>JAKFHU010001569.1:30846500-32233000 GCA_023783475.1 Daubentonia madagascariensis
CAAATTACTCTATACATAATAGTTAACTGGAGTATCTTGGAAGGTTTTTTTTAAAAATCAGGAACAAAAGAAAAATGATCAACATCTTGGCTTTTTGTTGGATGTACTTCAGTGCAGTTAAAAAATAATAATTATAAGGATTGGAAAGAAAAAAAGACTCATTTTTACAAGGTCTTTTTTGAAGTATGATTGACACACAATAAACATATGGCATTGAATGTGTAAAATTTGATAAGTTTTAACATATGTTTACACAGTGGAACCATAACAACAATCAAGATAACAAACATATCTGTCACTGACAATATCTATTACTTATCTTTGTAATTCCCCTCACCCCTGTCTGTCTCTCTATCCCCAAGCAATAAATAATGTGCTTTCTGTTGCTATTTATTAGTTTGCATTTTCTAGAATTTTATATAAATTGAATCACATAGTAAATCCTTTTATTTTGCCTGGCTTCTCTTAGCATAAAAATTTTGAGACTCAGCTATGTTGTATCAGTAGTTCATTACTTTTTATTTGTGAGTAGTATTGAATTTTATGTATATAACACAGTTATATACAGTTAACACAGTTCGATTATCAAGTCACATGTTGAACATTTGAGTGTTTTCAGTTTGGGGCTATTACAAATAAGTCTACTGTAACGTGCACAGATCTTTGCATGAACATATATTTTTCTTTTTCTTGAATAAACACAATGGAGTGAAATGGCTGGATCATATAGTAGGTTTAGGTTAAATTCTTTTAAAAATAAATACAAAATTGTTTTTCCAAGTGATTTTACTATTTGATATTCCCACCAGCAGTGTGTGAGAGTTTCAGTTCCTTCATATACTTACAAACACATGGTAGGGTCAGCCTTTTTAAGTTTAATCATCTTAATAGGTGTGCACTGGTATCTTGTGGTTTTGATTTGCATTTCTTTATTGATTAATTAAACTAAAATACATTGAGAATTTTATCATGCATTTCTCTGCTAATCATATGTTATTCTAGCATCATTTGTTGAAAAGACAATCCTTTGTTCATTGAATTTTCTTTGCAACTATGTTGAAAATCAGTTGTCCATATATATATATATATAGGCCTATTTCTGGGCCCTCTATTCAATTTCATTTCCCTATTTGTCCATCTTTATATCTATATTATAGTCTCATTATTGTAGTTTTATAAGACGACTTTAAATAACATAGTGTTATTCTCCAACTTAGTTGTTTTTCAAAATTGTTTTAGCTATTTTAAGTCCTTTGTATTCCCATATGAATTTTAGAATCCAGCTTGTCAATTTCTATAGAAGTATTTGTACTGGGATTGCATTGAGTCTATAAATCAATTTACAAAGAATTGATTTCATAACAATATTGTGTCTTTTGACCCATGAATATGATGCACATCTCCACTTCTTTAATTTAATTACTCTCTTTATTTTTTTTCTTTTTATTTCAGAATATTATGAAGGTACAACAGTTTGGTTATATATATTGCCCATGCACTGCCCATGTAAGAGCTACACTTGTGGACATCCCCAAATATTTTGTAGTTTTCAGTTTAGAAGTCTTGTACAATTTTGTCCCTACATATTTCATATTTTTGATGTTATTGTTAACGTTGTTCTTTTAATTTAAATTTCTGGTTGCTGTTAGTATATAGAAATACCATTGATTTTTAATATTGGTCTTGTAACCTAGTTTGCTGAGAGTTTTTAAAGATAAGGATTAGATATTTTCAAATGCTTTTTTTGGTAATATTCAGATCACCATATGATATTTTGCTTTTGTTAATATGATGAATTAAATGGTTAGATTTTCAAACGTTAAACCAACTTTGCATTCCTGGGAGAAACCCCACTCAGTCAGGATATATTCTCTTATTAGATATTGTTGGATTTGATTTGCTAAAATTTTGTTGAGGGTTTCTGCACTGATGTTCATAACAGATGTCAGTATTCAGTTTTCTTTTCTTGCAATATCTCCTCCTTATTTTGGTATCAGGGTAATGTTGGTGCCCTAGAATGAGTTGAGAAATATTTCTTCTTTACCAATTTTCTGGAATAGTTTGTGTAGAATTGATGTATTTTTCTTCTTTTATTGGTTGGTAAAATTCACCTCTGAGACCATTGGGACTGGAGTTTTCTTTGTGAGAAGGTTTTAAGCTACATATTAAGTTTATTTAATAAGTATAAAGGATACTCAGATTATCTATTTCCTCTTGAATAAGATTGGGTAGTTTGTGTCTTTCAAGAAATTTTCCCATTTCATATAATTGTCAAATTTGTTGTCATAAAGTTGTTCATAATATTCCCTTGTTATTCTTTGAATACCTGTAGAATTTGTGACCTTGTCACAGCTCTCATTCCTGATGCTGGCACTTTGTGTCTTCTCTTTTTTTTCCCCAATCAGTCTGGCTGGAGTTTAATTAAATTTATTGATCTTCTCAAATAACTAGTTTTTTATTCCATTGGTTTTTCTCTATTTATTTTCAGTTCTCAGTTTCACCGAGTTCTGTTCTGGGCTTAATGTGCTTCTTTTTCTAGATTTTTGAAGTGGAATCCTGGATTATTGATTTGGGATCTTCTTTCTAGCATAAACATTTAATACTATACATTTCCTTCTAAATGCTTCGTTAGCTGCGTCCTATAAGTTTCAGGATGTCATGTTTTCATTTTAATTAAGTTCAAAATATTTTCTAATTTCCATTGTGATTTCTCTTTGGTCCTATGAGTGAGTTAGAAGTGAGTTGTTTAATTACCAAATATTTGGGGATTTTCCAGAGATTTTTCTATTATTTATTTCTAGTTGAGAGATTGAAAAGACAAAAAAATGGAAAAAAATTTGCAAATCATATATCTAGAAAAGCTATTACATGCATAATATGTAAAGAGCTTTCTAAACTCAATAATGAGAAAACAATTAACTCAGTTTTTAAAAATGGGCAAAAGATTTGAAGTTACTTCACTAAAGAAGATATATGGAAGGCATATTAAGCACATAAAAATGCTTCACATCATTAATCAGTAGGGAAATGCAAATTATTAATAAAACCACAACGTAGAGCAACTATAGGTTATTAAGTATGAAATGTCTGATTTCCTTAAGTACTAAGTTTGACAGTTGATATTGCTGATATTTCACCTTAACACTTCTTGTTTTATTTTTATTGTGAAGGTACATCCTCATTCTTTCAAACACATGGACTGGCTTGTTATTATTTTTCAAAAAAATTTTTTTAGAGCAACTTTTGTGAAACCACGGATAAGTAAAAAATTCGTGTTATTTTCGAATATGAATTCCATCATGGAAGCAGTGCAGTGCAGATAGCTCGAGATATCAACAAAGTGTTTGGGAAGGATGTGGCTAATGAATGCACAGTACATCGATAATCTGAGAAGTTCTGTTCTGGTGATTTTATTCTTAAAATTTAGCTAGGTGGGCAACTTGAGACCAAGGTGAAAAATGATGAGCTGAAAGCTGTAGTGGAAGCGAATCCATCTCAACCTACACATGAATTAGCAGCAGATGTCTGCCACAACCAGCTGGATGAAATGGTGAGGATGCTTGTGATTAAGCAGCTGAGGTTGGTCAATAGAGACAGGCCAATCCTCTTGCAAGACAATGCTGGACCACATGCCGCACAAACAACACTGCCCAAATTACAGAGGTTGGACTTGGAAATTCTCTGTCATCCACCATATTCACCAGACCTTGTACCAACTGACTACCACTTGTTCCAGGCTTTGGACCACTTCTTGCAAGGAAAAATATTCAATTCCCAGCAAGCTGTGGAAAATGCCTTTTGCTATTTCATCATCACTACTCACTCTCCAGGCTTCTTCACTGCTGGCATAAACAAGCTACCACTAAGATGGCAAAACTGTGTCGATAGTTTAGGTGCATACTTTGATAAACTGTACTGCTTCTTATTGGAGATATAATAAACTAAACTTTTGATTCAAAATTGGACATTTCATATTTAATTACCTATACCTCTTAAAATGACAACACCACAATAAAATTCTGATGTTTTCAAGTGTTGGCAAGAATGTAGAGCAACTGGAACTATCATACATTGCTTGTGAGAATTCAAGAATTCAATTTGGTACAGCCACTTTGGGAAAAGTTTGGCATTTCTTTATAAAGTTAAATGTATATTTACTACATGACCCAGCAATCCCATTTGTAGGTATACCCAAGTGAAATACAAACCTATATTCACACAGAAAAACTGTATAGGAGTGTTTATACAGGTTTTATTCATAGTCACCCAAAATTGAAAACAACTTAGATGGCTTTCAAGTGGGATACAGAGTCTAGAAAGCAACCTTGAAAAACATATTGTCCCTAACACACTTTCTGCAGTTAATTATTTTAGGAGGAAAATTCTATCATTCCTTCATCTAATCACTTTAATCTTCATGATGAAATAAAGGAATGTTGGTGTTAAACTCTCAAAAAATATCCATTTTAATGGATCCACTATCATCTGAAAAGGAGCAAAGCATAGAAGACTAAATAATGAGCAATATTGAATAATGATAAAACTTTGTTTTACCATTAATTTTTTTCATTAAGATAAAATTTATATACCTTAAAATTCATACATTTTAATGTACAGTTCTGTGAGCTTTGGAAAATGATCACAGTTATATAATAATAACCATGATCACAATATAGAACAGTTCCATCACCCTAGCCAATTCCCCCATTCTACTTTGTCATCATTCCCTTCCTGCATGACAGCCCTGGCAATCATTGATCCCTTTTCTGCCCCTATTATTTTGTCTCTGCAAGAATGGCATATAAATGGAATCATACAGTATATAGCCCTTTGAATCTGCTTCTTTCACTCAGCATAATGCATTTGCCATTCATCCACATTGTTGTGTGTATCAGTAGTTTGTTCCTTTTTATTGTTTATTTGTATCCCAATCTATGGACCTACCACAGTGAAAAAAATAAATGCTGAAACAAATGGGCAAAAGTTATGACCAGCCAATTTATAGAGAAAGAGAGACTTTTTTAAAGTTCTGTGGCCTTACAAACCCTGCAAAAGTGAATTCTTGCAAGGTGTTCTCAGGTTTCTAATCTGCTTAGAATGGAAGTTATTAGGGTCCAGGTTTGTTTCGAACTTTTGGAATTTGACCTGGGTAAAAGATTTTTCAAGAGCTGGTGTCTCCTAGGTGAAAACCTTTCCCATTCTAATCCTGACCTGGTCATGCTCACTCATGGTGAATGGAGCCCCCATTTGCTTATCACAGCCACTGGTCCCACACGCTCTGTCCATACGTACCCACAAACCCAAAAGATAAAAAGTAGCCGAAGGTCAAATGTTAAAAGAAATACAGACTGAAATACAGACCTCCAGTCCCACTATTTTGTCTCTCCTATCTGGAAACTCTGAAGTGGTTGCTATTTCTACTCCTGGTTATTCACAAACATGTTACAAGAAGTCATGTAAATATTAACTCAAGAAGTCTGGAAAGCAACCTTGAAAAACATATTACCCTTAACACACTTTCTGCAGTTAATTATTTTAGGAGGAAAATTTTATCATTCCTTCATCTAATCACTTTAATCTTCATGATGAAATAAAGGACTGTTGGTGTTAAACTCTCAAAAAAATCCACTTTAATGAATCCACTATCATCTGAAAAAGAGTAAAGCATAGAAGACTAAATAATAAACAATACTGAATAACAAATTTTCTTCTTTACCTCCACCCTACTGAGCTGGAAAGCTAGGGCATTTCATGACACTTTTTTACTGAGGTTGGGTTAGGTTTCTGGAGAGGGCACTCTAAAATAAGAAAACATACTAAAATAACTCACAATATGAAAAAGTAAGCAAAATTTTAATACATTAACAGTTTGACATATCATTTTATATGCTAAATTATAAAAATTAAATTTTTGTGAGGCCTTAGGAACCAACAGATCTGCCAAAGGAACAGAAGAAAAAATATTTAAAACTGATTATAATGTTTAATTTCATACATTATAGTCTTTGAGATGATATTCTATAGTCCAAATATGTTTACCTAATTTAAACTTTTCTTCCATATGTTGGGTTTACACTGGTTTTCCTTATTGTTTATGTCATTTATTCATATATGCATTCATTTAAACATTCCTAAGGAGTATTTTTATGATTGCTCTTGTATTAATTGTTATAGAGTAGAGGTAGTTTAAAAATATATCCAAAGGAAGGCATGGCTTGTATATTAAAGGCACATATAATCTAATGGCAGATGATTGAATAGATGGTGAATAGACACAACATCCTTAAAACTATTGAACACAATTTAGAATTCAGAAGGAACTTATTCTTCAATTTAGATTAATATGTATATACATTAGACTATATATATATCAATTTTAATTTTATTTGCTTTAAAAGCACATTTAATACAATCTTTACAAAAGATGCTGGTTTTTTTCTGACATGAAAAATTAATTAGTTAGTTTGACTTCCTTTTTTCAGTACCTAAAATGCAATCTGTTAGTTTGTGGGTGGAACATGTTATGGTTTTATTGTGTCATGCACTGACCAGCTGTCAATTTATATTAAGCCAGGTATATTTGTTCAAAAGAGCAAATTATTCAAAGAATCATCAAACAGTCCCTACTGGTTCCAATGAAATTCCATCCTAGTGCTTTCTGTTAATTGCCCCGACTTTACACACTTACAACAGATGTACTCCATGGCTGAAAGAAAAAATTCAAGCATTCTAAGTCAATTTAAAAAAAAATTTTTTTAAGACTAGTCAAATGAATCAATGGGAGTCTAAGTCAATTTTAGTAGGAATTCTCAAACTAAAAAAAAGGCATAAAAGGACTTAGAGACCAGATTGTATGAAATTTATACATTAGTCTTAGTGGTCATTTATAAATATTTTAGAAGTGTATAGACAGAAATAAATACTTCCCAAAGTCCTTGAAAATAGAAGAGAAAGAGAAATTTTTAAATTGGTAAGTTATCTGTAGTTCCATGCTTTTAAACTGCGTTATATTCTCTTGGTTCATAGATTTGTTATTCTGTTAATACCCCATGTTTATTTGAGCTACATATTTTTGTCAAGGTTCTTGTTCTAGGTTTGGGGGAAAGAGCACCTCTAGTGCAACCCAACATTTTTATATTAAAGGGTGACTAATCATGTCCTTCTGTTCTTCACACTTTTCACTAGGCAGATGAAATGTTTTGCAAATTTAGAACCCATGTGCCATCTGGCTTTTGCGTACATAATTCATGCACTGAAAGGCAATGCAGTTACATAATTAAAAGGAACTACTTTGGAATCAGATAGACTGTGTGAGTAAGACCTAATTTCTTACCATCTCTGGGCTTCAGTTTTCTCATCTGCAAAATGAGGGCAACAATACTTATCTACAGAGTTGTGGTATGGATTAAATAAGTATAGAAAGCTGTTAGCTTAAAGATACTACATATATCTTTTAGAATTAAACATAAACTAATAATTGGCTAAGTTTTTACTTATGTAGAAAGAAAATGCAATCATTAATCAAAATCAGTCCTTATGAAAAGAGAAGAATTTTTTTCTTAGGCTAATACTTTTTATGAATTGATGATAGCATCATATAGTGACAATTAGAGGAACAAGTGCTGTGAGACACAGAGAAGGGGATTGCCAGTTTTATCTTCGGGTCAATAAATGGCATAAGGAAATATAGAGGTGTTTCACCTAAAGATAAAAAAATCACCTGTAAAATGTATTAATACTTCATTTACCAAATATTTGGTAATGTAGGCACCAAAACAATAGAAAGGCCTTGTATGCCTCCGTTTTTAAACTACAGAAGCCAGAAATGGACAGAGCTCTCTGTGAGAGTAAGAAATTATGGACTTAATATTCATATAATTTTGTGGTTGTATATGTTACATTTTAAAGAGAATGTCTCCATATAATGAACTTTGGTCCTGCTTTGTGATGTGCACGTAGTCCCAGGTCCCCTCTACAATTTGGGGTTCTGCATAATTCAGTGATTTTGTCCATCACCTCAGTCATTGGGGACCCTTCTTCCCTGGGGATCATAGCAGTACTGCTGTTGTCATCTTTTGAATGCCAAGCAGCTCTGCCTAACATGATCCTCATATTTTCCCCCAGATGACAGATCCTCTGTAGATTGCATAAAACATACAAACTGGGCTGGGAAAATCCTGTGATTTGCTTAGGATTTGCAGCTATATTGACTGCTAGCTATATAGGCTAGCACTGTCTAATAGATACATATGTGAGTTACATATATAATTTCAAATTTTCTAGTAACCACATTTTTAAGAAAGTAAAAATGTACAGGTGAAATTAATTTTAATAGTATATTTTAACACAACATATATAAAAGATTATTTTAACATGTGATCAACATAAAAACTTACTGAGATATTTTAATTCATTTTCATATTGCATTCTCAAAATCAGCATGTATTTTATATTCATATCACAAGTCAACTCAGACTAGACAGATTTCAGGTGCTCAGTAGCCTCCTATGGCTAGTAATTTCTACACTGGACAGCACAGATAAAGACAGTTGCAACTGGATCAAGAATAAACAAGCAGAGAATACACTGGAGTCAAGACTTGGGTAGAATATGACTAATCTAATTTCAGGAAAAATTTGGTTACACGGGGAAAGATATTCTCATTCTAGAATTCATGACTGGTGCTAATTCTTATTTTGAAACAACTTTCCAAAATATACAAATTGGACAAGAGATATTTAATCTAGTACGTGATATTACACCTCGTTAAAATTGAAAATGTGACCACCTAGAGATTCATAGCATAGGACCAAATATCTCAAATATCAATGTGATTTCTATTTGAAATTGTTCAGAAAAAAAAAATCCATATCTTAGACCAGAGAAGATTTAGGAAAGCAGCTATCTTTACATATTGGAGAGATTCTCAGAATATGCCCAACATGAATGCTCTTTGTTCAATAAAAACCCTAATATTTTAAATTTTAAATTTATATTGAAGAATTTCTATTGACAACTCCTTTGCTTTCATTTAAGTCTAATGGCAGAATCTCATGTCTGCTGAGAACTGACTTTCTATATTTCCATCCTCTCAGGAAAAGCCTATAGTACTCAATTCCCTCCTTCTGCAATTGTAATTCTTGTGTCTCAATCTCCTTCTGGAAAGAGTCCCCCAACTAAATGTTAGGAAGTCATTAAGAATTCATCTCCATTCAACCTTTCGGATCTCTGCCAAGCTTGCTAACAGAGTGCCAAACAGCTCTTAGTTGTTTGTAGATCTGAGCTAAGCTGAACAGATGCACTTACATGGAGTCTTTATTTCCTATTACAGATTCTGAGTTATCTGACTTCCTATCAGATTTAATTGTGATGACTTCTATTGGTTTCATTACTGAAAGCAGTAGGAAAAAAATGCCTAACCATATATGAAAAATGTTTATAATGTAATCACATTAGCAATATAGATATTTCATTTCTCAATAGTTATCCTGGTCACAATTTGCAACTTATTATCAACCGGTTATTGAATTTTTCAACAAATATATTTATCTCTTTTGTGAAGTTAGCTGGCTCTGTGATTTTCTTGGTAAGTGTCAAAAATATGGAAGCATTTGACATTACATAAAATAACTTTTGGTGGTTTTAGTTTATTTCTTCATCATTAACATGTGTGACATAATGGAAAATTGACAACGTTTATGTGTTTGCACAACATAGATGATTAATTGATATTTAGATATAAAAGGGGTGGTTTTCGTTATGAGAAATCTCTGTGCTGTCCAGAATTTTGAAGAATTATACCTATGAACATTGTATTTTATCAGTATTATTCAAATATAACCCTGAAATCCTTTCCTCTACCTAAAAAAAAAAAAATCATTACTGTCAAGTGGTGCTTGCTCTGTGAGTTTATCAAGTCACAAACACCTTAATGATAGTTGATCTACAGGTGAGTGACAGTTTGCCTTATGGATCTGTTTAGCCTAAAAGAGGCACAGTTTACTACAAGTGATTATCTAATCTCCTTAATTCCTGTAAAGTCTCAACATAAGAATAATGTGAATGAATGTTAAAAGGATCATAGTTAGATATGACACAGGCTAAAATTGTTTACTTTTGAGGACTGCAGAAAGTAATACAATATCCAAATGACTATGGGGATTTCTTATATATTAAGAAAATGTCTTTGAATGAATACTTACATGCTTCTTTTGAATAGCCCCTTTCACCTTCATATGTCAAGATAAAAGAATAAAATACATCTTTCCACTATATCAGACCCCAGAGAGTGGATACTAGGTGGCCTGAATACACTAGAGAAGAGATTAAAGAAATTGAACAGCTTGCTTCCAGTAGCACTTTTCTTGTGGTTCTTTTAAAAAGAGAAAAAAATAAGTCATTGGATTAAAAAAAAGACAGAGCTATTTAAAATAGCCAAGAAAAAATGGAAACAAAGACATATACATATACATGTATTTGTATATATATTAAGGGAAAAATCTATGTATATATTTTATAGATATATAGTATATTATATTATACATACATGTACATATCACATATATACATACACACACATACAAACACGCACACTTATATATATAAACAATCCTCTCTTTAAAAAAGCATAAATGCATCATGGGCCAAGTTGAGCACTTTATGCCTTGTAAGGTTACATTTTATGTAGATGACTTGGTAAATTACTGTTTCCCTTTCTTGTGTGACTTCCATGAAATCAGCATTCAGCAAGCCTGGCTTCCTGGCAAACAACGGAACATTCAGCTCACATGTAATGAAAAAGATCCCACCAATGAGAAAGGAGGGCACAGAGTGGGAAAAGTGACAACTCTGGTACAAAGGAGCAAAGAACGGTGATTCAGAAGGAGGGTGGGAGAGCGAAGCCTGCCTCCATGCCTGCCACGGTATAGATTCCACAACTGGCACTTACTTGGCAGATAACCCGCCAGGGCACTGACCTTGGCAGCTTTACAAAGGTAACCTTTATGTGAAGAGGAACTGTTCTTCAACAATGTCGCCAATATGCTAGCCACAAAAATCCTTCCCCAACACCCCCAGGAAAAAAGGGAAAATACATGGAAAAGCATATTTTATTTTTCCATTCTCCTTTACCCCTTATTACAGGGGCAACACCCACGGCTCATTGTGAAAATTTCCTATATGCCCTTTCATAGTCCTCGAGGACATGTAAACAACATTTAATTACAGAACACAGCAACAATGGCTTGCATTGGTTCACTGCATTTTCCTTCCAATTCCAGGCCATAGGATAACTAGTTTTCCCTAGTAACCTTTGTACGGGTAATTCTGTTAGGCAGAACCTCATTGGCAGTGGGGCAGTCTTTACCTGGAAGGTTGCCTTCTGTCCTAGGGATCCTTCTTTTATCCACATGTCACATTATAAAAGTGGTTGTGATGGTGGCTCTCTTGCTTCTATTTGTGTGACCATTTATTGCCTGCAATTTATTATTCTCAGTATTCATGCACTCAGAAGAGGTGCCAACATATATATGATACCTTGTATTTAAGAAAAAGAAAGCTCTTGCTTAAGATAGTAAGAAGGAATTTTATACTCTTGCAGTATGAAGCGTTAATTCAGTGGGAACAAACAAAAATGAGAATCTAATATTGTTTTTGATGAATATGGAAAGACTAGGAACAGTCTCAATTCTTGGGAAACATATATTTGAAGAGTTTATATGTCTGTGCATGTGTAAAAGGCTGCCAGCTGAGACTGGTGGTAAGTCCATTCAGAAATTTCAAGTCATAGCTCCTCTGGGAATAATGTGCTATTGTGCCTGTGAGCTCCAAGTAAGAAAGGGCTTTTTCCCTTACAGCTGGCGTCAGGCTTAGTGATGAATCACTTGCCTCTTCATGGTTTGGCTCCTCTTATTTTGTTGGAGATTACTGGCCATGATTGATGGCTTCATGCAACTAGCAAAAGCAAAAAATAACTGCTCTAGAGTAAAACAACAAGGCGTAAAAAGGCAATACTTTTGCCTAATGTTTGTAGCTAAACTAGTCAGTTATGGCTGCTTAGGAGTGGAAATTTAGTTTCCTATTTTGTATCTCTGATATAATTGTTTTTACCCATAATTGCCAGATCATACTATAAACCAAGAAAAATAGTTTCTATTAAACAAGCAACAACTTTTAGGCCAGATTGAATACAGCTCCATTTTGGAAGGATATTTTGAATAATAAAACAATAATATCTTATATGTCCCCCTTCTATATATCTATACATCACTGTATACTTTTTATTTTTAGTATTTATCATGATTTCAATTAATAAACTACTTATTAGTTATTTATTTGTCAATAGTCTTCCAAGAAAAATTAAGCCCTGAGAGAGTAAGGACAAGTCCATCTTGTTCATTACAGTATCCCTATCATCTAACATACAATAGGTGTTCACTAAATATTTTAAATCAATAAATGAATGGCTAATACAGGATGTATAATGTAAGGTCTCATTACATTACATCATGTATACTTGTTGAAATCAGCCTTTATTATTTCACGAAAATGAGGAGTGCAAAGACAGAGAAAGTGAGTGGAATTTGAAGAAAATCAACTTTTGACTCGGGAGGAATCAGAGCGCTGCAAGCAGGTGTGTTATTGGCTTAAAGAGAACACTGAACGTGAGGAGCTGGAAGCAGAGAATTGGAGAACAATGGTTTAAAGCAGAGGGCTGATTTATGGAAATTGTTGGAAATCATGCTGGTAAAAACAGATCAGAATCAATTTGTTAAAAGCTTTGTGTAACAAATCAGAGGATTTAGAATTTATTTAGTCCTGAAGGAAGTCAGGAAGGCTTTTTAGTGAGGAAGTACCATAATCAGAGTAGGATATTGGGAGCACTAATCTGGGAGCAATGTGAGAGATTTGTTGGCATATGAAGAGGGAAGTAAGGAGTTGAATTAGAATGTGCTGTTAGAATCCAGAGAGTAGCTAGTAAGAACGTGATGTACAGCTAATGGAGAAGATAGTTCAAATAAGAGAGTGATGCAATGGGAAAAACAAGATGCTTTTGTCAACTGAGCATTTGGATTTAGGAGAATGATAATGTGGAGGTTTTAAAAAATAGTTAACAGGCCAGTAATGGCACAGTAACCAAAGATATAGAAAGCAAAACAATGAACAAATTTGAATGATAAGATGATGAATTTAGTCTTAACACGTTAGTTTAGAGGCATTGATAGGCCATTTGCTTAGAAAGTTTGACAACGCAATTGGAATTTCAGAATTTAAAACCTCAGTTTGTAGACAGTGCAGAATGATGGGGAACGCCCACATGAAGAGCAGTGAATGGGCCAAGTGGATTGGAGATGAAGGTCATTGGAGATAAGAAGGTGAGGAAGTTCCTCAGTCAGAGCAGTCTGTGGGTAAAGGGTGAGTTGGAAGAGCAGACAGATGAAAGATGACCCTTCCGTTGGTTCCTAGCTCAGGAGCTCTGCTTCTAGCTGTTAGTAGAGAACTCTGGTGGGGCTGAGAATGAAATATGATCAACCACTAAACAGTTTCTGAACCTTTACTATATGCAAAGCGTGGTAATAGGCTCTGAAGGGATAGAAAGAAGTACAATTCATAATTTCCTTTCATAAAAAAAAGTTTATAATCTACTCGGGAAGATGTCATTTATTTAATTATTGATTATTCAAAAATTTGAAGTACACTCCTATGTTGTACTAGGAACAGCTACTCTTCTTCCCACTCAGAGATCTCTTCTCCAGGCTAGATATTTCAGTTCTTTCAACTACTCCTTTAAAAAAAACGTGGCATCAAACCCTTTCACCCTCTAATTTATCAACGTTGGCCTTAAAGTTGGTGTAAGACTTGTGTGCCGAGGTAAGCAGATCGGTGAAGGTTGGAGTGTGGCTGTTATTTCCAGTGGTAGAACTCTTTAGGTCAGGAATATTTCTACCAGTGCAAGCAAAGACCTTGTTTTGGGCCATTTTTTGAAAAAAAAAACAACCAAATTTTTAGTTACATAAGCAGTTTATATTAAGAAAAATTATGAAAAAGAGAGAAGTAAAAAAAAAAGGGAAGAAAGGAAAGAAAAAGAAGAAAATAACAGAGAATGATGCCACACCCCCAAATTCCAGTTTTTAGATGCAGAATTGTCACTTTGCCATTTAACTCAGATATTTATTAGCTTCTCTGTCCAGCAGCTGCACGATCACAGGACTGGGGTTCTCTTCTCTTTACTAGGATTTCTACGTTTCTGGGTGACATCTACCTTTGCCCTTTCTCAGTCCGTCAGCTGCTGCTTGTGCCTTTCCTGTTGCCTTTGCCCCAGGTGAAGATCGTGACCCTTCTTCAGATCTAGGCTGCTGCCACTGTCTATACCAGCTGCTGCTCAGAGCTCATCGGGGCTGCTTGCTTCTGCACTGGTGTCATTTCCCTTTCTGTAGGCCGCTTGGCAGGTGTTCTGTCTTCACTGGAATGGCACCACTGCCACTTCTCTCCAGAGCCTTCAGTGGCTTTTCTCTCTGCAGCATATGCTACCTGTATGGCTATCAGAATCATCTGGTGATGCCTAAGCCATGAGAAAGTTTTCTTGGGGGAAAGTAGCTGTACTCATTGCCATTGCACAGGAGCCTTCAGCGACTGATACATAGTTCCATTTACCAGTTCTAATTAATATCAATTTGAAACCAAAATCACTCTTCCAGGAGAGACTGATCTAGAGTTTTCCTCTGATCACTTTCTTGCCTCAGGGTCTTCCCAGTGCGATTTCCTCCACTCTTAGGATAGCTACTAAGGGCTGTGGCTCTGGAGGCCACCTTGAGATTTCTGTCGCACTCCCTAAATGAGAATATCTACTTTATTGGAGTCTCAGATGACTCTGACTTATCTAGTGGGTGGGGCTGGTCATAGGGCACATCAGCATCCTTCCTACTGAGCTCAATAGCAACCTTTAGACTTATCGTCAGTTCACTCCACCTTCTCATTAGAACACCTGGGAGTATAAGAATCTGAAAGTCCCCCTCAGATGGGCAAAGCCAGACAGGAATTTATAGACTTAAAAAGATGAAACTTTTGGTTATCATTTCTTTGGGGGGTGAGAACACTTAAGATCTACTATCTTAGTAAATTTCAAGTATATAATGCGTCATTATTAACTATCATTAATTGCAGTTACCATGCTATACACTAGGTTTCCAGAATTTATTCATCTTACTACTGAAAGTTTGTACTGTTTGACCAACATCTCCCCATTTCTCCTATCTCCCAGTCCCTTCCACTCTCTATTTCTATGAATTTGACTTTTTTAGATTCCACATGTAAGTGACATTATGCAGTATCTGTCTTTCTATGTCTGGCTTATTTTACTTAGCAAAATGTCCTCTAGGTTTATCCATGTTGTCACTAATGGCAGGATTTTCTTTTAGGGCTCAAAACACACACACACACACACACACACTCTCTCTTCATATTTTCTTTATCCATTTATCCATTGATAGACAAAAATTTTTCCATATCATAGCTATGGTGAATAATATTTCTTCAACAGACCAATTTCATTTCCTCTGGATATATACACAAAAACGGGATGGCTGGATCATATGGTAATCCTATTTTTAACCTTTTAAGGAAACTCTATTCTATTTTCCATAATGGCTGCACCAATTTACATTCCCACCTACAGTGTATAAGATTCCCTTTACTCCACATTCTTGCCAACATTTGTTATCTTTTTCCTTTTTGGTAATAGCCATCCTAACAGGTGTGAGGGAAAATCTCATTATGGTTTTGATTTGCATTTTCTGATGATTAGTGATGTTGAGCATCTTTTTTTATACCTTAAATATTTAATATATAAAATTTTCATTTCTCAATCATATCGCAATAAAGCTGTCTTATTCCATTTTGTGCTGCTATGACAGAATACCTGAGACTGGGTAATTTGTAAAGAATAGAGATTTATTTCTTACAGTTCTGGAGGCTGGAAAGTCCAAGCTTGAGGGTCCCACATTTGGTAAGGGCCTTCTTGCTGCATCATCCATGGCAGAAGGGGGAAGGGCAAGACAGCACACACAAGGGAGAGAGAAGCGAAAGGGGCCAATTCATCCTTTTATCAGGAAACACTCCCAAGATAACTAACTGCAATAATAACATTAATTCATTCATGATGGTAGAGCCCTCATGACCTAGTTACCCCTTAAAAGTCCCACCTCTTAACATTGTTGCACTGGGGATTAAGTTTCCAACACATGAACTTTGGGGGGGGACACAGCCAAACCACAGCAAAGCTAAAAAAAAAAAACTGAATATGTTGGGAAGTGAGATAAACTGATTCTAGATAGAGCTATATACAGAGGCTCAAATGATAGTTTCAGGACCTGGATTCTCTCTGTAAATCTGAGTTCTACTTCTCTGTTGGTTTCACTTTTCAACATACTCTATCATACCAGTAAAAAGATGGTTGCTATATAGGTTGAGCCAGCTTCCATTCATTTTTATTATTTATTTATTTATTTATTTTTTGAGCCAGCTTCTTTTTAGTTTCTAATTTTGACAAAAAGAGGATCTCTCTTCCAGACCCAGAAAGTTAATACTAGATTCAAATCAGTACAGTGACTATTCCTGAACCAATCATTTTGACAGGGGAATGAAAGGTACTAATTGACTTAGGCTGGAGTCACATGCCAACTCCTAGAGATAAGGATGGAGTTGGCCCCAGAAGGAATTGAATAACTTTTACTAAAAAAATGCGAAATGAGTGCCGGATTGCTCAAACCCAACAGCTATCCACTACAAGCTGCCATTGTCCTGTGGTATACTGGTAAAAACACAAATGAGTGGGGAGTAGTCAGTGTATACCTGGAAAAATATCCCATATACATACACATGGAATTCTGAGACAACTTGTTACATATACATTTTTATTTTTCAAAAAAGTGTTCACACTAGTTACACTGTCTTGTAAACCTGTGGATTTTTTTTTCAACAGTATGTCATGACCATCTTTCCACATGGATATATAAAAATACTTTTTTGGTTTTATTGGAATCTGTTGTATGGGTTGTCACAATTTATTCAAATGTACACTCAACTTATTGTTGAATATTTAATTTTTTCAATTTTAAGTGATTATAAATAGTTCAGCAATAAATTTTTGTAGCTGATACTTAGGAACATATTTTCATTGTTTCCTTAGAATGAACTATTAGAAGTGGAAATTTATGATTAAAAGATATGACTTTTTAAGGCTGTTGATGCATATTGACAATATGGTGCAATTCTCTCTCTCTCTTTCTCTCTCTCTCTCCATTCATATGACACTACTGGCTCATGCTAAATTTGACATCACAGTTGCTTTTTCACATACATAAACTGTTGCCAAACTAGGTATTTTTAATTCTTATTCTGGTGCTAAAGTAACTGTAAGCTTTAATCTCTTGAGACTTTTTAAGCTCTTAATTCTTCAGTATATCATTTTAGTCACCCAATCCAGGTTTGTGTTATCTGTAAATTCCATAACTAGGTCTTCAACATCTTCATCCAACTCTCTTATAAAAATTTTGAACTGCGAAAAACCAAAACAAGGTCCTGTTGCAATCTACTGAAGTTTCTTTATATGTTGATATCAAATTACTAGAACTTTAGAATCTTTAAATTTTAGAGTAGGAAATCAGTTCAGAATTAAATATTCAATTGCTTATTTCTAAAAAACCAGTTAGGAAACAGACCTAGAGAAATTTAACAATGCTTATAAGATTACACAACTAGAATGATAAAAATGCATACTGTTAATAATACTCAATTTTAATTCCACTCTCATGTTCCTCCCCATTCTCCAAATATTGTTTTATCCAGAATAATATCATTGGAGGACTAATCACATATTTCAGTGAAATCAAGAAACTTTATGTCAGTGACATTTCCCTATCAACCCATCAGCAGAAATTAAGTTACTGTGGCATGCTTTATTTTTCAGTGTACTTATGGTAGCTGTTCCATTTATTAATTCAACCTACTTTTCTATCACTATGCTATGATTATAATTGAAATCATAGCAATTTGGATATATTGGGAAATATATATATTTGGGATATATATTTGGGATAAATATATATAGATAGACAGATATTTGGGATAGTTGGAAATTTGGGATATATACCTTCTTTCCTGGATTGAAGATTATTCTCCTTTATGAATATCAGAAACAAGATTAAGTTGGCTGGAAACTTTCCATTTGTTGAAGAGGCAGGAAATTGTCTAATGGAGAGATAAAATGACTTGCCTACGAGTAATGTTGAGTCAGTTGCCTTTCTTTGTCATCTGTGAACATGACATCATCTTTCCTGAGACTGTTTCTCTTTCTTTTTATTTTGAACACACCTTTAAAGTTACTTCTGTTGTCTGGCATTTTGGGACCTTATCTTATTCAGCAAGGACTTTAGTCTTCCTGACAGTATCTATACAAATTCATACTAATCTTCTGGCTTACTCTTAGTCGTATGCTCCACATTCCATGGTTTGTCTAGTCCCTTTTAGAAGATTTCTTCAGTTGTCTTCATTCTTACAAATTTAGAGCATTTTTAAGTGATTAGTTAGTTAGGATTCATTCCCTCCAGCCCATTCTAGATTACCCCTATTATCAGAAGGCACATCCCTTTCTACAATAAGGTGTTTATATAGCATGTTTCTTCTCTAAGAATTTGCAATACCTTTTCCCAAACTCAGGCAGAATTTTCCATTCCCATGCCTCACTGTTATCAAGTTCTGTATAACACTGTAGATTTTACTCAACATTGTTGCCATTTCCACATTGTCCATTTCTTCTTCTGATAATTAAAATTAAGTACAGCATCTCCCTTTTTGTGAATGGACTCACAGCTGTCAGGAAGAGTTCTTTCCCATTTCTGATGTTTTTCAGCAATGCCTGTTACTGGGTGTGTAAATCTGTCTAACTCAGCATCTCAGTATTGCAAATCTACTTGGGTGCTGACATAAGCTACATTCTCCACAATCAGTCTTATTGGTAAGAAAGATGTTCTTTTCTTCTTTTTCTGTGTGGATTCTTTCTGTCTAGCTCACCTCCCTGTTAGTTCAGGGAGGGAAAGTGGGTTTTGCCTCGTGAACCCCGTAAAAGCCTGGAGCTGGAAACCATGCTTGAAAATACTGAATACAACTCCACGGCCTGTGGTAAAAGCATGTTAACCTGTTAGCCTCCTACTGTGAAGTCTGCCAAAGATGGTTCTGACTAGGGCTGGATGAGTTCACTGAACGTGACAGACTGTGTGGCAGTAAACTGAGCAAAGTTGGTTCTAAGTTTGATGATGAAAAGATGACAATGAGTTCACAAAGGCAATAAAGAAGAAAGAAATAGATGGAAAGTGAGTGGTGATATAGGAAATGGCAAATACAGAAATCATACAATTAGTTCCCCAAATAGCTTCAGATGTATTACAATTTGCACATGTGAGGCGTTTGATGGTAAAAATTTTAAAATGCAGATTCCTCTGTGGGCTCATGCATCTGTATTTTAACACCCAGGTGCTTTGTAAGCACGCTAAAGATTAAGAACTATTATCTAAGCAGATTGGAAAGGGATAGGATCCGGTATCTACAGGCAAGAGATGAGCTTTAGATAAGAGGTAAATTTCCTCTGACACCAGTTGGAGTGATGAGAAGATAAACATATGTTTAGCAAATGGTGAAGTGAAAAGGGAATATAAAGAGAAAGATAGGAAGACTTGCATTGCTTGATGCTGCATGGTATTTTTACCTATTATTCATTCAGGGAAAGAAATAATTTTCCATGTGTTAGTCTCTGTGCTAGGTTCTTTACTTGTGTTCTGTGATTTAATCCTCAACAGTGACTCTATATAGGAGACATTGATTATTATCCCCTTTTTGTCTTGAGAAAACGGAGGCTCCTGGAAATGAAGTAACATGTCAGGATGACACATCTAAGTAGAGGTGGTGCTGGAGCCTGGCTCGGGGGGAATCTATCCCCAAATCTCCAGCTTCTTTAGCATAGGGTAGAGAAGTCAGCAAGCTTTTTCTGTAAAGAGCCAGAGAGTAAAGATTTTAGGATTTGTGGACACTCCTCAACTCTGCCACTATAGTGCAAAAGCATCCGTACATGATATATAAATGGATGGGTATGGCTAGTTCCAGTAAAACTTTATTTATGCATACTGAAATTTGAATTTCATGTAATTTTCACATGTCACAAAATATTATTCTGCTTTTGATATTTTTTCAACCATTTAAAAGTGTAAAAACCATTCTTACCTTGCAGGCGGTACAAAAAACAGTTGGTGGAACAGATTTGGCCCACAAGCCATAGTTTGTCAACTCCTGGCATTAGGGCCCTGCTCATCAAATTCATGTCCTTCATTACATCTTTCCAAATGTAGGAACTGAGATTATCCAATCAGTGGGAAAGTGAAGCCTTGTATTGTGGAGTAAAAGTCTGAAATAACCATTGTTTTCCAGAGGAAAAACATCACCCTTCATTAGTTCTAATTTTTTATCCTTTGATCCTAGACCAGAAAAGGAGAAAGTAGACTATAATGGGAACTATACTGCATATGATGTATTTGTCTTTCCAGATTCATTTTCCATGCTGCTCTGAGACTGCGGAGGCTGTGTGAATTCTTTGGGTATTGGTTGGGGTTGGCCAATGGGGAGAAGCAGTATGGGATGGAAGGGAGGGAGGAGAGGACAGTTAGGGTTTTCCTTAATCTGCTCCTTCCCTGAAAGGTCCATGCAGGTTCAATGTTTGCTCTAAGATCTCAGCTCTTTTTCAAGTGTCCCTCTTTGCAGGGTGCCTTCTCCCCAGGTTGTAGGAACCACTTTTCCTCTCCACTTCTAGTCTGGGGGTAGTGAATGTGCCCTGTGCTATTAGCCATGGGGTAGTGCACTGTCCCTCATGTCATTACACATCTTTCTCACATCCTTATATATAGTTCTTTTATTAATCTCTTCCTACATTGCACAATTTGAATGTGTCCTCTTGTTCCTGTGAGGACATTCTGATACAGAGAGCCATAACTGGGTTTAGCAATATCTACTTAGGAGGCCTCTCCAGAGCATCTCACTCTCTGCAGGAAAAAAATGACCATTCCCTCCTATGTGTTCACATTATACCCTATAATTTTTATGTGTGTGTATACACACACACACACACACACATTTGTTTTGTTTTGTTTTTTGAGACAGGGACTCGCTCTGTCTCCCAGGCTAGAGTGCAGTGGTGTCATCATAGCTCACTGTTACCTCAAACTCCTGGGCTCAAGGGATCCTCCTGCCTCAGCATCCCGAGTGAGTAGCTAGGACTATAGGTACGTGCAATCACACTTGGCTAATTTTTTCTGTGTTTTGTAGAGACGGGGTCTTGCTCTTGCCCAGGCTGGTCTTGAACTCCTGAGCTCAAGTGATCCTCCTGCCTCAGCCTCCCAGAGTGCTAGGATTACAGGTGTGAGCCACTGCACTTGGCCTCTTCTGAGTCTATTGAGATGATCATATTTTTTTCTCTTTTTGTTGCTGATATGGGAGATTACATTAATAGATTTTTGAATGTTAAATCAATCTTGCATTATACTTCTTATATTGTTATATTTGATTTGCAAGTATTTTGATGAGGATTTTGCTTCTGTGCTCACACAGGATACTTGTTTGTGATTTTTATTTCTTTTATGTTTTTGTTTACTTTTGGTATCAGGGTAATGCTGACATCATAGAAGGGTTGCGAAGTATTCACTCCTTTTTAGCTTTCTGAAAGAGTTTGTATAGAATGATAATTCTTTCTTTGATGTTTGGCAAAATTCACCAGTGAACCCATGAGGACCTAAAGTTTTCTTTGTGGGAAAGTTTGAACTACCAATTAAATTTCTTTAATAGACATAGGATATACAAGCTCATTTTTGAGCAAACTTTGTTAGTTTGGTCTTTCAAATTATTTGGTCCTTTTATCTAAGTTGTTGAATTTGTTGGCATAAAATTGTCTATAATATTCCCTTATTATCCTTTTATTATCTCTAGGATCTGTAGTGATATCACTTCTCTTGTTCCTAATTCTCTTGTTCCTAATGCTTGTAATTTGTGTTATCTCTCTTTTTTATTCCTAAATCTGGCCAGAGATTTATCAACTTTGATGATCTTTTCAAAGAACCAGCTTTTGGTTTCATTGATTTTCTCTATTGTGTTTATGTTCCCAATTTTATTGGTTTACACACTGATATTTGTCATTTCCTTCCTTCCACTTACTCTAGGTTTACCTTGCTCTTGTTTTCTAGTGTTTTAAATTGGAAGCTGAGGGCATCATCAAGAACTTTTTTTATTTCTAACATAGGAATTTAGTACTATAAATTTCCTTCTAAGTACTTCTTTATATAGTTAGCCCACAAATTTTTATATGTTGTGTTTTCATTTTAATCAGCTCACACTTTCTAATTTCTTTTGATTTCTTCTTTGACCCACAGATTATTTAGAAGTGCATTATTTAATTTCCAAACACTTGGGGATTTTCCAGAGATCTTTCTGTTATTGATTTCTAATTTTCTTCCACTGTGGTCAGAGAACATACTTGTATGACTTGAATTCTTTTGAATTTATTGAGACATTTGTTATGGCCTAGAATATGTTCTACCTTAGCAAATATAATGTGTGTATGTGTGATATGAATATGTATTCTATTTTGGGGCATATTATCCTATAAATGTCAATTATGCCAAGTTGGTTGATGATGTTCAACTTTTCTGTATCTTTATTGATCTCTTCTCTACTTGTTCTGTCAATTATTGAGAAAAGTGTGTTGAAATCTCCAACTACTATTGCTTCTTTGTCCATTTCTATTTGTAGTTTCATTGTTATTGGTTCTCTTTTTAGGTGTGTAAATGTCTAGGATTATTATATCCTCTTGATGAATTGACCCTTTTATCATTATCATATTATTTATCATTATGAAATGAACGTCTTTATACCTGGTAGTATTCTTTGTTCTGAAATCTACTTTGTCTGATTTTTTTTTTCAGTTAATGGAAGTTTACTGTAAGAATTTGTGGGGTATCACTGATACCAAGTCTTAGACACTATTGTTATGTAGATTCAGGTATCTCTCTTTCATTGATATAGCCACTCCAGCTTTCTTTTGATTAGTGTTAGCATGGTATATCTTTTACCATCTTCATACTTGTAATCTTTTTGTGTCTTTATATTTAAAGTGCATTTCTTATAGATAGCATATAGTTGTGTCTCTCTTTTTTATACAACCTTAATATCTCTACCTCTAAATTAGGTTTTTAGGCCATTTACATATTTTGTGATTATTAATGTGTCTTGGTTTAAATCCGTCATTTTGCTACTTGTTCTCTATTTGTCTCACAAGTTCTTTATTCTCTTTTTCAACTTTTTGTGCCTTCTTTGGGATTAATTGAATACTTTTTGTTATTTAATTTTATTTCATTTATTGGCTTATTAGCTATAAATTTTTGTTATTTAGTGGTTACTTTAGGGTTTATAGTATACATCTTTAATTCACCACACTCTATCTTCAAACTATGTTATACCATTTCACATATAGTTGAAAAATCTTCTAATAATATACTTCCATTATTTATTTTTTTACATATGTTTTAGACCCCTTAATATATGGCTTCTACTTTTGATTAAACAAACAATTATCTTTAAAAGAGCTTTACATAATAAAAATTCATTTATTTACCCATGTGTTTATAGTTTCTGGTACTTTGCATTCCTTTGTGTAGGTCAAGTTTCCCTCTGACATCATTTTGATCTACTTGGTGGTTTTTGTTTAATATGACTTGCAGTACAGGTGTTATTGTGATTAACTCTTTCATCCTTTCCATGTCTGAAAATGTCTTTATTTTTTGCCTTTGTTTTTGAAAGACATTTTTTAGGTTAAGCTTTTTTCCTTCAGTGTAGTAAAGATATCCCCCCCACCATCTCACTTGCATTGTTTTTGATGAGATACTGCTGTTATCCTTATCTTTGTTCCTCTTATAATGTGTCTTTTTTTTCCTCTGCCTGCTTTCAGGTTTTTCTGTTTCTCACTGATTTTGAATTATTTAATTACAATGTGCCCTAGTGTAGTTTTCTTCATGTGTATCACACTTCAGGCTCATTTAATTATTAAATCTGTGAGATTATAATTTTTATCATATTTGGAACATTTTCAGGCACTTCTTCAAAATTTTTCTGTCCTATCTTCTCTCCCCTCTCCAATTACATGTAATTCCAATTATACGTATATTTGGCAGCTTAAAATTGTCCTACAGCTCACTAATTCTTTGTTTACTTTATGATTCCCTTTTCTCTGTGTGTTTAATTTTTGACAGCTTCTGTTGCCATGTGTTCAAGTAAACTAATCTTTCCTTTTGTCATTTATTCCATCCAGTGTACTTTTTAACTCTATAAGTTTAATTAGGATCTTTTTTTTATTTTTTTATATCTTCCAAGTCTCTCCATAACTTTTTAAACACATGGAATACAAATTATAACTGTTTTAATGTTCCTGTTTGATGATTCTAACATGTGAGTCAGTCCTGGCTTAGTTTTCCTCAATTGATTTATTTTCTTTCTATGAGTCAATTTTTCCTGCTTCTTTGCATGCTGATAATTTTTGACTGGATGCTAGGCATTGTGAGCTTTACTTTGTTGGGTGTTGTACCTATTTGTATTTTTTAAAGCATTTTTAACCTTGTTCTGGAATGTAGTTATGTTTCTCACAAAATTGCTTGATTCTTTTGGGTGTTACTTTTAAGATTTGTTAGGGACCAAAGCAATGCTCATCCTTGGGCTAATAATTCCCCATTACTGAGGTAAAAGAGCTTGTGTGTACTCTACCAAAATCCCTCAATTCTTGAAGTTTTTCAGTTTGGTTGGTGGGAAACGGCACTATCCTCAGCCTTGTGTGAATATCAGGCATTGTTACCTTTCGGCTGATTCTTTCCCATGACTCATGTATTTTCCTCAATGCATACACTAATCAGCACACAGGCGAGTACTTGAAGGGGATGCCTTATGGATCTTCAGATATCGTGATATTCTCTCTTTGTGGAGCTCTCTTCTTTGTGGTACACTTTTATAAGAAATCTAGATGCCTTTGTCTCCCCAAAACCTCAGCTCCATCTCTTAAACTCAGGGAGTCTCCAAGCCTCTACCTGGTTTCCTTCTCCTTACATTAGTCTGGAAACTCTGTCAAGTCAGTCACAGGGCTTACCTCATTTCTTTCCCATCTCTCAGTGATCACTGCCCTTTGTTGCCTGATGTCAGTTTTTGTTGCCAAAATATATGAAACAATGGTTTGCAAGACAAAGGTGGGAGGACAAATCTTGTCTCTGTTACTCTACCTTGGGTAGAAGCAGAAGTCTATAGTATATTTTCTCCTCCTTAAAAAAAACAGAAAAAAACAGCTCATAACAACATAAAATAAGTCAAAGAGAGATGCAGAGCAATTAGTAGTGATAATCATATTTAAAACAACCAAATTTAACTTTCAAAATCTAAAACAAATATTTAGATGCCTTGACATAAGTGAGTGATGAGCAATCCATAGCTACTTTGTGCAAAAAGACAGATATTGATAAAACTTTAAGGTGGATATTGAGAGGACTATCTGTAAGGTGCTTCTTCTCAAACATGCCCAAAGATTAACATTTTATTACTAAACAGCAATTTAACTTTCTCATTAATGATCTTTTATTCTCTATGGAAGTAAGTGATGTTGATTGTAAAAAATATATATATTGGCCCCTATAGAATGCTACAAGAATATATTCAATTTGGATGAAAAAATAAGTTGAGCCTTTCAACATTTAAAATTTTTGTAAATTAGTCTTAATACAAAAAGATTACTAAAAATCAACATAT
The DNA here is from genome assembly GCA_023783475.1 of Daubentonia madagascariensis. Taxonomy (NCBI): domain Eukaryota; kingdom Metazoa; phylum Chordata; class Mammalia; order Primates; family Daubentoniidae; genus Daubentonia; species Daubentonia madagascariensis. Next base: position 30,872,373 of record JAKFHU010001569.1, read on the forward strand.
GTGCTTTTATTTAATATCATAGATGTCACCTAATCAATTGTAAACCTAATATTATAGTGTGCAATTTCATATTTAAGTTCTGCAATCCCTTCCTTGTAAAGTGTAACACTGGTCTAACCCATTCAGATGTTTGGAAATTTGTGGATTTTAGTCATATTTTTCTTAAATGCTTTTTTTGATTTGCTTTATTTTGATTTAAATTTTACATTTGATCTTAGCCAAAAGGCCAAGAAGTGATATCTTTGATTTAAATTTTAAAATATATTTATAGGATATATTATAATTTACAGAGAGCTACTACATGCATTATTTATATGAGACAGTGAGCTAAGATGGGCAGGTAATATCGTTCACATTTTTTCAGATGAGGAAACTGACACTCAGCTTTGAGTAAATTGATTATGTTCCTGCAATGAATAAGTGGTGGAATCTAGATTTAAATGAAGTAAATGTCAACACAAAGTCTTGTAATCAATCTATTAAAATTGCCATGCCTTTATAAAAGGTTCACTAATTTTTGGTTCAAGAAGTAAAGTATTATCAAAATATTATGAAATCGTATGTTTGAATTCAGGCCTCAGAGGATTTAAGATGAATCAGTATATTTAACAACTATTATGTGAATCTGGGCAACTTAATTTTCTCGACATTTTCTTCATTTGGTTTCAACATTTATCATTTGTTTTGCTTGTTGCTTGTTCACTTATTATTAGTGCATAACAAAGGATGAACACCACTAAACTTAGGACTTTCTAATGGTCATACCATACTCATACTACTCTTAAGGACAGTGAGAGCCTTTGAGTAGATGCTTAAAACACAAGAAATTATAATGTTTAAAGAGGTAGTATCACCATAAACCTCAGTTGTAAATAGAAAGTCATTGGTTACAATTACAGATCAGAAGACCCATGAAACACAAATATGCTTTAATTTTCTAAATTTTGAGGAAGACTTCATTCTTTCAAGCTATAAATTATGTGTGCTTCAAAATGTTTTTACGTTTGAAACTTGGACCATATTTGTTATAAATATCAGTCAAGTTTTGCAGTTAATTAAAAATGTATCCAACATTCCCTTGAACCAGTGCTAAAATATATCACCTTGAATTTTGGATCCAGAAAATGGGGCTTTACAGAGCAGCAAATATTTCAGTGCAAAGGAGGAAAGCAAACGGAAGGCAATTTGGGAAGAAAATATGGTGGCCATGGTGGTGGATGTCTCATAGTGTGTATGGGACAGAGATGTACAATAAATATCAATGGGTTTGTTAACTGAATGAATGAATGAAAGAACAAATTCCTATATAAATGAGAAAAAATTTTCATTTTTTAATTGATACATAATAGATGTACATGTTTTATGGATACATGTGATAATTTAATATATTCATATAATTTTTAAAGATCAAATCAGTGTAATTGGGATATCCACTACCTTAAGTATTTGTCTTTTCTTCATGCTAGAAATATTCGAACTATTCTCTTCTAGCTATTTTGAAATATTCAAGATATTATTATAAATTATAGCCATGTTAGTGATCTATAAAACATTAGGTCTTATTTATTCTATCAAATTGTATATTTGTACCCATTAATCAACCTCTCTTCATCTTCCTCACCTCTTTATCTTTCCCAGTTGCTGGTAACCACCAATCTAACTCTATCTTCATGAGATCCACTTTTTTATCTCTCATATATGAGTGAGAACATGTTGTATTTGTCTTTCTGTGCTTGGCTTATTTCACTTAACATAATGACCTCCAGTTCCATTAATGTTGATGCAAATGACAGGATTTCATTCTTTTTGTGGCTGAATAATACTTCATTGTGTGTGTACCACATTTCTTTATTCATCCATCCACTGATGGGCACTTAGGTTGATTCCATATTTTGGCTATTGTGGATAGTGCTGCAATCAAGGTGGGAGCACAGATATCTCTTCAATATATTGAATCCCTCTGTTTTGGATATGTATCTAGTGGTAGAGTTTCTGGATCATATGGTAGTTCTATTATCAGGTTTTGGAGGGACCACCATACAATTTTCCATAGTGGCTATACTCATTTATGTTTCTAACAACAGTTTATGAGGGTTCCTCTTTCTCTACATCCTTGCCAGCATCAGTTATTGCCTGTCTTTTTGATAGAAGCTATTTTAACTGGGGCGAGATGATATCTTGTTGTGGTTTGGTTTATATTTCTCTGATAATTTGTGATGTTGAGCATTTTTTCATATACCTGTTGGCCATTTGTATGTCTTCTTTTGAGCAATGTCTATTAAGATCTTTTGCCCATTTTTAATCAGATTATTAATATTTATTTGCTATTGAGTTGTTTGAACTCCTTATATATTCTGGTTATTAATCCCTTGTGAGATGAATAGTTTGCAAATATTTTCTACCACTCCCAAAGTGGGTTGTCTCTTCACTTTGTTGATTGTTTTCTTTACTGTGCAGAGGCTTTTTAGCTTGATGCAATGCCATTTGTCTATTTTTGCTTTGGTTACCTGCACTTTTGCAGTCTTACTAAAAAACATTTTGGCCCAGACTAATATCGTGGAACATTTCCCAAATGTTTTCTTCTAGTGGTTTCATAGTTTCAGGTCTTAGATTTAAGTTAAATCTATTTTGATTTGATTTTTGTGTCTAGGAACAGATAGGGATCTAGTTTCATTCTTCTGTATGTGGTTATCCTGTTTTCCCAGCACCATTTATTGAAGAGACTGTTCTTTCCCCGTTGTATGTTTTTGATGCTTCTGTGAAAATGAATTGGCTATAAATGCGTGGATTTATATCTGGGTCCTCTATTCTGTTCCCTTGGTCTGTTTGTATGTCTTTATGCCAGAACCATGATGGTGTGGTTACTATAGGTTTCTAGTGTACACAATCCAAAATATTTTAATAGCTAAATAAATGGGAATTAAATTTTACAAATCAAAGCAGGGCTATAATAAAAGACCTTCACATGATAATTAAGCTTTTGCTTTTACATCTCTTAGTAAAACACAACTACTTACAAAATATCCAATATTTAGGGTGATTCAGTATCAGCCTGATGTAGAAACAATTATAAAATATAAAGACTTATTATTTTTGGTATATATTGAAGTCAGGTAGTGTGATGCCTCCAGTCTTATTTTATTTGTTTATTGTTTTTGCTCAAGATTGTTTCAGCTATTTAGTGTCTTTTGTGGTTTCATATAAATTTTAGGATTGTTTTTTCTATTTCTGTGAAGAATGTCATTGGTGTTTTGATAGGAATTGCATTGAATCTGCAAATTGCTTTGCATAGCATTGTCATTTCAACAATATTAATTATACCAATCCCTGAGCATGGAATATCTTTTGCTTTTTTGTGTGCTCTTCAATTTCTTTTTATCAGTGTTTTATAGTTTTCCTTATATAGATCTTTCACTTCTTTGGTTAAATTGATTCCTAGGTATTTTATATTCTTTGCAGCTATGGTAAATGGGACTGCTTTCTCGATTTCTTTTTCAGATTATTCACTGTTGGCATATATTAACACTACTGATTTTTGTATGTTGATTATGTATCCTGCAACTTTACTGAATTCATTTAGCAGTCTTTTGGGTGAGTCTTTAGATATCTTAAAGTATACTATCATATCTGTGAGTAAGTTTAATTTGACTTCTTCCTTTCCAATTTGGATGCTTTTTACGTCTTTCTCTTGCCTAATTTATCTGGACAGTATTCAAGTATTATGTTGAATAAAAGTAGTGCAAATGGGCATCCTTGCCTTGTTCTAGATCTTAGAGGAAAGGCCTTCAATTTTCCCCCATTCAATACAATGTTAGCAGTGGATTTGTCATATTTTGTCTTTATTATTTCGACATATGTTTTTTCTATACCTAGTTTGATGAGGGTTTTTATCATAAAGTGATATTGAATTTTATTGAAAGCTTTTTTGACACCTATTGAAATAATCATGTGGGTTTTGTCCTTGGTTCTGTTAATTTAATATATCATATTTGTTTATTTGTATATGTTGAAACATCTTTGCATTCCTGGGATGAATCCCACTTGATCATGGTAAATGATGTCTTTAATGTGTTGTTGAAGTCAGTTTGCTAGCAATTTGTTGAGGATTTTTGCATCTGTGTTCATCAGTGATATTGGCCTATAGTTTTCTTTTTATTGTTGTTGTGTTCTTTTCTGGTTTTGGTATCAGGGTAATGCTAGCCTCATAAAATGTGTTTGGAAGTATTCCCTCCTCTTTAATTTTTTTGAAGAGTTTGAATAGACTTGGTATCAGTTCTTTAAATGTTTGGTAGAATTAATCAGTGAAACCATCAGGTCCTGGCTTTTATTTGATGGGAGACTTTTTAATATAGCTTCAATCTCATTACTCATTACTGATTTATTGAGGTTTTCTATATCTTCATGGTTCAATCTTTATAGGTTGTATATGTCCAGGAATTTATCCATTTCTTCTAGGTTTTCCAACTTCCTGGCTTCTATTTAATAGTTGTTCATAATATTCTATACTACTTCTTTTTATTTCTGTGGTCTCACTTGTTATGTCTCCTTTTTTTTTTCAATTTTATTTATTTGGGTCTTCTCTCTTTTTTGCTAAATTAGTCTAGCTAAAGGTTTGTTGATTTTGCTTATCTTTTCAAAAAAGCAAATTTTTATTTCATTTTTTATTTCATTTATTTCTTCTCTGATTTGTGTTATTTCTTTCTACTAATTTGGAGTTTGATTTTTTCTTGCTTTTCTGGTTCCTTGAGATGCATTGTTAGTTTGTTGATTTGAAGTCTGTCTACTCTTTAATATTGGTGTTTTTTGCTATAAATTTCCCTCTTAGTACCACTTTTACTGTATCCCACAAATTCTGGTATGCTGTATTTCTATTTTCATTTGTTTCAAGAAATTTTTTGCTTTCCTTCTTAATTTTTTCATTGACCGATTTGTTATTTAGGAGCATGTTGTTTAATTTCTATGTGTTTGTGTAGTTTTCAAGGTTCATCTTGTCATTGACTTTTAGTTTTATTCCCTTGTGGTCAGAAAAGATATTTGATATGATTTTTACTTTTTTGAATTTGTTCAGACTTGTTTTGAGGCCCAAGATATGTTCTACTCTGGAGAATGCTCCATGTGCTGATGAAAAAAATGTGTATTTTGTAGCAATTGGGTAAAATGTTCTGTAAATATCAGTTAGACCTATTTGGTTTAGTGCGTAGTTTAACTCTGATGTTTGTTGATTTTCTGTCTGAATAATCTGTCCATTATTGTGAATAGGGTGTTGAAGTCCTCTACTATCATTATGTAGCAGTCTACCTCTCCCTTTAGATCTATTGTTGTTTGCTTTATAGTCTTGGGAGGTCTGGTGTTGGGAGCATAGATATTCATAAGTGTTATATCCTCTTGCTGAATTGACCCCTATATCATTATATAGTGACCTTCTTAGCCTATTTTACAATCTTTGATTTGTTTTCTATTTTATATGATAGAAGTATAGCTACTTATGCTCTATTTTCATTTCCAGTTGCATGGAATATCTTTTTCCACCCCATTTACTTTCAGTCTATGTGTGTTCCTATAGGAGAAATAGGTTTATTGCAGACAGCATATATCTGGATCTTTGTTGCTTTATCCATTCAGCCACTTTATGCCTTTCAATTGGAGAAATGAGTACATTTACATTCAGTGTTATTAATGATAAATAAGAACTTACTACTGTCATTTTATTGCTTGTTTTCAGGGTTTTTTAAAACTCCCATCTTCCTTTTTTTCCTTCTTTCTGTCTTCCTTTGTGGTTAAGTGATTTCTTCTTGTAGTATGTTTTAATTTGTTGCTTTTTATTTTTAGTGACTCTATTATAAGTTTTGCATGGTAGTTACTATGAGGATTATAAAAATATTTTATAGATATAACAAGTTGTTTTACAGTGATGACATCTTATCTCAGATCACAAAGGAAAGAATAGAAACAAAGAAAAATGAAAAAAAAAAAACCTCTCTACACTTTAACTTCATTCCCTCCACATTTTGGCTTTATATTATCTCAATTTATATAGTTTTACATTTCCTATCTTTTAGTAGGTGTTGTAGCTATTATTGATGTTGATAGATTTGTCTTTCTCTTTGGCGCTTCATATTAGAGTTATGAGTGTATTGCACAACACAATTACAATATTAGAGTACTCTGGATTTGTCCATGTACTTAATTTTACCAGTGAGTTTTATACCTTCATTGTTTTCTTTTTGCACTTTAGTGTTTTTTTCTTTCAAATTGAAGAAATTCCTTTAGCATTTCTTGTAAGATGGATCTGGTGGTAGTGAATTCTCTCAGCTATTGTTTGTCTACAAAAGACTTTATCTCTCCTTTATATTTGAAGGATAGGTTTTCTGAATATGGTGTCTTTGGATGGCAATTATTTTTCTTTCAGCACTTTGAAAATGTTGTCCCACTCTCTCCCGGCCTGTATGGCTTCCATTGAGAAATCTCTTGCCAGAAAAATTGGAGCTTCTTTATAGGTTGTTTGCTTCTTTTCTCTTGCTGCTTTTAGGATCCTTTCTTTTTCCTTGATCTTTGAAAGTTTGATTATTATATGCCTTGAGGTAGTCTTATTTGGGACAAATCTGTTTGGTGTCCTCTGACCTTCCTGTACCTGGATATGTATCTCTTCCTCAAATTTTAGAAAGTTTTCTGTTATTATTTCTTTGAATAAACTTTGTACCCCTTGCTTATGCTCAACTCCTGCTTAAACACCAATAATTCTTAGATTTGGTCATTTGAAGTGATTTCCTGTATCTTGTAGGTGATCTGCATTCCTTTTCATTCCTGTTTTTTTTTTTTTTTTTCTCCTCTGACTGTGTATTATCAAGTACACAGCTTTCTTCAAGCTCATTTATTCTTTCCTCTGCTTGGTCCATTCTGCTGTTGAGAGCCTTTAATGAATTCATCAGTTCAGCACATGTATTTATCACTCCCCAGATTTCTGGGGTTTTTTAATTATATCAATCTCTTTGTTAAATTTCTCTGATAAATTTATGAATTGTTTTTCTGTGTTATCTTGGAAATCACTGAATTTCATAAAATTGCTCTTTTGAATTCTTTTTCAGAGAGTTCACATATCACCATCTCATTAGGGTCAGTCACTGGTTCCTTGCTTTGCCCATTTGAGGAAGTCTTGGCTACTTGTTTGCTGTTGTCTTTTGTGGATATACATGTATGTTTTTGCATTGAAAGTTTGGTTATTTATTCTAGTCTTCTCTGTCTGGTCTGTTTTGGTTTTTATGGGATATGTTTGCTTAAAGATTTTAAAGCATTTACCTGTTGATTCTCTTTCTTTCTTTTTTTTGCCATTAGGTTGCTACCTTCTTTTCAGCACTAGATGGCACCTTAATCCCAGAGTTGCCTAGGTTTTAGTAAGCAATTATACTGCTGCCCACCCTGTATGAGGGAAGCCTCAAAGGGGACATCTCAGTAGTGTGGGAAGGCTCACTGGGGTTTCATGCTCAGGGGACCTGTGGGCAAACCTCCTACAGCATGGTGCTGCTGAATAGCCACTCTGATTTGGTGTCTTCTTTGGCTGAGTAAGAGAGTTTCTAGGGCTAAGCATGGTAGTCCTACCTTCCCCTTTTGTCTCTTGCTGTTCTCAGAGATATTTCCCCCTTCAGACCCTTCTGATGCCTCCTGTGTGTTGAGGCAGGAACATGTCTCCTGCTAGGGAACTCAAGATGGTAGAGAAGCTGGTTGTCCACTTTATTTCACTTCTTCTATTGTAGAAACCATGAATTGGGGGAAATTTTCCATGTGCTTTGTGCCAGGCAGTTTGGGAGGATAAGAGTTGTGGATATGGAAGTCCAATTCTCTTACTGTCTGCTCATAGTTTTTTCACATCTCTGTGGCCCCAGGAGCTGTCTCCTCTTCATATTTGAGTTTTGGGATATTGCTGGTGATAATCTCAGCTTTGAATATGTTTTTGGTTTGCTAGTGGGGGGGAGTGAAACCAGCTTGTTTCTATGCCACCATTTTGGGCTTTTGTGATTTTTTAACCTAGAAAAACATTGAGAGATATTCATGAGTAATTTTCTTTGATGTCCTTTTATATTACAAACATATTACAAAATTACCTACTTCCTACCCCCTCACTTCTGCTGATAAACAGAATTCCTACGTTTTAATCAGTAAACTTGATATTAGCTAGTGGTACACTTTAACTGGCATTTACATTTTTAATGGAAGTATATTTCAATCTCTGTTTGACAGAATTATATGCAGTGCAATAAAATTTGGTTTAAAAATAATCCTATGAAAGGTGGAAAATTATTTTGGGACAAGGAGACCACTGAGAGATTGACCATCCTTATCAGGCAGTAACTCACTTAAGACCCTTATATTTGAAATTTCTTTCCTTGCTTCATGCTAAATCTACTTTCTAGAGGCCCCAACTTACCCTTTTTAAGTTCTGAGGGCAGTAGTCCACCAAAGAAATGGAATAGTGTGTAGGCAGTGGTGGCTTTCTTTATGTCATTTTTGTCATTCAACTATAAGACCATACAGTAAGTCATATGTCAAGACTAGGCTTAGTGAATTATGGAAGGATTCTTACAAGATAAGACAATGTAGGAATTTCTCTGTGGCTTAATTTAACCCTCTACCTTTATTTGATTCAATTGCAAAAGTACTATAAAGGAGCACTGTTCTGAGTACTCTCAGTAATGCCAAACACATGCAAGCTATAATTTCAATATTCAATAGTTAGACATTTCTAGGTTACCACAAGTTTTTAAAAAACAGAACTCAGTACAACTTCTTGATCAGGACTTTAGAAAAAAGTGTCAAATGAAGTAATATTTACATCATTCCCTCACCCCTACCACCCACCCATCCACTCACACACACCCACCCCTTTGATGCTTTCTCCAAAAATGAAAGTGCAAACAAACATCAAATACTTATAAAACAGCTTCATTCGGAAGTATGTGGCATGAGTAGCAGAGGAAGTCAAAGGCAAATGTGAGTTTTGTGTGTTTTGAGAGGGAAAACTTTAGAATATCAGGGATATCAATAAGTTGTGATGATAGCTGGCAATTACTAAAAGTCTTTCAGACTGATATAGAGGCTGTTATGTAGTGGAGAAGATGTGTAAGAGGGAAGACAGTTCAAATGATGACCTGTGCATCTTCCATGGCTTTTGAGACTCAGAGAGACATAAATATCTTGGGAAAAGAGCATAAAAAGTAAGACCTAACCTCAACATTATAACTTCTAAGACAAACTTTGTTTCTATACAAATAAGATAAAACTATGGCAAAATTGCTTGGGTGGGTAGGATAAACTTGGAACACACTTTTGGATCAAAGCTCAGGAACACATACCAGGATAAGTAAGTAGTACTACTTGATCTGACGCACTACTAAAAGCTAAGTTTTGTTTTCAGTGGTTGTTTGTTATCATACTAAGAGAAAAAGCACTTGAACTCTTGCTGGAGCATTATTACAGAATTGAGAAGTGGCAGTGTTCACTGGGAAGAACTTGTCTTAGGTAGTTTCATATTTTAAATATTGATACATATTTTATCACTCTATGTGGTCATTTTTGGTAATTGCACCCTAATGTTGAAAGCATGTAGAAAAGTGAACAGTTTCATGGCACATTTCCAGCTACAATTCAAAATGAGGATGAAAATGACTCTAGATAACTATAGTTTGTAAAGGATACTTCAGAAATTGGTGACTGTATCAGTGGTTCTCAAACACTGTTGCAAGGAATCCTAGAGCTCTGAGAAGGTGCCTTGGGTGCTCTCTGGGGCTGATGATTGGGGGTAAAGATAACCTCAATGCCTTGGTTTCTACTTTAATTAGGAAGACTCTACCATTATGTTTTATATACAGGGTTCTGTGAAAGCTTTTACTCAAAAAAAGTTTTGGCCTCTTGTTTAAAAAAAAGTGACACCAATCAAATACTGAATATTTATATAATTACAGTAGTCTTGAACAGGGACTGAACCATTGTTTTGAAAAGGCCAACCATGTGTGAAATACAAGTGGTACACAGTGGGTATAGGCAGTTGTTTTGCTTCCTAGAGGTCACATTGTCCTTTAAGATTTAAGTAAAAATTAGTTTAAACATCCATTCCACATTACAGATAACATTGTCAATATCTCTGCCAATGATTCACAATACTTACTTTTCTCCATGTCTACTTATCTTTGGGGCCATGTTACCTCAATACTTGACCTCAAGTCTCTGTTTCAAGTTTTGTGGATGCTTTTACTTTTAAACACTAGGTGGTTCAGCTCAACACCCTCTAAGCTCCTTCACTCAATCACATATTACAAGCTTGAGTCTGTGAATGTGGCATACATTACAGAGAGTTTAGGGCGCAAGAGTGAGAGTTCCGTTAGAAGATTTTTTATTACTGCTTCAGTCTCACTACTCGTAATTGGTCTGTTCAAGAGGTCTATTTCTTCCTGATTGAGTCTTGGGAAGTTGTGTGTTTCCAGGAATTTGTCCATTTCCTCTATGTTTTCGAGTTTATGTGCCTAGAGATTTTTATAGTATTCACAGATGATATTTTGTATTTCTGTGGTATCAGTTGTACTATCTCCTTTTACACTTCTGATTGAGCTTATTTGGGTCTGTTCTCTTCTATCCTGGTTAATATATCAAGAGGTCCCTCAGTTTGGTTTATGTATTCAAATAACCAACTTTTTGTTTCATTGATTCTTTGTATTTTTTTTCCATTATGTTTAGTTCTGCTCTGACTTTAGTTATGTCTTTTCTTCTGCTGGCTTTGGGTTTGGTTTGCTCTTCCTTTTCTAGTTCCTTGAGAAGTGTCATTAGATTGTTGATATGTGATCTTTCTGTCTTTTTGATGTAGGCATTTAAGGCTATGAATTTTCCCCTTAGGACTGTTTCTGCTGAATCCCATATATTTTGAGAGTTGGTGTGCTTTTTTTTCATTCAGTTCAAGGAATCTTTTGATTTCCATATTAATTTCATTATTGACCCAACAATTATTCAGCAGCAGGTTTTTTAATTTCCATGACTGTGTAGAATTGAGTGTTTCTTTTGGAGTTGATTTCTGGTTTTATTCCCCTGGGGTCTGAGAAAATACATGGTATGATTTCTAGTTTTTTGAATTTGTCGATACATGTTTTGTGGCCTAAGATATGATCAATCTTGTATAATGTTCCATTTGCTGATGAAAAGAATGTGTATTCAGTACTTTTGGGGTAAAATGTTCTGTAAATGTCTGTTAGGCCCATTTTTTCTAGAGTCCCGTTTAAGTGCAATGTTTCTTTACTTATATTCTGCTTGGATAATCTGTCCAGTTCTGTCAGTGGAGTGTTAAAGTCCTTAGACATTACAATGTTGCTGTTTATCTCTTTGGTTAGATCTAGTAGAATTTGCTTTATGAATCTTCATGCTCCTGTGTTAGGTGCATAAATATTTAGGGTAGTTATGTCTTCTTGTTTGATTGCTCCCTTTACCGTTATATAATGACCATCTTTGTCTTTCTTTACCATTGTTGATTTAAGGTCAATTTTATCTGATATGAGAATGTCTATACCTGCTTTCTTTCGGTTTTCATTTGCATGGTATATTTTCCCCATCACTTTACCTTGAGTCTGTATGAGTCCTTGTGGATTGGATGTGTTTCCTGGAGACAGAAGATAGTTCGGTTGTATTTTTTCATCCATTCAGCCAACCTATGTCTCTTAAATGGGGCATTCAGACCATTCATGTTGACTGATAGAATTGATAAGTGGGATGCTGTTTTGTTCATTCTGTTGGGTAGGAACTTATTGTTTTGTCTTACTTCTTGTGCTAGTTTTTAATATGAGCCTTGAGCTTTGGCTTTTGGATGGTTTTACACTGGTGGGTGTTTATTTTGCTGATCCATGTATTAATAAAATGCAGTTCTGAGTATTTCCTGCAAGGCAGGTCTGGTCTTGACATACTACCTCAGTATTTTCTTGTCTGGAAAAGGCTTTATTTCACCTTCATATATGAAACTTAGTTTTGCATAATATAAAATAAAATTCTAGGCTGGCAGTTGTTCTGTTTTAAGAAGACTAAAGATGGGTCCCCAACCCCTTCTGGCTTGTAAAGTCTCCATTGAGAAGTCTGCAGTTAGCCTGGTGGATTTTCCTTTGTAAGTTACTTGATGTTTTCATCTCACGGCTCACAGAAGTTCCTCCTTCATGTTGTCTTTGGCCAGTCTGATGAACATGTGTCTTGGTGATTGCCCCTTTGCAATGAATCTCTCAAGTGTTTGTGGAGCTTTGGGTACCTGGATGTCCAAATCTCTAAGGTCAGAACACACCTATACAAAATGGAAAACAAACAAAAAAAAATACAAAGGATCAATGAAACAAACAGTTGGTTCCTTGAAAAGATAAAGATATTTGATAGACCTCTTGCTAGATTGACCAGGAATAGAAGAGAAGAGACCCAAATAAGCTCAATCAGAACTAAAAAAGGGGACATTACAACTGATATCACAGAAATACAAAATATCATCTGTGAATATGAAAATCTCTATGCATAGAAACAAAAACATAAAGGAAAACAAATTCCTGGAAACATACAACCTCCCAAGACTCAGTCAGGAAGAATTAGAACTCCTGAACAGACCAATAATGAGCAGGGAGATTGAAGCCATAATAATAAATCTTCCAACAAAAAAAAGCACCAGACCAGATGGATTCACAGCTGAATTTTATGAGACCTACAAAGAAGAGCAGGAGCCCATACTGCAGAAATTATTCCATAACATGGAGAAGGAGGGAATGCTTCCCATCTCATTCTACAATGCCAGTATCATCTTGATACCCAAACCAGGAAAGGACACAACAACAACAACAAAACACTACAGACCAGTACCCCTTAGGAGTATAGATGCAAAAATCCTTAATTAAATACTAGAAAATTGAATGCAACAGCACATCAAAAAAGTAATCCACCAGGACCAAGTAGGCTTCATCCCAGGGAGTCAAGGATGGTTCAACACACATAAATCAATAAGTGTGATTCACCTTGTAAACAGAAGCAAAAACAAAGAACATATGATCATCCCAATAGATTCAGAAAAAGCATTTGACAAAATTCAGCACCCTCTCATGATAAAAACCCTCAGCAAACTAGGAATAGAAGGAACATATCTCAAAATTATAAAAGGACCTCATATATATAAAATTATATATGAGGACCCCCACAGACAACATTATACTGAATTGGGAAAAGTTGAAAGCATTCCCACTCAGAACTGGAATAAGACAAGAGGTGCCCACTGTCACCAATTCTATTCAACATATTTCTGGACGTCCTAGCCAGAGCAATCAGGCAAGAGAAAGAAATAAGGGGTATCCAAATTGGGAAAGAAAAGGTCAAACTGTCACTTTTTGCTGACAATATGATCTTGTATCTAGAAAACCCCAAAGACTCCACCAAGAGTCTCCTGGAATTGATAAATAAGTTCATCAAAGTCTCAGGTTACCAAATCAATGTACACAAATCAGTAGCATTCCTATAAACCAACAACAGTCAAGCTGAGAGCCAAATCAGACTCAATACCATTCACAATAGCCACAAAGAAAATAAAATACCTAGGAATATACTTAACCAAGGAAGTGAAAGATCTCTACAAGGTGAACTACAAAACACTGAGGAAAGAACTGACAGATGACACAAACAAATGGAAAAAACATATGCTCATGGATCAGCAGAATCAACATTGCTATAATGTCCATACTACCCAAAGTGATTTACAGATTCAGTGCAATCCACATCAAAATATAACCATATGAGGTTATGAATATGTTAATTATCTTGATTTTGGTAAGCATTTAAAAATGTATACATACATCAAAACATAATTTCATACACCACAAATATATACAATTTTTGTCAATTTTACCTCAATGAAGCTGGGGAAAAAAGAAGACATCATGCTGTTAATGATTTAAAAACTCTAAAATGAATCATAGATATGCTAAATATTACTGAATGAGCAGGAGGAAAATGCATTCTATGGGAGGAAGGATCATATCAAGCTTCAAAGTTTATACCTTGAAATGATGTACATTTATGAAAAGATGATAAAATTCTGCACCTAGCTTTGGTAAGCTGAAAACTGCACAGATGCAAACCAATATATTTCAGACTCAATGAATTCTGAAGATCTGTAGAAGCAAATACAGGTTTTTTCTTTGAAATTTTAAACTTGACTGGGTCTGGAATCAACCTCATAAAGCCATTCACAGATCACTTCCCTGAATCCACTCCTGTTTGCTTTCCTAAAGATCAAAATTTCAGGAAAATAGTCTATGTATTCTTAATAACAGTTTCCTCTGCACAATAAGAGATTCTTACCTTAGATGCCAGTGAAACAGTACTCAGTGATAGAGTATATAATGTCTTTTAAGTCAAGAGGTTACACCATGGAAAAAGTATCCCTGAACATGAATCCCATGACATCAGAGCAGTGCTTGGTAATTCTGACTGGAAGGATACTCATTCAAGGGCTTAGCATGAAATGAATAATTGCTGAACCACTAAAGAGGAAAATGCCAACAGCATTAACTATCTTCTGCTTGGTTCCATTAGAAGGAGTCTAATTGAAACCAGCCTCAGACAGATACGACAGGTGCACTAAGGTCCTGGCTGCCTCAACTACACCCACAAAGAGAAAAAGTGTTGCCCTTTTCCCATCATTCAGGAGCTCCCCAGACTGGGGCTGGTGAACTGCACTAATGTTCACAGAGATCAGCTCTTAGGGAAAGTATTTGCAAACCAGAGTGTCAAGGATTTGAATGATACAGACACCTCACCTGGATTCAAGTCCTAGCCTGTCCTAATGCAGGGAGGGAGGAAGGCTGCTATAACTTGGGGAGCTGCCATCCCACATCAATACCTCTTGCTTACTGTGACTTACCATGTGACCCCCATTTCTCCAGTTATGCATTTTATCCTGCTTCCACTAAGGACTTTTCACTGCAATCTTACCAATGTTGTTAAAAGGCACAGCTTTGGGAGAGTATGCTCAGGAAGACTCACTCTCTCACCTTATTCCAGATTTATTGCTGACTTGTCAACTCTTTGAGTACTTTTCTGGCCACCCTCTTTAAATATTACACCCTGACTTCCTCACTCTAAATCCTAATCCTACTTATGGTCTATTTTTAAAATTTTATGGTGCTCTATGTTGTTATTTCTGGTATCTCCATGCAATTCAAGTGAATTCCTAAAAAGTACTGATACTACCAAACAAAGATATATGACTTCAAGATCCAGTGCTTTTAAATCTTCTATAAACTGTGCTTCTTCCTCAAATATATATCTACAACTATTTCTCCATTGCATCTTTGTGGCAGACATTATAATTATTTAAATGATTCTCCCTCATGTTCTTGCTATAAATGGTGTCAGAGGAGACTTGAAAGGGAGATTGCTTGAGTTATTGTGTCACCCTCTGCAGCTGCTCCTAGTCATTGAGGTTTCTACCACCGGTTATAAAGAGCTGTTATATCCAGTTACATAATATTTAGAGGCAAATGTTTTCTAAATCCACTTCTACCTCTCTTGACAAAGAAAAGGGTGTGCAGGAGTTGGACTGTAGACTGGTTTCTTTCCTAAACTAAAATTGTCCAAATGGCACTTCCTGATGAGTCATTGAGAGTCTATGGGCAGGGTGCTCGCATGTTATTACCAAATTTACTGAAACACTCCAGTTTTGGAGCATATTTTTCAGCAGTGTAGATTCTATATAGAGATAGATGGGTTAGCTATTTTGTTTAATTTGAGGGCCCTCAAAAGACGAGTCTCAGTATAAATTGTATTCATATTTACTTGATCTGGAATTCCTGCCATAGATACCTTCTAGAGATACACATCTTGTAAATAAATAAAGTTTTTTTTTCTCTAAACACTAGTGTTACAAATTATCTAGCTGACACTTTAGCAGGAGTTAGTTACTTAATCAATAATTAATCACATCTCTCTTCAATCAGGGGAGCATAGGTATCTGACAGGTGAATAAAAGTGGCAGTTTATTATGAAAACTAAATAAGGTATCATATGTAAAGTACTTGGAACTTAGAAGGTGCTGAAAAAACAGTAGTTCTCACTACAATTAGAGAAAAAATAGATAGAATAAGTGATCTTTAGGTTTCCAAGGTAGGCTGAAAAAGCTCTTTATGATAGTGTTTCTAAAATTCTACGTAATTGCAGTGAGAACCAGAGACATTGCTGTCCCGTATGTTCCTGCAGTCCCAGGAACTCTTGAAAAGAAGCCCTAGGTGGTTTTTGCTTTATCATTTCTAATTCTAAAACTATTCACACTAATACATATGTATATGATTAATGTCAGATCAGTTTTGGATATGGAGAAGAGAACACCAAAGTACCTGATAACCTTTAGGAGCCAGGCATGGTTTATTCTAACTGTTCTAATTACCCTGAGTAATTAGAAAAGGAAAAATAATTCTATATAAGCCATTGAATGGGATCTCATTTCCTATGAGTGGTAATATCTGGCTTCCTCTGGAAAAATCACCAAATCAAACTCTCTTCATCAAACTTACTAGTGCCATAAGCTCTTTAGAGGAGTTGAGAGGATAGGTTCTTTTCATCTAAAGCTCTTGCCCTTGGACAATTCACTCAATCTGTAGGAGTCTTGGTTTTATCATCTATAAAGTGAGTACACTATCAACATTATCTACTTCACTAGTTGTTATGAAAATCAAGTAAGACGATATGTGCCCCTTTATTTAAAAAATGTATGAAACAAAATATTTCAGGTAATCTGGTCATTCATGGTAAAAAATGAATAAGTCCTAGTCTCCCCCTCAGATAGGGGGTCAGACTCCATAAATAATGGCTACTCATCATAATATGTATTAATACTATAATGTAGATAAAACAGAAACCCATTTATCTGTTAAAGCTGATAGAAGATTAGTTATTGAAAAAAGTTCATTTAATTAGAATGTCATATAAATGATATATACATCTCTCTCTCTCTCTCTTTAACTTGACCCACACAAATATATATTTGTTGGTCAGTTTTTGATGTCCTATGTATTTGCTTGAGTATAGATCTACTGATTGGAGTTTTGAGTTCTGTTTCTTCCATAAACCATACCTATAAGACACTATGTATACCTTCCAGTAATTACAGTTTTCTTAAAGTAGAATGAGGGTTTGTTCTCTTACTTGGAGAACAAACTTGCAAAGGCACTTAGAGATCCAGTGGTTTGAGATAGAAACCACAGACAGCATGTCATTTGCAGCTGGCTCATAAGGCAGTTCAACAGGTTACAGGAAAAAAGCACTGTTGAAGTGTTGGGGGAGGCAGTAGGGCTTTTGAGGCACAGGAAACAGTATGTGGAAATCTGAGGGGCTGAATCATGGGAAATATGCTTCAGCCACACTTTCCCAACACTTTTGGGAAATGTGGTCAAAGGATAGGATATCTGAGAGGAAATGAACAGCTAGGTACAATTTTAATCACTATATCCAATTTTTCAACAACTCTACCCTATTCATGGCTGGAGTTTCTGAATATTCTCAGCTTGCCTTTATGTCATCTTGTCAAAGTTTCTGAACAGGTTCATCTACCAAACCTCCTTTCACATATAGGAAAGAAGACAGGTCAAGAAGAACATCAGTATAGGCACATTTCCAACCCGTAAGATTGAGATGGACTTCGCCAACTTCACCAGTGGTCTGAGAAGGTGAAAGGCCCATTTGCCTGGGGCAAGGCAAAGTTTAATTGTAAGCTTCCACCAGTCATCTGCTGAGAAATTGTGATTGCAAAAAGGTGTTGCATAGATCTTGTAAGGTTAGAAGGCTGGTCTTTACCCACCATGCCTTCCTTTAGGGATTATTCCTTACCTGACTAAAGTCTTACTCCTTTTTCAATCTGGGCTCAAATGCCACCTATCCATAGACAGTATTCTCACTGTCTTTAAGTCTGGTAACAATACTCATTGTTTTGTCCTCCCATGGCATATTTTCTGAGCCTCTGTTAAAACAGTTATTTCATTCTGCCTTGGGAACATATCTGTACCTGAAAGTGGATTGTAAGCTTCCTAGACATAGGATCTTTATTTTCAAGACTCTATTTGTCCCAACAGCATCTTCTACAGTGTAGTCAGTAGTTTTACAGTATGTACTAATTTGTTCAACTGAAGAAAAGAAGGCATGAATAAGAGGTCTTGGTAGCCTGGAAGAGAAAGAATTGTATGTACAAAACATGCTCCTAGAAATGGTGGCAAGATTTGGAAGAATAAAAAATTTGGAAGGGATCTAGTGTTTAGAATCAAGAAGATACAGAGAGAGCTGGAAAATAGGAACTTTGAGAAAAGATGAGAGGAACTGGGATGGTTTAGCATGGAAATGGAGAGGATGTAGTGTAGTTAATAAGAGGCTTTAATTGTATACATCAAGTGGTTAAACAAAAGAAGATATGCAGCTGTTTTATGGCTTTACTGGGGATGAAACTAAGAGGAATATCATACAGTTAGTCTAATTTTCTTCCACGTGTTTCTCAACATCAGGGTCTTTTCTTTGTCCACCATGTTTCTGTATCACTCTAGAAACAAAGGGAGCAATGATACTTTACAGGCCATTAGAAATTGATTAGGCTGGTATGTGAAAATATAGATTGGTCAGTGTCTGGGCCATTGTCCATGAGTCTGAATTTCATCCAAAAAGTAGTCAGTCTTGACAACACCTTTCAAAGATCTCCTAGAGGGTCCTAACCTAGTCTGTTATGCATGCAGCTCCCCTACCAGCTTCTTATGGATGTGTGCTTTATATGTAAATGTGTCTAATGGCTATGATTAGACTGGGTCTGTCGTGGCAGTGCTCTGTCCTGATGTCAGCACTGGTCTAGATGAGGAAAAGAGAAAGAAAACAAAGCACTGCATACTTATCCAGGACATGACAATACAGCCCTGAGAACTTTCTCCACCTAGCAGAATGAGAAGGCTGGCCAATCTCCAAGAAGTCCAGGAGAGTAGGGAAGCTGGTAGGGTCATCCTTAGCCATTCAATCAGCCTGTATTTGTACCCATCAGAGTAGATGTTACTTAAAAAATCACTTAGACTACCATCATATGAAAGACAGTTTTCAAGTTAGTATTACCTTTCATCTTACCGAGTGGTAACTGCTAACAAATATAGTTTTGCTGTAACAGGCTCATTTGTGTGTGTGTGTGTGTGAGAGAGAGAGAGAGAGAGAACTACATTTTCATGTGTTGTCAGAAGACAAAACCTCACAGCAGCAAAAGAGATAGAGTGACCCCAGAGGTAGCTGAGTGCAGAGGAAAATAGTTTGCATAAATACTTTTCCCTACCCTGAGGCAGATTTGCAACTCATCAGTAAGGAGCTGTAGTGGGAAGGATGAGGAGAGAGGATTATTTCTTTCACTTCCGCGGTCGGTTGACCTCACTCTTCCCTTGAATAAGTGAGCCTGTGGTGGTGCCAGCATTCATGGTTTTCCACAACCTGAGTTATACAGCTACTGAACCACAGCTATTTTCAGTAGAATCAGACCCCAGCTGAAAACATTCTGCCCTTTTTGCTTTTTTCCCAGAACTGCAGAAATACAAAATGGCCTGGACTAAACATTAAGAACAAATACACTTCTTCAATTCTCTTTTTCCTCCCACCGTCGTATTAAGGATAACAACAACAATGACACACGCCTTTCACTCAAGACTCACTTAAGCACAACATGTACTGTCTGGATGATTTATCCATCATTTTGGGTTCTCTGATGGCAATTAAAGTCAACATTCTGGTAATTATTCCTTTTAAGTGGAAGTACTTCTATCTTTTTAGATGATAACCTTAGCAATAATTAAAAACAAACAAAAAAATACACAAAAAAACCCACCCTGAATTGATTCAAATTTGAAAAAATAGCCAACATTACTTCTTGATTCAATTTGAATTTTCAAAATGATGAAAG
This sequence comes from Daubentonia madagascariensis, assembly GCA_023783475.1. Taxonomy (NCBI): domain Eukaryota; kingdom Metazoa; phylum Chordata; class Mammalia; order Primates; family Daubentoniidae; genus Daubentonia; species Daubentonia madagascariensis. Next base: position 30,892,327 of record JAKFHU010001569.1, read on the forward strand.
TTATTCATGAATGTTTTAAGGTTCACTTTAATGCATATTTTATCATCCTTTGAATATATCACAAATTTCTCTTTTAATTTAGCCTTTTAAAAATAGTAAAATTAAAACTGTCTTGCCCAGATTTAAAGGGATATTAGTTCTCTCCTCACATATTCTGTCTGGTCTTGTGAGAGTGGCCCATTGTGCCCAAGTACAACAGTTTCTTTGCAGTGCGAATCTTAGACACTAAAGACAGCCTCTCTTCAATGGGGTTACTACAGGGGAAAAAAGAAAATTTCAGTGCCTCATAGAAGGGACAATCTAATCCTCTTTGCTGGTACATCTGCTGTGGCAGTTTTGCTCTGCAAATCAAAAGGCATCCCATTAATTAAAGTTCCTTTTCCTTTCATTTTTATTCAGCTTGTGAAATGTGACCAGTATTCACTAAAAAAAAAAAAAAAAAAAAAAGGTTCAGGCCACTTTAGTCACAAATATCTACCCGAAGGGTGTGCACTTTGATTTGTTGTCTGATTTCCGCTTACTGTTCTTCCTTTTTTTTTTTTTTTCAAGAAGGAGCCCTTCTCCTTTGGCAGAGTGCAATACATTCAGAGAGCTTTACAAAACAAAGCTTTCAGCTCTGAGTCAGCAACAAACTCAGCTTTGTTCCTGTGGTTCTATTAAGGAAAGAAGGCCAATTTTATGCAGGTTTCTATGGCCGGCTTCACAAAGGCATCTCTCTGTGTGCAAGCTCTCTGGCAGGAACAGACGACTCTGAGATCATCGTTTTCAGTAATCACCAGCTGCAATGAAGACTGGAGAAAAAAAATCATAAACTGGTTTATATAGTGATTTTCCTGAGGAGACTGAAATATAGATTCATTCACTGGTAGGCAATTAATAAAGGCAGCTCATTGCGGGTGTACAGCCCAAGGCCTCCTTTACATTTTCCTTTATCTCCAAACACACTTTGGTGAGAAATTCGTATCATTTGCCTTGAGGAGGAAGCAAAGCTCATTTGCATTTCCCCGGGTTTCCCCCAAGAATTCTTGTTCTTCATTTGATGGTGTTTTAGTGTGTTTGAGATTACATTAAACTATAATCTCACAGTGTGACTCCAGGTATTTCACAGTTGTTTAACAATATATTTAGGGTACTGTAGGATTCCCAACTGGCCCACAGGGGAGATGGTTTAAGACATCCAGGATACATGGAAAACCTTGAGAATAAACAAAACAGTTCCAAACTCCTGCGGCAAACACTTTAAAAAACATCAAAAATGTGACCTATTTGTCATGAAGTTTAACAGAATAAAGTTTGGAGATGTGGAAGAACATAGAGCAATCTGTGCTAGTATTTCCTTAGGAATGTTCCAAGATAGGTTTATTCATCCTTTGATTTAAAAGAAAATTTCTCAGTTTGAGTTAAGGAAATGCTGGTCTTAACGAAATGAAATTTCTTTTAACTGCAGCACTTCTCAGAGCCCTAAATATGCTCATGCACGTGGTCATTTTCTAAGAGAGCTTCCTTTTTTTCCCCTACCTGGACAGGAACATCTGCTTGGACTAGTGCTCCAAAGATCACACTTTGGGGAAATGTTGACCAAGGCCACTGGGATGATTGGCAATGGAAGACATCGAAAACTTAGGCTGTCTGGGGCTGTGATGAAGTTTGCAAGAGGAACTTCAGACATGTCTATTTTAATATGGATATATAAAATATTTATAGTTAGATGTTAGCTGAAACTAGCTATTCAGAAATCAACTACAATGTGAAATAAGAGGGCACTGTACCTTCCTTCCTGCCCCTGCCCCCAATTGCTGACTATCTTTTTACAGGCAGAGCCTTAGGAGATCTCTGTTGGTTTATGGATATGCTGGTTTTGTGATTCTCATTTCAGAGGCTTCGTAGCATAAAGGAACAGCCACAGTGGAATTTAAATGAGAAACCTGGATTACTTAAGTCCATTGAAACCTAGCAGGTACCATGTTGCTCTTTCTTAGTTCATGGCTACCAATTAGAGATGCCAGAAAATATATTTTTGTCATATTTTACATGTGATGTGTTTTTTTGTTGTCATATGAGATCTTCTAGCAAAGACTTTTGTTCATTCTTCTTTATCACTACCTCAAAGAGAAATATTTATTGAGTGACTACTATGTACCAGGTAAACAAGACAGAGAGGGTCCCTGCTGTCCTGGAACTTACTGACTAGAGGGAAGAAAAAAGAAATGCCACACTTCATAATTTCTAGCCATGTAGGTGATTTATTCATTTTGTAAAAGAGGCTTCTGTACATTTAGAACTGAGTGAGTAGGGCAGAAATTACTGATATTTTGAGAGACTAATGCATTAGATCCATCCTGAAACTTTCCTGGCCCAGGGATGTCACCTTCACAGGCATTAGGCATAAACTTTGCTGTTGCAAACATCTTGCATTTACACTGACTGTACTTTGGGACAGAAATTCATGAGGATAAGGATGGGTCCTTTTAATTATTTGCCCAGAATTCCTGAGCAACTGTTTCTGTTTTTCAGTGACGGATGAGTCACAGTTCAGACCAGGTATAAACAGTGTGCCAATTGTTGCAAGAAAACAAGGGTTAGAATCCTTGGTACAAGTCTAAACTTTGCTGAAATTGGGAAATAAATCCTAAAGGCACATACCTCAGTACCTGATATACTAGAGCACATAAAGGATCTTTCTGAACTCTTGAAGCAAGTTGGGGCTTGGTTTAAGGATGTTTTTCTTATGAAAGAGGGAAAGATAATGGCTACACTATGGAACCAGCATAGGGATAGGATAAGGAAGCTATGATTAAATAATTCTAAGTTATAATACTTGCAAAAGTTGTAATACGATTTAGAAAAAAGTTATAATCTGGGCTTCTAACTTCTCAGTTATCCTCTATCTTTGGTTTCCCGCCTTCTCTTTCCACCTCCAGAGTTACCCTATAATTTCAGAGATTACACATATGTACAGACATCCCAGACTACCATATCCTAGCTCTATTTTCACCCTTGCAAACAGCTGCTTTTGGGCTACCTCTGGACTCCAGTGCATGCACATCTGCAGTGAGGCCTTCTCTAGAGAGACGGAGTGAGTGGAAGAAGAGATCACAGACCTCAAAACAGGCAGGACAGCTGGATGGGAATTCTGGGTCCCTGGAGAACAAGGGCTTTGGCTCCAGTTGTGCACATTGCCTTGCCCTGTAGACTTCTCATGTGGGGGTGAACGGAGTGAAGGCAAGAGACTGCTAGTACAGCTGAACGGAAGTCAACACAAGGACCTCTAAAGCACATATTCCAGGCCTGGTGCTAAGGGTGGTACCAGCTGGCTTTGTAGGCCTGGTAAGTACTTGACTTTTCATGTAACAGGGATGGGAAGACATTGAAGTGTTTTGATTTGTATTTTCAAAGAAGTCTCACTCTGGCTGCTATGTGGAGAGTATCTTGGAGGAGAACAAGCATGAAAGGGGGGAGCCTAGTTAAGAGGCTATTATAGAATTTTAGATAGGAGATGATCATCTCTATGGGTTCCTATGAACACCCATTAGTTACTGATGGACAAATGCCCTCACTCTCTTAAAAGCTCTTGGGAACTGCAGAAAACAGATTCATCTGTGGGAGGAGGACAAAGTGAGAGCTGAAATCTTCTACTCCCCTATAGCTTACCATTTACATCAATATAGCTTTATTATTCAGCTGTCTTCACTAACATAATTTTACTATTCCACTATTTTTAATGATATGACTTTGTTATTTCAGAAAACACTTGTGCAGGAAGATAGAAGTTGCAAATAAATATTGCTTGCTCCAGGAATTTCCTGGATAAACCTTTTTTTTAAATGAATGTTAGACTGTTCAACTTACCTTCCAGACACTTTGAAACGCTGCTTTTCACAAAAGCTTGCTGTGGCCGCCAATTCTAATCTATTATATTGTGATCCTTACACAATCTCAATCAAATAATCTGCATTGAAAGACCATCTTAAACCAGCCTCAAAGTCTCATAAATCTCCCAACTTTGCTCTACTATTAAAAGGCTAATTAACACTGCCACAGTAGTGTTCTTTCTTACCTTGTAAGGAATAAACCCAGCTTTGTCTCATCAACAGGTTACTTTGGTGATATTTATGGTGAATTAGTTTTTGGCAATCTTGAAGGTCCACTGAATTCTGATCAAGACCCCACGCTACTGTAGCTCTAGACCTTCAGTCTGAAAATAGTGTACTCCTCTGAGGTCCTTTGAGCTTTCAATTCAAGGGTCTTGCATTGAGACCTTCTATTTCTTTTCTTTTTTTTTTCCTTTTCCTTTGGATTCCCAAATTTTGACTTTATTTTGTCTTTCAGGAATAATAAGTCCTTCCAAAGAATGCTTTGATTATCTAATCATATTTGAAAACTTTCTATTCTTGCTGGAAATCTGCCTTATTACTAATAACACTAAATTCGTTTCTGTCCTTGCCATTTTTTGGTGTGTGTCTATAAATGTAAAGTTCATGGGGAAGAGTACAGGCGTAGGTTCCATACTTCTATTCCTCAAGCAGATCTGCAGGCTGAGAAATTCAGATGGTTTGTAGTCAGGCTGGTTTCCTTTGGACAAAATTTGTTCCAGGTAACAAGTCATTTATTAAAACCTCATGGGAAATTTCCTTACTCTGGTGTTTTATCTAGGTCTGGAAGAGATCTCTCCTAAATAGTTCTACTTCCTGGACTTTAAATTGGTTAGGTTTTTAATTGGAGATGGTCTGGCTCTCAGGCTGGAGCCCTAAGACACCAAGTGCACAAGCAGTATTTACAACCAGCTATTACCACACTCTTAGGGTTTTACCTCCGTCTAAACCTCACTATACTCCCTTCTTGGCCAGATTCCTGCTTCTTGCATACATCTATACTATCACTGAAATTCAGGTAATGTCCTTTATAAATGGCAAGGATAACCTAGAATTACAGAAGCTGCTTTGAGGATTTTTTAAAATCAAGATAATATTTATGACAAAGATATTAAATGTCAGGAACTGTACTTATACTGCATTTTGAATCCTACAGAAATCTTGTGAAGTTGGATTTTTTTATTGTTGTAAGAACACTTAACAAGAGATCTACCGTCTTAAATTTTTTAAGTTTATAATACAGTATAGTTGACATATAGACCAATGGAACAGAATAGAGCCCAGAAATAAACCCATGCATATACAGTCAACTGATCTTCAACAAGAGTGCCAAGAATACACAACTGGGAAAAAATAGTGTCTTCAACAAATGGTATTGGGAAAACTGGATATACATAATCAAAAGAATGAAATTTAATCCTTATCTTATACCATATAGAACTCTAAACTCAAAATGGATTAAAGACTTCAATGTCAAACTTGAAATTATAAAACTCCTGGAAGAGTTATAGGGGAAAAGATTCATGACATTGTTCATGGCAATCAACAGAGTGAAAAGGCAACATATAGAATGGGAGAAAATATTTGCCAACCCTATATTTGATAAAGGGCTAATATCCAAAATGTGTAGTAATTCCTACAATTTAATTGCAAAAAGCCCAAATAACCCAATTTTTAAAAATGGGCCAAGGACTGGAATAGACATTTCTAAAGGAGACATACAAATGACCAGCAGATATATACAAGGGAAAATTTTAATATGGTCAAAATTGTCCATTTAAGAGGCATCTTAGAACAAAAAAGTAACAAAACCTCAAATATCCAATTGTCTGCATTTTTGATTGGTATAAAAATTCATCCAAAAGAAATTCAGATTCCAAAATTGCTTCTATATGAGATTATTTGGCCAAGGCAAAAGAGAACTGTAAAAAAACTTAAAACTTACTTCCCTCTAAATCATAATTCAGACCTCAAAGTCTTTATCCTACTACTTCTCTTCTTCGATCCTATGCTCTTCAATTTCCCTCTCACCCTATTTCTCCCTCCAATCTGCATTTTGTCCCTCCTGGTCAGCCAGAAATCACCTCCACAAACTCAATTACTTTTTAAAGTTAAACTCCCCTCAGAGTAGGAAAATTTCTTGAGTTTGATTTTAAGCCCTGTTCTCCCTTTGAGTTGAGAGTCATTGTCAAAGACTTTCCAAAACCCATATAGGACAGAAAAATTTGCAGAGAAATTTAGAATTGTTTTAAGAATGTATAATTCAGGGATCCCAGATCTAAACTGATTAGATCTTATGTTAGCGGAAACACCAGATGCAAATGATTGAATGTAAAAAGCAGAATGTCAAGATCCTGAGGGTGCTTTAAAAGATCTCAACTTTTATAGGAAACCAGAGGGATTTATAGATGTTAGACAAGGTGTTTCAGAGGCTATTTCTAAAATCTTAGCAGTGAAAATGAATGGACTCTAATTCAGTCCTGTAAGCAAAGAAGGGATGAGTTCAGAGACTTTAGAGATAGGCTCTTAAACACTCTTAGACAGTATTGAAGAGTAGTTACTTAAACAGGTGTAACTGTAGCTTTCTATTCACTTTTTGTAAATGGCCTCAGGACAAAAATAAGTATTTAATATCTAAGCAAAAACTGGAATGAAAAATACCTTGCTGAACATTTTGAAAAAAAATCTTTAAACAGAACCAGATTAAATATCAAAATAAATTGATGGCCTTAAAGATAACCAACTAGATGCTTCTACCTCAGTCATTAAACATTGTAGGAAGGAGTTTTGTGACAAAGATGTTTAAACAAATAGGTAAACAGAAAGGATATTGGGAAAAGAGTTGTCTGGTGTTAGCTAAGAAACTAATGGGGAAAATGAAGCAAGTGATCAATGAAGGTATTCTAAGTAGCAATCAATCACTCAATTTCCAATTTTACCCTCACTTTTACAAAGAGAAATTTCTTTACATATTAAAGGATAGCCTTAAATTTTTTTGACTGATACAAACATATGGTAGATGGAATAATGTCCCCTCAGAGTTGTCCATACCTTGATCTCTACCTTGATCTCTGAAACCTCCAAATGTGTTATCTTACATGGCAAAGAGGGACATTGCAGATTATAGGACCTTGAGGACCTTGAGATGTGGAGATTATCCTGCCTTATCTGAGCGGGCTTGATATAATCACATAAGCTTTTAAAAACAGAACTTTCTTTGGCTGGAAGCAGAGGAGAGATAACAGAAGAAGAGTTCAGAGAAATTCGAAGGGTGAGAAGGACTCAGCTTTCCTTTCTGGCTTTGAAGATAGAGAAGGGGGCCACAAGCCAAGAAATGCTGGTGGCTTCTAGAAGCTTGAGAATGACCTCCAGCTGACAGCCAGCAAGAAAACAGGGACCACAGTCTTGTAACAACATTGAATTGAATTCTAAAACCAACCTGAACGAGCTTGGAAGCAAATTTATCCCCTGAGCCCTCAGAAAGAAATACAGCCCTGCCAACACCTTGATTTCAGCCTTGTAAAATTGAGAGCATATAATCAGCTGGGTTATATCATGCATGGATTTCTGATGAATAAAACTGTGAGATAATTAATGGGTGCTGTTTTAAGCCGTTAAGTTTGTGGTGATTTGTAAGAGTAGCAATAGAAAACTAATACAGGGCACTACAATATCAACTCTAAACACTACTACTGGCATACAACCCCTCTATCAGAGTCAACAAACTACCCAGTGGGTGGATATCTCCAATAACCTTCAGCCATTCCCATGTCCCAGCTCATAGCTGTCATTCTCAGACCTTTAACCAAGGAGCATGCTTTCCTCTTTCACAACACACCCCCTACTAACTCAATAGAGATGATTTTACCATGCAAATTAAACTGCCAGATTAAAGGTTCTTCTTAAGGTTTATTTCTGGAAATCTTTGGTGATTTGATTATTTTCTCTATTAGTAACAAGGTCATAGCTAGTTTGGATATTGCTTATGGGTACACTTTTGTCTAGTCAATTCCAAATTAAGGATCTCAAGGAGGTCAAAAGCCTAAAAAAAAAAAAGAAAGGACTCATCGTACTTTGTACTAGTTCTTACAACATTTACATCCAGCCCTTCAGGCAAAAATTTCTGTCAGTGGGAGATATTGAAGACCTCAGGTTCATAAAAGAACAGAGATTCTCTACTTCCCTGTTGTAGCAACTCCCAATGCTATTTTGTCTTTGGTGCCTCCTGAGGCTACATATTTGACAGTTGTAAATGTGTTTCACTTTCTTTCTTAAGTCAACACTTGTTTGCCTTTTCCCAAGAAAATCAACACTAGCTAGACTATTATTCTCCAGAAGTTTAATGAAGCACATTCCAACTTTTCAGAAGTCCTCAGCCAGAACATCAGGGACATTAAATTTCCCTGTGACTCTACACTTATCTAATATATATGGATAACTTTTGTTGTATTCTAAAGATGAGGTGAGCCCTAAGATTGATTTTATCTATCCACTTTATGTTTTAGCTCAAGAAGGGCATAAAGTTTCCAAAGAAGAGTTCTACTTTTGTCGAAGCAATGTTCAGTCCTAGGACTTGACATCTCAAGGAGGTAAATCCCTTATTCATGATAGAGCACAAGTACTTCAAAAGTTTCCCAGATCAGTAGCTAAGAAACAGCTAAGAGGATTCCTGAGTTTGCTACTGCTTACAATGTGTTTCTGACTTTTCTGAAATCATTATGCCACTATATGACTTAACTAGGTCCTCAGTAACTATATCTAGACATGAGCAGATTTTTGTGAGGATTAACTCTTTAATAACCTCCCACCCTGGGCTACCTAGTTATCATAAACCTTTCTATCTATTTATACAGGAAAGCTCTGGACAAGTCCCTGGTGTTCTGATTCAACCTTCGATAGAAATCAGCAAACCAATAGCTTTCATAACTTTGTAATGCTTTGGAGGCAAAGAAGGTTCTTGACCTCAGAAGGAACCCCTATTAATGATGGTCAACATATTAAAGAACTTTTGAGTGCTCTAATGCTTTCTAAGGAGGTAACTTTTTTAAAAGTAGGAGCTAATTCAAAATTGGATGACATGTAGGCTAAAGAAAAGGTCCTGGCTGATCATTATGCCAGACAAGCAGAATTCTGAAGCTCCCAACCCTCTTGGTACCCCAAGAGACTAAATCTTTGGAGTGGCTCAAAGAGGCTCTTACAAAAAGCCATATATTGGCTTAGATTTAGAATAAAACTGCTGGGAGAAATATGGATGCACATTTTCTGAGGATAGCTTGATGATCTCAGGATATCTGCCTCATAGCACCAGAGAACTTCAAATGGAAACTTGCAAAAGTTTAACAGGAAGTTATCCACAACAGCAAGAATAAAATGGCCACTGTGTTTAACCAACATTGATGGGGAAACTTTACTAAAATTTCTGAGAGTGTGTCTGAGTCAGGTCTTACCTGTCACTATCATAATGCTAGTAAAAATATAAAGGTGGGACATGGACAAAGCTATAAACCTCATGACCTCTTTGCACATCTCCAAATGGATTTCATGAAACTATCCCAACTGGGCATTTGATATGTCCTGGTTGTAATATGTCCTGGTCGTTGGGATAGTTCTCAGGATTTTTTGATGCATTTTCTTGCGGGAGAGCTAAGCTGTAACAGTATTTTAAAAATTACTTTTGTGTTCCCAACATAGAGAACTCCTAAGGAATTCCAATCTACCTCTTTAGTGACAAGAGTGCCAATTTTGCTGGTACCGTTATTAAAGGTTTGCAAATTTCTGTCACTTACTCAAAAAATTTGTTGTAAACATTGCCTCCAATCTCTAGGAAGGGAAGACAGAACAAACAAAACTCTAAAACTCAAATTAGTAAAACTCTCACAAACTCTCAAACTTCTAAAGCCTAAGATATTGCCCTTGAGATTAAATTCTTCTGAGATTTATTGACTCCCCTCCTATGAGTTAGAAATAGGTTGATCCATGCATCTAGAAATATCACCTGCAGTTCTGAACTCCACTAACAGCAGACTTGGCCAAATACTGCAGATAATTCATGCAGTACATACAGTCTTGTTATCAACAAGTTTGGGCACCCTTTTCTCAACATTACTCTAAACAACCCTTGAATGACCAGGGTTGAGACCTGGTTCTGGAGAGAACCTCATGGGATACTTTTCACTACTGGAACAGTGTAACTCCATGGAATTAATCCCTGGGTTTATGTCTCTTATAAAATATCCGTGAATCACTAGAAGATGGTCCTTACCAGAGATCTCAAGCTAAGAATTCTTAGGATCTCTGGAGAAGCAGACAATTTTCAGAAGGAGGTAGCTTCCATTAAAGATCTTTGGACTGAAGATGACTAGATAAGATATAGGCAGCTTCTACCCAGGATCCACAGAAAAAAAGACTATGGATTGTCAGTCTTCAATCTGCACTATTTTGTTCTTTATTTTTCTAGGCATTTTATTTCCTCTTTTACTGTTTTAAGGTTATCTTTATGTTACCTGTAAGGCGCCTATTTTTAATATTACTGTTTGCATCATTAGTGACTCCATGTATGAGTTCCATGCATGGCTATGATTTACTAGTAAACTGAAGCACACAACTAAAGCAACAGAAAGCCCACTTTCCGCGGGGAACCATCCAGCTTCCCTTGGTACCAAATCATTAGAATGAATCCATTGGTTTCCTGGATAACTGTATTCAACTGTTAGCTTACTTTATAGATATAAAAGAAAGACACTACAATAGACGAGACAGCAAAAAATCTAAAACTCCATATCACATTGTGCTTAGAAAAGAAGGTTCCTGTTTCCACAGAAGCAACATGTAGGGACCTTTTGTTGAAGATGGCTTTTAAAACTGAGCTTACACATAGCATTAGAAGTAGACGAGGGCACAGATGATATGTATTTGGAGGTTAGCTGACTTTCACAGATCTTTCAAGTAAACACAGTACTTTTCCTTTGCCTTAGTTCTACTTAAGGATCTCCAAACTACAAACTCCATTGCCTGATACTTGACTATTCTTGACAAATGATGCCAAAATCTTATGACAATATTTGACAAATCCTTGGGGCTAGATTGGCCAAAAATAGACCATTGCCTGGCTCCCCATGACAGATATTGGATTTGTGTACAAAAACCTATTGGTTTCTTCCTGTCAACTGGACAGGGACTTGTATCGATAACCTGATTCCTATCTTTAGAATATTCTCTGCATCATCCAGGCTCCATCTTGGCCCATCAGTTTTCTCTTTCAGTAAAAGTTCACCATGTGCTTTAAAATAAGCCTGGAAATCAGGAATAATTCTACATGCCATAGTTCATAGGCTAGCAGAAGAGCTAGCCAAGTGAAGTGTCACTTGAGAAGTTCATAAAATTGGGCAGGTGCTCATTCCAAAGAGATCCTATTTATATATAATATTGGCCTCTAAAGAGAGAGTATGTGCTGCTTTGGGGGAGGAATGTTAAGTTAACATCCCTGCAGATAACTTTGGTACCTTTAATCTTGCTAAAAATATTTAGGAAGGGAACAAACCATAAGATCATCAATTTGACTAAAAAAACTGTATCTGCTACTGTGGGCTCTTTGTATTGGGGATAGGATCAATTCTTTCAGTCTAATTTGGATACTCTTGGCTGAGAAGTAAACTACAAAATCTAATTATAATTCTTCCCTTAGTGTTAGTCTCAGTTGTAGTGTTCAGATGTGTGATCTCTTGCATTTTGAATATTGCTGAGCAGCAACTGTGCCACTGAATGATCCAATAAATAATCACCCAACAAAAAGAACAGGAAAACTTGACACTTGTGGAAGTTGAAACAATGGTCCCTGGAAACCTGATGTCCTATCATGACAATTCAAACAGTGATGACAGTTTGGATTAATCACATCCCCAGATGTTAATAGACCCTCTCACAGCCCAGACTGAAGAATAACCACATGGCAGGACAGTAAGAACTGAAACCATCTACATCCATATGGCTTACGGTGTACATAAATATGACTTTATTATTTGACTATCTCCATGAATATAGCTGTTATTCTTCATCAACATGAATTTACTATTCCAGAAAACTCTTGTCTAGAAAAATAAAAGATACAAATAACTTTATTGTTTGTCCTAGGGACCTCTTGAAAAATCCATTTACGTGAATATCAAATGGTTCAACTGTTCAACAGATAGCATCAAATGACTGTTTACTTCCGTCAACTCTATGGAACTCATGCTTCAAAATCTTCATTTTACTGTGTTCACCAGTACTAAATTAAAATGATCCATACCAATTCTAGTCAAGCTCCTGCATTGAATATCTACCTTAAGTCATATTCCAAATCTTCACAAGTACCGTGACATTGTCACCTCCCTTCTGAGAATGCTACTAAAACTCTCTCATGATCCTGCTCATCCTTAGATAGTAAGAATATACTCAGCTTTATCATATCCACAGGTTTTATATATATACACATATATACACATGCACACACATATGTATATATACACATTTGTGTATACATATATTTGCATACACAAGTATACATACACATGTAGTAATATATGCACAAATTTAGTGAGCCATTATTTGATGAATGTTTGTTTTTGAACACCAAAATTCTTGACACTTGTGCCATCTATAAGGTGAACAATAGTTTTCTAAATTGAGGTTTCTATAAATCCACTTCTCACCATCAAACTACCAAAATTGAACGCAAAAACATATTTTAAAATTATAAAACCTTTATAATTCTTGTAAGAATGTGTGAAATCCATAAACCTAAATACAATATACAAGCTACTTTAGGAATATTCCTTCTTGGGGTTTATATTTACAATTACAAGGTATATTATAAATGTTTCTTTTGGGGAATTATATATACAATTAAGCAATTTCCAAAATTTTGAGGTAGGGTGGTAACTTTGAACATTATAAGACAAAGTTTACCTTAATAATAAATTTTATTTATTTATTTATTTTTTATTTTTTTCTTGATAATTACTTTTATTCTTTTATTTTTATTTTTTTTATTTTTTTTATTTCAGAATATCATGGGGGTACAACACTTTGGTGATACACATTGCTCCTGTTCTGCCCATGTCAGAGCCACAATTGTGGTCATCCCCCAAACTGTGCTCCCCACATCCATTCAGTGAGAGTTTTTCCCATCCCTTCCACCCCCCCTCCCGCCCACCCACCCTCAGATGAATGTTATTGCCCTGTGTGATGTAAGTGTTCATCAGTTAGTACCAGTTTGATGGTGAGTACCAGTGATGCTTGTTTTTCCAATCCTGCGACACTTCGCTTCGAAGAATGGGTTCTAGCTCCAACCAGGATAATACCAGATGTGTTAATTCACTGTTGTTCCTTATTGCTGAGTAATGCTCCATGGTATACATATAAATTTTAAATTTTTGTCTGAACATGGTGTTGCTACCTCTCATTTACCTGCATTACTTGCATATAAGTTTTGAGAACTATTGTCACTATTTTATTTATTCTTTCATTATTCAGCCAATAATTTATTTAGCACCTATCATGTGTACTCATGGTGCTATGCACTGTGGACACAATCAAGTGAGACTTAGTTTCTACCTTCAGTCAGTTTTTACTCTATGGAGAAAAACAGCTCAGCAATGAAGAGTTTGTGAAGTGTGGCAAATGCTAAAATGGAGGTACTCATGGGGTTCCACATATATTGGATGAGTCTATCATGTCTGAGGGGTGACAAAATCTTCCCAGAGAAGATGAAATGAGAAGTGAGTTCTAAAAGATTTGTAGAAATTGAAGAGAAGTCAGACAACTTAGCTAGACAGAGCTTCTCAAACCTTAAAGTGCACATGAAGCACCTAGGAATTTTGTTAAAATGCAGATTTTTTTCAGTATGTATGAGGTGAGGATTAAGACTCCGATTTCTAGCAAAACCTCAGGTGATGTCAATACTTCTAGTCTAGGACAACCTTTAAATTGCAAGAAGCTAGAAGCCAGCTTCTGACAATCATTTGCTATAAAACATTGATTTTTCAAATTTCCCAGCAGCCAACTTTTTTTGTTATTTATCTTCTTAAAAGTGGAGTATAACTTATATACACTAAAGTGCACAAATCTTAAGTGCAATGAATTTTTGTACACACACATACATAGAGACACATCCCAGGGTATTCACAATCCAGATCAAGATAAAGAACATTTTCAACACACAGTTATCAGTTTCCTCAAGCCCCCAACCAGGTTATAACTCCACAAAGGTAACCACTATTCTTTCCTATATCAAAATAGATTAATTTTTCCTGTTTTGAACTTTATATAAATGGAATCATACAGTATATATTATTTTGTGTTTGACTTCTTTTACTTATCGTGTCTGTGAGATTCATCCGTGTTGTTGTGTTCAACAATAGCTTACATTTTTTCACTGCTCTGTAAAAGCAGTGTGGTATTTCCAGTATATTTTATTTCCCAATGTATATTCCTATATAAATATATCACAATTTTTTAATCCATTCTCTTGCTGGTGGATATATAAATTGATGCGAATTTGGGCCTATTATGAATAAAGCTTTCATGAACACTCTTATATGTGTCTTTTGGTAAACATGTGTACTCACTTCTGTTGAAGCAGTTCAGTTACTAGGTCATAGAGTAGGCATACATTTAGCTATATAAACACTGATAAAAAGTTCTCCAAAGTGGTTGTACCATTTTACACTCCCACCAACAGTGGATAAAATCTCAAGTTCTTCCACATCCAAACCAACATTTGGTATTGTCTTTCCTTTTATTTTTAGCCATATTGGTGGGATAAATATTATCCCATTTTGATTTTAACTTGGATTTCTCTGATGACTACTGATGTGGAGCCCCATTTTATATGCTTATGAAAACCTGTGTCAATACAAACTATGGAGAAAAATAATAATAAATTGATAATGGTGAAGCAAAATAAAAAATAATACAGAATTAGAGAAAAAAGAATAGCAGCAAGTGAATGCTATAGTTAACTAAAACCATATTGATAATACACTAATAATAGTATACAATTATACTAGAAAATTTTAAGAATCTCAACTATCTGAAGGGATGTGCCCAGTAATACTTTTACAACATTGTCAAGCATAGGACAGAGCCAGCCTTCTTAACAGAATGTTGCATTAAAAGGCCTTTAGAAAACTTTTCTAACAAGAAAATTTTGATTTATGAATGGCAAATATGATTAAGCCTTAATAACTCACTTAATAGTTTTCAAAATGGTGAGGAGGCCCTTCATGTCAATCCTAGGATCACACTTTGAAGATACTAATCTAAGGGTTGGCTCCCAAAAGGAAAATGACTGGGATATTTTCTCAAAGGGCGGATTTATTAATATGCTTTCAATATCTATGCAAATGTTCACCATGGAAAAAATATCCTAAGTTATCCAATAATAATATTTGTTTAGAACTTTTTAGCTATTTTTATCCTATATGTACTAAGAATGACACAGTTTTATATTTAATGGATTTATTCAAAATGGTACAAAGAAAATGATAATAACAAATATATTATCAGCTACCATGTACAAGTTCCTACTGTACAACAGACACTGGGAAGAGGGTGCCCAGAGAAAAATATACAAGAATGTACCAGCCAAAGTGAACATTGTTCTCTTGAGAGGCTAGTTTCTCCAAAAGTTTAGCTGCTAAATGATAAACAATATACTTGCATAAGAGAAAATTTTTTTTACTCATTAAACAGTTTACTTAATAGTGCTGCAAGCCTTACAGTCTGACTTTTAACAAAGATTGTTGGACATTGCTTTAAATTTGCTTTAAAAGTGCTAAAATTGAGGGAAACCATAATTTTACTTAAAAGAAAGAGCAGCTCAACAACCTTTTAAATAAGCCATAAGCAAAGTACCCAGAAGTCCCTTAATGAACTTCAATAGAGTTGTCTAAAGTGAACTGCAATACTTCTTTCAGGAGATAGAAATAGACACATAGGAGCCAAACTCCCAATTTCAGGGTGCGTTCTACTTAGTGTTCCTAAAGGCTGGTATGACATATCAAAGCAAAATTTCTTTTCTTTATCCTCATGAGATAATCCCTAATAGCAGACTAAAATTATTAACTGTCAGCCCCTGAAGATACAAGATCTCCCAATGAATAGTGTGCTTAAATGTTCTATTTATGACCTGAACATAAACTTTTGGTCTAAACCATTTTGTAAAATTATAGATACTAGAGAAAGGCAGTGTAGTTTCATGTAAGACTGGGGTATTTCACAAGTTTCCCTGTGGTTCTCTACTTAGGGGACATAAGAAAATTTTGTTTTGTTCTACTTTACTGTCTGAAATATCTTTAGAAAATTCTTCTTTTTGGCTTCAGCAGATGTCCAGCTGGCCATGATCAGCTGCTGTACCTCAAGGGCTCCTAGGAGCAAGAGGTCCTGTCCAAGAACTTAACTCCCTCAGCTCGCCTAGTCCTATGGGGATGTGGCTCTGCATGTCACACTGATGGTGAATATGGAGACTCTCAAGAAAATAAAAAAGTCAGAGAATTGAATCTGGATGCCAATCTGGAAAACATAGGCAGAATCTAGGGGAGCATAAAATGAGGACTGCAGAGCTGTCATACCCACCTCTTCTGCACAATGAGTTGTAAGAGAGAGCAGTGCCAGCTTTGTAGAGAAGTGTACTCAATTAGCCCTGGATACCATGCACTGCATCCTAAATACTGGTTTGTTTGATAAAGATGATGATCTCATTGTAGGAAACCCAGAAAAGGCCAGAAGCTTAATGGAAGAAGGCCAAGACTTGGGTAGAAGATGCCATCTGAAAGGGTACTAAGGTTTTGTTTGATTATTTGTTTGTTTTAACTATACAGAAGTAAATTGACCATGCAGCTTATAATTTGAAGCTTCAGGGTGCCTCACCTGGTGAGTGCTGAAAATTTCTGGGAGTTATTGTAAGTTTTGTGTGGAGGAGGAGAAGTCAGAATGCCATTAGGAAGCATTTTCTGCTGATATTTCTGGCAAATGGCCCAAGATATCTCCAAAGAAAAGGACCTAAATCTGCCGTGCTTTGTGGTGATTTGTTTTCTCATTGTGAATAAATATCCACTTCTGTACCTCATTTTGTCTTTGCATTTTTGTATTTCTTTGTAAAGGGTCTCCCAATATTGTGTAAGCTTCAAGCCCAACAAAACCTGGATCAGCCCATGATTTTGTGGCTTGTTCATAATTTCAAACAGACAGCTGGACTCTTTCTTGATACTTTAGAAATACACATTCTGTGAACATATAGTTTATGAAACATCTATAATGTTTGCTCATTATTTCACAGTGAATGCCTTAGAAAGACCCATTTCAGAGACAAGTTCATTAATAAGAAGAGATTCTCCAAAACATGACCACTTTCTAACAGTTTTCATTGCACAAATGCTGTAAATCAGTCTTTTCCTGATACATAGCTATTGAGGATAAAAAAGAACCTGTTCATTACATGTATTATATAAGAGAAAAGAGACACTATGGTAATAGGCAGCTGCAGCTGGAGCTGTCTAGGTCATTGAACTTGGGGTGGACGAAGACTTTGGAATGGATATAGAGTTCATAGATCCCTGGCTCTCCACATTTATTACTGCTGGAAGGCCACATAGCAAAGCAGATACAGGGAAAAATTTAAGAAAAATCAATAGACCTGTACCAAGAAACTATCAAGAAATGAGTTTAGAAACTTACCAGGGTAATTAATTTGTAACAAGATACACTGAGGCATTGTGATATTTTTATTTTTAAGAACAATTTTAGTACCTAAAGAATTTCTTTCCATGTTATATTAGTTGAAATTTTAATTATGTAAACAGCTCAACTGTATAAAAAGAATATTGTATTCTTGCTTGCAGTTTAATATATATTTTTTTCCTTTAGAAGTTAAGAAAACTACACTTAAATGTTTCCAGAGAGCTTTACAACATGGAGGTAGAGAGTGGGTAAGGTTCTGGTCTGCCTTTGAAGATAAAACCATTGATATTTAGATTGTTGATATTATTATAAGGAGTTTTTGGAGTTTTAATTACAATATTACTAACTATGCAGAGTAATTTTTAATTCTTCTGAAAACAAGCATTCCATGTCCTTATGTGCTTTGCCAACATTTTTTAATAATGTAAAATGTTATTTCCTCTGACAGAGGATATAGTAAGATTAAAAAAAAAAAATCCCTTCATTACGCAGCTCATTCATTCCTGCATTTGGAACCTAGCAGGTATTCAATGAATGTTTGTTTAATGAATGAATTCTTTCAACTACCAGATAATGCCTCCTCGATATAGAAGGTTTATATTTAAATGATCCAATGATAAGCTTCAAAAATGACTTGTGCCTGCTTATTGATGAGAAAATATTTTTTTTATTTATTTTATTTCATTTTATTTTTTAAATTTCAGAATATTATGGAGCCCGTTCTTTGAAGCGAGGTATCACAAGAATGGAAAAACAAGCACCGCTGGTACTCACCATCAAATTGGTATTTTATTTTATTTTTAAATTTTACTTATTAGGGGTACACAGGGAGATAAAGGGGGAGAAAAAATTTTAATATAAGACTTTAAAACTATTGAGCATATTTTGATTTTAGGAAGGGTTTTTAAATATATTTTTTTATTCCTAGCTGCTGGCATAGTCCCTGGCATGTGGCAGATGCTCAATAAATATTTGTTGAATTCGTGAATAAATTAGGCATTTTAAGGGTTCCTCCATTCATCTGAAGTTATACATACTCTGTTTACATTTAGTTTGACAATGTATTTGATTAATGATATATGAATATAATGATGTCAGCAACATAAAAAGCTATCTTTGATGACTGCTAAGCACGAGACCTTCAAGGAAAACCTAAAAATAGGCTAGATAAGAAGTATAGGAAACTTTGTCATCTTAGGATGGATACCCCTATTATATGGCCAAAGATAGAAGTAATAAGCATGGCCAGTAATAAGCATGAGCCAGTTAAAAGGACAAAGGAGGGAATTTGAGGTTGTGAAAAAAACGTAAAAGAGATGATTAAGATGTATGTGGGAGGTGATGGTTTACCTGATTTAGCTAGAGCAAGGGTATATTGAAGAGTAATGAGATATTTGGTTAGAAAATATGGGGATTGTGGACCCTGTTGATGAAGGGTCTTAGATGCTAAACTCTGGAGTTTAGATGAGATGTCACGGAGAGAGAAAGTGAGTCCAGGAGACGGATGTGATGGGAGCAGTGTTTATAAAAGACAGTCGTGGCAGGTGTTTGCAGGATAAATGACTGGCTCAGGAGCTTAGGGTATAGCTAGGGCCGGCCAGCTCTTGGCAGGATTTTAGGGAGATAAAGAAAGTATTAATACGAATGCATGAGGTGTGGTCGGGTCAACATGTGGGGACTAATAGTCAATAATCCTCAGCTCGTTAAGGATTAGGGACATTTGGCTAAGTTTAAGACTTATTTACATTTCAGATGTCACAGATCCAAAGGGACATGCCCTCGACATAAATGATGGGAAAGGATGAAAAGTTCAGACATAAATTGTAAATTTAGGGACTTACAGGCATAAGTGTGGTAGCTGAAACCAAAAGAACGGGTAAGTATAGAGAATATAAAGAAAAGGGAGAACAAAATATCAAAGTAAGCGTTGGTTGGCCTCACAGTATGGGTCCAGAAGGAGGGGAGATGATGGGAAAGAGTGAAACTGTAGCTTAGGAAATAGGAATATTATGTTTTAAGGGGAAAAGGAAGATTTCAAAAAAACAGTGGCCAACTGGGTCAACTGTAGTCAAGGAGACCAAAAAGAAAGTTGTAAATATGAACGCTCAGAGAGAAAATTCATTCATCTGGGGGAAGAAGAGTGAGAAGAAGAAAAGAAATAATTTTCTTTCTTTTTTTAAACAAAGTTTAACAATTATTTGTCTCTGAAAAATATGAGTGTGGATATTGGACTATTAATGCTTTCACAAAGATTAATATAATTCTTAACATAAAGGGGTTAGATAGTGATGTACAGACTTGATTCTTACAGTACTGCTGCTGAATTTTCTCTGCAATGAAAAAAAGTAGATGATTATAATCCTTAGATGATAATGATAAAAAATTTAATCCAACTCCCAAATGGAAGAAATAGATATACTTTTTACCTCTGGGGGGATGAGCCATCTTTTTAGAGAAGAGTTCTTTGCTTGCTGGGCTATTCTTAGTGACTTGATACAGAGGTTGGTGGATATATTTCTGTTCTTTTGCATAGTTTCCAGAGGACTATAAAAGGAACAGATAAAAGAACTTAATCATGTGGAGAACAGGAAAAAAAATGCTTATTTTTAAGCTCACCAAAATATATAGGGGAAAGATGTGAAAACAAGTCATAAATTGAAATTGGAAGGAAGTTGAAACTTATATTCCTAGCTCTGTGACTTTGATATTTACAAAGGAGGTAAAACAAAAATAGACTTCTATATTAAAAATATGAGTACATATGTATTTGATGATGAATAGTAAGTTATATTTAAACACATTTCTGCAATATATGGTAAAACATGGCTTCCTACTGTAGTGATGATTTGTAGTCAATTTTCTTACCCAAGCTTATTAGTAATCCAAGGCTGAAAGTTATTTTCAGTTACCTCCCTGTCGTTCCCTTGTCAAATATGTACATAATGGTGCTCAATGTTTATACAGGTAACTGGTTTATTAAACAGTTTCATCCTGGTTGGGTGTAAGCATGAAATGATTTTTTTTACTCCAATTGCTACTTTAAACTATGTTCAGTTAAATCACTTTTTCCAGTCTTCTTAAAATTATCTTTATTTCAGTAACTTTCCTTCCACTTCAAAGTACTAAAAAATTGATTCCATTCTAAAATGACAGAAGTTCAGACATGTGCTAAATCAGCACCCTTCCTCTCTTTGTATCTTGTGCTTGCCTAATGGTCTAAGGAGTTTGCACTGTCAAGGCATGAGTGTAGGTTCTATTTTCATTTCTTTTCCCTTTCTAATTCTGTTCCTTTCCTTTCTGGATTTACCTTTTTCTTACATTGGTGCCTGGGAAAAGAAATTTGAGAAAGAACAAATGTTCATATCTGGATTCCAAGGCTGTCTTTTTCCTGGGATGCAAGTATGAATTTTCAAGGAGTTACACTCAGGTTCCTACTCTAGGGTATATCCCACATGCTTTTGTTGGTGTGGTCCTCTTGTTCATGATATTAGTAAGACAGCTCAAGCATGGACACCTTCCTGGCAATTTCCATCTGGGCAAATTGTGGGTGTACAGGCTGCTCCAATAGAGCTCCCTTACTGCTATCTTTCTCCAACTCAGTTTTTTATTCAACCAAAATAAGCACACAAGGCAGATCCCCAACCCTGTTGCCCAAGGGGAACTTGGATGCAGTTTCCACTTTTTTGCAGGTGACCCCAAATTCAAAAGAATTTTCTTCACTTGGCTTGTTGTGGTAGCTGAAAGATCAAATCAACTTCTTTTCCCTTTTGCTCTTCAGATAAGAGATGGCAATAGCTCCTCACCCACTCTGGCTAGCTCCCTGAATCCATAGTCATCACCTGTTGGCTTTCTTCACCCGATCCACACCCTTGTACATTGTTCTTTTAAACTCTCCTCCATAACCTATTAGAATGTGCCAGGTATTTCCTGTCATAACTGACTGAAATGAATGATAAACATAATCTCTATGATTCTTAAATGCAGAGACGTGTGAAGTATGCATATCCAAATGCTACTAGACAGAGAGAGAAGAAACTGTGGAATATAACTTGAATTAAAATCTCAGCTCCAGCATATGTAAACTCATTTACATATACTTTACAAATGTAAAGTGAGCATATACATGCCTAATTCATGAATTGACATGAGATTCCACCAGATAAAGGTATCACCTAAACAAATATTAGGTTAAACCATATGAAATTGCCCATCGTTGATCATTTTTTGGCCACAAGAATTGCAATTCTGTATGGTTCAAGCTAATAATGTTGTTTAAAAAAGACATATATAAAACAGGATAGAGATGTGCTGATGCTAAAGAAATGGAACAAATACACTGTGCAAACTCTAACCAAAATGAAGTTCTTTTATCTATATTACTGTCAAACAAAAGAAAATGAAAAATGGAAAGCATTAGCAGAGATAAAGAGGGTCAATGATCAAATTTTAATTTTACCAGTAAGATATCACAATTCAAAATTTGTGAACACCTAAATATGGTAGCCTCAAATTACAGAAGGTAAATAATGGACAAAAATACCAGGAGAAATTGACAAATCCATGATCATAATAGGGTATTTTAGTATAAATTTCTCAGTGATTAAAAAATCAGAGAAAAAAATCAGTAAGAAAATCTGTTTAAATCTTCTGATCTGAACAACACAATTAGCAAACAAACTAAGGGATGGACATAGAATACTGAATCCAACAACTGCATAATATACCCTCTATTTAAGCCCTAGTGGTATAAATGGAATAAGCTTGAAAAAGATCAATAGAAATTATCCTATTTAAAAAATCAAAAAGAGAAGGTTTTTTAAAAAATGAACTGTTGGCACATAAAACTGGAAAAAATCCAAAATAATATACAAGTGATAGGATATAGAATGCACTGTAAATGTAGAACATACAAAAAGTCATATCATATATCTATGAATGAAAGCTCTAGAAGCATATTTATCAAGGAGTTAACAGAGATTATCAACAAGTAATGAAATTTTTCTATATTGTCAATTTTTTTATAATTTGAGCAGATGCTCACTAAATATTTGCTGAATAATTCTTGTAAATAAAAAAATATATTTTTCACTAAACACACAAAACAAGTAAAAAATTATTCTAATAATTACGTGAGGCATAATCTCTCCAAGAAAGTTATCAGGTTCCATGCCAGGTCTATGGAATCTGAATAATTGGGGATTATGCCTGGGATTCTGCAGGTTAATATTTTAACATTCAAGTTTGAGAACCACTGATATAGAAGGAAGGAAAAGATGGTTAAATATGGAAAATCTAGTAATAATCTCAATGATTGACAGATAAATAAAAGCCAAATGGATTTCCTTCAATTTAATCTACTGACATGGCAAGATGAGTCAATTATGGATACAGAATATATTATTTGCTGTCATATTCATGGAGTGTCAGAGCTTGATTTTATGATTTTAGAAACTGAGCCCCTTAATGGAATTAATTTTTCCATTCACAAATAGTGGTGATGCACTTAGCTGTAACTTGTATACCTCTGAAGCTTGGATTCCCAAGGGCTATTTTGTTATTATTTCAAGCATATAGGACTAGATATTTGAATGATGAAATCCATAACAGCACTTACTTTAGATATATACCTGTGTGTTCCTGCATATTCTTGCGTATGCTTATATAAAGACTAAATACCATGATTTGGAATATACTTTTGAGTGAGTTAGAGAGTCTGATAGTTTGGACAGAGGCTGTAAATAAAAGGCACTAAACAAATAGTTTATATTTCCAGTTTCTGAAAAAAGAAAGTTCAGAGATTTGATAGGTGTTTATGAAGTATTACCAAGATTTCCTTTTACCCCATACTGAGGAAATTAAATGGGTAATAGTTCTTACTTTGCCATAAAGTTGTACAATTCAGTGAATAGAGTTAGATAGACTAAAGGACAGGAAGTTATATATCAAACAATGCAATTTAGCAGAAATAGTGTAGTGCTATGCTTAAGAACATTAGCTCTGGAATCAGATAGAGCTGGGTTCAAATCTTAGCTCCCACGCTTGTTAGCTGTGTACTATTGGGCATATTAGTTAACTTTTCTTAGCCTCAGTTCCTCATCTGTAAAATAGAGCTTATGTTATTGAACTCAATGAGATGCTTACTATCTAGCAGAGTGACTGGTACATGGCAAGTGCTCAATAGATTATTACTAAGATCAATAAATATTAGCACATCATATTTGCATTCTCTTTTTAGAGAAGGTATGCATTTATATTTGTGTCAGTTTTTCTTAAATACCTGTCTTAAGAGCTCCTTTGACAGAATTCTTCATAGGGAGACTTCCATATATAGTGAAAGAAATATTTTGATGAGTGGCTTGAGGTGAGGACGTGATATCCTAGTGGCATTTCTTTCCTTTTTATCTATTTTTTAAAAGTTTTTATCAATACGTAATAGTTGTATATATTTATAGGGTGCATGTGGTATTTTGGTACAAACATACAATGTGTAATGATCAAATCAGGGTAAGCGGATATCCATCACCTCAAACATTTATCATTTCTTTGTGTTGAGGATATTCCAAAGCTACTCCTCCAGTTATTTTGAAATATTCAATAAATTATTGTTAAATATGATCACCCTATTGTGCTACTGAACTTGTCTTTCCCCAAAATTCATTTCTAATGTCAGTCATGTTAACCGTCCTCTGTTAGTGTCTGTAGCCGTATCAGCTCCATCTTCTTCCTTTCCCGCCCTTCCCCTTCACACATCCTCTCCTAGCAGGTGGCTTTACTCATGAAGTGAAATCTGGCTTTATTTTGGTTTCTTTAAATTTCACTTTCATACTCATCACCAAACTTGACAAAAGTTTGTCCTTGAATATCACTCTCTTTAGAAGATATGGAAGCATTATAAATTTTAAGTAATTCTCCTGTCACATTTGGTATATAAATATCCAAACTAGTATATTTATCTATACATATTTAATTATATATAGCTATACACTATACATATATACTCACATGACCTTACAGGCATGGGGTAAGAGAGTAAACTTAAGAGGATTTTGCAGGTTAAGACATTGCTCTGAACACCCTGGCGAAGTCCCCTGACGGGGGGCTCTGAGACTATAGTAACCCGTGGGGAGAATGAAATTTCATCAAAACGACAACGGTTTATAAAAACTTACCCTTTTTGTCTCAGTTCTTTCTTACCACACATCATTGTATGACGTTTGGTAGCTTACCTTAAAGTTGATTTTGTTAATTGACTGTGAGAAGGTGAAACAAATCAATTAGGATTTTCCTCCCCACTGAGAGTGACATGGGATGGTATCACCAGACAGGAATATTTCAAAGATCCGTATGGTTGATGAATTAATGAAGAAGCAATAATTACTACTATAATAAAAACGTGGCTGTTTGTCATCCAGCCCACAGATGCAAATCATGACATGTGTGACTACAGTTGCAGCCAATTGCAAAGGAATGATCAGGTTTTAATTAATGTTAATATCTCCCAGTCAGTAAGATGTATTATGAATAATAACATCAACAATATCACTTCAGGAATTCAAAATGTCCCTTTCCTGTGGTCCTCTTTGCAGGCTTTGGAAGGGCCATTCTGAGGAAGACATGAGGCACCAAGTATAAGGCCACATAGGTATGATGAGAGAGGAGGCCACAAACTGTGAAGGAGATGTGGATGTGGATGTGGACGTCAGAGGTTGTCAGACACCTCCACTTCATTCTCCCTGGTACCTGCCCTGTCTGAGAATATGCAAATACCATCATTTCTTGGGAAGGATTAAGTCTTCTCAAGGCTTCTGCCAAGAAAATGCATCCCTAGCTCAATTTCCAAGGTCTCACCTGTTGTAGCAAGATTGTAGAGAGCTGTGGGGCTTTCCCCATTAGGGACTCCATCCTAGATATCAAGGTCTTTCTTGCTGGTGTTCCTCTGATGATACCTCTTCTCCTATCGCATTACCTGCTAAACAGTACACTCAGAGTCTTTTCGAGTATACAACTAACCTTTACTAAAAACTAAGGGATTTTAGGGTTGTTAACCAGACTAGTTCAGTGCCATTAATTTGCTCATTCTTTATCCATGTGTGTCTCAAATGTGCTCCCATTGAATCTGACGGCCCCTGAGAACTCATCTGGGTATCCTCCTAGTCCTTTCCCTTGCGACTTGCCTATTCTCCATTTCAGCCTTTTACCATGGATACCTTTGTCATGGCCCTGCAGCATCTTGGGGAAAGGATTTGGACTTTATTTCCCCTTGGCCTCAAGACCAGAGGCCAACAGAATCCACTCCATACTTAACCCTACTTCAGAGACTTCTCTTGGCCAGCTCTGCTCTAATCATACTGCTGATGTAAATTACAGATTCAAATTCTTGTGACATGTTTCTTATTTGGCCCAGATATGCTTCCATGATCAGGATTTCCACACTGAACTCATTTTAACTCCTCTTTCAGCCCCCAAATTTTCTTGTACATTCACATTCATTCTTAGAGTAACCTTCCTTCCTTTTCTTAGCCAGGTCCCTGGAGAAGCAGTGTCATATTGATTTAGGGATTCAAATACCTTCTTTCAGAAACTAGATCTCATGATAATAAAGCTCATCAGCCTTAAGATGGAAGAGAGATGGAGGAGATGAAGCTGAAAACTTCAACAGAATCTCACCTCTGTAGCTCCTTGCCTATTTAAGTTGGCAACTCCTCCGGCGGTTTTCACCCAGGGGACTCTGTCTTGCCATTAGATGACCCAGGTTAAGTTTGACTAATAACTTCTTTCTTCCATTTGTTTTTGGTTCGGACTCTCAGGCTATCTCTTGAATTTCTAGTTTCTAGTTACTAGTTTGTAGATAATAAATTGTTTTTGTTTGCTTGTTTTTAAGAACATAAAAGTTAAGTTTTTACAATACAGCCCTAACATAAGCAGCCCAGGTTGTCAGGGTGGCTTTATGTCATGTAATTTTTCAGGGACTCACCTTCTGTCTCTACCATCCACTAAGACATACTCTCCCCTTCATGATCAGAGCTTTCTCACAGGCTCTTTTGTGATCCAGTTTGCACAAGGGGAAGAGAGTGAATGGGCCTTAAAACACTGAGCATGCATTCCTCTTCCCTTGATGAAAATTCAGTCATGTGGCCACCTCTAGCTACAAGAGGGACTGGGAAAGTCGTCCCTATCAAAGGAATTATGTGACCTGCTAAAGCTTGATTACTGTGCAATATGTTTCTCTGTCCTATTTTCCTGACTATGAACAGGTGGATCTAGAGAATCTATCAGAATCAGGTTTGATCCATTTGATAAAACTGTAATTGGTATTGAGTTCTTCCATCAGGATGAACATAATGTCTGACTTTCTTTTTATGGTATTAATGTATCAGCTATTGATGCTCGGTGTTTAGATCCATTGGTACATGAATATGGGAATATTCAAATTCTATAGTTCACTTATTTATTATTTGGAATACAGTTATAAAGAGATGTTTCCTCACATCTACTATTTGATAACTGAATGATAAAGTTTGTATAGGAAAGACAGGATAATTTTTTCTATTATTTACCAGTTATCAAGATAATGAATTGGTTCCTTATTATTCACCAAAGGTGTCCATTTAGTTTTACATATCTATCTATCTATCTGTATACACACACACACACACACACACACACACACATAATTATAAACTCATTATGGGCTTAAACATGTTTGATGCGTTTCAATCATTTGCAATTTTCCTTTTGGAAGTTCAAATTATGACAAACTTTGGTCAGCAGGAGCCTCTTAAAGTTTGTTCTCAAGTCCTTTTGACATGAGCCTAGTCGAATTTGATAGTTGTTTTGTGTTGGTCCTTTTACTCCACAGGTAAGATATTTTGTAAGATTCAGACAGACTGGGGTTGAAATCCACTCTCTCACAGAACATAGATAATTTAACCCTTATGAGTTTTAGTTCCCTCATGTGTAAGAAAAGGGTGATAATGGATAAATTTCAGGATTTTTGAGAGCATTAGCAGAAACTCAACAAATGGTAGATATTCATATTATAATCTTTTTATTGTTATACTCTGCATCTTGTTTGCTCAGTATCTCCAGAAACAATGCTCAGCTCTTTTCAATCTCTACCCTTTCCTCCCTCATCGCTTGTTCCTCACTGACCTCTAACAACCTTGAGTTACAACAAATAGTTTTGGGTTCCAGTTTGAGAATTCTGTCCTCACATGCTCTGACCTGCCTGCGAGACCTCATTCACAGGTATCTGGCTTAGGGTGACTTTCTGCCCCATGTTCTGGTACAGTCCTGGTAAATACCTCTTATCGTGGCATGATTTTCAATACTACCTTTCTCATTGTCTACAAATAATATGATCACCCAATTCTGACTAGACCTTGCCTCAGTTCTGAGCTCTGTATTTCTTAATGTTTCCCTGACCTGAGCCTCCCATTTTGATAAACACATCCTGTTCTCTCGAGAGTTTTTGCTGGTTTGTGGGAGTTGTATAAAGATCCTTAAATCATGCTTCAGAAGATATGGGTTCTAATCCTGCATCTTCCACCCACCAGCTGTGGGACCTAAGGAACAATGTCTTAAGCATCAATTTCTGCTCCTTTTTAAAATAAGTTGATGGTAATGTTGCCTTCTTCTCACAGGGTTTTTATAAAGATAAAGCTAAATATGTGGGAGATAGAACTTGATAAATGGTAAAACACTGTGAACATATAAGGAGCATTCCAGTTTCCTATTTCATAGAGGTCCTTGACTCCTGCTCAAAGAGGCAGTACTACCTGCAAAGGAAATGCATCATGTTATTTAATTTGTCATTCTATTCCTAAGATGTGTAATAAAAACTTTAAGTAAAGGCCGTGCAAATATTAGTTATTATATATTGGTTGATTCTTGCCATTTCCATCTGAGAAAAAATTTTTCCTTTAGGCCAAGGAACTATTTTTGTTGGTGGAATCATCACAGTGAGAAAAAAGAAT
Source organism: Daubentonia madagascariensis (assembly GCA_023783475.1). Classification (NCBI taxonomy): domain Eukaryota; kingdom Metazoa; phylum Chordata; class Mammalia; order Primates; family Daubentoniidae; genus Daubentonia; species Daubentonia madagascariensis. The sequence continues at coordinate 30,920,894 of JAKFHU010001569.1, forward strand.
GGGACTTTTATGAAAAGGGAAAAGCCCAGAATCAGTCAGGATCTGGACACGGTTGTGCTATAATTCCATCTGATCTGTTTGACTTAGTCATGTCTCTGGAATATGATCAGCTGTCTGAGGTTCACACTTGATGAGGGTCATTATGTCAGGGATCATAATCTCTTGTGTGCATAGCTCTATCTCTTTTTCTCCCAGGACTTCAATATTAGATTATGCTGAAACCGTCGTATTTCAGGGCTGGATAAAGTCACTATCTCTTCATTCCAATCCCTTGGCTGAAAGTGTGGGACACACTTCATGTCTCATTATTGCCTGATGGAAGGTTTGAAGCCCTCTGGGCCTTCTTTGAGAAATGTCATGCCTAACATTCTACTTCAGATGCTTTCCGTGAGTCAAATTTACAACTTATGCAGAATTATATATGGGTTAGTGGTGAGCATTGTTTTTATGAGATAGGAAAGCATTTAACAATAGTTCCACTTTATTTTAATGCTTGGGATCATTTTATCCCAGAAATAGCTCTTTACTCTGGAGAAGCAGTGGTAGAAAGCAAATAAATGCCCCAGCAATGTTTTGATCTCTAGGAAATTCACCTAACAGTGGAAAATTATTTGCAGAAATGAACATTTCTTTAAGCAACTATATTGTCCTAATGTTTTGTAAAATTTTCAAAATTACTTTTACTTTGAAATGGGCTGTGCAGAAGTAAAAGCACACATTTGGTGTAGCATATAAATTACAAGTTATGGTTTTTAAAAGAGCAAGAATGCATTGAGCAAATTGGCAATAGAAATCAATGGTAAGTTTCTTACCACAGTGACATGAGTTATTTTAATAAATTCAGTGAAAATAATCAATAAAATATGATATGATTTTTCTACATCTATATATTACTCCTCTCTTACTCAGATCCATGTGTTGCTCCTTACCATCTTTAGGAAATTGGGAAAGTTATTAATTTTTCCACATCTTGGTTTCCTTATCACTTAAATGGGGTGGTTTTGAAGATCAAATGATTTAATTCATGTGCACAGTGCATAGTAAGCACTCCACAAATACCAGCCATATCATTATTAAAGACAAATAGCTTTCACATAAAATTTCAAATCTTTGATAGGAAAATTTTGTATGTTTTTTAGTCATAAAAATAAATGTCAGTGCAAATAATTCTATTTTTATAATCACTGTTAGAATGTTTCACTTTTGCCAAATAAAACCTACTTTGCAATTTGAAACTAACTTTCCTATTATCTTTAGTTTTAAATCTTTTGATATTAAGTATAACTGATCAATGTTTTTTTGTTTTGTTTTGTTTTGTTTTGTTTTTTTGAATGCCAGCTATGCATCAGGCACTTTCCAAGACTCTTTGGGAGGTTTGAACTTGGAAAATACCACCACTTTCCTTAAACTCCTTATTGTTCAATGATAGAGATAAGTATGTTATCAAGCAACTTTAATAAAAAGCAGAGTGGAAAAATACTTTAATAGAAACATAGATCAATATCAAAGAAAGCAGATAAGGTACAGATTACACTATTAGAATAAGGAAAATCTTCACATATTAGTAGAATTTTGGTTCATAAAGAACATTTCAGACAGAGGGAACAATGAAAGAAAAGATATTGACATGTGAATGTATACAGCATGTTCAAGGAATAAACATTAAGCTTTGACATTGAAGCATGGGATAGGAAGGGAATAAGCCTGTAAAGTTTTTGTGTGACATGTTTCAAGAATGATCATGTCCAGATGCAAAAGTATGGGGCAGGAACAACATGTTCATGGCAGCACTGGGGATGCAGGGGTAGGGCAGCTAAGGGAAACTTTATACAGGCAGAAGCAGCAGGACTTCATAACTAATTGGATGTGCAAATAAAAGAAGAAGATGAAGATGACCAGGATTCTCTAGCCTTATATGCCTGAAATAATAATGATGCCATTACTGAGAAAGGGACAATGGAGTTTTGGTGCAGTAGCTGATGCCTTCAGCTTTAGCCATGTTGAGTTTAAAAATGTACTTGTGGGATTTTCTAGTGAATACACCTGAAAAGAGTTGAAAACCTGGGTCTGATGTTTAGGAGAGTGGTCAGGCTTCAGGGATTTGGGAGTCATCTACACAGTAGTGAAAGTGAGGTTATGAGAATGAATGAATAAAAGTCCATCAATAATTCCAGCAACTTATACCACAGATAAAACCAGTTTTGAAAATTGGTTTAATTCCTAAAGTAAGTCACGTCACTTTATTTCAGTTCCCACTTAATGATCATTTCTTCTTATATTCTTACATAGTTTTTGTTTGCAGTCCAAGATTTTTAAGTTCTCTTAATTGTTCCCTTTTGTCCCTTATCTTCTCTCTCTCCCCCCCCCCCATTCCTTCACATTAAATTTCTTTGCTCTTTCTGATCCTTTTGTCTTTCATCTTCTAATGTAATAAGAAACCAATTTCTAATTTTTGGACTGTTAGTACATGACACCATGTATGATTCACTAAAATATTTTGAACATCATTTAGGAAAATATGGAAATTTATTAATATCTTTTTGTTGGAAGCTTCAAAAACCTGTGATCTATAACTCCAGCCAAATTTACACTAAGGAGATTTTGCTATTTCTGGGTAGGCGAAACCTAGCTTTTCTTCTTAGTCATAACATTCAGCAAATATTTATTATATACTGACTATGTTCCTGGTACTAATGATTGAAGCTGAATAGAACATGGTCCCCTTCTGCAAGCTCACAATGTAATGGGCTTTCAAGACAGGGTTTATGTAAAAACTTTCCCTTCCCCAGAGCCTTCATTTTAGGCATTGAGGTTGCTAACTCATTGTATGCAAATGCATGCGTCCCTAGTTAAACTTATTTTTAACTAATCATCTGTAGTTTGTTGGATTTTTGGTCTATGCTAGATTACTCTTGAAATGGATGATCACGCTTTCTCTATGTTTTAAATAGCTCAGCAAGTATAACCTCATACAACTTGAAGCATCATGAAAATGGCCAATACACAGAAATTTAAAATTCTTGAAAATTTTTCTGTTGTATCTTTTTATCTTAGCCGTAGTATTTCTGGAGCTTCTTTATTTTGTGCCTGATATTGTTTAATAGCTGTTTGATAATCTAAACATTTTTAAAAATCATTATACTGAAATTTGAGATAGAGAGGGAAAATGTAACTTCTCTGGACTTTTGAAATCTTTACTAGAAATACAATTGTTATGCAGAAAAACAGGATCAATGTCAAATATACAAACCAGGGATTTTTCCCTTACTTTGGCTTTTGTGGGTCTTGGGGGTAACACTGCATGGGGCTAGTTGTGGGCAGAATATAAAGGTGATTTCTGGAAACATGGATCCCAGCCAGAGTGAAGTTTTCAGGCCCTTAACAATTGACACTTGGTCATGTGTACGCTAAGGTTCCTATCTGCTGGAGAGTCGCTGCAGGGATTGTTGAATAAGGCATCTTCCCCTCACTTGATTTAAAGAAGTATCAGAGTTTAAATTACATTTCATTTATAACTGTTATATTAAAAACCTTGGTTTGTTTGTTTTCATTTCCCTTAAAATATTTTGACTTGAAAATAGCCATAAAGAAAATGAGCAGAATGAAAAATTATGTGAAACTATCATAGTTTGTAACTTGTATTAAAAGGCATAAAACTTGAGAATCATAAACTACGCTATGAAATGGTATTTGAGAAGAAAATAGCTTTTCACAGCAGGGTGCTAACCTCTGCTGCTAGAAGACCTTGTTGTTAGTAGTTAGTTTCAGCAGTCACTGCATTGTATCCAGCTTACAGAAAAAGATCTCAACCTCTTTCTGGTCCCATCCAAAACAACCCATTCTTACTTGGCTATAAAACCAGAGAATAGATCCATGGATGCTGGTTAAATAACTGGTTTTACTTTTTTTCCTAGCTTATTACATATTTCTCTCCATTACTAATAGGAAAAGTGTTATTCCCAGGTCACTTTGAACTCGTATTTGAATGTACTTTTATGTGAACTATACTAAGAAATAATTTTAATTAGAAAGTGAAAGTAGTAGATTTGAGTGGTAATAGGATATAAAGCCAAGAAACATAGCTTCTAATTTTACCTACTCTATTTGTTATCTGTGTGACCATGAACACATCTTTTAAACTTTCTGAATATCAGTGATCTCTTTTTTAAAATAAGAATTACAATGATTATTTTCCACTTCCCACACAGAATTATTGAGTGGCTCAAAAGATAATATATATGAATGCTTTTAGTAACCAAATGGAAGTTATTGTTAATAATGAATGAAAAAGAATTCTTTAGGTTATATTTATTCAGAATTGGAGTTTAGACTGGAGCTTACATTTATTTATTTGTATATTTTTTAAGAAACAGGATCTCACTCTGTCACCCAGGCTGGAGTGCAGTGGCGCAATTATAGCTCACTGTGACCTCGAACTCCTGGGCTCAAGTGATCCTCCTGCCTCAGCCTCCTGAGTAGATGGGACTACAGGCGTGTGCCACCATGCCCTGCTAATGTTTTAATATTTTGTAGAGATGGGGCCTCGCTACGTTGCTCAGGCTGGGCTCGAACTCCTGGTCTCAAGTGATCCTCCTGTCTTGGCCTCCCAAGTGCTGGGATTATAGGCGTGAGCCACTATGCCGGAGAAGGAGCTTACATTTTAATAAAGAAAATGATAAGAAGAAAAGAAATTAATAAACACAATGAAAAATTTAAGAGGAGAGGTTTTTGCTATAAAATACATTTTTTGAGGACTTGATTATATTAATTACTTATTTAGACATGATACTACTGAATCTAAATAAGTCTCTAAATCTAAGTAATGCTATTTGCGTATGTTTCCATTCATCAGTTTTTGGCATAAGGAATCTAAACAAGAGTAGAATAAAGCTTGATTTAAGACATTAAAAACTTGTTCATTGCTTACTTGTTTGTGGTTTGTCAGTTTAGTTTCTTGACTATTTGGTTCAATGTTCCCTGACTTATTATTATAAAGATTCAAGAGAGAAAAATAAAGTAAATTTTTGAAATGTTTTCATTTGGGCTGAATATAACAATGAATTAAAGGCAATTAATGTAAAAGTAATCTAAATATCTCAGTTTTCTTGTCTATAAAAATCATTAGCCCTTCTAAACATTCCATTAACTCAGTGTTTTATGACTGTGGTTCTTGAAATATTGAATGCGAATTGCTTGGAATATTCATTTACATGTACCTCACTCAGACTTTCTGGATCAGAATCTCTGGATGTGGTAGTAAGAATACCAGCATCTGCAATATAAATGTATGCCAAATGAGTCTTGGACATATTAAAATTTTCAAATCACCACATTAGTCTATAAATCTGTATAGGGGTGTATGTGTGCCCCTCTTTTATTCCCATGTTCATGCAAGCTGGAAAAGCACTGGTGGGGGGTTTTAGGAAGCATATATTATTGATACAATGTTTCTAAGACACAGATTGCATTTAAAGGTTCATCATTTTAACTTGATGAATTTAAAATTAAGTCAATGGTAACATAGAAGCTATGTTATAAATTAATTTTTATTTGTTTTAATATGTTGACTATGCATTTGAGAATACTTGATAAAGTAGTAAGCTACACATTGACTGTAACTTTTTATTAACAGAAGGATGGAAAATCTTCTATTTGGCCATATTCCTTTCAGAATATCCTGTGATAGATTTTTTTCTCTTCTGAGTTGACTTCGTTCACTTTCTATGTCTAAGTTAAATGCTGATGTGTCTTAGAAGCTTGGCTTTACTTTCTGCTCAACGTTGCTTCCTTCTCCTCCAATCCACAGTGTTAATCCCAAGGCACTCATTAGTTAATACCCTGCTCATTACTCTTCATATCAGAGTCTGCTTCCAGGAGAACCCAGCCTGTGACAGTATCCTGCCCATATCCTGTTGGCCCACTCCAGAGGTCCCCTCCAGACAGCTCCTGTCCACAGAGGCAGCTTCTTGTGTGTCTCTGAGTGAAGGCGCTCTCTAGCTCTGCTCCCATAGATTCAGACAGAAAATCTGGGAGTTAACTTCCAACCAATGAGGATGAGAATGGTAGGAAACTGGTGAGCAAATATCCCAGCCTCCTCACTCCTCAGTGGGAAAACTGGAAGATACGTGCTTTAGCCTCTCAGAGGATTCTCAGAGCCATTTAATTGCAGTTGCCTAGGAGTGATGACCTGCTCATTTGTATTCCCTGTGGTGACCACCTTCCTTTTCCTGTTTTAATCCCCCTACCCCCTCACTGCCTTCCTGGGCTCACTTACAAATGAATTAATTGCATCCAATCCTTTTCAGGGTCTGCTTTGGGGAGTCCAAACTAAAACAAGATGTGAGAATTTGTAGTCCTTGATTCACTTCATTTTGACTTATACACATTATTACTGTGTCTGTCTCACCCCCCTTTTTTGTTGGTGAAAGTTTAAATAATTTAAGTTATAAACAACAAATTATCACTGAAAAAAGAACAGTACAGGACTGCACATGCAGATTATCAGACAACACTTAGGGGTTATAGGGGATTGTTTTAATAGTTCTATTGCATCTGGTCTCAGTTCATCCCTGGAGAACATATTGAAATTAGTGGTATTTAAAGAAAACTCATTATAGAATTCTCCATTTAAAACTGTCTAAACAAGACACCAAATACCAAACACATACTTCCTTTGCTGTTTGTGACGAAATGTGTTCTTTTTGTGAATATTTTTGTAATCCTATTATAAGGAGAAATATGATGTATAGGTTTATGAAATTTCAAATTTATGTGCTATTATATTTGTTTTCCTTGAGTCATTTTATTTTATTTTTCCTTTCACTCTAGGATAGGAAAAGAAAAAAGGAAAATTACTTTTTCTTTTGTGTAAGATAATAAACCTAAACAAATGGAAGATATATGACATGCCAAGATCTAAAATACTAGGCTTTTTGTGATCTTAATTTAAATTATGTCTAAAAAAGCCTTACTTCTGTTGTCTATGAGAAGTATAATTTGGTAAGAAGCCATTGTATCTAATAAGAAAATGTATAACTATCCAATTAAAATATTTAAAATTAGTTTCTTTAATCATGCATTTATTTCAAGATAATGAGGAAATTATGAATTTTATCATCATATGAAGTATAATAACAGTTATTTATTCTAAAAGGAGTCTAGGAAAGAAAGGAGATGCCCTTAACCATTTTCCTGGTCCTATATACCATTTAAAAAAAAATTGAGGTGAAATTAGCATACATAAAATTTACCACTTTGAATGTACATTCAATTGCATTTAATACATTTACTATTGTGCAACCACCACCTACTGTAGTTCTAAAACATTTTCATCACCCCAAAAGAACAGATACACTTATTAAGCAGTCAATCCCCATTGCCCCGTCTCCCAGCCCCTAGCAACCACCACCAATCTGCTTTCTGTCTCTTAGGATTTACCTATTCTGGATATTTCATATAAGTAGAATCCTACAATATGTGACCTTTTTTGTCTGGCTTTTTCAACTTATGATGTTTTTGAGGTTCCTTCATCTTGTACCATGTATCAGTACTTTATTCCTTTTTATGGCTGAATATTATGTCATTGCATATATACACCACAGTTTGTTTATACATTCATTTGTTGATGAATATTTGAGTTCTTTCTACCTTTTGGCTAGTGTGAATAGTGCTTCTACAAACTTGAGTGCATAAGTATTTGTATGAGTACTTGTTTTCTATTCTGTTGGGTATATATCCAGAAGTGAAATTGTTGGGTCACATGGTAATTTTGTTTAACCTTCTGAGGAATTGCCAGTGTTTCACAGCAGGTGCATCATTTTACATTCCTGCCAGCAATGTAAGATGGTTCCAATTTCTCTACGTCTTCTCCACATCTTCCACAACACTTGTTAATTTTGTTGTTGTTGTTACATCCATCCTAGAGCATGTAAAATGGTATCTCATTGTGGTTTTGATTTGTGTTTCTCTAATGACTAATGATGTCAAACATCTTTTCAGGTGCTTATTGGCCATTGTATATCTTTGGATAAGTGCCTCAAGCCTTTTGCCCATTTTTTTTTTAACCAAGTTGTTTGTCTTGTTTTTCTTCAATTTGGTAAAATGTCTTTTTACTTTTTTTTGGACAATGTCTTTTCATGAACAAAAGGTTTTTAAAAAATTTTGATGAAGTCCAGTTTATTTGTTTTTTCTTTTGAAGCTTGTGCTTTTGGTGACATATTTAAGAATACATTGCCAAATCCAAGGTCATTTAAGCCATTAATGTTGAGAGATAGAATTGATATGTGGGATGCTGTTTAATTCTACCAAACCTACAAAGAAGAACCGGTACCCATACTGCAGAAATTATTCCATAACATTGAGAAAGAGGGAATCCTCCCCAAATCATTCTATGAAGCCAGTATCACCTGGATACAAAAGCCAGGAAAGGATACAACAAAAAAGAAAACTACAGACCAATATAACTTATGAATATAGATGCAAAAAAAATCCTTAATAAAATACTAGCAAATCAAATTTAACAACATATCAAAAAAATAATCCACCATGACCAAGTGGGCTTCATCCCAGGGATGCAAGGATGGTTCAACATAAGTAAATCAATAAATATGATTCACCACATAAACAGAAGCAAAAACAAAGACCATATGATCATCTCCATAGATGGAGAAAAAGAATTCAACAAAATTCAGCACCCTTTCATGGTAAAAATCCTCAACAAACTAAGCATAGATGGAACATATCTCAAAATTATAGAAGTCATGTGTGACAAACCCACAGACAACATTATACTGAATGGGGGAAAGTTGAAAGCATTCCCACTAAGAACTAGAACAAGACGAGGGTGCCTGCTGTCACCGTTTCTATTCAAGATATTTCTGGAAGTCCTAGCCAGACCAATCAGGCAAGAGAAAGAAATAATGGGTATCCAAGTTAGGAATGAGGAGGTCAAACTATTGCTTTTCACTGATGATATGATCTTGCATCCAGAAAACCCCAAAGACTCCATGAAGAGACTCCTGGAATTGATAAATAAATTCCATAAACTCTCAGATTACAAAATCAATGTACACAAATCAGTAGCATTTCTATAAACCAAAAACAGTCAAGCTGCGAGTCAAATCAAAGACTCAATACCATTCACAATAGCTACAAAGAAAATAAAATACCTAGGAACACACTTAACTAAGGAGGTAAAAGATCTCTACAAGATGAACTATGAAACACTGAGGAAATAAATCACAGATGACACAAACAAATGGAAAAACATATCATGCTCAGGGATTGGCAGAATCAACATTGTTAAAATGTCCATACTACCCAAAGTGATTTACAGATTCAATGCAGTCCCCATCAAAATACCAACATCATATTTCAAAGACCTAGAAAAAAATAATTCTATGCTTTGTTTGGAACCAGAAAAGATCCCAAATAGCCAAAGAACTCTTAAGCAAAAAGAGCAAAGGTGGAGGCATCACATTACCGGAGCTCATAGTACAAGGCTATAGTAACCAAAACAGCAAGATATTGGTACAAAAGTGGAGAAATAGACCAATGGAACAGAACAGAGAACCCAGATGTAAAAACATCTACTTACAACCAACTGATCTTTGACAAAGCAGACAACAATATACACTGGGGAAAAGGAGCCCTATTCAATAAATGGTGCTGGGAAAATTGGATAGCCACATGCAAAGGAATGAAACAGGACCCCTATCCTTTGCCTCTCACAAAAATTAATTCAGGATGGATAAAAGACTTAAATGTAAGGCAAGAAACCATTAGAGTTCTAGAAGAAAAATACAGGGAAAACTTTTCTAGATATTGGTCTAGGCAAAGAATTTATGACTAAGACCCCAATCACAATTACAGCAACAACAAAAATTAATAAATGGGACTTGACTAAGTTAAAAAGCTTCTGCACAGGTAAAAAAATAATCAACAGAACAAATAGACAACCTACAGAATGGGAGAAAATATTCAAAAACTAAACATCTGATAAAGGGCTAGTATCCAAAATCTACAAAGAACTCAAACAAATCAGCAAGGAAAAAACAAACAACCCTATTAAAAAGTGTGCAAAAGACATGAACAAAAGATTTTCAAAAGAATATAGACACATGGCCAACAAATGAAAAATTGCTCAACATAATCATCAGGGAAATGCAAATTAAAACCATCATGAAAGTAAGTCACCTTATTCTTGTTAGAATGGCTTTTATTAAAAAGTCCAAAAACAATAGAAACTAGCATGGATGTGTAGAGAAAAGAATGCTAATACATTGTTGGTGGGATTGCAAATTAGTACCACCCTTATGGAAAATAGTATGGAGATTTCTCAAAGAACTAAAAGTAGGCCTACCATCTGATCTAGCAATCCCACTACTTGGTATCCACCCAAAGGAAAATAAATTTTATCAAAAAGATATCTTCACTTGATTGTTTATTACAGCATAATTGACCATTGCAAAGATGTGGAATCAACCCAAGTGCCCATCAATTCATGAGTGTATTAACAAAATGTGATATATGTACCACGGAGTACTACCCAGCCATTAAAAAGGATGGATTAAGTATTTCTGCAGCAATCTGGAAGGAATTAGAGACCATCATCCTATGCAAAGTATCTGAAGAATGGAAAAACAAACCACATGTACTTTCTAATAAATTGGAACTAACTGATGGGCACACTAGTGCACAGAGGAAAGTAAAAATTATTGGAAATTATGCAAGGGGGAGGGGGAAGAGGGGAAGGTCAAAAACCCACTTAACAAGTACAATGAACACTATTCAGGTGATGGTGACATTTATAGCCCTGACTCAAGCCATGTAATGAAAACATTTGTACCCCTTAATATTTTGAAATTATAAAAAACATATGCGTGAGTGAGAGGCAGAAAATATAGACAGGAAATGAGAAATACTGGCCTCATGACTGCCAATATTTTAAAATTGGGTAGGGAAAGAGGAGCCAGCAAAAGTGGCCATGAAGGAGATGTCAAGGGACTGGAATGAGGGTAGGGAGCAAAGAAAAGAGAGCATTTCAAGTAGGAGTACAACACTGTAAGAAAGTTGCAAAGATGCTAAAATGTAGAGAAAAATTAGGAGTGAAAAGTGCCCTTTGGTTTTGGTGACCTGGAATAAAAGACAAACTCAGGGGTATAGTCAGATGAAGCAATGGAGGAGGTGAGCAGATTGGATGATATGGAGATACTGAGGTAGACACTGGTTTGAGATGTTTAACCGTAAAAGGCAGAGGAGGCATAAGGCAGATGAATAGCAACAAAGAGTTGAAGGAAAGCTTTTTATTTTTAAGTAGAGTGAATTCAAAAAGTTAAATGTTGACAAGAAGGAAGCAATATAAATGTAGAGGTGAGGTTCCAGGGAACAGGGGATAGTCAATATTTTGTAATTCCTGAGAAACTACAAAATTTTAATTGCCTTGTTGGATTGCATAATTTTTTAAACATGTGTCATTTCTTCAGCCAAATTTCTTTGGTGACAGGTCATTTTCCTGTTTGGAGTTGCTTGCTCTTAACTCCCAAATTCACTGCCTGCCACACACAGATATACACACACACTGTAGGCACACTACAGACACTCTCAGGTATAAACACACACACACACATTCCACAGTGATGATTGTACGTAATCAATACTTCATACACGTTTGTTTTCTTTTGATAAATGAAGATATTTAAAGGTTAGTGACCTAGGAATGACATTTCCCAGTGACTCTGTCAATCACTTTCTCTTCTGTCTTAATAGAAAATGATAAACCGTGTTCACATTCTCTCATTAGTATTCAGCAGCAATAAATGAATACTAAATCCTCACTAAATAATTTAGTTCTCATTGTTTACCCTGTGATGTACAAGTACAACATAACTGGAGAACACCGTGTATTGAATCTATTCTCAGAAGCTGGCGTTTTAGCATGTTCAACACTTTAAATGCCAGATGAGATCCTGAGAAAGGCTGCACAAAAAGTGTCAAAGAAAGTTTCAAGTTTCTGTTGATACATTTATTCCCATCCTCCCACCTTCATCCCATCTCCATCTTTATACTTGCTATCGTAAGCCCAACTAGGTCAGGCGCAGTGGCTCACGCCTGTAATCCCACCATTTTGGGAGGCTGAGGCAGCAGAATCGCTTGAGCCCTAGAGTTTGAGGTTGCAGTGAGCTATGATGATAACACCACTGCACTCTAGCCTGGGGGACACAGTGGTCCAACTGAAGTTTCCTGGCCTACTATTTTTACTGTTTATCCTGCTCTCAGATATTAAAGGTTCAGAAGTTTTTATTGTTTGTCTTTTAGCTCCAGCTATATTTCTTAAGACCCTACAGTTACCCAAGCACTAGGATTCACCACCAAGAGGGCATGGAGAGAAGGGTTGCAGTGAGTAGGAAGAGCATCAGCCCAAACAGACTGAGGTTGAAATTCTGCGATTTAAAACTCCAGGCTTGGAGGAGACACTTAATAGAGCCCCATTTCCTTGTTTTCAAAGTGCGAATGGCTTTATTTACCTGGTTACTTAACTAATGTCAGGATTAAAAATAAATGGCCCGGCAGGTAGTGAGTCCTCAATGGGTGGCTGCAATTTACTGGAGTCAGGGACACAATTTCTTTCTTCTTGTTCTTGCATTCACCTTTATCAGGAAAACTGTGTGATTTCAGCTCTTTCTCTCTCCTGGATTTCTCATTTGGGCCAATTTCTGCTCAAACCTGTGACGTGCTGGAGGAAGGACCTGGACCATTTTCTTATTCCTACATATGGTGATAAATGGAACACATTATTGAGATTCGCTGACTATAATTATGGCAACTTTACTTGGCAGATGATCTTATTTTGCTCATTTATGTCTTAGAAAGTGACATTTATTAATATTTAACTTTTATTTATGTGCCTAGTTAGTGGTGTGTGCTGTACAGATAATCCAAAAATGCCCACTTTCTGGTCTTAAGGAGCTTATTTTCAAAAATGACAGACAGCTCTATTCATGCCCTTGAGGGATAAAGAGTGGAGAACAGTTGTATGCTGGCAGGGGGTGCCACTCTGTGATCCAATGTGCTTTCTATCCCTGTCCTATATATACGCACAGGCTGACTTATGTGCACAGTTGAGATCCCTGCAGGTCTGTATGAAAGCATTCAGTCAGCCCACAGCGGTCTGCAGAGTTTCTTCTAGACTGCACACACAGGGGCGGATGTCGGGTTAAGCTTTTTTTTTTTCCCCCACATGTGATCCCTAAAGGATATAGCTCCATTGGATTATAGGCTAGGGATCTTGCCAGGATCCCAGAATCAGGCAGAGTCTCCAAACAGAAGGCAGAGAAGACAGAACAAGTCAGAGTGGAGGCTTCTTACAGACTTAGGAGACAAGCTTGACTTTTTAAAAGCCTGGCTGCGGATACAGGCCAAGGGCTATTGAGAATTTGTTGCCTAGCAACATGAGACCGTTTAATAATGGGGAGTTGGAGGGTTTTCATTTTCCTAGACTGCAGGTAATTTTCCTAGGGGACTTTGGAAAGTGTGTTCTTGTGTCTTTTTCTTTTCTGGAGTCTAACATTTATTCTGCATGTCAATTAGATGACAGAATTTAGTGAGTTCTCCCTGCATGCAGAGTGATATCTTTCAGGGGTTCTGACCTTTAAGCAGTGTGGGCATAGATACTATATGTAAATTGAGAGCTCAGGAGTAAGTTGGTAAGCACCACTTAATGCAAAGTAGCAGCAGTGGCTGAATACATTTCTGAAATAACAAGACAGATGGAAACTAGCAGCTGTGATGACACAGTGGTAAATAAAACATCAGCTGAACTTCTTCAAAGAAATATATTTCCAAAGAGTGATGGCACCCTACATTTTGGAAACATTTATAATTCCTAGGCTTCTTTGTCGTGACTAAACAAGCTAACCAAAGCCAAGTTGTAACTATTAGGAAAAATGGAAGCAGTCTGGCTGTGTTCCTCTAACTTAGAGCCACTCAAAGTGGCAGCCACAAGCCACTGCTGCTCTGCAAAATGTTACTGATCCATGTTAGGTATAGAAATTGAGAGTAATCATTTACAAAGTTTTTAAGCAATTTGGGAGTAATATGTCTGTCGAATCTAATATTTTTAAAAATGGTGCTTATATTTTTGTCTTTTTTGTTTTAGTTTATAATAACTCATTTTATTGTATTTAAATAAAAGTATTGCTCCAAGATGGATTGGAAATTAGAGACAAGGAAAAAACTGGCCCTTTGACACAGTTTGAGAAGCACTACTCTACACCGGGAGTCAACAAAGTTTTTTTAAAATCCAGATACTAAATTTTTTAAAATTTATGGGCCATGCAGTTTCTGTTGCAACCAGTAACTCAACTGCTGAAATGAAAAGACAGACATGCACAGACACTTGGACATGGCTGAGTTGCAATAAAACTTTATTTACAGACACAAGTGAGCCTTGCTCTAGAACAATGCTTCTCAAACTTTACTGAGCAATCAATTCATGAAGATTTTGATTCAGCATTTGTGGGGTGGGCCCTGAGATGCTAGATTTCTAACAATCTCTCAGATGATGCTGATGCTTATGGTTCATGGACTCACTTTGCATGTTAAACCTCAATAAAAGAATTTTGAAGTTGAAATGTGAAAAACAGGATTGGAGCCCACTCTGGTATTTACTTGTAAAGTAACCAAGGGAGAAGTCATTAATCTTTCAAACCTCAGTTTTCTCATCTGAAAAATGGATATGATACTTTATACTTAATTTAATTTCTGTGAAGTCTAAATAAAATTATGTATGTGAAAAAGTTTTATAAAAATGCAAAAAATAATGCTAAAAGGTGTAATATAGATTTAAGGTTTTCCATTACCCATAATCTTCTTTAAACTACATCAGTTTTAACCATATGAGAATATGTATGCAGGTTAACTTTTATCCACACACTAGGTAAGCTCATTTTTATTTGAAATGCCCCAGTCATCAATACACATTCTATCTGTGTTTAGTTAGCATCTGAAGGACATTTATTATGAGTCCACACCACAGAGATGGCTATGGGAAGCAAGTGAAAAAGTGGCATGTAAGTATTAGAAATTTGGTTTATACTAGTATTAAAAAATAGCATTTATTGTAAAAATGTATGCAGCTTAATAAATGGCTAAAAGACACCAGGTAGGAACAAAGTACATGTAATGAACCAACCAGTCCAGCAGCCTAACACCTCAGAGTGAGCCTTATGTATAGAACGCCTTCCAATCTTGTCTGTCCTTCACTTAACAGAAGCCAACCACATCCAGCAGGAAGTTTAGCTGATAATGCAGTCAGAACAGTGTTGCATTTTTTCATTGAAGGGAAAATTTCTTACCATGTTTTATCAGAATCCCTGAAAGGACAAAGAACTAGGACTTCACCAATCTTATAGAACAGGCTGTATGACTGTTTTTTGTGACTGCTTGCAAATAAATATTTGTGTAAAGGGCAAGATACAGTATAAGACTTTCTTTTAACTGCTTGGTAGTGAGGTTGTGGGGGAGGGGATGCATAGCTCCACCTACCTCTGATTTCCTACACTTAACAGTTGTGAATGGCCAAGTAGGCTCCAGACTGTTTGTCACATAAGATATCATTATTGTTTTTATGGCACAAGGTCCTGCTAAAGATTAACATTTTCCTTTTTCTTCTTCTAAAGGAAGGTATAAGGAAGCCATCTTGGATTTTCTGAGAGGAGCTACACCCACACTGTTCAATAAATGGCTAAAAGATACCAGGTACGAACAAAGTACATTTAATAAACTAACTAATCCAGTGGCATCTTGTGTTACTGAAGATAGCTGTGCTGAGAAGCAGGGATGGGGCAACTGGCTCTTTTGTCTACAACGTGGACTTGCAATGAGACCCTTTGTGCCTGGAAATTGCAGAAAATGGCTTTATCTAGCATGGAAAGGTGTGTGGTTCTCCAGAATTTAAAATGGAAAAACTAGCAGACCTGACAAAAAGAGATCCTGTGGGGAGATGGAAATGAAATTCAGAGTCCTAAAAGTGGAGGACTGCTGAACTGATTCTGAGACAGTGTTCTCAGTGGGCTTGGGACGTGGCTTTGAGTGAAAGCAAGGAGGCACCGCTGCTCTGTGAACATCAGCTCAGAAAGAGCAGTGCGCATGAGGACTTGGCCTCTGTCTTAGCAGTCTAAGCCTGAATTTCTGGGCCCCCTTATAACATATACTCCAAACCCTTCCTTGTATTTGAAGCAGGAGACAAGCCTTAACCTTGGAGGCAAAGCAACCTGTGAAGACTGAAAAATGTATATGATGTGTTTTAAAACACTTTTGGGCACTTGAAAACCCTTAGTACAAATCCCCATGGAGGAAGAGGGGGAGACGTTCTGGGTGGATGGACTGTTGGACTCAAGAGCTTTCCTGAGGCTGGCTGGTAACTTGAGGGTGACTGTGTATGGCCTGAAAATGAAGGCTAAGAGCTGCAAACTTGGGAGCTCAATTGAAGCTCCCTGAGTTAGTCATCTGGGCTAACTCAGTTTAGGAGAATGAGATCTTCCATCTGCAGTGATCCACAATGTCCCTGGAGGGATTAGCATCATCAAAGTAGGACTAGTTCTCAAGAGTGACACCATGTGGCGGTGCGAAGGAAAACAGCCTTGACTGAAGTCCCCAGTATTCTCCCAATTGGTGTAAAAGATGGATTGATCCCTTCCTTCAACTGTGTCAACTGCATGGCTTTTGACAATTCATGGGGAAGATAGAATCCTGGAAAGGGAGATGCCTGATAATAAGGTGTATGGGGATCTTTCATAATTAATTAGGAAATGAAAGAGATGTGATCATACTAACCTCCCTCATTTGTGAAAGAGTTCATACGTTTGTTATAGGAATCAAATGAAATAACAAATGTACTTATTCCTTGAAAAGAACAAAATAAAATAAAAGTAATAGAAATAAAGTTATCACAGGTGGTACATACTACAATTATCAAAGGCTGGTAAGTTGATGTCAGATAAATTAAGTGCCCTTAGGGAAATGTTCTCCTTGCCTCACTTTATGCTTTTTTAATTTATATATCTTGAGGACTGTTTTGGGTTGAATTATGTCCCATAAAAAGATATGTTCAAGTCTGAACTCCCAGTTCTTTTGAACTTGACTTTATTTGGAAATAGAGGTTTGCTAAATGTAATCAAGTAAAGATGAGGTGATTAGGGTGGGCCCTAATCCAATATGACTGGTGTTCTTATGAGAAGAGAAGACACACAGAGAGAAACACATATAGGGAGAATGCTATGCAATGACAGAAACAAAGATTGGAGTTATGCTGCTACAAGCCAGGGGATGCCTGGAGCTTCTAGAAGATAGAAGATGCAAGGAAAGATTCTCCCCTAAAAGCTTTGGGAGGAGCTTTTTTTGAGGGGTTCTGCCAAGAACTTGATTTCAGATTTCCAGCCTCCATAACTGTGAGAGAATAAATTTCAGTTGCTTTAAGCCATCAAGTTTGTGGTACTTTGTTAGGGCAGCCCTAGAAAACGGATACAAGGTCTAATCAATTTAAGAATGGAGACTTTTCCTATCATTGAGAGAGAATGATATCAAGAAAGCACGGACAAGGTACTGATAAATGTAAAAATATAAAGGCTTTTACATGTAGCTGGAAGTTGAGAAATGAGCTTAATCAGAGCTAGAATCTCTTTGTAGAAGGTATAGATAGTAGTTTTCAGGATAAAGCAGCTCAACAGATGGGACCGTTTTCAAGCCTTTGAAGGACGTAGAGATGGGATATTGTTCAAGCTCTGCCTTCCTCAAGACTTTCCACTCTTCTTCCCGTTGCCTCAATTTCTCCATCTCCCTCGTTCCTCTCTCTCTTCACCCTTGACCCAGGAACCTCTAAAAAGGTTTATCCTGCTTTCCAATATCTTTAATGTAGTACTGAAATGAGAAGTCTAGTTTAAAAATCTTGCTAGTTGAGAGACAGCCAACAATTTCCTAGAAAGCCTACCCCAGGGCCCTTGGGAATGAGCTTTTCCCTGAAGTGTGAGCAGGCACAGAAAATCACCAAGACCCAAGTGATACCCTGGGAATTTAGCCACTAAGCTCAATCCCTTATTGTGTCTCAAAATGTTTTTGATGAATATACTAGATAATTGGTTTGTTTTCCTGCAGAACACCTAGTTCTGAGCCTGGGTACATTTAAAGAAAGGAAATTGAGTATAGGTAAGTCTCCTCCCGGGGGAGGAGATCTGAGACCTGTCGGTGAAGGGAATGTGGAGCCACCTGGAAAGACAAACGAACCCCCACCCCACGCACACACACACACACACATACCCTCATAAAGCTGCTACTCGGAAGTGAGGAGGGAGTCTCTGAGGGAGAGGAACAGTGAGACACAAGTTCTGAGGCCTGAGATGGAAACGCCAGCAAGGGAATCTCTTCAGTTAGTTTCCCAGCAACACAAAGCCAACGTACCTTTGGCATTTTGTTGTCATTCCTTGAAAACAGCGACTCCTAAAAAGAGTCTGAGCAATAGAGAGAGAGTGAAGAAGAAGAAGAAGGAGGAAGAGGAGGAGGAGGAGGAACTTATGATGATGGCTAACATCATATTCAACTGCTGCAACTTAACAACAAAAATGTATTATAATAAAGTCTGCATGTTCACTAATCCATGTCTTTTTAGTGATTAATTAGAACAGAATCTGACTTTGCAATTAAAATTGTAAAATGGTCATATTGTTATTTGGGGCCTTGGCATTGTGAACTGACCTAAGCCAATCTGTCCATTCACAACTGTGAAATATCAGAAGTAACCTAACCCTTAGGGTGGAGAGGCTCTCAGTCTCCCCTTCCATACCATCACAACTCGGGGAAATGTTAAATCAAAGCAGTTGTCAGAACAAATCTGCCGTAATCCAAACATTATGAATAAGCAGACCCCAAAACATTGACTATGCTTTTCTTTCCCTTCCAGGGAAGTCCCAGTTCCCTATCTTTTTATGTACGCTGAAGCATTTTGCATGAAACATTCATTGAATACAGATATGATACTATTCCAGTATCAGGATTCAGTTAACCTTTTAATCAGAATTCAGGCCCAGGATCTTCGAAAGGGTTCTGCAGTATCCTTAAGCAATAATGCCCAGCACTAAGTCAAAACCCTTAATCCCAGGGATTCAGATAGCCTAAGCAAGGCCAATTCATAGATCTTAGACACCATTTATTTTACTAATTAAAAATTCCTTCTAATATCTTTTGTGCAATTAAGATACCCCCTAGGAAGACTTAGATATGAAAGTGTTGATATTTATAGACACTGCCTCTGGAATCCAATTTGAGTTTTTCAGATATTAACAAACCATCCTTAAAGAATGTATATCTGACTAGAATACTTAAAATCTTTGCTAACTTACCCCCAATCCCCAGATGTACATAAAGTTAGCTTTTATACAAATACATCACCTTGTTTGAAATATTAATTAAATGTTGATAATTTAACGTCTATCCTCTTTGTTCCACCAAGATGCTCATTTTCCTCTGAGTTATTAAAACCTGTTCTCAAATCTTTGTTCACACAAAAGAATAAATAATAATAGCTTTGAATAGGTGCATGGGGAAGGAGACAGAAATAGAAACCTTTTTTATTTTACAGTATTATTTTAAATATAGAACTGATCCTAATAAGTCAGCTCCTTTAAGTCACTTAGCACCCTCCCCTGGTGGCTAAGATTAGCCAATTAATCTTCCCCATTCCATTAGCCAAATGGGGAAGAGAAACATGTATCGCCTTAACACATCTCTTTAAATTGATGTTTAAAAAGTAAGGTTAGTGCTGGGACTAAGGAACAGCCACTGCTATGGTAATATTTACCTTGATGAACTCGTTGAGACCAGAGATTGCTTCTCAGCCTAAGAGGCTCAGAATTTGAGTTTGCCAGTGTTTTGGAATTGGTTATGTTTGGTAACACCCACTTATGCTAATTAAGAAACCAAGTGACTGATTAAAAAAAAACACAGAAAAATAATTAATTCGCAATGAAAAATACAACTGCCAAGTGAACCTAATACTAACGTTAATTTAATCCATGTATTTTTCTCCCTGTGGGAAAACTACTGAGAATATCAAATGATCAAGGATCCAATTGAAAAAGAAATGAAAAAAGAGGGGCTTGGTTATAGGACGTAAATGTTTTATGCCTCGAGATTCTGCCAGGCTGATGGGTCCCCATACATGTACATTCCTGCCAAAGGGACTATTTCCTCAACTTGACCCAACAGGTAACCTCACTTCTTACCACCATAGAGCTTAGACAGGTGCTAACAACCATTGTCTCTGGAAATCTTCTTTTACAATATTTTCATGGCTAACAAACCACCCTTCTAAAAAACAAATCCCTTCTTTAGAGATGTGAACATCTTCACTCTGGTTAAGTTGAAGTCTCACATCTTGGAGCCCAGTGACTTTGCGTATCTGTTTTGTATTGATTTTATGGTTCAATTCCCATTGCAGCTTTATATCTGACAGAATGAATTATTGTAGGCACCTCTTCTGGTTCCATGTACTACTTATAGCTAGTAATTATTCTTCCAGTCAATACAAAAGAAAAGCATTAGTGTCTCGTGATATTAGAAATGAAATTTTAGGAGAATTTTAGGAGAATAGCTTTAGAATAGTGCTGTATAGAGGAATCAATAAATATCTGTTGAATTAACAAGTGAGTGAATGCTGAACATACTAGTTCTGAAAAGAACTTAAAAATGTGGTGAAAGAAAGGCAGGGGCATTTTCAAATAACCAAGATAACTTGTCGTTGCCAAAATCAGCTTGGAGCACACACATTCAGTCCACATTTGCTGTTGTGACTCAGTTTCCTTGCCATCAGAGGGGAGAGATCACATCTAACAACTTCCTACGAACTGATCAGTGAATCACAGGGAAGGATCTGGGAACCCAAACAATATGAAATGTTTCCAGTAGTCTCAGTCCTGTCCTGAAGGAGGAAATGCTTCCCTTTTTCTCTCTTCCCCAGGACTTCAGCACCAAGATTCCCCTTCCATCCCCTCTCAGCAGGAGTAGATAGAACGCCATACAGTGTTAATGAAGGAGAGACATCATGACAAGAGATAAAAGAGTGAGAAAATTCGATGGAAAGAGCTTTGAAAATTAATTAGAAAAGAATAGTAAATAGTTTTGTTAAATCCCACAGCTGTAAGTAACCTACTTTTGAAGATTGTGCGTGGGTTTAAAAAAAAAAAAACAAACCTCTGCTAAATCAGTTTTATTCTACCGTGCTCTGATTATTTGCTTATCCTTTGAAATATGATATTCTCTTTAGAGGCTTTAGCCTACTTGAAAACTTTACTGCATTTTCAAAATGCGTTATGATACCATGTAGTTCTTTGCTTTACTTTGTTTTGAAAAAGAACCCTGGTATAAAAGGGACAAATCATTTTTTTTATTGTTTTGTTCTTGTTTTTTCACTCCTGGCTTGTTTTCACACATTCTTTCATCTTCAGCAAGATCATGCTTGCACAAGCTAAAAAAGTCATTTTTTCAGTAATAAAGTTCAATAATTTTGAGGATAGCTGGGGTTACTTAGAGTTACACATCAATAACAAAATTAAAAATATTAATAAAAATTAACAATTCCCTAGAGAAAGTAAAAGTAATAGCTTTCTCTATAATTCAAATGAAGCCAGTAGAATGTTTTTAAAATGTATATCTGATCATTGTGCTTTCTTGTTTTAAACTCTTCAGTGGCTACCCTGGTGGTCCAAAGTCAAGATGATTTTCCTGCTTACCTTTCCAGCCCCATCTTTCATCTTTCCTCATCGCCACTCCCTTTCTATGCTCATGTCATACTGAAAATTTGCAGTCTCATGGACATGCCACTCCTTCTCTCCTCTTCTGGTCCACGCACCTGTTCTTCCTGTTACCTAGGCCACCTTGTTCCCATTCCCCTTGTCCCACCACGTTCTCTTCATCTGGTTCAGTGTCACTTTGTTTCTGTCCTCATAGGATTTTACCAGCCATGTCATTATCCCTGATCACAGGACTGAAACTGCCTGTGAACTCCATCCTCCAGAAATATTTTTTAAATGAAAGAATAAATGAACGCTTTCTTAATCCTTTTTTAAATGGATAGGACAGGAAGTTTCTACTCACCCTTTCAAACATCACAGACTTCATTCTTGCTGTGCATGCTTTTGGCGCCTGTCATTTCCTTATAAAAATCTTTGGAATTTTGCTGCTCTGCAAATATCATTGAAATATAGATTAAGACTATAATTACGCATAATGATATTTATATGTAAGTTTTGGAAGCATAACTTTTTGCCTTTTAATTTTTAATTATTATGGGTGAATAATAGTTGTATATATTTATGGGGCACATGTGATGCTTTGATACAGGAATATAATGTGTAGTGATCAAATCACGGTAATTGGGGTATCTGTCACCTCAAGCATTTATCGTTTCTTTGTGTTAGGAACATTCTAATTCCACTCTTTTAGTTACTTTTAAATGTACAATAAATTATTGTTAACTAATGGGTACAAAAACACAGTCAGGTAGAATGAATGAGATCTAGCATTTGGTAGCACAAACATAACTTTTAAGCATTCATTTGTTCATTCATTCATTCATTTATCAACTGTTTAATAAAGCCCTTACAGAGCCCAGTGATCCAGTGGTGGTTTTTCAGAACTATATTTGGAGAAAATCTTGTCCTCAGAGTTCCTTTCTTTTCTTTCCTCTGTATGGGGACTCATCCAGTATATCAAATAAATAAATAAGAAAGAGAAAATTAAAAGTGTATCTATCAATGCCATTACTTATTTTCTTTGGTATAACATTCTAAGGAGAACCAACTATATAGCTTTTGGGAGAGGTGTAGGGGTTGGGGAGAGCCTATGTGAGAAAAAGATTATTTACAGTTGGCAAATGGCCACCACTAGAAAAATTTAGATGTGGTGTATTAACTCATTTTTACCTTGTTACACTATATTTTGAAATTTGAATCTTGGTCTATATGTTAAAAGATCACACCAGATTTGCTTGCCTTTTAAAACACAAAATATTAGTTGCAGACCATTTTCTTTTGATTATGACTTAAAATAATGCTTTATATTTTATGTAATTTGCGCCATCTAAAAACTTATTCAAAATAAGTCACTATTTTTCTAAGACACCATTTTGGATGGAGAGGGGAAAATATTACCCCATTTAATGAATACACTGATTGTAGGATATGTCTCAGTTTTAGAACGTTAAATGCATAAAAATGAAGCATTTTGAAATCAAAGATATATCATGTATTTTTTCTTTCTGCCAGAAATCAAGCTTGATTATGTGGTCTTTGCTATGCAAGTATAGTCTATCTATATTTTTCCATTTTAACGTGTAGAATGGACACAGAGAGAATTTCAGCTGGTTTCTAAATGTGAGTAAACGAGAGGCTTGATTTCTCTACAATGAAGAGATGGCAGTGCTTCAAATAACTCTCATCTCATCAAAGTCACACTGGTTTTCTGTCTGCACATGCACAGGTTATGCTGCCTCTCGGCTGAGCATTTCAGTATTGGTATTTTGCTTGTAGTCAATCATTTGACTGTGGTGTATTTTCTTTTATCTCTCATTTCATCCAGAGGCATGTTAGAGCCCAGGCATTATTCCAGAATGGAACAAAAGTATTATTTTTGGCTCAGAGCTATTATTTAAATATCATGTTGGTCTTAAGTTTGACTTGTTCTCATCCATGCCATTCATTTTATGTAGTGATCAGACTAGTGTTTTACCATTACCTTAGTCCAATGTTTTTCAAAGTGTGCATTACGGACCACCCACCCCAGTGTCCCCTTGGTGTTGGCAGAAATGGTGATTACTGGACTCCAACATTGACTGTCTATGTTCAAAGGTCAAAGGCTAAGCTCTGGAATACTTATTTTTAACAAGACTTCTAGGAGACTCCTATGCACACCGAAGTTTGAGAAGTTCTGCATAATGCAGCATGGACTCAGGAGTTAGGCCATCTGGGTTTGAATCTCCTCTAAGAGCAGGGTGATCCTAGGCAAATTAGCTGAACTATTTGTGCTTCAATTTCCTCCTGTGTCAAATGAGATAATAGTAGTACTTTCCTTTAGGGATTTTTCAGGATTAAATGAGTGAATATTTGTACAGCACTTAGTGTTTGGCATGTAATAAACACTTTGTGTGTGTGTGTGTGTATTTCTGAATCTATAGAGACCATGGAAAAATATCAGATGTTCATTTAACAAATATTGAATGAACACCCATTCTGTGCTGGGCCTGGGTCCCAGCCTGTAAATGCGTTTTACTGGAGGGGTAACATATAAGTACACATGCACTCAAACTTTTAACAAAAATCACCTTATTAATCCTCACAATCTTAGGAGATAGGTAATATTATCCTCTTCCTTTTATAAAGGAGTAAACCGAGCCACAAAGAGATTAAGTAACTTGGCCAAGTTTGGACAGCTACTAAGTGATGGAGCTGCAATGAACCTGGGCAGCCAGTCTTCACCATGTGTTCATTTAACTTTGCTATTCTGAGAGGTGTATTCCATTAAAAGGAATGCTCAAATGACCAAGGCTGTGTTGACTCTTAGTTACATGAGGATCTATCTAGAGGTCAAAAAAGAACTGGAGTCCAGAAAATTCAAACTTGGTAAGTGGGCACAGTCTGCTGCTGAACTTCCCAGTCAGTGCAGGGGTAGAGTGGAAGGTTATCTTCCCTTGAGGGTTTGGCACAGATGCTATTATTGGCACAGATGCTATTATAGTCACAGTAAGTGAAGAGCCTCAAAAATTGTATTTTAAATAGACATAAGTTTAATTCAGAATTAAATCTTGTTTAAACTCTAATAACTGAAAGATCAAACATCTTAATGGTGCCAAAGAGCTATGTTAAATTCCTTAAGTCTATAACCAGTGTCACCTGGTAGTCAAGCTGATCAGCAGGCTTTTTGGGGTTGGGCTGTATTTCATTTTCTTTTCTATTGAAAGGAGAAAGTTATTTAAGGTGTGGTATCTATGAATAGTACCTTGTATTTACCTGAAACCTAAGGTGTTGAAAGACTTTTATTCATGCCAATTCCCTTTTAGTTTTCCTTGTGTGGTTAGAGGTGATGATTAAGAGTCAAGACCACGAATGAATCAAGTCTAAGTTCTAGGATGCCAATTTTTCACATGTGGGAGAGGTTCTGCAATTACAGGTGAGAAGAAATCATGCGAGGTAATTCACCCCTTTGCTTTCAAAGAGAACTGGGTTTGGCCTTTTCTTTGTTTGTTTTGTTTTTTGGGGTTTTTTTGATGGCTACATTTGAAATAATTTGGTAGGGAGGGAGGGAGAGGATGTCCAAATTTTGGGACTATGGTGGTTGAACAGGAAGATGCCTAAAAACCAAGTTGAAGGAAGGAGACAAGAAGGCTAGAATTTCCATTTGCTGTTTGATACAGGGATTGAAGTATGTGTTTAGTACTCTTCAACTTTCTTTTAATATGAATTGTGTTAAGTTTAAGAATTCATAAAATAAACAAATTATTTTTAGAGGAGGTTATAGAGACTTCCAGGTTTTTGGAAAAGGACATTTACGCATAAAACCCACTTAAATTTAAATTTAATGTGAATGAAATGCCTCTGAAAAGGTCTTGAAATGTGCATACCTTTTAACTAATACAATGGGGACTTAAATGTATATTGTGTGAGATTATATATATGTGTATATATAAGATATGCTCTAATTAATTCATCTTCTAAAACATCAAAAAAAGACATTTTAAAAAGAAGAGGTAAAATTTAAAAAAGCAATATTGTAAAATAATTTATAAATGTCTCAAAACAGTACTGCTGTCACTAAAAGTAGAATTTATTATTATTTTGATGTGATTGGGTACGTCTCATTATTTTAGGGAGCGTTCTGTGCATGGAAACGGCTGGGTTTAGACAGGAGCAGTTTGACCCCAGCTCCCCTGATCTTCACTGCTCCTCTCTGCTGCTTCCTCAAGGTGTTGCCATGTGGACATGCAAACAAAGCATCACCAAGTTTCCAAATTTTTAAAGAGGTTTCAGAAATCTAGATTTTTATATGAAATCCTCTAAATTTTAAATTTGCCCTGTTGTAAACATTGGGTGAGCAAAATAAAACACATTTGCCTGCTGGGCAAAGCCCACTGATCATCAGCATGTTATCTCTGGCTTAGCCTTCCTGTGATTTATTGAGGATGAACACTTTTTAAAAAGTAAACGTCTTTACTGCTAAACGTGCTCTCCCTCTATAATCTCTATGGTTTTATTTTTCAAATAAATTACAATCCACTCAACTCTTCAAGTCTCCTCCGTGCCCACAATCAAGTCTAAATTCCTTTAATGAGATGCAAAATCTGCTCCTTCCTGCTCCGGGCTCCACTCTACCTTTGTGTGATGGTCTTTTCACGGGATGCTCTTCTTCTTGTCCTCCTAGTTAGTGCCTACCCATTGTTAACACCAGCTGGGATTTGCCTACTGTGCAGAGCCTTCTAAGTGAAGGATGTGGTGGTTATGCAATTAACGAGAATAGATAGTACAGGAGGAAAAACCTGAATATAAAATTACCATTATAATCGATACCTAGTGACATGGTTTGACTCACTCAATATTTTAAAAATAAACTCAAACAATAGTATTGAGCCCCTTCTAGGTGCCACTCTGCTAGGAACTAGAATTATGACAATTGAAAACATAATCTCTGTCTTCAATTTGTTCACAGCCTATAACAGACATGTCATCAAGCAATTGGAAAACATTAGTAAAAGTGTCTTAATGGAGTTTGTTAGAAGGTGGCAATGGAGAATAGAAGAAAGGAAAGGCCTGCGGAGCGCTTTTCAGAGGAGATTCTTGAGGTGAAATGGAAGGGTGAGAAGAGGCTTTTCATGGGGGAGGAGAGAGGGAAGGCATTTCAGGCAGAAGGAAGAGACATTTGAAGCAGAGGATCAACATGGTTATGTAAGAAAGCCTGGCATGAGAACGGCACATTGTTTCCTAGGATTAGAAGTTCATAACAATGTTTAGGTGACTATTGCTATTAAATTATTACTGTTACCCTGAGCTGTGGTTTGTATGGAACTTGGCCATGAAATGCTTTTCCTGAGGCTTCCTGTTATGAGCTGTGAGCGTCTTAGCTGAAACCCATAATGACTCAACTGATAAATAACGCTTTCCAAGTCTCTGGACTAAGTCCAAATTAATGGACCATCCCACTTACCCAAACCTGGTGTCAGAACAAGAATATACATTTTCTGGTAGGTTCTCTCTTGGCCAATTGCCCAGCTCAAACTATGAAAATTTCTATACCACTCTCTCTGCATTCTGCTATATCAAACCTCAACATTTTCCTCAGAAATTTTAAATTAATTCAATGAAGTTTCACTACAAATAATTTGTGGAATTGGGATCCTTGTTTGATGTTGCTCTTTTCACAATATTTAAACTTAAAATCATTAAATTAGTGATGATACCTTGACATTTTATCTCGAAGAACATTTTATTTTTTAATTTTTTAAAATTTTTTCCTTTTTTTTTCTTTTTTCTAAATTTCAGAATATTACGGGGGTACAAACATTTAGGTTACGTATATTGCCTTTGCACCACCTGAGTCAGAGCTACAAGCATGCCCCTCCCCCAGACAGCGCGCACTGCACCCGTTAGTTGTGAATATATCCATCCCCTCCTCCCCCCTCCCGCGTGCCCAACATCTGATGAATGTTACTTTCATATGTGCACATAAGTGTTGATCAATTAGTACCAATTTGATGGCGAGTATATGTGGTGCTTGTTTTTCCATTCTTGTGATATTTCACTTAGGAGAATGGGCTCCAGCTCCATCCAGGATAATACAAGAGGTATTAATTCACCATCATTTTTTGTGGCTGAGTAGTACTCCATGATACATCTATATACCACATTTTATTAATCCACTCATGTATTGACAGGCACTTGGGTTGTTTCCACATCTTTGCAATTATGAATTGTGCTGCTATAAACATTCAGGTGCAGATGTCTTTATATATAGAACCTCATTTAATATTATATGGTTTGCGATTACAAAATACCCCAAAGCGTTAATAACAACCCCTATGAACTAGTTTTGTTGCAGTGTGGAAAAGTAACATGCTTTCTCTCCTGCTGTACGTAAATAATTGCATGTCTGAGAATATTGCTGTAAAGTAGGAAATTTTGACATAAAATTGTAGAATTATATTTAATTTAAAAGTTAAAAACTAGTACCAGCTTTTGGTGACCAGAATTACACGCAGCAAAAGCCTTGAATTTGCTTAGTTCTCAAAAGATATGGTTTCACCAGCAAGGTAAACCTCCCTGGGGCAGACTAAGTCATCTCTTAAAAAGGTAGTGAGCTATTCACTGTTGTCCCCATTAAATTCCCTTTCAGAATTAGGTCAAGCATGGGCATTGGCTGTGTGAGGTTCAAAATGTTTTTGAATAATGATTGGAATAATTATTGGTGACATATTATCATGTCCACCATTGCCTCTGTCTTCTTTCCTTCTTTTCATATACATTTTTTTCTCCACTCACGTACCTCAGGCTTGCCAGGGGAGCCAGTGGCGTTAACTTACTCTGATGGTCAACTCGGATCAAATCCCCCCTGCTGCAACATTACAAGCCCACTGAAGGCAAGGACCATATCACTGTGCCTTGACCACCTTTTTGTCTCTAGTGCCCAGCAGAGGGCCTGCCATATTAATACTCACTAAGTCAATATCTGTTAAATGTGAATGAAAATACTTTCATTAGGCATTTAACACATTTGAAACATTAGCTGGGCTCTGATGGTGCTTCTTCCTTACAAGAATTGTTTTGTAATTATGGTTGGAAATTTATACATTTAACTCAGTGTATAATCATTTCATATATATAGCACGTGTATATATATATATATATATATATTTTTTTTTTAATGTACCATAGCTGGTGTCAACTTCCTCATGAGCTTCAATCTGTAGTAGTGGTGGGGGGGAGGTGGGAGGAATAGAGACAACTTTCCAAGTAAATTCGTTACCTCATATAATTATCATTTTTGTGGTGAAAACACTTTACGTCCACTCTCTTGGCATTTTTTTAAAGAATACAATATATTATCAATTATCATCACCATGTTGTACAATGGATCTCTTGACCTTATTCCTGCTATCTAACTGAAATTCTGTATCCTTTTACTACTCCCCCCACCCTTCAGCCTCTGGTAACCACCAATTTACTCTCTACTTTTATGAGATAAACTTTTTCAGATTCTACATCTAAGCGAGATCATGTGGTGTTTGTCTTTCTGTGCCTGGCTTATTCAACACATCATGTTACACATGGTAAATACACACAATTTTATCTGTCAATTTAAAAAA
Organism: Daubentonia madagascariensis; assembly: GCA_023783475.1. NCBI lineage: Eukaryota > Metazoa > Chordata > Mammalia > Primates > Daubentoniidae > Daubentonia > Daubentonia madagascariensis. The sequence goes on from JAKFHU010001569.1 coordinate 30,950,289, forward strand.
ATAAATTTTTTTAAAAAGTCAGTCTTTTCTACCATATTAACATCCCACTTTGTGGAGGATGTAAATACTTCACCTTTCATACTGTCTTCCATCTCTTCCTTTTCCAGATGGCCTCTGGATAAAGAAGGACGTTAAGTTTCACGTGCCTTCTAACAATGAGGATGGAACCTCACATTTGAGCAGGCGCTTATGCTGTGCCTTAGGGTATCACAGGCACTATGATGACGTCCACGGCTGTGAAATATTGGCAAAGCTCCTGCGTTGTCTGACTGTCTGTGCTGACTCTGCTCAAACTTGCCTCTCACCGTGTTGCGGATCTCCCTATGGCTTGGTCGAAATTCCCCCTCATTTCAGGCATCTCATCCTCTAACCACCATTTTTATTCTGATCTGACTGCCCCATTCTGGTTTCCTCTGAGGCAATTTCCTTCCAGAGTCTGACCAAGAAAATTAGGTTGAAGATTTTCCCTATTTCCCCCTTGATGCGATTCTCCGTTTAAAAACTAATCACCACTCTCCCATACACCTTTTAGGTTTGCACCTTGGTGGTGGAGGGTGGGTTTGGGATTTATTTCACTGCCTGACCCCTTTTCTCACTCCCGGTTCCCTTTCCCTCCTTCTGCTCTAGATCCAGAAAAGCTTTCTTTTCTTTCCAATTATTGTATGTCAGAGATTTCTCCAAAGTCATATCCTCTTCTTTCTGGAGGTGACATCAAGGGAACACGATTTACAGAGAGAAATAAAAGCACATTGATTTAATATTTTCCAAGTATTATACACATTATATTCATTTTACCCAAGAAAAAGCTAAAGTTCAAAGAGGTTAAAGTAACTTGCTTGCAAAATAGCAGAGGCTAGATTCAAAGTCTGGCTGTAAAACATAATGATAGCACCACACAATTTAGAGTTTTTCAGTGTTTTAATTCAAAGTTAGGAGCTTCTATTTCTTTTAGCAAGTTATCATCAGATATTGCTTCTTATCAAATTAAAAACATAATTTGATAGCACTTCTTCAACCTCATATAATGTTCAGCACATGAGACCAGAAGCAATTGCCCTAATTAATTAATTTGATAAAATACCATTTATACGTGAAAATGAATTAATGATTAGGTAAAATTAAAATCTAAATTAGGGAAGCACATCTTCCACTTTTCACTCATTGTGGGGAAACTTGTTTCAGTCGAGTGTTATCTCTATATAAAAAATAATCACATGACGATAATTAACAAAATTTGTTTCATTTAATTCTAAAGACAATCAGAGAAACTGTTTTTCCATTTAAAACCACTGACTGGGGAATAATGAACTATAATCCATATAGTTTAAAAAGTAACTGGCTTTAGGTTTTTAAAATAGAAATACAAGATATCAAATTTACCTTTAAAAAGAAATTAAAAGCATGACTTTTCTGTATATACGACAAATATGCAACAAGCAGATTTTTTTCCCCTAAGTTGCCCCAGACTAGTGTTGAAAATAATATCACAAAATCAGTTACAAAAGAGAATGTCTCTGTCCCTGTCACCTCCACTTCTAGGGGAAGGCCAACTCTCTCTTTAAATTAATTCTACATGTCCCAATTTCATATATTTCTTACCAATCAGTCTTCTCGGTGACTTTGCAGTATCTGTTATTTTCCTGGTGATAGTTCCAGGCCACCCATGTCTGCTAAGGCTCTTCTGCCCCTGAAGCTCTCTTTAAAAACACCCCTCTATTGCTGATGTCTGTGGATATGCAAGTGAAGGCCCACCAATGCCTGATGTTTCAGGGGCTTAGGCGATGTCTCATGAAGCCTGCCATTTGTCAGCACAGCTTACCCAACTGGCACCAATGCTGCTGATGCCCTGATCTCAAAGCACCATGGAGTCTTGAGCAATGCCACCTGTTTTTATCTGTTACACTTTTAATGCAGACTTTTAATTGTAAAACCTATGAGAGCCTAGCCAAGGAATGGGCTAAAAATAGACAACATACTAGGTACAGAGCTACCTTTTCCCTACAATACTTACCTCATTGTCCATTATCCAAACTTACCTCAATTCTTTCCTTCCTGAGTTGAGTACTTTCCTAGGAATTTTTGCATTCCCTTATGCAAAATAGCATTGGCAAGGGTATCTTGGGCTCAAGCAAAGATCTTTGCTGTCTTTCTTCCTGACCACCTACTTATATTTACAACTCCCTACTGGATATTTCTATTTGACATCACACATCTTCCTTGAATTCAGCATGTCTGAATTGAACCCATCATCTCCTGTGATCTTTTATCTGGTTTTCCAGTCTCAATAAATAGAACCAGCTATCACCAGGTTACCTATATCAGAAACCGCTATCTCACAAACCCTGTTCTGCCTTGTAAGTATCTCTTAAATCCATCCACTTCTCATTTCCACTATCTTATGTCAGGGCATCATCCCTTGTGCGTATTTCTGTAGTAACCTCCTAGTGGTTCTCCTCATGCTTTCTCTTGCTCCTCCCCTCCAATATGTTTTCTACATTGTATAGCCAAAATAATATGTCAGAAAAAGCAATATGATCATCAATTTCTCGTTTAAAAACCTTGAATATCTTCTTCTTGTTCTTAGTCCCAAACTGGTCTGGCCATAATTATGTCTTTTGCCTCTGGAAACTGCCATGTTCTGTCTCATCCCCAGGCTTTTCCAAGTACTGTTCTCTTTGCATGGAATGATTACTAAATTTTTATTGAATGAATGACCAAATTAATAATATTTTCCCAGAACAGAGTACATTGAAGAACTCTCAATAAATAGATTTCCTGAATTTATTTATTTTCAACTGAACAATCTCATGACATTTAAAAATGTATTTAATGTTTTACAAACGAAAAGTGGAACTGAAATTAGCATTTCCATATGAATTTGTACATTTGTTTTGAGGTCCTAGCAGGAGTGTTCAACTAATTCTGTCACTTGGACTACAGTGTGGTCCCCCGTCCTCTGGAATTATTCCCTCCTTGACTTAGCTGACATCTGAAGATGCAGTCAATCCCTAAAGCAGGATGACAAATATAGAACAGTGAGGGAATCACTGGACACTTCTCAGCCATCCAAATCCCTCGAATCAAACTTGGCATAAATGGAGTGGCAGATGTCACTGTCAGATTGCTCTAACATCCTTGATATGACCTATTGCTAGATGCTCTAATTTCATTTCAAAAAGCCTGAGCAATCTTTACAAGTTTGGAAAGCAAAAAAAAAAGAAATTAACTTTATGACTTGGCAAAGCCAATGGCATGCAATCCATCTAGAAACAGACTTAGAAACCCCATCATTCATAAGCGCATCTGGCCGCCATCTACAGGATGCTGGGCACAGGCCAGCTTTGATAATTACATTCAGTTTGCCCACCTTCCCTAATCACTTCAATTGGATGACACACACTGAATTCTGTTCAGAAAATACCAGGCATGATTGCTGGTCAATTCTACAAGGCAACTATCTCACCCTGGAAACTGCAGCATTTTTTAGGTAAGAGAAGTAAAATAATTGCACAACAATTCAGATCCATGGCTTAAAAATGGCATATTATGAGATAATGAAATTGCCAATTATATTACTCAGGAAAATTTAAATATCTTAACTGGCATTGCCTTTATAGTTTATTAAAGGAGGAAATATTTGTTTTTACCTCGTCTGACATTTCAATTTGGTTTTATGGTAATTAGAGGTTATAAGATCAATGTGGTACTAGGCACTCAAGCATACACACATTGAAAGGATTTTGTTTGGTGTGAGCCAGATCTTATGAAGTCTAAAATATAATTTAAACAGCAGATGAGTATTAATTTGCACTAGAGTATAAAAATAATTAGGAAACAGAAGATGTCCCTTTTACTTACATTTCCCTAAGCCTCTTATTTCTATAGGACTTAATGTAATTTTACTAAGAAGTCTGACATTTTATTTGAAATAGTTCATGTTTACACAATTCAGACATTTTAAAAAGTAATTTTATTCTTCCATGATATTCTGAGAATTTTTGAAAGTGGAAGGATGTTTTGTGGTCTGCTGCTGTTTCAAAAGAATCCAACATTCATGGGAGGGGAAACTTGGGAAAGTATGCTGAACAACAATAATGATCTACACTTATATAAGTTTCACCACATGCAGGAAAATGTTCTATGTGATTTGCCTATATTAACTCACTCAATTTCATATAAACTCAATTAGATGGGTACTTTTAATATTCCTATTTTTATAAGTGGAGAAACTGAGACACAGATAAGTAAGTATCCCAAGATCACATAGCTAGCAAATGGTAGAGCCAGGATTCAAACCTGAAGAGTCTGGCTCTAGAGTTCATGCTTTTAAACACCATACTATACTGCCTATCCCAAAAACACCACAAGAAGTAATTATTCTTCTTAAAAATAATTAAATATTCCATAGTGAATTTGTTGTTAGAACATTGATAATATTCTTGAGCAGCATCATTAATGACAGAAATGAGATGAGGGATAGAGCGGACCCACTGAAGACTCTTTCCTCTAGCAGAATTCATTTCTAGTGAATTAGAGTAGCACTAACAGATTAGTACAATTTGCCCTCTTGAACTAATGGTAAAACAATATGATCTGCATACATAAGCATCTAGCCCACTTCTAAAAAAATCTTGGAAAAGTTTGCAGTTCAGTTAATAAGCACTCATTTGGTGCCTACTATGAGCAAGTTACCATGCTATGCTCTCAGAAAAATGAATCAAGTCTAACTCACTCTTTAAAGACCTCATAGACTACTGGAGTCACCAAAAATGTACATAATCACCTCTAATGAAACTTATACTGCAGTAAGTATTAAAAGATGAGTAAAATTAAAGTGCAAAGAGAGCACAAGAGGAAACTTAGATGGGGAGTTGGGAATTGACCATTAGAGAAGTTGCAGCAGGCAGTGGACTTCTGCACTAAAACCGTTGCAAAGGATATAAAACGATGAGACTTCAAACAAAGGATATAAAATGATCCAAGTCACAAGGCACAGTGGTAGTGGGGAGAGTTTTGGGAGACTAAATAGGAGGGATGTGTTGGTGCTAGATTATGAAGAGCATCGTATGTGTGTTTTACACAGGAAACATGTCTGTACATCCAGTGTAACATCTCAATGTATGTATTATGTATTCACACAGTCTTCTTTGGAGGCAAATCTTTGTGTTTCTTTCTACAGAAAAATATTATGCTCTATATAGATAGCTCCTTACTCCAGTACAGTATAGCAAAAAGGTTAAAATCCCTATTCAGATATAGAATAACTCTGTGACCTGTTTCCTTACTTAGAACATGGGAATAATAATATTTACCTCATTAGGATCCCTATAAGGCATAATAAAATAATGCATGTAAAGCTTGGTATGTAGTAGTTTCTTTAAAAACATAAACTATTTTTTCAGTTAGTTATTTTGAATATTACTTATTCTGTTGGCACAGGGGAAAAAATAGACAAATATTAGCTTGCCTAGTTAGGTGACCCAGCAATTAAAACTATGGAAAAACAGAGGTGAGTTCAATGAAGGTGACCTGTATCTAACACTAATCCTCTGAATTCCATTTATTTTTTAGAATCCCTTACAACATGTCAGTGGAGCTAATGGCATGGCTTCATGAAGAGGCCATACCATTTCACTGACTGGTAAGCCAATAGGAGCAGGAGCGGATTTTCTCATCGAGGGAGTGAAACCGTGGCAGCGTGTGTAAGTAACCAGAATTTTGACATCCTGATGTACCCTTTTTTGTATTAATCAATGGGCCTCCTGGATTTCCCCTTTCAATTGGATAAAGTCATGTGTCCACCGATGAGAAGACTATGAGTCTCATGAGAAGATAATCTTTTTTTCCTAAATCATTCCTGTCCCTAGCTGGAAGATGTATGGATTAAGGAAAAGAAAATAGAGTAATCCTGTCTGAGCCCAAATCTTCCATGGGCATGAGTAACTAATGCCTTTTTACTTCAATGTAATTCAGTGTATCCTTATGAGAGAAAAATAAGGATAAAGTCAGTAAACAACAACAATGAAAACAAAACCTGTGTATGGCTTTCTTGGAGAAAAGGATTCATTCAAACGAATTTTCTTTATTCAAATAAATTAAGGTTGAATCCAACAATTTTAATGCTTTTAAAATAATTTTTAATTTATTAAACATACACTTGACTGCTTCAGCAAACGATAGGAACTTTGAATCACTGACCTTTATATGGAGATGTATCTCTAACAAGAAGATTACAAGGGAGTGGAAACCAAGGGGTAGAAGCAAGAGTGGCCCACTTACTGTCACAACCAGTAACCCACTTGTGGATTTGTGCTTCCCTTCCCCATAACTCTGGACTCTTCAGAGAATTCAGAGATCCTTTTTACCAAGAGAGGAACACGTCCAAAATAATATTCCCATTCCCATGAATTATAAAGTATGACTCCACCTAGCATTTCAGGCTCCTTGTGCCAAGGGACAAGCAGGCAAAAGATTAGCCATAATAATGGCAGGAATAATTAATCTTGACCAATATAAGGAGGTAGGGCTGGTGTTATACAATAAGGACAGATTAAAAAAAAGTGTTTGGCATCCAGGAGATGCACTTGGGTGCCTGTTGGTACTCCCTTGCCAAATTTTGATGGTAAATGGGCAAGTGCAGCAACTCCAACCTTCAAAAGTCATGGTGACCAGGGTTCCAGATGTCTCAGAGATGAGGGTCTGGGTAATGGCAGTACGTAAGCCATCTAGGCCAGCAGAGGTACTAGTTGAGGATAAGAGGAATCTACAAAAAATAGTAAAGTAAAGAGACAATGAAATCACTTGATGCCTCAAGATAAGCTGCAGTAGCAAGGGTTGTATTTCATCGCACTAACAGTACTTTTCTAGGTTCCTCCAGGAATAGAAATCTGCCAGAATCTTGGAGGAGTCACTCTAAGAATATATATGAAGAAGTGAATCCTAGCAGTGCAAGAAGTGGACTGCACACCTAGTTGCTGAGGATACTGTTGGCAAACAACGTTCATCTGTCTGTCCTTTCAGGGGTTGCCTCAGCTTCAGAGAGCTACCTTTCCCAAGGTTGTGCCCCTTCCCAAGGTAGCTCATATCTAATGACTGTACGATATGGGGGTATAAAACTCTTGCCATTTTGACCCAACTAGAGACAACTTTTACCTCCCAAGATTGCTGTGGTGTCAGCTAATGTCTACTTCGGGCCTGCATCACAGCTCAACTTCCACCTTTGCCTAAACCTACTTCTTTCTCCTCTCTTGTACAAACCCTGCATTTAGAACTCTATCTTAGAGTAAACCCAACCTGAGACACTCTTTACTGGTGGTAGTGCCTCTGGTGGCAATGATAGGAGTGGTGGTGACTTCCCAGAGGTTGCAATGTCAATTTTCTTGTGAAGATATTGCATTTGTGGCAGCAGCATCAGCAGAAGTTTTGTATGACAGTCTGCACTATTGGTGGCAGTTTTGTCATTAAAACAATTCCATGACATGGCCTTGACCATTTTGCTCAGAACCTTAACCTCAAGTCTTATTCTCTAGATCTTTCAACAATTCTGTGTGCTATCCAGTATCCTTTTTTTTTGTTTGTTTGTTTACTAAATTTATTTACATTATGTCATTTTCTTCTGGCAGTTTTTTTTGTTGTTGTTGTTTGTTTTGTTTATAAAAGCAGAGAAGACATGATACCATGTCTCATAGTTTTGGATCACTGTATTTCTCCAATTCTTATTCCCTTACAGCAGTAACATTTCTTGTCTTGTATTTACAGTTGAATTTTTACCCCAATGCTGTTATTGTGATTATAGTGGCTGAAAATGGAACATTCATACAGTGTCTTTTGGTCCCAAACCAATCAAATAAAAAAGTGTAGTGCAGTCATTATTATCAAGTGAACTAACATGTATAATAACACACATTTAGAATACTTAAAGTCTAGATGGAATCAGGGGAACCAACAGACAAAAAGAATCAGCCCAGGCAAATGACTGTCTATTTACAAAGCATCATCCATGGAAATATTTGGCCTAACTCATTGATGGGCCAAATATCTCCATGTCAATCTCTTTTCATGTTATTTATAGGAATTGGCATGTTCAGTTTTTAAAAAAATAACTAGGCTTAGAAGGTACCTATCTCAAAATTATAAAAGCCATATGTGACAAACCCACAGCCATCATCTGAATGGGGAAAAGTTGAAGGCATTCCCACTAAGAACTGGATCAAGAAAAGGATGCACACTGTCACCACTTCTATTCAACATAGTGCTAGAAGTTATAGCCAGAGCAATCAGGCAAGAGAAAGAAATTAAGAGTATCAAAATCAGGAAAGAGAAGGTCAAACTATCACTTTTTGCAGATGATTTAATCTTATATCTAGAAACTCCCAAAGATTCCAATATCTTTTTAATAAACTTCTGCTTAATCAGACTAAATCAGCTTCTGTTGTCTACAACAGACTAATAAAATAATGTGCCTTAAACAAGTTAATATTAGGCAAGTTTTGAAAGATTAGACCTCTAATAGTTGATTGATACATTCCTCAGCATAGAACAATGATATAAGTATTATGGGTATAAATTAAATAATCCTACCTTGAAGAGGCATTTTGAGCCACACTGGCAGTAGTGAAGGAGGATTGGCATGTTAGAGATGGAAAACAAAGACAAGTTCAGTGATGCAAATAAAAAAACCTATTGATGTAGCTGGAGAGAAAGGGGATGGCAAATGAGAATGATGAGAAAGGATTCTGACCCAACGGAAGTATTTAATATATTTGTATTTTGAGTAAGATGTAATAAAGAAAATCTCTGTATATATAGAAAATTTTAATTTCATTAAATGCACATGATTTTTAAAAATACAAATTTCAGATTGACACATTTTAAGCTGTATTCCATGCCTCTTAGGGGATTATGCCATAGTGAATTTGAGGGAGAGCCTACAGTTTTCTAATGATAAAAACTGGCAGGGGATGGTGTATGTGAATAAATACAGGAAAGATGCTGCTTCTCTTTTTCATTTATTAAAATGCTCTAAGAGTAAAAATAAAAGATGGCCTCCTAAATAACAGAGTTCTAGGTTTAGAGAGACATTGGACAATAATTGCACTTTTACATGTTACTAAAATATCAACAAGATACAAAAGTAACAAGCCCAATAAAGTTAAAATGAAAACTCATAAGATGAAACCACATTGTACCATTCTGTACTTAACTGTTTTTTCTGTTATGTTTAAATGTCCGCCACAGACACAGCCCTTTTTAAGGAATTTTCCATTTGCTCACTTGAAATGTTTTCTTTTCCTGTTTCATGGACCAGTATTTAATGGCATCCAATAGCAATAAGATAGCAGCTTTTAAAAGACTTATATTAGTTGGTTTCCTGGGGAAATGGCTATGTGCTTGGATGAGTCTGGCACTATGCCTTAAATGTCAACAGTATTCAGGCTGTGTCAGAGATCCAAAGAGAAAATGTGCTCCAAATACCTACGGATGACTTGGCTTCCATCACTCTGCAATTCAAACCTGAAGACTGTTAACAGAGGTCCCCCAGCTCTTCTTGCCTGCATGAATGAAATAGAGGAATAGAAGCCAATTTCAAAAGGAGCCACAGATCAGAAGCTGAAGAATTTTAGAAGACCCATTCAAAAGCTTAAGTTATAACTAGAAATGAGCCAATGGCTAGTTTCAACTACTGAGCACAGGTGCAACATATTTCTTTTGGCAGTGACTAGAAACAACCAGTCTCCTAAAGAGTCTTTATGGCTCTGGGCCCCTTTAAGGTGGAAGGAATCAAACTCATGAAAAGAAAGTAATACAGAAAGCAAAAGAAAATGAGATTTGTTTTTGTGCCATTGGTGTAACTGTAGCAGAAACAATGAAAGAGAAGTGAATTGATCTTATTATTAGTAAGAATAGTGATGTGAAACTAGAAGTAGGCTCTTTTTTGGTCATTTTTATTCCTTTTTACAATTCCGAAAAATCACACAACTCACAGAAAGGCATGTTGTAATGCTCTAATTTCCTTTATCATTTGGATAGGTAAATGAGATGAAGATACTTATGACAAATACAACTATATAGACTAAGCATTCTTTCCTCTCCTCTAAAAATAACCAGGAAAATTAAAGACAAAAGTAAAAATTCCATTCTTAGTGAAATTAGGAAACAAAATGCAAGATATTTTTAAGAGCTTCTAGAAGCTCCCAATTAACTGTAGGAGGCAAACAAAAGGAAGTGGAGAGAAGCTGAGGAGAGAACTCAGAAGCTGCAGATTTCAGAAAGCCCCAGAAATAATGCATTTCCTGAAGGTGATGGGTATATGCTAATGAAAATAATCTATGTCCTTCATTAAAACAGGTGAGAGAAATGGAGTGAGCCAGAAGTCCCCTAAGATCAAGTTACATTCAGAGAAGCAGAACTCTACCCATGAAAATTACATTTACAGGAAGAAGTTTGTCTTTTTCACAACATAGAAGAAAGTCTTTAGGTTCTGAAAGATAAGTATTCTGGAATTCTACTATGCCATAGCAGCCAAGAACTTCTTGCAAATAGCCATCCAGTTCATTCAAAAGACTAATAACAAGAATAATTAGCAAAAAGCTGGCGCAACTTATTTAAAGGCAACTATAAAAAATAATTAGCACAGTACCCAATAAAGATGCTATAAGGAAAAAGGCAGAAAATATTTGCAAAATTTGAAAAAAATGAAGGATACCCCAGAAAAAAATGTTGAAATGAAGCAAATAAAGAGCATAGACCAAAATTTTTCCCCAAATTAAAACAAACAATAACAAAATTTAATAAAGCAATTGTTTCTATGAAGAAAAATGCAAGAACAAAACAAAGATACAAGAATTCAGGGAAGAGATGGCAAGAGAGCAGGAAGACACAAAATTGTGTTGGCTAAACTTATATGAGATAAAAGGAAAAATAAAATGAACAAGGAAATAAAAAGGATATGAAAAGGAATATAAAAGCAAATAGACACTGTGAAAACATAGTAAGAAACTTAAAGGGTAGAAATGAGAAAAGTAAAGAAAATATGTTAGAATTACAGAAAAGGTTAAATAGAAAAAATAATTTTAAAAAGACAAAGATGATGCAACATACACATAATTGGAGGTCCTGAAGAACTAAATCAAGACAAAATTACAGAACAAATATTTACAGATATAATTTAAAAAATTTTCTTGAAATTATAAAAAACACTTGAATATGTGTATATATATATATATATATACACACACACACACACATATATACATCGTATGCCAGAGAAAATTAACCTAGAAAAGTTAATACTAAAAAATAATCTAGAAACATGCCAGATTACAAAAATAAAGAAAGGTTACCTTGTACATCCTGGCACAAAAATCACATCACTTTAAAAGGTGACAAAAATTAGCCTTCCTCAACTTCCAAAGCAATATTAATATTATCAGAAGACAGTGATCTAAACAATCCTGTAGAGAAAGAAATGTAAGTGAAAGATTCATTATCTGGTGAATCTGACTTCCAGGTATAAAAACTACAGACAAATAGTTTGCAGTATGCAAGAAACCAGAGAATATTATTCCAATCAATCCTTCTCAGGGAAACACTAAAAAGTACATTTAGCCATCATGATATATGTATATTGAATATACTTAACAATAGAACTAAGGTTAAGACAAATGTGGGGTTTATGGTGACACATCAGTGTAAATAGTATATGGCCTAAAATGAGAAATATCTGTTACAAAAATTGGAAGGAAAACAAAAAAAAGGAAGGAGACAGATTAAGTATCCTGATTGTCTTTTCTCAAATTACTGGAAGTCAAAAGATATACAAAATTAACAAAGTAATAGCAGCATATACATATCTGTCAGCATAAATGTAAAAACAACTAACAATAATATTACTGAGTAATATAAGGTTGTGGAGGGGAGAGAGAGAGAAGATGAATAGGAAGAAAACATTTATTTTTTTTCTTGCTAGGGAACCAATAAACTATACAACCCCCCCACACACACATGAACACACATGTGAAAGAAAACAAACCACATTTTGAAAAATAAAATGATGATAATGATGAGGATGATGACAATTATGATGTCAGGAAACAAAGTTTAAAGTAATTTAATAGATGTAAGATTAAATATATCTGTACTTTGGACAACTAAAAATAGGCTAAATCCATCTATTAAAAGAAAAATAATTTCAAGTTAGATCATAAGACAAAACCTAATTCTATTCTGAACAGGACTTAGGTAGACTTAAGCATGTTGTACACTCAACAATTCTAGAAGGTTACAGTATATGAAAGAAATCCAAGATCATGTAGCACACAATCATCATACATGTAAATGAAATACATGACACTATGGAACACATTTAAAACAAAAGTTGAAAATAAAAGAATGGGCAAAGTTATATTATATGAATGCAAACAAAAAGTCAGGCGTCATAACCTTAATATCATCAAGGATGAATTCATGACAAAAAGCATTAAACAAGTGAAAAAAGATGTGTTATATTGCTAAAGCATGCAGTTCAAAATGAAAAGACATTGCAAGGCTGGAGCATGCAGTTAAAAATGAAAATAAAACGGTGATGAATATCTACCAACCAAACAACAGAGCATCATCATGTGTCAAACAAAAACTGCATGAATACCATGGAGAAATAGAAACATGCTAGCAACAGAAGACAAATTTATTACTATTTGTCCATGACACACCAACTGGGCAAACAAAAAACCAGTATGCATGTATGTATGTACATGTATATGTTTGTGTGTATACATATATATACACACAATTAGTGAATAAATATTAAACACTGTAGCTTGAAAAGAGACTACGTCCTCTCCTCACATGTTCATGGAATATTTATCATGAATAAAACAGCAATAATTTCCAAAAACTAGTAATTACACGATCTCAGTGTACTAAAACTAGGTCTTAATAATAAAATCAAAACCAAAAATCCCTACCTTCTGGAAATTAAAAAAAAATCCTTAAGAAGGTCACTTCTGGCACCAAAATGGGCCTCATCTTTGAGGTTGCTGGATATTAACATGGAGAATACAGGACTAGATATTAAATGAAATTACCATGGACATCAAAAGTCCAGTGGGAAATGCACATTTGCTCACATGGATGAGACATATATATTTTATGTTTGCATTAAGACATCCACTATGACTCCAAAGATAATGATGATAACTGTTGGCATTAAGAAGCTGTGAAATAAAAGATATGGAAACCAAAGTTTACCACAATAAACCAGAAGAAGATTTTGATGAATTAGCCGTAGTGATGCCAGTTGCAAAGCATTTACAGAAGTACCGTATATGAAAATTGAGTGTACAGATCAATGATACCACTGCATGGGGTGTCCTGGTCCTCCTTTCAAGTGCTTACTGTAGTTCAAAGCCTGGAGGATTGTTTACAAAGAATTTTCTCAATGATCTCGGATTCATAACATGCTATTTATCAAACATATTTGTCAAAATTGATACTTAGTTTCTAACCTTATATTGCCTGAACTGTCTATTTGAAGCTTAAATTTTTACTTGATGAAGCGATATTCAAAAAATATCTTTTTAGCAAAGGCCATGGTGAAAACTTTTGATGCTTGATTGGCATAATTTCTTATTATTCTTCCATTATACAAGTTTTTTGAATACTCAAACACTATAAATAAAATATAGAAGCGCGGCTTTTTTATATTTTTGTTTTGTTTGTATAATTTAATGTAGTTTGTTCATAAAATCAGCCCAAAGCCTGATGGTACTTGACTAAAAGGACTGCTTAAGTTTTAGGTCACTCAAGTCACTAGAGATTCATTTCACTGAGCTGTTATAAGAAACCATAGACTGAATTTTTACATTTTCTGCTCAGCCTAGCAATGGGCAAAACCTCTGATTTTGGTGTACGCTACAATAATCAGACACTTTATATTTCCTTTATCTATCTTATTTGTCACCTCCCCATTTCCTTGTCCCCTTCACCACTATACTCAGCAGGATCTAAATGTTTACATTGAATCCTAGGATTTAATCATCTCCATTTAAATTGCTGACCCAAGCAGCTAACAAACATTTAGCTTGTTTCTATCTCATCTTTACCTGTTTTGTGTGGTTTCAGTGAAGGTTACCTACTTTTCTTTCTGGGATGTCATGTCTACTCTCTCTACTGTTGGCACCTAGAATATATGCATTCAAGTATTTTTAAAATTCCAGATTCTAGATGCCAGGGATTTAAATTAAATCTTAGATTTCAGAGTGACATTGTGCACCCATTTCATTTTAGGCAATGGCATTTTAGATCACTGCATGGTTATGTACTAACATAAGTGCCAGTGCTAAAGGTTTTGCTTTCCTTAGGTTTCAGTTTTGGCACATGCAAACTTTATTTTATATAAAATACAATGACTTTCTTTTAGTCTCTCTTTATGGGTTTAAAAGGTAAGGAACTGCCAGTTATGGTATAGGGCTGATATGCAGTCATCATGCATCTGAGATATATGAATTACTTGTATATTTGGATCTTTGCAAGAAAAAAAGTGTATGGAAAAATGTTTTGTATGATTAATTTACATTTGTTAAAATTTTTAAACCTTTTCAATCATAGATAAAAATATTTGCACCAGTATACTGATAAGATGAGTGGGTTTAACCTTAGGATAACTATCATGCAAATTTGTCTTTTAAAAAACACTTCAAAATTAAATTAAAAGATATAAATTTAAAATTGCTTGTTTAACTTCTATGCTCTAGGATCAAAAATGAAATAAATCTTTTTTAAAAACACAAAACAAAATAAGAAATTACATACTGAAATTGTAGAATATCTGTAAAATAATACATAAATTGTTACAGAAACCCAGGGAAAACTTAGTAACAACAAGAAAGAAGGAAAAGAAAACAAGAATTCATAAAGTCAGAAAAAAAGATCAGAAAACATAAACAGTAGAATTAATGCATTCAAAGTATAATTCTCTGATAAAACCAATAAAATAGACAAACCACTAGCTACCAAATTGAGAAAAAAAGAGAAAGTAATAAATACATAAAATAAGATACAGTAGGAGGGAAATAAAAATAGAAAGAGAGGAAAGTGAAATGATATATTTTTAAAAAGAGCTTTGCTCATCAATATAAAAACAACTTTCAAGATGAAATGAAAAAATTTCCAGGAAAGTACAATATCTAAAATTGACTATTAAACAGGTAGAAAATATTTTTAAAATTCCATACATTAAACAGAGGTAGTTATCAAAAAACTATGCTATTGGAAAATATTAGGCTTAAGTATTTTAATAGAAAATTTCTACCTAGCCATTAAAGAAAGATAATTCCAATGGTTTCTAAACTTTTTCAAGTCAGACCAAACAACAACAAAGGGAAAAATTCTACTTTGTGAGCAAACATAAACCAAAACACAACCAAGAGACAAGATGCCTGACCAGAGACACCAGCTGCCAGATCATCTCAGTAAGAAGAAAAAGTTGTAGATGAAAAAGAAAAAAAAAATGAACAAACATAGATAGGGTGTAATTTTGAGGGGAAAGCGCCAGAATCTACAAGAGAGTCCATGGGAAGAAGGTGCACAGCAGAACAAGAAGGAGCAAGATATTGGCAGAGGACAACCTCCAAGAGGCCTGGAGTCCAGCAAAAAAGGTAATTGGAGTGGTCTGTTTCTCCCCCTTCAGATCTCTGGCAGTTAGCAGGTTCCGAGCTGCTGCTGGAGTGCCTTTCTACCCTCACTAGCCCAAAAGCAGCTGCTGCTAGTGAACTGGAAGCTTCTTGAGGACAAAGCACCAGTCTACTTGGGGCACTTCCTGTCACCACAGACCTGAGTTGAGACAGCAGGCACAATATTAATTCTCCACTCACTGTGCACCTTTGTCCTCCCCAGGGGGCTTCAGACCCTCAGTTTTCATCTTGCTCATTCCCACACAAACATTTCCCAACTCTGGTCCAGACTGCAGGAGCCACAGGGAGCCTATGGTTCCTGGGGCATCTGTATGACCCCAGAGCCTGGACATTCTGGGCAGACTGCCTTCCAGAGTGAGAGACAGAGATGACCAGAGTGCTAGCTTTCCTCCTTCCAGACTCTCTTTTCCTCCCCTTCCCTTCCCATGCCCGTGGCTGCTGAAAGAGATGACTGAGCCAGGGCTCACAGGCGCTGATGCTTCTCCCCATTGGTGCATACACAACACCAGGGCTTTCCACAAAGAGAAAGTATCAAACTTTTCCTCTTAAAGACCTTTAGATGTCTAAGGAGTGCTCAGACTATGAGCTCCCTGCTCAATAAATGTGATTCATCTCATAAACAGAAGGAAAAACAAAGACCATATGATCATCTCAACAGATGCAGAAAGAGTATTCAACAAAATTCAGCACTCTTTCATGATAAGAACCCTCAACAAACTAGGTGTAGAAGGAACATATCTCAAAATTATAAAAGCCACAAATGACAAACTCACAGCCAACATCATACTGAATGGAGAACAGTTGAAAGCAATTCCATTAAGGACTGGAACAAGACAAGGGTTCCCACTGTGACCACTTCTATTTAACATAGTTCTGGAAGTCCTAGCCAGAATAATCAGGCAAGAGAAAGAAATAAGGGGTATCCAAATTGGGAAAGAAGAGGTCAAACTATCACTTTTTGCTGATGATATGGTCTTATATCTAGAAAACCCCAAAGATTCCATCAGGAGATTCCTGGAACTGATAAATAAATTCAGCAAAGTCTCAGATTACAAATCCAATATACACAAATCAGTAGCATTCCTATACACCAGTAAGTCAAGCTGAGAGTCAAATCAAAGACTCAATACCATTTGCATTAGCCAAAAAGAAAATAAATACCTAGGAACATACTTAGGAAGTGCAAGTTCTCTACAAAGAGAACTACAAAACGCTGTTGAAAGAAATCTCAGATGACACAAGCAAATGGAAAAACATATCATCCTCATGGATAGGTAGAATCAATATTGTTAAAATGTCCATACTACTTAAAGTGATGTGCAGATTCAATGCAATCCCCATAAAAGTACCAACATCCTATTTCACAGATCTAGAAAAAATAGTTCTACACTTTATTTGGAGCCAGTAAGGAGCCCAAATCACCAAAGCCATCTTAAGAAAAAAGAACAAAGCTGGAGGCACCACATGGTACAAAAATAGAGACAAAGAACAATAGAACAGAACAGAGAACCCAGATATAAAACCATCCATATACAGCCAACTGATCTTTGACAAAGCAGACAACAATATACACTGAGGAAAAGAAGTTCTATTCAATAAATGGTGCTGGGAGAATTGGATAGCCATATGCAGAAGAATGAAACAGCATCCATATGTTTCACCACTCAAAAAAATTAATTCAACATGGGTAAGAGACTTCAATGTAAGGCACGAAACCATAAAAATGCTAGAAGAAAATGTTGGAAAAACTCTCCTAGATATCAGCCTGGGCAAGGAATTTATGAAGAAGACCCCAAAGGCAATTGCAGCAACAACAAAAATAAATAAATGGGACTTGGATTTGATTAAATTAAAAAGCTTCTGCACAGCTAAGGAAATAATCACAGAGCAAATAGACAACCTACAGAATGGGAGAAAATATTCACAAGCTATGCATCTGATAAAAGGCTAATAACAAGAATCTACAAAGAACACATGCAAATCAGCAAGAAGAATACAAACAACCCCATTAAAAAGTGGGCAAAAGACATGAACAGAAGCTTTTCAAAAGAAGATAGACTAATGGCCAAGAAACATATGAAAAAATGCTCAGTGTCACTAATCATCAGGGAAATGCAAATTAAAACCACAATGAGATGTCATCTTACCCCAGTTAGAATGGCTTTTATTAAAAAATCCAAAAATAATAGTTGCTGGCATGGATGCAGAGAGAAAGGAACTCTTATACACTGTTGGTGGGACTGAAAATTAGTACAACCTCTATAGAAAACAGTATGGAGATTCCCCAAAAAACTAAAAGTAGACTTCCATTTGATACAGTAATCCCACTACTGGGTATTCACCTAAAGGAAAAGAAGTAATTTTATCAAAGAGACACCTGCACTTGAATGTTTATTGCAGCAAAATTCACAATCGCAAAGACGTGGAATAAACCCATATGCCTATCAATTCATGAGTGGATTAACAAAATGTGGTATATTTATATACTATGGAATACTACTAAGCCACAAAGAAGGATGAATTAAGGCCTTTTGCAACAATTTGGATGGAACTAGAGAGCATTATCCTAAGTGAAGTATCTAAAGACTGGAAAACAAATACCACATGTACTCTCTTAAACTAACTGGAACTAACCAATGAGCGCACATGTGCACAGAGGGAAGTAAAACTTAGTGGAAATCAAGCAGGGGGAAGGAGGGAGGAGGGGGGCAGTGAAAACCTACCTAATGGGTGCAATAAACAATATCCAGGTGATGGGTACACTTATAACCCAGACTCCAGCATAGCAAAAGCAATCCATGTAACAAAAAACATTTGTACCACCATAATATTTTGAAATAAAAAAACTTAACAAATTGTACATTTAAAATTGATGAATTTAATATATGTATATAGTACCTCAATAAAGCTGATTAAAAAGAAAAAAACCCAACCAAGATTGCACACACAAGGAAAGAGCTATGGAATAATGCAAAAATTTGAGATAAAATATTAAGAAAAAGAATGCAGCAGCATAGTTAAAAATTTCCATTTTCAAGTGGAGTTAATTCTTAAATATGCAAGAATATTTTAAAAACAAGATATCTATTACTCTACTTCATCATAATAATAAGAATAAAATCATTGATTATTTTCACAGATGCTTAAAAAGTCCAACAAGATAAAAATCTATTCATGAATTTTAAAAACATCTCAACAAAATGGAAACTCTCTTAACATTATAAAGTATATCCATCTCAGCTCAAAAGCAAGTATCACACTTAATGGGGAAATATTAAAAACGTTCCCATTCAAAATCAGAAATTAAGCCAAGATACCACTATGCCATTTATCAATTTATTGCCTCAGTTTCAAATGCACCCTTCAGTACTTGCTCTCTGATAATGGACTTAAACACTTCTCCTTCACAGTAGACACAAAGCTAAGATGGCACTAGAGAAACACTGCAGGAGGAAGGGGGCTTTTCTTGCTGCTTCTAGAAAATAAGCTTTTACTGCATGGACTGTTAGGGTGCCTGTGTGGGAACACTGGATGATGCCCTTTCTCAACAGGCCCTGTGAAATATTTGTGAAGACTCACAGCTCCAGCTGGAGCCTGCTGACCTTCTTTCCCTGTACCTTCTGATGTGGAAAAAACTCCATAGGCCCTGTCCCTGCAGTGCCCTCCCTGGGTCTACTTACCCACCAGCCTCAGCTCACTTGGCCCTGGAGAGTGTTTCCTGCTCACATTCCCAGTCACAATCCCTTGCCACTGTTTTCTGCCCATCAGTCTCAACCCACTGGCACTCAGGAAAGGTGTTTCCTACTTTACCAGTGACTACGGATGTGGATCTGGGCTTCTCCATCCAGTGGGCTCCAACTACACATTCTCCACGGAGATCTAATACCCAGACTTGGGGAGGGACCCCTTCTAAGTGTGTCCTTCCTTAGATACTCTCCCTCAATCTCAGGTTACCATTAGAGTTTAGTTTTTGTCTTTATAGTTCTCTCCTATCACAGTTTATTGAATGCTTTATATTAAACTTCCCCTGTTTAAATGAGTGTTACCTGTTTTGGTCACTGTCATTTCTGTCACCTGTTTTGGTCACTATAATTACTTAAAAATGTATTGGATGTACTTATAATGTACTTACAATGAAATTATAAAAAATAATACATCAGGGCATAAAACTTAAGAAAAGAGGAATACTAGGACTATTTATTGATGATATCATCATATACTTAGAGAATATAAGATAGTCAACTAAAATGCTACAAAAATAAGACAATTCACTAAATAATAAGATATAAAATTAATATTTATCTTTCATTAGCTTTCATATATAAAACTAAATCAGAGGGCATAGGTAATAAAAAGTGTATTATAACAAAAACAAAAAAGAGAAAATTCTTATAAGTGATTTTAATAAGATAAAAAACATATGAAGAAAAATTTAAAACACTTGTAAGTTACATAAAAACTTAAACCACTGTAAAGTGATTCTATGTTCTTGGATAATAAAACTCACTTCCTAATAATTTTAATTAATTAAAGTAGTTATTTTAAGTTAATTAGTTTATCAATAAGCTAATTTATAAAAGCAACATAAAAAATATTATTAATAAATTTTCACAACTAGATAAAGTGATAATTTTACATCAAAAATAAATAGAGGCATACCTTTTTTAATTGCACTTCACTTTATTGTGCTTCACAGATACTGCACTTTTTTACAAATTAAAGATTTGTGGCAACCCTGCATCGAGCAAGTTTATCAGCACCATTTTTCTAACAGCATATGTTTACTTCATGTCTCTGTGTCACATTTTGGTAATTCTTCTACTATTTCAAAAACTTTTATTTTTATTATATCTGTTATGGTGATCTGTGTGATCAGTAATCTTTGATGTTACTATTGTAATTGCTTTGGGGCACCAAAAACCTCACCATGTGAGATGGCAAACTTAATCAATAAATGTTGTGTGTGTCCTGTCTGCTCCACTTACTGGCCATTTCCCTATTTCCCTCCCTCTCCTCTCCCTATTCCCAGAGACATAACAATATTGAAATTAGGCCAATTAATAACCTTACAATGGCCTTTAAGTGTTCAAATGAAAGGAAGAATCACGTCTCTCACTTGAAATCAAAAGCTAAAAATGAAAGTAAGCTTAGTGAGGAAGTCATTTTGAAAGTTGAGATAGGCTGAAAGCGAGGCCTCTTGCAAAAACAGTTAGCCAAGTTGTGAATGCAAACAAAAATTTCTTGAAGGATATTAAAAGTTCACTCCAGTGAATGCATGAATGGTAAAAAAGTGAAACAGCCTTATTGCTAATATGGAGAAAGTTTTAGTAGTCTGGTTAGAAGATCAAACCAGCCACAACATTCCCTTCAACAAAACTCTAATCTAGAGTAAGGCCCTAACTCTCTTCAATCCTATGAAGGATGAGAGAGGTGAAGAAGCTGCAGAAGAAAAGTTGGAAGCTAGCAGGGGTTTGCTCACGAGGTTTAAGGAAAGAAGCCATCTTCATAACATGAAAGTGCAAGGTAAAGTGCTGATGTAGAAGCTGCAGCAAGTTATCCAGAAGATCTAGGTAAGGTTTTTGATGTAGGTGGATACACTAAACAACAGATATACAATGTAGATGAAATAGCCTTCTACAGGAAGAAGATGCCATCTAGGACTGTCATAGCTAGGAGGAAGAGTTAACGCTTGGCCTCAAAGCTTCAAAGGACAGGGTAACTCTCTTTTAGAGGGTAATGCAGTTGGTGACTTTAAGTTTAAGCCAATGCTTATTTACCATTCCCAAAATCCTAGGGTTCTTAAGAATTATGCTAAATATGTTCTGCCTGTGCTCTGTAAATAAAACCACAAAGCTTGGATGATAGAACATCTGTTTACAGCATGGTTTACTGAATATTTCAAGCCCAATGTTGAGACCTACTGCTCAGGAAAAAAAAGTGTTTTTTTCCAAAACATTACTGCTCATTGATAATGTACCCAGTCACCAAAATCTCTGATGGAGATGTACAAGATTAATATTTTCTCATGCCTGCAAAAACAATATCCATTCTGCAACCCATGGATCAAGAAGTAATCTTGACTTCCAATTATTATTTAACAAATACATCTTGCAAGACTATAGCTGCCATAGATAATGATTCATCTACTGGATCTGGGCAGAGTAAATTGAAAACCTTTTGGAAAGGATTCACCATTTTAGATGCCACTTCGAGAACATTTGTGGTTCATGGAAAAGACCAAAATATCAACATTAACAGAGGTTTGGAAGAATTGGATTCCCAACCCTCATGGAAGACTTGAAGGGGTCCAAGACCTCAGTAAAGGAAGTAACTACAAATATGGTGAAGACAGCAAGAGAACCAGAATTAGAAGTGGAGCCTGAGGATGTGACTGAATTGCACCAATTTCTTGATAAAACTTGAACAGAGGAGTTGCTTCTTATAGATGAGCAAAGAAAGTGGTTTCTTGAGATGGACTCTACCCCTGGTGATGATGCTGTGAACATTGTTGCAATGACAACAAATGATTTAGAATATTCCATAAACTTAGTCAACAAACCAGTGGCAGGATTCGAGAAGATGGACTCCAATTTTGAAAGTTCTGCTGTGTGTAAAATGCTATCAAACAGCATCACATGCTACAGAGAAATCGTTCATAAAAGGAAGAGTTAATTGATGCAGCACACTTTATTACTGGTTTATTTTAAGAATTTGCCACAGTCACACCAACCTTCAGCAACCACCACCCTGATCAGTCAGCAGCCACCAACATCTAGGCAAGACTTTCCACCAGCAAAAAGATTATGACTCACTGAAGGTTCACATGATCATTAGAATTTTTTAGCAATATGGTATTTTTAAATTAAGGTATGTACATTGTTTTCTTACACATAATGCTATTGCACTCATAATAGACTATAGTATCATGTAAGTATAACTTTTATATGCAATGGGAAACCAAAAACTTTATGTGACTCATTTTATTGCAATATTTGCCTTACTATGGTGGTCTGGAACTGAACCCACAATGTCTCCGAGGTACACCTGTAAACAAGAATAATCAGTAAAACCCTGTGAGAGAAGAACAATGAAAGTCTAACAGATATTAAAGCATACTATAAAGGCTTATAATTAAAATAGCATTGTATTTAAAATGACCATACATAATACCAGGAGAACAAAAGAGAAATTTCAGTAATAGACACGTATGTGTGTCTATTACTGTGTTCAATATGAGATAAAGTGGCATCTCAAGTAAGTGTGGAAAAAATGGACTATTAAATTAATGGTGTTGCAACATTTGGATAACATATGGAAAAAATAAAATTGGGTACATAACTGAAACTGCATACAAAGATAATTCCCAAAACAAAAAAAAAGTACAAAAAAGAAAATGTTAAAAATACTAAAAATTATAAAAGAATTATTTTATAACCTCAGAGTGAAGACCTCTGTAACTATGACATAAATTTCAGAAGCCATAAAAGAGTAGGCTAATAAATTCACCTCTGTAAAAATTAAAACAAAAAAATCTTCTGCATCGTGAAAACACTAGATGCAAAGTAAAAACACATAACAAACTGGGCAAAAAGTCTTTTAGCTCTTCTCTTTAGCAACTGGCTAAGTTCCTATTTATGTAAAGAACTCCTATCATTTAGTAAGAAAAATAACAACCCAGAAGAAAAATAAACACATTTATGAACAGATGTTGAACAAAAAATCAACTGCAAACGATTCTTGAACATATAGAAAGGTGTTCTTTGCTCATAATAAGATAAATATAACTGAAAACTATATTGAGATATATTTTACCTATTAGATTTGAAAAGTTAAATTTCAGAATTTGCTAACACAGCATTGGTGAGGAGGTAGAAAACAGGTGCTTTCATACATCAGTCACAGGATGGCAAATTGGTACAGTAAGAAGAAGCGGCACTTTAGCAGTATTTAACAATATTGCGGCAGTTTGTATCCTTCAATTCAGCAATTCCATTTCTAGGAATTTACCTGAGAGGTTTAATTGCATATATGCAAATGAATATACACAAGGATATTCAGATAAAACATTGTAGCCCTTTGTGACAGCAAACACTTATAAACAACCTAATTTTCATTTGTACAGGAACTAGTAAAATAAATTACATTATATCCCTAGTGGAACATTATTTAAACTTTTTGAAAAGAAAACTCTTATGTATTAACGTGGAACAAGCTTCAGGATAGATTTATTTGGCAGAAAAGGCAAGTCCATAACAGTATAATATGCTACCATCATGAAGATGTGTGTGTGTAGTCTTTATTGAAAAAATAATCACTGAAAAGATAAAGAAGAAACTACTAAGAGTGATTACTCGTAGGAAGAAATGTGGAACAGTGCAGATGGTGGGCAGGGAAGGGAAGAAAGCTTTTCACTTTATATTTTATACTTTTTGATGTTTGTTCCATGCTTATTAAATAGTAGCAGTTTTTTAAATAAAACAATTTTTTTAAACCAAGATAAATATTCCATCTGCCACAATATTGCAAAACTGAATTTTCTGAAATGTAATCTAGTTTCATTATACATTTATAAACCTGAAGTGGCACAGCATACATTTACATCTTTAGGTTTATTTTTTGGCCCTCTGCAAGCTGGGTTGCACTGAAACTGCTTTCTCAAAACTCACTAATAATCTCCTGATTCCTGAATCCAATAACCATTTTTCAATCCTCCTCCCATTTGAATTTCCTGCAGTGTTTGGTACTGCTATCCACCCCTTCATTTCTGAAACACTGCCTCTTTGTTAGCACTGTACCATCTGCTAGAGTCCTGGCTCTTAGTCTCTCTAATACCAGGCCCTCCTTCATAGTATTCACTCTCCATTGAGTCCTAGGAACAGCAGGACAAGAACAAGATTTTTTTCAATTGTCTTTCCTGGTCAAATGTCCTGCTACCGATGACATTGGCTGGAGTTTGTAATACGTACTCTCTCAAGCCTTTAATGATCAAAGGACATCTTGCCAAAAATTTTAAATCATTTTTGGTTGAAGAAGCAGAAAATAATTAAGAGTTTTATTATTTTATTTCCTTATAGTTATTATTTTCTGTTTTGCAGGTGACACGTAAAGTACATAGGAACAGTGGAATTAGGGCCCAGGACTTAAGTGGCAGCCAGGGGCAGAGCTTCTGGAACCAGATTACCTGGGTTCAAAGTTCTAGCCTCATTCCTCACTAGAATGTAATCTTGAGTGAGTTATGAGTTATTCAAACTTGATCTGGGTGAGTTACTACAACTGTGCATGTCTTATTTGCTTCTTCCTAAAATGGAGGTCTCATAATAGTGCCTAATTCATTAAGCTCTTGGGTAGTATTTATGAGGCAATAGATGTAAAATCACTTTGAACCATTCCTGGCATCCAAGTTCTTATATCTTTTGCTGATAATATTTCATGTAGAAGATTCTAGAACACTAAATCAATATTCCAAAATCTGAATTACAGTCTCATTCCTGCTACTAATTTGATCTATGTTTTAGATATATTTTCTGAGTTTCATCTTCCTTGTCTGCAAAATAGGAGGCTAAAATATGATCTCCAAAATTCTTTGTTATCTACGTAATTCTAAATATCCAACTGCTTTGAGGAACAATGTCTTAAACCTATTAACTTCAAATCCTAATAGCCAAAAAGCTGCTTTGTGTATGCTTTGGAAAGCTTTTCTAAAGGTCAGGATTAATAGTTTCACAAAATGGGAAACATGCAGGCTTGCTTTATGAACACATTTAGTATTTTACTTATTTTTAAACAAACTTCTGTTGGGACAGGATAAAAATCCTGTTCTTACAGTGATAAACTGGCTCTAAAGTTGAGTATTTATCTAATAAACACAGGCTCTTAGAAATTTCTTAATACTGAGGAATAAAACCAAAATTGCATAGATTAGAAATAGATTGATCAACAGAAAAGCCCTTACCTTAGGAATAAAGTATATATTTGACATCACTAAGTTGAAATTTGACAATTAAACCTAGATTACCTAGACATTATTTTTGAAAACAAGTTACCCCTTAAATCTCGCATTCTTCAGTCCCCTTGACTAAAACTTTGGGACTCTATCTTTAACAGCTTAGTCCCATTTGTTCCTTAAGCCCAATACAGTCCTGAGCCTGGACTCTCTGGTTTCACTCTACTGCCTTTGTATCTAAATTTTCTTCACTTTTCAAACTGGCAGCAATAGACTGGCTGACTTAGGCCTTTTTATTTTCAAGCTATCACAAAGTCCACTGTCAAGTACCTCCTTTAGAGCATGTTCCCTGAATATTTGTAGCTTAAGAACTCTTTCTGGTTATCCTCTATCTTGTTAGTAAGTCTAAATTTCTCTGCCAGACTTTGAAAACTCTCCTGACCCAGTCTTCCTTTAACTGATCTAGCCTCTTTTCTTACTGCTCACTTCCCCTTTGCTGCCTCTGCTCCATATATTTCAGTTTCCTTATGGTCTCCAAACACAACATCCTCCTCATCCCTGATTTCATGCAGGAATTACATCCTTTTCCTGAATAGCTCTTTCTCATCTTCTCCATCCATTCAACCA
Source organism: Daubentonia madagascariensis (assembly GCA_023783475.1). Classification (NCBI taxonomy): domain Eukaryota; kingdom Metazoa; phylum Chordata; class Mammalia; order Primates; family Daubentoniidae; genus Daubentonia; species Daubentonia madagascariensis. Next base: position 30,976,551 of record JAKFHU010001569.1, read on the forward strand.
CCTATCCTCCCTACTCTTTATAACATGTCGAGTCTTATTTTTGACTGAAGCTTTACATACTTACTGATATCTTTCTATGCATTGCTATCATTAGCTCAGTTTCATGACTCTCAAATTACTTCAGGTTCATTCATTCTTAAAAAAACTTATGTGGTTATCATAATGTAGCAGAAAATATTACTTTGGGGAATATATGAAAACTTTAAAATCTGTTCTTATTGACTAGTTGTGTTTCTGTTGACAAGTCATTCTATAAACCTCACAAAGTTGTTATAAATATTAAATGAAAAGATGAAAAGCTATTTTGCAAACTCTAAGCGCAATATCAGTACCATTGTTGTTAATATGTTACTTCTATATAGAACCCATCCTTAAAGTGTTAGATAAACCAGAGTTCTGTTAGAAAGAGTTTAATAAGTATATTGAATATGCCTCAAGAATCCACAAAACAAAGTTTTAAATTAAAAAGAAGAGAAAATTGGAATTAAATGTAAAGCCATCAGGATTAACATAGTACATCCAATGGACTAACATAGCTCAGTACTAAATAGTAATTGGATGGCAATTCTTATGAGAAGGAATTCTCACAGCAAAAATGACTGGACACTATTTATTCAAGTGCTTCCCAAAGAAACATTAGTATCAGCTCACTACACCCATGGTAAGTTACAAGAAACCCGCCCTAATTGCATTGTGTTGTCACTGATGAAAGATCTATTTCTATGAATAGAGAGAGCCTAATTAGGGCCTCCTTGCAAAGTAATTCTGATTCTATATATTTTTTCCTGTGACCATTCTTTGTAGTATCCACAGGGAACTACATTGAAATCAGTGGGGACTTACCTATTGAGGAAGTTTAATAGGAAATACTAATGACCAGGAAATGTTAATGAGTTAGGAACATATATCCTATTCTAGCTGAGATGAAGAGCATCATGAAAGAATAATTAACAATTAAAACTCACTGTTTGGTTGCTAAACCATTATACAATAATTTAAAAATATCAGACTAAAAAGTAGAATTACAAAGTACTTTGTTGAAGTGTTCTTTGTAAGAAATGGATACACTTGAAGGAGTCTAGAATGTTCTTTTCTAAATGTTCTACGGTACTTTAACATATATTTATGCTGAACCTAAGAGAACTGAATGAGCAACAAAAGTAGAGTTCAAGCATATCTAAAGAAAGCTAAGACTTTTGGATTTAGCAGAGGCTTTTTAAGAGATTTTTCTGTCTGGACAGAGACAGTCAAATGTCCGTCAAAATTTGGGCTTCTTTTCCCATAGTTTAGGGTTGTTGTGGGGAAGCAGCTGCCCAGATAATGATTATACTTTGAAGTTCTCTTTGCATCTAAGGAGGGCTATGTGACCAGTTTTCCCCAGTGGAATATGAGCAGAAGTGATCAATTTCTGAGAGAGAGGAAGGAAGGAAGAAGAATAAAGTAGTGATTTAAAAAAAACTAAATTATGAATTGCTTAATGTGTTTCAATAGTACAAGTATAGACTACTTAACTGAGTTGTTAACTAATTCAGGAAAACTGGCTTAAAGAAAGATTAGGGCATGACTTAAAAGCATGTCTTGATTATAAGACTCAGATATTCCCGGTCATTAGAGATAGTAGCTTCTCTACTAAATAAACTGACTAGTCCTGGATTTCCTTACCAGGGAAAAGTTCCTCAGCTCATTTTAGCTAAAGGAAGAAAGTGGAGAGCAAGAAACTGAACTATACAAAATAAAGGACCCAAGCATTTGAGCAGGTGTCATTCCAGTTGGGACTCTGAGCAGAAACATTAGTGTTCAGTGTGTATGATATATGTGGTGGGACTGTGGTAGGTAGTGATCAGAGGCTGCTGAAAGAACAGCCAGGCAATTATAAACTAAGAAATGTTCCACTTTAAACCTAAGTCCCAAGGGGTAACCCTAAGAATGAGCTTGATCACTTCAAAGAAGCTTTGGGTCAGAAAATAGGCAAGTAGACTCTGACAAAAGAAGGGCTTTGAATAGCTAGATCAGAATTGTATCTTTTTAAATTTGGGCCCTTAAGCTAGCAGTTAATTGGATCTTAGAATGGATTCTGAAGGATAGATGGAAAATTTACCATATAATAAATGTTTTTCACCCCTTTAAAGTAATATTTAACAAATTATATAATTACCAAGCAAAACAGTTGGCATAAACATATTGAGAAACATGGTGACCCTTGCCATGTCAAACATTGCTTTATTACAAACCACCCTCAAAACTTAGTGTCTTAAAACACCTGCCATTTTTGTGATACTTCACTTAGAAGAATGGCCTCCAGCTCCATCCAGGATAATACAACAGGTCATCATTTTTTTAATGGCTGAGTAGTCCATGGTATACATATACCACATTTTATTAATCCACTCCACTTGGGTATTGATGGGCACTTGGGTTGTTTCCACATCTTTGCTATCACAAGAATGGAAAAACAGACACCACATGTACTCACCATTAAATTGGTACTAATTGATCAACACTAATGTTCACATATGGGAAGTAACATTCATAGGGTATCGGGCAGGTGGTGGGGCAGGGAGAGGAGTGGTAAATCTACACCTAATGGATGCGGTGTGTGCTGTTTGGAGGATGTGCACACTTGTTGGGTGGTGCAAAGGCAATTTATGTAACCAAAGCTTTGGTACCCCCATAATACTCTGAAATAAAATAAATAAATTTAAAAATTTTTTTTAAAACCTGCCATTTAAAAAATTTTAATTAACGAATAATAATTGTTAATATGTGGAGTACAATTTGATAGCTTTTTTTATTTGTATAATTTTAAGGAGTACAAGTGCAGTTTTGTTACATGACTATATTGAGTAGTGGCGAAGTCTGGGCTTTTAGTGTAACCATCACCTGAATAATGTACATTGTACCCATTAAGTAATTTCTTATTACTTAATTTCTTCCCCTCCCAACCTTCTGAGTCTCCAGTGTCTATTATTCCTACACTCCATATCCATGTGTACACATTATTTAGCTTCTACTTATAAGTGAGAACATGAGGTATTTGACTTTTTGTTTCTTAATTGTTTCACTTAAGATAATGGCCTCCAGTTTTATCCATGTTGCTGCAAAAGACATGATTTCATTCTTTTTTACAGCTGAATAGTATTCCATTGTGCATATATGTGTATCACATTTTCTTTATCCATTCATCCATTGACAGACACTTAGGTTGATTCCAAACCTTTGCTATTGTGAATAGCGCTATGATAAACAAATGAGTGCAGGCATCTTTTCGATATAATTTTTTTTTGGAGTGGGGGAGTAGATACCCAGTAGAGGGATTGCTAGATCTAGTGGTAGTTCTATTTTTAGTTCTTTGCAAAATCTCCATATTGTTTTCCATGGAGGTAGTACTAATTTAAACTCCCACCAACAGTGTGTAGCATTCCTTTTTTTTATTAAGTCCCATTTGTCTATTTTTGTTTTTGTTGCTTGTACTTTTGAGGTCTCAATTATGACTTCTTTGCCTAGACTAATATCCAGAAGAGTTTTCCCTAGGTTTTCTTCTAGTATTTTTATAGTTTCAGGTCTTATAATTAAGCCTTTAATATTAAGTTGATTTTTGTATATGGTAAGAGATAGGGGTCTGGTTTCTTTCTTCTGTATATGGTAAGCCACTATTCCCAGCACCATTTATTGAAAAAGGTGTCTTTCCCCAGTGTATTTTATTTGTCAACTTTGTCAAAGATCAGTTGGCTGTAGATATGTGGATTTGGTTCTGGGCTCTCTACTTTGTTTAATTGGGCTGTGTATCTGTTTTCATGCCAGTGCCATAGTGTTTTGATTACTAAAGTTTTGTGGTATATTTTGAGGTCAGGTAGTGCGATATCTCCACCTTTGTTCTTTCTGTTCAAGATTGCTTTGGCTATTTGGAGTTTTGTGTGGTTTATACAAATTTTAGGAATTTTTTCTATTTCTATGCAAAATGTCATTGAAATTTTGGTCAAGATAATATTGAATCTATAGATTGCTTTGGATAGTAAGGACATTTTAACATTATTAATTCTTCTGAGCCACAAACATGGAATAGGTTTTCATTTACTTGTGCCTTCTTCAGTTTCTCTCATTGATGTTTTATAGTTTTCAGTGTACAGGTCTTTTACCTCCTTGGTTGGATTTATTCCTAGGTAGTTTTTTTTTGCAGCTGTTGTAAATGTGATTGTTTTCCTGATTTCTTTTTTAGATAGTTTGCTATTAGTGTATAGGTATGCTATTGATTTTTGTATGTTGATTTTGTATCCTGTAACTTTACTGAATTTGTTTATTAGTTCTAACAGTATTTTGGTGGACTCTTTAAGGTTTTCTGTGTCTAAGATCAAGTCATCTGCAAACAGGAAAAATTTAACTTCTTCCTTTTTAATATGAATGCCTGTTTTTTTTTTGTCTTGCCTAATTGCCCTGGCTAGGATTTCTGGTACTATGTTGAATAGAAAAAGTGAAAGTGTGCATCCTTGTCTTGTTGCTGATCTTAGAGAAAAATTTTTCAGCTTTTCCTATTGAGTATGATGTTAGCTATAAGTTTGTCATACATGGCCTTTATTGTGTTGAGATATTAATATATTCTTTCTATACATAATTTGTTGAGGGTTCTTATCATGAAATGATATTGAATTTTGTCAAATGCTTTCTCTGCATCTATGGAGATGATTATATGTTTTTTCCTCTTCATTCTGTTAACATGGTATATCACATTTATAGATTTGCATATGCTGAACCATTCTTGCATCATTGGGATAAATCCTCTACTTGATCATGGTGAAACATGTGTGTTGAATTTAATGTGCTATTGAATTCAATTTGCTGGTTTGCATATATGTTCATCAGGGATGTTGGCTTTTAATTTTCCTTTTTTTTATCTTTTGTAGTGTCCTTTGGCTTTGGTATAAATGACCTCATAATGCTGACCTCATAAAATGAGTTTAGAAGTATTCCCTTCTCTTCATTTTTTGGGAAAAGTTTGAGAAAGATTGGTATTAATTCTTCTTGAAATGTTTGGCAGAATTTAGAAGTGAAACCATCAGGTTATAGGCTTTTTTTGATGGAAGAAATTTTATTACTGAATAAATTGATCTATTTAGATTTTCTATTTCTTTTTTATTTAATCTTGGTAAGTGGTATGTGTCCAGGAATTTGTCCATTTCTTCTAGGTTATTTAATTTGTTGGTATATAATTGTTCATAGTAGTTTCTTATGGCACTTTGTATTTCTGTAGTATCAGTTGTAATGTCCCCTTTTTTTATTTCTAATTTTATTTGTTTAAGTCTTCTCTCCAGGAAATAATTTTTTTAATGGAAGCCATTGGTTTCAAATTATATGTTATAATAAATATGCATCTTGCATACTTCATCAACCCAGATAATTCATTAAATTAATAAGAATATTTTACAATTATTTAATGTAGCTAAATATGATTGTTATGATACCAAATATAGCCAAAAACTTTTCACTTACTCAGGTACAGAAGATGGAATTGTTAAGTGACTTCATCACAAACTACTAGGTTCTGAATGTAAGATTAATATTAATGGTATAATGGTGAAATCTTTTTCAAGTTAATATAACATAAATTATATTTACCAGTGATGTATTATAAAAGGTAAAGGCTTTGAAAGAAACACTCTTCCCTAACCCAATAAAAGTCTCTTGCAGCACTAAATCAATAGGTTAAATCTCATTACTCTCCTTCCCAAATCTCTAACGAAAAGAATTCCAAGTGTGACAGATAATGGTCACCCTATTTTAATCAATATTTGTAACCATGATGTTTCAGTGCAATTAAAGAAATGAAATAATTCCTTTAGGATGGCAAGATGGTGGACTAGAAGCTGCTTTCAAAGAGAGGATCGAAAGTTGCAGGTGGATGTCCACTTATGGATGGGTCTTCTTGGAGAGAACATTGTGAATCATCAGAGAAGTGGTAGGGGACAGTCAGTGTGAAGGAGAAGGCGATGGGGCAATCCACTTGGCAAGATCAGAAGGTACCTGGGGGAGGCATACACACCTGGGGAAGGACTGGAGGAGAGAACTCTGGGGCTCCACACTCACCCCATGGACACTGCAGTCTGGGCTTTGAGGAGGCCTCCATCACCACTGTATACCTCCAGATTTGTCAGGGAGCTGTTTGGAGTCTGTCCAGCAACATTGCACCAGAAAGCAGGCAGAGCAGGGACCCAGTGGCTTCCGTTCCCAGATTGCTGCAACTGACACCATTCTGAGCTTTCAGGTCCAGAGTGCCTGGCCAACAGAGCTTGGCTTTGCTACAGCCACCTCCTCATCACCCAGGCCAGGCCAGGGAAGGAGCAGGGACAGCAGACTTTCTCATGTGCCCCTGAATGGGAGCTAAGCACCCCTCCCCAACACGGGGGATGTGAGCAGAATAGGAGCCACAGTCACCACCTGAGAAGCCCTGCAGTGACTGCCTCCATGGGACCTGTGCAGGGGGAAAGCTCTGGGCACCTAGTGGCCTGGCCCCACAGCCCTGCCCCTGTAACCCCCATGCTGCCACCTGGCCCTGTGGCTCTGCCCCAGCAGTTCCTGCTCTGCCATCTGACCCCAGGGCTGTGCCTACATGTCTCCCGTGCTGCTGCTTGGCCCCATGGCTCCAGCTTCAAGGCTCCTGCACTGCCACAAGGCCCCACAACTCCACTTCAGAGGTTCCCGTGCTGCCGCTTGGCGCTGCAGCTCCATCCCCATGGCTCCCACTGGCTGCCTGGAGGGAACTGCCCCCATGGTCTAACAATCCTCCAGGGACCTGCAAGCCTTGAGCTGCCATCAAGCCTGGACCCAGTGACACCCATGATCACTACATAGATAGTCTCTCCCAGGTGACACTGTCACCATGATGTGAAGACCTGGGTAGAGCAATAACACCAGCCTCTGTGGAGAGGGGCTCACTCAGCCCCCCACCTGAGATTCCAACTGTGGCCAGGAAAACATCCCACCACTCAACATGAAGATCATCCAACACTGGCATGAACTGTGACAATAATAGAGGAATGGGACAACATAGAAGAGCTGCATTACAGGCTCTCAATGCATCTGCCCCTCTCCTGCCGGGCTAGTCTTCTGAAGTAGGTCACAAAAGTAAAAAGTGCAATCTAGGGACCTCTCCTTCTTCTCACTAAGTAGAGGAGTTTACAGAAAAGGAGAATAGGTGCACTTCAAACCCGTCTGCCCTGAGTGGAGGGAAGAGATTCCAAATGAGAAGAACAAGCAAAGAACCCTAGCAACATGAAAAAATAAGCTAGTTTGACACCTGCAAGGGATCACAATGGATCTATAGCAATGGATCCCAACCAAAAGAAAATTGTTGAAATGTCAGAAATGGAATACAGAACAAGGATGGCAAATAAGATGAATGGGATTGAAGAGAAAGTTGAAAGGCAACACAAAGAAGAAAAGAAAATTCAGGATATCAATTTAAAAAGCGCTAGAACTAGACAATTTAAGAAAGGATATAACAGTACTTAAAGAAATGAAAGAGTCATTTAGGGAATTTAAAAATACAACAGAAAGCTTCAACAACAGGCTAGAGCAAGCAGAAGAAAGAATCTCAGAGCTTGAAGACAAGGCTCTTGAACTAACCCAGTCAGTCAAAGATATAGAAGAGAAATAAAGAATAATGAACAATCACTAAGAGTAATATGGAACTATGTAAAGTGAACCAACATACAAATTATAGCTATCACTGAGGGAGAAGAAGAAAAAGCAAAAAGCATAGAAAACCTATTCAACGGAATTATTGAGGAAAACCACTCTGGTATCACCAGAGATTCAGACATACAGATACAACATGGCCATTGAACACTGGGAAGATTCATAGTGAATAGGATATCTCCAAGACACATAGTCATCAACATGGCTAAAGTCAAAATGAAAGAGAAAATTCTAAAAGCTGCAAGACAAAAGCAACAACTAAGCTACAAAGGAAAACCCATCAGGCTAACAGCAGACTTCTCATTGGAGACTTTATAAACCAGAAGGGATTGGGGACCCATTTTTAGTATTATTAAACAGAACAACTGCCAGCCAAGAATTTTGTATCCTGCAAAATTAAGTTTCATAAATGATGGAGAGATAAAGACTTTTCCAGACAAGCAAACACTAAGGGAATTTGTCACTACTAAACCTGCCCTATGGGAAATATTCAGAACTACATTATACATAGAACAGCACAGTAGATACCCACCAATCTAAACACCTGAAGCTTAAAGCTCAACAAATCTTATAAAACAATAGCACAAGAGGGAAACCAAACAACAAGGTATCATCCAACATGATGAACAGAACAGTATCCCACAATCAATACTATCACTGAATGTGAACGGTCTTCATGCTCCAATTAAAATACATAGATTGGCTAAATGGATGAAAAAACATACCCCAATTATATACTATCTCCAAGAAACACATCTAACTCTCAAGGACTTGCACAGACTCAAGATAAAGGGATGGAAAAAATATTCCATGCAAATGGAAAACAAAAGTGAGCAGGTATAGTCATTCTCATATCAGATAAAATAGACTTTAAATAAACAATGGTTTAAAAAAAGGGGGGGAAGATGGTCATTATATAATGGCAAAAGGAGCAATTCAACAAGAAGACATAACAATTCTCAATATATATGCACCTAACACAGGAGAAACCAGATTTATAAAGGACATTCTACTAGATTTAAGCACAGAAATAAACAGTAGTATCATAATTGCTGGAAACTTCAACACTACTAACAGAGCTGGACAGATCATCCAAGCAGAAAATCAACAAAGAAACACTGGACTTAAATGGGACTATAGAACAAATGGACCTAACAGATATTTACAGAACATTCTACCCCCAAACTACTGAATATACATTCTTTTTATCAGCACATGGGACATTTTCCAAGATTGATCATGTCTTAGGCCTCAAAACAAGTCTCAGCAAATTCATAAAAATAGAAATCATACCAGGTATCTTCTCAGACCACAGTGGAATAAAACTAGGAATCAATTCCAAGAAAAACATTCAAATCTACATAAAGTCATAGAAACTAAAAACCTGCTGCTCAATGACCCTTGGGTCAATGATGAAATTAAGATGGAAGTCAAAAGATTCCTCAAACTGAACATCAAAGTGGACACAACATTTCAAAATCTATGGGATACAGTAAAAGCAGTCCTAAGACAAAAGTTCATAGCCTCAAATACCTACATCAAAAAGACAGAAAGATCACAAATTAACAATCTAATGTCACATCTCAAGGAACTAGAAAAAGAAGAGCAAACCAAACCCAAAGCCAGCAGAAGAAAAGAAATAACAAAGCTCAGAGCGAAACTAAGCAAAATGGAAACCAAAAAATAATAATATTAGTAATAATAATAATAATGCAAAGGATCACCAAAACAAGAAGTTGGTACTTCAAAAAGATAAACAAAATTGATCAACCATGGCTAGATTAACCAGAAATATAAGAGAAAGGACCCAAATAAGGTCAGTCAGAAATGAAAAAGAAGACATTACAACTGATACTACAGAAATACAAAATATCATCCATGAATACTATGAAAACCTTTATGCACACAAACTAGAACACATAGAACAAATGGATAGATTCCTGGAAACATACAACCACCTAAGCCTGAGTCAGGAAGAAATAGAAATCTTGAGATTAGCAGTGAGAATGAAGCAGTAAAAAAATTTTCTACCAACAAAAAAGCCCCAGACCAGATGGATTCACAGCTGACTTCTACCACACCTACAAAGAGGAACTGATACCTATCCTACAGAAATTATCACATAATATTGAGAAGCAGGCAATCTTTCCTAACTCATTCTAGGATACCAGTATCAACTTGATATCAAGGCCAGAAAAGGACACAACAGAAAAAGAAAACTACAGGCCAATATCCCTTATGAACATAGATGCAAAAATCCTCAACAAAATACTAGCAAGCCAAATTCAACAGCACATCAAAAAGATAATTCATCATGCTCAAGTGGGTTCATCCCAGGGATGCAAGGATGGTTCAACATACACAAATCAATAAATACGATTCACCACATAAATAGAATTAAAAACAAAAACCATATGATCATTTCAATAGATGCAGAAAAAGCATTCAAAAAAATTCAGCACACTTTCATGATAAAAACTCTTAACCTACTAGGCATAGAAGGAACATACCTCAAAATTATAAAAGCCATATGTGACAAACCCACAGCCAACATCATACTCAATGGGAAAAAGCTGAAAGCTTTCCTCCTAAGACCTGGAACAAGATAAGAGTGCCCTCTGGAACCACTTCTATTCAACATAGTACTGGAAGTCCTAGCCAGAGCAATCAGGCAAGAGAAAGAAATAAATGGTATCCAAATCAGAAAAGAGGAGGTCTATCCCTGTTTTCAAACAATGTGAGTTTATATCTAGAAAACCCTAATGACTCTACCAAAAGACTCCTAGAATTGATACATAACTCAGGTAAAGTCTCAGGTTACAAAATTAAGGTACACAAATCATTAGAATTTCTATACCCTGATAATAGTCAAGCTGAGAGTCAAATCAAGAACTCAGTACCATTTACAATAGCTTTAAAATACATACATATATATATATATATTTAAACAAGGAGGTGAAAGACCTCTACCAGGGGAACTACAAAAAACTGATGAAAGAAATCATAGATGACACAAACAAATGGAAAAACATCCCCTCCTCATGGATTGAAAGAATCAACATTGTCAAAATGCCCAAAGTGGTTTACAGATTCAAAGTGATTTACAGATTTAAGCCCATAAAAATACCAATGTTATTTTTCACAGATCTAGAGAAAATAATCCTAAACTTCACTTGGAAACAAAAAAGAGCCTGAATAGCCTCAGCAAAAAGAACAAATCTGGAGTAATCATAGTACCTGACTCCAAATTATACTACAAGGCTATAGTAACCAAAACAGCATGGTACTGGTACAAAGGTAGACACATAGACCAACTGAACAGAATACAGAACTCATAAAAAAAGCCATATAGCTACAACCAACTGATTTTCAACAAAGCAGACAAAAACATACACTGGGGAAAGGATGCCTATTCAATAAGTGGTGCCAGGAAAATTGGGTAGCCACATGAAGAAGAATGAAACTGGACCCCATCTCTCACCATATACAAAAATTAACTCAGGATAAATTAAAGACTTAAATGTATGACCTAAAACCATAAACATTCTCAAAGAAAACATAGGAAAAACTCTTCTGAACATTGGCCTAGACAAAAAATTTATGACTAAGACCCCAAAAGCAAAATATAGCAACAACAAAAATAAATAAATGGGACTTAATTAAACTAAAAAGTTTCTGCACAGCAAAGGAAGTAATCAACAAAGTAAATAGACAACCTACTGAATGGGAGAAAATATTCTCAAACTATACATCTGATAAAGGCTAATATACAGAACCTACAAAGAACTAAAAAAAATCGGCAAGAAAAAAAACCAAATAACCTCATCAAAAAGTGGGCAAAAGACATGAACAGATCTTTTTTTCAAAAGAAGATAGATAAATGAAAATATGCAAAACATCACTTAATCATCAGGGAAATGCAAACTAAAAGCAGAATGAGATATCACCTTACTCCTGTCAGAATGGCTATTATTAAAAAGTCAAAAAACAATAGATGTTAGCATGGATGTCGTGAAAAGGGAACACTTATACACTGTTGGTGGGACTGCAAATTAGTACAACCTCTATGGAAAATAGTATGGAGATTTCTCAAAGAACTAAAAGTAGACTTACCATTCAATCCAGCAATCCCACTACTGAATATCTACCCAAAGGGAAAAAAAGCATTTTATAAAAAAGACACCTGCACTCGAATGCTTATCACAGCACAATTCACAATTGCAAAGATATGGAATCAACCTAAGTGCCCATTAACTGATAAACAGATAAAGAAAATATGGTATATATAATATATACACCATGGAGTACCACTCAGTCATAAAAAAGAATGAAGTAATGTCTTTTGCAGCAACTTGGATGGAACTGGAGACCATTATCCTAAGTGAAGTATCTCAGGAATGGAAAAACAAACACCACATGTACTCTCTAATAACTGGGAACTAAATGATGGGCACACATGGGCACAAAAAGATGTAAAGGACATTGGAAGCCAAAAAAGGTGGAGAGTGGGAGGGGGTGAGGGGTAAAAACTTACCTGTTAGGTACAATAAACGTTGTTCTGGTGATGAGCACACTAAAATCCTTGACTTAAGCATTATACAAGGTATCCATGTAACAAAAACATTTGTACCCCCTTAATACTTTTTAATAAAAACAATAATTCCTTTAAATTAGAACTATGGCCCATGTTGAAATACAAATTGAACACTAGATTTCAAAGGGTTGATATTTGACTACTTGTTCTTTCACTGTATTAGAACAATAATAAAGCCTTTACAGGCTTTATGGTTTGCAAAATATATTCTCATATTTTGTTCTTTTCTAAGTGACTAAGAGAATTGTGTTCTATGCCTAGCTCTACTTTTTACTTAGTCATGCCTCAGATTTTGACCAGTAGCTCTTTTCAAAATTAATCATGTTAACTCTGATTACTACCTAGAAGATCTGCTCCCCTTCTGATTTTTCTTGGCAGTTCACAAATAATTTACATCCTTTATAATTGTGTCTCAGTATGTCCTTGCAGTGTTACTTTTCAAATTTCTAGTTATAACATCTGTTTCAGCTGACCTCACAGAAGTTGTTTGGTATTCTAGCATTCATCACTTATTGCACATACCAGGTGAACCATGTGTAAGAAGGCTTGCTTAATGAAACTCAAGCTGGCTGTGGTCCAGTACCCTACTGGTCATAATATCCCCTGACTTCAGAGTTGGCTTTAACTACGGCTGAGTGAGAATGAAATTACTTTGATAGCGTAATATATAATGGGAGGAAATAAATTTGGTGGGAAACTATTCTGCTCAAAATACTTTTAACCATTTTAGGAAATTTTAAAATGTTTTCTTGGGAGAATCACCAGGGGGAAAAAAATCTGGATTTAAGACAAACACAGAAAGCAGGCCATAAAATATTTAGAGTCAGTGCTTAGCCAAGAATTGATTCAAGGTAAATGAAGCATTAAAAAATGTTTAAAGGAATACACTACAAATGATGTGTCTGCTGAGGCACTAAGGGTAATATTTTCACTTCTTAGGAACTTGATATTCTTGGGTTGGACACAAGCTTGTGAGTTTTCATTATTTTTCTTTGTGATCTGGATATGAGAGGTCAAGGTTGTATGAGCTATTTGGAAGCCACTTAAAAGAGGTTGTATTTCTTAGATACATAATTAGGACTAGAGAGAGGAAAGTTAATATATTTCTTTTTAATTAGTCCAAATTGGAGTAGGCAGAAGCAATAAATTGAAAGCTGGCCAGCAAGCTCTACAGTTTCTAAATCAAATTCTAGAAGCATTAGACACATCATAGGAACTTGTAAAAATGCAGATTATAGGCTCCACCTCAGATTCTCTTATAGAAAGTTTTGGGTGAAAACTTAGAATCTGAATATTTGATTTGGAGACAGATGTTCCATGGAACACACTTTTACAAAACACTGCTAAATAGTATGATACATTTATAATTTCTTATTAAAACAAGAAGGGGAAATGGTTTGAAAAGTAAAATGAATAAAAATTACCATGAAATGTAAAATGTAAATTTGCCTTATTTGCCAGAATTTCCAAAGTTCTGTAAGCAAAGCAGCTGTGTTTCAAGTATTTATAAGCAGGCATTGGTATATGTTATATAGTGTATATACTCTGTTTCTTTAATCATTGATTTTTAGTGTTACAGCCATTGAGACAAATTCTTGCATGTACACAGTGTTGAGTGTAGACTCTGGTGACAGGCTGCCTGGGTTCAAATCCTACACCATCACATAATATATGTGTGGACTTGGGCAAGTTCCTTAACGTCATTGTACCTCAGATTTCTTATCTGTAAAATGGGAATGATGATAATACTTATATCACAGAGATTATTGAGAAGAACAAACTATTTAATACATATAAAATGCTTAGGAATTTCTTGGAATATCATAATCCCTCAATCGTTTGCTTCTTATAGTAGTCACCCAATAGATATCTGCTGAAATAAATTAAATTATTTGGCTATGATACATATTTGGAATGAATTGAAGACATTATTGCTTAGCCTAAAATGTGAACTCATAAGGAGAATGAAGTAAATAGCATAAAGTTAAAATTAGAGTAAAGGCTGCATCTTAAGTATTGTCTATCTCCCAAGTTGTTTATTAGTATATCTTGTCCGGGTTAAGTTTTTTAAAAATTCTTCATTATTTGTTCCATTTTTAAGGCAAAATACTTGACTGGAAATAATTCAGGGATACAAGAAGAAACTTCTAATTTGCTCCCTCTTTTCTTTGGAATCCATGTTTTTCTTTATTTTTCTCCCCAGTGTTGTTTTTTTCCTAAGGCTGTGGTGAAACCAGAAAAATTTTTTTCAACTTCACCCTCTTTTCTCCTGTATTCAAAACACTTAGTAAAATTTTTAAATAATTTTATTCATAGTAAAGGAGAAAAACACAAAGTTTACAAAATAATGTCTTCTTGCTTAGACCCATGGCCAAAAGGTAGGCAATTAGAGAACCAAAGACTCTGATACTTTGTATCAGAGAAAATCAGTGACCATCATCACTTCAATTTGCTGGTAGAGTGTTCAGTTAATAACCAATACTGGACTCACAAGAGATGCTCTTTATTAGAAACTCTGTCCAACAGCAGCAAAACTCCAGTTTTGGTGGGAGGGTCTGATGTAGGTTCCCTATCAGGGAGAAAGTCTGGGGCAGAAGAGCCCTCAGATGTGAAGGCAAGACGCAGAGTGAGGTAATGGGCTAAAACTCAGGAAGAGGAACCAGGGTCTCCTATAACAACATAAGGCAGCAGGGAGGCCAACAACAAAAACCTACAGCTGTTGTCTTTGGCTAATGGAATTCCAGATCTGGCAGAGGAGCCTAATTGTAAGCCCAGTGGTGCGGGGGCATCTATAGCTGTTGAAAACTTCCTGCTTGAATCTGAATTGGCTCAGAAACTAGAACTAGATAGACCTTTCAGTGGACCTTTCGATCAATAGGTGGAGCCAATGAATTTTGTTGAATGGAATAGAATCAAAGATCATTTCTGTCACACAGCAGTGCCACACTGCTATGACACATTGAGACTCGGGTGATGAAAAATTGGTCTCACTGAGTAGAATAGCAAATGGATTTTAGAGAGGATATTGTCACTGAAGGATATTGTGTGTCTTGTGTTATGTAATTTCAAATGATTTTAAGAACTTCCTTAATTGTTTTGCTTTATAGAATCATATTTAATCTTCTTAATTAGCTAAAAAAGTTAATTACTGAATGAGGTCTTTTAAAAAATAAATAATGTAAATAATGTAAACATTAGTATTTGTTAAGGTGGAAATAAAATATAAAAATAAAATTGATTACCAAAGGACTTCTTATTCTAAGCCTTGTAATTTAGATGTCCAATTTCATCTTAACTTTATATCAATTTAATCTTAAAGTTTATCCTTCTCTTTAGTATATAACAGTTCTCACATATAAAGAAAATGTGCATTACATTAATAATGGAGAATAACTCTAAAATGACATTTTGGATGGTGTAGAGATCTTATCTTTCCTTGCTTTCTTGATCTTTTTCTCAAGATTAAATATTTTTCTAAAAACTGTTCTTTTATAATGGTACCTAGAAAAAAATTTTGACTATAACAATTCAAGGAGAACACTAAACTTTATGATGTATTACTGCAGGGCTTGTCTCTTGGCAAGAAGCAGGAATGGTTGGTATTAATGGGAGCATGATGGTTCTGAAAGAAAACCAGCTCGTGGCACTATGAATCACAGGGCACTAAAACATTTATAAATGAATGAAAAGGCTTGGAGCTGACATGAATTATGAGTCTCATTATGGCACTGTAATTTCTTTAGCAATGCCTCAGAGGGGCATGACACCTCCCAAGAAAAGTTGTAAGACTTCCATTACATTATTTTTCTACTGGTTGGTTATGGTCAACGTGGAATACAGTCTGTGTCTCTGGAGTACATACACTGGCAACATGTCTCTGCATGTAAATGTTTCCATCAGTAAAGATCCTGCAAGACTCCTTTCTTCTAGGGACCAAGCGTTACTATTATTGACCTTCAAGAAATAATAACAGACCCTAATAAGAAGACAGCTTTTCCAATGTTTCCCTTTATTTAAGAAGTATTCAGATAGGCTATAATGCTTCTATTATTTTTCACTGACACAAGCTGACAAAAATTCAGTGACATTGACTAAGATATTTCTTAGAGGAAAAGAAAAGCAGAGATTAGTTAGTTAACTACAAGGGTTGCAAAAAGGAAAAAAGTAGTGTGAAGTACTTATCAGTGCAAATATATATGTTCTTAGCATTAGCACATCCTAGATTTTTTACCAACTCAAAACAGCTCGGCTAACGTGACTTGACTGATACGGTGAACTTGTGAAGAGGCCTACCTGAAATAACTAGAAGCCTGCATTATCAATCATTCCTCTCCAAAAAAAATTATATTATTTTAACATAAAAAGGCTTATTAAACCATGGATTTAAGCAATGGCAAGCCTCTTTGCGGTCATATTTTCCATTACATTTTTATGTGCACATAAATATTTCTAAAATAACTGAGAAAGTTTGTTAGGTTGGCTGTTCATGTGTTAAAAACCCCTCCACACATACTTTTTTGTGCGTACCTATAGCTACCTATCTATCAATCATCTTCTACCTATTGTGATGAAGACAAATATAAAATCACTATGATTCCAATGTGTAGCAAGGATACTGCTATGGGCTGCTAAATTTATTTTCCTTTATCCTCCTAGGACGCAAGGTACACCTTAGATTGCAGCCTCACTTACAGTGAAGTAGGGTCATGTGACTGAGTCCTGGTCCATGAATGTGAGTAAGGGTGATGTTTGTCACTTTGAGGCCTGGCTGATAAGAACATCCTGGGTAAGAGTTTTTGCTCACCCTCTTGCCTCACCGGCTGAACAGGATCTGTCAGAGGACTCTAAGTCCATAGGAAATGGGGAAGGAAGCTACCAGGTCAAAAGGATCCTGACCCCTGAATAACTGTGCAGCTCTTTGCTGGCCCACATTTGATGTAATGTAACTGATAAATAAACATTTCTTATGTTAAACCACTGAGATTTAGGGATTATTTGCAATAGTTGTTAGCCTACCCTAGCAAATTAATACTAAATATAATATTCTATTTAAAATGTGTGAAAATATGAAATTAAAATATTCCTTTTGAAGACTTAGATCAAAATTGATGATGTACTTCTCTTCCTTGTTTATCTATGTGTTGTAGAAATGTCTTCTCAGAGATCTGTAGATTCCATTTATTAGAAAATAGTATTATTAGAAAGATAGACTATTGGATTAAATTAAGAAATTCTTGAAAGAAAGCACAATTATAAAAGTGGTCTTGGCAGATGCTAAGGGGCACAAGTCCAATCACTGTTTGGATCCCATCCTTTCTCACTTTGGTTATCCCTGGGTCTTAGTTTTGTACTAGTACCTCAGCGTCTCTGTCTTCTAATTCCATTACTATTCCTAAGTATTAATATTCAGCGTCTGACTGCTCACCATCAGATTAGCCCTGTTTTCCACTTCCCTTTCCTTTTCTGCTGCAAGTGGCAAAGAACTTTGGTTAGTTTCCTGAATAATTGCTACAATTAGGGTGTAGGGCTTAGCATATTCATTTGGATATGCTACACTTAACAGACTAATTTATAGTCTATAGAATATGAAAGGAGGTTTTTTGCAGTGATTAATACCTACATTTTCTTTTTTCTGTGTGACTTATCAGTATAGTAGATCTAAATTCATTATAGTAGCCACAAAAGAAGATAAAGAGAAAAAAATAAAAATGACAATTTTACCCTGAAAATTGACATAGAATATGAAGCTTATTTTGGTATATTTAAGCCATGAGATATGAATTTATATGGCACATACATGTTTTAAGGAATGCATCTAATATTTCTAATAATTTTCTAAAACTAGAGTTGAGTCATTTTCTTAAATCATGGGTCCCCACGCTTTTCTTTAGGAAGAGTTCTACTTGCTTCCCAGGAATATTTACATTCCCCTAAAATTCATATGTTGAAGTCTTAACCCCCAGTACCTCAGAATGTGACCTTATCTGTAAATAATGTCATTGCAGATGTAAGTTGTTATGAGATCATACTGAAACAGGCTGGGCCCCTAATCCAATATGGCTGGTATCCTTATAATAAAGGAAAAATTAGAGACAGACACAGACACAAGGAGAATGCCCATGTAAACATGAAAGCAGAGATTAGCCAAGGGACAGCAAAGATCACCAGCAAAACACCAATAGCTAGGAGAGAAGCATGGGACAGATTTTCTGTCATAGCTCTCAGAAGGACCAAGCTTGCTGACACCTTGACCTCAGACTTCTAGCCTCCAGAACTGTGAGACAATAAATTTCTGTTGTTTAAGCCACCCAATTTGTGGTGCTTTGTTTTGGCAGCCAAATCAAACTAATACATTTATCAAAATGACTGTGCTGTCAGAGCCATTCATAAGATACAAAAAAACTAAGACATCACCTTGGTAGGCCCACACTCTGGGTATCTCAGCCTTTGGGGGAAGAAGGATGTAGCATGATATGGTGCTCTTACATTATGCAGATAAATGCAGTTTAGCCCCCATTTACTAAGGGCCATCTGAATGCAAGGAATTGTTCAGGCAGCACAGAGCAAAAAGGATAATTTGCCTGCTTTCATAAAACTAACATAAGGAAGACAGATAGTAACCAAGTAAAGCAATGGATAAATAAGATAATTTTGCAAAATGATAAGACAGTGAAGTAAACAAGGATAACATGATAATGCCTGGAGTGTTTTAAGTAGAATTGTCAGAAAAGACCTCTACTGAGGAGGAAACATCTAACTGGAGGCCTGAATGCTGAGATGGGGTCAGTTGTGAAAAATCAGAGCAAGAACATTCCAGGCAGAGAAAACAGGGAGTGCCTAGGCCCTAAGGAAGGAATACAGCAGGTACTCCAAGAACAAAAGATGACTCCATGGCAGATCTTCGTGAGCAGGAAGGGGAGTAGCACAAGCTAAAGTTGGAGAGGCAGGTGTCACTTCTGGTAAGCCATGGCACAGAGCTCAGATTTTATTCAAAGTATAAGGAGAAGCCTTTAGAAGATTTTAATCAGGAGCTGACCTGGCCTGATTTAGGTTTCAAAAGGTCACAGCTGTAGGACGTTAATAATGAAAGAAAGGAAACATACTTTTGCAATAGTAAAGAGGAGTGAGTGATGATGGTGAATCAGACCAGGACAGTCTCAGTGCACAGGGCAGAACCAATAGGATTTGGAGGGGTGACAGAATGGGAAGAATAAAGAATGACTTGCAGAATGGGGCTTGAAAAATTGCATGGGTGGTGGCGCCATCAGTGAAGCAGGGAAGATTGGGGAGGACCAGGTGCAGAGGACAAGAGGAGAATGGTATAATAGAATCAGAATTAGACATTTTAAGTTTGAAATGTCTGTGAAATGTAGTAGAGATATCAGGGTGCAAGTGTGGGGAGAAATAGGAGATGCAAACACACGTTTGGAAGTTATTGCTTTTTAGATGACCTATAGTCATGGGAATGGACAGGATCACCTAGGAAGAGAGTATGGTTAGAAGAGAGACATGGCCTTTGAGGTGAGCCACAGAGCAAACAACACTTAAAGGTTTATGAGGGGGAGAACCAACAAATCAGACTGAAAAAGAAGCAGCCTGTGAGGTGGGAGAAAAACCCAGAGAAAGTGGTGTCCTAAAATCTATGAGATGAAAGAATGTTAAGGTGGAGGTCAAATGCTATTGAATGGTTGATTAGAATAAGAACTGGGAATGGGTGATTGGATCTGGCAAATTTTGATATATGTTATAAAAGAAGCAAAAAAGGCACTCAGGCATTGAGTAACCCAGGCGCTGGGTTTGGTAAGCTGATTGTATGAGGAATGCTACAGATAGGAAGACAGAAAAATACTCAATGTAAGGATCTCATTAAAGTTCAAATTAAAGAGGAAGAAAAAACTTCCAAGGAAGAGATTAAAAAAAAAATAAGTAGAAAGAGTACACCCTAAAGTGATGATAAAAAGTGCAGTAAATACATACACCAGCAATATAGTCATTTATTACCATCATCAACTATTACGTAGCATACACAATTGTATGTGCTATACTTTTATACAACTGGCAGTGCAATAGGTTTGTTTACACCAGCATCACCACAAACACTTGAGTAATGCATTGCACTACAACACTGCGATGGCTATGACATAACTAGGCAATAGGAATTTTTTATCTCCATTATAATCTTATGGGACCACCATCATATATGTGGTATGAAATGTCATTATGCAGTGCATGACTTTATTTGGTTAAACACTAGTCTCAGTGTGTCTGTGAGGGTGTTTCTGGATGAAGTTAACATTTGAATGGATGGACTGAGTAAAGCAGATTGTTCCCCAGATTGGATGTGGGCCTCATCCAATCTATTGAAGGTCTGCATGGAACAAAGGCTAAGTAAGAGAGAATTCACTCTCTCTGCCTGACTATCTTCAAGCTGGGACATCAGTGTTCACCTGCCTTTGGACTCAGACTCAGACTGGAATTTATACCATCAGCTCTCTTTCTACTCAGGCCCTCAGACCCGGAATGGAACTGCACCATTTGCTCTCCAGGGTCTCCAGTTTGCCAAATGCAAATCTTGGGAGTTCTCAGCCTCCATAATCACCTGAGCCAATTCCCTATAATAACCGAATTTTCCCTTGCTCTCTTTCTCTCTTTCTCTGTCTCTCCACACTTAGATTGTTTCTCTGGAGAGCCATAACTAGTACAATGGAATGATTTATTAGAATTAGAGAAGAACAATGAAATAAAACTTCAGTAGTTACCATACTACCTTAAGTCAAAACTATTTTGAAATCATTTTTCTAATGCCTTAAGTTTCATTAGAATTAATGGACTAATCCTCAGGAAAACACCTCATAGTTAAAAATGGAATTCCTTTGTGAGCTGGTATTATTGTAAATAAGAATGAACTAAGAGCCAAAAACTGCAAAACGAAAAAAGGAAGCAGTAACATGTAATTATTTATTTGTAATTTGAACTATAATTGAACATATTAAAATATAATTGAATTATGTTTAAAAGCTTCATATGTACTATTTCATATCAAATTTGATCATTATTCATGTTTTGGTCATCTGATGGAAAAATTATCATAGTTTTTAACACGGAAAATGTTCTTTAGAAAACTTCTGAACTTTGTTCTGGAAGGCAATAAACTGAAATGAGGATCTGTGGTCTTTAATGCCTTCTCTGTCAAATAATTACAGCTCCAAAAGCACAGGACGATAATCAGCATGCTGGACTGAGAGATAAGTGGATGCCTTATGTGGGATGCAGAGATCACATGCACAACATAGGCAGCCATACCTTCTAGTTTCGGTACAGTCAGAGCAAAATTCAAAGCCTTCCTGATGCCCTATGTTTTGAATATGTTCTTTTTCTTCTCCTTCTGTAAGCTCTGTCCATGGAGTTGAGAAATTTCATGATGCTTTATGTGGATACTGATGAAGTCTGTGATGTGCAGCTCTATTTGTTTAGCTGTTTTCTGCTATAAAAGTATATGAAACACTAGTTTTAATAATCTGTTCTTCTGCACATATTACATTAAAAATGAGATTTGTTTATATAAAAGTACATATTTATTTAATTTATATACATATTCTTTGCTCAAAGGAAAATTTCCTGTAAGTATATGTGACAGCTATTTGTTTGTTTTTTAATTCACTTTGTTACTTTGATGATTATCATCTTGAATGGAGGGCCATATAAGTACCCTCTTCAACTGAACTGAAATGGCTCTATAATTCTAACAGGAAAAGAGAGAATAATTTACATGAAAATCCATGATAAATGGCATTTAAGAACACAAAAATGAAATTCTTCCCAATTGAGATCCATTAAGGTATTTTCTGTCAATGTCTAGGAAGAATTAAGATAGACAGTTACATGTAACATGAAACTACTCTAGTAATGTTTTACTAACAATGTTTATTTTTCACAAAAATATTCTCTTAATCATCTTTTTAAAAAGATGTAAGAGAATGTTGAGATCAATATCAAACCAATAATTTAAGAAATTAGATGAAATAAATAAATTTCTAGAAAAAATATAACTCACCAAAATAGGTCCAAGAAGAAGCAGAAAACTTGAATAGTCCTATAACCATCAAGAATAATAAATCAGTGCTCAAAAAATCTTCTAGCTGAGATAACTTCACAGGCAAGGATCCCCTGACTCAGGCACCTTCATAAGTATAGTCTCTAGACATCTAAAAGCAAAAGTTCCCATGTTACACAAAAGCTTCAAAGACTTAGAAAAAGAAGAAACACCCCTACCTCAGTTTATCAGATTATATAACCTTGATACCAACACCTAACAAGAGAATTATGAGTAATAATGATTATAGACCAATCTTACTACTAAAACCCAATGCAAAAATCCTAAGCAAAATATCAATAAACTTAATTCAACCATATATAAAAAGGATCATCTTGACCAAGGTAACTTTATTCAAGGTCTATAAGGTTGATTCAATATGTTGCTCACCATTTTAACAGATTGAGGGGAAGATTTGCAGAAAATCAAATGCAGAAAAAATATTTGATAAATTCAGTATTCATTTTTTAATAATCTCTTAACAAACTAGGATTAAAAAAGAACTTTCTTAATTTTATAAGTGATGGCTTTTAAAAAACTTATAGAAAACATCATACTCAATGGTAAAATACTGACAGATTTCCCTTTAAATAAGACCTGTATCCCTGCTACCATCACTTCCATAATATTATATGAGAGGTCATACCTAAGACTGTAAGAAAGGACAAAAAAGTATAAATATTGGAAATAAATCAAATGGTTATTATTTGCAGATTATATGATTGTGTACAGATAAATCTATAAATAAATTATTAGGATTAGTAAGAAATCTTAGAAGATTTGTGAAATACAATATCCAAATAGTATATGTGTATTGTGTTTTTGAAACCTAATAGAAGTATATTAAAATTTATACGGCAGGTTAAAAAACAAAGACTAACAAAGACACTATTGCAGATAATAAAGTATGAAGCCTTTCTCTACCAGAAATTAAGCAAGAGTAAAACTGTGCTATGCTAGCACAGGGCTTGGCAAATTTTTCTGTACAGAGTTAAGATAGTAAATACTTAGGCTTTGTGGGCTATAGGTCTCTGTCACAACTATTCAACTCTGCTATTATAGAACAATAGCAGCAATAGACAATATGTCAATGAACAAGAATGCCTATTTTCCAAAAAGATTTTATTTACAAAACCAGGTGGTGGGTTAGATTTAGCTCATAGATCATAGTTTGCTAGTTCCTGCTCCAGGGTTAGGTGCATTGATAAATGAATAGACCAATGGAATACAACAGAGAGCCCAGAAACAGAGACTACATATAGGGGTACCTGATATCTGACACAGGTAGCACTGCAGATTGGTGGGGAGAGAATGGGCCTTTCAATAAATAGTGATTTGACTATTGTGCATCAAAATGGGGGAAATTTTAATTTATTGTTTCTCTCCTTATGCAAAAATCAATTCCAGGCAAAAACTTTGAATTTTTGTGAAAAAAGTTAATATGAGAGGATATTTTCATGATGTGAAGTAGGAGATGATTTCATACACAAGACACAGAAAATGTTATAAACAGAGAAAAGGTTGATAAATTTAATGGCAATCAAGTTAAAATTTTTTGTTCATCAAAAGACACTATTAACAGAGTGAAAATGAAACGTCCAAGGAGGAAGAAGTTATTTACTTCATACATAGCTCATATACAACTGGTATCCATAATTTTTTAAAAATCCTCTGAATCAATATCAAAAAGATGGCTAACCATAGAGGAAATGGTCAAAAATTTGAATAGGTACTTTATAAATGGGAAAAATCCAGATAGCCAATAAGGATACAGTAAATTCTTGGTCTTATATACCAGAATAACTACAAGAATGTCTAGAGTAATAATTCACATAAAAAACAACCCATAGTTAATAGATGTATTAATTGTAGCATATTCATACAATATAAAGTTCTACTGTATCAAAAATGAACAAACTGCTATACATAACAACATGAATGAAGCTCAGCAAAGAAAGATCACATAATCATGCATACAGAATAATTCCACATATGTGTATTTCAAAATCAGGCAAAACTAAACTATATTGTTTGGAAATGTATAAACTTGTGGCAAAACTATAAAGAAAAGAAAAGAAGTGATTGTTTAAGTTATTTGTTTTCAAAACACTCATGCCAGGCACTGTTTTAAGTGCTCTACAAATAACAACTCACACTTTCATCATCATCATCATCTTTACCTCTGGGGGATGTGGCATTATGACTGGAGAAAGGCCCATGGAAAGCTTCCAAGATACTAGCAATATAGAGTAACCTTCCTTGGGCATTTGCCTCATAATTATTCATTAAGCTGTACATATGTTTTATGCCTTCAACTGAATCTTTGATCTATCTCACAATAAAAGGCATAAGAGACAGTACATGAGTGGGTGAATCTTTCAAAGGACATAAAGGAGAGATAGAAGAAGAGTTAGGATGAGAAAAACTGGAAGATGAAGACAAGAGCAGAGAGGGTGACCAGAGAGACACATTGGAGACACTGAGCATATATTTGAATGAACACAATAAACAATATTTAGGAAGTAAAAGGTGACAGAAACAATTTTAAAAGAAGTCAAGGAAAAGGTTGTAGTGAATCAGTCATAAATTTAATATGTTGGCTATAACAGTTATGCTAGCTCCGTGAACAGAAAAGAGGGTTGATTGTTTGAAAATGAAAATAAAGAAGAAATTAGTCAGAAAAGAAGTTAGTTGATGACTCAAACACTGACCACAAGATTTTGGATAATATAAGTCTTAGACAGCTAGTAGTCAGACAGGCTATTTTAATGAACACTGTTGACCTGGCATGGTCTAGAAACTGGCCTTTTCAATAATCTCCTAAATCAGCACTGATGACTGAAATTAACTAAATTCAGCAAATGACAAGAAAGGTTCTGCACTTAGGACCCAAGACTGTGGATGTCAAGAGCAGAGTTCCCCATGGATAGAAAGCGTTTTCCACCAGGAGACAATTGTCTCATTTAATAAGTGGAAATTATTTTAAATAGAAAAAAATAATCCCCATTTCAGAAATTCAGATTTTAAAAATCTATTAGAAAAGAAACATCCTACTAAAAGAATTAGATATAGCTCAGAGCTCACTTGTTAGTAAATAAAGCTCCAGTTCAAAAGAAAAAGGATTCAAATTTTCCTTTGAAATTTTAGTAGCAAGCTGGTATAGGGATCCTAGGATTGTTAGCTGTTGTCTATTTCTCCCATTCTCATATCTGTTAAGGAGTTCCAGCCTATCAGCCTCTCCTGAGCTCAGCAACATTGTGGTCTATAGAGTAGCCAAGGCAGAGTCTACTACAGGACTTTCTCACTTTGTGCCAGAACAAGGGCTTGGGACCAAGGTGACAGTGATGGAGTGAAGGTCTGAACACTAAAGAATTTGGCCCTCAGAATTTTCTGGACCAGGAGGAGGAAGATCAAAATAAGCCCAAGTGAGTATCTCCCCTATTTTCCTGGGACCAGAAAGAGCTAAAAGGAAAAGGGAGGCCGGTTCCCCTTAAGTGAGGATCACAGCACAGTACCAGAAATTCATACTTTTGATCATTCTCCTAGCCTTCTCAAGAGGGACCTACGGCCTTTTACCAGGATAACTGTGCATTGGGAAAAGAGAAATAATCAGACCTTTCAGGGACTACTGGATACTAGCTCTGAACTGACATTGATTCCAGGAGACCTAAAACGTCATTGTGGCCTTCTAGTCAGAGTGTGGGCTTATGGAGGTCAGTGATCAATGGAGTTTTAGCTCAGGTCTGTCTCACAGTGAGTCCAGTGGATCCCTGAACCCACCTATGGTTATTTCCTCCACTCCAGATGCATAACTGGAATCCAATTCCAATTGGAATTGGAATAAGATATGCTTAGCAGGTGGCAGAATCTCCACATTGATTCAAAAATCTCCTTGACAAAGCTTGACAGAGGCAATGAGTCCTCATCAGGTGCGACGACCTCAGGAAGCAGAAGGGCTCCACCTGGTTCCTCAACAGGGAATTGTTGATGGCCTGCACAGTGAAGAAGAGACTGCTGATCCTTCCTCTATGCTTGGGTAAAACCCTGTCAGCCAAATCTAGCCAATGACAAGAAAAAAACCCACAAAAACCATGCATTTAAGGACTTTCACAAGAGGAAGAACATGACAGGAAGACCCCAAAACAAAAAGATGAGCCCCGAATGAAATAGAGCTGCTGGAGGAGATTCAAATATAGGCATCCCCAAACTTCCTGTACATTTAAAAAGTGGATCTTAAAAATTTTTAATTAATTTCATATGTGAGTTGAAAGGGATGGTCACTGTTGAGAGTCCAATTAATAAACTGATTAATCAAGTGAAAGAACTATCTCAAACCACAGATCAAAAATAAGAAAAGATAGAAATCATGATGGAAAATAATTGGTGTATTCATTTAAGAGAGGCAAATTATGACAAATTCACATTCTAGGATGAGAAAAATAGACAACAGATGGATGAGAGACAAGAGACAATTATCCGACAAACAATAGGTGTTAATTTTCCTGAGCTGAAAGGACACCTATGCCTGCACACTTAAAGTTCTCACTGACTGTCAGGTGAGATCGAAGAAAACAACACAAAGTATGAAGAGAAAAATCCCACAACTTTCCAAAGAGAAATAACAAGGTACAGGGACAGGAAAAAATAAATCAAACTGTTACTTCTGATATACAACACTAGATGCTAGAAGATGGAAGACTGAACTTCTACTGACCACAGGAGGCATAAGCTGCAACCCTGGATTCTCACATCCAACTAAGATACCACTTACTCATGGGAAGAAAAGAAATGTGTGAGGATATGCAAGGATGTAGGGAATTTGTACCCTGAGAAAGCCACTTGTGAAAAGATTCTGACCAAATAACAAATCAATTAAAATAGTCATCTGTATTAATGTCCTAGAGATGCCACAACTAATCACCACGTATTTGGTGACTTAAAACAACAGAAATTTATTCTCTCACAATTATAAAGACCCAAAGTCCAAAATCAAGGTGTTGGCTGCCTTCAAAGGCCCTAGGGGAGAAGCCTTCCTTGCCTCTTCCAGCTTCTAGTGGCTCCTTACGTTCCTTGGCTTGTAATCTCTGCTTTTGTCTTCAAATGGCCTCCTTCCCTGTGTCTCTGTGTCTCAAATCTCCTGCTCCTTTCCCTTAAATGGACACCATTCATTGATTTAGGGACCACCCTAAATCCTGGATGATTTCATCTTGAGATTCTTAACTAATTATTTCTGAAAAGACTCTATTTTCAAATAATATTACACTCTCAGCCTACCTTTTGGGGGCCACTATTCAACCCGCTGCAACATCTTAAAATAGGAGATCGTAGGAAGGAGAAAACACAGTGGTGAGCAATAAACCTTGGATACTTACAGAATGCTGAAAATATGCAATGTAACTGCTAAACAAGGTCTTTTGAAATAGAAAAGAATTTTTAGAATACTGCAAGGAAAATGCCAATAATAGTCCAGAACTAAAAATACTAGTCTATTTCAGCAAAACCTAGGAGTAGAGGGGAGAGGGAGAGTTAAAAGAAGGGAAAATATTTCAAACTTCTCATTTGTTGAAGGGAGGATAAAAGCAGTGGGAAAATAGAACATCTTGATGGAGAAATAGTTACAGGTTTGTTTTCATATATCAGAGAACTACATGCTAGGTCATGAGATCCAGAAAAGAGAGGGAAATCTTCCACACTTTAACAAGAAAGAGGAAGGAATGAATGACAAATTAATCAATGCCCCCCCCAAAAAAAGGAAAACAACACTGTGAAATAAGTAATAACATAATAAAAATGGAAGAAATAAAGTATATCAGGTATATCATTAAAATGGCAGCTATACCAAAATTATTACATAAATTTAATAGTTAAAATTAGATTTCTAATAGTGATTTTTTTGAATGTTGAATTTGAATAATCTTAGAATTTGTGTAAAAGAATAAATGTCCCAGGGAGGAGTTGGAAGCTTACCCAACCTTTTCTATCAAAACATAATATAAAACCACCAAAATAAAATAAATGTAAAGCTCCCATTAGGAAAAAAAAAAAAAATCAGAGGAACAACATAGAAAATCAAGATATAAATGCCAGAATACATGAGAAGTTGATATGCAACAAAGTTGGTACTTCACCTTTTGGAAAAGTGGTTTATTTATTAAATGATGATGTACAATTGCTTATCTATTAAAAAAAAGTTGAACTCCTATCACATAACATGTGGAAAACAAAGTTCCACATTTAAAAATATAGAGGTAGGGGAGACTTTCTTAACCAAGAATATAAAACCCAAACTATGATGAATAGACATATATGACTGTATAATTTTTAATAATATGGCAACAATACTGTAAAAGGTAGTGGACAAATGATAGGGAAAAATTATTTCCAGCATAGAGGAAATATAAAGGATAATTACATATATGGTATAAGTGAGACTTCTATACATTGACTAGAAAAACAGACAACCCAATAGAAAAATAGGTAAAAGATATGAATAATCAATTCCTGAGTACTAATGGGGATGAGATTAAAAGAATATTCTCATGTATAGGTGGCATAAATGTAAATTGTTACATTTGTGGACATCACTCTGGTACTAACTACCAGATAATTCCACATAGCCAACCCACTTCTAGAAATCTACCCCATTAAATAAAAGCCCAGTATGTAAGTGCTATGGATTGAACAGTGTCCCATCAAAATTCATATGTGAAGCCCTACCCCACAATGTGATAATATTAGGACATGGGGTGTTTGGGACCTATTTAGGTTTAGATGAGGTCATGAGGGTGTGGCTCTCATAATGGGATTAGTGCCCTTAAAAGGAGAGACACCAGAGAGTGCTCACGTGTGCATATTCTCTCTCTCTTTCTCTCTCCCCTGGCAGGTACTGAGGAAAGGCCAGGTGAGCACATAGCAATATGGTGGCCACCTACAAGCCAGGAAGAGAGCCCTCACCAGGACCCAACCATGCTGGCACTCTGATCTCAGACTTCCAGACTCCTGGAAGAAAATAAATTGAGAGAAAATAAATTTCTGTTGGTTAATCTACTCAGTCTATGGTATTTGGTTATGGCAGCCCAAACTAACACAGTAAGAACGTATGAACAAAGATGTCTGTTACAGCCTGGTTTGTGTTGGGAAAAATCTTTAAAAAATTGAATGTCCAGTAAGTTATACTACCTATACATCATGAAATACTTTGCAGCCATCAAAAATTAATAACTATTATTATTAGAAGCATATGGTTGAATTGGAGGGATTTATACCAGGAATTGTTAAGTGGTAATAATCTAAACAGTATATAATTTTTAGAAAATATATGTTACTATATGTTTTTAAACATACAGTAACAAAATAAGTAAACAAAATCCCAGATCTGATTCATTGTTGTCATAGAATGTTGGTAGATACCCTATAGCTTGGGAAAAATTGGGGCAAGATAAATTTAGGTGAAGTATGCATTAGGATATTGTGAAACCAGTTTTGGTGTTCAGAGAGAAAGAAAAGAAAAAGCTAGGCAAGAGACTTGTAAATTAGCAAAACCACACTAGAAAACAGCTTGGCATATCCCCTCAAATTGAAGATAAGCATATGACCTGGCAATTCCTCTACTAGATATAAATTCTAAGTGAAATCATGCCCTTGTATACCAGGACACATACACAAAAATGTTCACAGCACCATCTTGATGATAGTCAAAAACTGAAATAATTCAAATATCCATCAAGAGGACAATGGATCATTGAAATTTAATATATTCATATAATTAAATTTTACTTAGAAATACTTTTCATCATACATCAGGATTAACTGAAGGGCTTGCAAAAACACAGATTTCTGGTCCTTACCCCAGAATTTCTGATTCAGTAGATCTGTGGTAGAGATTTCCAAGAGGTTTCCCAGAATGATGTTGATGCTGATGGTCAGAAGACCACAGTCTGAATACCACTACTGTGAAGCAATAAACGTGAATACCTGCAGCCATGTACAACAACAATAAATCTTACAAACTAACGAACAGAAGATGTAAGACACACCTCCAAATTACATATATTATAAATCAATTCATATAACATTCAAGTATGCATAATTATACTATGTTTTAGGGACATAATCATAGGTGCTAAAACTAAAAAAATATGGAAATGACTATCACAAAGGTTGGGTAATAGTTGTCTCTGGTGAAGATGGAGTGATACATGAACACATAAAATGTCACATTGGAGTGTCAAGTTCTGAGTGTCCTTTTTATTTATCTGGGTAATGGTTACATAGATGTTGACTTTATAATTACTTTCTATTCTAATTTTTATTCCAATTATTCTTCATTCTGTATGTCTTAAGCAACCTTCTGCTTTTATATGTTACTATGAAAAATATAAGATATGAAGCAACAACATTTTTGTACATAATGCCTTGCATATGATTGTATGAGCAAAGACCAAGGTATAGAAGGATACATATGCCAGGCTGTTAATACTAAATTTCTGGGCAAGCAGTTGGAAGAGGAGATAGAAATGATTATTCTTGTCTTTAAGCATTATTTTTTATATTGCTTAACTTGTCACAAGAAACACTTATTGCTTTTTAATTTTTAATATGTGTCAAGCAAGGAAAATGTAAAGAAAACGGAAAATTTGCTGGTAAGTTAACCTGTCAGGCACTGTCTTTGGTCTACTTTCTTGATCCCTTTTCTTCCTCTGTTACCCCAGTGATGTAGCATATATTTAAAACGAAATGAACCCCTACTGTTTCCCTCCTCCCTTCCTTTTTTTTTTTGCTAAAGATGTAATTATTATCAGAATCAGTATAATTATTTAAAAATTATAGTTTGAATACTCACTTTTGGTTGGCGGTAATAGCTTCCTTCATTCAGTGCAAATATTGAGCAGAGTATGAGGCAGTCACTGTGCTGTGATCAGGAACACAGAGGTGAACAAGAGCAGGGTCCTGACCCCCAGGAAAGCAGCAGTCTAGTGGGGGAGATGGGCTTTAATCAAGTGGAGACCCAAATAAAGGTAAAATTACAGTGTCTAAATTTGTGCTGCATTTGAGAGTGAATAACCCAGAACTTGGCCAGGTGTGTTGGAAAGTATCTTACAATCACGTTCTCCAGTAATTTTTTGTAAACCCTGTAGAATGGCAACTGTTATCTCCCTTTTTGTGAGACCTAAACTTTACTCAACTCTGTGGACCTATTACATGGTTGCAAAGACTCAGAGGTTCACCTAACTCCAATGCCTTTGCTACTAACTGTGGCATATTTTACATTTATGTTTACATTTTACTCAATACTTGATCCAGTCAGGTGGCAAGTATCACAGGACTGCACCTTTTGGAAGAAGGTTGACAAATAATCATAAAATATTTCAAAGAATATACACATCTTTCTTTCTAAATAAGAATATACCAGGCCGGGCGTGGTGGCTCAGGCCTATAATTCTAGCACTCTGGGAGGCCGAGGTGGGAGGATCACTTGACCTCAGGAGTTGGAGACCAACCTGAGCAAGAGCAAGACCCTGTCTCTACTAAAAATAGGAAAATTGGCCAAATTAGCCAGGTGCTGTGGTACACGCCTATAGTCCCAGCTACTCAGGAGGCTGAAGCAGGAGGATTGTTTGAGCCCAGGAGTTGGAGGTTGCAGTGAGCTATGATGATATCACTGCACTCTACCCAGGGTGATAGAGCGAGACTCTGTCTCAAAAAAAAAAAAGAAGAAACCATTCCATTGGCTTATAGCCTCTGATCGCTCTGGTTCCCTCTTCAAACAGTGGTGAGACTTGAGTTATCTATGTAGGGCAAAGGTCAGACTGCACCTTGACTTGGGTACTTACCAACTAAAACAATTAAATAAAATAATATTTTTAATGCTAGATAGTCTCTAGCACATGGCAAGTGATCAACAAATGTTAATTTCCTTTCCTTTCCCCTTCTCCAAACCACTACGTCTTAGAAAATAAAAGCTATAAACAAGAAACAACACAGGTGCCCATCAATACACGAGTGGATTAATCAAATGTGGTATATGTATCCCATGGAGTATTACTCAGCAATAAAAAACAACGGTGAATTAACACATCTGGTATTATCCTGGTTGGAGCTAGAACCCATTCTTGGAAGCAAAGTGTCACAAGAATGGAGAAACAAGCACCACTGGTACTCACCATCAAATTGGTACTAACTGATCAATACTTATGTCACACATGGCAATAATATTCATCAGGGGGCGGGCAGGCAGGAGGGGGGTTGAGGGAATGGGAAAACTCTCACTGAATGGATGCGGGGAGCACAGTTTGGGGGATGACCACGATTGTAGCTCTGACACGGGCAGTGCATGGGCAATATATATAGCCTAAGTGTTGTACCCCCATAATATTCTGAAAAAAAAAAAAAGAAAAGAAAAGAAAAGTTCTCTGGATTGACATTCAAGGCCTTTGACGCTTTGATCCTCTCCCCCTCAATCTACCCTTCAAAGCTCAGCTCTATTATATCTTGTTATGCTCTGTGGATCTTTGGTCATTCTATAAACAGAACCTTTACTTTCTCTCCTCTGGCCATGCTCAAGTTGCTTCCTCAGCCTGGAATGTCATCTCCCTACTTTTCCATCAACCAGAATTATATCCATTTATCCTTTTATCCATTCCCTCGCATATGTACATATAAAATGTACACATATCTGCCTCCCTCATTACATGCAGTTTGTTGCATACAGGTGCACACACCCACACACAAACAGGCATTGCTCCCATTCCAATGCAGAGTACGGGACTTTTCACATAGACGCTCTAATCATTTGGTCGTTTCACTCCCTCAACAAATAGCTATAGGTGCCTGCTCTGTGTGAGGGCTGCACTAGATGTTTGGAATACAATAATGAACAAGACAGACACAGTTCCTACACTCAAGGAACTGTGTCAGTGCTGGAGTCTTCCTTAATATAAAGTAGAACACATGTTTTGAAGTCTCTTTCATTTTTTTCCTTTCATTATACCCAATAGACAATCTGTCACCAAGTTGTATTTCATTTTTTCTGCTCTGAAATCTCTCACTGATGCAACCTTTATCCTTAAATTAATTTTCCAGCACCCTCACTACCTTGTATCTACACAAATCCAGCAGCTTATCTTTTCTTGGTTTCTCCTCTAGCCCTATCTTTTATATTGATGACTGATAAATATGC
Organism: Daubentonia madagascariensis; assembly: GCA_023783475.1. NCBI lineage: Eukaryota > Metazoa > Chordata > Mammalia > Primates > Daubentoniidae > Daubentonia > Daubentonia madagascariensis. The sequence goes on from JAKFHU010001569.1 coordinate 31,010,106, forward strand.
CTGAAACACATGATGCTGAACATAACAGACTTGGAATGATTGACTGATTGATTGATTGTTTTAAACCTCCACACACAGTGTCTCCCTACTGTCTATTATATGACGTTTAAATTCTTCAGTCTGAATTTCAGGGACATAGATAATCTAGTGCTACTCATTTTTATTCTTTATTACTACCCAATCACTGACTAGTCCCTTTACTGTCTTCCAAACACAGCATGTTCATTCATTTGATTATATGACAGATATTCTTCACTTCATGCCTTCTCCCTCTTGCTTTTTGCTGATTCACTAAGAAAGTTACCCACCTGCAATATCCTCCCTTTTCTCCATCCCCTCTCCAAACCCAACAGTCCTTCTCAGGTCTATTCCAGATCTACCATGCCTTTTTAGTGAATTTTGTGCCAAAAAGCTTATTCTATTTCTTTGGATTTTTTTAACATTTAGGTTTGCCTTCTCAATCAGATTATAAGTTTCATTTATTCATCCCACAAAACCTATCTAGAGCATCTACGTTGTGCCAGGAACTATGCTAGATGCTGAACATAAAAATATATCTAAAACACAGTCCTTGACTCTCAGAAACTTTCAGTCTGGGAGAGGAAAGGTTGAGATCCATAATTATTTTAAAATATTAAATGTGTACAGTTTTTAATTATTTCACAACAAAGGTTATATATTTTTGACAAGGGCAGCTCATACTACACATAGTTTAGCCTATTGATGGGCACATAGTACTCCTTGATATATGCTTATAAATGAATTCATAAATAATTCTTAAATTGTTACTATTTCAAAAGACAATGAAGATAAAATATTTACAGATGTATAAAGGTAGCCTATTACCTAGAGGCAACCACACATCTTACCTGATTTATACGGTGGCATGAGAGTCAATGAATTGAGCAAACACGGGCAATCTTAATGACAGATGGAATAATAAATGTTATGTCAGTATCTTTGCAAAAATAATCTTGAATAAAACGGTCATGGAATTAGTAAATATTGTAAGAAGGGCTTAATTTTCCCTATTGACTAAAGTTTCTGCTCAATTATAGCCATTTTTGCAATAGAATAATACTAAGAAACAGGTAAATAAACCTATTGAATTTTTTTGTTCTGCTGTATACATAGAGGGTGTAACAATAAATATTGACTAACCATGATAATATCTGGTTTACAAATTGTTAGCAGTGATTGGGAACAGATTTAAAATTCTCATAATGGTTCTAAAGTAACGCCTTTGAATTTTAAGAATGATGTGTGTCTCCCAAGTGGTACACACCTGTAAAAATATTTGTTGTAATATGAAGATATTTACTGTCAATCCTGCATTCTGGGAGAGGTTCCATTACTCATTTCAGAGCCCAGCTAAGTCATGGGTTTAATTTCACTGGGAGTCATAGCTAATAACCTGAGCATTAGGTGGTGTGGACACACCATTCTCTGATTCACATCAGGAATTAGGCCTCCCTCTCCCTTTTCTGAAGGCATACATGTAATAGTCTCTACTGCTGAAAGATAGGGATTATGGACTTTAATTTAAGACCAAAAAGAAGATGGCTGACCAGAGACACCAGCTGCCAGATCGTCTCAGATAGAAGGAAAAGTTTTAGATGAAAAAGAAAAAAAACAAACACACAAACAAACAGATCAACTGTAATTCCAAGGGAAAAGTGCCAGAACTTATAAAAGATTCCACAGGAAGAAGTTGCAGAGCAGAAGAAGAAGGAGCAAGATATTGGCATAGGTCAACCCCTGAGAGGCTTGGAGTCCAGCGAAAAGGGTAGGTGGAGTGGTTTGTTTCTCCCTCCCTCACATCTCTGGCGGTCAATGGGCTCCAGAAGTCATTGTACCAAAAAGACACCTGCACTCGAATGTTTATTGCAGCACACTTTATAAATGCAAAGATGTGGAATCAACCCAAGTGCCCATCAATTCATGAGTCGATTAACAAAATGTGATATATGTATACCGTGGAATAATACTCAGCCATGAAGAAGGATGAACAATTTGGATGGGACTGGAGACCATTATCCTAGTATCTAAAGAATGGAAAAACAAACACCACATGTACTCACTATTAAATTGGAACTAACTGAAGAGCACACACATGCACAGAGGGAAGTAAAATTCAGTGGAAATCAAGAAGGGGGTAGTAAGGAGGAGGGGATGGGCGAAAACTTACCAAACAGGTACAATGAACACTATCTGGGTGATGGGCACACTTATAGCCCTGACATAAGCATTACAAAAGTGATACATGTAACCAAAAACATTTGTACCCCCATAATATTTTGAAATTTAAAAAAGATAGGGATTATGGAGACATAAATCCATTGTTGTTAAGAGTATGGAAAAAAATTAGAATATATAAACTTCCAACTAATGTGATTTTACTCATTGTAACCTCCAGTCCACTAAAGATGGGCTTCAAGGTATGGAAAAGATCCTTGAGAAGCCAACAGGAGATACATTTTGAACTATGAGTTTTGGTTCATAGACACATATATATTCTGAAATTTTACAACAAATACACAATTAATAATTAAGTATATTCATACTCTTATTTATAGACATTTTTCCACTGTGAATTTTTTTCAAAATGAATGAATTTCCTGAAAACCTACAACTCCTCTATAAATATGGAAAGCTGTATTCTTGAATTACATAGCTAAGGTGTTTTAACTATGGCCATGGCGGCCCTCATCATGCCTAAGATACTAAGTGATCTCCACGCACTCCCAAAATATCGGAGGTCTATTTCCTCCCCAAAGTTATTTTTTATGCAAACTCTGGTCCTGAAAGCATAAGAAAAAGAGGAAAAGTGTTATATTTTAAAAATTAAACATGATTATCAGGAGGTTTTAATACATAAAGAATGCCAACCAGAAAAAAAAGTTTTAGATTATAAAATAGCTACTGCATGGCAAGTAATTAAGAAAAATACTTTGCAAAGAATTAAAGATTAAAGACAATTATTTAGTAATGAATAGAAACAACTATCTAAAATGACTCATTTAATTGGTTTGACATTTGAAACCAAAACTCCAAAGAAGGAGAATTTTAAATCACTCTATGATTAGAATAGAATTTAGGCTCTGAACTAATTTAGCTGGAAATTATTAGAAGTGTCTAATGGCTATTGTACATAATGAAGTTAGGTTTTGTGTTTTTGTGAATGGAGAGAGAATAAAAATGGATTTGGTGCCAAGAATGATTTGCTGTGTAACCGTGATCAGCTCTGTCCAAATACTAGTTCTGAGAGATAATATTTATAATTTTGTTATATTATTTGACCCATGACACTTAGCAGTAAGTTTTTCTTAGCCTGTTTTATGGCACAGGAAAAAAAAACAACCTTAAATTCCTTCCCTCAGATCTCTGCATATTGATGATAGTCTGAAAATTTTTAGGCAGGTATGACTAATGTATATAAAGTAGAGTCTCCAGTATTCTACAAATGCTGCAGGAAATGTGCGAGAGGGAGACTGGGAATTCGCTGAGTTTTGTTATGCTAACGTATCTGCAGGCAAATTCCTTTCCAAACTGAGGCCAAACTGCCAGAGCTATGTAGAGGAGTCCTCTAGCTAGTCAAGAATCACCACTTTTCTACTCTCTTTTACATAAAGTCAGCATTAGTGAGCTGAGGGCTGTCCTTACTCTGCAGCCATTATGAAATAGGACAAATGGGAAATTGCCCTGGCTAATCACGAGATGTCAGCCTTTCTCTCTGTTCTTCTATCTCAGATCCTTTCTCCTCTAACCTCAAACAGGGAAGAAGGAACTAACTTCTCTCATCAGGACTGATCCCTTTCCCTATTCTTATATTAACCAAAAGGCTACGGAAGATGGTTGTCTAATCACAGTTAGCAATTTGGGCCTTAGCTTCAATTCCAGACAAGAGCAAAAGTCCCATTTAACATCCTTCTATAAGAGAAAGATCAGATGGACCTGGGAATGAAAGTAGCTTGAGTAGCATGAACAATTAATGATGCCAAGAAAAAATATTTGTATAGTTTGTAACAGGAAAGGTAGGAGAAAACAAAGCTAGAGAGAGATTCATTAGCATTCTAGAACTTTACCATGCTGAGCAATAAGACATACTATGCTTTTTCCTTTCCTAGTAAGAATGTAGGTTAAATCCACAGTCACATGTAGGCTAATAAGAATAGTTCTGCAGTTTAAAATGTCTGACTGTGATATAATGCAGTGGCCACTTAGGGGTAAGTTTACTCAGAGAAGACAAGATATGATCATTCACTGAATATTAAATTTAAGGTATTTGGAGCAGAAACCAACTAAACTCTCCCAGTAAAATGATTCAGAGAAGCAGCAATGCAACCCCCCCTGGGTTAGCATGGTATTGCAGCCTTGGTGGAGGTGCATTACTCCTATCTATCTTGAAGAAAGAACCTGCTGTGGGGAGTGTAGTCAGCTAACAGCATCCAGTTGCTGTACCATCAAGATCTGCTGCAGAATGGATGCTAAGGCCTTGTTCTCCCCAGGATGGTCCCAGCCGATGACTAACATGGCTGCCATTTCTGCCCAGTGCAAGACTCCTCTAATGGAGGAATCCTTGCTCTAGGGATCCCCCTTGGCCTGCCTGAAACTTTCTGAGAGCCACAATGCAGTCTGAGCTTTTTTCTTACCAAATCTTTTTTTCCTCTTTTCACAAGTGTCAGACATGCATTGTGTCTGAAGCCTCTCCCTGCCTCCCCCTCATCCCCACTTCCCAGGCACTTTTCCTAATAAATCTCTGGTGCTTCTAATTCTGTCCTAATGTCTGCTTCCAGAAGGACTTTAACAGACACAGAGGATGATCTGACAGTGCTTGTTTAGTCAGAGGGAAAGAGTAGCAAAAGGCTCTTAGTATTAAAGTATTAGTAGTAAAGTAGGTACTTATCACTTCAGTGCCTAATCTTAAAACCATTTCTGAAATTTCCCTGTCTAGCACTATGACAGACTACATATATCAACCACTTTTTCTGCTAAAAACTAAAGTGCTGGGTAAAATATTTCTAAATATGTTCTTAATTCCATCAATGACTTGGCATTTAGTAAGGAAAACTCAGAGAACAAACCTAAGTTTAAGTGGGAATTCAAACAGTCAAATGGAGTGCTAAAACCCATGTTCATAATGAGGATATTTGATAGATTTTGTGAACTTGAACTTTGGTTTTAATAAACATTCAAGTTGTAGGAGAGGTCATAAAGAACTAGCTGACAAAGCCAGGGCCTGAAAATGTTGGGAGGCAGTGTTTCCACCTCATTATAAGAGTAAACAAATATGCCACAACCATTCTGACAGACCCTTAAATGTGTCAAGGACTCAAATAAAAGTTGCCTCTCTAAAATTCTGGTGATAAATTATGAAGAAAACATCTGCCCAAGGCAATGTGTAATGAATGTTCAACATTATGGCAGGTTGAATAAAAAAATCAACTTTATGGCACATTTTCAACTTGAATTCTCTCTGATTTGGTATTTGAAGAACCTTGGGTCAAGAATTTGGTTTAAGGTGGTTCCAGGTTGATTCTTGTAAGGGCTTAAAAGAAACAAACATGAAATCTCCAGGAAGAAATGCACCAGACCTCAAAAATTCTCACAAATAAGGTTGTGAGATATGATATCATAGTCAAAAGTCACAAACAAACTGGAAGGCAATTATACCTAGAGAAACAATGTACCATAGAATGAGACCAGAAAAAACTTGCAATACAATTATCAAACAGAGACTTATAGAATCTTTTTTACAAGTTTGCAGAAATAAAAGAAGGTGTTGAAAGATGAATATGTAGCAAGGGTCTACACAAAATCCACACATATCTTTTAAGAAATGAAATTCCACATCCGGAAAGGAAAGATAGAGTAACGAAGAGAAAGAGTTAATTAAAAGATAAGAGTGAAGAAATCAACTACAATATAGCATAGAGAGAAAAATATGAAAAGAAGTAAGGGGACATGGAAGATACTCATCATGTGAAAATTTAAGAGAAAGTAGGAAAAGAATGGGACAGATACAACATTTGAAAAGATAATGGCTGACGACTTTCCAGAACTAATGAAAGATGTAAGATTCAAGAAGCATCACCAACCCCAAATTTATCTTTGGTTAAACTGGATAAACTTTGGGTAAATAAAATAAACTCCTTCCCTAGATAATCACTTTTAAAGTGTAGAACATTAAACAGAAAGAATCAGAAAAGAAAAACAGCCAGAAAAGAAAAGAAAAATATCTACAAAGGAATGGTGATTAGAATGATGATGCCTTACTTCTTTAAAAAAGAAAGTCAGGAAAAAATAAATTAACATACTCAAGTCCCCAAGGGGGAATAAAAGCTTTAAACCTGGTTCTATGCCAAGGAAATATATAAAGTCATTTTCAGACAAACAAAAATTAAGATGGTAAATAACCAATAGATCACCACTAAAGGAAATTATAAAGAATGTGTTCTAAGAGGAAGGAAATGCCCAAAGTGTGACAAGAAAATAACAAAGAAAGTACTAAGTATTTGTATACAACTAAATAAAATAACTTCAGCTGTATAAAACAATAATAATAATGTATTATAAAGTTAAAACTATGATAGAACTAAATTATGTGGCAATTATAGTGTAAAATTAGAAGGGGGAAATCAGAATTAAAGGGGTCTAAAGTCTTTTTGTTGTTCATGAGGATGGTAATATAATTATTAAATTTAGACAAAAATTATGAGAGTAGAAATAATTACATAACATAATTAACAATTGACATTGGAGTGACATCTTTAAAGTACTGAAAAAAAAAAACAACAACTTGTCAATGTGGCATTTCCATACCCAACAAAAACATTTTTCAAAAGCAAAGGTGAGATAATTACTTTTCAGACATGCAAAAAATAAAAGATTATACTAGATGGAAATATGAATCTACACAAAAGAATGAAGAACATTGGAAATGGGAGCTATATGGGCAAATATATAAGATGTTTTTCTAAGTATTTTAGTGTCTTTAAAAGATAATTGATTTGCCAATGTATTGTGGAAATTATAACATGTCATACATGTAAAATAAAATATGTGTCAATAACAAAAAGCCATAAAAATATTAATAATTGGTGCAAATAGTCCAATTTGAAACAGTGTCAAGCAAACAAAGAGCTAAAATGCAAACTAAAGCCAGCTATAGACCACTTACCATAGATATATTTTAAATACAAAAAAAAGTTTAAATTAAAAAAATGAAATAAAGTGTATCAGGGAAATTTAAACCATATAAAACTGATCTATTTACATTAACAACAAACAGATTGTACAATAAAAAAGACAATACTTAAAATAAATCACCATAAAATAATAAAGTTTAAATTAACAAGAAACATATATGTTCTAATACATATATGAACCTAATAACATAATTTCAAACATACAAAAAAAACTGACCAAAGGGAAAAATAGGCAAATCCACCATCACAATTAATAAATTTAACACATTTCTATCAGTAAGTGATAAGCTCAGAAAACAAAAATTAATAAGGACATAGATTATTTGAGGAAAACAACTTACTTGACATAATAATAAAATGAAAGTTATATTTGTTTCCTTCTTTCTATTTTCTTTGTGTTTTTCAAAATTCTTTTTCTAACTTCCTAAGATTCTGTCCTTGCTTTTTACTTAATTGCACTTAGTTGATTAATCTCGTTACCTTTTGGGGGACTTGCTTTAAGTCTCTTTATGTTTTCAAGTTTTGTAAACGTTCTCTGTGTAGAAAGCAAGAACAGAAATACAACTAGGAAAATACAACATGTTTGGAAATTAAGCAACAAAGAAAACAACAAAAATCTACATAAAACTTTTAGATACAAATGCATATGTTAAAAAATCAGAGGTTTAAAATTGATAAGCCTAAGCATACCACTTAGGACAAAATTCTATAAAAATACAAGTTATCAAAAACTAGATCAAGAAGGAATGAATAACCTGAAAATATTTATAAGCTTCAAAAAATTAAATAAGTATTGAAAAATTTTCCAACAGAGGAATCACTGTCCCCAGATAGACTAATCTTTGAGTGCTACTGTACATTCAAGAAACAAATAATTCCAGATTTACACAGATAGTAACAAAGTATAGAAAAGAAGTAATCTGCCCCATCTTATTTCCTGAGGCTAGCATCTTGAAATGAGGGTTAAGACCTGATAAGGGCAGTGTTAATAAAGAAAATAATAGGATAATTTCACTCATGAATATAAATGCAAAAATCCCAAACAAAATATTAGCAAATTAAATCCAGCATGTTCAAATAAAATTCAATATTCACTTATAATAACTCATTACATATGAGGAATAGAAAGGAATATCTTTAATAAAATAAAGGATACTGATAACAAATCCTACACCAAGCATTTCAACTATAATTAATAGTAAAATATATTGAATATGCTTATTTCATGTCTAGAAAAAAACAATAATGCCCATTATTAGCAACTCTAATAAATATTGTCTTGGAGAACCTGGCCAGGGCAGAATTTTTAACAGAAATTTCAAAACCTGATTAAGAAACATTAAAGAATATAGATAGTCAATATTCATGGAAGATGTAGTACATACTCTGATGCTTCACCCACATCTTCTCTTTGGGCTGCAATGGTTAATTTTTGATTTCAACTTGACTGGACTAAGGGATACCTAGATAGTTGGGCAGAAAAACATTATTTCTGAGTGTGTCTGTGAAAGCATTTCTGGAGAGGATTTGCACGTGAGTCGGAGGACTGAGTGGGGAACATCTGCCCTCAATGTTGACAGACACCATCCTATTGCCTGGGGAAACAATGGAACAAAAAGGCAGAGGAATAGGGAATTTTGTCTCTCTCCTGGAGCTGGGACACTCTTCTTCTGCTCTTGAACATCAGAATTCCAGGTTCTCTGGTCTTTGGACTCAGGAACTTGCACCAGCAGCCCCCCAGTTTCCCAGGCCTTCAGCCTCAGACAGAAAGTTACACAGTTACACCATTGGCTTTCCTGGTTCTGAGGGCATTTGGATTTGGACTGAGCCACACTACCGACTTCCCTTACTTTCCACCTTGCAGAAGGCCTATCATGGCACTTCTCAGCCTCCATAATCATGTAAGCCAATTCGCCTAATAAGTCCCCTCTCATATATTTCCATCTGCCTATGTATTTCTATATCTATGTCTATATCCTATTGGTTCTGTCTCTCTGGAGAACCATGACTAATCCCTGTGGACTAATGCACCCATCCACAGCTGCTGTGAATATCAGCTTCTACAGCTCAAAACTTCATCCCTTATTACAAACTGACCTCTGCTGCAGGGAACTGCATCATTCAAGGTTATGCACTTTCCCAATAGGGAGCTACATTAAATAACTGGATGGCATGGGTATCCAAAGGCCCACCCCCTGCCTCAATTAGGGGTAATTTTGAAGGACTATTCTGACTCTAGAGCTCTTAAGAGGATTGGATGAGTCTTCAGTTACAACTGAATTATGATAAAGAAGTTGCTGTTACAGAACTGAGCTCCCTGATAGCAATAGGGATGTTAGGATTCTGAAATAAAGGAGGCCAGGTAGCAGCATTTGTATGCCAGAAACAAATTAGGAACAATTATTGTAATAAGGGGCAAGTTTGGAGTGGCATGCAGGGGTTCCAGTCTACAGAGAGCTATGGTAACTGAAAATAGATCATAATGTTTGTAGAGACAAGACAGATATAAAGCTATTGATTAATTTTTACAATCAAAAGAAATCAAGAATTGATTATCAAGAACCTAAGAGCAACTACCCAACAAAATATCATACCTGTCCTTGTTCCTAGACCTGAGTCAATTCTCAAACCTGAAACTCATTAATGGAAACCATGTGAACAGACCACATGGACATAATGGGCTGGGTATATTCAGAAGCATTAAATCATAAGATTGGGTGGACCCAGTAGCAATTCATCAGAAGATGGACATGATATCAAGGTTTGGGCAAGAACAGCCAGAGCAAACTTCAAATGCAGGTGGATCAACACTGCTGGTCATTATTATTACACCAGGAGGCAACACATAGCTAATGTTTGCCTGATGTTGTGATACAAAGTCCTGGTACACTTGCTTTAATTTGGTACAGTTCTGGAAAGCCATCCCAACTTCATAATTCCCATCAGCACAGGGCAGAAGTCTCTCTGGCACAAAGGGTTAAACATAACCTCAACAAAGCACTGACTAAAAAATAAGTTGCTCTGACCCAAGGGAGACTCTTAGAAAGTCTTAAAATTAAAAAGGCTTAAAAATGAAATCACAGTCATCTCTAGCAGTAGGGAAGAATGTGCACATACCTGAGACTGTGGCCTCTATGAAATAATCAGAGAAGCAACTTGCAAGATACTAGGCCCAGGAAAAATATGGAGCAAACAAACAAAATCCCTGAACTGTGATATAAGATTTCAGTACTCTCCCACACACCCATTCAATGATAAAGGGTAAAAATATAGCTGGTTAAGGGGAGCTTAAGCAGAGCCTTTATACAATAAGTGGCTTATGCCAGCAGAGTGGCTTATAACTAGACCAAAAGATAAAGACAAGAGAAAAAAATATAAGCAGGGACATCAAAGGTTGCAAACAGCAAGGGGAACTTCACAAAATTAGTTTAGCCAAGTCATTGAACAAATAACCAACCAAACAACAACAAAAATAATCTGAATGTGGGTGGGAGGGTGGGAATCAGTAGCAAGAGTTTTGACAATATACTATCTAAAATGTTCAGTTTTCGACAAGAAAAAAAATTATGAGGCATGCAAAGTAACAGGGAAATGTGATCTATGTACAGAGAGTAGAACAGGCACTAGAAACTGCCTTTAAAGGAGCTCAGATGGTGGATCTAGCAGATAATAACTTCATATCAACTATATTCAATGAACCAAAAGAAGCCAGGCTTAAAGAATTAAAAGAAAGCATGATGACAATGTCTCTTTAAGAATGTTAATAAACAGAAATTATTTTAAAGGACCAAATAGAAACTCTAGAATTTAAAAAACGAATCCATTTTGGATTCAAAATGAATAACATTTTGATGTTTAGGAAAGAATGTGAATAGAAAATGAACACGGAAAATGTTAACATTAGTGAATAAAATTTTCATTTTTATGTATTTCTTAAAATACATATTTAAAAACCTGAGCAATCTCACTTAAGTATTCACAAGTGAGTAACAACACTATCTTCTCTGTCATCCTCCAAATGCATAGAACTCTCTATATTGTTCTAGGCTAACAGCTCAGATTAGAGTTAAGTAAGGAAATTATCAAAGACACAACACAACAAAGCAAAAAATGCCCTTCCTTATTCAAACCTGATCCTGATGCCATTATAAAACATCAGAACAAATTTCTGAAAGCCAAGATGTATCCAAATCATCTTGTGATTGAATCTTTTTTTGTATTGTTTAGAATTTGATTCAGGGTTTTGAGTACTATTTAAAATTGTGTTGATAATTTAATTCCTTCTTAATTTCCCTAAAATGGTATGTACACTTATGGATACATATGTTTCTACATACAATAAAAAGTTATCTAGTTAGTCCTGTACATTAACCATTTTACTAATTCAAAAAGTACTAAATTAATTCTTTAAATTCTAAGAACACAATATTTAATGTGTATCTTATATTAGGAAACATACGTTGACAAGGAATTTAACAGCTTTCATATCCTTCACAAACTAATTTTCCCCTAATTCAAATTCTTTTAAATCTTAAGAAACATGTTTTCAATGATTTAAGTGTAAATAGCCATATAACATACCCTCCTCACATTAACTCAAATTATAGAATTGAATTACAAAAATTGTGTTTGGTGGGTATATAGCTATTTATCCCTAGGCTCATGGTCATCTTTTCATCACATTGCTTAATGCCACAATCCAGTGATGTTTAAATCTTGATCAGCAGAATAGTTTCTACATGAGTCATTCTTTTCTGAAAGTTAAGGCATGATATCATAAGGAAAACAAATTACTGTATGCATAACCAGGAAATCAACCATCAGAAAGAACATAGTTTTTTGACATATTTGGACATTCAAAAACTGAGATATTTTAACTCTTATATTTTGTTCTTTTATTTTCCACAACTGTCTAATTTAGATTAGACATTTTCCTGACAGGAGAATGTCAAATGCTTCCCTATTTTGTTTGTAAGAATATATTGGTTGTCACTTTTAAAATGAAAATCTGTTTTTGCTGATAATAAAAGTAACATAATCGCTTTAATATTCCTAGGTATACAAAGTCAAACATGAACTCCTCAACACAGTTTAAGTTTAATAAAAATAATTCAAATAAATAAAATATTCTAATATTCTTCATAAAAGGTCTCTGGTCGATATATAGGAACATAGCAAACTTTAGAAGAAGTAAATTGATATTGTTCTTAAATGCCTATGCTAGTAGTTTAAAAGGAGGATAATAATCTACCTGTTGTTGCAATAATTATTAGAATTGTCATTCTCTCTAATGTTCTTATGTGAAATATAAATACACATACTACTATATACTGCATGTATACATTATATATAATATATACATTATATATAATATTAATTATTATATATAATATATATTAATTATTTATTATATAGTATATAATACATACAAAATCTTATGTAGTATGTAGTGATATAATTATAATATAATTCTCACTATTTTCTGAATTTTGAGATAATCCAGAGACTAGTACTGTAGCTGACTACCTGACTCAATGCTTGAAACTCAAACTTTCTATTTTCTCTATTCTTGTATTTCCAGCCAAATCAAACATAGTGTCATTATACAATGATACTGATGCTTCTCAGGTAAAGTAATTGAATCAAAGCTCAAAATGAGCAGAGCAATTTCACCTCTGGTTAGAGAAATAAGCATGTCCAGCTCTTACAAGTTTTGAGAGGCCAGGTGAATAAACGATTTTTTTATTCTGATCTCTGATGATTCATCTTAGAAACCTAGTAGCACAAGCACACCCAGGGCCTCAGCAGTGTCATGCTGATAAGAGTGCCTGTTCTGTGTGATTGTCTGTTGCATTAGACACCTAAGCCACGAGTCCCAGCACTATCAGCCTCCCCAGTTGTTTGATATATGGACTTAGGATAAATGAAACATTCCACGTGGGTAAGAATATTGATTAATGCATCTCAGAATTCCATCTCACATGAGACTTAAGAGAAGGTTTACAGAGATTATAGCAATTCTCCTTCATGAATTCAATGATCAGAGATATTTTTGGAAATTTTTCATTTCCCTTTAACAATCATTTATGTCTTTTATTCATAAATTTAGTAAAAACTCTTCTGAATGAATGTATAAATATAAAGCTCCTTTTGGATAAACAATTAAAGCAATAACTTCATATATTTACTACTGAGGGAAAATTCTCCAAATATGACATTGACCACCTGGTCAGATGATTATTTTCCATTCAAAGAAAGGAGTGACTACTCGAAGAGAAAAGCTAGAGAATGGATAATAGAGAGAGGAAAAGGTGAAAGGTAAAAGAAAGAATCCTAAGGAAACTCTCAAAGTGACAATATACTTTTTTGAAAAATGGAGGAACAGAATCACTGCTTCAAAACAGTACAGACTCTCTGTCCCCCTTTCTTTCCTTCTTGTGTGCTCACAGAGGCTTTAAAAGTGAACGATATCTAAAACTTGGAATGATACCAAGGGTTAGTCTTGAGAAAACTCATGAGAAACGACATTTCCCCATGTAGCTCGAACAATGCTGGTGTTGGAGCTGGTAGCACTGATTTCTCAGTGTTTCAGCAAATGCGTCCCAGACATACAGTGGATTTTTGGAGAGAGGATGGTGTTATGAATTCAATATTAATTACTCTATTTGCTCTCAAGAAGTTTAGCATTTTCCAATAATATAAGAAAAATAGACAATTAGTATGTAAATATAGGGATAGATGGAATAAATTTAAGTAAGCATTAAGGGGGAAAGATGATTTAGATTTTCTCAATCTCTTCAGTAGAGAAGAGCTCCTTAGGAAATGATGGAGGGGAATCATGGAAACTTATTTTTCTATGTCTTCTGTTTTTCACTTTTAACAGCTTTATTGAGGTATAATTTATATACTAAACAATTCCTCCATTGCAAATGTACAGTTTGCTGGCTTCAGTAAGCTTATACACTTGTGCAAGCTTCATCACATCCAGTTTTAGAACACTTCCATGACCACTTCAAAAATACCTTGTACTTGTTTATAATCAATTGCAGCTTTCACCCTCAGGAAAACAGTGATTGGTTTTCTTTTTATGTAGATTTGACTTTTCTAGAAAGTTTATATAAACAGAATCATACAATATATAGAATGTTATGTCTGCTTTCTTTTACTTAACATAATTTTTTGAGGTTCATTCATGTGATTGTATAATCAATTCATTCTTTTTCATTGATGTTATTCTATTTTGTGGTTATACTGCACTGTGTTCATCCATTCACAAATCAGTGGACGTTTGGATTTTTCCCCAGTTTTCAGCTATCATGAATAATGCAGTTATGAACATTTGTGAATAGGTCTTCCTGTGGACATATGCTTTTATTGCTCTTGGGTGGATACTTTAAAGTGGAATTGCTGGTTTGTAACTATCAAACAGTTTTTCAAAGTGGCTGTACCATTTTACATTCCTATGAGAAATGTTTGAGAATTCTAGCGTTTTTTCACATCTGTATTAGATTCCCATTACCACTGTAACAAATTACCACAGATTTAGTGGCTAAAAACAATACGAACATATTATCTTACAGTTCTGGAGGTCAGAAGTTGAAATGGGTCTCTTGGGGCTAAAATCGAGGTGTTGGCAAAACCGCCTTCCTTCTGTAGGCTCTAGGGGCAAACGTGTTCCTTGTCTTTTCCAGCTTCTAGAGGCTGCCAGCATTCCTTGGCTCCTGGACCCACATGATTGCAACCTCTGCTTCCAACATCACATCTTCTTCCCTGACTGACCCTCCTGCCTCCTTCTCATAAGGACCTTTGTGATTTAGCCCAAGATAATCTTCCCATTTCAAGATCCTTAACTTAATCACATCTACAAAGTTTCTCTTGCCATGAGAGATAACATATATACAGTTTCTGAGGATTAGACATGGACATAGGAGCAGATGTTCATTTTTCTTCTGACCACAACAGTCTCATGAACATTTGGTATTGCACTTTTTTTAGTTATATCCATTCTCTGACTTCATTGTGGTTTTAATTTTCATTTTCTTAATGACTAATAATGTTGAATATACTTTTATGTGCTTATTAGCCATTTGTATCTCTTCTTTGGTAAAAGGTTTGTTTAAATATCTTGTCAATTTCATTGGTTTGTTTGTCTTGTTATTTAGTGATAATATATATTTTAGCCACAAATTCTTTATCAAATATATGATTTTCAAATATCTTCTCCTATATCTTACTTGCCTTTTTATTTTCTTAATGGAGTCTTTAGAATAGCAAATATTTTTACTTTTGGTAAAGTCTAATTAATCATTTGTCTTCTATGAAGCATGTTGTTAGTGTCCTATCTAAAAAAGTTTTTGACCAACCCAATATAAAATTTTTTTCTCCATTGTTTCCTTCTAGAACTTTTATTAGTTTTAATGCTTGTGTCTATGATACATTTTGAGTAAAATTTTTATGTGGTGCTTGTAAAGGTAGTAAGTTTACTTTTCAAAATGGATATCTATCTAACTGTTCCAGCACATTTGGCTGAAAAAAATAATCATTTCCCTCATTGAATCACCTTGCCCCTATGTAAAATTCAATTGTGGATTTACTTATGGGTTCTCTCTTCTGTTACAATGATTTATATGTCTATCCTTATGACAATACCACACTGTCTTGATCATTGTAGCTTTATATTAAGTTTTAAAATCAGGTAGTATACATTCTTTATGATTTGCTTTTTCAAAAATTATTTTGTCTATATTTGGTTTTTTGTCCATATAAATTTTATGGTTAGCTTGTTGATTTATCAAGAAAAAATGGTTGAGACTTGGATAAGAATTTCACTGAATCTGTAGATCTATTTGGGGAAGAATTACCATCTTACCATTCTTGAGACTTCCAGTCCATGAATATGATATATCTCTGCATTTATTTAGTTTTTCTTAAAATTCGCTCAAAAATACTTTGTAGTTTCAATGTACAGGTCTTGTGATGCTTTTGTTAAATTTATTTCTAAGTATTTTATTCCATTTAATGCTAATGTGAATGCAAACAATTTCTTAATTTCATTTTTGGGTTATTTGTTGCTAGCATTTATATATATAATCTTATTTGTGTATGTTAATCTTGTGTCCCATGACGTTGATAAACTTACTTATTGGCTCTAATAATTTTTGTATATACATTTCTTAGGATTTTTAAAGATCGTGTCACCTGTGAATAAAGACAGTTTGGATTTCTTTTCCTTTCCTTATTTCGCTTACTAGAATCCAATCTGCAATGTTGATAGAGGTGATACAAGCAGCCATCCTTATATTATTCCCAATCTTAGGTAGAAAATATTTAGTCTTTCACCATGAAGTCGGAGGTTGGCTACAGTTTTTTTTTGCAGATGTCCTTTTGTTAAGGAAGCTCTCTTTAAAAGTTGTTGAGAGTTTTTTTAAATCATTGATGACTGTTGGATTTTGTCAAAAATCCATTTATCAAAAATGGCTTTTTGTGCAACTATTGTGATGGTGTGTGGGGTTTTTTTGTGTGTGTGTCTTTTGTTCTATTGATATAGTGTATTATACTAATTTACTTTTAGATCTTACACCAATCTTGAATCCCTGGGATAAATACCACTTGCTCATGGCATATAATCTTTTTTTATATGTTCCTGGATTCAGTTTGCTAATTTTTTTTAAAGGATTTTAGCATCTATTTTCATGAGGGATGTTGGACTGTAGTTTTCCTTTCTGAGATGTCTTTGCTATTAGGGTAATATTAGCCTCATAAAATGAGACAGAAAGTGTTCCCTGCTACTCTATTTCTGAAAGAGTCTGCATAGTATTAATATTATTTTTTCCTCTGCAGTGAAGTCTTCTGGGCCTGGACTATTTTTTATAGGAAGGTTACAATTCTATATCTTTATGTGACCCACAATTTATTCAATTTTTTTCCTATTTCTCTTTGAAAAAGTTTTGGTACTTTATGTCTTTCTAGGAATCTGTCTATTTTATCTAATTTGTCCAATTTGTTGGTATACAGTTGTTCATGATATTCCCTTATAATTTAGTAGAGTCTATAGTGGTGTTCCTCTTTTATTCCTGATTTTGGTAACTTGTGTCTTCTTTTCTTCATCAGCCTATCTAAAAGTTTATTAATTTTGTTGGTTTTTTTTTTTTCAAAAAATCATCTTTTGGTATTATTGACTTTCTCTATTATTTTTCTCCTTTCTTCTTTGTATTTTCACTTTGAACTTTATTATATAATTCTTTTTATTTACTTTGGGTTTGTTTGCTCTTTTTTCCTAGCTTTTCATGGTGAAAGCCTGGGGCTGCCATTTCAGGTATGTTTATGTGCTTTATGGAATACCATACATTTCTGAGAGTCTGGTCCTTTCTCTTCAATTGTTTCTTACTGTTTTTTGAATTGGATTATTTCTATTGGTATATCTTCTAGTCCTCTATTTTTATCTCTTCTATCTCAGATCTGCTATTGAACCCATCTTGTGAATCTTTCACTATAGTTATTATATTTTTAAGCTCTAAATTTCAGGGGTTTTTTTTCATGCTTATTATTTCTTTATTGAGATTTCCTATGTATTGAGCCATTGTCATCATATTTTCTTTTCATTTTTTGAACACAATTGCCTTTAATTCTTGGCACGTATTTTTAATGGCCTCTTTGAAGTTTCCTGCTGTTTTTCTTGAAGCTCTACCAGTTTTTTAAGAAGGAATAATTCTCAATTTGTTGTCTGATTTTGGTTAATTTCAAGACCATTAAATAGTTATTTTTGTTAGTTTTTTCCAGTTTTATTCTTAGTTTTTGTTGGGAGGATTTGCTGAGCTCTTCATGCCACAATAAGAGAAGTTCTTATATGTTTCTTCTTGGTTAATGGAACCCATGACTTACTCCCTCTATATTTTATTTGACTCTTTTCTCATCTAACTGTGCACTTTAATCTACTTTATAAGCCTAAGAGAAAAAGAAAAGAATGTCCTTCTCTATAGTCCTGACTTACCAAGTAGTGGCATTGACTAGAGAATATCAATATCTAGCCATATTAGTCCTTTAACCTTTTTATCTATAACATTAGCTAAGTCCTTTCATTTGCCCCTAAGGACTGTATTTTCATAAAGAGGACTAAGAGTCATTTATCCGACTCTCTCATGGTAGTACTGTGAATATTAAGTAACAAATGACTGAAAATGACATTGCCAAATGTAAACTATTAGGAGAAGCATTCAGTGATTTCTGAAACAGTGCTTACACATGAAGCACATTCATTTCTTCCAACTCTGCAAAATATTTAATAGAATAAGTCATTTTCTTTCCAGAATTATATAAAATATAGGGTATTTATTTTTAATCATATATTTTAAATTCTGGGACCACCAACTAAGAAAATAAACGTTCTGTAAATATGAGAAAGAGGGAAAATAGAAACAGAATGTAGGTAATGATCATCAGCAAGGCATATTTAGGAACCCATTGCAAAGTCTATTTCATTAATGTGCCATGGATCATTGTCCTCATAAAAAACATTGATAGATACATTTAATAAATTCTCTGAAATAGGAGGATACTATATTATCATCCATCATCCCCAGTGGGCCCTCCTGAAGCCCTTGGACTATAACTGTAACAAATTACTTTCCCCTCAAGTAATGTAGAATCTTATTTAAAAATGTGTGTCTGTATCTCTTTTTTATATCGTAAAATAACTTCCTGAAGAAGAGGAACCAATGCTGTCAAATCTACTTTTCTAAAGCATCTAACACAGTGCCAAATAAAACTGAATGCTTTATTCTTTTCTGATAATGATAAATTTAACAATACCATCTTATAGAAACTCAAGCATATATAGAAATGAGGTAATTTATCAGCAACAGTGCAATTATGGAGCACACAAAGAATTCTGGGCAAGAGAAAAATTAGACAATGTTTCTAATTAGTAAATAGATTTGTCTGGGACTTAGCCTAACATTAGGATGTTAAATAAAAGATGTGGGTACTAGCTCAGGAATATAAATGTGTAAGCAGAAGCTGTAATTTTTTTAGTCAAATATAGGGGTGAGATAGGGATATAGGAAAATAGAATAAAACTGGATACAATCCATGAAAAAAAATGGGTGATATACAAGGCAAAACTGAGTCCAGGATTCAGACTGCCTACTTATATACTACAACAGTGGGCCTTCAGCAAGAGAAAGCTGTAGATGGAGATATAGGGAATGGATGGTTTGGAAAATCTGACAACATGTGCCAGAGTTACTGGGTAACTGAGATTGGGGCCAGTAAAACCAGCCACTGGGGTATTCTTTCACTAATAAGATTGGAATTAACCAGGACCTTCATTAACTAAGGAATTGTGAAACAGGAGTGAGGCTACTTCATTTCTCAAAACATTTCTGTGGATAATATTCATTGATGGTTATTATTTCAGTTTACAAATTACCTAATAGAAAATAAGAAACCCCCATACTAAGGAAGACATGCTCAAGTAAAGAAAGAGATTAACTTGTCAAAGAGTTCAATCAAAAACTCATTATTAAACAATATGTCCCATTCAACTGACAGCTATCCCAAACAAAATGTTTTCTGATCAAAAAATAGGGTAAGTTTACAAATAAGAAAATCAGCTGAAGAAAATGGCAGACAAAAAGATAAAATTTTATATCAAATACCAATTTTGTATGGCCTCTGGTTTTTTTAGGGTTAGGGGTTGCAAAACTTTAAGAAAATTAGAAAATGTTTGTTCTACCATTTTAGTAAATATTGAGTGGATAGAAAAGGATGAACATCTTCCACATAAAGGCAGACTGAAAACTACAGTTTTTAACCTACAGTGGTCGTATTATCAAGTCCCTGGTCGTTTGTAGAACTTTCTTCCCTAAGAAAAGGGATCTTCTGAGAATAAGGAGGAAAGAACGCCCTCTCCTCCTCTGTACTATCTTGTGAGACCCTCTAAGAATGAGCTCTTCTTCTGGGACTTTCTAATCAGGCCAGAAAGTGAGGGCTCCTGGAAGTAAAGGAGAAAGGGATTGTTCCAAACTGCACAAGAAGAAGCTTAGAGTAAAAGTAACAAAACACTTTTAGCCAAATGGGCTTCTATCGCAGAGGAGAAAAGGCCTCAGGTCACCTTGGCTTTCCTTATGGCTCTCAACAAGCTATCCCTGGCCCCCCACTGCCATTCTCTGTGCCATACACCAGAGCCACTTCCTTCTGTCTTATGTGCGACAGTGGCCAGTCTTGGATGGATTTCAGTTGCTCCCGGTAGCAGTCACCTCCCCAATTTTACATTCCGCCTAGTGTTGCCTAATCTCTAAGTAAGCCTCCTGATACGAGCAGTCTCTCACCATCTCGCCCCACCACTTACATCTGATACCCACCCTGACAGTGCACAGCTAGGATGTTGGGTGGCACCCAGCCAGCTCATACTAGGTAAGGACAAACTATATAAATTCATAGATAATGTGGTTTTGAACTTTTATATTAAGATCCAGAACACTAACAATGATTTTGTAACAAATAAAATATTCACGATAAAAAAGCAAATCACAAAGGTGGTACAATACTTGATTTTAAAACTTAATATAAAGCTACAATAATCAAGATAATGTGGTATTGTCATAAGGATAGGCATATAAATCATTGTAACAGAACAGAGAACCCGTAAGTAAATCCACAATTGAATTTTTACACAGGGGCCAAGGTGATTCAATGAGGGAAATGATTATTTTTTTCAGCCAAAGGTGCTGGAACAGTTAGATAGATATCCATTTTGAAAAGTGAATTTACTACCTTTACAAGCACCACATAAAAATTTTACTCAAAATGTATCATAGACATAAGCATTAAAACTATAATAAAAGTTCTAGAAGGAAACAATTGGGAAATTTTTTTATATCAGGTTAGTCAAAAACCTTTTTAGATAGGACACTAAAAACATGCTTCATAGAAGACAAATGATTAATTAGACTTTACCAAAAGTAAAAATATTTGCTATTCTAAAGACTCCATTAAGAAAATAAAAAGTCGAGTAAGATACAGCAGAAGATATTTGAAAATCACATATTTGATAAAGAATTTGTAGCTAAAATATATATTATCACTAAATAACAAGACAAACAAACCAATGAAATTGACAAGATATTTAAATAAACCTTCTACCAAACAAGAGATACAAATGGCTAATAAGCACATAAAAGTATATTCAACATTATTAGTCATTAAGAAAATGAAAATTAAAACCACAATGAAGTCAGAGAATGGATATAACTAAAAAAAATACAATACCAAATGTTCATGAGGCTGTTGTGGTCAGAAGAAAAATGAACATCTGCTCCTATGTCCATGTCTAATCCTCAGAAACTGTATATATGTTATCTCTCATGGCAAGAGAAACTTTGTAGATGTGATTAAGTTAAGGATCTTGAAATGGGAAGATTATCTTGGGCTAAATCACAAAGGTCCTTATGAGAAGGAGGCAGGAGGGTCAGTCAGGGAAGAAGATGTGATGTTGGAAGCAGAGGTTGCAATCATGTGGGTCCAGGAGCCAAGGAATGCTGGCAGCCTCTAGAAGCTGGAAAAGACAAGGAACACGTTTGCCCCTAGAGCCTACAGAAGGAAGGCGGTTTTGCCAACACCTCGATTTTAGCCCCAAGAGACCCATTTCAACTTCTGACCTCCAGAACTGTAAGATAATATGTTCGTATTGTTTTTAGCCACTAAATCTGTGGTAATTTGTTACAGTGGTAATGGGAATCTAATACAGATGTGAAAAAACGCTAGAACTCTCATACATTTCTCATAGGAATGTAAAATGGTACAGCCACTTTGAAAAACTGTTTGATAGTTACAAACCAGCAATTCCACTTTAAAGTATCCACCCAAGAGCAATAAAAACATATGTCCACAGGAAGACCTATTCACAAATGTTCATAACTGCATTATTCATGATAGCTGAAAACTGGGGAAAAATCCAAATATCCATTGATTTGTGAATGGATGAACACAGTGCAGTAAAACCACAAAATAGAATAATACCAATGAAAAAAAGAATTGATTATACAATCACATGAATGAACCTCAAAAAGTTACGTTAAGTAAATGAAAGCAGACATAATATTCTATATATTGTATGATTCTGTTTATATAAACTTTCTAGAAAAGTCAAATCTACTTAAAAAGAAAACCAATCACTGTATGTCTGGGGTACATTTGCTGAAACACTGAGAAATCAGTGCTACCAGCTCCAACACCAGCATTTGTTCAAGCTACATGGTGAAATGTCATTTCTCATGAGTTTTCTCAAGAGTAACCCTTGGTATCATTCCAAGTTTTAGATATCGTTCACTTTTAAAGCCCCTGTGAGCACACAAGAAGGAAAGAAAGGGGGACAGAGGATCTGTACTGTTTTGAAGCAGTGATTCTGTTCCTCCATTTTTCAAAAAAGTATATTGTCACTTTGAGAGTTTCCTTAGGATTCTTTATTTTATCTCTTACCTTTTTCTCTCTCTATTATCCATTCTCTAGCTTTTCTCTTTGAGTAGTCACTCCTTTCTTTGAAAGGAAAATAATCATCTGACCAGGTATTCAAGGTCATATTTGGAAAAATTTCTCCCATTCACTAGTTTCTTGAGCAAGTATATTTTACCTGGACTCTGAATTGAATCATTTAATCCATTCATTTTACTATTCATAACATAAATCATGACCGTCACATCTGAATCAGTCATATGGTAAGTCACATCAATTTTAAATAGCTGAAGTAAGTGAATTGGCTAACATGAAATCCATGCACTTCAGCATCTGTTGACACTGCCAAAATCAATGGCCACCAAGCAACTTCTTAAAAAATGACAATTGCACAGCCTGCAAGTAATATCTATAGGGATGATAGCCATTCAGCCCTTTTCATTCAACATTATTCAATATGTTCCAACCTCCTGCCAAATAGTGTGCAAGGTTCAGGACATACAGAATTGGAAGCAAAAGTTCCTAACCTTGGAGAAACTCTCATTTACCTAAAAGCAGACATGGTAAGAGATAATTTGCTCTATAATGTGATTAGAACTATAATGTAATACAGACAAAATGTTGGAAGAGTTCAGAGATGACAGAATGTGTTTTACTTGTTTCTTCTATTGCTCTTCCTCAATGTTACAAACTTCCACCCAAATTTTTTCATGGTTCCTTAGGAACTGATGAGAAGACAAACTAAGGATTGTCACAAATGTACCCTGGAAGGATGCTGTTCTTAGCAGTAGCTGTACTATATCCTCACATTCTCAGGTTCTATAATATGAAAATATTTTAATAAAAATGGTGGAGCCCAAACCACTGAGATTGGTGTCAGTTCTTTCATTAAGAGAAACTATCTCAGGGACTACTGGGTAAAAGTTATGATTGAACACAGGCATTTACTTTTATTTCTCCCCCAACACCATTAAAATAATAATAAAGGGACTTTTAAAAGATACAAACTCAGAAAGGCGTGAAGAACAGGAGAATAAAGAACAACCACAAATTTTTGGAAAGCCAAAAGAAAATGAATAAAGAAATTTAGACGAGGCCCCCAAAAGTAAATTCTATCTTTAAGTCTTCCAAAATTTCAGGAATAGGTGGCACTAACTCATGAAATTGGAAAATGCTCGAAACTCTATTTGAGTAATAAATAAATCTACATACATATCCATCACCTCAGCAAAATAAATTTTAAAATAACAAGCAAATAAATAATTGAATTTAATTTTCAAATATAGTATCTTTAGACTTCCAAATATGAGAAAATATATCTTCAGGAAGATAAAACCGACGGAATACCTGATACATCTGAATGTATAGAGATGACTAAGACATTCCAATCAGACTGTTGAATTATTGATAAGTACAGAGAAAGTATATATAACACCAAGCAAACAGCAGCAGCAATAACAACAAAATAATAAATACCAAGGAACAAAAGCTGTGTGTAGGAAAGAAAAAATTAGCATAGTTGCTACATTGATTTACCATAAATTGTATTTGTACAATTATGTTAATATAAGCACAAAATTTTTTTTTTGCAGAAGAACAACATGTTTATGGTGGCAAAACACAAAATGTTATATTTGCATAATATGCTATTGTTTTGGCAGGTGAATAATAATCCTGTACATTGCAGGTTTTAAAAAAATTAATTTATTTATTTTTATTTCAAAATATTACTGGGGTACAAACATTTAGGTTACATATATTGCCTTTGCACCACCTGAGTCAGAGCCACAAGGGTGCCCGTCCCCCAGACAGTACGCACTGCACCCATTAGGTGTGAATATACCCATCCCCTCCTCCCACCTGCCTGACACCCAATGAATGTTACTTTCATATGTGCACATGAGTGTTGACCAGTTAGTACCAATTTGGTGGTGAGTATATGTGGTGCTTGCTTTTCCATTCTTGTGATACTTCACTTAGGAGGATGGGCTCCAGCTCTATCCAGGATAATACAAGAGGTGTTAGTTCACCGTTGTTTTTTGTGGCTGAGTAGTACTCCATGGTATACGTATGCCACATTTTATTAATCCACTCATGTATTGATGGGCACTTGGGTTGTTTCCACATCTTTGCAATTGTGAATTGTGCTGCTATAAACATTCGAGTGTAGGTGTCTTTTCTTATAGAATGTCTTTTTTTCCTTTGAGTGAATATCCAGTAGAAGAACAAAAGAGAAGCCTTGTAATATCCATGCTGCTCATTTGTCATTTGCTTGCTTCTTGACATAGCCTATTCTTTCTAATAAGAGAAAAAGCCTATTAATTTTCAGTCTTCATCATTCTTAACTACTTCAAAGGAATTATTCAATTTTAGAAACTTGAAGCATGATGCTAGCTATAAGAGGGATTTAAAATTCATTTCCAAATAGTTACATATATGTGAGAAAATTTCAGGTGGCAGATATTAATAATGGAACAAGCTGCGTGAGAAAAGAGCATCAAGGTTTTGATGCCCTACCCCTCAAAAAAGCACCCGATGAAGGTCAAAAACTAACTATATAAATATCTAGTGGTAATGATACTTTAATACAACCCCCCCTTTTATCTGTTTATTCTTGAAGGTATGTTGGTATTTGGGGGGGGGGTTGAAGAAGAGAAGGAATAAATGCAGCAGACTTACAAATCCAATGGAAACATGGTGAAGACCCCAATGCCTTCGCTGTTTATTGTCATCTATCTTTCTTATAAAACATTTGTGCTACAAAGAAAAAGTTTTATATGAACAGAATCATTTTTTAACTTGAAATCAAGAACCCTCAAGTATATGTTACAAAATCAATGAATTTACGGCCAAGAGGTGGTAAGTTGAGACAAAAGAAAGTCAAAGGTAACTTCCAGAATTCTTACAACAAATTCACTAAGATTCTGTATTAGTGGGGATCTTGTTAAGCCCACTGAAAAATGATTAAGGACAGGTAGAATCCTGGCTTTCATAAAACATCATTATAGGTATCAAGAAAACTTTATTAAGAAGTTGATTTTGCAATACACTAATACATGCACTTAACAAAGAAAAAATTAATCATTGTTCTCTCTCATTTGTAATCTGACCCAGATACAATTACACAGACATTTGTAATCTGACACAGCTACTTAAAATGCTTGGGCATCTTAAGTAAACACTGAACAACACATATACTGATGATGTCATATTTGTATTGTTTGTGATCAAAATACAGCATTTTAGAGGGCGGGAATAAGCATTAAAAACATTACTATACACATCTTTTGACCCAACAAGTTCACTACTGGGAATCTTTTCCTAAAATTCTGCATATGTACGAAGATATGTACACAAGAACATTCAATGCAGTATCATATGTGAAAGAAAAAAATGGAAATATCTAAAATATCCATTAATTTTAGAATGTCCAAATGATAAATCTGTATTATGGAATATTAAGAGATATATACATGCACATACACACACAATGCCTAGAACAAATATATGGTAATACAGTCATGCATCACTTAACAATAGGGATACATCCTGAAAAATGCATCATTAGGTGATTTTGTCATTGTGCAAACATTATAGAGGTACTTACACAAACCTAGGAGGTATAGTCTACCATACATCTAGGCTGTATGATATAGCTGACTGATCCTAGGCTATGAACCTATATGGCAGGTTACCCTACTGAATACTGTAGGCAATTGTAACATAATGGTAGGTATTTGTGTATCTAAACAAATCTAAACATAAAAAGGTACAGTAAAAAATATGGCACAAAAGATTAAAAATGGCACACTTGTATAGGGCATCTCCATTATAATCTTATAGGATCACTGTCATATACGTGGTCCATCATTGACCAAAACATTGTTATGTGGTATGTGACTATACATCCAAGTCATTTTTTAATAAACACAATTTTTAAATATTTTACCCATTTCATATTTTTTAAAAATGTGTATGTATGTACATACATAAATATCAATACATAGAATGGAGCCCAAAAGGATACACATCCCATGTTGGTAGTGATTACCTCTGGAGGGTTATATGGAAAGAGTGAGGGAGGTTTAGAGAAGCCAAATAACAAAGTGGGTAAGAGCATGGACTTTGGTTCCAGACCTCCTGAGTTTGGATTCTGAATCTGACACTTAACTAACTGTGTGTCCTTCCCAGTTTCCTCATCTACAAAGTATTGTATGCATGTGAGGATTGCTTAGAACAGAGTTGGCACATAAGCAGTGCTACATCGATCAGCAAGCACTAAACAAACATTCACCAGTAGTTTTAAAGGAGACTTTTAGTTTTTACTCTGCAACTGATGTTTTACTTAACTCTGGTACAATACTGTAATGTGTCATTTTTATAATCTAAAACAAAGGAAACCAAATTCAGAAATTTTGATGTTACTGCTCTCATGATGATGAAATTGTGTAGAAATGTCAGATCATTGAGTTCCAAGACCTCCTGCCCATTCGCTGGTAAATTAACTAGAGTATTCAGAGTAAATAATTACCTCTCTACTGTCTCAAGGGCAGGAAATTACTGCTCTTTCCCCTTAATGAATCCCACAAGGCTGTGTACACAGCGGGTATGTGCTAAATGTTTGCTGATAATGATAATGGTGAGGATGCAGACAGCTGTGACACACTATAAAACTTAATTTAAAAGCCATCAGGAAAATGTAACCCAAAATATGGTCCTTCTAAATTTTGTCTGCATGGGAAACAAATTCTCTTAGATTATTAATAAAGTAATTCAGTGCACATTGTACGACTGATTGCTTTGGTACCATCCTGAGTTTTTGCTCATTAGCATGACCTAATTATTACTTCAGATGATTCAGAGGGCATAGCAAGGTCCATTTATATTATTTTAGTCTTAAAAGTTGGTCTCCTATAACTGCTTTCTAAATTAAATGCATAAAACAGTTGTTATCAACTAAATTATTTTTAATCCCTACAGCAAGATTTACAGTAGTGTGACTTTTCTCCCTCCTTAAATTGCAATGCTACTTTGTTTATATGATAACATACTCCCTTTCTATGTGTTTAAGTAGTCCATGCATGGAGAGAATTACTTTACTGGAAACATAATGATGCCTTTCCATTTTAGCTCCTTCCCAGTTTTTTTTTTTTTTTTGAGGGGGTGAAGCTCCAATTATTTATTTATAGGTTATACCATCTCTCTTCTGCAATCATTGAATGAGTCAGGCAATGTATGAATGACACTTGTCCCTCCCATCAGCAAAATCTGAAATTAGTCTTTAATAATGGAGCTCTGTTTCCTTGAGGCTGGTATGATGATGACTGCAGTGATAGGAAGAGACTCCACATAGAAGACACATTGCAGGGAACAAGAGCCAGGACTATGGGCTATAGGTAACCTTCCTTCACAGGAGATTCTCTCTCCATATCTATGTCAGGAAAGAGAAAGCACACTAGTAATCTGAAGAAGGACATTTTAATACAAATAATTATGAGCTAGTAACAGGATATTAACTCCTTAGAGGGGTAAAAAGAAATCTAAAGATTCCAAGAATAGCAGATAGAGAGAGCAGCCACTGCTCTAGGGTGGAGGCAGAGTACCCAAGGGAGGATCCAACTGGGAAGAGGGCCTTCCTCACAGCTGAGATTTAGACCTCATCGGAGAGCATGTAGATGTGCCCACTGGATGGCAGAGAAGTTTGCTGAGATGCCCCAGGAGGGCTGGAAGCTGGGGTACCAGCAAGACTTACTAAGAAGCTGTCCACTGGGACATTGGCAGGACTCACTAGGAAAACAGCTGGGGTACCAGAGAAGACTGAGAACTCACTGGGAAGGCACTCCCTGGGGTGCTGGTGAGATCTGAAAAGAAGCCACTCTCTGGGTGCCCATGAAGCTCACTGGAAAGCCACCGGCTATGGTGTGACAAGGTTCACTGGGGAGTCAGGGCTGCTTACAGCCACACACTGAATGATCCAGAAAGACAAAGCCCTTTATATCCAGGACAAGAAGTCCATTCCTCCTGCAGTGTCCCTCCACTGCTCTCTATTTACAATGGTAATATGTACTTGCTGGCAGAGAAATAGCTACAAGATTCTGTTTCAGTATCACAAAGCAGCACAAAGAAGGGTGGATTTGGAGCTCAGAGGCAATAAGTTGGTAACTGGTACACTAGCCAAGCCTGGAATATTGGAATTTAGCTTTACTAAAGGACCTCCTAGTAATGACTTTCCTAATTTCTTGACCACTTATTAACTCGATCAAGAAATATTTATTGACCATTCACCATATGACAGGTACTACACCATGGACCAAAAACATAGTGGTAAATGAGAAATACAGTTCCTGGTCTTGATCTCCAGTGTCTGGTCTTCTCCCCAGAGTTAATTACATCCCCAATTTGTTCAATATTGCTTTTACTTTTCGATCACCCCCTCCTTCTGGTTTTGTCCCCCTGTGCTCCCTGCATGATCCTCCATCACGGCTACCTGAGTACTTTTAGGCCTGATGGCTACCCCGAAACAGAGAAAATGAAACAGTATTTAAAAATAAAATTATTTTGTTATTTAGTCGAATACATTTACCTAAAAAGCTAGAGAGATGGTGATATCCTAAACTGGAGCATTGGCAGTTGAAGAATAGAAATCAAGAAAAGTAGGAAGATATTTAGGAGGTAAAATAAGCAAGTCCTCGTGAGCATTTGAATAGAGGGGCTAAACAGAAAGAACGGCAGACAGATTGTTTTGTTTTGTTTTGTGGTTAGAAAACTTTCACCAAGAAAGGACCTTACAGGAAAGAGAGGTGGGCTTGGGGTGAGGATGGGGTGGGAAACGATTAACAGGAAAGTCTGGGAGTCGATATCATAAATGAGTTTTCCCAGTTCTTGAGTGAATGCCTGAATGAGGCAAGCAGAGAACAGTAGATATAATGAGGCCTGGGATAGAAGCAGGGGAAAGTGTTCGCATATAATCCAAACACATCCTCTGCTGCGGGTCTACTTCTAGCCTTCATTCTAGACTACTGAAGAAGAGAAAGTTATCTTCACTCTTAGAATCTTCATTTCCTTAGCCTATAGCCAGAGAAAGGTGAGAAATAGCAATACCAAGTCTTTTTGCCTCCCACATTCATGGCCCTAGGAAAAATCATCTAATAGTGATCTAACAGATCTGTCATTTCTCGTTTCAGCTGAGTTGATTTTGCTGACCTGCCAATTTTTCCATCTTTCCCACCTTAAGGCTCTTGCTCAGTTGAAGAGAATCTTTCTGACAACGAAAAGAGAATCGTTATTCTATAGGGGATAAAGGGGCAACTATTTTCTCCACCAGATACTCCAACTAAGCTCCCTGAAAACAGTGAATATTTTCAGAGAAGAGAGAGAAGTGAGAGACAATTAGAAGTGAAATACAAGTAGCTCTGTTATTACGGGATTCCTGCTTTATGCTGTTTGTTTCTGGAGCCACCTCTGAAGTTTTGTGCTTACACTTACAAAGCCGTTTCCAATTTCAGGTCCATATCCCACATTCCACATTTTTAAAATTCCTTAATAATAAACAATGTAACACACAGGTGAGACTTATAAAACACTCAAACTACTTGACTAGAGGTGTAAATCTATATTGGTTGGAAATCATAGAAACCAATTTTGATTGCACATACTAAGTTATCTGGTTTAGGAAATATTTTCTTAAAGATTTTCCTCAATTCCTTATTTTTCTCTCCACACATCTGAATTTACATCTTTCTGGATAAGGTTCTTTCAGAACAGCTTCTCAGGAAAGTTTGATTATCCATCTCCCTAAAATTTATTCAATATCCTGCCCCTGCCTTGAGTAGATTGAGTTCTTTCTTTTTCTCTTTTTCAATAAGATGCTTTTGGCTGAATGTATTAGAAAACTCAACTAAAATGGCTTAAGTAAGGCTGAAATATATTATCTCATGTAACAAGAAGTTTCAAAGTAGAACAGCTCTAGGACTGGCTAATTAAACAGCTCATTGATCCATGGTTTTTCCATCCTCACACTCCAACTGTCTCAAAGACTTGGCTTTGTTCTTCAGGCAAATTCCTCTTTGGAAGCAAGGTGGCTGCCACAGTTCCAAGTATCACATGCAAATGTGACCACATCCAGTGTGTGTGCAAGATACTCCTTCAAAAGGTGAACACCATAAGCCAGCCTAACGTACCTACTACATTGGAAAAAAATACAGAACAATACAAACAACCAAAAGGAAATAAATCATTTAAATATGACCTAAGAGGGGAAATCCTAGAGAAAGAACCTTGCATGTGGATGCAGGGACTGTTGAACGCTTACCTTTTCCCACTGACAACTCCTGGTCCCATTTGTCTCTGATTTCCGTTTTACAACTTGAGCAATGCTGGAGGGCTTTCTTCTCTTTGGAGGGAGTCATTTGTCAGGATGGCAAAAAAAGGAAGAAGAAGAAAGTTAACAGAAAGAAGAAAGGAGGAAGATAGAAAGCCTACTGTCCCCCAAGGCTAGAGCTTTACAACTCAGGAATCTCATTAAAAAGACACATTTGAAGGACTAACCCCCACAATTTCTCATGCTGCTACAAAGGACTAAAGGGCCATAAGCTAAGAAATATTGTCCCTAAGGGTTACAATATGCTGCTGATACTTGTAGATGTGTATAAAAGTTCAGGATTGTATGAATTAGGTTGATTTGGGTTCAAGAAAGAAGAAGAACTTCAGCTTGGACTTTAAGAATGGGTGAAAATTAGGTAGACTATTCTTATTAATATAGGAACGAGCATGGAGTACTCATGCAGTAGAACCTGACACCTGTAGGGTTCCAGCTCCCAGCCCAGCAACTCTCATACAGAATAATATAGAGAGAGCAGGGACTCTGTGGATGCAGTAGGCATGAAAAGAGGGGATGATTCTGAGATATACAGGCAGTCCCCAGGTTACAGATGAGATACATTCATGAGAACATCTTTAGGTCAGATTTGTATGTAACTTGGATCCCTGATGAACAGTGCATATACAGTTATGATAATAATAATAATAACAATAGTATAATAGCTCATGTGGTAATAATAATACAGTGTAATACTGTAATAATAATACCCCTGTACTGTAATGATAAGTTATAGAAACTATTGTACTCTTTTAATTCAAACAAACAGAAAATAAAAATAAATTCATACAAAAAGTTTAGATAGGAGACATGAGAAATTTCAAAAAAGAGTATTAAAGGTTAACACTTATCTAATGTTGCATCAATGTCTTGCTTACTGGAAGGGGTATTTTTGAGGCAAGAAGGTAAGCTAACATTAATAGGAAGATGATGGTGGAGATGGTGCTGGAGAGGATGGAGTGGGTGCTGGAGAATCAGGATTTGATTCTGTTGCTGGAGGAGGAGAGCTTACCATGGAAGCTGGTTTCTTGAAAAAGGTATCTAAGGTTGTTTGCACAACCTTTTTCTTTTTTCCATCATAAATGGCCTTGTAGCAGCTGATGTTCTCACTAACTGCACGGTAAACCTTTGTAAACTGCTCAATATTAGGATCTTGCTCCTCAAGCTTATCCTGCTTCAGTGAGATGAAAGGCTTCAGCTAATTCTTTTGTCATAAACTTTCTTGTCTCTGATCTTCTGATTATTCCTATTCTTGTGTTTCTATCAGCTGCTTCTCTATCCATCCATGAGACTAGCTGCTTAGCATAAAGATGCTGCACCTATGAACTACTTACACCATGTGGGTTTGTTTACATGCATGGAAGAAACTAGTTCCTAAATTATTAATTTAATTATTTAATTATAAATTATCCTTCTGGGTAGCCTTGGGAGCCTGCTCATTTAAGTACAGAACACTCTAAATTGGGTCATCTGTAACCTGAGGACTGCCTGTATTTTTAAAGAAGCAATTTAAGGACTTACTAAGAAATTGCAGTTGTGGGAGGAAGGAGAGAGAAGAATGGAAGGCGATCATAAGAAAATGATTCTATTATTGACAAAAATAGGGATAAGAAGGTCAAGCTAGAGAAACAAGGATAGAGAAGTAGATAGGAACCTGGCCAAACATGACCTTACATGCCTTTTTAACAATTTGGGGCTTTAATTTAACAGTAAAGGTAAACCCTGGAGAATTCTAAGCAAGTGATATTATCAGATTTGTGCTACAGGTAACTTGGCTTGCTCCACAAAGAATAAATTGGAGGCTGACAGACTGAGGCAGGGGGAACTTTGAGAAGGTTTGTGTAGTAATCCATCTGAAAGACTGTGGTCCTCTGAATACGGATAGTGGAAAATGGGGCTGGGGCTATGCAAAGGGAATTGAGAGATATTTAGGAGATGAGTTTAGATGGGGTTTGGTGATAAGACAGAGTAGGGTCAGAGAACTTGACCAGATTTTTGGCTTAGCCTTTAATTTAGTAGAGAACTCTGGAGGAAGAGAGATTTCATGAGTGGGGCAGTAGTGGAGGATGACTTCATTCGGGGATGTGTTACATTTGAGGTGACAGTGGGATGGATACATGTATCAGACACTCAGCCCAAGGTGGAAAATCTATGGACCTGAGGATTTAGGGAAAGTCAGGCCTGGAAGTCTGGTGGGACAGCCTCATATGGATACCCTTCAGGAAGGTCAGACCAAGCTAAACAGAGTTAACACAACTTTGGTTCAAAAACTGATCCAACAAGGAAGGATGAATTTTGAGCACTGCATGGTTTATAAATCAGATTAGCCTCTGCTTAATCCCCCCAGAACTCACTCTAGTCTTCCTGGGTAAGAAGCCTTCACAAAACCAGAGTGAATAAGAATGTAATGTGCTTTCCCTCCATAATTTCAGTGGACATTCAAGGTAGAAGACATTACTAACAGCAGGTCACCAAAAACAAGAATGATATTCTTTGCACTGGAAGTGCATCAGCCACAGTGGAGGTGCTTTTAGGATCTTCTCCACTAGACAGCAGCACCCTGGAACATCAGGGCTATCGCTAATGAACATTAGTGGCACAGTGGCCATTTTGATGATTATCACACAAAGAGCCTTAAAAACACATCTCGCTAGTGCCAATTTGTACAAATATAAAAGAGGATCTTATTGGGAGAAAAATTACAAACAACAAACTAGCAGAGGATACATGACCCCTGAGCCATCAAGGTCCCTTACAGACCTCTACTTAGCCAGGCATATTTGAATTGAAACACCACGAAAAAGTCTCCTTGAGGGACCTGCCCCTGTAATGCACTACATATTTATAGGAGCAGGACATATCTAGACCAGTGTGTTATGGCAGAAGCTTTCTGACCCAAGAATAACACTTGTTAGAAAGATTCTCTGGAGTTCAGGAGCTGGTATCAGTCTGTTTAGCAGTTGAGCTAACTCAGACCTGCTGAGCCAGCTCTTTGCTAGGCTGTTAGAAAGGAAGAGAAAATGAGCTTCCAGGGCCTTCAGATTTGTCTCTCCTTAATGTTAGTCTATAAAGGATGCACTTGCCACTGCAAACCTCAACTTCAAGGGAAGTAAATAGCTGGTGCCACATGCAGACTAGGTCTAAGAGGACAGGAACAATCCTTTAAGAGTAAAATCTTCAAAAATTTTCCATTAAAGAAATGCTTTGATGCATTGGTGATGCTTTAGAAACTCCTAGAATTACCCAGAAAATTTGAGGTAGATTGGTGATTCAAAAAAAAATTTTTAAAAAGCAGGAGCCAGAGAAATATTTTTTTGTGATTCAGAAATGGATAGCCTGAGGAAATGGATTACCTTTAAAACATGCACAGATTATATACAAAGATACTTACTTGATCCAACAAAAGGGATTTTATAGATATATTAAATAGTTTATATATAAATGTTATATATAAATATATATGAAAGAACTAAGAATAATATGTTCCTTCTGCCAACAGTCAGTAAATTTAAATCTGACACCATTTTGGTTAAAATCCTGACCATCAATAGGGGTCAGTATTTTAATTTTAAGAGAGAAAATTCAGATACCATGGAAACATTTTTACGGACCTAGTTTTGTTTTCTGCATTGTTGTGAAGGGAGGAGTAAATGTGGAAAACAGAAATCAGGAGGAAAAGAAAGTAATTTATTTCTGTTTCTGTTTTTTTTTTAAGCACCATCTCAAGCTCTATATCATTGTTTTCTACTTCTTTAAAAGTTAAATTATCTCTAAGGATTAGCAATTTACATCCTTTTACTTATAGTCAGTAGAAACAAAAATAGTTAACAAATTATACATACATATATGTCTATGTGTCATATATTTTTTTCTTAAATCCTAAATTCTGTACTAATATTGTAACAGACATCATCAACTGGACTCCTGTACCATTTTCCCTCCTCCTTTTGTTAACAAATCACACCTACTCCCACTCTCAAGTTTGAGCAGGCAAAAGGCCACCCAGCTAGATTACATTTCCCTGGCCTTACTTGCATGTACCTATGGCATCGTGACCAAATTCTCATCAAGGGCATGTGAGCATCAGGAATATGTGCATTTCCGTGCTACTTGCTCTACCTCCACTTCCTTTCCTTTCTCTCCTTCTTACTTACTGGCATATGGGGGCAACTGGAATAGCCATCTTCTAGAGATGAAAGACACATGTTGAGGATGATAAGCAAGAACATCCCATCTGTCCCTGGATGACTTCATGGAGCAAAGAGGTTACATAAAAAAGAATCAAATGTCTGTTTTATTTAAGTTCCTTCATTTTTAGGCCTCTACTATAGAAGCTTAGCTTGTGCCTTAACTACAAATATCAAACTATAAAAATCCAACCTATCATAGCACAGTATTAGGAAAGGTATACAGTTCTGAAGTCTTTAGCACATATTTTTCATCTAATCTATTTTACCCCTATGTCTTTTTTATGTCCACTTTGCCATGCAAAACAAACAAAAATACACATTCAAATTTGCATGTCAAAGTGGACACAAAAAAGACATAGGACTAAGATAAATTAGTCACAAATCACAGTTAACACAAGTCATAAGTAAATTAGACACAAGTCACAGTTTCTTGGATATGTAGGTTTTTTGTTAACATTTAAAACTGGCTGACATATTTTTAGCTTACCAGGTGTCAAAATGTATTTTTTCCCTAACACAATATTTTTCAGGTCACTTCAGTTATAGACATGAGCTCTGAGGACACAAAATATTACACATTGCATTAAATCTATATCTCCTAAAGGAATGAATGGTTGCATTAAATTAAATCTCTGTCTTTCTAGCTGGTATCCAAAGATTCCCATTCTGACAATGCTGTGTTAACTACCATCAAAAGAACTGTCTCAATACACAGACTTGTGGTGCTATAGGCTAGTCTGGTTTAAAAAAAAAAAAAAAACTTACACAGCTTTTGCAAAAAACCTGTCTAAGACTCTAAGGAATCTTTTATAGCATTTTCCTTGCACAAAGTCATGATTAAGTGTGTTCTATTTCACCATCTCCCTTTTTTTTAACTAAGATTTTTTCCCCTAGCATATGGTTAGAAAAGTCTTACATTTCCTGCTGCTTTAGAGAAAATTTGCCATCTTTAAATTTTCAAGAGTTACAAATCACAATCCATTGCACTGGAATAACCCATCAAGAAGTCAGCTGTCACAGAGGAGCAAAGGCAATACAATCAAGAAAAGACAGTCAACAAATGGTGCTGGAACAAGTGGACATCCACATGCAAAAAAAAAAGAAAAGTGAATCTAGATGTTGACTTTACACCCTTCATAAAAATTAACTCAAAATGTATTATAGACCTAAATGTAAAATGCAAAACTATAAAACTCCTAGAAGATAACATAGGTAAAAAATATAGATGACCTAAAGCATGGCAATAACTTTTTAGATATAACACAGAAGGCACAACCACAAAAGAAAGAATTGATAAGCTGGACTTCTTTGAAATTAAAGTGTTCTGCTTGCAAAAGACACTCTCAAGAGAAAAAAAAGAGAAGCCACAAAATGGAAGAAAATATTTGAAAAAGATGTATATGATAAAGGACTATTATCCAAAATATACAGAGAACTCTTAAAACTCAACACTAAGAAAAAAAAACCCAATTTAAAAAGGGGCCACAGATCTTAACAGACACCTCACCAAAGATGCAAGCAAGCATATGAAAAGATGTTCCACATTATGATCATCGGGAAAATGCAAATTGAGTGGATAAACAAAATGTGGTGTATGTATACCATGGAGTACTACTCAGCCATAAAAAAGGATGAATTAATGCATTTTGTGGCAATTTGGAAGGAATTGGAGACCATTATCCTAAGCAAAGTATCTCAAGAATGGAAAAACAAACACCACATGTACTGTCTAAAATTGGAACTAACCAATGGGCACACAAGTGCACAGAGGAAAGTAAAAGTCATTGGAAATCAAGCAGGGGGGAAAGGGGTAGAGGGGAGGGGCAAAACCCCACCTAAAAAGTATAATGAACATTATTCAGGTGATGGGCACATTTGTAATCCTGACTCAAGCCATGTAACGAAAACATTTGTACCCCCTTAATGTAAGAGAATAAAAAAAAGATTCTCTTAAAACAAAACAAAAAACAACAATGTGATACCACTACACACATACAGCATTAGAACACTGATAACACCAAATGCTGAAAAAAATATTGAGCAACAGGAATTTGCATTCACTGCTGGTGAAGATGCAAAATGGTACAGTCATGTTGGAAGACAGTTTGGTGGTTTCTTACCACACAATCCAGCAATATTGCTCCTTGGTACTTACCCAAAGGAGTTGAAAACCTATGTCCACACAAAAAACCTGTACATAGCTGTTTATAGCAGCTTTATCTGTAATTAAGAAAACTTGGAAGAAACCAAGCTGTCCTTCAGTAGGTGAATGGATAAATTGTGGTGCATCCAGACAATGGAATATTATTCAGACTTAAAAAGAAATGATCTATCAAGCCGTGAAAAGACATGTTGAAAACTTAAATGTACATTACTAAGTGAAAAATGCCAATCTGAAAAGTTTACATACTTTATGATTCCAACTATATGACATTATGGAAAAGCCAAAACTGTCTAGACAGTAAAAAGATCAGTTGTTGCCAGGGGTTAGGAGGAGGAAGGGATGACTAGGCAGCACACAGAGGATTTTTAGGGTAGTAAAAATACTCTGTGTGGTACTATAATGTGAATACACATCATTATATATTTGACCAAGCCCATAGAATGTAAAACACCAAGAGTGAACTCTAATGTAAACTATGGTCTTTGAGTGATAATGATGTGTCAGTGTAGGTTCATCAGCTGTAACAAATATACCGCTCTGGTATGTGACAACGGGGAGGCTATGTGTGGGTGGGTGGGGGGGGTGTAGGGAGTATATACTTTTGTTCAATGTTGCTGTGACTTAAAACTTCTCTAAAAAATAAAGACTATTTTTTTTAAAGTTAGCTGTTTATCTAGCAAGATTTAAGGACACAAAAAATTTCAATGCCTTGAAATATCCCCTTGTTACATACTGTCACTATTAATGTCCCACATTCTTAAAATATTATCTTCAGAAATCTGTTCAAAATTTAGTTGTGCCATCTTAAGTTTATAATATATATAACATGTTAATATGTTGACAAAGACAGATTCTGTAAGATTATCTACATGTCATAGGGCCAGATGACATGAGATTTTGGATCATAAGATTGATATAGTTTTATATTAGGGAAAATAGAAACAAGGCTAAAAGATGCCACAAGGGATGATCTAGTGTACATGAAGTCAGTCAGAAAGCATCAGGGTATATTGGATTGGGAGGACAACCTCGCTAAACTCCGGAGTAGTATACCCAATCTCCTAACCCAATATTTCCAAATGGAAATCTAATAGGCATCTCAGAAGCAGCATGTCAAAAGTCAAACTCCTGATCTTTACCCTAAAACTTGTTCTTCCCATTTTTGCAGATTCTAAAGCCAAACTTTGGAGTCATCCTTGACTTTCTTTTTCTTGAACAGCCCATATTCCACCAACTAGAAAATTCTGTTAAACTTCAAATCTATCCAGAATCCAACCACTCACCTATTGCCCTGGTCCAAACACCATCTTCTCTTACCAGACTGATTGCAATAGATGCATAACTCGGTTCCCTGCTTTCACCTCCATCCCCCTACACTCTATTCTCAACACTGCAGTTAGGGAAATCCAGTTAAAATCAAATTTTGAAAGCATGAATGAGCAGTTAAGAAAAACATAAATTGAATGGCTCTTATATTCATCTAAGATGGTGCTGTTCAATACTAGCCACATGTAGCTATTGAACTGTGAAATTGAATTTTTATTTTATTTTACTTTAATTATTTAAGTTTAAAAATTAGATCATTGTAAAATATTTTTCTGTTTAACACGTGTTACCAGTTTGGTGAGAATACATTTTACTTTAACTGTTGAAAAGTTGACATCTGAATTGAAGTCTGTTGTAAGTGTAAAATACACAGAAGATTTTGACTTTGTATCTTAGTCCATTTAAAAAAATAAAAAATAAGTATGAAAGACACTAAGCAAAAACCGACAGACTCAAGAGGAAATATTGACAAATCTCCAGTCAATGAGGAGCGTTTACAAGACTTTATTGGGCAAATAATAGTAAAGACTATAAATATTTGAAAAACATAATTATCATGAGTGATTTACATCTCTCTTTCTCTCCCCTCCCCCCTCTCGTACACACACATATAAATTGACACCTCCAAGTCAGGGAATATAAACTCTTTCATGTACCTAAGAAAATTTTTACAAAAACTGACCACATACTAGATCACTAATACTCAATAATTTTAAAAGAATAAATATTATATAGAACATGTTATTTGATCAAAACTCAAGTAAACTAAAATTGAAACTTTTTAATTTAAATTAAAAAGCCTATGCCTGGAGTCTTATAAGTGTACTCCCAAGTAGCTTATGATATCAATCACAATGAAACTTATAAAATACTTAGAACTGAGTGGCAACAAAACTAGACATACCAAAAATAGAAGATGTAACAAATGGTATTAATAGGTAAATTTAGGAGGATAATACGTTTATTTATTTTTTAAATTTCAATAGATTTAGGGGGTACAAGTGTTTTTTGTTGCATGGATAAATTGTATAATGCTTAAGTCAGGGCGTTTAGTGTACCCATCACAATAATAGTGTACATTGTACCCAATAGGTAGATTTTTATCTCACACTCACCTCCCACCCTCCCCCTTTTTAGTTTTCAATGTCCATTATACCACTTTATGACCATATATATCCCTCAATTAGCTCCTACTTATAAATGAGAACATGTGGTATTTGGTTTTCCATTCCTGAGATACTTCACTTAGGATAATGGTCTCCAGTTCCATCCAAGTTTCTGCAAAAGATGTTATTTTATCCCTTTTCATGGTTGAGTAGTACTCCATTGTACATATATATACACACACACACACACACACCCATCACCTTTTCTTTATACACTTATCAGTTGATGGGCACTTAGGTTGATTCCATATCTTTGCAATTGTGAATTATGCTGCGATAAACATTCAAGCACAGGTGTCTTTTTTATAAAATGGCTTTTTTTTTCCTTTGGGTAGATATCCAGAAGTAGGATTGCTGGATCGAATGGTAGGTCTACTTTTGGTTCTTTGAGGAATCTCCATACTGTTTTCCATAGAGGTTGTGCTAATTTACAATACCACTAACAGTGTATAGGTGTTCCCTTTTCACCACAACCGCACCAACATCTGTTATCTTTTGACTTTTTAGTAATGGCCATTCCAACAGGGGTAAGGTGTTATTTCATTGTGGTTATAGTTTGCATTTCCCTAATGATTAGTGATGGTTGGCATGTTTTCATTTGTCTATCTTTCTTTTGGAAAAAATCTGTTTGTGTCTTTTGCCCACTTTTTGATGGGGTTATTTGTTTTTTTCTCACTGATTTTTATGAGTTCTTTGTAGATTCTGGATATTAGCCCTTTATTGGGTGCATAGTTTGCAAGTATTTTCTCTCTTTCTATAGGCTGTCTATTTACTCTGTTGATTATTTCCTTTGCTGAGCAGAAACTTTTTAGTTTAATTAAGTCCCATTTATTTATTTTTGTTGTTGCTGTATTTGCTTTTGGGGTCTTAATCATAAATTTTTTGCCTAGGCCAATGTCCAGAAGAGTTTTTCCTATGTTTTCTTTGAGAACGTTTATGGTTTCAGGTCATACATTTAAGTCTTGAATTCATCTGGAGTTAATTTTTGTATATGGTGAGAGATAGGAGTGCAGTTTCATTCCTCTACATGTGGCCATCCAATTTTCCTGGCACCACTTATTGAATAGGGCGTCCTTGTCCCAGTGTATGGTTTTTATCTGCTTTGTCAAAAATCAGTAGTTATAGCTATATGGCTTTATTTCTGGGTTCTCTATTCTGTTCCATTGGTCTGTATGTCTGCCTTTATACCAGTACCATGCTGTTTTGGTTACTATAGCCTTGTAGTATAATTTGGAGTCAAGTACTGTGATTACTCCAGATTTATTCTTTTTGCTTAGGCTATTCTGGCTCATTTTTGGTTCCATATGAAGTTTAGGATTATTTTTTCTAGATCTGTGAAAAATGGCATTGGTATTTTAATGGGAATTGCATTGAAGCTGTAAATCACTTTGGGCATTTTGGCAATGCTGATTTGTTCAATCCATGAGCAGGGAATGTTTTTCCATTTATTTGTGTCATCTGTGATTTCTTTCCTCATTGTTTTTCAGTTCTCCTTGTAGAGATCTTTCACCTCCTTGGTTAAGTGTATTCCTAAATATTTTATTTTTTAAAGCTATTGTAAATGAAATTGAGTTCTTGGACTGTCAGCTTGACCATTATCAATGTATGGAAATGCTACTTATTTGTGTACATTAATTTTGTAACCTGAGACTTTACTGAATTTATGTATCAATTTTAGGAGTCTTTTGGTGGAGTGATTCGGGTTTTCTATATATAAGATCATAGTGTTGGCAAACAGGGGTAGACCTCCTCTTTCCTGAGTTGGATACTTTTTGTTTCTTTCTCTTGCCTGATCACTCTGGCTAGGACTTCCAGTACTATGTTGAACAGAAGTGATGACAGTGGGCTCCCTTGTCTTGTTCCAGATCTTGGGGGAATGCTTTCAACTTTTTCCCATTCAGTATGCTGTTGGCTGTGAGTTTGCTATATATGGCTTTTATAATTTTGAGGTATGTTTCTTCTATGCCTAGTTTGTTGAGGATTTTTATCATGAAGCAGTGCTGGATTTTATCGAATGCTTTCTCTGCATCTATTGAGATGATCATATGGCTTTTTTTAAAATTCTGTTTATGTGATGAATCACATTTATAGATTTGTGTATGTTGAACCATCCTTGTATCCCTGGGATGAAACCCACTTGATTATGGTGAATTATCTTTTTGATGTGCAGTTGCATTTGATTTGCTAGTATTTTGGTGAGGATTTTTACATCTATTTTCATGACGGATATTGGTCTTTAGTTTTCTTTTTTTTTTGTTGTG
Organism: Daubentonia madagascariensis; assembly: GCA_023783475.1. Lineage (NCBI taxonomy): Eukaryota > Metazoa > Chordata > Mammalia > Primates > Daubentoniidae > Daubentonia > Daubentonia madagascariensis. The sequence continues at coordinate 31,052,248 of JAKFHU010001569.1, forward strand.
TCCTTTCCTGGCTTTGGTGTCAGGGTGATACTGGCTTCATGGAATGAGTTAGGTAGGATTCCCTCCTTCTTAGAGGGAACTGTTATGGAACAGTTTCAGTAGAATAGGTACCAGTTATTCTGTGAGGAATGAATGAAACAAGCTAAGCATTCTGCTAAGAAAGCTAAGAAAAGAACAAAGAAATAAATATAATATAAAGAAGGAAATAATAAAGAAAAGTACAGAAATCAATGATGTAGAAGGGAGGAAGAAACAAATGACAAACAAAATAAAAGACTAACACTTTATGGAAATGAAAGTCTCTTACTACAAAAGCCACAGGCTGAACAGGTTTTATAGATAAATTTTACCTACTTTCAAGGAACAAATAACCCTTTCATTAAATTAAAAATCTCAAAGACCTGAAAAAGGAGATCAGCAACCAGACTTATCATATAAATCTAGTCCTTAACACTAAAACCAGTAAAGTAGAGAAAAGAAAAATATAAACCAATTTTAGTTGTGAATACAGATGCAGAAATCCATATAATAAAGAGACATGACAACTAAATTCAACACATTATTATTTTGCAATACAAGACATTATTAAGACTATTGTTGGAATTTAAATGGGGTCTGGGGAATATCCTAGTAATGTATTTCTGCATACAACTGTATTTACTTATTTTGATGATTGTATTGTTTATATGTAGAAGAATGAAGGAAGTAGACACTAAAGTATATAGTGGTGGTAGGACATCAGGCTCCAGCTCAAGTCATTTAAGGGGAAAAAAATCTCTTTGAACTAGACTTGCAACTATTCTGTAAGTTTATAATTGGTTCAAAACACTTTTTCAATATTAAAAAAATCAATGTTGTAAGAAAGCGTGTTAAAGAAAATGTTGATCTCACCAGTATTATTTAAACTCAGTTATATTTCTTATTTCTCCAATAATAACTTACTTTTCCCATTTTATAATACAATCTGTGCATGTTGAACTTTGACTCAATATTACAACATAACAGAGACTAAGGGTACAGAATCTACCACCAGATTGTCTGGGTTCAAATCCCAGCTGTGCCAGATGCTATCTGTATGATCTGGACAAGTTACCTAACCTCTCTGTTTTTCAGTTTCCTCATTTATAAAAAGTCAAGAAGAAATGAGTTAATATATGTAATGCATTAAAGTATTGATGGTTACATCTTAATTGATAGGTAAATATTAGTTATAGTTATTAGAGTCAGCTTTGTTACAGAAAGGATTTTGAGTTACCATTTTAAATACATTCACAATATACTACTAATAATATAGCAGCAGTAATTACAATAAGACAATAATAATATATTCTAAATCCATGACTAAGATTTTTTCACAATAAGTCACAATTCTCATTGTACCAGCAATAAATTTTTGGCTATTTCTCATGGGATTGGGAATTCTACTTTATTTTCCATGGTTTTAGATATGATATACAATTGACATAGAAACCGCAACATTTTGCTAGGGAAGAATTTGAAAACTGCTTGAAACTGTGGAGTTAAGGGCTGTGTGCTTTAGACAGATAATAACACACTTGCTACAGGACTCCATAAAGGTTGTATGAGCCAGCGAAGACTTTCAAAGCAATACTGGCATCAGGCTATTTTCTGGGAAAGCTATGTTAATGAAATGCAGCCTCAATTCTTCAGGCTGGTGAGTTTTGGTTCATTATCAAAGAAATATAGATTTCCTGCCCAAAACCCTTCTGCTGAGAATTAGATGACCTCTACAAAACAGGCTCAGCAAATTCCCATGATGTCAGTCCACTGACAGTTTTCTGAGGCAGCAGGTCATGGCTGTGCCTTCTTAGCAATATTCCCACAAAGCTGGCGGAAAAGGAGGGGAGGGAGCAACTCTGCCACCTCTGTTCACAAAATAAATAAGCGAATCACACTGAGCTAATCTAGCTCATGGACTTTTCTCTACCTAAGAAATACCTAGATAATATTTTTTTCAGTAGAAATAGATTTCACTGATTCTTTCTAGATCAAGTTTATACTGACTCAGTTATTTAGATCCCAAAATAGGAGTTTGAAAAGTTGGGTGAGGAGGCGCAGAGCATCATTTCGTGGCAAGGCATGCATCCGTTGGAACATGGATTGAGCTCAAAAAGAAGCAGTGGGTGGGAGGTAGAACACTGGCGGACTTCATCCTCCATTAAGACCCTGGTTTATCCACACCCAGCTAATGTGTGTACTTAGTATTGTCTGTATTCTTTCCCAGATTGTTAAACTTGAAAATTAGCAGAAGATAAACTCAGAAGATTGCACAGGAACCCAAATTTGGTTTCAGTTGGAGAGAGGAGGGGATTTTGGATTTAGTGGATTTACTATTTATACATAGTAAGAATATTCTTCCTACTATAGACTATTGCTATTCGATTTCTTTCTGTGTTTGCCTGTATTGATTGCTTTGTTGAAATAATTTATCACTCCACTTGTGAGCTCTTGTGAGCTCTTTAAGGTTAATGTTTATTTTTAATACTCTATATCTGGAATGCTTTGCACACAGTGACTGACATAATGTAGATGTTCAATTGCCTACTCAATACAATTTTTTCTTTCATTTATTAGTTCTGGTAAGTCAGGGAAATGGTCATCAGCAAATTTTTTTTCCCTGCCCTCTGGGATTATGTCTTGGCCCTCTTCTGATCCATCTAGAAACGTTACCATCGGATTCATCAGAGACCTGCTCTAAACCATATCTGCCTTTAAGGCTTTCTTTCAAAGCAGAGTAACCAGAGTCAGAGAGGCACTGAGTTGAACATTGGCAATGTTCATCTAACCATTGTCCAACAGAGGTGATCAAAGCCAAGACCCAAGCATTCCAGTTTCATTCACAAGACAATCTACATGGTGGAACTAAATGCATTAGGCTATCTGACTCTGATTCTGTTGCATATTCAAATCTTCTAGCTAGCTTTCTTTGCTGATTCTACATTCATTAAGCAGTCTTTTAATTATTATTTAGCTTTCCATATAGTTCTTCCTACAAGAAAAGAATGTTTTGACCGTACACACTTTAATTTTTTTGGTCCTTATATTAGTTATTTCTCCCCATAAATTAAAAAATTAATATTCAGGTTTTATACATCAGTTTTGAAGTTTAATAGGAGTTTGCCCTGGAGATATGGGCAGAAGTGCTAAAAAAAAATTTAAACAGGCAAGTTTCTGAAGAACAGATCTAGACTTCATAAATGAGTAGTAGCCACTAAGAGAGGCCTTCTGGGACACATAGCCTGGTGGCCTTTCCCCAGGTAAGTGCATACTCCTCAGCCCACGTGCTTTCCACATACTTGACATGTTATAGTATTTCTATTAAAGACATTAATGATGCTGCACTTTCTACCATTTGGCTTCTTGATCCCAGACATAGATTTTATTACTGTTTGTCGAAAGCAATCTGTCCACTGGCCCTACATCTGGCTAGTTAAAAATGGACATTCAAATGGTCATTTGTATAGTCACCGTAGAGTCACCAAGACCACTGCATAGCTCACCCAATCGTTTCAACCACACTCATCATGCATATGCAACACTGTGCAATCACTTTGGGGTGTGAGGAGAATCTTGACAGGGGCATATGATTATTTATGGTCTCACTAGTGCTCCAGTCTGGCCACTTATGCATGAATAATGAGTGTACACTGAATGGCTGACTCATTCATTTTACTCATTTTAACAATAAATGAGAGGGACTGCTCATCAGAAAAGCATGTGAGCTTTTTCAGATTATCAAGATGCTCTCATGGGAATATATTTGGTTAAATTTTTTGTTAATATTCTGCTTTATCTCAGTTTTAGTTTCAACAACCATCACCAAACTTACTTTTTATTTATGCTCTGCAGAATTTATTGTTTATCCTCATGGTAACTAGGTGAAGCAGGTAAGGTAAATATTATTATTTTTATGTGATCGATGAGGGAAAATTAGTTAAATAATTATGCCCAATTCAACACAGTCAACAAAGGACAGAGCTGGAATTTGAAGCCAGATCCATAAAAATATGATTCATGTGTTAGTTTAAACTTTAGAAGAGTTGTTCTTGCATTTTAGTGTACTATACTTAAGAATCATTTGAGACCCTGACTAGATACTGACTGACTAGTCCAAGCTGCTGGTTTCTTTCTCCCAAAACAACCATGGTGAAACAACAGACAGAAACAAAGCAGAAGACAGAGGAAAACTTGGATCTAAAAATCTAACTAAAACCTGTGACAAACTTTGGGAGAAACCAAGGTCCTTGGGTTGGGGGGCTACAGTGTAGAGATAGCAATAGTAAGTTGGTTGGGTAACAGCTTTTAAATTACCTGAATGCAGCAGAAAATAATTTTTAAAAAGAAAATAGAAAAAGAAAGCTAGGAGATATAGAGTACAGAAGTAGAAGTGCCAAAATTGGGATAATAGAAGCTATAGTGAAAAAAGAAAAAAATAAGGCAAGAGGAAATATTTGAAGAAATAATGAAGATAAATTTTGCTAAATTAAAAAGAAAGATGGAAAACAAGAGATTGAAAGGCCTTAAAGAGACATAGGAAAGATAAGAAAAACCTCACACCCAGACATATTATCATGAAATTTCAAAACATGAAAGAAAATCTAAAATTTACTGAAGAAACAGAAAACTTTTTAGAAGCAGGTTTTCCTGGGTCAAAGCATATATGCCTTTATAATATTAATTGATAGCACCATGTTTTCTGTATAAGAATTGTGCCAGTTTATACTCCCACCAACAAAGTATAAGAGATGCCTGTTTCCCTGCAGTCTAGACAACATACTGCGTTATCAGACTGGAATTTTTGACATTTTGATAAATGGTATTCAGTGTATTTTTAATGTACAATGATCTTATTATGAATGAAGTTTAACATATTTTCATGTGTTTAAGAGCCATTTAATATGTATATCATTTAATATGAGCTGTTTATTCCTATCTCTAGCTCATTTTGCCACTGTGTTTTTGTTCTTTATATTTTTCCTATTTTTCATTTGTCTTTGCTTATGGGTAGAAATGTCTGATCCTTACCTGAATAAAAATTTGAATAAATTTGTCTATCTTTTATAATTTCTAAATTTTTGATATTGTGAGAAGGACTTTCTCATTCCAAGGTTAGAATTCCTGGGGAGTATTTTTTTTTAAAGCAAATTCCCAAGCACCCAGAATTTCTATTTCTATAATTCTGGTGTGGGCCAAAATTCAGCTTTAGCGATCTCTGCTCTAGCCTAACAAACGCTCATGTTGGATACTGGGCAAATGATTAATGGTGACAGCTACCCAAATGTCACTTGAAACAAAACCACTCACTGAAGGTGCAGCTCTGATTCTCAAAGGGAGCAAAAACAATTAATGCCCAAAAAGTAAAGTTGTGATCACTTTGAGTACTTAAAACATTCAAAAAGCATAATTTTAAAAGTCAAGGAACTTAGACATGGAAGCATTCCTCCCACAGTCTCATTGCAAGAACACCTCTCACCTTCATTGTAGCCACTGCTCTTTCTAGATCCTAGACCAGCAGTCCCCAAACCCTGATTCTTCCGCAGCCTGTTAAGAACCAGGCTGCACAGCAGGAGTTGAGCGGTGGGCAAGCAAAGCTTCATCTGTGTTTACAGCCGCTCCCCATTGTTTGCATCACCGCATAAGCTCCACCTCCTGTCAGATCAGCAGTGGCATTAGATTCTCATAGGAGCACAATCCCTACTGTAAACTGCGCATGCAAGGGATCTAGGTTGCGTGCTCCTTATGAGAATCTAATGCCTGATGATCTGAGGTGGAACTGAGGTGGTGATGCTAGTGCTGGCAAGTGGCTGCAAATACAGGTTATCATTAGCAGAGAGGTTTGGTTGCACAATAAATGTCATGCACTTGGATCATCCCAAAACCATCCCCCCACCACCTGACCTATGGAATAATCACCTTCCATGAAACCGGTTCTTAGTGCCAAAAAGGTTGGGGACCACTGTTGTAGGCCACCAAGCACAGATGGGTTGATGGTACAGCTCAGGGCAGGCTGTGCAGAGGCTGACAGAGACTAGCAGTTCTAGAAAGAAGGGGTTTCTTCCTTCACTGCCCCCATCATCTGTTCCCTGCACTCAAAATTATTTCCTCTACATTTATACATTTATTTCATCAATTAGAGATTCCGTGATTCATTTAGCACAGCAGGTAAGTGCCCTTTCTCTCTCTCTCTTTCTACTACACCCCCCACACACAGACACACATTGTGTCTTTAAACATCATTTAGGTCAGTGGTTCTCAACCCCGACTGACTGTACAATACAGTCACCTAGGGAGCTTTATACAACTCCCACTGCCTGAGCCTCAAGCCAGGCAAATCAAATCAGAATCTCTGGAGGTGGGGTCCAACAGGTACTAAATTCTCCCCACGTCATTCTAATATGCAGCCAGGATGCAGAACAGGTGACATAGTTTTGTCCTTTCATCTAGTTAATCAATTCATGCACAGCAAAGAGCAAGCTTAAGAATGTAGTAAGAATTTTGATAAACCTTGAGAAGTGCTTCTGAAAATGGCATGTTCCTGAGGACACCACTTCTGGATAGGGTATTGAAGTAAAGAATTTGGTCTTCTAGACAGCGACATGAAGAACTTGCGAAAATTTAATATTTTGTTTTATTATTCCAAGATGCCCTGAAAATTTTCTCTCTCTTCATTTTTTATCATTCTAAAAGAAAGAGTAAAAGTTACAAATGAGCTCCCTTTCTTCTATTTCTCATTCCTCCACACTCCCCTCTATCACCAAAATAGAAATACCTTTTGTTTCCCACAGAGCCTATCTGCTAAACATGAAGTATCAGATATTCAGCAGCACGGAAATCGAGTTGGAATTTTTTTCGAACAGTCGAATGCATTTTTTAAAAATATTTAAAGACGTTTGTCATTTTGAAGCAATTTCCCTCTCACTTCCTGCATGTTTAAATGTGAATGAATGGGCTCATGTGTAATTCATATACTATCTCTGCATACTGGCTGCTGCTATTTATAGCTAATCCTTTGAGCAATAACTGCTGTTCCCAAACCTAACAATTCCCTTTCTGTTTACCACAGTCTTTCCATATCAGATGCATATGACCTGAAAATAGAATTTCCTTCATCTTAGTCTTTTCCCCCATTTTCTCAATTTTCTATTTTGCCATTAAGTCTTTCTCTGTTCTCCCACAAAATAATTTTGTTCATATTCCTACTTAGCAGTTCAAAATAAAGAATATCTTATTTATTTATAAAATAAAATTTATCTACACAGATTGAAAATATGATTGTGTTAATGACAATATTACTTTGGTTATTAAAGGAAAAGGAAATAGGTGCTCCCTATATTTTTGGTCAAATGTGCATTAAACCCATTGTCTTTTAATTCTATATTTTTATTTTGGATCCCAATAATAATAGATTCCTATTTAATGTGCATGTAACACATTTTCATTTTGGTGGCTCTGAGCATAATGATTTAAGATAAGCTTACCTAAAAATCAAGCTCTATTGATGCCAAAAAGACCTACCTTTAAATAGTTGTGGGTACAAAATAACTCGATTTTTTCATACCATAAAATGTTCATATTTTTTAAAAATATAAACTAAGCTAGAAAATATTGTTAAAATAGAGCCTATTAAATTAACCTCTTTTTAAAACTTTATTTCATTTATATAAAATGTGTTTATAAACTCACACTGATTAAAAGCTTAAAACAGTTGTAATACTTAGTAATGAAACAACACATTTTTTTAACCATTAAAGATATTTTGAAGATTGGGGGGAATTTTGATTTTCTGATAACTAGCAATGGAATATAATTTTTTCACTAAAAACCCAGCAAAGTTATACAAATTCAGATGCTTGAGAGTTTTTAAAGTGTTTTCAATGTGAAAGTAATTTGCTAATGTTTCTGAACTTATCAGAATGTTATTCTACATTTATCTATAATATTTAATGTATTAAAATGTACAGACTTCCTGCCCACCTCATCCTTTTGCTTATTACAGCAATATGTGGCAAAAATGTTATTTAATTATTGTGAATTTTTAAAAAATGTTTTAAAAGTTATTCAAATGTGTTTTCACCTTCTGTTTTCATATTGTATTTTTCACATAACTTTTCAAATGAAAAACATCAGCTCTGTTTTAGCTTTAAGAGTGTGTGGCTTTTAGATAGCACGTATGGTTAATTGGAATTTTCTGTCTGATACCATTCTGAAAATTTAAAAGTCAGTTTATCAATAAACCAGTATTATCATTTCCACCTCCGCCATTCCCTCAAATTAAGTCTGGGAGTCTGACTTTTATCTTTCATGAGAGTGATTGCCAAGTATAAAACTCTTAACTATGGTAATATTCTGGGACATAATTTTCTGTTTAATGAGAAAAGTATGGCATCTTTAAATGTTTTATGGCACTTTTAAAAATAAATATTATGTGGCAACAAAGATTAAACGGAAAAGTTTTTATAATATAATTAAATTACCATACTGCAAATGTGTTTTTCATTCTTGGTTTAATGTCTATGTCTACGGCTGAGACAAAGGATCAACTGAATTAAATACAATGGAATTTAACAGGAATGAGTGTCACATTTTCTGCTTATATATTCATAAATATTTAACAGGAACCACACAGTAAAACTTGAAAAAAAAAACAGAAAGAAAGAAAGGCTTAGTTGTATTAGATGATAAACTTAGTCAATTCAACAATAGCTTTGAAAGAGTGAATGTTATTTTACTCTGTTAGTGGACTGATGCATTAAATAATCCACTCTTATTTTTACTGGCTAGGTTACACTTCGTGTATTCTATTTAATCTAGTCACCACAATTTATATATGTATTTTAAAAGAAACAGAACAGGGCTCCTATATGATATTCTATGTTTTATTAATAGTTATTGGGAAAAGGGAGGTTCTATGATCAACCACTGTATTAAACAGATTTTTTTGCTGCAGGACTTCTTGATATTCTCAATATGCTAAGAACATTGTGTCTCTATGAGAAAATATAGTGTGCACATTTTTTAAGGTAATTGATCATGGAATACTTTTTACATAAAATACTTATTGGCATCTGGAGAAATAACTTGAGGTATAACTGAATTCTACAGAACACAGCTGAGAAAATGCTGATATGGTCAATTGGAACTTCATTAAATGGGAATAACCAGAAAAGCATTTCTCAAGTCCCTCTCTGATCCCCTCATCACATTGGTCACTCTCTCTTGATCTCTGTCTGTGATCTAGAAGCTGTCTTGGAGTATGGCTTATATTCAGATTAAAAGAAAAATATATTTCTTGCCTTAAGAAATATCTGAAGCAGACACAAGAATAGATTTGCTTACTACAAATTTAAAAGTTTTATGATGAAAGGTCAAAACTGGGATATCGGAATGTATGCAAACTTTTGAAGGTGACATATCTATGTTTCAATGTTTTCCATTAATGCAAAAAGCTTCCGGTGGAAGGATCGTACAGAGATGGATTCTGTTACGGGATATCTCATAGCTTTTGAGCTATACAGATGTGAAAGTTGTAGTCAAATTTTTTGGGAGTATGTAGCACAGCAGAATACCATCATTAAAAATGTACAAAATGAGGTCAGCAGATGCCAGATAATCTTTCAATTAGCAAAATACCTATAGGAAATACAAAAGTTATGAAAGTAGACTCCAGGGCTATAGAGCTCCCCAGAAGTCAGCCAGTCCAATCACTCATTTGATGATTGAATTCCTCCTATACATAAAAGGGTTTGATGGCCAGGAAGATGGCGATTTTCTCTGCAGTGATAGTGTACAAGCAGAGGCTGAAGGACCAAGTAAGAGGTGCAATAAGATGGTGTGCAGGACACTGAATTAAGTGACCTCACAGTCCCCTCTTTTCTAAAATGATATAACTCTGATATAATGGATTAAAATCAATCTAAAATATGAAATATAATACAATTTTACATATTGTATGTAAATAATCTTGTAATTTTTTAAGGCAGTTGCTGGCACTATTTTATTGGGTTTTTTTTAAAGCTATTTATAAGCTGTGTTCTGTTCACACTGCCTACACACACCAGAGGGGAAATGCTTCAGAGAGAAAATGGAGAAGAGTTCATGGCTGAAAAATGCCCTAAAAAATCAATAGGAGATATGTTTTGCCTTTTATTGTTTCCTAATGTCTGATCAATATCTGGTGTGCTGAGTGCATCTATAACATTGAGAGGTTCCTGCCTGAAGCTGATACCACATTTAGCTTAGCCACCTGGCACTATCTACATTGCTTGTTCTCTCCTATCTTTCATTTCTCAGGTATGTCCTTGATTTTAGGGGTGCTTGGGATTTCCACCTATACTAGAAAAGTGTGAACAGGAGAATCTTCAATAAGGTTGGGGAATCTAGAGCACAGGGAATTTGTGCCTTACGCAACAGGATATCAAAAGGGTGTCGGTGCCAAGGGAAACACTAATTCGATAGATACCCTATTTCAAAGTGAATGATGTAGGAATTACAAAGGAGGAGTTCTAAAAGTCATTACATGACCCTAACCCCTCACCCTTATCAAGGGTTGTATTAAAAAATTTGAAGGATTTCAAGATTGAGAGAAAAGTTAGTGAGCTGTGAATCTTTCCCCTCCCAAGTGGGGAGAGGTGAAGGTGCTTCCCCTACAACCTCCGTTTCTCCACTCAGTAAAAAGGCGCTTCAGGAGATTTCTCAAAGACCGTAATAAGTATCCTCTGTGTGGAGGACAGAGTGGACTGGTGACTAGCCCCTGACTGAGAAATATGAAGGGCAAAACTATGATAGGATTGTTGCCCCGGTGACAAAATAAAACACAGACAGTTGTATTGAGAACAACCAGCCTCCCAGAGTTCGTTAAGGAAAGGAAAAAAAAAAAAAAAGGCTAATATTTGTCCCTCTCACACACTGGCTAAAAACAAGAAGAAGCTGGCTTGGGATAGCCTTAAATTCTTGTCCCAAAGGCCTCTGAGAGAAATGGACATTCCATTGAGAGAGAAGCATGAGGTGTTCTTGGGTACCTAGGGCTGAGGAAGATGAAAGAAATCAGACAAAATAAAGATGGGCTGCCCCCCACAGGCAACTGCAGGAGAGAAGCTCCCTGAAGACGTGCTGTGGGTGGGGCTCTGCAGAAGCCAAGAGAGTCTATGTCACCCCCAATTCTGTGACCATAAAATGAGATTTCAATTCCAAAGTGAGCCCTGGACAGATTATAATAGTATTAATCATGTCAGCACTTGTCTGTTTCTTTTTACTCTCCACGTCCACTTGCTCTGACCTTGGTGGGGTCAGACATCATGATGTTGTACTGGGGGGTAGGGCGGGGAAGCAATGAAGCACAGACCAGAGCTGGAAAAGTTGAAAAGTCATAACTTTAAATGGAGATTAAAATTGTGGTAATTACACTGGCCAGGAAACATTTACTAACTAGAGGACTTTTATTACCGGAAAGTGAATAAGAAAATAGTATTTCTTCATAATTAGGAGCCTTCACTTGTGCTTGCTCAATATAATGGCTCCATCTGTTTTCCCAGGGGAGGCCCAGGGCAGTGGCAAGATCCCAGAGGTCTCCACACAACACAGAGTGTAGCAACAAAAGCATATACACAGTGTAAGCAGATGGAGGTGCATCTGAACATGTCCTGTACTCCTCTAGAGAGCAGACCAGGAAGAACAAGTTGGCAGCAGATACAAAGATGGATATTGATAACCAAGAACCAGTTTTCCTCACGTACACCTTCCCGGATGCCGAGAATTTAGGTATAATTCAAGAAAGCAAGGAGAAGGGGTAACTCTGAACTGACAGAAAATGTCTTGAGTTGATGGTGGATAGAGTGTACACTTAGTGGACTAAAAATTAATCTTTCTTCCATCATCTTGAGACAGAAATTAAGTTGAATAATAGGAAAATTAAGTTACATTCTTGGATCTCAGCTTGAAGCCTGAGAAGTTTCTACCCATCACATTAAACATACCTAAACTGAATCTACCATCTTTCTATACATTTGACTTCTCTTTTGAATTCTTTAGTTTTGTTAGCATTGTTGTTTTAGAATTTTGGTTCTCTGAATTCAATGTCTAAATTTCATGTTCAGTAAAGCCCCATACCAATCCCTGCTAATTCTTTTGTAGCTCTGATAAAAAATTTTCCTTTTTATTCTTGTGGGCACCTCCAAAACATAGCTTGTTTTCAAATCAAATCAGTAATTTCTGAAGTGGTCTCTGACTCTGCCACAATCTATTCTGCACACTTCAGATGACTCTTCTTCAAAACATGCTATCTTAGTGGTTTACAGCCCCACTGGGATGATTAAGCATCTAGTTTCACAGTGACATTCTCATACTCAAAGACTTTCTGTGGTTCCCATCACCAATATTCTGCTCAGTGTCCCTTCCCACCCTGGATCCCCCTGTCCTCTACTTTCTAATTTATTTTGTGCTCATCATCCCTCAGAAATGACTTTTCAATTCTTTCTTCTACTTTACGCCATATATTCTTTCTTCCCAATATGTTCTCCCAGAATTTTTTAATTAAAATATTTGTTGAAAGAACTGTAGATTTGCACTCAGTTGTAAAAAATAATACAGAGTGATCCCTTGGCAAGTTTCCCCAGTGGTAAAATTTTGCAAAACTATGGTGCAATATCACAATCAGGATAATGACATTTGATGCAATCCACTGATCTTATCCAGATTTCCAGAATTTTACTTGTACTCCAATGGAAAGGAGTAATACGTGTGGAGCTGTGTGTGTGAGTGTATTAAGTGCTGTACAAATGTATCATCTGTGTAGATTTGTGTATCTACCAACACAGTCAAGATACTGAACAGTTCCAACCGCACAAGGATCCCTCATATTGCCCTTTTCATAGTCACACTTACCTCCCTCCTCCCCAGTCCCCTGTCCCTAACCCCTGGCAACCACTCACCTGTCCTCTAAAATCTTGTCACTTCAAAGATGTACTATAAATGAAACTTTTGAGGTTGGCTTTTTCTGCTTGGCATAATTCCCTGATGATTTATTCAAGTTGTTGTATATATCAATAATAGCAATTTAATGAATGAATGTTGACTGGATAAATATATAATTTAATGATTTAATATGAATAATGCCCTGCTTTTTTCCCAAAAATATTTGGTTTGGACACATTTTGACATCGGTTTTGCAGAACATTTTATATTCCCTGATTTCATGTGAATTAAAAGACTTCTTTAAGTCACCATGACACTTTAATACTTAAACACACCAGGATAAAAACAAACCTTCTGTGGGAAGAAGAATTACTTTGTAGCTCCCACACAAAACCTTGGCTGAAACCCAGCTGGCTGATATGTAGCAGAGATAGCACAAGTAAGAGGCAGGGAAGATCTCAGATAAGGAATCCCAAAGTTCATCCTTATAAATCAGGGTTCTCAATCCTGGCTACACAGGAGAATCATCTGGTGGAATATATAGAAACACTAATTTTGGGGCTCCACAAGAGATCAATAAAATCATAATTTTTGAGGATGGATTCATTAAATCCAGAACTGACATTTAACCAAAATGAGTGTTTCTAGTTGGCATCCAGCATCTATTTTGACCGGATAGTGCCCAGGTCTTACTAGTTTTTAAATATTTCAAATATCACTTCTAATTATATCACACATCACATAATATACTGAATTTAAAAGATTATTTTATCCTTATTCTAAAATTTATATCAGAAAATTAAAATAGAATTCCATGCTTTTGGAAGAGAATAGAACAGATAACATGAATTGTAAAGTCCCCTCTGTAATCCATATAGACCACTCACACTAAACATCTGTTTCTACAACTCCAACAATAGTTGAATTTGTAGACAAAGCTCCAATATTCCTTTCTAGTCACCCTATTTTCATGTATTTATTCATAAACAAACATTTATAAAGAATTTGTTTGCACCAGCACTCTTCAATACATCTTCAGTCTGGTCTAATAAAATTCCTTTAAGAAGTTTTGACAAACATTGCTGATTGCCTTCCAATGGCTTTTTGCCAATCTTTCTATGTAACAGAACTTCAGTTGATGTGGGGACAGCAATGTGCCCAGCTAAAAATCTCAATTTCTTACGTTTCCTTGAAGTAAGGATAGCTATGTGACACAGTTATGTTCAATGATAAAGAAACAGAAGGCTATCAGGTGGGAGATCCAGAAAAACTACTGTGTACAAATAAAATATTGACCATACTAATCTTGTATGTACCTTTTTTCCTGTCACTTTTCTCCATTATTCTTGCTTTCAATGCAAATGCTATGAATGGAGGCATGGCAGCCATCTTGTGACCGTGGGTTATACACTGCGGATGACCAAACAGGAAGCTGGGATCCTGGTTTCTTGAGTACCTTCAGTGGACTTGATCTGAATGCCCCAGTCTCTTTGTTATTTGAGTAAAATAAACCACTTATTTGTTCAGGATTTTGTTATATGGAGTCAAATGCACTTAAGACGGACAGAGGAATTGAAATCACCTAAGTAAGACAAGGAAATTCTGCTTAAAACCAATGTGAGCTGCTTGCCTAGTTTCCATAAATTTAGTTTCTTAATCATCTAATGCAACTTACCCTACTTTCTCAATGATTATCTTCCCTCACCTCAACCTTTTGAGTATCACATAGTTTGTTTATATTTCCACCCTACCCCATAGGTCGATAAGATCTAATTTCTTTCCTAGTTATCCTTTCGTCTTTCCTCTTTGATTACAGACATCCTACCAGAGACCTTAGGATAAAATTCTCCTGTATCAACCAAAGCATGTCTGAGCTTCCCCAGCAAATCACACCTTACCCTTTTGTAACCAGGATTGAAGTGCTACTCTCTGGCTATGATGAATTATTTGCTATTCCACAAACACATCACATTCTCCCATGCCCACCTCTCCCTGAGAAGTTACTTTTGCTTGCAATGAATGTTCACTCCTCCCTTATCTATTTAGCTAATCCCCAGTCTTACTTTAAGTCCCCAAACTACCTCCCCAGTCAGAGCTAAGTGTTTTTTCCCTGTGCTCTCAAGGCGTTTGGTGTATATCTTTAATTTGAATTCCAATGTCTTGTCTCCACACTATACTATGTACATCTTGAGGGCAAAAATAATGTCATATTAATATTAGTGCTCTACCCTCTCCACCTAGTACATACTAAGCACTCAATAAATATTTGCTAAATGAATTTTGACTCTTAGTTATCCACACCTAAAGGAAATCAAAATGTGGATTCAACCTTCCTAAAGTATTATCATTCCACATTGCAAGAGCCAAGAACTAATTCTTTTGTCTCTGTAGAGTTTTCAGTAGAGTTCTACACTTCTTAAGTAATAGCTAACATCAAATTTTTCCAGGGGCATATATCTGTCCATCTTTGATATTGTACATATTGTACATGTATTTTAGCCAGAATCTATACACAACTGCAAATAGGTACAAACACACAACACATAATCCCTTCTGGTTACAGGCAAGGAAAGAGTGTTACTGATAAATACCCCATTCCCTAATTTTCTCAGGTAATACTATAGATATATTAGTTTGGGCTCCCCAAGAAACAGGCCCTAAAGCAAGGATTTCAATGCATATAGTCTAATTTGGAAGTGTCCAAGGAAGCATGTGTAGGAGAGTCAGACAGAAAAGGAAAGGAGGTGATTAAGGGGAACATTATCCAGAATATTCCTGTGTAGGCACCTATGGCTCGGTCCTGCTGGGGAACTTTGGAAGACATTGTGAAAACTGACCCTGAATTGAGACCTCAGGAGGGGTAAGGAAGCTGGAGTTTTTAGACTCCAGCTCCCATCAACAGCAGCTAAGGGCTGCTTTCAGAGGCAGTAGTGTTCCAACATTTCTGGCCTGATGACACCTGGGCTGAGGGAATGCCCTTAGATAAAAATTGCAGGTGTTTGCAGAAGGAAACCTTAGGTATGAACTGGAGAAGTGAGTGCCAAGAGATACAGGTGGGGAAGTAACAGCATCTGCTTCATTAGGTAAGCTAGAATATAAATAAAATGGTGTGTTCTCTAATCACATCCCAAATGTTCCAAATGATCAAAAGATATTTTCACATGTGATTTGAACTCTAGAACAACATTTAAGCAAGGATTTTAAGTATTGAAGTAAGGATATTTAGGTAAAGGTTTGCTAGAAGAAGACTACTTATTGGAAAGTATGTCCTTAGAGGAAGAGTTGAGAAAGTTTAGAATGAACAGGAGTAGACAGTGTAGCTCCACCACCAAATTCTTGAATGACTGCCATTATGCATACAGATCTTTGTGGACTTGAAATATAGAATAAGGGTTTAATGTAAATGTAACCAGAGTTTGCATACCTCCAGTTTGGGTGCAATCAGTGTTTACCACATCATCCTTCCCAACTCCCATTGCCAGATACATCCCATAATGTACTCAACCCCTTAATACACAGACTGGGGAAAGTTCTTTCCTATTGATTTTAATGCTATCAGAAACAAATTCTAGAATACATACTTCCCAGACCCAGGGTACCATTCCCAGCTCCCACCCCCTATCCACAAGCAGGAGATAGCTCTTTCCATTATGGTAATTTTTTTCAGAAGTACTATTGCCATGTTCTACCTTTAGGTCTTGATCAGAGCCATTTGAATCCACATTTTTTAAAATCCCCCAAATTGAGAATCACAAGAAGAAGCTCTTGGATGTTTTAGACCCCCTTCCTTCCAGAAGGCCCCTAAACTCATTCTGAACCAGTCCCTCCTTGGCACATCCACATCGAGGGAAGAGGAGCTTTTACTAATCGTGGAGGGTGATATGGGGGTCGTGATGGACTTCCTGTAACTCTCTTTCTCCTGGAACATTTTTTGAAATGGTTATTTCCATCCTGATTACTTGCCTTTCCAAATATGCTTCTATCAAAAAGGAATGACTACTTGTGTTTCTATCACTGGAGGGTTTCAGATTGAGACTAGATAACATTTGTCAGGAATGTTCTAGAAGTGATTTATACATCAGAAAGGTTGAACCAAATGACTACTAATCTTCCCTTCCAATTTGGAGATTGTTATCTTTTTATGGGAATCTTCCCACATCTTAAAAACATTGCTTTATTTAATTTTTTTTAATTTTCAAGTTTTTAAATTTAAAATTGTCCTCGGGGAATTGTCTCTGCACTAAATTTTATAAGCAATACCTCCATTAGGCCAAAATAGAACTTTGTTCTATTTCACAACATTTTTGTGAAACTACGGTATCCAAAGGGAAGTGGTGCCTCATTATCTGAGCTCATTATCTTAGTCCTGGCCTCAGCATTGGCCTAGAAAAAACTTGTGTGATTTTGCTGGGAGTTGGCAGATGGGCTGATAGGCAAATGCCCAGCTGCTTGTCATAATTCTGATAAAGGAAGCTTGGCCCACATGTCCACACAGCCAACTCCTGACAGCAGGGACTGCAGAGCCGTGAGCGTGGTGGCATCTGCCTTTTCTAACTACCACATGCTACACACAAGAAAGTGGAACCAAATGTTACACAACATGTTAACAAAATGCCTGGGTGAAATATATCAAATACAGTAAATTCATTTTAGCACACATCCCTTAAAATTAAAGAAAGAGAGAAAGAGGGAAGAGAGAGAGAGACTGAACTCCAAAGGTCAGTTGTTTTGGAAATAATGGGCTATGGTGGTTTTACTGAACTGAATCCATTTTGTTTTGATTCTGAGTGTGCTTAGACTCAGCTTTTGGGTTACTAATGCCAAGCCTATTTCTGGATCTTAAGAGATAAATTCAAATCATTCAGCATTTAGGCATGTTATTTAAAGTTTGTTAGAAAAGCTATGATTTGTGCTCAAAAAGTTACCAAAGATTCCTGATACTATTCATGGTCTCCAAAACATATGAATTTTTGAAAATTGTGCTGCTAATTTCAGGAGTCCACAATTGTTTTTTCCTTCATGTATATCTTATTTAAAATTTACTCAGTACCTATTATTCACACCATTAAAATAACTCAATATTACAATGTTGAGCATGGGCTGCCTGTTCCATTTCACTAATTGACACAAAGTTATATTTGAAAGAAAGATTTAACAAAATACATAAGAATATTTGTAAAAAGCTCAATAGTCCAGAGAATTGTGCAGTAAATTCATCCGCAATTTAATTCTTTTGTGGAAAGACATTGCCTAGCTTCAGGAACTGCTAAGAAAACTGTCTTCATGTAAAATTATGATTGAAGTTTGTTTTTAAACATTAAAAAAGAGCTTTAATTGAGTTCATGGACATTTAAATGTATTCTCGAAAATACAATTAAAGTAGTGACTATCCAGCAAAATGACAAAATGGGAAAAGCAAAACCATGCATAAAAATTTAACCCCTAAAGTGGCGTTGCCTTAAAACAAGAAAGGAAAAGCCCTGCTTTGGAAATTTCCTTCTTCTGGGACTTTCTCCTCTGTGCAGAATAATCTTTAGTTTAGGGACTTGATGGACAAAGTGACATTATCATTGAGGCTAGATTCAAAGTGAAGGGATCAGTAAATACCTGACACGGTGGATGGCTAAGGTTTTCTCTGATGGGCACCTCTCCCTCCTTATATGGAGAGCATCTACTTTGTTTTACCCTCACCCCTCCACCCTACAGCAACTACCTACTCTTCCAGGGCTGCTACCATCATCGTATTACTTCATTGCCCCAACTCCAAGGGCACAAAACTCTAGCTCAATCAATTGTAACATTTGCCTGATGCGTTAAAACTAGGAAGAAGGAAAAGCAATTTTCTCTTCCCATGATGGGAATGAGGATATTTCTAGAAAAGGCTGTGAGAATTTCAACCAAGTATGAACAGCATGTTCAGTCTGATTAGCATTTGTTTGGCTTTCTGATAAAATTTCTCCCTTTTGGGACAAGCTAGTTTAAGTTAATTTGCTATCACCTGCAATCAAAAAATTCTGAGCAATACTCTTTGTGTGTGAAGATTGATTGATCGTTTGGAGCATGCCACAGCTTGGACAGAGAAAATAAATATACATGCAAAAATATGTGCTATAGTTACCTTTTATGTACCTTACAATTTGTGACCCACACAATTGCTCCATCGACTGCTGCAATAATGACACATTACATTTATATCCCAGTTACCATCTTCCCATCTCTATCCACTTTTATTTCCAAAAATAGCTTGAACCAAACTCACACAGTGATTTCCATGTCCTGGCTTCTGTTCATGGTAAACAGAACATAGAAAGTACAGAACTAAAGACAAACAAAAACAAAAACCCCTTTGTTGTACAATCTTTTAAAAGTCAGAATATTCTGCTGTTCCATTCTTAAGCTTATCTAAAATAGCATTATTACTAATGTTTCAAAACAGGTGCTCTGGTGCAACATTGTCTACAAATGACCCTGAGATTCTCTGGGGTTCCCTGAGCAATGAACTGAGACTTTGAGCTGTCAGTGGTAGGGAACGAACCCAATCTCAGTATTCCATGAGACTGATGGCTTCCTCTTCAAGGCAGGAAGAACTATACCTCCTGGTGAGTCCTAAGTGCTTTCAGCACTAGGCAGCTGGCTGTCTCAGAGAATGCCCATAAACCCTGCCTCCCTGGAACCCAAGTGGACTACAGGCCCCCCACACTGACAAGCTTGCTCTCACACTGCCCTTTCAGGAGAGCGAAGTACGAAGGAGTAGCATCTCCTCCCTGCAACACTTACTCACGGCAGGTCCAGCAGAGCTCCTGCATCTCAGGTGATAGGTGATAGTAAAAGATGGATTGTTTCCTGTCTTTTTTTTTTTTTTTGGATGACCCATGCTCTGTAAGTTTTGAAAACCTGTTCCTTCACAGATACTATATGGCATTGCAGAATTCATCTCAAACCCTGTTGGACTACAAAAAATGACCACCTTGTTCTACATGTCATGTAGTGAAGTAACAGCCCTTGATAGGCACCAGTGTTGGTTCTTCTTAACCACTCGCCTTAATTGCATACATAAAATGAATATGAGCCTGGCTGATTTGTATGCCTGAATCTGAGCAGAGAAAACTCAAGGACCATGTAATAGCTGAACTATGTAAATACGGTCTGAACACATCTGCCATCTCTCGGCAAAATCGAGTACCTGCTCTGATGAATTCAATTCAGCAAATGTATATCCCTGCTTTGCCATGCAGCATACCATCCTGGGTACTTCAGGGGAGTAGAAAATGAGCCACATTCTCTACCTTCAAGACTATTTTCTGCCTGTAAAGACCTTTGTATTACCACAGATTTTACGTTCTTACAGCAGCTCATTTGTTTTATGGATTGAACTTTTTTCACATCAGGAAAACCAATGCCTGTCTCTTTCCAGACAGATAATACTTCTGTACCTGGAGTAAAATATAAACCTACCAGCTCAGTAGTTGCCTAATACTTCTCCGAGAGGATCCAAGAGGACCCTAGTGGGCCCTGCTTGGCCGCTAGTGGCAAGTTTGAGTCTTGGAAACTGAAACTAAATGGGATAAAGTATTGTGCTCAGAGGTACTAAACACCAGAGGAACCTGAGGTTGAATGTGAGCCAAGTCTGCAGACAGCATCCAAAGTCCAAATTCCTTCAAGTCAGTCCTTAAAACCAAAAGTGAAACATGGAACCAGAAATGGATGACAAAGCAAAAGGGTTAGTAAAACTGACACTCAGTGGGGGTGGTAGGCGGGAGGTACCGGGGAATCAGAGCAAGAACAGAAAGAGGGATCTAGGGCAACTGCTGCAAACAGAGCTGCTTTTATTTCCCAGAGGACTTGGGGGTACATGAGTCAGACTGGTTTAAAAGTTCAAGGTCAGGGCAGACAGCAGTAAATGAAGAAAGTTATTATTCTTGCATTTATATTGTACCCGAATTATTAAATTTTCTTGAGGCTCATTCCAGTACTGTTGAAAACACAAATAGTCACCTTTTGTTTCATCACCTTGAGAGTCCAGAAGCTACAACACAAACCATTTTAAAAAAAATCTCTCAAGCAACATAAATGAAAGCTCTAAAACAAATATCTTTGCTGAATGGCAAGATAAAATTGTTATTTCTGAAGTGGAACATAGAAGCTAAGGCATAGCACTTCACATTTCAAAATGATGAAGCAATTTTTTGATAAAAGTTTTACAAAGCATTTTTCTGTAAAGTGACCTTGTGTGTCCCTGGCCAAAGTACGATCATTTACCCATTTTCTCACCCATTCCGTGAAATGTTTTGCACTAATGTCAGCTTATTAGCTCTCACTAAGGGCAAAATTTTCCAACCTCTGTTTTTCACATATTTTATCTGACACTTATTCTCACTCTAGGTGTTGATCTCCTGGTCTTCTATTAGCGTTAGAACTAAAGTTTATAAACTTTAAAAAAAACTGCAATAGCTAAAATTAATGCAAATAGCAGCCAAAGGAAAAAAATCCCCAATTATGAAGAAAAGAGACACAGCAACACTGGTTTTAACAAATCACTGTTGAATATGTAGTTGCACATGTATTCAACAAGTATGTGTTGGACACTTACTTGGTACATATAATAATACATATAATGATGTAAATTATATAGTATATATCATAATGTAAAGCATAAAATCATGGTAAATACAATGAAGGAAACATGAAGAAAGCTATGGGGGACAGAAAGTGATGGAAGTGCCGTTGTAGATACAGGTTATCTGGAAGGCAAATGTAGAACCAGTGTTGTATACATATTAAGGGTTAACGGTCTGGAGGCAAACACATCTGGATTTTTAATCCCAACTCGACAATTCATTGTCATCGTTCCTCTAAGCAGCTTATTTTGTCTCCCTAAATTTTAGTGTCCTAATTTGTAAAGTGGTAATAATAAGGGAGCCCACTTCAAAGAACTGGTATGAATGCTTAGCAGCTGGGCACATGATAATGCCCCGTAAATGTTTATTCTTATCATCTGAAATTTGAAACTGCAATTTTTTCAAAAGAAAGCATTGATGTTGTGCATCTCTTCTAAAATAAGGAAGCTTCTTCACCAACCATGGTGCCATGATCATGTCTTTGGGTCTAACAAATAGACTTGAATTAGAAGCAAACTGCCTAGATCTCAGTGACATCCCTCTGCAATTCTCCAGTGGTCAGAGGACCCATACTGTTTTTCATTAACTTATTTGCCTTGGGGGGCTCCTAAGTCGTTTTTACTGGCTGTCTCTACTCTAGCAAAATGAAGTGAATAATTGTTTAGCTGCTAGAGGCTTTAGTTGCCATTTTATTTTCCTCTATGTGAACATTTTTCTACCAATTTTCTAATCTATGTTGCAACCAAGATAATCTTACATCATAGACTCAACAAGGGTAATTATAATATGATATGGAAAGAAATAAACTGGCTTGCATATAAAAAGGCAGCGCCACCTCTAAAGAAAAGAATCCCCAGATGGGATTTTTGCAGTATTGCCACAGGTAATAGATGTGACCTTTCTGAAATGATGGAACTTTTTGTTTCTCCCCCACCCCGCTTTTACAGACAAGAACATCTCATAATAATGGTAGAGTATAGCAGACACAGTCCCTGCCATGACTTTGCCTGACTTCACTAGCATTTCAGCACCATATCACCCAGGTAAATCACTCAACTTGATTGCATAGTCCTCAAATTCCTACCCATACAACCTGGTTATTCAGGTTTACCTGAGCGATCATCCAGAAAACTACTTTATCATATAGATGACAGAGAATAAGTGACTTCGCCAAGGCATAGCTGGTGACAGATATAGAACTAAAAATTAAGTTCCCTGATTCCTAGTTCATCCAGCCCCATCCATTTTACACTGTCTCTCTGCTCTGAGTGAATATGACTAACTCATCCCACGAGATTAACAAGCAGGAATGATTATATTAACAGAGAAGGATTGATTTTTACATAGAGTGCAGATTTTCTACAAGCCAGCTACAAATTCCATCAACATAGGCCATTATATAGCTATAATGCTATTTAAAGTTATTCTACTTTCATACAAATGTATAGTAATACAAAATAGTAGTCTTAACATTTTGATCAATTTAACAGATAATGGCATCATGGGTACTGAGTAATAGCACCAAAGACTACAACAAATTCTATGAAAACTGAAGCTCTAGCAAAGAAATTGGAATGACTCACTATGCTTTTGGTAATTATATCATTCCAAAATATTTCAGTTGTGGGTTGAGGTTTTATATAGAATCCATCTGGTGCTTGAACCCACAATGCCCTTTTCTTTTATATTTACTCACATGTGTGTATAAATTTCTATGTATCTATATCTATCAAGAGAAATCATTATGCATTCCGGATGATCATTTTAGTAGGATAAACATATACGGGAGACATCAATCACCACAAATAAAGACAAACCAAGAATTCAAACTCCATGTGTCTCCAAATACATACAATTATTGACTAAATTCATAAAGCTAAATATTGACTTGAAAAATATAGATTAAAAATGTCATTTTTCTTCATTTTGAAATAATCAGTGGTCTTTATTAAGTTAAAGCATATTTAATTAAGTACTGCCCTTATCCCCAGGCAAGAGGGACCTCTGCCCTAGATCCTATATTTTAAGTGGTCCTGCATAACAGAAACACAAGCAAAAAATAAATGTATTCAAGAACATCTGGGTGCCACTGTCACTCTGGATCACTCAGTGTTACTACAGCACAGCCCATAACTCTAAACACCCATTCTAATGGCTACACCCTTAAGGCCTCTGAGACACAATTATCCACATCTCTTGCCTTGTTTTGCAGAAGCAAAATGCAACTGCATTGTGAGGGTTGTAAAGGTTTGTGGGCTGTGCCACTGGACACTGCTTCAGGGAGGAGGAGCATGCGAGCTGCAAAAGTGTTTGGATGCAAGACAAATCAATCAACTACTTAGGTCCTTCCTCTCCAACAGCATGAAGACTTTGTTAGTGTCTTACATAATAAAGTGCAGAGCATCCACCTCTAGGGCTATATCCTAAAGCAAAAATTCAGAATATGGGTTTTTAAAAAATATGTATTGGAATTTTTTTATCCAAGTATTTATTGTACTTTATTAAAGGAACAACCTAGATTTCCAACGATAAAGAAATGGTTAAACATAATTATACACCAATGTGATGCAATATTGTGACCAGATTTTTAAAATTTTTTTCGTTGTATTTATTAACTTAGGAAAATGTTCAAGGGGGAAAAAACAGGATACAAAAACTGCTTCATGTGATCTGAAATTTTTTAAGAAGTATTTATATATGAAAGAAAATATACAAAAAATGTACATAATAGGTGTATCAGTTTGAATGAGTTAAAGTCAGTCAACATTACTCAGTTAACAGCTACGTAAAACAGAAAGATATTTACTGTTAATTTAACAGGAAGTTTAGATTTATAGCCTAATTTAACAAGTAGGCTATACTAGTATTAGTTTAACAGTTCAACTCTATCAGGGATCAAAGTTCTTGTCTTCCACTATGTTGCTTTTAGCATATTAACTTTTGGCCTTCAGCTTATTGCCTCATGATTGCAAAATGGCTTCTGTGGCTCTGAGCCTTACATACTTACATAACTGCATTCAAACAAAAAAGTAAAATGGTTGTCGGCAATAGAGGGTTTCTCCCAAAATGCAACATTGTTATTAGGAAGCAAAATCTTGCCCGAACCCTCAAAAGACTTTCCCTGAATCTCACAGGCCAGATAGGGTCACATACTTAAACCTTGGAAGAATAATGGTATCGCCTGTGTTGTTTTAGACTAATCATGATTCATCCCCTAGTGGGCATATTGTCACTTAAAATCTGGCTTATTTTAGAGGAGAAAAAAATGGAAATGACAATTGGACAGGTAACCAACAACATCTCTTCAAAAGAATTATTAGTGAACAGTAGAATTATAGCTGGTTTTTATTTTTTGTCTTTCTATATATATTTTTGTCTTTCTATATAAATTTTCTACAATGAGCATGTGTTACTTTATAATAAAATAATTATTTTTTCCTTAAAGGAAATGCCCCAAAACATTGTAAAGCTCCTAAAGAATTTTTTCAGCCTGGTGACAAATGCATAAATTAACTAGCCTGAGGGACATTCCCTCAAGGATCATGAAAACATTACTTAATAAATTTGCAAAAACCTGTTATGGCTACACTGCTGTTTATGACCTCAAGTCAAATTGGCCTGCTTAATATGATTTAGGTTATAGCTAGGGGAAATGTTTGTATTGCTAAATTTAAAGAACTATAAAAAGGACAGAATAAATCTGAGTCTAAGCCTAGCCAGGCAAGACCAGCGTTTCTACCAACAGAGGCCCCAAGTTCATGTAAATTACTTCCTATCCAGCTATTTAGTCCCTCCTTCTTCAGTGCCTGATATCTCCTGGTTCCAGATTTCCCAAACAATATAGACAACTTTTAAGTCTAATAAATATTTTAAAATATGGCCTAAAAGAAAAATGGAAAGAGGAAATGTCAGGACAGAATTTCACAGCAATTTTAAATCACTACTCCAAATTCTAACCCTACGAGCTTTGCTGCCTTTGGAATAATTAATTTGTTATTATCATGAGCAAGGGGAAGCTACAAAGGCAATTAATAGCTGATTTTGAAAAGATTCATTTAAATCTTTCATTATAATGTCAAAAATCAGAAATGTGGTGGTATTTATATTTTTAAATTTAGATGCCACAGCATACATAGAAATTAGCACACATATTCCACCAGGGTTAATGTTTACCTGCCTTCTAAATTCATCTGCCTGTTACTGCTGAATATGAATTTTCAGTCACAAATGTGATTGAAAATCAAAGCTAAGTCAGTCTAGATTTTAGCAAGACAGTTTATCACAGTACACTGTTCTTTCAAAAGGATTTAAAAAGTGAAAATTCTTTGTGTTAGTAAGTAGGTAGTGTTCAATTACTACTTACACTAAAAAGTAAATGAAATATGTATGTATCTCATTAATTTTAAAAACCAAATTGTTTACAGCGGTTACCTCTGGAAAAAAGAATAAAGAGTAACTAACTTTTACTTTATATATTTCTGCATTATTTGAGTTTGAACAATAAGTATATATTCATGTATTACTTATATAATTGAAAGTGAGTAACATATTTAAAAAAGAGTAGGTCTTGCAGGCAGTTTTATTCCATTTTCTTCAGTTACATACCATGTATCTTTTCAGACCACAGCGGAATAAAATTAGATATCAATTCCAACAGAAACTCACATCTTCCTCCAAAAACTTGGAAACTAAACAATCTATTGATGAAAGATTATTGGGTCAAGGAGGAGATTCAAATTGAAATCAAAAGATTCTTCGAACTAAACGATAATGGGGACACAAGTTATCAAAATCTGTGGGAAAAAGCAGTCCTGAGAGGAAAACTTATCGCCCTAAATTCCCACATCCAAAAGACTGAAAAGTCACAAATCAGTAAACTAATGAATCATCTTAAGGAAATGGAAAAGGAAGAGCAAAGCAATCCTAAAGCCAGCAGAAGAAAAGAAATAACCAAAATTAGAGCAGAATTAAATGAAATCGAGAACAAAGAACAATACAGAAGATCAATGAAATGAAAAGTTGGTTCTTTGAAAAGATAAACAAATAGACAGCCACTTGCCAGGTTGACCAGAAGCAGAAAGGAAAGGACTCTAATAAGCTCAATTAGAAATGAAAAAGGAGAAGTCACAACTGATACCATGGAAATACAAAACATCATCTTTGAATACTACAAAATCTCTATGCCCACAAACACGAAAACGTGGAGGAAATGGACAAATTCTTAGAAACACACTACCTCCCTAGGCTCAACCAGGAAGAAACAGAATTTCTAAACAGACCAATATCAAGCACCAAAATTGAAGCAGTAATAAAAAATCTACCCACAAAAAAAGTCCCGGACCAGATGGGTTCACACCTGAATTCTACCAAGCCTACAAAGAAGAACTGGTGACTATACTGCAGAAATTATTTGAAAATATCCAGAAGGATGGAATCCTCCCAAACTCATTCTACGAAGCCAATATCACCTTGATACCAAAGCCAGGAAAGGACACAACAAAAAAAGAAAACTACAGACCAATATCCCTTATGAATATAGATGCAAAAATTCTCAATAAAATCCTTGCAAACCGAATTCAAATGTACATCAAAAAAATAATCCATCACGATCAGTTACATAGCATGTATCTCACATTATGTTATTCCAATTGTGGCAGATAGCAGTGTACCAGAGAGCTCTCTAATACAAGAAAAAAAAATAAACATGGCGAATTTTACTCTGTAGTTATTAACTTAAAGCCTTATTTTCATGTTAAAGGAAACCTTAAAATGTTATAAGTAAATAGGATACAAAATTTGCTCAAATTATTAAGGTAAAACATGAGAGCCAACCAGTGTCATATTTGCTGTGAGCCACTTAGGGCTCTGGATCATACGGAAAGGTGAAAAGTACTGAGTGAGACTAGTCTCTTTGGTTTAAGGGCTGACAGTGAAATTTGGAGAAGCCTAATGACTTGTGCAAGTCACAAGATACTCATATTTCTTGTAAAAGATAAATTATTCTGACATATGTTAAAAATGGCAAAAAAGACTTTATTCAAAACTGTTGCCATAGAAGAGAGAGATTGAGCTCAGCTCTAAATACAGAAAAGACAGCCGAAATTTTATAGCCAGAATGAGGGGTCAGTAGACAGAAACTTACTAAAAGGAGATATCAAGGGTAGGGAATTCCCACTCAACTGGCTTAACAGAATTCTTATTAAAAGCAGGCCAAGGGCGCAGATGTCAAGGGTAAGGGATGAGGAATTTGATCATATATCAAGGGTGGGGGTTGTCTCCAAACTGACTAGCAGGATTCTTGCTAAAAGCAAGCCAAGATCAAGGCCTAGTTGAGAAAAAGGCTAATGATTGGTCTACAAGGGAACCTTTGTCACCATGGACTCTGTTTTTTGTTTTGTTTTGCTCTTTTCTGTCAACCAATAGCATCTGCCCCCAAAAGTTTGTTCTGGCTAATTGACAAAACCAGTCTTTGGTAGGGAGAGTGAAAATAGTGAGGTATGGTAGGGTTTAAAATAGCTTTTTGGACTTTGAAAGACTTCCTGGCAGTTAAAACACAGGAAATGAAGTAGCTTCTATCATTTCTAAAATATATATAGGAAAACAAAAGCATGCTTCCTATGAAATGTTGAAAAAACTTTTTTTGAAATTACCATCCTCACACATCTGTCAGAAAATTATCCCAGTTTTGATCTCAGTCTATCCACTTCCTGCCCAAACAGAAACCATGAAATGGTGCTTTTGCTAAAAATGGTGGAGCTTTGCTTTACTCCTCCTCTCTCAATTTTAAAAACAAATCCCAAGGAGCCAAAGAAAACATATCATTTTGAAAATGTATTTCATTTTTCAAAGATGTTATTATTTCCTTCATCACACAATATGAGGTTTCATGTGGTAGCCCATGTAAATTTTACAGCTAAACATGTGGTCTGAGGACAAAAGTCATGGTCCGTAGAAAGCCTGGAGCCTTAACTGCTTCACTTAAATGACTGATATTGATTTTCTCACGTATCTGGGAAAGTGTATGAAAAAGTCTCCATGATTGAAGTATCTTGGGGCACTATTCTTCATAGGAACAAAGTGAAAAGAAGTTCATCTAAGTCTGTTATCTTTAAAAGTATTTGGTGTTAAAATTCTGATTGCTAATTTACATCCATACTTTTATTTAGTCATGGAAATGTTTAATTCTGTCTTTATGCACCTTGGCTCCTGGCTGTAAGGCGGATACCAATTTTTTTTTCTTGGAAGAGATGTTGGGATTTGAGGTTGGGCCAAGAAAAACTAAAGAGGCTAGGAAGCACTTACAGATGGAGATAATTAGCATATTAAAAATAGGCCAGCCAGATTTTTTTTTTTTTTTAATCAGGAAGTAGAGGGGTAAATGCTCTTTCTGGCAAGACTATAGAAGCTGTGTGGACAGAGGAAATGTGATTCAAACTCTGGTATGAGAATGGTGTTTTACTTGAACCAGGTTTCAAAAGATTAGAGCAGGAGTTCCTTTTACTAAAAACCATGGAGTTGGCGGGCTTTGTAGGGGCCTCCCTTGAAATTCTGCTCCAAGGGTACTGTTTTGAATTTTGTTTGAAAGTCTTAGAATGGGAGACTCTTGGTTTCAGAAGACACAGGATAAACATCGTGAACTCAATTGCTTTCTAATGCGTGGTAGAGGAAGTGGCATTTTTGGATACCACCTCCCATTGAAAGGGGATTATAGAAGAAGGCAGTAGGTGGGAACCAAGGCCCCAGAACAAAACTTCTCAGGCTGCATGAGCTATTTTGCCAATCCTTAAGTAAAGGCCTGAGAGTGATCTGGGATTCATGCTCTATCAATGGGGAAGGCTTAATCACCAGATAATTCACTGTGGTTTCCTGAAGTTCTGATTCACAGAGTCAGCTTCTTTGGATCATAATTCCACTCCTTCTCTGAAGTCTACTCTTACTTAAAACAGACTTTAGGGGTGTCTTTCCTGGAGCAGTTCTTCTTGATGGGCACTGTGGCAATTGATGATTGAATATAGAATTATTCCTGTGGGCCAGAGGATTTATAACATTTACTAAGAATGAAGAATTCCTCAATTCCCATGGTCATCTGCATGGAAATCTCCTGCTGATGCTACTCACCATGGATTTTACAAATATAAAATGTTTACTATCTTGTAAAGCTTCTTTTTTCCTTCTATAGGAAATTAAATAGTACAAAAAATGTAGAAAAGGAATACAGAATTTCCAAGAGGAGCTCAAAATGTAGGAGGGAAAATTATTAGCCTGGGATAATTTCATTGCCGACCTACTTAGAAAAAGGGGTTTAACCAAAGGACTTTTACATCCCTTCAGTGGCTCTAACTCTATCATTAAATAGGCAGCCTCCCCTTCTGCTGTCTAGATTGGTCTTGGGTTTGTCACCATGTGGAAGATTTCAAATAGCAGATAGATTTTATCCCTACTCCTACCCCATTTCACATTAAAGAGAAATAGTTTCCTTTTTACTTTCCTAATCAGTCAACAGTTTTCAGATATCCTAAAGTTAGAAATATTTTTAAATTATTCTTAGAGCTATAATTCTCACCTCAGGGTTTACCACGTTGGCAGGAGTGATAACCCTCATTTTCAGGAGGTATGGGATTGTTTTAAACAGTAGGAACAGGGAGGAATACTCATGGAACTCAGGAGATCCACTTGAGTACTTCCTGATGCTCCTTCTCTCTATTGCAACTATGAATGGACATGTGCAGTAACTGACCTGAGAAGAGTGTGATTACCAAGAGCTCAAACCGAATGAACATTTCGGTCATACCACCAAGTAAGTTGCTCAGGCCTGCTGAGGTAACAGCTGAGGGTAGGGATGGGAGGATTGGAGTGGTCATTGGGTGAGGAAGAGAATGAGTACCAGGTGCTGCTCTGAGAGCAATGGCATCCATAGATGCTCTATTTCATCTTAGTAACTTCTGTCTTCTGAGTTTCTTCTCAAAGACAGGCCTATGAGAAACATGGGGACAGGGGGCGGTGTGCTTTCCAAAGCTATAGGGAGAGATAGGTCCGTACAGAAAAGGGGAGGACTGTGGTGACCACGGAAATGTGTTATTCAGACCTCCTTAATGAAAACCCATTGCAATGAGCTTAGTCAACTGACAGCCTAGATAGATGCTGCACCTCTGAACTTCCCACCACATTAACATTGAGTCCACACTTCCCCTGGGCCCACAGAACAGCTGTGTCCAGAGCAGAATAAGAGTATGGAAGGAAGTTTCCAGGAAAAACAGAGAATAGATATGTCATCTGTTGGTTTTGATTGTATGAAAATAGGATTAGATTTTACTGATTCATAGGTGCTTTAGGAAAGAAATACAGAGAAAGGCATATAGAAAAACAGATAAGTAAAAAATGAGGCAATTATATTAACTCCAGGAGAAAAAAAAAGCTTCTATAAGAAAGACTATCTAATCATGATACACTCTGAGGCTTAGAAAAACAGGTAAACATTTGGAAAAAAAATTGCTAATGAGCTTGACATGCTTCATTAGAGAGCAGAATCAGGGTTGGGGAAAGGGTGAAGCAAGGCATTGCTTTTTAAAAAATATGCTTTATTTGAGTTTATAAACTATGTACACATTTCTAAATTTTCATAAAATTAAAAATTCTAATTTAGAAACAGGAAATAAAAACTACCAAAAAATATAGACACATATCTTCCTGGAATTGTTTAGGGGTAATTTTTATCCTGGTCTAGTTTCCTAAATGTAAAGTATAATTAGTTCAGCTCTCCTCAGTCCACCTTTCATATTAAAGACATAGCTCTGGCAGTTATATCAAAATGAGATATGGGGCTGTTATGAGCTGAATGTTTGTGTCCCCCCAATTCATACATTGAAGCCCTAACTTCCAATGTGATGGTATTTTAGAGATGAGGCCTTTGGGAGGTTCTAAGAATTAGATGAGGTCATGAGGGTGGGGCCCCATGATGAGATTAGTGCCCTTTTAAGGAGAGACACTAGAGAGCTTGTGCATGCACACTACGCTCTCTCTCTCTCTATCTCTCTTTCCCCCCTCCCCCCATCTCTCAACAAAGAAGTCATGTGGGCACATAGTGAGATGGGCTGCTACCTACAAGCCATGAAGAAAGCCCTCATCAGAAATAGACCATGATGGCACTGTCATCTTAGACTTCCAAATGTTAAAACTGCGATAAAATAAATTTCTGTTGCTTGTGCCACCCAGTCTATGGTATTTTGTTATGGCAGCCCAAGCTGACTAAGACAGGGGCCCAAGAGCATGTGGCATGATTAATCTGATCAAGAAATATGTCATAATAATAGCTATCCAAAATGAATTTTCATTCAGAACTGTATACATTTTGGCAAGGGAAAGCACCAAGTTAACATTAGAGAAGCATTTTTATCTCAATACCTATTGGAAATATTATCTCCTAAATAGCATTAAAATGACTGTCAAAAATTTTAAAAAATACTACAAGGAATATGGCATTCTACTGTGTTTTTGGCTATATTATGGTGTTTGTTGAAAAGTGTCCCTTAACAATGGTTAGAACGTCTCTAGACAGTAAGGAATACAAATTCCTGTTTCATTAGGTGATCCTATGACAAAAAGATAGAAGCACTATCTTCAAATATAAACTAGTTTCTAGTTAATTGTCTTATTGTATCAAGGTTTGGAAGAAACAATTTACCCAAAAAATTGTAATTGATTCTGTAAACTATTGATAACACTGAAACTTGGAACTTGGTTTTGCTTGCTTTTAAAGTGTTTTAACTACTTGTTTCTCATTTGAATATCCCTAGTGGGAAGTTTGACCTGGTATAGAGTGTGTGAAAATAAATATTGTAAACTTAAAATAACTTTAATTCAAACTTAGCTGAAATTTTTAAAAAGTATTGATCACAAATCACAATGATAGTTAATGAGAAAACTTGAAATATGAGAATTCAAAGCACTGAGCTGGTCATGACATTGTAGTCAGGATAAAAGAGTGGATAATATTTATATATACCAGTTACCATAAAGTTATAAACAACATAAAAAGCCCTAGTAGGCAGGCCTAAATTCCAGTTTTATTAAAATTTATTAAACCCATGTATCCTGTCATCCTGAACTGAGTTTCTATCTAACTTGGTTACTAAGAAGAATGCAGGGGAACAACTCTGCCACAATGCCCTGGCAACCTCGTACATATCTATGCAGGTGAAGGCTTGAGCTGCAGCTCGCCTGAGGTTCAGGAGAGGATAGAAGGTCTGTGAGGAGTTGCTCCAAGGCCACCTCCCACTCATCTCTCTATCTGCCCTGTGAAACTGTCATGACAGTTTCTCATCAACCCCCCAGGTTGTGAGGAAGTATAGGGCTTTCTGTCCCACCCCCTGAGAATAAAGCTGCAGATATAAAACTGCTTCACTGCAGTCTCAAATTGGCTCCTCAATGATGAGGCATCCCACAACTCACGTTGCAGTCATCCAGCCCCTTTTATTTGGGTGTTGTTGGGTTTTTTGGGTTGTTTTTGGTTTTTTGGTGTGTAAGACACAGATCACAGGGAGCTGGCACCTTTGGCTTACTCTCTTATTCACTGTCTGTGTGAATAATAAACTGTCTAGCTCTGAGGGGCTCTTTGTGTCTTTACCTGTACAATGAGTCAGGCCTCAGACTTGGCATTGCCTTGTTTCTTGCTTGTTTGACAAAGTTTAAGTTTGACAAAGATTAAGTAAAAAACCCTCCTGTGAAATTCCCCCAACTTACAAGGATGTTTTAGTTTGTTTATATTATTTACTACTTAACCTTAAGGCTATGTTACCTCAAAGCTAGTTTATTAAAAATTTCATTGTGGTAGAATATTTTTTATAGGACATTATATTTCTCCACATAAAATTATAAACTTTCGATGAAAGGATATTGAATTAACTCACTAATCTTATGATAATGAACCTATGGACTGGTGGCCTTATAATTAATCTTACGACTTTATAACTCGTGTAAATTCTACCGCTACTGAGGAAATTTTCTCTTTGGGGTTTGAACAAATAAAATAAAACGATTTTGCCACAAATCCAGTTTTGAAAACACCATAGAAATTCTCATTCTTTCACATGCCTGCTTGACTAAACAGACTTTGAATTGAACAGTAGAAGGATTCAAGTTGCGTTTTTGAATTGGATAGTAGGAAGAAGCAATCAAAGGGACAGGAATCCAATCCTTGAATGTTGATGAGTTTTCTTGCTGTGGATAATGCAGCAGATGAGGAATAGTTACAAAAACTGCAAGTTGGTTAACCCAAAGCTATTTGATTCTTGAATAACATACTGAGAATGAGAGTATTTTAACCCTTAGCATCATTGATTTAATTCACATTTGTTAAATTTACTATTTTTTCCTAAAGTAGAGTTTAAACCAAAACTATAGGCTAAGACAGGCACAGAACCACTGAGTTCATGCAGAAAAACATTACAGAGATTTACACATCTGTCCACAATTTCTCTGTCTGATAGCAGCCTGTCAAGGTGATACAATATTTGCATCTATTCATCAAGCAAACAACCTGACCCCCCACCTCCTTGAGATATATCCCATAACAAAAAAAGTAAGTAATTACTATTTCAAAGGGTTTACAAATCCCAACAGATCTAATTTTGCTTTATAAGAAATTCTATTTTAACACCATGAAGTAAAATACCTGACAAAGTGATTGTAGAAACCAATTAGCATTCAGAAAGGTTGTTGAGCTACACACTTACCTTGCACCTCTGGGATGATATCTGTTGTTGAATCCTCTTAAGGTCCGCTTTCTTCCTTCCATCCACCAAACCTACCACAGTAAAGGCCCTAGGGACTAATGCTTCTTTCAGATGCTATTTTTTTCATCCTCCACTATTATTGGGAGTAGAAGCATCAATAGTAGCAAATTTGGATCCTGATTCTGCCTGGAATGAAGAGAAATGTAGCCTTCCCAGGAGCCAAAGAAATTCTAGTGCTACATGGCTTTGAGATGGTAATATATTGAGGATTCCAATATCAATGGAGGCTTAGAAATGACAGTCCAAAGCAGCTGTCATGTCAAGAAGTAATCTTTAAACATCTCCATGTGCTCAGAAGTAAACCAGTAAGAAAGTAAGACAAAGGCTCGTCCGATGGTAGTGAGTTATCAGAACTTATTAACATTAGTGTCACTAAAATTGGTATACAAGCCCCGCCCCTGCTAAATTTGACTGGCTAAAAAAAGAAAGAAAGAAAGAAAGAAAGTAGGACAGAATGGGAAACATCAACCAAGTGTGTGAAATGAGGGAGTTGAAGTTTTTAGGAATCCTCTGGATTTAATATTCTTCCATTCAACCTTGTTCTTTCCCATTTTATAGCTTTAGCATTAAGTTAGATGAGAAGGGAACTAAATCCTATATGTAGCAGGAACACAAATAATCTAGTTTTCTAGATTATTATTTGCAAGCCATTTGAACTGTCTGTACAGATGATTAAGAGGAAGTCCCTGGCCTAGAAAGAAATAGCCATGTAAGTCAAAGTACCATTGGCCACCCCCTTAAAAGAAAAAAAAGTAAAAAGAAAAAGAAGATGAAGTAGCCAAGAGCCTGGGAACATAAGAGATGGGTAAATTTGAGATTGAAAGAAGCCAGAGTTACAGTAATAATAGCAATAGTTAATACTTAGCAAATGCTTACCTAATAGTGGCACGTTGCTGAACATGTTAGGTCTATTACCTCATTTAATAGACAAGTGGCATTACTGTCCTTCTTTGTGAAGTGATCGTCTCAAGTCTGCAAAAATGCACCTTACAGTGGAGATGGAAGTTGTAAGTTGATTATCTGCCTCCAGGGTCTGGTGTTTATAACTCTGCAGGGGTTTACAATGTGGAGCCTTAAAATCTGCCAACCTGATGGCCTGATTTAAATCAGCAACCCACAGTGATTGCTGTTAGAAGCAGTCCACTGTGGGTATTCTGTTTTCAATGAGTGGCCAACAAATGCCGGTGAATCATGAGGTGTTGGCCTGTCACTAGCAGTCAGAGAGCAATGCCCTGCTCTCAGGTGCTCACAGGGGCTGGCAGGGCGATGTTCTTGGGCTGTTGCCGCTTAAGGGTCTGGACTTTTTGATAGAGAAGAAGATGTCAGTATGACAACCACTACCACAGCCACCACAGGGGCAGTGAGCAAATCAGCTTGAGAAAAGCAGAGCTCTGGGCTAGGGTGGTGGCCTGAGGTAACGAAGAAAACCTGGAAGAATAAAGGAAGCCAGGAACTGATACAGAAGCCGTGACAGGAAGGTGTCAGCGCCCTTGCAAGAAAGAAATCTATTGACATGAAGTAGAAGTTGAAGAACTTTGGGGAGATAGGGATGGAAAAGGCTGGAGAAGTCAAGGATTTCTTCTATTTTGTCTTTCCCTCATGTCTACAGGCAGTTGCTACCTGGCACAAGCACAGCTCACGGGATGAGTTCTTCCAGCACTGCCCCTGTGTTTACTAGAGCTATTTCACTCTCTGCCCCTGGAAGAAAAGGAAAATGTTTGGTCACTGCAATTACTATTAGTCTTGCTTCAGTTAAAATAAACATTTTAGGCTTCCACCTTTACTCAATTTTGAACTTGGGTAAAAGTGGAAGCTTCTTTCTGCCCCTGGAGGATGTTCAGCTTCTTCTCCCTTCTCACCAGTGCTTTCACTCCTGGCTCTCCTCACCCTTTCCTCCAAACCTTCATCCAGCGTTTCTGATACTCCCGGACGCGGAGCTGGAGAGAAGAGGAGGGTTAAGGAGAGCAAGGGTTCTTTGGTCATAGAGTAGTAGCACTACCTGCCTTTGGCTTTTGCTTAAGGCTGATTCTACTAAGAGATACTTTAGTGGGTTATTTTGAGAATCTACTCAATTGCTTGAAAACACCCACCTGAAGTTCTCTGGACCTGGGTGTCTCTATACTACCTGGTTATTTATGCTTTCCTTAGCCCCTAGCAATGCAGCAATACATCCAACTTCTCTCTGCAGCCCTTTTAGGAAGGACGTAGAATGACTCCAGGACCATACTGTGTCACCCATGGCCACATCACACCCAAAGAGAACACTCACTTGTTCTTAGCCCAGTGAACTCTAGGAGTGCTGGGGAGCCTAACACAACCCCTTCTTCAGCTTGCCTGTTGCAGCTACCCAGCCGATCTTTTACCCTTGAGATTTCTCAGGGGAGAGTCAGATACCAGTGTACTGTGTCTTTAACCTTGGGGAACACATATCAGACTCTCGATGTGGTCCAGTTAAAAGTTTGGCTTAAGGTGAGGGTCAGCATCCGTCAGAAATTGCCCTTGTAGGGGGCATGGGACTCTCAGTACAGCTCTCCAAAGAAATCTTCCTAAGAAACAATATTTCAATCTCCTTCTCTACCCTTTTATGTTCCTGATAAGGGCGAGGAGTTTAAGAATGATCTTCTAGTTCTCTGCCTCTTACTTTGTACATCCTGGTCCAGGACTTCAACTTGGAACAGGTGCTGGGTTGTTTTGCAACCTAACCTTCCATTCCATTTCACCATCCTGTTATAAGGTATTGCATATGTTGCATACTTAGTATTTGCCATTTTTACTTACAATCCAGTTTTCCTAGGCCTCACCAGATTGACAATATAAAATAAAGTTGCAGTCCATTTTTATGCCCAAATTATAATGGCAACAGCCCCAACTGTTTTGATGACTACTAATTAGTGCATCTCCAAGTGTCCCCAAGATATTTTTAGAAGTTCCCCAAAAGGGTGCCACACACATGCCCACAACCCAGTCTGTAACTGCGTGGTATCTGCTTTTTCCTTCCTTTCCTACTCTGGCTTATAATTTTCTACATTCTCTGCCTACAGATTTGAGGAGTGTCAGATCATCACTGGGTTCCAAGGGGAGACGGAGGAAATGGCTTTCTCTCCAATTGTGTGCCACATTTGGTCACCAGGACTACGAAATGGCTCTTCTTTCCCAGAAATTAACCTTTGGCCGTCTCTTACTTCCTATGAACTCTCCAATCTCTCCTTAAAAAAAATAGTGCCATTATTTTTCTGGCTGCCACTTTTCTGAGCTTGGACAGTCCAACCCATTTAAGGGCCAGAAAAACTTCCATCCTTAGCTCCCCACAACCACAGACTCCACCACCCACATTCTTCCCTCATGCTCCAGTAGAAAACAAAAACCTCTGTGCATATTAATAAATGAAAAGGAAGGGGACGTAGAAATCTCACTAGTAACTTCTGGGCCAACGTTCTGCTGGCTAAGGATGTCCAATATTATGTTTCTTTTACTTTCTAATTTCAAGAATAATTCACAAAAAAAGCAAAGTGGATGACAATTATATAGTCTGCTACTAATGGAGGTGAGATTACAAATATATACAAGTTTATAAATGCTAAGAATGTCTTCAGAAGGACCCGCATCAAATTAATAACGGTGGTTGCTTCTAGGGTGGGAACTTGGTGACTGGGGTCAGAGAGGGAGAAAAGACTTACTTTTCACTGCATTTCATTTTGTACCTTTTGAATATTTTACATGTGCATGTATTCCTTATTCAAAATGAATTTTAAAAGATACTTATTAAAAATACTTTGAATTTTACAATTTCTAAAATTGTTGCCTGTTTGTTTTTGATAGCTCCATTGAGAAAGGATTTGTAATGGAAAAAAAAATTCCTTCCCTTTTTTGTACGTGATAACATTTTTCAAAACAGAAACACTCTTTTCTGAAAAATATCGCTCTAAAGTTTTCCCTCTTTCACAGTGTTCTAACAGATATAAACTCTTTTAATAAATCTCCACATTGCTGAAGAATTTAGACAGTGACAAATTGCAAACAGTGGCTGACTCTTTACTTATTCTTTGAAATATGAATTCAGCATTCCCTGCTGAATACTACTAATGTCCTTTTAAGTGAATAAATATCAGAAGTTGCAAAACCAGAAGCACAGATTTCAACATTATTAGCCCATACATTTTTAATTTAGCCATTCTAAATTTATGTATAGTATATCCAGAGTGTGCTTATACTGTCCAGAGTGTGCTTATACCGTCGGTGAGTAATGGTATCAGTTCACTTTTCTCTCAGGCTCTGTTGATAAGATAGTGCAAAAAAATGTTATATACACAAAAATTGAGACAGCAATTTGTTGTCTTTATGACACTTAAATATTTTCACTGACAATGTCCCAGATCCTTAGCAATTGGGCTGGGGTGGAGTGGGGGGTTTTCTAGGGAAAGATAGGTCAGTAATTCAAGTAATGATACATGTTATCAAAGTGTGTTCATGAGAATAAATCCAGTAACAGAGTAATCTTTATCCTAGTTTTCACAGGCAAAAGTTGCTGAACCTCAGTCCACTGAGAAACTCCCTCCTCCAACGAGGTTTTTGGTGTTAACAGGTTTTCCTGTGACCCTCCCTTCCCATTGACTCTTTGTCCTCAACATAGGGGTACATTCAAGTCTCTTCCACCTTAACCACACACACACACACACACGCACACACACACGCAACACTCCCAGAGAGACATACAGACCCACATCGACACACAGATACATACAGACACAGCCACACACACAGATAAACAGACACAGGTACACACACATTGTCATATACTCGCACACGGACACTCAGAGACACACACACACAGAGATAAATAGACATGAGCACACACAGACACACACATACAGAGGCATACACAGAAGCACACACCCATGTAGACACAAACTCACACACACAGAAACACACAGGCACACAGCTCAGAGTTACAGTCTCATACCTATACTTGCCATCTCTAGGTGCTCTATTTCCCTGGCTGCTGCCCTTGTATTCTTTTTGGCTTTACTTCCAAGCATTTTTTTTAAAATGTCTACACTTGCTATTCCAGTTTGTCACCACTTTTTCATTCCTCCTCCCTCTGCAATCTGCTCCCTGCTCCACCACATTATTAAATTGCTCTCTCCTAAATCATCAGTAATTTCCTAGTGGCCAAACCTACACGCACATTTCAGTCCTTAGCTTACCCGACTTCTCCCTTAGCACTTGACACGGGTCGATTATCTCTTGTTGCAACACACTCGTCAGTTGAATTTCAGGGAATTACTCTGTCCTCATTTTCCTCTTACCCTTCTGACTACTCCTCATTTATTTAACAATTTTATTACTATTATTACATTTGTTTAATGCGTATTTTATATCAGGAACTTTCCAGGGTGTGCAAAGGAAACACAGTTTTTCCTCTGGTAGAGCTTACTGACAAGTGCAGAAGAGAAACAGTAAAATCAGCAAGCGCCATAAAGGATAGTAAATGCCGGACTAGAGAAGCGCAGGGTGCTAGAGGAGGATGGAGAGACAGAGACAGAACTGCTGACGAAGGTGACTTTCCAGGGAAATGATGTGTGTCATCTGAAGAGTGAATAGTTATCCGTAGCAGAAAAGTGTTGCGGGCAAAGGGAGCAGAGTATGTGGAGGTCTGGAGGAGAGACAGCCTCACCCACGTGAGGAGACGAAACAGTTTCATGGGAGCCGGGACACAGGCAGTAGTAACTGTCATCATTGAGGGCTACTGGTGCCAGGTTCTAGCTTAAGTCCTTTTAGAAATATTATCTAATTCATTCCAAACTATGCCATGGGGTAGTTATCATTATCCCTACTTTTACAGAAAATAATTTAAAAAATAGCTAATATATAAGGCTTACTATCTGCTAGTTACTGTTGTAAGTGCTTGCTGTATCTTAATGCCTTAATTCACTGAATCTTCATAGCAACCTTATATAGTATAGGTTCTCTCTTTCTTTTTCTTTCTCTACATAGATAGATATAGATATAGGTAGGCATATGGTATCAACTTGTCTGTTGGCATATATGATGGCTGTAGGAGCCATAATTTACAGCCCAAATGTCTGAGTCCAAAGGCCATGCTTGTTCCACTCCACTGTATTTCCTCTAGGATCAATTAATGAGTCTCAGGTATCCTGGCTTGTTCTGCTGAACTATGTAACTCACTGTATTTTAGGGAGGTGGGATCAATGACGTGATGCTTATGCTACCCAACAGCTTACCACATCCTACTCTGCCACGGCACACACCCTTACTCCTTCACAAACCAGGCCCAAGGAGACTTTCCAGTTCATCCTTGACCACTTTTGTTTTCCTCCTTGTCCCCTCTACCATTACCTCAATCCTACAACCATATTCTCAAAGAACATTTAACATCATGGAAAAATTTTTATTATATAGTCTCAGTATTTCTTTTAAAATGTCAAATACTATGCACATTATTATCCCAGTTTGGGAAACTACATATATGCACAGATAAAAGACAACAAATACACATAACAATATCATCAATAGCTATTTCAGGAAGGTTTTATTATAGGTGATTTTTATTTTCTTGTTTATGCTTTCTCTGTTTCCTGAATATCATCAATAAAAATGTATTTTAACAATGAAACTTCTGCATCATTTTTACAGTAGCTTTTATTCTCATTGCATGGTTATTAAGTTCTCTTCCATTTGCTATAAAAGAAAAAAGAGGTTAAGTTGGATTCATGGTCATATTGCTGAGGGTGGATGCATTAT
The DNA here is from genome assembly GCA_023783475.1 of Daubentonia madagascariensis. NCBI lineage: Eukaryota > Metazoa > Chordata > Mammalia > Primates > Daubentoniidae > Daubentonia > Daubentonia madagascariensis. The sequence continues at coordinate 31,093,349 of JAKFHU010001569.1, forward strand.
TTGTATTATGGATATTGCCATTTGAGATGAAAAATTAAAACTGGATCCATTTTTGTTTAGGTAGCAGCACCTCCTCTGGCAGGTAATGTGTGTAATTGCTGAAACCAGGTCATTTCTCTCAAGTTTCTAAGTTTTACAGGAGTGAAAGAAAACACAGTATGTATCTTAATGCTCTGTCTCCCAACAGGGGCTCTGGGAAGTCTGCATCAGCTGGAAGTAGCTCTTTGTACATCTCTCAGAATCAAAATGAAAATAATCTCTCTCCTGGAAAATAAATGCATCTGATATAGAGGTCATAAGCACAAAAGGAAAAAAAATGGTGTCATTAACTATCTTGACACCAACTGAGTGAAACCCTCTTACCTTTATAGTATCTTTTCTTCCTTCTTTCAACCCAGTGCTATTTGGTTCAAAGATTGTGGACTCTTAGCACCATGAGAAGCAGTCTTAAGAACACGTAATTTGTATGAATGAAGGATTTTAATGCCAATGAGCTCTACAAAATATCCTGTGAGAACCCAAATTTCCAAAATACATTAAAAAAGCAATGCTTTTTCTTGTCTTTTTAAATTTAGTTGTAACTATAGTAATTTTTTTTTCTTTCCTGAAGATTATCCCGGACCTATACCTTAGGAACAGTCTCCTTCATGTCATTTTCTCAACCACTTTCACTACCTTCCACTAGTCTCTCATGAGCTCCCTAAAACATCTCTCAGAGTCACAAAATTTTAGAGGAGACCTCAGGATCCTCTGTTTCAATTACTTCATTTTATTATTGATGAGGAAACTAGAGCCCACATAGGTTAAGTGATTTTCTTATGGTTGCAGAGATGATTAGCAGCAGAGGAAGACAGATATTGAAGTCTCCTGATTCCAAATTGGGTACTCTTTCATTCGTGCATACACGATCTCAAATGAATCAGTAAATTCTTTGTAAGGAAAGACTTCTTAAACAAAGCCATTGTTGTGACAGCATCAGAGAAAACTTTCCTCTCAAGAAAGCTGAAGCCCTTTTATCAAGACTCCACCGGGTTCTTTTTGAAATCGAAGGTCTCTATGACATTAATAGTAGCCATTTGTTAAAGGGTTCCTGACTGCCGAGTTGGGATATACAGTCTTCACCTTCAAAACAACCTTCAAAGTATTGATCAAAGTTCCCATTTTGTTAATAAGGAGACTGAATCAATCTACCTAAAATCCTACAGCTTAAAATGGCAGAGCCAGGACTCAAACCCAAATCATGAATGCATTTTGCAATATACTAGGTTACATCTCCTTCCATGATGTTTTAACTCCGAGGACAAAGTGATTTAGCTATGCTTCTTTTTAAAAGACAGGAAAAATATTTAGGGTTTGCAATAAAACATGTATATGTAGTATGTTGCTCTTGCTTTCATTCATTCATTAGTCAGGCATTGGAAACACAGACTTTAATGCAACACTCCAGAAAGAAGCCTAAAATAAACTCATCAGCATGTTCAGTAGAGCAATAGTGTACTTACAGGCAGGCTTTGATCACTTAATTTGTAAAATACACTTACTTAATATGTTGTTCTGGGCTGTAAACTTAAGAGAAAAAGGAATTTCAAAAGGATTCTGAACATAGCAAGATGATTAAATGGTTGGAAAGCAAAGGACTACACAAAGAATGGAATTATTTTGTCAACTCAAGAGAAAAGAACATAATAATAGTTTTCCAGTGTATGAAAGATTGCTATCCTGACAGTGATGACAGACCATTTTCCACTTCCAAACAAAATGAGACAAAAACAAATGTAACAAAGCATGGAGGGTTTGGCTAAATGTATTCAGTAGTCTTCTAGGTATGAGAGATTTAAAAGTTTGGCTTAATTTATAGAAAAAACAAGACCATGGAATTTTGAGAGTAGTAGAATCTCTAATCCTGTAAGACTTATAAATTGATGGTTTATACATAGTAAAACTATGATTTTCTCTGAGTAAGGTACATGTGGGGAGAAGAATGGGGACAAAATTGACTTCAAAGTTCCTGACATTTCCATGGTTCTATAAAATGAGGCATTTTAATATCACTATCTTATTAAATGTATAATCTTACCACTTCCCACCTAAAATTATTCGATTATTCCAGAAAGACTAGCCAATACTTTCATGAGCATTATAATCATGGGTGCCATAACCACAACCCTCTTGTCTCTCCTATCTGCATGCAATGTGGAGCAGGTGGTATGTTGTCTGTGCATGCCCCAAGCAGTTCCAATAGCCTGAGGCAGTCCTCTAAAGAACGTCCCAGGGCTGAGGAGGGAAAAGCACAGCACACAGAAGCTGGAGAATGGGCACAGAACAGGTAAAAGGAAGCCAAGGGCATCTTGATGGAAAACCAACAGTGTTCATGCTAGGAATATTGTACAGTCTCACCAGTACCCTGTGAGCAGCTTTTACCATTTGATTTACATTCAATCAAGTAGTGGCCATGCAATAAATATTGACTCACTGAGGCAGCACCTACTTCCTTAGCTTTGTTCCCTGATACTGGTAAACTGACTTGACTTCTGCCAAAAGCATTGCTACAATCATGATCACTATTACTTTAAATAAAAGTGGCTCCTTCTGATAATAGAAGGATTGTTGGAATTTCAGGGCAAGAAAATAATTAGCCACAAAAATTCTCAAAAAAATGGGCATAGAAGGAACTTACCTCAACACAATAAAAACTATATATAGCAGACCCACAGCTAGTATCATACTGAATGGGGAAAAACTGAAAGCCTTTCCTCTGAGATCTGGAACAAGACAAGGATGTCCACTTTCACCACTGTCATTCAACATAGTACTGGAAGTTCTAGCTAGAACAATCAGACAAGAGAAAGAAATAAAGGGCATTCAAATTGGAAAGGAAGAAGTCAAATTATCCTTCTTTGCAGATGATATGATCTTATATCTAGAGAAATCTAAAGACTCCACAAAAAAAAACTATTAGAACTGATAAATAAATTCAGTAAAGTTGCAGGATACAAAATCAACATACAAAAATCAGTAGCATTTCTATGTGCCAACAGTAAACAATCTGAAAAAAAAACCAAGAAAGTAATCCCCTTTACAATAACTACAAAGAAAATAAAATACCTAGGAATAAACCTAACTGAAGAAGTAAAAGATACCTACAATGAAAACTATAAAACATTGATGAAAGAAGTTGAAGAGGACACAAAAGAAGTAAAGATATTCCATGCTCATGGACTGGAAGAATCAATATTGTTAAAATGTCCATACTACCCAAAGCAATCTACAGATTCAATGCAATCTCCATCTAAATACCAATGACGTTCTTCACAGAAATAGAAACAATAATCCTAAAATTTATATGGAACCACAAAAGACCCAGAATAGCCAAAGCCATCCTGAGAAAAAAGAACAAAATTAGAGGAATCACACCCTGACTTCAAATTATACTATAGAGCCATAATAACCAAAACAGCATGGTACCAGCACAAAAGCAGATATATAGACCAATGGAACAAAATAGAGAACCCAGTAGTAAATCCACACATCTACAGTGAACTTATCTTCAACAAAGGTGCCAAGAACATGCAGTGGGGAAAGAACAGTCTCTTCAGTAAATGGTGATGGGAAAACTGGATAGCCATATGCAAAAGAATGAAACTAGACCCTTATCTTTTGCCATACAAAAAATCAAATCAAAATGAATTAAAGACTTAAATCTAAGACCTGAAACTATGAAATTACTAAAAGTAAACATTGGGTAAACACTTCAGGACATTGATCTGGGCAAGGACTTCTTGAGTAACCCCCAAAGCACAGGCAACCAAAGCAAAATTGGACAAATGGGATCACATCAAGCTAAAAAGCTTTTGCACAGCAAAGGAAATAACCAAAAAAAGGAAGAGACAAACCAAAGAATGGGAGAAAATATTTACAAACTACCCATCTGACAAGGGATTAATAACTAGAATATATAAGGAGCTCCAATAACTTAATAGGAAAAAAATAAAAAAATCTGATTAAAAAATGGGCAAAGGATCTGAATAGACATTTCTCAAAAGATGACATAGAAATGGCCACAGGTACATGACAAATGCTCAATATTTTTGGTCATCAGAGAAATGCAAATCAAAGCTACAATGAGATATCATCTCACCCCAGTTAAAATGGTTTTTATCAAAAAGACAGGCAATAAAAATGCTGGCGAGGATGTGGAGAAAGGGGAACCTGTGTACATTGTTCATTGGAATGTAAATTATTGCAAACACAGTGGAAAACAGTATGAAGGCTCTTAAAAAATTAAAAATAGAACTACCATATGACCCAGCAATCCCACTTCTGTGTATATATCCAAAGGAGGGGAATTCAGTATATTGAAAAGATATCTGTACACCCATGTTTATTGCTGCACTATTCACAATAGCCAAGATTTGGAAACAACCTAAGTGTCCATCAATAAAAGAATATATAAAGAAATTGTGCTACATATACACAGTGGAATATTATACAGCCACAAAAAAGAATGAAATTCTGCCATTTGCAACAACACAGATGGAACTGGAGAACATTATGTTAAGTGAAATAAGCCAAGAACACAGGGACAAATCTCACATGTTCTCACTCATATGTGGGAACTAAATATTAAAAATAATTGATCTCATGGAGACAGAGAGTAGAATGATGGTTACCAGAGGCTGGGAAGAGTAGAGGGGAGGGGAGATAAAGTGAGGATGGTTAATGGGTGCAAAAACATAGTTAGATAAGTGAACAATATTTGATAGCACAACAGGGCGACTATAATCAATAATTAGTTTAGGGTATCCTTTAAAATAACTGAAAGAGTAGAATTGGAATGTTCTTAACATAAAGAAATGATAAATACCTAATGTGATGGATACCCCAATTACCCTGATTTGATTAATTCACATTTTATGCCTGTATCAAAATTACATGTACCCTATAATGATATACAACTATTATGTACCCATAATAATTAAAATTTTTAAAAAAGAAAATAATTAGCCAAGGAACAGCAGAACAGGGGAAGTCACTGAGATACAGCTGTGATATGGGGCAGTGACAAATCTTCTCTGTGGATAGTGCCATATACTCTAGCTCTGCCTCTTCTGAGAGATACAGAAAGGAAGTGAGGGGACTGAGTCTTGAGGACCACTCTTATATCCTTTCTATACTATTTCACTGCTCTTCCTGACATGAGAATGTGCACAGAGGAAGGACCTGGGACCTAAATGTCCAAGATATTAAAGACGTAGAAGTCGCACCTGAGAAGAGGGGCAACTGCATAGCCACAGAGCCACCTATTACTAATCCTTCCCTACACATCAAATAAGAAAGCTGATTGATTAAACTATTTATAATAAAAGTAGTTATTTAAGTTCCAGATTCTATACACCTTCCAACTCTCAGTGTATGACTCATTTATTTCATTGGTTTTACTTCTGATGAAATCATTTGTATTGAATGATACTCTAAAGGAAGTTTGACTTTTAAAAATCATCTTAACTATCTTCAGAGAACCTGAAAAATTGCCTATCTGATGCAATTTTTTTTCATTTTTATGCTGTAATAACCTAAAATGGGTCACAGTGAATTTTATCAAACATAAAAAAAATCAGTTCTGTATTGGAAGTAAAAATTACTTAGAAACTTAGAGCACAGGGGAACAAGAAACTTAGAATGAAGTGCTTTTTCAACCAGAGCACTCCTGTTGAGACATGATAACAAAAATGTTCACAGTAGTAGAGACAATATTTCTACTTGGCACAATCTAAAACAAAAGAAAAAATCTTTATATTTCTGGAAACATATGTTTGTCCAGGCATTTAGGTCTTTCCTAGACAAACACGTGTCATTTTTCATTGCTTATCAAATATTTGAATTTGTTGGATTAAATCTTTTAGTCTGATCTTGTTTTATAAAATATAAGACTATTTTCTTACAGTTGAGTAAATCCACAGTTAGATGGCATGTGTAATTTGATATTACGCTTGTTTTACAACGTAACTGAGCTAGCTGACATGCAATATCTAATTCATTTCCCCCATTGTATTTAAATTTTTAAAAAGAAAAAAATTGAAAAGATTTAAAGCCATCTGCAAATCTAATTGCCACGAACTTTCATGGATTGTCCCAATTCTATTGTCATTCCAGAGTACTATAATATTAAGTATTGTTTGAAATAAGTAATCCATAGCTAAGGCTGAGCAACAGTTTTTGGCGTTTGGAAATGGTTATTGCTCTAGTGGAATTTGACTTGCTATAAAAATATGATTTAGTGTAAAGTTTGCTCTTTTTCATTTGCCAGGAAACCATTCACTAAACAGCCACAAAATTAATTTACAGTAGTAGGTTAAAGGAAGGACACAAAAGTAATATACAGTAACAGAGTATATGCAGTTGTTTAAAGGAATAATAACATTTGTGAATGGTTTTTACTTACCTAAGAGAATCTTTCAAAAATGAGGAGGGGAAGTACTGGGGAATATGAGTGAGACAAACTCAAGATAAGTTTAGGTGGTCCCAATGCAGAGAGAAAATGTGTTTTGTCTCAGGGTATAGCCCAGGGAGACTGAAAGCATGATGTCAGAATGACAGTATAGGGAGGATGTGTGTTGTGCCCAAGGAAAGGCTCACAGAGGCTGCATGACCTAGAGTTGTACAGAGAAAACAGTCAGAGATTTCTCGGCTCCTGAGAAGGCACAAAAGAAGAAGAAAGCAGATCAGACACTTAAAGTAGTCTAATTAGGGAATGAAAAGACTACAGTGATTCACATGAGCATAATGAGTGAGGAAACCTTGGGGCTGTAATCATCTCAGCACATCAGGTATGAAAGCCAATGTCCAAAGACTATAGGATCAATTACAACTCAGTGGTGCCCAACAGATGCCATAGGGTGGCTGAATATCCAAGGTTCCCTTACCTGGATGATACTTAAGCCTCCCACTACTTAGATCAACAGAGGGGTTAAAGAGTAAAGAAAAGCAGAAATCAAGTTATATATTTGCATAATGAGTTTTGTAGCAATAAAACTCATGTTGACTAAACAGAATTTAACAATGATCCATTCTTTCATTCAACAGCATTTATTGAGCTAGAAATTTGAAACACTGATATCACCTATCGGATGATAATCACCATCACATATTCCAGAAATACAGAGATTAATGGGAAAAGGACCCTGTCATTAAGCTGGTTACAGACTAGTACTATAGAAAGGTATATGAACACATAATTGCAATATAGAGTAACATGTGCTTTAAAGTGTGTGTGTGTGTAACAGTGCAGTGAGAACATAAAGGAAGACACAACATAGCTTCTCAGTGGGGTATATAGGAAAGCCTCATGGTGCAGGAGATGTGAGTTGGGATTTTTAGGATTATAGACAAGAGATAAAACATTTGTCCAGACAAAGGAAACAACAAAGGGTAAAAGCATACATATTTGTTACAACATAGAGAGCTATAAAACAATGCAATGAATGGTTGGGGAGTAGCTCCCAATTGTGGAAAATAATGCTGGGGAGGTAGGCACAGACTAAAATTACAGAATTTCTTACATACTAAGCTAAGGCGTTCATTCTCAGGTTTTGTTTTGTTTTTTTCTTGTGTTTTTAATCAAGAAAATACTGAATGGTTTTTAAGCAATTGTTAAATTATCAAATTTGGGTTAGAGTTATTCATGACTTATCTTAATCACCTTCTATACATCCCACTAGTGAGGAAGGGACTCCACCCTAGGATTATGGGATGACCAAACACATGATACCCAATACTGGATAGATGAGATGACAGCAGTTTATTAGTCACATATAGTCACTTCCCAGGGCAGGAGGACACCACACACCACGCAGGGCTACACAAGGGTTGCACTCCAGAAAAGAGAGAACGAGTAGGGACTATACAAGGCAGGTTTGTAGTATTAAGACAGTGTGGTGCTCCTTGGTTCCCAAGAAAGGATGTGGTTGGCTTGTTTGAATAATTCTATGGGCTGTCAGGGAACAGAAACCCACTCCTCAGGGCTAAACAGGAATTGTGCATGACTCCCTTAACAAGACTTATTTGGCTAGGGGACCTTACCCACAGAAGCAGAGTGGGAAGGGAACTTGCAATTAAGCTATTAGAGACCCTTCTGGTTTCACCAGATGTCAAGGCAACACATGATAGTGGGTCTTAATTTTAGGCCTTATATAATGTGACTCAATTTAACTAAAAAAAATCTAATTGTTGGTTGAAATTTAACTCTTATCAGACAGTGCTGTCGTTTAGGTAAAGTGCTCAAAAATTCTAGTAGATTATTTAGAAAGAAACATAACACCTGGTATATACTCAGTAAGTGTTCCCTTCCCTTGCCACCTTTTTCTCCTGATCTCCCCAGTTTTTCTCTTTTCTTTGAAATTGCATAACACTCTGTATCTCCCTATTTTTACACTTATATTCCTTTGTCATATGATTGTACACAAGTTATTTGCACCTCTAGAGTAAAATCTCCTTAAGAGAAGAGATAGCACTGCATATATCTCAGGATTCTCTACCCTGCTGGCAGAGTGCCATGTCCATAGTATAATAGCTGCTTAGTAAATTTATCAAATTGAATTGAACTCCAACTCTGTCAACTAATTTTACCAAAGCAAGTAGCAAAATCAAATCTCTTGACACTACACACATCTATCTTTTCTCAACTCCACCAAAAATAGACTGCTTGTATTGCAGATTTGAATACTTTCTGTAGAATTAAAGAAGTTATTTTATTTTGGGAGGGGGATCACATTGTCTGTAGCAAAATATTCCTGAAATATGTATTGGTCACTTGAGCATGCCTCTCTAATGGGATATAAAAAGAAGTAAGCATGCATATAATTAAATACTAAATTATCATAAAATATTTATGACATCAAAATGTTGGAACTTTATTAGTCCTGTGTAGCCTGGTAAATCATTAGTCTTCCCCTCCCCACAGTAAAAAAAAATTGCTATAATATAAACTACCTCTTTCTGTTTACTTAGACATTCCCCAATATCTTTCTTTTAAGTTATACAGTATAAGACTGATTCAATGGGAAACATATGGGCCAACCCCCAGAGAGAGTTTTAGTTAGTCTACCATATCTGTGTCTCTAGGATAGATTAGACTCTATTGAGATTCAAGGCCATAAATCCAATGTCTCCTGGATATTTTTACCTTCTGTCTCACAGACACCTCCAGCATATACAAGACATTTCTAAGTGAACTCACTTTTTTCCTCCCATACCTACTCCTTCCCCTGTATTCTTAATGCAGAAACCTATCATCACTCAACCACCCAACCCCCAAGCTCACTAAGCAGGAAACCCTAGAGACATTCACAATTTTTCCCTTTTTCCAACCACCACCCCCTACTACCACAGTCAATCAGGAACCAACTACCATGCATTTTCACTCCTTTCACATCTCTCAGATGTCTTCAAATGCCTCCCAGTTCTCCATACCCACTGCTAATGGCTTAGTTTACTTTCACCATCTCTTGCAGCATCACAGAATTCTTCTACTTAGCTTATATCTTTGAATCCATCCACCATAAATCCACCAAAGACTTTATAAAGTGCATTTTTCTGAAAATTCAAATTTGATTGTGTATTTCTTTCTAAAGACTCTTCAATGATATCCTTAATTTCCTTTTCTTGCTCTGGCTAGAACTGTGCTTGCTCTGGCTTCCAGAACTATGTTAAATAGAAGTGGTGACAGTGGGCATCCTTGATTTGTTCCAGCTCTGAGTAGGAATGCTTTCAACTTTTCACCGTTCAGTATGATGTTGGGTGTGGGTTTGTCCTATCTGGCTTTTATAATTTTGAGGTATGTTCCATCTATGCCTATTTTTTAAAGAGTTTTTATTATAAAAGGATGCTGAATTCCATTAAATACTTTTTCTGCATCTATTGAGATGATCATATGATCTTTGCTTTTTGCTTCTTTTTATATGAGGAATCACATTTATGGATTTATGTATGTTGAACCATCCTTGCATCCCTGGGATGAAGCCCATTTGGCCATGGTGGATTATTTTTTTGACGTGCTGCTGAATTTGGTTTGCTAGAATTTTATTGAAGATTTTTGCATCTATATTCATAAGGAATATTGGTCTATAGTTTTATGTTTTTAGTGTGTCATTTCCTGGTTTTGGTATCAGGGTGATACTGGTTTTGTAGAACGAGTTGGGGAGGATTTCTTCCTTCTCAATGTTATGAAATAATTTTTGCAGTATGGATACCAGCTCTTTTTTGGAGCTCTGATAAAATTCGGCTGCAAAACCATCGGGTCCAGGACATTTTTTTTTCGAAGACTTTATTGCTGCTTCAATTTTTTTGCTCATAATTTGTCTGTTCAGGAGTTCTATTTCTTCCTGATTGAGTGTTGGGAGGTTGTGTGTTTCCAGGAATTTGTCCATCTCCTCAACATTTTCAATTTTATGTGCATAGAGATTTTTATAGTATTCACAGATGATATTTTGTATTTCTGTGGTATCTGTTGTAATATCTCCTTTTTCATTTCTGATTCACCTTATCTGGGTCCTTTGTTTTCTATTTCTGGTTAATCTAGTGAGACATCTATCGATTTTGTTCATCTTCTCAAAGAACAAACTCTTCATTTCATTAATCTTCTGTATTATTTTTGTTTCTGATTAACAATATTCAAGCTGAGAATCAAATCAAAGACTCAACATCTTTCACAACAGTTACAGAGAAAATAAAATACCTAGGAATGTATTTGACCAAGGAGGTGAAAGATCTCTACAAAGAGAACTACCAATCACTGAGGAAGGAAATTGCAGATGATGTAAACAAATGGAAAAACATATCACTCTCATAGATCAGAAGAATCAACATTGTTACATTGTCCATACGACCCAAAGTGATTTACAGATTCAATGCAATCACCATCAAGATATCAACATCATTGTTCACAGATCTAGAAAAAATAATTCTACACTTCATGTGGAATAAGAAAAGAGCCCAAATAGCCAAACCAACCTTAAGCAAAAAAAAAACAAATCTGGAGGCATTGCTCTACCAGACTTTAAGCTATACTACAAGGCTATAGTAACCAAAACTGCATGGTACTGGCACAAAAATAGAAACATAGACCAATGAAACAGAACAGAGAATCCAGATATAAAACCATCCACATATTGCCATCTGATCTTTGACAAAGTAGACAGCAATATACACTGGGGAAAAGAATCCCTATTCAATAAATGCTGCTGGGAAAATTGGATAGCCACATGTAGAAGATTGAAACAGGATCCATATCTCTCACCACTCACAAAAATTAATTCAAGATGGATAACAGACTTAAATCTAAGACATGAAACCATAAGAATTCTAGAAGAAAATGTTGGAAAAACTCTTCTAGATATTGGCCTAGGCAAAGAATTTATGAAGAAGACCCCAATGACAATCACAGCAAAAACAAACATAAATAAATGGTACTTGATTAAATTAAAAATTTTCTGCACAGCCAGGGAAACAATCAACAAAGCAAACAGATAACCTATAGAATGGAAGAAAATATTCACATGCTATACATCCTATAAAGGGCTAGTAATCAGAATCTACAAAGAACTTGAGCAAATCAGCAAGAAAAAAAATCAAACAATCCCATTAAAAAGTAGACAAAAGACATGAACAGAATCTTTTCAAAAGAATATAGACTAATGGTCAAGAAACATACAAAAAATGCTCAATATCCCTAATCATTAGAGAAATGCAAATCAAAACCACGATGAGATATCATCTAACCCCGGTGAGAATGGCTTTTATCAAAAAGTCCCAAAACAATAGATGTTGGTGTGGATGAGGAGAGAAAGGAACACTTCTACACTGTTGGTGGGACTGCAAATTAATACGACCTCTATGGAAAACAGTACAGAGATTCCTCAAAGAACTAAAAGTAGACCTACCATTTGATCCAGCAATCCCACTACTGGGTATTTACCTGATGGAAAAAAGTCATTTTATCAAAAAGACATTTGCACTAGAATGTTCATTGCAGCACAATTCACAATTGCAAAGATGTGGAGTCAACCCAAGTGCCCATCAATTCATGAGTGGATTAATAAAATATGGTATCTGTATACCATGGAGTACTACTCAGCCATTAAAAAATGGATTAATACCTTTTGCAACAATCTGGATGGAACTAGAGACCATCCTCCTAAGTGAAGTATTGCAAGAATGGAAAAACAAATACCACATATACTCACTATTAAACTGGAGCTAACCGATCAGCACTCCTGTGCACAGATGGAAGTAAAACTCAATGGAAATCATGTAGCGGGGATGGGAGAGGAGGGGATGGGTGAAATCACACCTAACAGGTACAATGTACACTATCTGGGTGATGGGCACACTTACAACTTTGACTCAAGCAGTACAAAAGCAATCTATGTAACCAAAACATTTATACCTCCATAATATTCTGAAACTTAAAAAAAGGACTCTTCAATGAATTCCTTTTGCCCAAAGAATCAATTATGAGGCCCTCAGTATCCACCTTTCTTTTATAATCCTTTTTCTTTTTAGATTTGCCCTCCACCCCATGCTTCTACACACACCCTAAGAACCAATCATGAAGAAGTATCTGGAGTTTCTGGAACTTTGTCTGCAGTTCCAGGTTTTTACATGTTGCTCCTTCTACTAAGTATGTCCTCCACCAGGCACCATGTGAAAGAAAAAGATTACATGCTCAGAAATCACACAACTGCCAAAGTTTAAATCCTAGATTTGATTTTACATAGTTGTGCATTATTTAATTTCTCTGATACTCATTTTATGTTTTTGTAATATGAGGTAATAAAAGTACCTACTTCACTGAGATTTTGTGAAGATTAAATAAAATATTTAAATTTGTTTATTACAATGTCTGGTACATATCAAATAGTCAAGAAACAAACAACTCAATAAACTGAAATGCTTAGGTAAGTTTTTCTGAGATTAAACAGGTCATGGTTTCCCAGTGTTTCCCCAGGGTTGGACTGGGCATGGTTTTCATGTGAACATTCCTTCCAATAAATACACAAGCATCCAGTGACCACGTAAAAAGCACACCCTGAGCCTTGGGAAATGCACTTAAGTGGTTTTTTTTAATATTTCAAGAAGGAGGAAGTTGAACAAAAGCACAGGTGGTTGTGGAAAGGAAACATGATGATGACACAGGGGCAGACTTGAACTTCAGACATGTGCGGACTATAAGCTGACCACTCAGGTTAGACTCATTATCTTCACAGACTGACCACTTGAGATAACCTGTCAACATCCACCACAACCTGCTGCCATCCCTATTCAAGCATCTTGGCAGTTTTTGCTTTACTTGATGGAGAGGATTGCAGAGGGGGTTGTAGGGGAGCAGCGCTGAGGTCACTTGGAGCCTCCAGAAAGCCATCACCTTAGGAAGGTTTCCCTCAAGGTTCAGTTGGGCTGTTTTACTAAAGCATCTGTATAGCACTGAACCCCGGTCAAAACAGGCAACATCTGATTAATAGGCTTGCTTTGTAATCATGGCTCTGAGGCAACATGGATCTAAGGTGATCCAGCTTATGAACACTATTTTTTAGTAAGTGGTGAGTTTGGTGATTTGCACCTGTTCTTGTTGAGATTCCTGGAGTGTTCTCCCATTGATTACATAGCAAAAAGATGCCTATGTGACCAGCATGATATAAAAAGCTCAGCCTAGACTCCATTTGGTCTCCTGGTTCCAGGATGTTAAATGCACTTATCAGTCATTCCTGATCAGAGAGAAAAAGGTACAGCCCTGCAGAGGAAGGGCAACTGGAATTTGCTCCCAGCCTCTTCAGGCATTTCCCTCGCTGTGAGGAAGCTTTTGGCTGAGATGAATACATTTACTTTAATGCTGATCCTCTATTATATCCTTTCCCTGCAATAAACCATAAATCCACAAGCTTTGGCATTTTTGGAGCTATAATAGCTGAACACTTTCTCACTGCTATGATTTCCACCATTGGGTTTCACAAATGTGTAAGTATCTAGCAAACACATAAAAACCATACCTGAAAATGTATAAATGTTGTTAATGTATAGAAATAGATCATTTCTGCTTATTTTTAAATACTATTATGCTTAAAACATCACTTCATACATGTGACACATATTTTGAATTTATGTGCAAAAGTGTTTATAAGAATTGAATGGAAAAAGTAGCTTGCCATATGGTATAGAGTAAAGCATGATACTCAAAAGCAAATGTAGAAAGAGTTAAAAACTTAACTGGGAATGTTAAAACTGAAAGCAAGTTAAAGAAAATGGAAGAGATTATCTTTATAAACCTTCGAGTGCAGAAGGGCTTCTGAAACAAGGATCCTAAAATAGGAACAATAAAGTAAAAAAGTGGAGTATTTGATTACATCAAAATTAAGGTTAGACAAGATTACTATAAAACAGAAAACTGAGAGAATATAGCAAAGTCTAATCCAGTAAAAAGATTTTACAACTAAATATATAGAAATTTAGGTAAGTCAGTATGAGAAAGAAGGAAAACCATATATAGGCTTAAACCTACTGGTAATCAGATTAATAAAAATTGAAATGATAATGACATAATATTTTATATTTCTCAAATTGGCAAGACATACAGTAAAAAAAAAAAAACAAAAAAAAAAACCACCAAATGTTAAGAACTATGTGGATAAATAGGGATCCACTGCATTGCTCGGGGTTGTATATTCTGGTATCAATTTTGGGAATAGTAACCTGATAATACTCAGAGAATTTATGATCCAGCAAGCTCACTTCTGTATTTACATTACAGAGAAATTCATATATATGTCCATAAGAATAGTGAGCAAGGAAATCACCATTTTGTTTGCATAGCTGAGCGTTTGAGGCAACAGTGATATCCATCCCTAGGGCACTGCATAATAAAATGTGGCAGATACACGCTATGGAAGGCTATGTAACAACTAAGAACAAGGAATGAAATCTACATATAACAACAGGAATCGATCTTAAAATATATGGAGTGAAAATGTAAAAAAAAAATACCATTAAGTCTGTGGTACGATGCCATTAATGTAAATAAAAAACAAACATACACTTAAAAAGCTACATATTGATCAGGATTCACACACATTCAAGGACATACAAGTATATCAAACGTATGTTGAGAAGGGAAACGAGAGGGAGGATGAAGAGAGGAAAAAAGTAAAGCAAAAGGAACCAAGTAAGAACATATATTGTTGCATGAAATAAACTAAGTAGCATATATTTAACTGAATTCTTTGCATACGAGGTTCATGCAGTTCTGGATTCTGCCATAGCGCCAGCATTTGGACAGAACCCTCTTATGCATTTGAAAGCTTTATTTAATCAGGGACAATTACATGGTGCTGTTACAAAATTTAATCACTGGACTCAATAATTAATACCTATAAAGAGAATTAGGGTGTTGCCATATTTTCATCTTATTTAAATTAAAATGCAAAATTTTATGAATTATTTTAGTGCTAAATATTAACATACACCATTAAAATACTAGAATTAGAGCTACCAGATAATTTATCATGCAAACTAGGATACTTTTGTGAGTAAAAGGAGACATGAAAATAATTAAAATTATATAATTTTTGAGATATTTATTTACCAGTTGATCACAATGCTGTTATATCTGTGGACATAAGTAGTGATTCCATTTACATAGGATTATCAGGGATTTTTGCTTCCAGCCTTGACAAAGTAATAGTGAATGAATTTACTCTCCCACCTCAAGGAATTTAAAAATGGACAAAATACGCAAAGCAAAAGATTTTGTACACTGAACAACAGACAGGTCAGGGAGTGGATTCCTGAGAGAAGGGGAATAAACGAGGGAAGTTTAGGATTGTCCTAGCTTACTACCCGAAAACAGTTTCCAGGCAAGAGGAGCCCAAACCAGCAGCTGGCAGACTTGCTTGGTTGAAAAGACAGAGTTGAGAACTTGGGGAAGCCAAGGAAATAGAATTTGCAGCACAGAGTACCAGAGAAGAGAGAGGTATAGAGGAGCGAGTTATCCAAGTCTTTTGGTGAGTACCAATCAACCCATGCATGGGAGGAAACTACCCAAAACTGGGGAAAAAACATCAAAAATATTGAAACAGAACCATCTGAAGAGCTCCTGCAGAGCAGGAAATAGTTTGTTTTCCCAACAGGCAGAATGTAAACATCTCTTAATTCACATGGGGAAAAATTAGTCCTAGTCTAAAGGTTGCTCAGGCTCTGCCTAGCAAATTTTAAAAGCGGGTTTCAAAAGGATCATATTGTTTCCAAATTACTACAGCAAGCCTCAGAACAAAGTTCAGTAATATTCAGAGGAGTGCATAAGTACCCAGCGCCCAACAAGTTAAAATTCATACTGCATGGCTTCCCGGCAAAAACTGCCAGACATGAAAAGAAAATATGACCCATATGGAGAAAAATTAAATCAATAGAAGCAGATCTAGAAATGACACAAATATAGAATTACTAGACAAGGACCTTAAAATAGTTATAACTAGATTCCATATGTTCAAGAAGATAGAAGAAAGCATAAGGACATTACAGAAAATTTTAAAAAGATCCAAATTAAACTTCTAAAGATGAAAATATAATATCTTAGGTGAAAAAAATATACTTGGATGTAATTAACAGATCGAATACTGCTGATCAAAAATAGGAGCTACATCCAAAAAAACATTGCCATAAGTCAAGATGTTCCAAAATGAAATAATAGAATTTCAAAATTGTACACCATCTGGAGCCTTTTCATTGATTTTTTTCAGTTCATCCCTTCCTTTTATTTTATAGGAGTAAATTTCAATATCTTCCTGTTTATAGGATTTGACTCTATAGTTGCAATTATCTAAATATGTCAAAGGTTGTTGACACTTTGACATTAACAATGTCAAGAGATTGTTGGCACTCCATCAAATAATTTGATTAAACATTTCTAATTGATTTTGAGTAAAATGCAAAAAATTTAGAGGACTCATCTTCTAAAAATTCAATACCACTGTAAAATGCTAATGGAGATTTATAAGGTTAATAGGAAACAAAGAAGAAAGCAAGTACCACTATGGTAACGTATTTTTTTAATTCAACATCAACCTTGTCACAAAATAGTTTATACTTCAGTTACTCAATTGAGTGTATGTAAATATATGTGTAAATTTTAGCAATTATATGTTTTGATTAGTACAATATAGATGCCTATTTAGAAACAGCTATAAGTTGAGCATGCATGACAATTCCAAGTACATCTGCTCCATAAATTTCTTGATTTAATGATAGCATTGTTTTTACTATGACCTTGTCCTCCACAAGTATTTTATTCATATCATCACATCAAAACACATAACTTTTTCTTCTATATTGAATATTTGGTTTAATTTATAGTGCCAATCACAATACAGATGGTCCCCAACTTATAATGGTTGGACGTAGGATTTTTTTTGACTTTATGATGGTGGGAAAGTAATATGCATTCAGTACAAACTGTACTTCAAGTTCCCATACAACCATTCTGTTTTTCACTTTCAGTATAGTATTCAATAAATTACATAAGATATTCAACATTTTATTATAAAATAGGCTTTGTGTTAGATAATTTTTTCCCAACTATAGGCTAATAGAAGGGTTATGAGCACTTTTAAGGCTAAGCTAAGCTATGAAGTCCAGTAAGTTGGGTGTATTAAATACATTCTCAACTTACGATGGGTTTATTGAGAGGCAACCCCATAGCAAGTGAAGGAGCATCACTTTCAGCTAAATTAAGTCCCAAAAGCTTGTCATTGGTTCCATGACTTGAATAAAAAAGAAAAATCAAACCATTGGAATTAATTTATCTGACTTTCTCTGTGAAGCATCTGGTCTCACTAATGAAAAGCAGGCTTTATTTAACTATTTGTGAAATACTGGTAGAGCCAACACCTTAAAAACTATTGTTTTACATTTTTGTACATGTAACAAAATGGAAATCAGAAATGAGTGAAACTAATTCAAAGAAGACATTACATTTAAACGAAAAATTATGTACAGTCTTCCTAACATGACTGCCCACTACAAACTTCTGAAGTAGATGCTAATGAGTCTTAAGAACATTTTTATTTTCTTGTGTTCACATGGTCAGTGATATCACTACAGCTTCTATTGTTAGATTGTAAACATCTTCAAAACTTGCACGTTCTTATTTATGTTCATCGTGCTATTGAGGAACGGAAATTATATCCTTAATTTTTCATTAAACACATACTTTGGTTTGTGTTTTGGTTCATTTTTTTTGTTTTTGAGCTCATTAATACCAAAGGGTTTATTGCAAAATAAAAAAGACTAAACAAAAATGTGATACATAAATCTATTATACCCTATATAATAAATAACAAAACCACTGTAGCAAGAGCATTCAGCCCACTTTTGTACATTCTTCAGAATGACTGCTCAGACTTTTATTTCTCCCAATTCCTTCATGCACATCTAATTATAGTATCCTGTGTTTGTCAGTGATACAGCAGGTTTGTGCATCTCAAAGAGTAAAGCAGAGGCTCTCACACAATGGGCTCAGACACCAAGTGGCCAGCAGAGGCAGAAGCTTCAGATATTTTTCCATACCACTCTACACTAGCGTTAATCAGTCCCTTACCACTCACATTCTAGTGCCTTTTACTTCATCAGTGAGTGTTTTCCATGCTGAAAGGAATGGGACAATTGTGTTTCACCTGAAAAGAGACGGGAAAAGATGAGTAGCTCGTCGTCTTTTAGATTAAAGCACAAGTTGGAGTAAGAACTCTAGACACTGCACATGAGAAGCTGTAAACACAAAGTGAAGGTCCACCAAAACCACCCAGCTTATTTTAATGCAACTATTAATTTTGATACTTCATTTTAAAAATAAATAAATATACCAAAAATCCAGGACATATGCTAAAATAGAAAGGATCCCAGGACAGAGGAAATAAATGAGAATTGTTCTGGGTAAGCCAGGTCATAGGGTTACCCTAATTGGAATGGTAGATACTATGTCTTGTACAACTATTTATTTCTGCTTTTATTACTTCTACTCATATTTTTATGGTAAACATTGACTGCTTACTTAATGCCAACATTGTAAGAAGCACTTTAAGTCATTATCTCTCAGAATAATTACAACAAACCTACTAGAGGTTATGTAAGTTGCTTAACCAGCTCATTGCAATATTTGTATTTTCACATAGCTCAAATACCAAAACCTGTGCACTTCATGGTGATTATGTTTCACTCAAGTGCTACATATTCTATAAAGCCTTGCTTGAAATTCTGTTCTGATTATCTATTGCTGCCTAACAAACCACCACAAACTTAGTGGCATAAAAGAACCATGATTTTATTATGCTCATGGGTTCTGAGAGTCAGAAATTTTGCCAGGGCACAGCCTAGATGGTTTGTTTCTGTTCCCTGGTGGCAGAGGCCTGAGCTAAGAGAGACTCAAGTGGGTCAGGCTGGAATTATCTGGAGGCTTTTTCATTCATATGTCTGGTGATGGGGCTAGATGAGCCCGAGGTTGGGTTCAGGAGGAACAGGAAAGCCTGCACATGACCTCTCCAAGTGGCTCAGTCTTCTCCAGGGTGGCAGTTGGGTTCTCAGAGGAAGCATCACAAAAGGGAGTATCCAGAATGTGAGCAATCCAAACATACCAGGAGAAAGCTTCATGGCTTCTTATGACCCAGCCTCAGAAGTCACTTCGCTTCATTTCAACCACACTCTGTTGCTCACGGTAGGCCCACGCCTGCCCAAATTCAAGGGGAGAGGACATAAACCCCACCTTTCAAAGGGAGGAATATAAAAGAATTTAAGACCATGTTTTGAATGACCACATTCCTTCACAACACACACATATGCATACGCATACACATACACACACACACACACACACTTTGACAACTCCTTTGTGTTCCCATGGTACTTTGTACAGACAACTGTGTAATTACCTCTGACTTATTATAGCACTTATTTGTTTATATACAGCCTTTCTCTATTTGACTATATATTTCTTAAGATGCAGGACTCTGTTTTATCCCCAGAATTGGGCACAATGCATTGCACATAGTAGCTGCTCCATAAATGTGTGTTGAATGATTGGTTGAGGGAGGGGTAGTTAATAAAGAAACTTTTAATTAAAAAAAATTAAAAATAAATTCCTCTAGTTCCCAACTACAGTTAGGTTTAAGTGCCTTAAAATATCAATTCCCTTGATCCTTCCTCCATTCCAAAAAGATACCATAAGACCTCTCTTAGTGAAGAGCTCAAAAACAAAGAGTCTATCTTCCTGTCAGAAATATCTTTACTTAAGATAGAAATCATGTGGTAGTTACATATAAGCCTCAAAAAGAAGATATTGGCACCCGCCTTCTCCTTTCCTTCCTTCCAGTAAAGAAAAAACAAAGCTCTCCTATCTCTCTCCAAATACCCCTTAGTTTTGTGTTCAGAGGCATGACAGGATCCTAACAAGATCCCCTTCATGTCCAAGTGACCGAGGTATCAGATGCTGGAAAATGTGGCTTTTTGCTTAGCCACATTTGGGTCCTTCTAGGACAGTACTGACTAAACCTCCCCACCTTCTCGTCCTCCACTTTCTTAGCTTTCAACAACACTCAGAGATCTAAACTCTACCCAAAACTTCCTGGTCTCCACTGAATTTTAAGAGGTGATGATTTTATAAACCAAATATGAAGAAAACCACAATACTTGTATTAATGAAATGACTGTTTTTTCTCCATATTTTCCATCTTGACATATTTTCTCATTTATAAAATGGATTTGTTTTATAATACTTTGATATTTCAGATTTTCTTTCCCTCATTAGGAAAAAAAAGTAGTGTTGAAAATATAATTGAATGTTTTCCTTGATTAAAATTGTATACTTGTTTTCTGTCATTCAATCACTCAACATGTTAAATTTTCTGGATCAATGGAATATGCCTAAATTGAATTATACTGCTGTTGAGTTGAGTATCTTGTACTACTTTTAATATACAAAATACATTGTTCAGCAAGATTCCTGTTGCAGAGAAAACATTACTAAGTGGTTCCTCTAGATAAGTTTTGCTGGGGTGTGATGCTTGAGAGCTACCTTCCTTAGCTCTAGAATATCCCCTCCGGATTCATTTCTTTCCGTGAAAGCTTCCCCTGAAGTGGTGGGTGGGGGATGAGTCTAGCAATGTGGTCCCATGATTGTATGTAAAAATTGCAAAAGTAAAATATGTTAGCTGCAATTTAACTTAAAGATAATTGTCTCTTTTTACTCTGACATCTTCTCTATCATGCTCACTCCTGCTGAAGATGTTGTCATGATTGATATTTTTTAGGTTCAACTAAGCAGAGGTTGGGTTGGGAATATGCCATTGTAACTGCAATTGCAGATACTTTAAAATGCTTAAAATGTTGCCATAGAACCAGTTAGACATGACATACTCCCTATTTTCTCATATGTGAGGGGTAAGTTCTTTGCATATCTTTGTTCACTAAACAAATGAGGAAAAAATTAATGAAATATAAAGCAAAGGCCTTAAAGATGAATAATGAAACCAAAAGAACTTAATCTGTCATTGAAAGTGAATTGCAACAACAAAAAAATTCAGATTATACCAAAAGCAACAATTCATTAAGAAAAAGAGATAAGTTTATAAGAGAAGTAATGAATAGACTCTTGGATTATTTGATAATCCCCAAAAATGAAGAGGAAGAAATTATATGAACACATTAAAAATATTTAAAATTCTTCCTCATTTGACATAAAATATTGATATCAATGAATATACATATATGTAAAATTACCCACAGGGCTTGTCAAAACACTAGGCTAGGCTCCACCCCCAGAAAATTTGAATTAGTAGGCATGGGTTGGAGTGGAGAACAAGAGCTTGCAAAAGTAGTTAGTTCCCAGGTGATGCTGATTCTAGTGATTCAGGGGCCACACTCAAGAGAACCATTGATTTTTTAGATAATTATCTTAAGTTTTTTAAGTCATTTCTTCCTTTTACCTTCCTTGTAATAAACTTTGTAGCCTCTTCCATATTTAAAAACTGAATGGCCTTAGATAAATATTGTCTTTCGTTAATAATGATAATATTCTGGTTGTTTCTTTTATTTGCTCTTTGCTTTCTTAAATAGAAACCTTTGTCTTTAGAATATGTTTACCACCACATTTTGTCCAATATCAATTCATTCCCAACCTCAATGGTTGCGTATTTGAATTCTGAAAGATTCAGGTGGATAGTGCATTTATATTCAAGATTTTCAAGAATTTATATATGAACCGTTTAATTTTTTTATTTCAAAAGATAAAACAAAAACCCGAAAGTCATTGCATAATAAAAAGCTCGTTATTTTCAATATGGTCAAAATGATCATATGACTGAATTTGACTATTATGCTTGTGAAAGAGGTAGTTATATTTTATGAAATTGAGGTTTTGGTTAACTGTTCCAGAGAACCCACAGGAGTGAATGAATTTAGGGCATTTGAGTCATTTTTACTTAGTTGACAAAGTGATAATTGACTCTAGGTTACTTGGCACACGTAACTGTCCCTGGCTAATTTCTAAGTTCTACCAGATGTTGGGTACTGCTTTTGGAATGCTCATGGACTGTTTCTCGTCAGTGTGTGTCACTCTACTGCTGTGTGAAAGCAAAATCTTTGTGTTACATTTCACAGAAATGTCATTCCTTAGCCGTCCCTGTCTTGTATATGACATTTCTTACTGTCTGATGGGGACAGAAACCAACTCATTGATCTGCTCTGCGGGGTATATGTCATTGACTTAAACACAAAACTATAATTTAAGTAGATTTAAATGAAAACTCATCTTTTTCCATAGCATACTAATTACCTATTTTACTCCTTTAAAATTTGTAAGTGAAATATAACATAGAGGTCCCCATATGCTTGATAAAGGAAAATAAGAAATGTTTAGTGACTCTTTCACGGAAAAAAGCAGACATTTGCACCTGCAACAAAGTACATGCCCAATATGGTATTGAATTTGATTATTGCTTCCAAAAAGAACTTTTAAAAAACAAGTAAAAGGCTTCCACTTCTGGGAATATGAAATAGACATACTCTTACCTACTCCTCCTGCTAAGTACTTCTAAAACTCCTGGACATTATATATAAAACAGACTTAAGAAAACTCTGAAAGGTTGAGAGAAGGCAACAGACAGAAACCTCAGGACCCAAGGAACAACATGGAAATGGGTTCTCTGGGTTTTTGTTTTATTATATGTTATGTTCGTTTTGATTTATTTATTTATTTATTTATTTTGCCTCATACATCCCCAGATTTGGAGCTGAAGATGCCAGTTACATGGAAATGCCAGCACATGCAGAAAACATATATAGCTCCAATAAAAGCCTATTCTTTCTAGCCAAAGACCAGGAAAGGGGCATCATAGAAACACAGAAAATTTTATAAAAATAACTGCTTGATTTCAGCTAAACACCACAGAAAAAACTGGGGCTTTACCACCACCAATGCTAGCTAAGACCAAGAGAGGAACCTAGACTTCTGGGTCTAGGCCACCAGTAATTTGGCACTTCCCTCTCTCCACTGGGGTCCCGGTAGACAGTCAGGACTTGCACCTCTACTCCTCCTTCGGGGTGTCAGTGGAGGCCACGCAGGGAGCAGTACGGAGGCATTCATTCCTTCCTCTCCCAGCCAGGGAGGTATCAGTAGGGCATCTTGTAGTACCTGAAAGTAAGGAAGTACTTAAACAACAAGAGAGAAAAAGACACCACGCTGATGCGAGTATGTCAAAAGAGCATAGGAACCAACTGAAAGAGCTCCCAGGGACTAAAGCTGAACAAATTCGAGGAATAAACTCAATTTAAAAAGTCAGCATTATAAAAGCTATCGATGTAACAAAATCATGTGTAACCCCTTAATATTTTGAAATTTAAAAAAAGAAAGAAAGAAAGAAAATAAATAAATAAGTATGATACCCCTATTAGTATCAGTTAACAAAAGATATGCAAATATAATGAAATCTATTACAAAAACTATTTAGAAAATGAAAATTTAGTATTGTCATTTTAGAAAAATTGAAGGCTTGCGGCTTTGAAGAAAAACAACTATTATATAACAAATCTACTGATTGCTGCTTTAAAAGAATTGGATACCTAAAGTATAAAACAAATATCAAATAAATATATATTTATGGGCTCATCAGTGAGCCCATACTGATATAAATAAATGATTGAATACATTAATAAATAGGGAAGATGAGACAAATCTCCCATGCAGAAGATTCCAAATCATTTATGTAGATACTCCACCCTTAAGGAGGTGGCATAACTCCCCACTCTGTTAAGTGTGGCACAGGCATAGTTTCTTCCTTCCAGAGACTACAGTTATGCAAAGGGGGAGAAACACAAAACTTCATTCACAATGAAGAAACCTGACAAACACGACCTCAGCCAAGTGATCAAGGCCGACATCAACATTAAACCATGTTGATCATATGTACCTTTGATGTGATGTGATGAAAATGGCACTTTATCTCTGTGATCTTTCTCCCCAAAACCCATAATTCCAGTCTAATCATGAGAAAAACATCAGACAAACTCCAACAGAAAAACATCCTACAAAAACACCTCGCCAGTACTCCTCAAAAACTGTCAAGACCATCGAAAACAAGGAAAATCTGAGAAGCAGTTGCAGCTAAAAGAAGTCTAAGGGGAAATGGGGACTTAAAGTAATACGGTGTCCCAGGTGGGATCCTTGGAGAGAAAAAGGACATCAGACAAAAACTAAGAAAATCTGTGTAAAGTATGGACTTTGGATAACGTATAAATATTGGTTCATTAATTAATTAATTAAATATACCATGCTAAGGCAAGGTGTTAACAATAGGGAAAACAGGATGCAGAGTATATGGGAACTCTCTGTACTATCTTCTCAAATCTAAAACTGCTCTATGAAATAAAGTCAGTTTTTAAAAATAAGAAGAGAGTTGATGTCACTAATTAAAATCTATTTAACTGTTTCACTTTTTTAAAAAATATATTTACCAGCTACCTATCAGAATTAGCACCTGAAGAAAAGGGCTGGTAGAACAGATCAATTTTGAAAAGAAAAGAAATTGGCAAATTTTAGATCAGGGAATGTCACCCAGGTAAGAAAACAGTGGGTGATACAGTTCACAGGGTTGTGGATAGAAAAAAGATGTGTTCAGGAGTACTGTAAGACAGGAAGGGGATGCTGAGCAGGGTCTTGGGAAGAAAGGAGCCCATGAAGGGAAGAGGCCCTGGGTAGGAGGTAAACCAGCCACAGAGGCCAAGCTGAGGGGAGGGCTGGGGCTTGCCAAAGGCAAAACTCTCCCTTTTCCCTTCAAATTAAAACTATGACATTAGAGAAATCCTGAAATTTATACTTAAAACGAATCCTACAAATGGAGAGTTTGAGGGATGGTATTAATAAATCATTAAGGTAATTTCTCTCCCGGCTCAGCCATAGTTGATCTTGATATAAAATGGGCTATAATCCTAATCCCAGTGGATCCGGGCCAGGCCTTCGCCTTTGTATTCTTCCCTTTCTCAGCCTTCCATGGGGTAGATCTAGATTTTATGTGGTCTGAAATTTATGTGATTGGAGCTGGGGGAACTGGAGGTGGAGAGGAAGAGAAAATCTTTGAGAAAAACATTCAAAATCACAAATACGGTAAGTCCACCCTTAACGTCATGGATAGGTTCTTGAAAACTGTGACTTTAAGTGAAATGATGTGTAAACGAAACCAATTTTACCATAGGCTTATAGATACAAACAAGAGTTAAGTTCCTACAGCATATTTCTGGTTACAAAAATATCATCGAACTTCTAAATAAAGACCCAAAATATTTCTAATGTTCCACATTGAAATAAATGTGAGCTATACATACATTTAACAAAGATTAATAAAAACAAGTAAGATCATTATTCACCCAATTATTGGTGAATCAATGTGTGACAGCAGTTGTGATGGTGGGTTAAATCAAGGAATAAATGTTTGCAAAGTGAAAATTGTAAGAAGCACCTCCTACCACCACACAGTTCAAAAACAAACAAGAATAAAACATGACAGGATGGCTGAGTGCTTTCATACCACATCTTTTATTGTTGTGCATTTGTATGATTATCATCCACTTTATGAATTTTTATTTGAGAATAATCTGTATGCATTCATTCATTCATTTTTCAACCTGCTTATTCCAGTTCAGGGTGGCCAGGGCCCAGCAGCTCAGGGTGCAAAGTGAGAACCCACCCTGGACAGGACGCCATTCCATCACAGGGAGGCACACTCACACACACCTCCACACTCATTCAGACTGGGACAATTTAGACACAGCTTTGAAATGTGGGAGGAAGCCAGAGTACCCAGAGAAAATTCACAAAGACATGGGGAGAACATGCAAACTCTGCACAGACAGTGGCTCTGACCAGAAATTGATTTTTTTTCTCACCAACCTTACACCTAAATGACATTGAACACAATGATGTCATTTAAGGACCTACTGTACAAATTTAGACACAAAAGTCAATTTCTATTTAAAACATGAAAAAAATTACAATACACCACAAATTTGAAAAAACATAAATATCATAAAAGTGACAATAAATATGTTCTTTTTCTGGCACACTTTTATGGTGATTTGCCACAGATGAATTTATGTCTCTGTACATGTTAAACCTTGCTTCTTCTCCACTGCCCACCAACTTCTGGTGCTGGAGGTGGAAGACATGTGCTTCTTGTGATATGACCTCTGGCTCTGCACCTTTGTGTCAGCACAATGGGTGTAGGAGTACCCCAGGATGGCTGACAATAACTTAACTATACACAGAAGTAACTCCAAACAAACAAACAAAATACCATATTCCTCTCAGTCAAGATTAACTCAACTTCCCCTTGAGTAGTTTTCAAAAATGCTCATGGCCACTCCAATGGCCCCTGACTCAGGAGAAAAATGACAAAGGGAAAGTCAGAGTGTATAAAGCCAAGGTTCCTAACAGATTGCAGTTAAAATATATACTTTTGCAGACATATAAACTTGTGTTCTAATTGCCAAAGTGATTCCCAGAGCCTTGTTATGGCTCTAAAGCTTAAGCTTCATTGACTTAATAGTGAATTTGCCTCTGTACACCAAATGGTATACCCTGCATAAGACAATGATTTCAGGAAGCTGTCAAAAGTCTAAACCTACCAGTTTGTTCATCTGGTCTTTTTATCAGGTAATCAGAAATCATTTGTTTTAATCTTTATATATCTAGGTATTATATGTACTATATGATATACATACATACAATGGTTTGGTTCAGGAAACACTAAATGGGAGTGTTTTTAAAAAATTTAATTAGGAGGCCATTAGGATAAGATGGCTCCAGAGCCCTGGGAACCTATGTAAGAAAAAAACAAAACAATGCTCTGGCAGTTTTTCAAAAAAAAAAAAAAAAAAAAAAAAACTGCGACAACAAAAAATCCTGACACCCAATTCAGTGTAAATGGCAAAATGAAACTTAAGCTTAATCAATCAGAAATTGCCAACTAACCTCTAACTAGGGACTTTCCACAAGAATGACCTGAATAAGGCTACTGCTCCACTGTAACCAAATATTTTCTTTGCCTTGCTTCTTCATTCACCTTATAAAAGCTCCCCCTTCATTGACGTCCCCGGACCACTTGCAGCCCAGAGGTGCCCAATTCATGGATTGCTAAATGCTCAAATAAACCCTTTAGTATTTTTGCGTGCCTCAGTTTACCTTTCAACAAGGGTGAAACAACATATTGGCATAAGTCAATGCGTTCGTGGGCATGCTACCTCTGCCATCCCACGGGCCCCACACTCAGAAGGGCCCTGCACTTGGTTTAAGTTTCTTTTGTTGCCATCTTGAAATTCTTAATAATTTTTAACAAAGGGACCTGTATTTTCATTCTGCACTGGGCACACCACTGCAAATTATGTAGCCGGTCCTGACTGTGAACTCTACAGTGGTATTTGTGGAAAGAGTTTTGTGGTGTTCATCAAGATTACTCTGTCAGAAAAGTGAGAATAAATATTTATCAAATAAAGTCTTGTTATATTTCTTGATCATCAACTATTTAAATCATATCTATGCTTTCATGTGTGCTAAAGTAGTAAATCATCAATAAATGCCTAAATGCATAAGATAGCACTTCCCTTAGCAACCTGCTCTGGCAGATGGAACAAATAGAAGATTTCTGATGTTCATGTGATTCCCTGCTGGTCCACCCATACACTGACCTTAGTTTATGACAGATAGAGCTTATCTAAGCAGGAATTGAAGGTATTTTATACTTCTATATATTTTTGTCTCAGTTAAATTTACATATTTTATTTCAAAATCTCTTTCAGAAAGGTATTTGTGATAGTAGAAGTCAAAACACTAAATATTTTTACATTCAGCATCTCTGACCCTCATGTTTTTCAACCTTTTCAAAGCCAACTTCATCCTCTTCTTTAATGTGCTTTTCCTATAATAGAAGTATCATTTACACATGTCAAGAGTCTGTTTCCCAAAAGAAAACATCCGTTCTTTTTCTTCCATAAGAAATTATTGTAACATCTCCAATTGAAATGTTCAATAGTCCTAAGGAATAAATAAAATGTTTTTTCTAATTTCTACATTACAACATGCATTTTGGTTCAATTTATAATCTCAAATTTGTATTCTAACTTTCCATTACCTTCAGTTGAAAATGTATGCAAAACGTATTTGAAGAGGAAATTGTACCAGAGGTTGATAAACATTTCAAGGATAAAGGTACAATTGAAATGTTCACTGAGATCTATATCTGCATTATTAAAAAGGATGTTACATGCACATCAAGGTTACACAATGATTTTTGTTAGTATCTCAAACTTCACAGCGTAAGTGGAGGTTATTCTAACTCCCGTTCTTTATCTGCAGAGTAAGGTCTCCTGGGGGTACAAAGTGTTAAATCAAATGTTGATGCTATTGCTTGTATATTTCACTAGATGGCGCTAGGAGCATCTAAAATGGCTGAGCACCACACATTAGCGTTCTGAAATATTTCAGCATTTCCTTAAATTGTAGAATATTCCATTTCTGAAAGAAAAAATACTTTTAAAAATTACTTTTGTAAAATCTTGTATAATACTTATACTTAAAATGCATTTCTGTCAATGTGAAAAAAATCACAGAATTCCATTGGAAATTGTACACCTTATTTAAGCATTGTCATTTTTTTCAGAGCTGGTTTTCCTTCTTGCTTATGAAACATCTGTGATGATTACTCCGCTCCTGTAGCATTCTGCCAAGCTGCAAAGACTACATTTGTAGTACCCTAAAGGTTTTTTCCCAAAAAATGTATAAACGTCTATAAGACAATTAGAAATAGTGGCTGATAGAAGGTAAAATGCCTCATCTGAAGTCAAATAAACAAGCTAATGGTTACACTGAACCCAAGTTTTCAGGCTACATAATCAGGGGTCATTAAATTATAGTTTTTCTGACTCTAGGACTCACTGCATGAACCAAACAGTGAAGTGGGTTGGAAAATTACTGCCTCAAATAAATAAAGTAGAATACTTTATTTTGCTGATGTTGGGAAACAGCTTCTAACTTCCAGACTGCTGGCCCTCCATTGGGTAGTTGAAGTTTGTTAGTATATAATTTCCACTATTACATAGAACAGATTTTTTTCCCTGCTCACTTATTATTTAATTAAAATGTCAATGCTATAGCTAAAGCAAAGGTGAGACTAGATGGATGTTCACAGGGCTGGAGCAGGGTCTCCATTAGTCCATGTAGAAAGGTAGAAATGAAATTTGGGGACAGGAGAGAAGAGGACAGAGACAGACCTACACAATCAAGCCCAGAAGGGTGTCCAAGAAGACAATAAGAAGCATAACAATTGTTTGAAGTTAACATTTAGACTGATGATCTCTCTCGTGGTTAGCCCCAGGGATTTTTTACAACGCCTTGAAGATAAATCTTTTGGACACAAATATGTCTTTATTTGTTAGCACCTCCTGATGTTTTGCACAGAGCTGTCCTGTAAGAAAATACTTTCTGATCAAATAATTAAAACTTTATTTAAAGATCTTTGTTTTGATTCAATTCCTCATTTATCTCTATGTTTACTTAATCTGAATTCTGGTTCATTCAAAAAAACTAAAACAGTGAAAACTATTTTTAAATAGGTTTTGTGCATTGAGTTTGATATTTGGAAGAAAATCTGCCATTTTGGAGCAATAAAATATTATTTGTAATATCTAATAGGTTTTACCAATATAAACTATATGGGTAGAATGCATAGATGTGTGTTTGTCTTAAGGAGTGAGTTCTAAAATTCATAGAACTTTTATTGATTTCTGACGATTTATCTCTGAAGGCATATAAGATATTGAGAAAACATGAAATTCTATCAGTTACTATCAGTGTGTGTTGCTGAGTAGGATATTAACACCTCTGAGTCTCAGTTTCTTATCTCGAAAATGGGGATAATACCTACCTCACATTAGTTATTTAAAGGATTAAGTGAATGTGGATGTCCAACCCAAGCCTGATGCTTATTGGATGATCAGCTGATATGATTTTCTTCCTTCCCCAGCTCCCCTACTCAGTCAGAGTTACTGGGGTGTTATTGAAAATGGAGAGATATGCAGTAAATAAACAGTATTTAAAAATAATAAGTCATTTATTTTGTAAATAGGTAAATTCGCTGTAACTGAGCAATGTAAATTGCTTTAAAAAACATATAATTGCCTGCTTTCCATGTCTCTGAAGTAGAAATTAACCAAAGAGAATGTGTTAATATCCCATAGTCTTATCTGATGATTCTTTAAGCTGGTAGCATTTTGCATTTTTAGTTATCTAGAAAGTGAGAAAGAGAAGAAATCCACTCCCACTGGCACCCGATCCCCATGCCAAGTAGGGAATTACTCTCAGTGCTACCTAAGACAAAATGGAACAGACAATTAAGAAGATGATTTTATTCCAGCTATTGCCACAGGGAGAGCCCTCCAGATCAGAAAATTAGAGTGTTTCTGCAGGGTGTTTTTCCCTTAAGACATTTACAGGGAAAAGTAGACAAGTTACATGTGGGGGGATCAACAGCTGGATTGTTTCACAATCAGGAGAAGTCTCTGTTATTCAGGTGGGCAGGAAATGTTTATTTCTGTGTCTAGCTAGTTTCAAAAGAACAGACTGTTGTAATATTAGCTAATCATTCATAAGATAAAGAATGGGAAGTTGGTGAAAGGTGAAATTATGTGGCTTTGTCAGCAGGTTCAAGCAAAAGGTGAAGAGTATGTGTTCGGCCTTGTCACAGGTACACAAGAAAGTCATTTGCAAGTCTTACAGGAGACCTGAGAAAGAGTGGACAGTGACTGTTATCTAGGTCACACAGGGAAGGGTGATTTATTTCAGTAAGCTGTTTTCCAGAACATAAAATGGTGCAGAATTTCAGAAAACAAGAAGTTGGTAAGATTTCTTAACCATAGCTATTTTCTGGAAGCACAAGGCTCTGGTAAAGTTCAACATTGTCAGTCCTCCCTCCCTTTTGTTCCAGACAAATTTCATCCATGGTGGAACAGTTCAGAGGTATCCATAAGTCTCTTGAGTGAGGTGAACCAGACTCTAAGAAATACTCTTGTGAGGACTCTCATTGGCATGGTATCTGCAAAATCAATTGAATCAACTGTCAAAAGATAAAATTAAAATAAATTTAAAGATCTAATTGACTTTCATTTTCAATTCTAGAATATTCTTTTATTAGCTTAATCTAATAGCTTCAGTTGAAACTCAGTTTGCATAGAAAATATGTATGAGACAGAAAGAGAAAACATAGTTTTAAAAAGATGAAGAATAATAAATTAGAGATATGAACATGCAGCTTTAAAACCAAGATTTTTTCCAAAAGTATTATAAATGAGAATTAAAATTGGTTCTTCCTTGGTATAATCACAAGCTAGGAAAATCTTTAACCATTAAATTATGTCTGTTGTTTCCAATGTTTTGCCAATATTATTAAAAAATACAATAAAATAAATTTATTTTAAAAAACAATAAAAAATACAAATACATCCTGAGGGAAAAAATACAATGAACACATTCAGAAACTAAAACCTATTTTCTATGATATTTAAACACCTATAAACAGGGCACACCCCCACATCCCTGGCTTCAATTTTTGAAGTTATGACTGTATCAGGGCAAACACATTAACATTTCACTTTGACCTTAAAGTCTGTTGTGAGGTACAACTGTGATTAAGCAATGGGGAATTACTGATTAACATTTACGAGACTTATCTAACCATTGTGCTTGCGTGTAAATGTCAGAATGAGTTATTCATTAGTATTTCATGGGTACACTCAATACCACTAGGGAAGTTAAACAAATTTGAATGATGGTTGTTTAAAAACATACTTCAAAGGTACTTAAGATTAGCACTGGCAAAATTTCTGCAAAATAATCATTGGAACATACTTCAAGGAGGTCGTTATATTTGTGGCACCCCTGCTTATTCCATTTTCACTGGAGGATGTGGTTTTTTCTTTCCAACTCTTTTGTTTTACCTCTTTTATTTACTGCACACAAAATATACTTATATGTGAATACATAGCCATTCATTTGGAAAGTATTTTTTGAGTGTCTTTTATGCTGCTGATACTGTGTTGGGTGCTGGAGACTTATAGTTAATGACAGAGACCTGTTCCTACCCTTATGGGGCTTCTAGTCTACAGAAGGACACAATTACAATACACTATGGTGAAATGTGATAAAATGGGGAAAGTTCAGTATGATTTAGAAGCCTCCAGGAGGGGCACCAAACAATGTTGGGAATGGACAAAAAAGGAGTCAGAAGGGATTCCTGGAAAATACAGCAAATAGAGTGAAAGAGTAGGGAGCAGGCCATATAGCAGTGGGAAGAGGAGACAGTCACCAGCAGAGATTTCCATGTGCCCTATATATTCACAGGTTATAAATGATATCAATCAATACTAGATTGTGAGCCCTTTCAGAGCAAGAGCTGTATCTTCTTTATGTATCTGTGCTGCCTAGTTCAGGGGCTGGCGTTTAATAGTTGCACCATAAATGTTTGATCAAAGAAATAAAGGGAATGATACAGAGTTATGGTGTATCCAGGAAGTAAGCACCAATCTGCTAGGGAATGAGATTTTCTGACACCCTTGTACAAGTAATCCCAGTGGGTCATGAAAGCTAAATTCATCAGGTCAAGAATGGCAACAGAACAGGCAAAGAGACCTTTCCTTAAAAGTAGTGCCTTCTTTCTGAGCAAGTTTACATCGTGACTCGGGTAAGAGATGTTTCTTGTGCTAAGATGGGACACAGGGCAGGAACAGACCAAGATGAAAGTTGGGTACACGAATTAAAGAAAATCTGCGGACAAGATGGAAGGAAAAAATAAAAGCAGGAAAGAGTAAAAAACAATAGATTAAAAAAAAGTGGGAAAGGAAAATATAAAAGTCTTTGAGTAAGAAGGTTGAGGAAGACTCGAAATAAAATGATGAAGGAAGAACAAAATATAAAACAACGGGAAATAAGATTTGAATATCCATTCCAAGTCAAATTCATGAGAATGACTATAGAAAGAAAGGCCTATCAGATCTTTTTGGCTATCTTATCAAGAACTTAAACTCTTCTGACTAGAAAAAAATATACCTTTTATTATGACAGGAACCAAGAGTTTCTACAATATTATTAAATCAAATATTTGTCAGACAAATGCATAATAATTTTTGGAAACTATTGCCTGACTTTTTGCCCTTCAAAAAGGATTTTTTCCAAATATGTATTTATGCCATTTGTTTAACCACAAGTAAACAGCCAAATTATTTTGTTTGTAACCTCAAACCCAAATGCTTGTTCAGAACAGAAATATGAACCAGAAATAAATTACATGGTAAATCAAACCCCCATTTTGGGGTTGGGACACTATGCAAAGCGGTTTACAATTTGTTCTTTGCAGTGTAAATGAAAACCCCAAGATATTGGCAGGAGAGGAAATTTTTTTTTCATTCCCCATCAGATGGGTACAAATCCAAAAGTTTGAAAATCAAGTCTGCTGGTGAAGCTACAAGAAATAGACCCTCTCATTTGGAACTCATGAGACTGCAAAATGTCACAACTCCTATATAGGGAAATTTGACAATATCCAGTGAAAGTACATGTGCAGTTACCTTTTGACCCAACAACTCCACTTCCAGGAAACTATTCCACAGATACACTGGAAAAATATGAAAATACATAGGCTTAAGTGATTCATTGTTATTTCATTTTAATAGCTAAATAATGGAAACAACCCAGATGTCTGATTATAGGACTGGTTGAATAAACTATGATGCATCCGCATAAGAGAGTGATATGTATAAAAAGAATAATAAACATATGTAAAAAGAGAATTTTCTGTATAGTATACAGTTATCTCTACAATATATTGTTGAATTAAAAGACTAGTAAAACAAAGGAAAAGGATGCATGGTATGCTACTATTAAGCTTAAAAGAGGGATATAAGAATATTTATATATTTTCTCATATTTTAGATAATAGAATGATAAGCTATATGTATATTTCTTTAATTATGTATAAAGAAAGGAAGGAAAAAGGGTGGAAGAGAGGGATAGAAACTAGATTTCTTAGTATGTACATTTTGTAGATTTGACTTTGAAATTATGTAAATATTTTACTTAGTTATAAAACAAACTAATTTTTTAATTTCTAAATATTTAAAGCAAATTGAAATGAAGGAAATTATGAATCTGTTGATGATATCA
Organism: Daubentonia madagascariensis; assembly: GCA_023783475.1. Taxonomy (NCBI): domain Eukaryota; kingdom Metazoa; phylum Chordata; class Mammalia; order Primates; family Daubentoniidae; genus Daubentonia; species Daubentonia madagascariensis. Next base: position 31,128,138 of record JAKFHU010001569.1, read on the forward strand.
GTATACCAAGTGACTTTAAAACACAGTAATTTAACTATACATCCCCAGTAGGATGTATCCTAGGATAAAAGTTTTGCAAGAGAATATTAAACTAAGAAGCATATTATTGTAATTTTGAAACTAGTGTATGTATTGTGGAAAAAGTAAACATTTTTGTTAACAGGCATTTTCACCATAAGAAAAAGGAGATACATACATGTATAAGATTAATAAATTTAAGTATAAAAGTCTCTAGTCCTGAATTTTATTGGAAGTATTAACAGTCAGTATAAACCATGATATATTTTATATATATATAAAGGTTAATAAGCTTGAAGACTCATTCTGTAGACTATATAGTCTATATAAACTGTACAAATGAAAACACAGAAGGCTAAAAATAAATACCCAGAGCCTAAATGACCTCTGGGAAAATATATAGCAATATAACATCTAACACATGTATAATTGATGTCTGAGGAGGACAGGAGCAAATATGGCAGAAAAAAATATTTACAATATTAAGGTAAACATTTTTCCAAATTCAATTTTTAAAAATTCAATCAGAGAATCAAAAACTCATAAATCCACCAAGCAAAAAAAACACACATATCACATTTAAATTACTAAATACCAAAGATACACAGAAAATCTCAAAAGGAAACAGGGAAAAAACACAAATTGCTTTTGTGAAACAAATAATAATTATCACAAACCTCCATCAGAAACAATGCAGGTTAGAAGACAGTGGAGTCATATCTTCAAAGAGTTGACAGAGAAGACAGGATGTGTAGTCAAAGAAAATACACTTGAGAAATGAAGGCAAAGTGAAGATATGTACAGACAAACAAAAGCTGAGAGAATTTACCATTAACATACCAACATTACAAGACAAATTGAATGAAGTCCTTTAGGCTTAGAAAACAAATCAGAAGGAAACATGTATCTAGATGAAGGGATGAAGAGCACAGGAAATGATAAATATACAGGTAACTCTAACAGACCTTTTTCTCACTTCTTAATTTTTTAAGACAGTTGACTGTTTAAAACAAAAATAATAACTGTATTTTGGCAGTCATAACATATTTAGAAATAAAATGTATGATAACAATAAGATGGAGGGAATGAATGCAAGTATACTGTTGGAGGGATCTTATATATAAAGTGTGAAATATTAATTCAAGCGGACTATAATAAAAGAGTTCATTTTAATCCTTAGTGAAATTTTTTTAAAAAAGTTTTAATTAAAACACCAATAGAAAAGATGATAATACACTACTAAGTATACTCAATAATTCAAGTCAAGAAAAGAAAAGAGGAAAAAGGAATAAATAAGAAAGGAGACAAATAAAAAACAAATAGCAAATGATGGATTTAAGCCCAAATATATTAATAATTGTATTAAATATAAAGAAGCAAAAGATTTCATTAAAGTATGGAGATTGTTATGTTGGATAAAAAGCCAAGATCAAATGATGTACTATTTATAGGAGATAGACTTTAGATATAAAAAAATACATACTTCCATTATTAGAGTTTGGTACTTCAACACACCTCTGTCAGTAATTGATATAATTAGTGGCAAACAAATGAATTGAGATATAGCAAATATGAACAACACTATCAATCACCTGGACCTAATTGATATTTATTGAATGCGATCCCCCAAACTAGAAGAATATACATTCTTTTCAAGTACTTATGGGGAAGAGTATACATTAAATGATTATATTGTAAAGAATAAAGGTCACAATCAATTATGTAAATGTCCACCTAAAGAAAATTTAATAAGAGGATCAAATTAAACCCAAAGTAAGCAGAAGTAAGGAACTAGTAAAGGTAGGAGTAGAAATCAATGAAATAGAAAATAGAATAATAAAGGAAGTCAATGAAACCAAAAGCTGATCTTCTGAAAATATCAATATAATTGTAAACTTCTAATCAAACTGAACAAAGAGAGATGGACAGGGAGGGAGGAAAGGAGAAAGAGAGAGACAGTGAGAGACAGAGAGAGAGAGAGAGAGCACAAATTAGCATTATCAGAAAGGAAAGAGGAGGCGTCATTACAATTCCTACAGAAATTTTTTTTAATTAAGTAGGATATAACAAACATCTTTATGTAAATAAATTTTACAACTTAGATAAAATTAATAAATTTTTGAAATATATTATTTCTTTTAAAGAAATAAATTTGTACTTACAAGCCTTACCCACAAAGAACTCCAGGCTCAGATGGCTTCATCAGTGAATTTTATCAAACATTTAGGAAGATAACAACAAGTTTACACAGACCCTTAAACAAAATCCAGGAGGAAAGAACACTTTCCAATTCAAATTATGAGGAAAGAATAACCCTGATACTAAAACTACATACAAGCATTACGAAAACTTAGGAAATTAGAGACCAATATGACTCATAAACATAGACATAAAGTATGTTAAAAATATATTTCTAAACCAAATTTATTAATTTATTTAAAGGATAATACATTGTATCTAATTATGGTTTAGTTCAGGAATGCAAGATTAGTGTTATATTGAAAAATCAATTAACACATTAACAAATTAAAGGAGAAAAATCATATGATTTGAACAGATGCAAAAAAAAGTATTTGACAAAATTCAGTACCAACTAGTAATTGTTTTAAAACTCCTAGAAAACTACAGAGAGAAATTTTCTCAATTTGTTCAAAGGCATCTGCAAATAAACAAAAAACCCCACAACTATGAAGAAGTTTTATATCTAACCATGGAAGGACAAACAGTCCCCATCTAATATTGGAAACAGGGAAGGGAAGGCCACACCAACCACTTACGTTGAGTACTATACTTGAGATACTTATGGTGCGGTACAGGGTTTTCTCTCTCCCTGGAGTACTTCTGTAGTACATCTAGCCTGCTGACCCAGATAGACCCCTGTCTGCTGAAACTTTGGCCAATGTGCATTCAAAAAATCTATACCTAGCCCATACTGTGGCATAATGAGACTTCAGGGGACTGGATGTAGTGCACTACTTGTCTGCTTTTAAGTTATCCTCAATAAAGCCTATATTATATTTGTGCTATATTTTGTCGGTGATATCTTTGCATGGGTACTGATTATATCTTGGAACTTATCATACGTGTTTTAACCAAACATTTTCTAAGTGATGTTTGTGAAAAGTTATTTCATGTATTAGTTTTAATAATAACAAAATATTGAAAATTACCTAACTGCCCAACAATAGAGTACTATTGAAATAAATTTTGGACATCCAGTGAATGGGGTGTTAGACAGTCGTAAAAAAAATAAAGAAATTCATTATGTAGTAACATAGAATGATCTCCAAGCTATAATGTTAAGTGAAAAAGCAGTGCAAAGAAAAATGTGTATAATAAAAGAGGAAGGGAGATAGATGTGCATTCACTTGTATATGCATAACATATCTCTATGAAGATTCACAAAAAATGTTTAATATTAGCAAATTCTAGATCAGGGAACTTGTTGGCAGGGTAACAACAATGGACGGGAGATTTTTTTACTAGAATTCCCTTCTCTTCCTTTTGAATGTTAAACCATCTTAATGTATTATTTAAATTTTAAAAATAAAGAAAAAACTCATTTCTATGAATCACAGTAATATGTAGTTCTATCTGTGTAGTTCTATACCTAGCACCTGGGGTGTTTCCTGCTGTTATGCATAGGGTAGGCTGAGATGTGATAATAGAATCTAGGCAAGAGAATAGGATAGTGCAGAGAAATATCATGGCAATGAATGTAATGTGCCAAGTTCCATGACACAGTAAAGGCAACCTTGTTTATGGGCCAAACTTGAAGTCTCTTATATGAAAGGCTGTGCCAGATGGACATGTCTTGGGGGACGCCCCTTCAGCCCCACCCTTTTCTCCCTTGCACTGCGCTGCTATCCTCCAGCTTAATATCGCTGCTGCTGCCTTGTAAACACAGCTGTCTCTCACTTGTCCCCCACCTGACCTCATTTTATCTGATGCTTTAAAATCCCATTCCACAAAGCTAGCAAAGAAGATAAAGCAGGATTTACAAGGCAATGGATAATAGAAGGGAGAGGAGGAAGAGAGTTCCTGTGATAAAATCTGGGAATCTGATGACCGTATTATGACATAATTTACATGGGAAAATGCATTTCTAGTCCCTACACAAGCTACATGTAAATAAAACACTTTGAAAGATAACCTGTTTGTAAATTAAGGAACTTCTGTGTTTATGCTTCCATATGAAGGCATAAAGACTGAGGGCCCTAAGAGCAAATAAAGTCAAGGCTGACATTTAGACCCACTTAGCAAGGATGCACTGTTTTTTCTTGAAAATAAATCTTACATTGACTCTCACTAATGTACAGATAATGCTGGTCAGTTTATGGAAATTGTGAAAAAAGCAAAAGGAATGTTAGCATGGGCTTCAAGAGACAGCAGACAATTCTGAAGAGCTTCAAGTCAGCGACTTCAAGTAGCTTTTCTTCCTCCTGTATCACTGACACAAAAATATGTGAAACAGATGGTACTTCTGGGCTATTTATAGTTTGTGTTGAAACTTGTTAAAGACAGTTTGGATCATGATTAAAAAATTTTGCCACCTCTTAACTGAAACATACCACAGGGTTTTTTTTAGAAGGTGTTGGAAAGGCAGTTGATGATTATAGTCAATGTTTCCTCCTTCTACAGATAAAAAATCTAAAACCACCATTGGCCTTCTGAATGCAAGCAAATAAACACAGAAATTCACAGATAATTAGGAGATGTTCACAATAGTCTAGTTATTGCGTTAAATAAATGGGTATACCTTGGGTTCTTGACATATTTTTTATATATATATTAAAAAAATACGATCTCTTACTTCAATGTATCTTTTTCCTTGAATGAGTTGTGACATTCATTAGAGCTGTTTACTAATTGTTTCCTGTTCTTGCTTTTGTGAGCACTGGGGAGATTTACACTTCTCTGCTCCCTTGTGTTTTGGTGGGGCTGTGCAACTAATTTTAGCCAATGAGTTGTGAACGGAAGTGCTGTGCGGCAGCTCTGGGCCTGTACATTTACGTACCAATACCAGATCTAAAAAAAAAATTTTTTTCCTTTGTCACACTAACCAACAACAACTGAAATAGTAACTAGTGACTGCTCTTGCAGCTCAGGTGCAAGGTATTGAGTGACCACAATAAGCAAAGTCCCATCACCAACCTGTGATGGACATGTAGCAGAGGTAAGAAATAAAGCTGTGTTATTTTGAGCTTCTGATATCTTTTAGTTTGTTTAACCATAGTGTAATCTATCCTATGCTGACTGAGATAGGTCATGATGAAGTCAATACACAATAATTAGCAACCAATGACTTACTGGTGGAAATGGAGAGGAAAAAGAGGTATATTGCTAGGGAAAGCACTTCTTTTTCCACATGAGGCAGGACAAAAAAAGCAAACAAACAAACACACACAACAAAAACAAAAAAAGGTACTCCCAGGCATATATCTGCAATGCCACAGCTATCCTATAAGAATGACTCTCTTAATTAAGTTCTATTGATTGCCAAAACATAGAAACTACTAGAACTAATTTGAATAACATGGACTATGGAATCATTAGATCTCATAATGTGATATAATGAAGGAAATTTGAAGAGGTAGGGAAAAAAGATAAAGAGATAAACATTAGGAGAAAAAAATGTAAGAAAATTAGATTAATCAGTTCAGGAAAAGGCTGATTAGGATTTCCACAAGAAAGAATAATGACAGAGATAAATTAGGAATGAAATAATTCAATATAATTTTCTAGAAATGAAGGAAAAGAAACTTTTGGATTGAAAAAAATGCACTGAATCCTCTGCATAAATGTTGAAACCTACCAACAAACATCATACTGAGATTTCAGAATGCTGCTGAGCAGATTCTAAAAGGTCCAAGAGAAAAAGGGGTAGGAAGAAAGAAAGGAAGGAAGGAAGGAAGAGACAAAAGTGGGGCGGGAGGCAGGCAAGCAGGTTTATGACAAAGCATCAAGAATCATAATGCATTCTGTATTAAGATGGTATTAGATAATATATATAAAACAGACCCAAAATATAAAATGGCCCAAACACATTATTTTATTTCTCACTCAGGTAAAAATCCAAACTTTCTTATTAACAGGCAGTTTGTTTATATTTAGTTATTCAGGGACTAAGGATCTTTCTTATATTGGGGGTTTCTATTCTCTGAAATGTTGTTATCATCTGCATTCAGCTTGCAAAATAAGAAAAAGTATGCAGGAAACACACTCTTTTCTTAAAAGCTTTGACCAGGAAAGAAAACACATCACTTGTACTGACATTGCAGTAATACTGGGACAATCATAACTACAAGAAAGGCTGGAAAATGTAGTATGGTTGTGTGGCAGGATTTTTGGTGACTAGCTAGCAGTGCAGAGGAAGCAAGAAGGCCCAGTGATGCCCACTAGTGGTAAAGAACCTGAAAGAAAATGATGCTTCTGTGCAGGTGTGCAACTGTGCAATGGAAAAGAGCATCGAAGAATAAAAACTCAGGATGCTTGCTTAGAGCTGAATCATTTTGATGTAACTGATTATAAAAGCATGGTTTCATATGTATTACTGTGCTGGCACCTGCTGGCTGATAAAAGTTTGGTGGATCTCTTTGGAGATGTTGTTGGCAATACTCCCCTGCTTAGGAAACACGTAAGTAAGCTTCAGCTGAACAGAGGACTTGCATGGGGGTCCTGAGACACATGGGATTCTGGTTACCGTCTTTGCATCTTTCTCTATCAAATAAACCACACTCTGCAGCAAACAGAGGAGACTTGTGCCCACAAAGAACAAGAGAGTGTAGCTTGATAGCTTGACTTAAGGTAGAAACAGGGTTAAATGGAGGAAAAAAAGAAGACCTGGGGGAAGTCAGACAAGAAAAGCCCGTGTTCAGGAGGACTGAAAATTGGAAACCCAGTTAGAACCACCGGAACCTAAAAACAGCTACTCTGAATCAGACCACAGAATCCAACAGCCTACTTTTATTTCGCCATTGTAGACCTCAAACATGTGCATTTTTGCCTTTTCTGGTTTTATTACACTTTTTCAAATGTGCAGCAAGAAAATTTGCAGACAAGTAGAAACCAAATGCCACCAGAACGCAAACAGTGGTTTTATAGAGGGATGGAATAATAGTTCCGGTTTGTTTGCCAAAGCATTTGCTTTAACTCAAATCGCTGGGAAGTGGTGAGAGTTAGGATGTTAACCAAGTGCAGGCAACAAGAAGCAGTGGCAGGAACCACAGAGAGCAAGTTGAAGGCAGAGGACCTTCCAAGGAACCAGACAAAGGACCAAGGTCTGGCACCAACCAGTTGAAATGCAGTAATAAAGCTGATGCCATTTTTTAGTGCTATTACATGCCAGACTCTGTGTTAAGGACTTTAAAGGTACTATTTCATACATTCCCCCTGTTAGGTTTGTCTGTGTGGATGTTCCCTGGTCCCCCAGTTCCCAGTGTGAAGAATGAGTACTGGTACCGAGTCAAGCCGATGGCGGAGTGATCACAAACACAGGGCAACTTAATGCAAACAGTTTATCACAGAAAAGAAAGAATGAAAGTAAAGGAAGCTACACAAAGGGAAAATATGCTCCAGAGAAAGTGGAACAGGTCAGTCTCCAGGAGCGCAGAAAGACGCTTGAGGCTGAGCACATGTTGCCTTTTATAAGCCCACTAGTTTGTCCCACCTTTCCCCTGGGAGGATTGGTTGCTGTTTCCCGCCTTTGGGGGTTATTGACAGGTTGGTGTTATATAACAGATCACATGACAGGTTATATAACAGGGTAGTTATGTAACAGTTTCCCTTCCTGAGCATGTGCCTTTTCTAGAATTTTCCATGAAGCCCCACTCATGTTATGCTAATTAGATGGTAATGAGCTCTAAGTCAGTTAAAGGTTATTAGGAAGTTTTTACTATTTATGTTCCCACCAGGGAACAGTTCCTAGCCACAATTTAGTTCCTAGCTACAATTCGGATCCTATTCTCCACCCTTAGCCAACTCCTTGCCATCTGCTTACCCTCCACCAGACCTAACACTCCCAAATAATTTTATCCACATTTTACAGATTAGAAAACTGAAGTGAAGAACATCTGAAGTATTCAGTGGAGAAAAACTTCCAACACAGGCCATCTGATATCAATATCTACTTGGATTAGCTACGTTAGATTGCTAAGTCAGCTGACCGGGTGCTGAAGAGCAAGAATCAAACGTCTTTATCAGAATCACACAGGTTCAAAGACTGAGTCTGATAATAAACTTTCAAATGTGCACTTATTCCTCTAGCCCAGTCTGACAAGGTGACAATAATCCCTAGACTTGTCTCGTTGCCTTCCCTGGCCTTCTCTCCTTCCGGAGATCTTGCCTTTCTCTTGTGTCTCTTCCTAACACCCATCCTGCCCAAGATTTAACCCAAGACAAACAATCTACTGGCCACTTAATAATCAGTCAGATTTTCTTTCTTAAAAATTTGAACTAAAAGACAGAAACTGACATTAGTTGGCAATAGGCACTTAAGCTGAAAAATCGCGTGGCATCTGTGCAGCCAAAATGACCACAGAGAAGATGAGCAACTCAAAGACACAGGCTGCAATAAAGGAGGATGGAATAAAGGATTATGAGAGGAGCAGACAAGAAAGAGGGGAAGGAGAGATCAAGGGCCCCTGAGAGTCAGAATGTAGCCTCAGCTCTTGACTTTCCAGTTCCCGCCTCTGGAGTCCTAAACACCTGGCTCTACCTTTGCCTTTGGATATTCTGGGATTCCTCAGTCCAGAAACTAATGCTTAAAGGTACATGCTAAGTTCATGTATTGAAATACTCAGTAGTGTAAATATGTTAACTCATCCGCAATTGATCTATAGATTTAGTACAATCCCAATCAAAACACAGCAGTATTTTATTTGTTTCTTATTTATAGAACTAGACAAGCTTGTTTTAAAATGTATATGGAAATTCAAAGGCCCAGAATAGCTAAGATAAGAAGGACAAGGTTAGAGGACTTATACTAACAGATCAATAATTAATATAAAGCTACAGTAATTTAAAAAGTGGTATTGGCATATGGAAGGAACAGATTAAGGGAACAGAATATAGGCTCTGACACATAAATAGACATTAATTTATCATAAAGCTCACAATACAGAGTACAGCAAAAAGAACCATCTTTTCAACAAATGTTTCTGTGTTAATTGCACAATAGTATGCACATGAAAAACAAAAGAATCTTGACCCTACCTCACATTATTCACAAAAATCAATTCCAGATGAATTGTGAATATGAAAGATAAAACACAAATCACCTAAGACATACATGGAAAATTATCCTCCTATCTTTAGGAAAGACAAAGTTATTTTAAACAAGTCACAAAAATCACTAAAAATAAAGAATAAAAGATAAAAGGATAAAGGATAAATGTTTATGGATAAATTGGAATGAAGGTAAATTGGGTTATTCAGAATAAATAAAGAACTTCTACAATCAATAAGAAATCAATAAGAAAAAAATAGGTTAATAGAAAATGGACAAAAGACATCAACAGGTTCTTTACAAAAGAGAATTATCCAATGTCCAATAAACATGAAAAGATGCTAAACATCATTAGTTATTAGGATAAAGCAAATTAAAATCACAATGAAACATTACTAAACAACCAACAGAATGGCTAAAAGTTAAAACTCACACACACACAAACTGACAATTCCAAGTGTTGGTAAGGCTGTGGAACAACTGGGATTCTTATTTATTGCTGTAGAAAGAGAAAATTTATTCAGCCACTTTAATATTTTCCAGCATCTACAAGCATTTGCATTTGTACATATGCTTAATACAGCAATTACATATATATGTTATGTATATATATAAATATATACATTTGCATGTAGTGCATTTTTGCACACTCTCTTTCTCTCTCTCTCTATATATATATATGTATTCAAGAATAGTCATAGTAGTATTACTTGCAATAACCAAAAACTGGACTCAGTCCAAATGAAGAAATCATGTACTTTAATGAGTTCTCTCCTCTGCAGGACAAGACCCTAGAAAAGCCAAAATCATGACAATTGTAATAGTGACACTTAATGGAGCAGTCAGGGTATGCTGACTCCCTGAGACACTTCTAGGAAGTACACCCAATACTACCTTCTTATTGTAAGATGGTTCCAGGCACCTAGTTTGAAATACACCATGAGTTCAGAGGTTTTGTGCAAAGACAGATTGGGAAATAAAGGTAGTCTGCTCCACCCCATCAGGGCCCTGAACCTCGGGCTATTATGAGAACAAAGTGGATGAGTGAGTGGTTTCTGCTAAGCCACAATTTCAGCAATACCTCTGGTATTACTTTTAAAGAATGAAGTACTTCTAAACGAGATTTAGCAGCAGCCCACTAAAGTTTTGTGTAGATTGTATTGCCAGAAAAAAAATTGCAGGCTGGCACAGAAGGGACTGTACCTGACTCAAATCAGCTTAACAAGGAGTCTGGCCATTCATGACTGTGGTATTGATACCAGTGAAAAACACACTGCTACAGAAGGTACCTGGCTCTATGAGTGCATTCTCCCCACCATCTGTCTCAGGGTAACCCTAAAAAAAAGTGAAAAAATTGAAGTTTTCCCAATAGGCAATAAAAAAGGATAGCCAGTTTGCCACCCAAGGAACTCCATCTACTTCATGGCCATGGCATTCCCTGATCTAACTCACCGTGTAACTTACAGCCCCTGGCCTCATAGCGCCAATTAAAAAGTCCATTGCAAGACTGAGCTTCTTCCCTGAAGGCTGTTAATGCTTGCTCAATATCAGTGGTCAATACAGTGTGCTGTATAGGAGGTCTCTTGTCCAGCCCACACTCCCTTTTTTCACTGTTGATTATTGGATGCTGTGTTATTTAAGGACCAGTTGTCTGCAAGGAGCCTAGATTTATCAAAATACAAGAAAAAATTAGAATTTCTCAGAAAAAAACTTAAGGACAAGACATATCCAGATTTCATGAGAGACTGGAACTAGGGGAAAAAGCTGGAATTGACTTGATTCTGTTCTTTTCAAGAATACATGATGTCTCCTTTCTGCCTCTTCTCGCTCACTCTTGCTGTTCCCCTCTCTCTCTCTCTCTCTTTCTCTCTCTCTTGCTCTCTTGGCTAAAAAATATAGGTTGCATCTCTTAAAGTTTTTAGAAAATCACATAAAACTGGGACAATTGTTTCTGTTAGACAAAATGCTTATATTTCTGTTTCCAATGTGTTAGTAGTGGTTAAATTTAGAGTTTACTCTAGCAGATCTCAAAATTTTACATATATCAGAATGATCTGTTAGGCTTCTTGCTAAAAGACAGATTGCTAAGCCCGACCGCCAGAGTTTCTGATGCAGCAGGTCTAAAGTGAAGCCTGAGAATTTGCATTTTTCATGAATTCCCTGGTGATGCTGACAGTGCTGGTCAGGGGATCCCACTTTGAGAACCACTCGTTTATTCCAGTTTGCAAACTGGTGAAGACGAGAAGGAGACGAAGAGAGAACAAGAGGAGGAATAGATTATTACCTGGCAATAGAAGGCCCTGATACACAGAAACTGGCTTTAATTGGGTCTCTTCCCACCAGGTATAGGGTGAGCTTTTTTTTTTTTTTTTGAGACAGAGTCTTTTTCTGTCACCCTGGCTAGAGTGCAGTGGTGTCATCACAGCTCACTGCAACCTCAAACTCCTGGGCTCAAGCGATCCTCTTACCTCAGCCTCCCAAGTAGCTAGGGCTACAGGTGCGTGCCACAATGCCCAGCTAATTTTTCTATTTTTAATAGAGATGGGTCTTGCTCTTGCTCAGCCTGGTCTTGAACTCCTGGTCTCAAGCAATCCTCCCACCTTGGCCTCCCAGAGTGCTAGGGTTACAGGTATGAACCACCACGCCTGGCCAGGGTAAGCATTTTTGCAGATGCATGTGTGACAGGCCATAATTGGAAGAATATTTATGAAGGAAGGAAAAGATATTTGTGTGTTTGGAATATGAAAGAATAGAACATACTAGAAAAGTGTACTGGACAGGTTTCATTTTTTGTCCCTTCGCCTACTTCTTCTAGCAAATCTATGCCACACATAGTTCTTAGAACAGGCAGTTGTCCAGATCTTCGTTGGCCCAGTTGACCTGTGTCTGTGTGGATTTACATCTATTCCTGGTATAATTACTCAGTGCTCACTTTACTCTTGAAAGTATGGTCACTCTATACATGGCAGATGTCATTCACTCCTGCACCCCCTCTCTCCCTCACCTTTCCCCTCAAAGCTGACTTGACTGGGAAAAACTACCTCACCCAAGGCTAATCAATCCACTGGCTGATTGGCAATGAATCAGATGTTGACTCTTGAGAAATTATGCTAAAAGATTGTTAGAAATTAAGTCAAGTAGTAGTTCCTGGACCTGAAAAGTCACATGGAGTCAGGGCTGGGGAGGCCCTTTGGGGACATATTTGGCCATATTCAGGATGAGCAAGCAGAGAATGCCAACCAGAGAGCAGTGGAGGAGCGAGGCTGAAGGAGGGATTAGACCAGCAGCGCAGAAAGAAACCAAGAAATGGAGAAGTCGACTTAGATACAGCAGTCCCTGAACAGCCAGGGTTCCTGATTTTCCTGTTACCAGAGCCTCCAAGAGGCCTGGCTGTAAATGTCTCCCTAGGGTTCTCTAAGGTTTCCAGTTATTCTTTAAACAACCACTCTTGAAAGGGTTTCTTTTCCTTGCAAATGAAAAACCATTGAGTAGAAAGCTACAGGCACAACATGGCCAAATGTGCCCCAAAGCGGCCTCCTCCGCCCTGGCTCTGCATGTCTTTTTCACTTTCTGAGCTGCAGAGACACATTGATCTAACATCATTGCTGAGTGACTTTTCTGTCCAGTTCTCATCCAGAATTGCTAGTCTAAAGTGGAACAGAACCAGTGTCAACAGGGCTAACAATGTGTATAAGTGGAACAGATGCATAAAGGGAAACTGGAGTGAATTTTGAGGTCACAGAGACTCATTCACTTCTTTTATGGATAAGAAAGCTCAAGGGAAGTGACTTTTCCAAGGTCATAGACCAGGAAACCTACTCCAAAAATTATTCTTGACTCCCCATTTTTGCCTTGCCAAGTTTGCTTTTCTCCAAAATGAATTTGATAGGGGAAAAAGTGTTCAATCCACAATTTAAGAATGGAAATGAAAAGCCCTAGAAAAGGCAGCACTAAGCTTTGTTGACTTGGAAAGATATAAACCAGTAAATAAAAAAAGCAAAAAAATGTGATCCTATAAGATTATATAAGATCTGAGTGCCTATAAAGTACTCAGCAGAGCAGCATAATCTGAAGGAACTAAATATCTGGTCCAAAATAATTCACTCTGTCTTCCAGAAAAAACATAGAGTTGTTGGAGATTGACCTTCTGCTTTCCTTCTTTCTACTATAGCTGGGGACCAGGATAGAAACCAGATGAAAAATATTAGCAGCACTTTTTCATGTCCTCTTCCACTAAAGTATCATGTGGTCAAATGTGCTTCAAAAGCATTTTAGGAAATTTTAGTATTTACCAACTTAAACTATCGATTGTCTGATTATTACTATTAATTGTCTGGCTACAGATTGTCAGATTACACAAGGGCACTATCCCAAGTATTATAATGACAATTCAGTATTACAAATATTAAGGAAATCTTAAAATGACATTGCGTTTTCCAATACCATCTTCTTCACTAAGATGGTACCATATCTATGAAATGGATATCTTCCTGTAGGAGAAATCTTGTCTTTAGCAAATGTAATTGTCTGGAATTGGGAAGACAGTAACAAACATCTAACTTTGTTTGGGCTGTCAGTCTTACACGGAAAACCAGCTCTCCAAAGCAGGGACCCGGTTGTCCCTTAACCTTCAAAAGGAAGCGCATACTTACCTCTCAGCCCAAGAGCTCAATACACAAGTTACTGCCAGGGAGGGCGTCCAACAAGCACACTTGCAAATTCCTTACCTACCTCAACGTCTCTCCAATGTTGATGCATGCTTTCATTCTCAGCTGTCTCAGAAAGAAGCTTGTCTTTGCCCATTTCAAGATGAGGATGAGCCCCTCCACTTGCCATCCACTTGCCATCCAAATCCCGTCCTTCCACTCTCGTCTCTTCCTCTTTACAACATTTCCTACCTCGCATCTCCCCTCACTGGCTCTTTCCCTTGCCCTAGAAATATACTCAACCCTCCCTCATTCTAAACAAATTAACTTTATAAAATCATATTTACCCCTCAAGGTGCACTCCCCATTTTCTTTTTGTTTTTAACCACCAAACCCCTCACCTCCAACTTGTCACTTCAGTCAGGGCAATTCCTCCTCCACCTTATGGAAAGGAAGTTCCTTGTCGTCCATTATCAAAGTCAACCATCTCTTCTCACTCCTCATTTTACTCTTCCTCTTTGCAAGAAGCAATTCTATTGATCACCACACACTGCTTTAAATTCTCACCTTCTTCAGCTTTGATTTGCTTCTATGACTCCCTTCCTACCTTTCTGAATATTTGTCACAACTCGTGCTAGTTCCTTTTCTTTTATGCACCCATTAAGTGTAACTTTTTCACCAGTTTCCTCTCTCTGGACTATTTCATCCTCTCTTAGTTTTAACACTCACCTCCACCAGTTTGGCTCTAACATCTACAATTTCAGAACTGCTCTCTCTTCTGAGCCTCAGACTTAAATCTCTGCTGTGGTTTGAATGTTTCCCTTAAAGTTCATGTATTGGAAACTGGATCCCCAATGCAACAGTATTCAGAGGTGGGGTTTTTAAGAGGTGATTAGGTCATGAGGGCTCTGCCTTTGTGAATGCATTAATGCTGCTATTGAGGGAGTGTGTTAGTTATCATGGGAGTGGGTTCCTGATAAAAAGGATGAGTTTGACCCCCTTCCTCTCGCTTTCTCATGCTTTCTTGCTCCTTCTCCTTTTGCCATGGGATGATGTGGCACGAAGGTTCTCACCACTTGCCAGCGCCTTGATATTGGACTTCCCAGCCTGCAGAACTGTAAGCTAAATAAATTTCTTTTCTCCGTAAATTACCCCATTTCAAGAATTCTATTATAGCAGCAGAAAAAAGACTAAGACAGTCTCCAATTGTTTGTTTGACACCTCCAAAATCAGACTCACTATCTTCTCTACAAAACTATATTCCTTCAATATTCTCAGTGATCTGGCCTTGATATAATCTCCCAAGCTCCTCTTCATGACTCCCACTGCCAGCCATTCTCATCCCCAGCCATAAAGAACCACACAGTATTTATGCCTCTGTGGCCTTGTACACATTACTACAGCTCTCCAGCGTCTATTTTTCTCTTATGAAAACCCCACCAATCCTTCAAGGCCTAATTAATGTCACTTTCTCCATGAATTTCGTCCAAACTTTTCTGGTCTAGATTAAACCCTCACATAAAGTGGAGGGTTTCTATTCTTATTAGATTTTCTATAGCTTTTAACATATACTGTTCTGTCTTTTAGAGTTTTATACATTTTAAAATTACTCACTAACCGTGTCTTGCATTTGTCTTGTGCCCATTACGTGCCTAAATTTTTACATGTGTTAGCATCAATCCAGTCATTCCTTCAACCAATATTTATTAAGTCCCTAACTGCAATCTGCTTATATTAAGTGTCTTTGGAATATGACTGTGGACAAGATGGACAAGATCCCTGCTCTGTGGACTCTAGGGAGGTGGTAATTTTATACAGCTGTAAGTGCAGTGAGGACAGTTCAACAGGATGATGTGGCAGGGACTACTGGGGGGTCGTTTTGGCTGAATGATTAGGGAAGGCTTATGTGAGAAGGCAAAGAGGCATGATTGACAGGAGGAAGCCAACCAGATGTGATTCCACACGCAAATTCTCCAAGATCAGAATGAGATGTGCATGTTCCTGGAACAAAGACCATCAATATGGCTAGAAAGATATGGTCCAGAGATTATGTGATAGAACAGGAGAGGGAGAGAGACAGGAGCTGGATGATGTAGGATCTTGAAGGTCATGGCAAAGATATTAGATTTCATTCTTACTGAGTTGAGAAACCATTAGAGGATTTGAATGGGGAATGAGATGATCTATTTTATGCATTTAAAAAATCATTCTGGTTGTTGTGTTGAGAATAAAGTGTGAGAAAGGGTCTAAGCAGAGAGAACATTAAGGAAATTATTGAATAGTCTTGGCAAAAGGTGATGGGAGGTGGTAAGAAGAGGCCACATACAGGACTCAGATTGAAGTGAGCATTCTTAGGACTTGCTGGAGCATTGAATGTAGGCATGAGGGAAAGAAAGTAATCAACTATGAGTCCTCTGACTCTGTGTTCAGAAACTGGGTGGAAGAAAGTGCTATTTAATAAGTTGGGGAACGCTAGGGGAAAACAAATTGTTTTCATTAGAGGAAGGGGGTTCCAGAGTTCTATGTTGGACATATTAAGTTTTGGACATATTAGACATTTTTAATCCTCACAAAAATCTTACAAAATAGATATTATCATCATCCCATTTTACAAGCAAGGAAGTGAATATTCAGGGATGTATCGAGTCTCATTATCCTGAGAAGTGAAGCTAGAATTCCTTCTCAGGTCTTTCTAATATCCTTAAACCTGGTGCTATGGTGTGAAATTTTGTTTTGCCCCAAAATTTATATATTGAAATCTTAACCCTTAAGGTGATGGTATTAGGAGATGGGGACTTTGAAGGGTGATTAGACCCATGAGGGTGGAACCCCCCCATGAATGGGATTAGTGACTTGTAAGGGAGGCACAAGGGAGTTTGGGTGTTCCTTCTCCATGTGAGGACACAGTGAGAAGATGCCATCCATGAACCAGAAAATGGGCCCTCACCAGACACCAAATCTGCTGGAACCTTGATTTTGAACTGCCCAGCCTCCAGAACTGTGAGAAATAAATTCCTATTGTTTATAAGCTACCCGGTTTATGGTATTTTGTTATAACATCTAAACACCTAAACGTTCAAAAACAGCTCTATTGCTTCTCTATAAGGTATCCAATAGGTTTCAAGATCCTTGAGGACAGAGGTTACTTAATTTGGCTTCTTCATATCCTTTACCATTTAGCTTCAGGTATATAAAACATGTTTCTGTAAAAGCAAATAATTCTGAATTTTTTAGTGTTTTAAAATCTTATGTAAGCACTATGTTGAGACCTTTGAAAGTGAAGTCACTTTTCTCTGCCTTGAGTAATATATTCTTCCTGGGAGGCATCCTTCCATATCCTTGACAACAAAGGTAAACCTGGATGGCGGTAGGAGTGCCTTTCATCTTTATATGTGAGTACCTGAGAACTGCTTTATTGTTGTACCTCTGCTTCCAAGAGAGAGCTAATGTTAGTGAGCAAAATAAAAGAATTAAAACAGGTAGGCAGACTTTGCAAACAGATAAGTTACAAAGTAAAAGCCTGCCTTAATAATCTGCACATCATCTTTTGAAAGTCATTTTTATTGTGGCCATCTTCAAAGCTGTGGTTTTATTAATAATTTAAGTGACTGTGATAAAAAATGTGGCCTAAGTAAATGTCACTTTTTTAAAAAACAGACATTTGTGTATTACTAAAAGCCTTTATGAATTATATAATAACCTTCCTGATTCTAATAGCTAGAATCTTCCTATTCATTAGTCCCATGAAACATTCATGAACGCCTGTACCTAGAGGCTGATTTTCCATTGCACTCACAGGACTTCCATTTGTATTAATGGTGTGTGTATGCACGCACACACAACAAGAATAACCCTGTAGTCCTCTTAAACCTTCTAGTAGTTGATATTTTGTACCACAGAAATAACCGTGTTTTGATGACAACATTCTTACTTCAATTGATCCAACCTGCCTTCTCTTTTTCTATAACTATTAAGCTGAATATAGAGCTTTGATCTTTTTCAGTATTCCGCTTACGTGAAACTTGCATGCAGCAAAATGATTCTTGTGCAACAATGACTGTAGGGAAGATGAAGTGCATGTGGTGAAATTCTCACTGAACTGTTTCTTCTGCTTTCTGAGACCTGTTTTCTCAGACAACTGGGACCTTTGATTCCGTCCAGTTTAGTGATTAAAACAGAGATTAAGTGTACAAGCCCTGGAGTCCCACTGCCTGGGTTCACATCCCAGATCTACCAGTTACTAATTCTCTCAGTCAAGTCTTCATCTGCAATGGAAGGATAATCTTCATAGATTGTTTGAAGATTTAGCTAGTAAATACACTTTTAAAAAATCCCTGGAACATATATAAGACAAAGTTAGTATTGCCTTTCTCCCCAACTGTTTCTGGAGTTTGATCGCAATTATGTGACATGTATTTAATTTCTATTTTGCTAGGCATTTAATATTTTCATCCTTAAAGCAATTGTCATCTGTCAGAGAAAAAAAAATCAGAGTTCATGGCCTACTTGTGGAAACGAGTAAGTAGAAGGTAGGGCTAACTAAGACCTATCTGTTAATAATATAACTCAAAAAACTACAAACATACATGAACTTCAAACGATGTTTGGCATATGAAAGGTAATGTTTGAGTAGTAGAAACTGTACTTTCTTGACTGAATTACTTTTGCCTAATTATGTACTGGAAAACCAAGGAGAATTTGAATCAATATATTTTTTCAAGAAATATTAATAGCAATGAATCATTGCATTATTACACTGGTCTGAAGGTATAGCTATTTAGGGCCAATCACATGCTAAGAAGTCTATGGGTTCCTAAATATAGCAACAGCCTCATAATTATTGTCCAATGCTTCACCAAGACCTGGCTCCTGAGTTACCAGGAAAACATTTTGTAGAATCATCAATAATAACAAAGAATAATAGTTGGTTTAGTATTTCCTTTGCCTGGAATTCTCTTCCTCCAGGTATCTGCATTTCTATGTTCAATGTCACTTCACAGATAGGCTATTGGGGACCACACCACAAAAAAATATGATAGCATTCCCCTGCCCTAAACTCTTTATCCGATTTTTTAGCTTTGCTTTTCTTCATAGCTCTTAAAATCACTAGACATGTTTTAAATTTATTTTCAAGGGTTGAGGCTTTTTTGTTGTTGTTGTTCACTGTATATCTCCAGTTCTTGGTAAATAGTTGATACTAAATAAATAAGTAAATGAATAAATTTTTCTATACATCCAAATGTTATATATATATGTGATATATATGGCAATCTTCACTGTTCACATTTTGAGGAACCATGAAATTGACAATGCAAGCTGAATCCATGCAGAGCAATCTTAATAACTGATGTGAAAAAATTATGATTGTTTGGTGACCTTTCAAATTTTTGTTAAAATATTAAAAATTGTTTCACTGTCAGTTATAAATGGATAGGTATATCAAAAAATAGTAAAACTAACATTTATTTAGTGCACTGTAATTAAAAACAGTAGACACATTGAAAATTAAGGTGCTTTATTTGTTTGTAAAACATTTATCAAGAGTAGTTTGAACAGTGCTTTTTTTCTTCTCATTGTGTGACTTGCAGTAGGGAGCAGGCATCTTCCTATACCTTGGTGAATTATCACTCTCCTTTCTAAGTTTGGATCAGCTTCCAAAGTCATGTGCTTTGTGCTTTTCAATGTCAGGACATATTTCTGAGAATTTCTACAATGTAAAGTTGTTTTGCCAGTGTCACTTCTGGGACCTCTTCATCCTTTTCATCACAACCACTTTGCTCATTTATGCTGATGAGTTCACCTTCACCAAGTCCCTCTGACTGTCTGTCCAGAGCCTCTAGAGCTGTGGCAGGTGTAGGGGCCAAGGGAAAATTTCCCCTTCACTCTCTGAAGTTTCACTGAAAAATCGACTGATAAAAGGCAGATTAATTGGAGAAAAGACATACAAATTTATTAATGTGCACATGGGGGAGAGCCACAGGGTGATTACCCTAACCCCCATGGGGACTCAAAGCATGGCCAAAAACAAGTTACGGTGGTAAATTAGGTTATAGTGGCAAGACAGATTATGGGGGAGGAGAGAAGAGGAGCCTGGCTAGCAAAGGTGGTTTTGTTATATAGTTGAAATATCACAGGTAGCAGCCCTCAGAAAGAATAGATGGTAAACATTTCTTTCAGACCTTTAAAGGTTCAGAATCTCAGTTAATCTTTCCTAGATCCAGACAAGGAAAGGCTTGAATCCAGAGATTCAAATCTAACCCCACAAAAGACAACTTTGCAGGGCTACTTCTGTTTGCAGGCCCTCTGAACAGCCATCTCAAAATATGTCAAAGACATACATTTTGGGGAGAAATATTTTATTTCCTTCACAAGGTTGACATCCCCACAGTCAGCTATTTTAACTCCATACACTTTTGATTTGCATCCCACAAAATTATTTGCACAATGCTGTGAAAGTTTCTGCCATACTGCATAGATATTACCCACTTTTACTTCCTGCTGTAATGTTTATATGTTTTCAATTGCATGCTCTATGCCACATTTCTCCCAAAACTCAGCTAAAGAAGTTACATAATTTCCAATTGTAGCATCAACAGCCTGTCTTCAGCTATATATAAGAAACAAGACTTTTAAAGTTAAAACAACTCCTTGGCCCACTGGCTGGATTAATGAAGTTGTGTTTGGTGTAAAAAGCAAATTTTCACATTTTCAAGTTCCCAAGAACATCCGGGTGACAGTAGTATTGCTTTAAAAGTTAAACTACTTTCCCTACAGCATCTCTTGACTGCTGGGAAACCAAGAGGCAACACAACTACATGCTTTGCTTTCTGTGTGTGAACTGAAAAACAGATGTGCAGTGACCAATCACTGACAGACTTTGAAAGAGATGAAGTGAAGGTCAGTGATCATGATTGGCAGCATCTGTTATTTACACCGTGCTTTGTGCACCAAAAACCTAGCAGCAAAGTTTGTACTTCATGTAATTACTCAGTTAATATACTGTGGTGACTGAAATTTGAACTGTGTTGTGGGGGCACTGGTGTCATTTAACTAAGGTAACTGAAGTTCATGCATGTCACAGCCATGCAAAGCGAGAGCTTCCAATATATATATGAAAGTATCTGTTTTCAGAATCCAAATTTGTACTGTTCTGAAATTGACAGAGAGGAAAGCAACTTAATATCGTGCAGGAGTGGAAAATATAAATCTAGGCAAATGATAACAGAGTGAAAGAGCCAGAAAGAGGAAAAACAAGAAAACAGGGTAAAGGAGAAATGCAGTGAAGTGTCTCGGTAAGGAACTGAAATTTGCATAGACTACATTCTTCAGCCAATTCAAGGAATTTATGAACATAGGAACCAGGAAGCAGAGAGTGAGTCATCATTTCCAGCATCAGGAGACTGCCTGGTAGAACAGTTTTAGCCTGAAGGAGGTTCTGCTTGGTTTCCACTTGTTTGTAAGGACTGCGTTTAGATAAACATCCAGCAGACCTGGGGGAGTGAAGCCAGGTGGAACTGCAACCCCCAGTGCTCCTACTGCCTGGAAGAGTGATCAGTATAACCTGCCCTACCTTCACGCTAGGAAATGGGAAATCCACAATGGAACTGAGAACAAAAGCAGGGCCCCGATTAGGCTGGCAACTTCTTCTGTCAGTTAGATGTCCTCACCTGTATCCTCTGAATTTTTAGTGGGAGTGTTTCATCACAAACTATTAATATAAATGTATTTAGCTCTTATTCCAGAGCATGGATCAGTTATTCTCTTTTACCTTTCTTAATTTTCACCCATTTTCAGACCCTACCAGGTATTGTCCATAGACCTCTCACCTACGTACAGTCCATTTGACTCTTACAATTGAGAATGTAATGCTGCTCAAAGCAAGCAATGCCAGGTTGTTAACAGCCCTTACAGAATTTTATTTTATATAAGGCTTATTTCTGTGTACCTGTAATTTTTTTTTCCTGCCTGTAAATTAGTACCCTTGAAATAAGTTTTTTGGCTTCTCCTAACAACTAAGTGACAGATACTTGGATAATACACTTAATTCAGAGCCAGTGTCTTAATTGTGGGAACAGTTCAAAATTTTATTATATGTGACACAATCAGAGAGGTATTCTTTGGAAGTTCCATGACCATGCTTCATTTATCACTGTAGTTTTCTTGACTACAGGTTAGTAAGACAGTGACCACTTGGAAACCAGAAATTAGGTAACTGGCTACAAAGGGTGGGTCAGAGAAACAAGGACTTCTAAAGATGAGTCAGCTTTTATTTAGCAAAATACGATACTATCAGGCAAAAGGCAGAGGTGGCCTTAAACAGACAGCCAGTCAAACAGGCTTCAGGACAAACATGCCAAGTTTTCCCCTGGAACTTAAGCAATGCAAAAGTCTATCCATACAGAAACTCCTTAGAGTATAGTTGATCTTAGGCCAAGGCTATCATAAACCAATTTTCCATAAGAAACTCCAAAGATGTTATTAAATATGCAGCTGGCCCAACTCCACCCCACAGAGATTCCGAATCAATTGGTTTGTGAATGTCCAGGAATCTGGGAGCCACCTTTATTTTAAGCCCTGCCTCATGTTGGCCTACTGCAAAGTGTGAAAATACTTCTCCTGTTTAAAGATGAATTAGGAAGAGTGCTAAATGAGAAACTTCTTTTTTATGAGTTAGTTATAGTTGACCTTCTGAAGTCAAGAATCCGAGAGTAGCTTAGCTAAGCAGTTCTGGCTCAGAATCTCTCACGAGTTAATAGTTAACTGTGGCTGACATCATCTGAAGGCTTGACTGGGTCACAGGATCTACTTCTAAGCTCACTCATGTAGATGTTGGCCAGAGGCCTCCATCACCTACCACGCAGGATTCTCCACAGGCAGCTCACAACACAGCAGCTGGCTTCCTATGAAGCAGATGATCAAAAACAGAGACAGACAGCAGACATGGAAGCCACAGTGCCTGCTCAAACCGATCTAAGAAGTGATAGTATATCACTTCTGCTATATTCTACTGGGTACACAGTCCATCCCAGGTGCAATGTGGAGGGCACTACACCAGGATGTGAATACCAAGACATGGAGATTGGAAGAGACCATCCTAGAGCTGCCTACCACAATGCCAAATTGGAACAATTCGACAGCTCTACCCCAAAAGTGCCTTCGATTTCAGGGTGGGATATTGGTTCTCTTCTGATCAGGGAGTGACATCACCTCCTCACCTCATCTCTTTTATGAACTCCATTCAACTCTCCGGAAACGCCTTTAATAGCAATGTTCTTCTTTTGTGTTGATCTTTACCTTTTACAGCTCATTTTCACAAACATTGTCACATTTGAGCCCCACACAGCAAGTAAGAGGACAAAACTGAGGTACAAATGCATTTCATTCTGTTTCCAAGGTCAAAGTTATTTTTACTATTTGACAGCTAACTTCACGGCATTGTCGTCTTGTCAAAATAACCATTCTGTATTATTAATATTACTGACAGAGTCATAATATACTGACATGGTTTAGAAAAGTATTTTTTTTCCTTTCTCCCTTATAAGTAATTTTTCTTTAGTCTGGCTAGATATCTTCATTATTGTTTTCCTATTAGTCATTTTAAAGTGAATGATATGCTTTATGCTAGTATTTTTGTATCTGCAAAGCATATGGGGCATAGTTTTCTTAACCACAAAACATCTTGCCAAATATAGTCACATACATTTAAATGTTTTTATAGATCTTTTTTTAACTAGTGACTTTCATTATTTAAATTATTTCTAGGATGTAAATGAGGCAACTTTGACAAATTACTCTTCCAATTATATCTGGTACTATTTATTTACTGGGTATCTTTTACCACTGATACAATCTTTATAACTGCAAAGTAGCTTCTCTGAACCCCAGAATCATGGTTGGACTTCCAAATTCCAACTTCTTTTCCTATGCTCTTTCTAAAAAATGTGAATGGGAAAGTCTAGTTTTTTTCTTAGAGCATCAGTTTAAACAGGAATTATAAATTTTAGACATAGATAGAGATATAGCTATAGATATGGATTTTTCCTATAAATTGGGGAAAATGAAGTGTAGTTAAAAAGGGCCAATGGAGTTAACTAAGATCAATACATAGGACTCTGGCAGCAATATGTTACTGTTATCATATACCCTAGAAACAATATAGTTTTTATTGTCAGAGTGACTAGATACAATTTTTCTTTCACTAACTTCAAAACATATTTCAAACACATTTCAAGGTTTTCTGTTCAAAATCGTAAGACAAATCACTGTGTTGTTTTTGGCAATAAACTGGGCAAATAAAAACCTATTCAGTACAACTGCCTCAGCATATTTTTGGGTTTTTTTCTCCTCTTTTGTAAAGTGCACAGGTGTTTAAACCAAATCCACACCAGATTTGGGGCAGAAAAAGAAAAAGATGAGCTTAGAACATCTCATTATGCCAAAAGCAAGGACATGTCTAAAGATTAATAGGGATATACTAAAAGGCTACTGGAGGCAAAACTAAAGGGACAGAAAATAGATCAGCAGTCACTTTGGAGTGGAGGAAGGAGTTGACAATAAAATTGCACAGGAAATCTTTTATTGTGATGGAACTGTTCTATATTTTATTTTGGTGATTGTTACACAACTATATACATTGACCAAAACTCATCATACTATACCCTAAAAAAGAATGAATTTTACTATGTAAACCATACCACAATTTAAAAAACAGGATACTGAAGCTAAATTGATGGGGCTCTTCCTGGCCAAATTTGGAACAATGTTTAGCATTGAAAAGAATAACGACCACACAAAAACCTGTACCCAATTCTTCAGAGAATTTATATTTTTAACAGCCAAAAACTAGAAACAACCAAAATGTCCCTCAAAAGGTGAATGGTTAAACAAATAGTGGTACATCTGTACATGGAATATCACTGGGTAATAAAAAGGAATGAACTGCTGCTACACACAACTTGGATGGATACTCAAGGGCATTATGCTAATGAAAGAAGCCAGTCTCAAATGGTCACATACTGTATGATCCATTTACACAGCATTCTCAAAATGACAAAATTATAGTGATAAAACACAGATGAGTGGTTGCCAAGAGTTATGAATGGTTGGCGTTAAGGGGGTGGATATAACTATGCACGTAGCATGCTGGAAATCTTTGTGATGATGAAATAATTCTGTAACATGACTGTAGTTATATTTACATGAATCTACACATGTGATAAAGTGGCCCAGAAATATGTACAAACATTGTCCCAATGCCATTTTCCTGGTTTTGATATTGAATTATAATTACCTAAGAGATACCCATAGAGGAAAACTGGGTGAAGCATTCACAGAACTTCCACGTATTATTTTTGCAACTTTCTATGATTTTATAATAATTTTAAAATAAAAAGGTAAAAAAATGATATAAATGGATAACATATTTAATAAAAAGAGAATCCATGAACCCATAGTTATCTCAAATGGTGGGGAGGGGAACTTTTTTTTTAACATGTCCAATTTTATTAGTTTTTAAATTATTTATTCACTTTTTCAAATTTGCATATGGTAAAATTTATTTGGTGATATAAAATTATATGAATTAGACAAATGCGTACATACCTGCTTCCCATCCTGGAGTGGAAATCTGACTCAAAGGGGCTGTTTAGCCCATCCTGGCCACTTAAACGTATAATAGCTGTATCCTCCCCACACTCCAATGAGAAACAGACACTGAAACCATCCTCACGCAAAAGCATCTGCTTAGAAATGCCATCTGGAAGTCCTTCTGATATCTCTACCCTAATATGAAATGTATGTCAAGGTTCTTAGTTGCAATGAACAGACGATGACTCTGACTGATTAAGCAAGAAAGGAGTTTATTCAAAGCATATTCAAAAATTTCAAAATTGCTGGGAAGGCTGGTGAACCAGACTTCAGGCTAAGTTTTCAGAAACAAAGCCCAAAACCTCACAACAAAATTGGCCTGATGAAAAAACCTGCTGTCCTTGCTACTTTCCCACCGAGTACTAAAGGAAACTTGGCAGCTGCCACCCTCTCAGTGCTACTTCTGTGCCAGAAACTCTGCCTTGGACCCTCTGAGAAACTGCCCCGCCACTGCCAAGACTGAAAGTTTAATGCATCTGCTGCTGCATGCCCCAGCCAACATGGAAGCTCTCCACAAGGCTGATAGTTTCCCGTTGGCTTCTGATACACGTAGCCTAGGCCCAATATCTGCATTTAACGTGCTGGCAAGCCTGAAAATTTGAGTTGTGACACAATGAAGAAGCACAACCCACCATGTGGGAATTTACCCAAATAGTGAAAGGTCTTTCAAAGATGAAGTTTAGCCTTTAAAATTACAACTACATTATTAGAGACCAGTTCAGACTTCTGCTATGACTTGTTAACCTCCGTTTTCCTTTCAACACTCAGCTTTGTATGCTTTCATGAAATCTTAGCTTCTCCAGCTGCAGGTGAAATCCTCACTTCAACACCTGGAAGGATGTTCGTTGGCCAAAACAGCCCATCTGAGCTTTCTTTCTGTAGAACCAAGAGATGGGATTAAGACGGGAACCATGACCCTATGTCCCCACTGATGACCAATTTCAGATGACCTGTCTATGGTATCTGTTAATGAATTGGTTGAAATCAATTCGATGAAGCATAGAACTGCTGCTAAAGTTAATCTTAGGGAAAATATTATTTGTATTTCTTAAACTGAAAATGATTCAGCACACAGGCTATAATTTCCTTTGTTATTTTTTGTTATTAATAGAATGATGTGTTTTGACAATAGCACTAATGTTAAATTAGATGTGCCACTTGAAAAAAAAAGCATGTTTTCAGAAGTGAAAAGTAGACAGGATCATACTGATGGAACATATCTAGCTCACAGTCATCTTTCAATACCTATAACCATCTTTCATATCTTCAAAAAAAATGCTGACAATTTTGAGACCCTGATGTCATAATTTTTGCTTTAAACTTCAATAAATTTCCTTTTGCCTCCATTTCTACCACATTTATACGGCCAAACCCAACTCCTCATCCCTCAAAACTATTTCACTTCCACGTTCTCAAACTCAAAAACCCATTCTCTGACCACATCATCTATTTGTCTTTCCTCTTCCTCTATTATATCTACTGACCCTAGTTTCCCACCTCACTGTGACTTCCAGACCCTATATATGTTCCTGCTCTTCTATTATATCACCTTTTTCTAATTTAACTTGCCATTCAATTGGGCCAGGATCCCATAACCACATCACAAATCCCCACCATTAAGTAACCCCGCCTTTCTCCTTCTCAGCTTCCACATCACAGCTGCCAAACTTTGCTGGAGAAAGTTATGAAATCACATTGATGAGATTGATAAATGTGTGCAGTGGCATCATCATAGCTGATTGCAACCTCAAACTCCTGACCTCAAGCAATCCTCCAGCCTCGGCCTCCCAAAGTGCTAGGATTACAGACATGAGCCACTGCATCCAACCGAGATACATACATTTTATAATCTTTTTCTTTAAATAAATATTTAGTTTGATACTTGATTTTATATTTCTTCTCTTAAAATGTCCAAATTGTGTAAGCTTCAGGGCCCTGCAAAACCTGGATCTACACCTGTCCGCCTTCACTGGCCTGGACTAGTACGGAAACTTCCTAAATAACCTTCCTCAACTCACTGACTTCCATTCAAAGCCATGCTACCCACTGCTACCCAACAGTCTTCCCGAGGAAACACTCACCGCTCTGTTTAAAAATCTTTACTGTCTCCCCATCGCAAAAGTCATCTAAATTCTCTAGCCTGGCAAATGAGGGTGATCCTCATCCTAATCTAATTTTCATTTTTATTGTCAACAACTCCCTATTTTAGTTTTTGTTTTGTTTTTCTGCCTATATAACTACTTGCAGTGTAACTACTTGCTGTTATAAAAGCATCACTTTTGGTCCCTTCTCTCACCATTTCACTTTGCTCTTATTTTTATTTGTCAAAATCCTACCCATCCATTACCTACCTCAAATGTTGCTTCTTTCATAAACTTATTTCCCTGCTCTCAGACTGTGATAGCCTCTCCCACCTTCTGTATGCCTGTAGCACTTTACTCCATTATCATCGTTCTTATATTTTACCATTACATATTGCATTTGTAATCACTCGGTTTTTTACATATTTTGATTCTCCTTATAATCCTAAGCTCTCTGACAGCAAATATTTCCTTCTTTTTCATCGTAACCTCTCTAGCACCTAGTAAGCTATACTGGTAGAACAGTAAATATTATGCTATTTACTATATACATGATTGAATAATACAGCATTTGACTTAATAAGAAATGAACTCACTCAAATGCCACCTCATTTATTTGTAATAAATATTTATTGAGGCCATACCATGTAGTGACCCCTGTGGTCACTGCTGAGAACTAAAACTTAACAAAACAATAACAAAAATGCATTCCTTACCCATAGGGAGGTAACATTCTAGAGGGCCAGACAAACATCAATCCAGGAATCATCCAAGCTAATATACAATTTCATCCTTGACAGGGCCTAACTAGTAAAGGTGCATGGAACTGTGAGAGTGTACAATGTGTAAAATGTCAACCAGTCTGGACAATTTCATGTGCATTTCCTATAATGAACAAGAGATATAATTCCATTATTTTATCATCTTCTGTAAGAAAATAGCTAAATTATATTCAATTTTATTTAACTACTTCCATAATGTTTAATTCCTTAACTAATGATTCATTTGATCTTGAAAATTTTACAAGATTAGAGCAACGGTTTGTCCCTTGTTTCTAAAAATTGGTACTTTTTGCTACTGGTTTCTGAGTGCATGAGTGAAACTGAGAAGCCCAAAGCGCAGTTCTTTCTCTGGGTATAATACTCCCTTTATTTGGACTGTGGCTGTGATAGCTGAGTTTATCCTGCCTGTAGTGCTCTTTTGTAGTGTGTCAGCCACCGTCCAATGCCTTTGCTTGTGCAAATTGTCCTGTTCTGCAGCCTGCATTGCAGGTAGTCTGTGTGCATATGGGGCTTCCCAGATTAGGGTATGTTATGAATTGAATTCTGTCCTCCCCAAAAAGATATGTTGAGGTCCTCCCTCCCCAAATCTGAGGAGGTAGCCCTATTTGGAGATAGGGCCTTTACAGAGATAAAGAAGTTAAAATGAGGTCATTAGGGTAGACCTCAATCAAATAGGACTGGTGTCCTTATGAAAAGGGGATATTTGGACACAGAGACAGACATTTACAGAGAAAAGATTATGTGAAGACACAGGGAGAACACTATCTACAAGCAAAGAATGCCTGAGGCTATCAGACGCTAGGAGGGAGGCACCGCCTTCAGAAGGAACCAACCCTGCTGATACCTTGATCTCAGACTTCTGTCCTCCAGAACCGTAAGACAATAAATTTCTATCATGTAAACCACTTAGTTTGTGGCACTTTGTTATAGCAGCCCTAGAAAAGTAATACATGGTACACTTCGATAGAAAAATTTATGTGAAAAGAATGTCCAGGATTTTTATCCTGTAGGATTTTTCTCTCTCTAGGATCATTTATATTTAAGCCTAAATACAAATTTGGAAACAGCACCCCATCTAACAGTATATGGCCATTAAAAAATAACAGCAACTAAAAGCTCTCCTGATATGACATTTCTCTTCTGGGACTGACTTAACATCACCAGGCCCTTTTGGCTGGGGCTTCCTCATCTGCTACCTCTGACAGAATTAAGAGGGAGTGTAGCAGTTACACCCACAGGGCAAAATGAAAGAAGCCAAAAATGTTCTTGAGCTCAGAATGAAATAGGAATGTGCAAGAAGTACAATGTAGTTTTGTATAAAAGTCTCTTAATGCTTGGGTTACTACCATATTTACTTTGGGGATTGAAGAGACCATTGTTATGTCCTGGCTCAGTGTGAAAGACATTTTAAAATTCATCCAAATGGTTGTTCCTGTGAAGGAGTGCCCAGAAAATAAATAACTTTTGTTCCTTTCACAATAGGATAGCTGTAGGGTGCTTTCCCCATCTGGGTTTTAAAGGGTGAAGGAGAGGCACATAACATATATCCACAGAACAACAGAAGTTGTTATGCTTATTTAATCTATTTAAGTAGAAATAAATTTTTATAGGTTAAATATTATTCAAGAAATATTTTTTGAACACCTATAATGTATTAGTGTTAGGAATACACAGGTGATCAGAAATAGGCACAATCCCTCTCTCAGGGAGTTGGCGGGATATTAAAGGAAACAGATAGTAAGCACATGGCAAATTGCAACCACATATACAAATGTAAAATTCCAACTGTTACAAGTGCTATTAAGAAGTAGTACATGTTGCAATGAGAGTTAGTAATGGAATTTAACTTACCAAGGAGATCAGGGAAATCTATTAGAGAGATTTTGTACTTCTTTCTCACTATCTAACATCTGAGCTCCTTTCAAATATTGGGAATTTTCTAAATTATAAGCCTTGGTGGGAGTCATAAAATGCCTCCCACTGAGAAACTGAAAATGTCAAATACTTGCTTTCCCGGCTTCCCTTGTGGCTAGGATGCTGTGGGTGCTTGTTTCTCTCTCTCTCCCCCGACCCGACCCTCATTGGTGTAATGCAGAAGTGGCAGTGGTACAAACTCTACAATGTAATGGTTAATGAAGATGGTATCAGTTTCCTTCCCAGACCAGTTTCTGAGAGTAGTTAACACGTTACTTCTAAATGCTAAGCCTTGGTTCTCCAGACTACATAACCATTCCATCTGTGAGTTACACATGCCTTTTTAATACACACTTTTTTCTGCTTAGGTCAGAAAAAGCTTCTGTTGTTTATAAATACAAACCTTGAATGATACAATTCCCCCTGAGGAAGTGCCAATTGAGCTGAGATTTGAAGGATGAGTCGGAGTTAATTATCGAGGAAGGGAGGCAAAACCGTTCCAAACAGAAAGAAAATCAAGGTGAGGGTAACCGTAAGGGCAGGAGTTTCAAAAATGGGATGACGTTGGACAGGTAGGTGGGCAGACCAAAAAGGAGAAGCCATTGGGCTACAATGATTTTAATACAAATGGAGGAAAATTGAGAGACTAAAGCAATATTTAGAAGGTACTGTGGCGTCATCCAGGACAGGTTGATAGTTTGGATATCAAAAGGTGATGGAGAGGGGAGCGAAGGCTCGTGCAACTAATTGGATGGCAATGCCATTCACTGAGATAGAAAACACTAGAAACAGACCAGGTTTAGGAGTGATTAGGCAGGAGGGGAAAACACGACTCTGTCAAAGACACATGAATTTTAAGGGATTTTAATTCCAATAGGAAATGTTAAGATTATCAGTCTACAGTGCAGAGGAAAGGTCCAGGCCAGATATATACATTTAGGAATCACTGCTATACACGTGGTAATCAAAGCTCAGATGAGCTCCCTTAGGGAGAGAAGGAGGGGCCTAGAACTAAGTCTTGACGGTGCCCACCGTAGAATGGGTTGGGTAGAGAAAGATAAGCCTGACAAGGAGACGGCAAAGGAGCAGCTAGAGAAACGTGCAGAAAAACATGAGACTGTCTAGTTACCAAAGCCAAGGGAAAGCATGACACTGAGGAAGAATGAAGTCTAATTAGCTGGTTTGAGTGTTCCTGAGATTCCCATGTTCAGTAAGGATGAAATGTCTGAAGAATTCAACAGCATGGAAGAAACTGATGATTTTAGGGAGATCTGGGTTTGTAGAATGAGGACACAAAAGCCAGATTGGAATTGAGATGGGAAAACAACAGCAAGTATAGAAAATTTACAAGCTTAGCTATGAAGGGGAGGAATAAGACAAGGCTTTAGTTGGATTAAAGGTATGGTTATAAGGGAGACTTATTTGCATGTGTGTGCTTGTTTGATAAAAAGGGAGAGATTTGAACTTGCCTATAAGTCATGAGAAGGATTAAGTTGAAACAGAAAGGTAAAGAAAGATTAATTAACATTGACAAGTTTTGAGGAGGTGAATGGGCACAGGACCCACAATTCAAGGGACAAGGGACTGGCCTTAGGTGGCAAGAAGGGAGGAAGGGGAAAATGTGTGTGGATGCAGGTACACTTGCGTGTTTGCTGGGAAGAAATTGAGGTAGTTCTGGTCATACGGCTTTCAGGGCTTTAATTTTCTCAGCAAGGCAGATATGTTGGGGTGGGGAACAGATAAAAAGTTCGAGGAAAGTAAAGGAGGTTTGAAAAGAGTTTGAAAGTGATTTGAACCAATCAACACAGGCACATGCTGGGTAGTAGGGGACCCATCTAATGATGAATTCTCCAGTAGGACCGACCTACTCTTTTGAGAGATTTTCTCCAGTAGGCAGAGCCATAGCTATACAATCTGTGTAGTCTTTATTGTAGCTTCATGGGTGTGCAATCTGTGCAGTCATACAGGGCCCCATACTTAGAAGAACCCCACATTTGGCTTAATGCTCTGCCATCCCTGTCTAGAAATTCTTAATAACTTTTTCACAGGGGACTCGCATTTTCATTTTTTACTGGGACCTGTAAATTATGTACCTGGTCCTACCAGAAGGACTTCAGAATCCTGCCCATGTTGTATTGAGATCCTAAAATTGTTTTCACAAAATAGTGTTTGAAATAGTGAAGCAATGATTAGCAATAGACTTGTCATATTAATGGAATTTTTTTTTAAATTTCAAGGCATAATATTAAGAAAATTCTATTAAAATACCCACGTATTTGTTTCATGGCTGAAGTATACAAAAAAATCATTATTTTCACACAGACTGGCAATTGTATGAGTTGCCATATCTATGGTAATTTGCAGTGGTAATCTGCCTGCAAACAAACTGTGACAAGAGCTCTAAGAGCCTTTTGGTACATTTCAATCAATTAAAATGATATATTCGTCATACAATGCTATTTTGTAAGTAGTATTGTTGAGTTTCTTATTAGTTTATAATTTTGAAATATCAAGCCTAGTAATCCAAGGTTTGTTCATTTTCTCCATACAGTTTGTACATTTAATTAACATATTTGCCAAACTAATGACATTGGTATCTTTATTTTGGCCTGGGGGTCCCAACCGTTAGGCTTCCCAAAATAGAGATTAAGTGATTATTTAGCACAATGTGCTAAATAAAAAATAAACTAAAACTCTTAGTTAAATTTGATCATATGAAAAAAGAATAATTTTGTCCATTGGGGAGTACTATGGGAACACCATACTGACAAGTGTTCCTGGAAAGGGTCTCTGAGAAGTAACCTTGCTTGCATCACTTGTGTAGATAGTAATGAGAAAGCTGGTGAAATGTAAGTAAGATTTGTAGGTTGATTAACAGATTGTATCAAGGACAATTCCCTGATTTCAATCATTGTATTATTGTTATATAAAATGCTGGCACCAGGGGAAGCTGGTTGAAGGGTATTATCATGGTTAATTTTATGTGTCAACTTGACTGGACTAAGAGATACCCAGACAGCTGGTAAAACATTATTCCCGCTTGTCTGTGAGGGTGTTTCCAGAAGAGATTAGCATTTGAATTGGTAGACTGAGTAAAGATCTGTCCTTGCTAACAAGGGCAGGTGTCATCTAATCTCTGGAGGGCCTGAATAGAACAAAAAGGGGAAATACGGGCAAAATCACTCTGTGTTTGAGCTAGGACATCCATCTTCTCCTGCCCTCAGGCAACAGCTTTTTTTTTTTTTAAGAAACGTAACCCTTTTATTGTTGTCTAGTACCTGTGGCCTGTGACAGTTTCATGTCCTCTAAAGGAGACAGAAAGTTTAGAGTATTATTGGCTTTTTATTTTTTTTAGAGACAGGCTGAAACCTCCAACTCCTGAGCTCAAGCAATCCTCCCACCTCAGCCTCCCAAAGCCCTGGGATTACAGGCATGAGCTCCCACGCCCAGCCGTCACTGGCTTTTTTAAAGGAACAGAGGAGTGGGTAGGTACACTCAGAGATGAGTGGCTATCTTAACACATGGGAACAACTAAGCCCACACCTGCCATGCTCCCCACCACAGTCTGCTTTATTAGCCCTTAAAAAAATCTGAAACAATATGTAGAAAAAGAAATAAATCACTTTTCATCTCTCAAAAAAGCCAGATCAAAGGTTGTTAAAGCTGCCAAGATCAGGCTTGTGCACATGTGCCTCCGGAGAAGTGAGTTTTCCTTTTCAACCTCCTTGGCTCCAGCCAGTAGGAGACAAGAGGCCCTTCAGGTCTTTGGACTCAGACAGAATTCCACCTGGTTCTCAAGTTTGCTGACGGCAGATCACGGGACTCCTTGGCTTCCGTAATCTCATGAGAGAGTCCCATAATCTCGTTATGGGAATTGTCCCATAACAAATAAACAAATAAATCTCCTGTTGATTCCATTTCTCTGGAGAACTTTGACCAGTACAAGTATATAAGAATGCTATACTATTTTTGCAAATTTTCTGTATGTTTAAAATAATTTTAAAAGTAAATAATTTTTAAAGTTCTTTAAATTTTTTAAAAGCAGCATTTAAGACTTCTTTTTTTTTAATGAAATCTTCCCATTCAGAAATAGACCTCTTTCTTATTCCATAGGTATAAGATTGCATAATTTGTTAAGGAAGAGAAAGACTGAGTTAATGGAATTAGCACTGTTGTGTGTAATAAGCCAGAGAATTAACTTCACTATTTATTAGTAGCATGTTGAAATATACATACTAGTCAGGAAAATGTCTCTTTCTCTTTTTTTTCCTCTTATCCTATAGCTTTAAGCTGACTCGTTTGTGAGAATGCTGTTTAGTGGAGAATTAATGTTCATGGACATATTTGCACTTACATGTATGCATATGTGTGTTGAAAGATGGGCAACATGAGCAGAGAGAGAGAGAGCACTTCCGTAACAGTTAACTGCTGTATTAGTTTCCTATGATAAATTACCACAAACTTGGTGTGATTTAAAACACCAAAAATTTATTCTTTCATGATTTTGGAGGCCAGAAGTCCAAAATCAGTTTTAGTGGACCAAAATCAAGGTGTCAGCAGGTCTGCACCCCCTCAGAAGGCTCTAGGGGAGAGAGAATCCATTTCCTGCCTCTTGCAGCTACCGGTGACTACCGACATTCCTTGTCTTGTGTGGCTGCACCACTCCAACCCCGACATCTGATGTCACATTGCCTTCTCCTTTTCTGTTTTTGTAAAACCTGTCTCTACTTCTCTCTTATAAGAACACTTGTGGTGGCATTGAGGGCCCACCTGGATAATGAAAGATAATCTCCCAATCTCATGATCCTTAATTTAATCACATCTGCAAAGTTTTAGCCATATATAATGTGGTGAATAATGTCCCCACAAAATTCGTGGCCAACTGGAACCTCAGAAAGTGATCTTATTTGGAACTAGGGTCTTTGCATACATACTTAAGGTAAGGATTGAGAAGACATCATACGGGATTAGGGCAGGCCCTAAATCCAATGAAAGCGTTCTTATAAAAGACAAAAAAGCACACACAGAGACATAGGGAAGAAGGCCATGTGAAGACCGAAACAGAGATGGGAGTTATGCTGCCATAAACCAAGGAATACCTGGACCTACCAGGAGCTGGAAGACACAAGGACGTATTCTCCCCTACAGACTTTGAATGTGTACCCACCACCACCTTGATTGTGGACTTCTGGCCTCCAGAAAGAGAATAAATTTCTGTTTTAAGCCACCAAGTTTGTGGTAATTTCTTGAGGCAGCTCTAGGAAACTAATACACCGTAAAAGGTAACATTCAAAGGTTTCAGGGATTGTGATATGGACATCTGGTGGGGCAGGGATGTTATTCAGCCTACCACACCTACTCTATGCTGAAAAAGGTAGGTATGTAGGCACATCATATTGGTCAGGTTACCTCACATAGGTCCTGCTTGGTGCCAGCGACTGTCCTAGACTGTTTTATTCAACTTGCTGAGACAAAGTAGAAATCAAATACTAAATAAAACGATATGATCAAATAACTCATGAGACATTTGAAATTTATTCTCTTAGCTATTTTGAAATACGTAATACATTATTATTGACTATAGTCACCCTGATATGCAATAAATCTCAAAATCTATTCCTCCTGTTTACCTCAAACTTTGTACCCTTTGATTAACCACTTTCCATTCCCATCTATCTGGAACTTTGTACCCTTTGACCGGCAACTGCCCGCTCCCTCTCTCCCCACACTCCCAGCCTCTGATAACCGTCTTTCCACTCTCTACAGCAGGCGTCCCCAACCTATGGTGAGTTATGTAATTACTTCACTATATATTACAATGTAATAATAATAGAAATGAAGTGCATAATAAATGTAATGTACTTGAATCATCCTGAAACCATCCCTACCCCCAGTCCGTGGAAAAATTGTCTTCTGTGAAAACGGTCCCTGGTACCAAAAAGGTTGGGGACCACTGCTGTATAGTAAAATAGGACAACTCCCCTTCCCCAAAATACTTAAGAGGTGATAACTAAGATAACTAAAGGGGATGAAAATGATTAGAGTTCTATATGATGAACATTTTAAAATAATAAACAAAAGGTACCATGAAACACTTGAAGGAGAGGACATAATATAGATATTATTTATGTAAGACTCAAAGAAATTAGGGGAAAAAAGGAATTTTGATTTGAGGCTATGAAGAGAAGTTTACGAAAGCAAAGGGATTTGAAATGGGTCTTAACTCCTGGGTAATAGAGGAGATATCACTCAGGAAATTTGAACTAGAATATCCCACTCTGAATAAAACGTCTTATCCAAGTCCTCCTCTTTGCTAACCTTATCGTTTCTGATCCTGGGCCCCTTGTGTGTCCCCAATCTACCAACCACTCTTGTCTTCCTTTCTTCCTATCACTTGAATCATTCTCTTCCTCTGGCTCTAAACCCATCGATCTCCCATCATGATTTCAACTCCCTTGCCCACTTGGTCTTCTAAACACCCATCCTGAAATATCCCAGTCCTGTATTGGTCTAGACATCTCCCTCCGTCTCACCTCCTATAATTTATAGGAGAAAAGAAATCACCAACTAAAGCAGCTTGAAATATTTCCAGTTTCAAAGCTCAGCTGGGTCCTCCTCAGTGCTGCTGTTGGTCTTTAATGAACTTCGGTTCTAATGTTCACCACAGCCAACCGCATCACTCTCCCAAACACCCATTCTAGCGTCATCATCTTTCTCTCCTTAGCAAATGATTTCATCTCTTACTTCAGAGAGGAAACTGACAGTAAAGTCCTTCCTGTTTCCTCTGTTCACAAGATTATCCACTTCTGAACATAACCTTTTCTCTTTTACATCAGTTTTAGGGGGAGATGTGTCCCCCCTCACCCACCTCCTGTGCAAGGTCACCTCCACTGTTCTCGATAACTGTTGATCTCCGCCTGACTGTTCAAATTTAAGGGAACAGCACTAAGAAGCTTATCTGAAACTCCGTGCCCATGGGTGGAACTTGTTGACTTCACTCTAAGGAGTCATCTCATGTCACTTTCTTTCCTCTTAAGCTGAATGAATTAACCCAAAATGGGTTTTGTATCTTCTGCCTAGAAGGTGTAAGCCTTGCTGTCACTGAGCTGGGAATCAGTGGGGAAAGAGAGTTGGGATTCTCAGCACTCAGGATGTAAACTTCCACTGGGTCTGTCTATGTTCAACATGATATTCTCACCCTTAACTGTACCTCTGTTTTACCCTGTCCAGGGAATAAACCTCCGTTGGGGAAGATTCATTCCCCCAGCTGCATGTGGTTGAGGAGGAGACTTGGGAAACTCACTGCTTCTGAAACTGCCTTTCAGCCAATACTATTCTTTTCACTCCCTCTCTCCACTTCCAGAACAGAGGTGGGGAGCTTCTTAGGCTTCCCCTCGGCTGGGTTAGCATTCAGCTTTTCTCGGATCTGCTGTCACTTACTACTGACCACTGTCTGCTTCCCAGCTTCCCAAATTTTTTTTCTATCCTCTCTGATCGCATAAGTTATTTGTTCTTGGAGCTTTATGACTTCTTGAAAAATCTATTTACACTCATCATAATGAGGTCTCAAAAGTGAACGGAGGCTGGGTATGGTGGCTCATACCTGTAATCCCAGCATTTTGGGAGGCTGAGGCTGGAAGATCACTTAAAGCCAGGAGTTTGAGACCAGCCTGGGCAACATAGTGAGACCTCATCTCAACAATCAATCAATCAGTCCAGAGTGAATGAAAGTAAATGTATGATCTCAAAATACATTCTGCTGTGATTGGAACACACAGATTAAAACTTCATTCCTGACCCTTGGTAGGGGATTAAGATGCATTCTTCTTCAGACTCATTTCAGTGTTTTACCCATTTTGTCTTCAACTTTACTGTTAACCTTTCCCTGCTCCTATATACAATTAGATTAAATTCATCAACAAACTTTACCGTGGTGCGAAGAAAGTTCAAAGTACAGACTAGGAATTGATGGAATGTATTACAGAAAAAATTTTCTCCTTGCCACAGGATTAATGCTTTCAATTATTCCTTCTAGGCACTCCCTAGGGTCATTCCCAAAGCACCCTTCTCTGCATTCTTAGCCTACCTTTCAAGCCTGGATTAGCAAAGCTCTACGTTTTATTATACTGCAACTGCAACTTCGGATTACAACTGACCAGCCCGTTACTAATGGATACCCTCAGGATATTTCTGATCAGCCATCTTCCTAAGAGTCCTGAAAGCTATTAACACACTTTTTATTTTGACTTTTGCTTTTTTTTTTTTTTTTTGAGACAGGGTCTCACTCTGTCACCCAAGCTGGAGTGCAGTGGTCTCATAACAGCTCACTGTAACCTCAAACTACAACTTCAAACTCCTGGGTTCAAGTGATCCTCATGCCTCAGCCTTCCGAGTAGCTGGGACTACAGGCACGCAGCACCATGCCCAGCTAATTTTTTCTAGTTTTTTGTGTAAATGGGGGTCTCACTCTTGCTCAGGCTGGTCTTGAACTCCTGGGCTTAAGTGATCCTCCCACCTCGGCCTCCCAGAGTGCTGGGATTACAGTTGTGAGCCACCTCGCCGGCCTATTTTGACTTTTTTAAAAACAATTTTTTTTTGGGAGGCTAAGATCATCAGTACAAACATCAGTTAGAGTATTCTACTATAGTGATAGCTGCTGTAGGCCCTGCCAGGCAGAGGTGGTCTATCCTCTTTGCCAAACAATGCACCTTACTCTTATTACCCTTATGGAATTGATTACTTTTTTCTTTTCTTTTTTCTTTTTTTTCTTTTACATTTGTTCACACGTCTGTTCATCCTTTTAAACTTTGAGCTCCCTAGAGGCAGGAAGGCAGGGACCATCTCTTCTTCATTCTCTTTTCATGTGTGCGTTCCCTACTCTTAGCTTAGTACATCCATATAGTGAATGCTCAGTACTTGTTTATTGAATGAATGAATGGGGCTATAAATTATATAAAACATACAGCCAAATAACTAATGACACTATGCGCATAATTGTGACCATATAAATATGGCTTAAGTAACATATTTGAATGTTTCCCTTTAAAATATTTTTTTCTGTTAATTTCAAATATTTTAAAAAATTCTACTTGCTTAATTTTCATTCACATATTACTGAATATTCTCAAAGAGTGCTTTCTCAGGTCAATAATCAGTCAGATATGTCAGTTGCATTTTCCCACTGCAAAACTGTCACCTGCCACCCCTTTCTTATCTTTTCTGTGTTGAATATTCTGTTTCCTGGATCTCATGGCTTGCCCTTTTTTTTTCTTTCTTTCTTTTTTTAAAATTTTAATCTTTCTTTTGAAAAAGCACATCTTTCAGTAGCATTTTAAGAAAAGGACCAAGAGAAGTGAATTTAATGTGACCTTTAATGGTATAAAAATGCTTTATTCTACCTTCATACTTGATTGATAGTTTGGGTAAAAATTTCTAAGTTGAGTATTATTTCTCTCAGAATTTTAAGGGCATTGCTTCACTGTCATCTAGATTTCAGGGGATCTAATGTCATTCTAATTCCTAATTTTTTGCATACAACCTATTTTTTTTCCTCTTTGGAAGCTTTCAATACATTCTTTGCCGAAGTGTGCTGAAATTTGGTGATCATTTTCTTTGTTGTGATTCTTCTCAAACTTATCATGCAGGGCTTTCAATGGACCCTTTCACTATGTATTTTATTGTTCTAGGGAATTTTCTTATTGATAGTTTGCTCACCTACATTTTCTCTCTTCTCACTTCCTGTCACCACCCAAGCAGGTTCATTGCCCACTGCTCAAGAGGAAGTCAATACACTGAAACAGCAGGGGTTATAGCAGAGAAAGAGTTTAATATCTCAGGGCACCATGAGAGAAGATGGGAGGAATTTCTCAAATCTGTCTCCCAGAGAATTTTTGGGCCAGGGTCTTTAAAGATAGTTTGGAGGGCAAAGGGCTGGGGAATTGGGTCTGCTGATTGGCTGGGGATGAACTCATAGGGTCAGGAAGCAGAAATTGTCTTCTTGTGCTAAGTCAGTTCCCCGGTCTCAAGACAAGTTGAGTTAGTTCCTTGGTATGGGCCACTGGTCTGGTTGGGTCCGTTGGTCCACCAGAATGTGGGGTCTGGAAGATATCTCAAAGACCAGCCTTAGGTTTCACAAGGGTGGTACTATCTCTAGGAGCAATGGAGAAAGCTAAGAACCTTTATGACCATCAGTTAAGAACCTTTATGACTACTGCTGAGTAGTATGCAATTATAGGAAAGCAAGCTAGGGAACATTTTAACTATGCCTATACCTTTGCAGAGTTCAGGCCCCTACCGAAGTTCCCACCTTACATCCTTTCATCAATTTTATAAAGGTTGCTTTCATTCCTTTGACTTCTATTAGTCAGATATTGCATCATCTTCATTGTTTCCCCCATTTTATTATATTTTCTTCCATTCATTATTTTTTAATTCTTATGTAATTTCCTAAAATTTACCCTTCACCTTTAAATCTCAGCTGAATTTTTTTAATTCTGTTATCTTAATTTTAATTTCCAATTATCCTTTAAGTTCTCTGATTTTTCTTTTTTTATGTCTTCTTATTCTTGTTCCGTGATGCAATATCGTGTCTTATAATACATCTCTGAGGCCGTAGGTTATAGTGTTTTTAGAAGTTGTCTTCTACATTCTCCTCTGCTTTCTCTATGTTCCTTTTTTTTTTCTCCCCATGTTTTCTGCTTTTGGGTCTTTGTATACTAGAGGCTTCTCTTAAATGTCTGCTTCTTATCACATTTAAGGCAGTTAAAAATCTTAACTGAAAGTTCTGTGTGCATGGGCAAAGCTTGTTAGTCAACTTCTCTAAGGGACAGTCAGTAATGGGTGGGATTTTTCACCGGGTGACCCACAGTGTCTGTCACTGAAGGCATTGTCCCTGAGGATGTCATTCCTGTCATCTGCCTGGAAGGTTTATTCCTGGCTCCTGGAGTTTTGGGAGAACAGGAGGAGGGGCTAGGGACTTTGAATTCCATTTGCTGACTCTCACTTTATTTCCCTGTTTTTAGGGTTCCCTGCTTGCCTAAATAAGTAGTAGCTTTTCAGTTCCAGTTTCTTCAGAGAATAAACCAAACTCCTTCTCCTTCAAGGACAGAGGATAGAGGTAAGGGTAGTTGACTGACCCTGTGAAGTATAGGAAGGGCCCTAGGGAACTCCCAGCTCTGTCTGCAGATACATCTTTCAGTAGCATTTTAAGAAGGGAGGCAGGAAATGTAAATTTTTCTTTTCACTGGAAAGCCAGTCCCTCCGCTTTCAACTTCTCTTCTTCCCAGTGCCTCAGCAATGCCTGGTGTCCCAGGGTCAGGGATTTTCTGGGACTTGCTTCCTGTTGGCACTCTTCCTATATGGCCGGTAAGGGCAGCTTTCTTTTATCTTCTCTATCAGCATCCACTCCTCTGTGATCATTCTATCTTCCAGAAGTGTGTTAACATCTCTTGTCCACTGTTTTCTCTTCTCTTTCTATTGTTGCCTCTATTTTCCCTTATGCATTGTACCTTTCTTCTTCCTTTTCTGCCATTTTAGAAAAGGTTTAGAGGAGAGAATCAATAAAGTATGTTAGCAGACAGGAAAGTGGCTAAAAACTATTTATTGACACTGACCTTTCTTTACTAGTTTGAATTCTACATTATTTGGAAATACCACATTTCTTTTGGGGTTTTGGCTGTGAAATCATTCTCTACTGCATAATAAAACCACCATGAAAGGTTTCTTTGACCTTTCAAGCATTAGAGTTTACTTTTATAGGCAATAATTATAGTGTGTCATATTGTAAAGCTCTAGTGTGTCTAAATTTCCTAGTCCAATGTTCTTATATCTTTAAAGGAAATGATAAACGAGTACTTGTTAAGTGCTGATTGTGTGTGCATCGCTGAACAGTCGCTTTCTAATTTAGCTCTCATGAAAATCCTTTGATATAGATTTTGCTGTATTGTCATGACTATTTTTATAGACAAGGAAGCCCAAATCAGAGTTAAAGGAACTTTCTTAGTGTCATACAAAGCTAGCAAATAATGGAGTCAGGGTCCATCCTGGAACGGACTTCAAAGTCCACATTCTCTTACAAATTAATCAACTGAAACGACTCATTGTCCCTCCCAAGGCACAAGATTGACACATTCTGCCAATACTGATAGGTTTTATCAGCTTTCAAGTAATAGACTATGATCAGTTATGATCTCCTTGAAAATTGTTCTATAAAACACAGTTTACAAATTGTTTTCTATATGTCATATCTATCTCTAAAATTATGTATTTACATTAAAAAGCAAA
The DNA here is from genome assembly GCA_023783475.1 of Daubentonia madagascariensis. Lineage (NCBI taxonomy): Eukaryota > Metazoa > Chordata > Mammalia > Primates > Daubentoniidae > Daubentonia > Daubentonia madagascariensis. Next base: position 31,170,733 of record JAKFHU010001569.1, read on the forward strand.
AACCACATTTCAGAAAACACACATGCGTCAGTTAAATGCATTTTTCTTATTGAAGTATTTTACTTTTGAAACTAATATGAAAGACATTATCTAAGGACACTGACTTTTTTTTTTTTAACCTAGATCCCTCCATTAAAACTTTACCTAGATGCACTACATTGGCATATATGGAACAAAATGGTATTTACCAACTTTGAGCAAAGAGGGTTTTAAAAAAATTTTCAGTTTCATTTTGTATCTTTTCTTTTCTTTTTTTGAGACAGGGTCTTCCTCTGTTGCCCAGGGTAGAGTGCAGTGGTGCAATCATAGCTCCCTGTAACCTCGAGCTCCTGAGCTCAAGCAATCCTCCCACCTCAGCCTCCCGAGTAGCTAAGGATAAATTTTTTAATTTTTATAGAGATGGGGGTCTTGCTATGTTGCCCAGGCTGGTCTCGAACTCCTGGCCTCAAGCGATCTTCCTGCCTAGGCCTCCCAAAGTGCTGGGATTGCCGGCATGAGCCACTACAACTGGCATAACTATTTTTAAAAAACAAGGTAATATAGTAAATAAAGAGTTTTAGCACTTTGGAGCCAGATGGTCCTGGGTTTGATTTTCACCTCTGACACTCAGTAGCTATGTAAATCTGAACAAATTTCTTAAGCTTGTTTTATCCCCATATTCTAAGTTGATGGTAAATAACTAGCAAGTTTGTTGAGAGGGTTAAAAGAGACAATGTTTTAAAAGGCTTTGTGGAGTGCATCCTTAGTGCTAGTCTCAGCCAGGTTTGTTGTTTGCAAAGAAAAAGAGTCTGATTCGAGCTACTTCAAAAGAAAGGAGTTATTGTAAATGTATGTATGAATGGAAAGTGCCCTGAGGAGTCATCAGGAATGAAGGCAAGTTGAGAAATGGGTTTTGCCTGCTTTCCCTCTTAAGGTGCACGGACTCTGCTTCTCTATAAACTCCTGCCTCATTCTCCCCTCCTTACCAACCCTCCTCCTCTGCTCATTTATAATTTCTGCTCCTTCTAATGTCTATTTGTGTGTGTTTTTGACTTACCAGACTATGATTATAATATCACATGATATCTTTCAATGTACCCTTTTGTTTCTGCCTCTGCTAATGATGGGCAGTTTACTTCATTTATTTTTTAGCTCACATTTCCAGGAGCAATTACCTGATTTACCCAGCTTATCTTTACAGTTATTGACCTAGGTGATAGGTTAATATAGGGCTTTTGCCAGACTATAGTTTGGTTGCCTTAGCTTTGGTTCAATCAGTGTTAACTAGAAAAAGGAAAGACAGTCAGATGGTCCTCCCACAAAATGCCACTAACCCTTCTGCAAGAACTAATATGGTAGTTTCCTTAGAAGTCACGAGTGAAGTAGACGAGCCTAACAACTCTACAATAGCAATCTATAAGTTTCAGTTTCTTTTTTCCTGTGATTTCCTATGCCCAAATGACAAAAGTAGTATGAAGATTCATCATTTTCCCCCTCTTACATTCTATTTTTCTTTCATCTTAGAGGATTGAGTGATGTTGTCAGGAACAGGAAACAATAATTTACGCATATCCTCTGCAGTCCGTTTACCATTTATTCTGGATCTATCAGAGTTAGTGCAGGTAGCTGGCAGTATTGAAAATCAATTTAATGAATTTTTGCTAAGGTTCCTTGTGAGCTCAGCACAGTGCTAGGTATTGTGGTTCATTTAAACAAGTGTAAAAATCAGGCCCTATTGTTAAAGAACTCAATCTAGTTCATTGGTGAGAGAATAATTCACAAGAAATTTTTCTAGAATAACAAATAGGAAGGTAGTGAGTGTGATGGAAAGGTGAATGGGTTTGAGGCTAGATTTTGCTCTCTCTCTCTCTGACTTTACTGTTTGCCAGTGAACTTGTTTTCTGGGCCTCAATTAACTTAAGATGAACGAATTATGCCGAGCTACCTCTAAAATCCATTCCTAACCAATGATCCATCCTGCCATTTTTTCTTCTTTTAAGACAAAAAAAGATTTCTTTTTTATGATTCTTCCACTTGCATTCCACCAATTGAAATTAGAATTTAGTTACACTGGATTTCTACTAGAAGAGATTTATCCATCTCCTAATCTACAACTTGTGAAAAGTCCGATATCCTCAACAAGATTTCCTTGATATGTTGGTAGTCTTGGTGTTAAATAAAAATTATTCTGACACTTGTTAAAATGGTAAGGAAGACTCTATTCAAGACTATTGCAATAGTGGTCACCTATATTTCGACAGGGGAGAGAGAGAAAAAGAAAGCTAAACTCTGAAGACAGCAAAGATGGCTGGGGATTTATAGCCAATGAGCAGAGGGAGGGGGTCAGTGGATAGAAAATTACTAAGAGGAACATCGAGGGTAGAGGAATTCTTGCTAGACGAATCTAACAGGATTCCTGCTAAAGGCAGGCCAAGGACTTATACATCAAAGATATATCAGATATCAAAGGTTATCATATACACACACAAACCTACTGCACTGCCAGTAATATAAAAGTATAGCAAAACAATTATGTATAGTACATAATACTTTATAATGATAATAAAAGACTATGTTAACTGGTTTAGGTATTTACTATACTATACTTTTCATCTTCATTTTAGAGTGTGCTCCTTCTATTTATTCAAAAAAACAGCCCTAGGCAGGTCCTTCAGGGGGCAAGCCAGAAGAAAGCACTGTTACCATAGGAGATGACACTTTTATGCCTGTTGTTACCCCTGAAGACCTTCCAGTGGGACAAGATATGGAGGTGAAAGACAGTGATATTGATGATCCTGACTCTGTGTAGGCCTAGGCTAATGTATGTTTATGTTTTTAACAAAAAAAATTAAAAAGTAAAAAAAAAAAAATTAAAATAAAAAAAATCTTATAGAATAAGTATATAAAGAAAGAAAATATTTTTGTACAGCTGTACAATATGTTTGCATTTTGAGCTAAGTTATTACAAAATAGTAAAAAAGTTTTAAAAAATTTGAAAGTTTATAAAGTAAAAAAGCTACAGTAAGCTCAAGTTAATTTATTATTGAAGAAATAAAAAATTATATATATATATTTAGCATAGCCTAAGTGTACAGTGTTTATAAAGTCCACAGTGGTGTACAGTAATGTCCTAGACCTTCATATTCACTCATCACTCACTGACTCACCCAGAGCAACTCCCAGTCCTGCAAGCTCCATTCACGGTAAGTGCCCTTTATAGGTGTACCATTTTTTTATCTTTTATACCATATTTTCACTTTACCTTTTCTATGTTTGGATCTGTTTGGATGCACAAATACTTACCATGGTATTATAATTGCTGCCCGCCCCTGAACCTAAACAATAAAAAGAAAAAATGACTGAAATCCAGTTGGTATGCATTTGAAGTGGTGTGAAGAAGACACTTTTCCTGTGATTGAGACAGAGAAAGAGAGAGAAAGAGAAAAAAAAGTGGAGAGAGAGAGACAAAGAGAACTTGAAACTTTACTAATACATAACTAGTAATAGAATTACTTTGATAGTGATTATATTATAACTTGGCTCTAATCTGATACAAATTTCTAATTCTTTATTGGTTTTCACTTGAACTGGAGTTTCTATTTGATCTCCCCCCCTTGACCTCTGATTCTCTTTAAATGGACTTTAAATGGACTCATTTTCTTGCCACAATGAAAATTCAAGGCCTTTTTTATTCTTTTTCTCTTTTATGGTGATTAAGGGTGTAAATCTAGAACGCAAGGGTCATTTCTCCCTCTTCTTTCTCTCCATTTCCAAGTTGCCACCAAGTCCTTCCATTTCTACCATCCGACTGTATACTGATGCCTTATTCTCTGCAACTGCTGCCGCTGTTTGAATTCAGACCTTCTACGTGTCTTGCTTAGGCAGCCACTAGACCCTCCTAAATGGTACCCATGGCCTAGGCTCTGCTTCATCCTCACACTTCCATGGTTTCCTTGCTGAAACACAGATATAATCGTGGCTCTCCTTGGTTTCAAGTACTTTTAAGGCTTTCCATGGCCTATGACATTGATTCCAAATAATTTATATAGGAATAAGGCCCGTATGACCATTTTCTCCATTCATCTCTGTTTCAGTTACATTACCTGACCATGCTCAATATCTGAAATTCTCTTTGCCTCACATACTGTTTCTCCCTTGTCTGCCACATGAAATCATATATATCTCAGCTCAAATAGTACCTTCAAGACACCCCTTCTCTTACTAACAAATTCAGTTCCCGTGGTCCCATAGCTCTTTGTGTAACATTCTATTTTGGCATATCTCACAATGTGTAGTGATTTTTTACCTGCAATCCTTTTTCTCCAACTAGAACAAGGGAAAACAATTTATTCTATTCATCTTTGTATCACTTTGTATCACTCATCTAGTGCTGTGCCTGACACAGAGTGTGCACTCAATTAATATTTCTTGAATGAGTAGATTATTTTATACTACAGGCCCTTTTGGGAGAAGCCTAATTTACTTTCTATTATATAGAAAGTGCCTCCAAAGAGAAGTTCTCATGGCTGCAAACTGAATATAGTAATTTTAAGGGATTTGTCTTTGGTCTAAGATCTGGGAGCATAGCTCTCATTCTTTAATACCTTCTAAATAAACTTCCTTCTAAGGAAACTACTATGAATATCATACTCAAACAACCATTTAAAGTAGATGAAACCATTTTACCCAAATGGGAGAATTATGAAATCTTAGTATTCACAGGGATATTAGTTGTAATATAACTGTTATGGATTGACTTGTGTCCCCAAAAAGCTATGTTGAAGTCTTAAGCCCTAGTACCTGTGAATGTGACCTTAATTTGAAATAGAGTCTTTCAGAGGTAATCAAGTTAAGATGAGGTCATACTGAAACACGGTGGGCCCTAATCCAATATGACTGGTGTCTTCATAAGAAGAGAAGAGACAGACACAGACACAAAGAGAGAATGCCATGTGATGACAGAGGCAGAGACTGGAGTGATGCAGCTGCAAGCCAAGGAACACCATGGATTGACAACTACCAGCAGAAGGTAGGAAGAAGGAATGAAGGATTCTACCTAGAGCATCAGAGGGAGAATGGCCCTATTGACACCTTGATTGCAGACTTCTGGTCTCCAGAACTGGGAGAATAAATTTCTGTTGTCTTTTATACCATATTTTCACTTTACCTTTTCTATGTTTGAATCTGTTTGGATGCACAAATACTTACCATACTTTATGTCTTCAATATCAAAACTGTTTTTTAATAACTCCTGAAATAGGAGCCTTACTACCTCCAGAGGGAATATATTTCCATAGTAGTAGAGCCTGATGTGCTGGCATGAATGTATCAGGGGGATTTTTGATTTGCTTCCTGAAACTTTGGCTTATTACTCTCAGAATGAAGATCATGATGTCTTTAAGTCTTACAGTTTCGGCAGCTTTTAATGACAACCTACATGAGGGTGTTTCCACATGAAAAGACTGAGAATTGAAAAATATAATCTCCAAATTTCAAGCATATGGGGCTTGATGGACATTTTCCCTGCATTAACTAGAGACACTGATATTATTTCAGCACAACCTGGCTCTGATTGACTGATCGTTTACATTATGTAATCACATCCTTTCAAGAAGGGGGAAATTACGTGGCTGCCTTCCTCCTACTTAGACCTAATTACATGAAAGGAAGGATGTGCCAGTTTTCTGTTTCTCTGGTTGTTCTGGCGCCTAATCAGGTGGAAGACAGGAATAGGCATCAAGAAGCACTAACACCAGATTAAAGGAATTAAAAGTCAAAGCAGCTAAGAATCCAAGGAATATTATGGGATTAAGGGAAAGAGCAGGCTGCCTGTAAAGTGATTAAGCTTCCCCGGCTATAAAATAAAAAGGCAAAAACATCACTCAAGTTTAGGATTACCATCTCTCAAGAAAGCACAACAAAAGATTTTTGTGTGTTTTTACTTTCAAATGGCTCATGAAGTTGATGTAAGTTGTAATTTGAAGAACATTTCACTTTTTCAGTTAACAGAGCTTCAGGGAAAACTGAAAACCATTACCAGGAAGGTAAATGAATACCTCAGACAGCTGCCAACAGAGGAAAATAAATGTTATCTCTAAAAGAAGCGATGTTTACAAAGAAAGTATATAAGGATTGTAACATTAAATGTTAATCAATGCGAACACCGGGAATTTGCGTAAATGAAAAAGCTGCAATAGTCATTATTCTGTTCTCTCCCTTGCTTCCCCACCAATTCAAGTCATCTCCCTCACCTCAAGCACAACAGAAACGGTATTTGGTAAGGCAATCCAGAGGACTAAAGGAAGCAAAAACGTAGCTGACATGCTATCCTTTACACAAAATAATTAATAGAGAGTAGAATAGCTTATTGGTTTTGTTTTTTAGTTTTGACCTAGAACACTATTTTATGTCATTAACGATTTGATGTTTTACCACACGCTTTGCCTCACTGGTCCAGATCCATGGTCCAGTCAGCACATTAATTACCAGGGCATCTAAGGTATGTTTTATTGGAACATTGGGTTGTTTTCCTCAAAACAGCTTCTGAGTAAGAGCTCTCACCTTGGCTACTGGGCCTTCTGTATTTAACTCACTTTGGGTGTTTTGTTTTGTTTGCTAGACCAGGATCTGCTGTTCACCGGCTAGAGTACAGTGCCATGATGTCAGCGTCCTCTGCTTCACACTCAATGCTAGTATTATGGCATGAGCCTACAAGGCAAAACTTTGGGTTTTTTGAACAAAATTCCTTCAGTATAATTTCCGACAGACTCATCTGGACTAAAGTGAAAAATAAAATTTAGTATTTCTTCATTTTAAAGACAGGCTCTATCCCTACTTAGTGTCACCCAGGCCTGCCTAGACAGAACTGGGTGCAGGAAAGGATTTAGAGACATGCCAACCATTGCCAGGCCCTGGCTGTTAGCCTATAAAGTAGGGTACTGCCCTTCTGCTCCTAGGTTCCAAAATCAAGCATACAAAGATGCATATAAAATCTAAATCCAGTGACCCATAAGAAAGAGTCTTACCAATACTCTACTATTTCTTACTTCTTCCTTGAATTTGGCCACCCGCCTTTTCATTGTGCCTAGTTATTTATCTCTTTGGCTCTTCCTTCCTCATACTCCTCACCAGCTATTGTTTGGGAATCCCTCTACTCCTCCTACTGGAAACAAGACATTCTAGAGTACCTGAATTGAGTAGGAGCACAAATTACTGAGATTGCACCTCCACATACATCCCTTCCTTTGCTTTTTAATTGACCTTCTAGATATGAAACCAAATGTCCCCAGACCTACCGTTGTCTTACCTACTGTTCCACAGTCAAGCTAAATATTCTGCAGGAGTGTAACCAAATGGGGTGATGACAGCCCTCCACCCAGGTGACCACACTGTATAGAGAATTTCCTAACAATACAATAGTAAAAGCTAATAAAAGTTGTTCTCCTTTATGTTGTCATCATCTGCCAGCAATTCTACACAATGACAGTGGTGGAGTGGGGGCTGGGTGCAGACTGCCATCTGCAGCCCCCACCTTTGGTGAGCCATCCTCGTGGGTCATGACATTGTCTATAGATCCCTAGGAAAGAAAAGTATTTTCCTGGATGATTCCTAAAAGCTCCTTTCCTGTTTCCAGCCATGGCACCAACATTTCTGATGTCCCATTGATCTATTTAGTGGTCTCCATGCCTCTGGTTCTGGGACTCTTTACCCTCTGTCCAGACACATTTTTCACTGCCCTGTTACTCTCATTGAAAGCTGAAGTTCAAACTGGCTCAATTCTTATGTCAACTAGGCTTCTTGCTCTTGGTTCCAAATGAGTTTGGGGCTTAGTTTTACCATCAGCCAGCAGCTTCAAAGGTGAATTATGTATGAATGAAGCCTGCTCATGTCTGGCCAGCCCCTGCCCAGCATAACAAATGCACCTTTGCCTCCGATTCTTTGCAGTATTATTCTTTTTTTCCCCAGTTTTATTGAGGTATACTTGACAAATAAAAGTTGTATATATTTAAGGTGTACAACTTGATGTTTTGATATATGTACAGTGAAATGATTACTGCAATCAAACTAATTAACATATCCATCACCTCACATAGTTAATGATTTTTTTGTGTGTGTAATAAGAATACCTAAGATCTACTGTCTTAGCAAATTTCACGTATACAATACAGTATTGTTAAATACAGTCACCATGCTGTACATTAGACTCTCAGAACTTACTCATCCACATAACTGAACTTTTGTACCCTTTGACCGACATCTCCTCATTTCCTCCCACCCAACCCCTGGCAACTACCATTATAGTCTCTGCTGTTATGACTTTGACTTTTTTAGATTATATTTATAAGTGAAATAATACGATATTTGTCTCTTGGTTGCCTGGTTTATTTCTCTTAGCATAATGTCCTCCAGGTTCATCCGTGTTGTGGCAGATGATAACCTTATTCTTTTTAAATTTTGAATTGAAGTCTTACTTTGGTCTCTCCTTCCTCCATTGAAATAATCTTTTATTATTTAAAAATAACTTAAATCAGAGTTTCTCAAACCTTAGTCATTCACATACCACCTTCACAAATTTTCTTGTATCTAATTACCACTTAAATAATTATTCATTTAATAGCTATCAAAATCATGGCTCATTCTATCAGTAACACATATACCATACTTTAGGAAACCTGGTTTTAAAAATATAGTATTAATAATAGACAGCTTCCCACGAAGGAAAAGGAAGGTTTTTCCTTTATAGTACAATATCATTTTGTACATAAATCATTTTTCTAGAAGAAAAACACTATCATATACATATATTAATTTTTTTACTAATGTATATTTGCTATTGTTATTCATTAATACTTTGTGAAAATTGATAGTGAAGTTAATGAATTAAGGAACATATTGTAAAGAATAGGAGACTAAATTTGTAACTAGTCTTGGCACAGAGCTCTTCTGATTTTTCTCCTTCTTTGGTACAAAATTTCTAGGGAACACAGAGCTTTGAGGCACATAATTATCTGATTAAATTATTAACCAAATTCTCTGATTTAAGTGATTTTTTAAAAGATACTTTCATTTTGCTTGTATGGTTTTGCATAAACCCTCAATGAGCCAATGATAAATTTGAATAATTTGTACAAGGATCATTGAGTATTACATTGAGAATGACTCTATACAGAATCTTCCATTTTGTTGAGTATCATTTACTAGCAAGCTTATTCATGTTTTAGGCTTTTAAAGTGGCTTTCTCCATGAGCTCTAAAAGTTAGAAATGAAATTCTGTCATGTGTTTTTACCTTTTTTTATATCTAACCTTTGAATCACAGAAATGATTGTGGGAAGGTATCAGAAAGCAGTGGCTTTCAATAACTATTGCAAACAGTAGGAAATTGAGTTTCTCAGGTGTTTAGTAACCTGAGCAATGATCAAACACTGAAATATCCCATTCTACTTGTGTTGCTCTTCACAATCTAAGTAATGTCTTTCAAAGACCCTGGAGAGTTGCACAGCTTTTGAGACAAAACAAGTAGATTCCCCAAACTGTGTTAGGTTTCTCATCACTCTCGTGAGAAAGAGTAATACAGACTCAGAGTTAAAACCAAAGACGAAACAAACAATGTCTTCTATGTCTTTTCATCTGCATGGTGAGATAATACACAGGGACTCCTGTGTTAACATGGGTTTCTCAAGCTACAGCTTCTCGATTTTGAGAAAGCAAAAGTCACTACACTGTTCTTATTGTTTAATTGTGCCATTATTACTTGAACATTGTCGAGGTTAGACTCAAAATCTGTTACTCTTCTTGGGAGGCAGAATAATACTTTTACTTGGAATCAGGTCCTCATCTGGTTGTAATAAAGTGAGGGATATTTGTGTTTAATGAATACAACTGTTATTGGCCATTACTAAATCATAATGGTTAAAAAATAAAGTGATGTTGTAAGAAGACAGAACTGAAAGTCAGAGATTTATCATGCACCTGAATAAGTTTAACAACAGCATAAATTATTTATTTACTCATTTATTTATTTTTATTTCAGAATATTATGGGGGTACAAACACTTTGGTTGCATACATTGCCTATGCACTGCCCAAGTCAGAGCTACAATCATGAATATCCCCCAGACAGTGAGCCCCACACCCATTAGGTGTGAGTTTTCCCATCCCCTCCACCCCCTGCCCACCTGCCTAACCCCTGATGAATATTATTCCCATGTGTGCACATAAGTATTGATCAGTTAGTACCAATTTGATGGTGAGTACCAGTGGTGCTTGTTTTTCCATTCTAAAAATTTAAAGTGTATAAGCATAAAACATTCTAAGACATATTGTAGTTTCACTAACTGAATTTAAAAATGCTTGATTAATTGATGTAATATATTCCAATTGTTAATCCTGACAAAAATTTTAGGTTTGTGGTGAACTAAACAATGACTCTAGTAGAAAGACCTACAACAGAAAGTGCTATATTGCCAAGGAGATCCAGATTTCTGAGGATTTTAAGGCTGTGTTTTAAAGGGTTAGGCAGGCTAGAAGGTGGGCTCCAGGTAAATGGGAGGCATTTTGATGCAACGTTGCATCTATATATCAGGGTGAGAGGTAAAAGTTTACCCTTTATTTATCATATACTAATTTAGAGTATTTATTTTTATGTAGGCAATATGTGTAATATAAGAAATCATAACAAAAATAGGAAGAAATGAAAGGAGAGCTGAATAGCTGTAAAAATAAGTTAGGTGTCTTGGAAATGAAAACGATAGAATTATGGAAATGGAAACGTTAGTAGCTGGGAAAGACTCTGGGATGGAGAGATTTCAGTGAATTAGAAGATTGCATTGAGGAACTCCTAACACAGAACGCAGAGACAAAGAGATATAAAGAACATAAAAGAGACGGATTCAAAATTAAGGAGGTTTAAAATGTTTCTGATAGGTGTTATGGAAGAAGAGAAGGAAGTGGCAGAGAAGCCACATGTGAAGAGAGGACTAAGATGTTCCTAAGCTGAGGAAAAACATGAGTCAGGTGAAAAGCACTCTTTGATTGTCAAAGAAGAACAAATAAAAATAAGTCTACTCTTAGACGTTTTCTAATGTAACTGCAGAGCATCGTGGTTAAAGAGAAAATCTTAAAATCTACCAGAGAGAAAAGACAGATTACTTAAAAGGCAATACTAATTAGGACGACAGAAGACTTTGGAACACTGAAACAGGTGCCAGCAGACAATTATATGATAATGAAAGAAAAAAAAAAGCCCAAAATTTATAATAGGATTATGTTATGTGCCTAAAGCATAACTTTCAAATATATAAAACAAAAACTGAAATCAAGCACACATAGTGAAAAATCCACTATGGTAAGAGGATATTGATTGTAGCACTTTTTCATGCTGTTAAAACTTGGAAACAAACAGAATGTACATCATTAGGGTAATGAATCAAAACACTGTGTTATAGGCATGCCATGGAATATTACTCAGTCATTAAAAAGATTGAATTCATATTTGTACGTGATTATCTGAGCATGAAGAAAGTTACAGAGAAATACACACCAAATTACTTAATAGTTGGGGAGGGGTAGTGATGGGCACAGAAACAGTGGAGGAGGTGTGAAAATATTTAAAATTTCAGAAATTACAGAAAAAAATAAAGATCAAAGGCATTCAAAATAAGGATCTGAAAATCCTCAATGAAGACTAAAGCGAGAAGGAACACAAACTGGTGGAAGGTGCCCAAAGTGGGACACAGAGAAGAGGGTCTCCTATTGTATCCACACAAAGGGAACAGGAGGGTCTATCTGGCCCTTTTTTTTCTTTTTTGAGACAGAGTCCCTCTCTGTCACCCCGGGTTGAGTGCAATGGTGTCATCATAGCTCACTGCAACCTCAAACTCCTGGAAACAAGTGATCCTCCTGCCTCAGCCTCCACCATAACTGGGACTACAGGTATGTGCCACAAAGATCAGCTGATTTTTCTATTTTTTCAGTAGAGATGGGGTCTCACTCTTGCTCAGGCTGGTCTCAAACTCCTGAGCTCAAGCGATCCTCCCGTCTCAGCCTCCCAGAGTGCTGGGATTACAGGCGTGAGCCACCGTGCCTGGCCTGGAATAAATGGTGGGGAAGAAATCCTAATTAAACTGAGTGCTAGACAGAATAAAGTATTAATATCTATTGCTACATAAGAAATTATGAATTTAGCAGCTTAAAACAAAGCACATTTAATATCTCACAGTTTCTGTGGACCAGAAATCAGGGCATGGTTTATGTGGGTTCTCTGTTTCAGGGTCTCACAAGGCTCTCGTCAATGTGTCAACAAGGGCTGAGGTTTCTTCTGAAGGCTCAGTGGGGGAAGGATCCACTTTCAAGCTCACATATTTGTTGGCAGAATTTCAGTTCTCAAGGACTCAGGGCCTCAGTTCTCAGCTGGCTATTGTCTGGAGGTCATGCCCATCTCTTTCCCATATGGACCTCCCAACATGGCAACTTGCTTCATCAAAGCTGTCAAGAGAAAGGGTCTGCAAGTGACATAGAAGGCACTATTCTATGTAACTTAATCATGGAAGAAGCATTGCATTGCCTTTGCCATATTCTGTTGATTAGACATGTCACTAATCCAGTCCAACCTCAAGAGGAGAGGATCACACAAAAGTATGTATACCAGGATTCTGGATTGAATCCTAAGCCAGAAAAAATGTGAGTTGTTCTTGGTGGTTGTAGTTTGCTATAAAGCTGCAGTCACCAACCTCCCGGCCGTGGATCAGTACTGGTCCATGGTCTGTTAGGAACCAGGCCGCACCGCAGGAGGTGAGTGGCCAGTGAGCAAGCAAAGCTTCATCTGTATTTACAGCCACTCCCCATCGCTCACATCACTGCCTGAGCTCCACCTCCTATCAGATCAGCAGCGGCATTAGATTCTGCATTATGGTGAGTTGTATTATTATTTCATTATATATTGCAATGTAATAATAATAGAAATAAAGTGCACAATAAATGTAATGCACTTGAATCATCCTGAAACCATCACCACTGCCCCCCAGTCAGTGGAAAAACTGTCTTCCATGAAACTGGTCCCTGGTGCCAAAATGGTTGGGGACCACTGCTATAAAGGATATTATTATGAAAATTGATGAAATTACATAAAGTTTTAGATTAAATAATAGTGTTATATCAGTGTTAATTGTGTTTGATAGTTATACTGATTGTCACAATAGTACTGTGATCAGGCAAGAAAATATTCTTATTAATAGGACAATTGAAGTATTGAAGAGTAAAATAGCATCACAGAGAGAGTGAATGATAAAGCAGATGTGGTAAAATGTTAATAATTGGAGACATGTGAGTCTTTGTGCCATTCTTGCACCTTCTCTATAAGTTTGAAATTATTTCCAATTTAAAAAATATATATCTAAAGACTTTGTGTATATTTCATCAATTTTCATAATATTCTTTATATCAAAAAAAATCATGTATATATACACATAGGAAAGAATAGGAGGTGACAAGGGACTCATTGAGTACAGAGAACTCTTTTGTGGAATTTTGCTGTAAAATGAAGCAGAGATATGAGCCAGCAGCTGGAGATGTTGGAATTAAGGTTTGCTATGATTGCTGTTGCTTGAATATGAGTGATATTAAAGCAAGTGTATAACGGAGAATGGGAAAAATCCAATTGAAAAGGGACAATGGATGGGTCATGAGGAAGAGAGAGTAATTTCAGAGGCAAAACCCTTCAACAGCCAAGTAGAGATGAGTTCAGTGCATATGTGAGGGCTTGGCCTTGGATTGCAATATGGACAGTTCATCCACTACAGAGGGAGGGACAGCAGAGGACACTGGGCATGAATGTAAGCAAGTTTAGTCGATTTGATGTTAGAGGCATGAGAAATGCTACCCAACAGCTTCTATTTTCTCACTACAATTAGAAGCAAAATCACCAGCTAAAATTGAAGAGGGGGAGGAATATTGGAAATTTAAGGTCACTTCAAAGAAAAAAGCAGAACTGCAAGAAAGAAAAGGTCAGAGGAAGAAAGCAATAATAAAGTCAACAAAGATATTTATTAATACAGATGAACCATGAAGGTACCTTACTTTTAAGAAGAAAAAAAACTCTATAATCTTGCATTTCTTAAGGATGGGGATACATTCTGAGAAATGTATCATTAGGCAATTTTGTGGTTGTGGGAACATCATAGAGTATGCTTACAAAAACCTAGATGGTATAGCCTACTACACACCTAGCCTATACAGTATAGCCTATTGCTCCTAGACTACAAACCTGTACTGAATACTATAGGCAGTCATAACACAGTGGTAAGTATTTATGTATCTAAATATATTCAAACATAGAAAAGGTACATTAAAAATACAGTTTCATAATTTTATGGGACCACCATCATATATATGGTCTGTTGTTCACCAAAACGTCATTATGCAGCACTTGACTGTATTTATTTTTGATTATCAAAAGACCATAAGTGGGGAAAAGGCCCATGTGGGCAAAGCCCTCTACAAATTTACAATTTGGGGAGTACATATCTGTAAGAATAGAAGGGTGATTCCTCATTCGCATTCTTGCTGATCTAATAACTGCTATGGCTTTTAAGATGCTTCAAAAACTAAACTCAGCAAAAATTGCAGCCCAAAGATGTGGCGAAAGTTGAATTGGGCTAGTTAAGTTTTATATAATGTATATCCTTTAATTTAGTTTAACATAGCCTTTTTATGCCAATAAGTGTGTCATGCATAGATGAAATGCTACACTGTCTTATGGCTTAGCAGTATTGGTCTCGGTCTCAGACAGTCAGAACTCAGCTTCTCTTAAGACTTGTCTTCTTTGCCAAAACATGCTTAGTTACTACCTTGGTACCCCATGGTTTTGTTGCTGTGCCCATGTAAATTTACTTGAGAACATATTTACTGTCCTAGGCAAAGAGCTAAAAACCTATTAATCTATTTCTGAAGGAAAAAAATAAGTCACATAGTGCCAGCATTCCTGAGGAAAAAATGTTTTAAATCAAATAACACTGAAATGCATAAAATGGAATATGATGAGAAAACGCTGGGATTCCACTAAGATGCTTCTCACCCATCAAATCCTTTCTAAAATCTAATACTCTACCAAAGTACCTTATGCTTCAGTCTCAGAAACCAGTTCAGCTTAGAACCAGATTTAAGGATGGTCCAAAGATTGTGCCACTAGCCACATGTAAAGTTAAATAAAATTAAAAATTCTGTATTTCAGTTGCACTAGCCAAATTTCCAGTACTCAATAGCCATGTGTAGCTAATAGCTACCATATTGGACAATGCAGATATAGACCATTTTATCTTCACAGAGAGTTCTACTGGACAGTGCTGGTCCAGACCACGTAAAGCCCCTATGATTTACTCCATTTTCCAGATTGTTACTGGTCCAAGGGAAGCGTAAAGAAATATGAACTTCTGATGTAACCTCAGAACCTCCTTGGACTTCAAACTTACCCCAAACTGGAGCTCTAAGCTTTCCCAATCTGGGCCTGACTCAATACAGACCCACATCAACCATCAGTTTAGGAGGAGGATGAAGCAACACTTACCTCAAATGACAAAATAATGCCTAGGAGGGTCCTTTTGAAACTATGAAGTGCTATGCAAAAATAAAACATCCTTTCTATTTCCCTAAGCAATTGACTTTACTTTGTTGTGGGGATTTCCCCAGATTATTATATTCATTATTAGACTGCAGAACTTGAGATAAATGCAGAACATGTGCAGGCAGTTTAGAGGAGACACACAAAGATGATGAAAGGTTTGAGAAATAAAATACTGTGGCTGAAGAAACAGAAGTCATTCATCCTGGAAGAAAATTTTATAATTATCTTCAAGTATGCATATTATAAGGAAAATTATGCCTGGCTACTTTGAAAGATACTGCAGAGACAACAGAAAAATTAGATTAAAGTATCAGCACAAAAGTAAATTTCCTGACAGTGATGGCTGTGCTGGAACAGGCTATTAAGGAAGTTTGAGAAATCTTCTCTGGAAGTATCTGAAAGCAGAAAGTAAAGTATTTTTCAGTCACTGTCTCCTTCTGAGGAAAGCAGTAGGATATAGTTAATTATGCATATATTTCCATATTTTGTAACGTGCAAATCTGGTACCAGCTGGTTGGCCCAGGGATTGGTTCTGGCTCATATCAAGCCACCTATAGCCAGACAACCGGCTACTGTGAGAGCCCCACTCAACAAAGGCACTTTATCCTGAGAGTTATCATAGCAGATAAGGTCATTGCTTCCGCAGAATCTACTTCTTTTCTTATAAGACATCCCATTATTTTTCTTGAAGTACCATCATTACCCCATTGCCCAGGTCTGGTTAATCAGAGCATCCATTCTCCCTGGCCACAGTGATTGGTTCAGAAATAACAAGTAACCCAAGTCAATCCAATAAGACTCAATTCCAAGACTTTTTTGGTTCAAACTGTTGGGAGCAGAGAATCTCTCTTTGTGACATATTTGGAAGCATGAAATTTTAAGCCTGGTTCCAGTGATCTGGGGTGGGTTACCTTTGCATGGAGAGTGCAGCAACGTAGTACTCATTAGATATATTTCCATTCAATTGCTCCAGAACAGAAGCATTGGATCTCCTGCCAGGGAGCAAGCAGCTAGAGATAGTGAACAACCTACTAAGCTACAGAGCTAGGGAAGAGGAAAGAAGGACAAGACAGGGGCCATTTTTAATGGTCCTTGGCCCCATCACAGTTCTTTGGGACAAATGAGCTCTCTTTTCCTAAACAGTTTCTTCTGTCCCTTAATTCAGTTATCACTGCTCGATGCTTTCCCCCTGCTAAACATTTACTGAAATTTCTCAGCCACTCTCCTCTCTCCTGTCTATCCTCCGAGTATTTTTTTCCCCTTACCATCATTTTAGTGTGTTCTTAGGAAGGAGATAAATGTGCACGGTCAATCCACCATCTTTAAACTACTTTTATGGTAGGATCAAGCCAAAATACCTAAGAAGAAGAAAAATAGAATGAAGGAGAAAGTAAGAGAATTTAAGCAAGATATAATGTCTGCTATCTGCTGTCATGAACAAAATGGCAGTGACTGGGATACACTTACTCAAGTGGTTCTGGAAACCCATTATGTATCCTCAGAGTAACAATGCTTCAGTGAAGCTGGGGATCAAATCCTGCTAGGTCCAGACACTCAATCTATGGATGTTTGAAACTGCAATTTTCCCCTGGCCCAGTGACAGTGATAAATAGGTTAATTTAGT
This sequence comes from Daubentonia madagascariensis, assembly GCA_023783475.1. Classification (NCBI taxonomy): domain Eukaryota; kingdom Metazoa; phylum Chordata; class Mammalia; order Primates; family Daubentoniidae; genus Daubentonia; species Daubentonia madagascariensis. Next base: position 31,187,952 of record JAKFHU010001569.1, read on the forward strand.
TGTTTTGTTTTGTTTTTATTTTTTCTACTTTCAGATTGATTTCAGGTATTTTCTCTAAGGCATTTTTTGTTTGTTTGTTTGTTTAACAAATATTTAATAAGCAACTAATAGCCACACAGTATTATGTTATTTCCTAAAATGCAATGATGAAGACCCAAATCTTGCTTCCAAAAAATCTCAGTCTTTTGGGTAAAAGTAACCTGTATATTAAAAAATATAAGAAGAGAGGTATATTTGGAAGAGGGCAGGCGGGGAAGGAGATGGAGATGGTGTGGGTGGGGTAGTGGTTAGTTGCAACAAAAGGAAATGTCTGGGGGAGTCTGCCCTCTGATGCTAAATTTGAACACTGGTATTTCCAGATGTCTCTTTAAAATCTCATATCAGTAGCAGGATTAATATTGAAGGGACCTACCCAGACTTGAGGGTGGAAGAACTGGCCTGGGGAATATATTATTGCTAAAACACACAATTTCATTCTACTCTTGAACTATAATCTACAATCTTTTGTGGCCCTTAGCTTCCATATTTAAAATCTTTAAAGTTGTTTCCAGTTCTCAAATTTTAGTATTTGAACCCAAATTCTGGCTTCTGGGAAATCTTCTCATAGTCTTTCTATTTATATCACATCCTGTCCCCAAACCATTGAATTTTTTTTTTACCTTAACCCTGATTTGAAATTCTACATTACTTATTTCGGTCTCCACCCTAAACATATTTTTTCTTCCCAATTTATTTTTAAGGTTGAAATAAATTTCAAGTGAAATCTAGCAACACATAAACTCAGGAGAAAAAGGATGTAATTTATTTTTTGGTATAGAAGAAATTATTTGTAGCCAGAAATAAACCAAATGCTCTCAAGTCCATGAATGGAATTATATTAATCATATTTTTCAAGGATATCCTGACATGGGATTTTTCTGACCTAAATGAATCATCCAACTGTTATGATAATCATAGCCCTCCCAAACTGAGAAAGCCCAGGTTTTTTAATAGTATAATGTACCTCAGAGTCATCTCTCTATCATATAATTTGAACAACAATCTCTAATTTTGTTTTCCTTCATAACTAAAAAGAACATCTTGAAATTGGGTGACTTTTTGAAATGGTCAGGAATTCTTCATTTTTGTTCTTTAAGTATTAGAATTATCCAAATTGGTGCCCAAAGAAACTTTAATTGTAATGATATAAAATTCACTGAAAAAATAGTGCTTTGTAAACAGGGCTTCCCACCTTTTTCGCATTATGACATACATGAAAAATGATTATATTTGCACAGCATGGTAGAATAAACCATAGAGGCTCCTCTCAGCCTGAGACAACAAACCTAGTGGTGGCAGGAGCCTGCAGCACTCTGCTTACACACCCAAAGCATTAGGGAAGCCTAATGGAGTATGACAGGCATAGACTTTGGTTCAAGAATTTGCCTAAAACTCCTTTTAATCTTCTTCCTAATCAGTACACCTATTTCTCTATTCCTACCTCACCCCCCAAAAACCTGCATTTTTGCTCAAGGTGGGCTAACCATGTGTAATTTCATTTTTACATTGGTTTAATACATTTTAAAAATCAAATGAAAATAGAATTTTACTGTTTTACATTAGAGTCAGTTGGTTGCATTATGCATTATGAGTTTAGAGGTAGAGCCACTATGAGAGACTGGTAATAAGATTGTTGACCTTCACAGTCTGTATTTAGTGATCATGTCAACAATTAGTTCTCAAGTGTTATCCATGTGACTTGACCTGCACATCTAATCAAAAGCCCACCAAGGTATTATGAATGAATTCAAGAAAAATGTCTATACTATTACCTAGAAATTCCTAAAATTTTCTTTTTTTGTTTGTTTTTAATAATTTTTAAACTTTTCTAGAGATGAGGTCTCTCTATGTTGCCCAGGCTGGTCTTGAACTCCTGACCTCAAGCGATCGTCCCACCTAGGCCACGCAAACTGCCAGGACTAAAGGCTGAGCCACCATGCCCGGTCAAAATTCCTTAAAATTTGTGTTCATGACTCCTTGTGACTTAGGTTTATAAAAGATGCTATAAAGATAATTAAACCAGATGCTAGTTTGTGACTGGTGTTGTACAGTACTATCACAAAATCATTTCCATTTTTAGAAAAAAAGAGAAGGAGAAAGAAAGGGAGAGTGATTTTAAAAAAGAGAAGAGTTGTGGTGGTGAAAGGTACATCTTTTTTCCTTTTGCAGAAATTAACTTTGTAATAAAAAATAAATATATAATCATGAAACCTTTAGAAAATAAGTAAAAGGAAGGGTTATGGTAACTTTCTCAGGTGACTTATTCAAAGGACTTTTATAAACATAAAACATAGGTTCAAAATTCTAACAAAATATAATGATGGCTAGAATGTGTCAAGTTCTGGGTGCCTGACTCTGTGCCAAGCACTTTCCAAAACTTTCCAAAACTCACCTCATCTTTAGAACAATCCTATGAGGTTGGCAAGTTTATGTTCATCATATAAAAAAGAAGGCTGAAACTAAAAATTAATTGGCCAGTCTGAGGAAATATATAGAACTGGAAGAGATAGAGCAAGATTCAGAAGCTAAGCTGTCCAGTGCAAGTGTCTGTGATCTTAACCACATGGCCTCAGGCCCAACTATTGCAAGAAATAGATTCTGCAGATGTTAAACCACTCATTTTACTAACTTAACATGATATTGACCAAATTCTAGTGGTTCCCAAACTTTGTTCCACATTAGAATCACCTGGGGATCTTGTAAGATTCCTGGTCTCATCCCATACCAATTAAATCATCATGTATGATAGAGCTGGGGGGAACCAAGCGTTAGTAGTTTTAAAGATCCCTAGGAAAGATCCCTTTCCACTGCAGCAAAACTTTGGAACCACTGACCAATGCTGATTTTGGAGGTCTTGGCCTACCTAGAGTCCTAAATTTCACTTAGGACAAATCACTGTGCTGCAGGTTCTGGAGCTAGACATTTGGCTACAGACTATGACTACTCCCTATTTGTGTAAATCTTCTCCTTTCCCACCCCACGCCCCCAGCAAAGAATACTACACATACACTATTTAATCACTGGCATATGCTCAAGTAAGCTGAACAATGGTAGCAACTTCTTTTTTTTTTAATGTACTGGAGCAATATTGTCTAATCATACAGAAAAGTGAGAAAGAAATTGGGCAATTAGCAGTTATTTCGATACTGCTAGACAGCCAAATAGGAAAATTAGGCCAAAAAAAAAATCACTTTGGAACTTAACTACCCCATTTGGCTGTCTATTATGATCAAATTAGTCACCAAATTGCTTATTCACTTGTTCTGTGTATTCTAGCATATTATAAATGAGAACACCCATTTAAAAAATAAACACAGCTTTTCTTTTTGTTGTCTTTTGTAGAAGGTAAGAATTGAAAAGAACCTTACAAGTCATCTGGGCCAACCCCCTCATTTTACAGCTGAGGAAATGATGCCCTAGACTATTGCCTTATTCTCCCAACAAAGCAACCGGGGCCCTCAGGACCTCCTGCTAAAGCCCGGGGTTGACGCAGTGCCCAAAGGAGACCATCAGGAGATGTGGCAGAGGCAGGCTTTCTGGGAGGGGCATGAGATTCTGCCATCCACTATGTTTGGATACTCTGGGTAGGTGATGCATTCTGCCTCATGTGACCTAAATATAGAAAAAGAAAAACAAAAAAATACAAAAGGTTGACTATCAGAACTGTCTTTCAGGATTGGCTGTGCTGCAGATATTTGGCTTTACTGTGGCGACTCAGCTACCTTCCTAGCCTAGGGCTTTCAGGAGAGATGGTAAGGAGTTGAGGCCCCTACTAGAAACCCCCTCACAGATCTTGAGGTGTTAGGAGGGTGGGCTTCTTCTTTGGCATCAGTTCCTACAAACCTGGGGTACCTACCTGCAGGCCTAGATGATTTGTGACCCCAGAATTGTTGTGGTCCATGAACCTGTGTTAACTTTGTATACTTTGTGTCCCTCAAGCAAACCAAGAGAGTCCGGGCGAGGGAGGGAAGAAGGAATCAGGCTTGGGGTAGCTTCTTAGCTTCTTGGGGTTCCTATCTCTGATCCTCCTCATACAATCATAATGTGGCATCTTACCCATACTGGTCTCCTAAAATTAATTACTTTTTTTATTACTACAATTGTTCTCTTAAGAGCATCTAAATAGAGGGGGAAAAGGAATATTAACCAACCAAAATTAAGGTTTCCCTTTGAATTACCAAAAAAAAGTATAAAGATTATTCACTTTATAGAAGCAAAACTTTACTGTATCATAATGTGACCAAATAGAAATTTATCCAGCAAAGCAAATAGTTCATTAATGACTGTGTTACCAATAGGTTTATTTCACTGCATGATAGAAATGTTTCATTTACTCCCACACTGTAGAATAGGACTACACTGTTAAAGAGACTATAATAGCATTAATACAGCCTATGATACTAGTCAGCTCTTTTGGAAGGGAAATCACAGGATTTTTTATATTAAACTCACTGGGGGTGAACAAAACCCCCAGCCTCTTTTCCATCTGTAATGTCAATTAATACGGCTCTTTCAAAATGTGCCTGGATATAACTGGTATGTTTGTGTACACTTTGCATTGGTTTCACACAAATGTGCAATTTAGGATGCTGAAAACAAGTGGGTTATCTTTTCTGTCTCTGTGTTTAGGCATTTCTAAATCTCTATATATGTAAACTGTTCTTTCCTTTTAATTCCCATCTACCCCTCCCTCCAAACCACTAATAGAAATCTTATCCACTTCCAGCTGAAAAGCTCTCTTCATCTCTATTTTGCTGTTCTGGGCAAAAGCCCCTCACTCCTAAAACCTTCTGAAATTTTATATCTATCCATCCCAAACCCATCTCTCCCCATGCCAAAACATTCCCTCTGTTACTCTCTTTAGACACAATGTCTTTGTGGCAAAAAGGAAAAATTCCTATTAAAAAAGATGATTCAAGTTTGCTTCCACAACAGAGGGGAGCTGTATAAATGATGGCTTTTTTGTTCAGGCTCATTTAGTTATATGAAGGTAGGCCCTAAAGCTCAGTTGGAATTGGAATGGTTGAGACAATAAAGAAATAAAATTATCTGCATAATTAAAGATTTTTAAAAATTTTCCCTTGGAAGTTCAGGGGGGAAAAAGGATTGGGGTGTCCTAGAACTGGAAAAGAAGCTTTAAAAGAAAGATTTAAATAGAAGGCAAGAAAGGCCTAGGGGGAGATAAAAGCAAGGGAGAATATCCCTCAGATAAGGATATCTGGAGATGTTCTTACCAAGTAACGCCCGTGGTCAGAAGGGATTAGGGGAACTATACTATCTAGTCAGAGACCAGAGACTCTCTCTTTTGTCTGGTCAGAGATCCTCCTTTTCTGCACCTTTTTCTAATGGAATATATAAAATAGAAAGCTATCTGTGTTAGTTACAACAGAGAGAGAAAGTTCACCTCTGTAAATTACTAAAATAAGTAAAGGAAAGGACATTCACTAAACATATTAATCATGAGTTGAGAACTGAGAGAGTTCCAGAGGAAAGAGTTGTCACAGTACAAAGTAAAGATCACGTCTGCATGAAGGCGGCATGAGTGTAAATATGTAGGAAGGCTTTTCATATAGAGAAGGAGGGAAGGACCTGCACCCCCAGGAAGGTTCCAGCTGATACTGATAAGGAGGTGACTTCATATGTCAGACCATACTCATTTAAGGAGATAAAAGCCTAGAAAAAACTGCTCCAAGGTAAACTACATCCACAGGTTTTTTCCTCTTCAGAATTCTAGGAGGGGTGCCTTCCTTCTTCACTGATGAATGTAGGAATCCAGGAGAGCCGCTTGGAGTTGTCCTATTATCTTTAGGAACCTTCATCATTTGGCCTTTCTCTCCTTCCTTTTGTTCTTCAGAGAAACACAGGGGTGTGGGAAAGAATAAGCAACCCTCTAAAGAATCCAAGTCCTAATTTTTTCTAGACTCTTAAAATAGTACTGGCACTATTTGTCTAACAAAGAAAGTGAATTTCAACCTTAATGTGGTTTTTAAAATGACTATTGTCTGTGCTCCAAAAAATATGTAAGCAACACGAAGACAAGGATTTTATGTTTATTGTTTAATGCATTATGTCCAGCACCTAGAAAAATGTCTAGATGGTAGGTCTTAAAAACTATTTACAAAATGGGATGAATGAATGCTCCTATGGCCCTAATATTCTCACACCTTAGGCAGATATCTGTTACATAAAACAGTCTGGTGTCAGTGGTGCTTGCGTGAAGGCAGGAGGGAGAGCGGGGGCCCTGTGCAGGGCAAAGGTGACAGCTGCAGGAGTCAGGAGAATAAATAGGGATTAATAATTAAGAGGGTACAAGAATTATGAGTAATAGACATCCAGGAAGATGTAGAAATATAGCAGTGGTTGGGGGTGTACTTTTTCTTTCCAAAAGCATATAAAATGGTGGCCCCGGACAATTACTCAAATTAAAGAAAAGGGTGACCCTGAAGGTCAGGAGAATTTAGGGACAATTGAATGAATAAATTGTAAAACAATTCTTTCATTGTGGACAAACTCCCTTTCAGTTTAGACCTTTATCTCAACCTGAGATGTAGAATGAGAAACCTAAACATCAATTGCTACTTATCAGATGAAGGCCCAAGAGTGAATCTCACCCTGTCCCCTTGTTAGTTCTTCAAACTAGACCAGCACACCCACACACCATGAATTAGTGAAAATGGTAGAATTTTCACCAAGACTGCTTCTATGAACCCAACTCACTTTTTTCTTTTTCTATTTTATTTTCAATTGACAAATAATAATTGTATACATTATATTTTTCTGGGGTACCATGTGACGTTTTGTTATACGTTTACATTGTGGAATGATTAAATCCATCGTTCCTCTTCACTTTTTCCTGAATTGCTCTCCATCTCTGGTCCAGGCTCTGCCTAATTCTTGGCCTAGCAGTGCTAATTTAAATACTGCTTTTGGCCTTTTGAATTTAAAGTGAGTTCTTGGTCTTCCCAGCATTTGAATCTTGGCTTTTCCCAAAGGTCTATATCCTTTGGGAAAATGGTGTTTATTACCCTGATTTTAGATGAGAATCCATGACCAAGCTGCAAATTCTTGCTATCCTGATGCCAGGTATCCTCTGCTGGATTGACCCCAACTTCTCTGTAAAGAAAGAGTTAGGGACAGATTAAGATAAGCTATTAAAAATCTCACAAGATTAAAGCAGATACATGTGAAAGTATTAGGGAAAAGGCAAACACTAAACAAATATGTGATTAGTATTCAACAAAATTTACTGAATGTTCTGTTTACTGAGTATTATGGTAAGTGCTGTTATAATTTCCCTTATTGTCTCTTCCCACTCATTTTGATTAAAACTATTTTTCCCTCTAACAATAATAACCTGTTGGTCTATCGTGATGACCCTACCTTCCTATTCCTTGTTTTACTGGGGTTGCCTGTTGACTCTTTTGTCTCTTATTGTACGGTCTCTATTGACTCTTTGTTCTTTTTTTGCACAATTTCTCTCTCTCTCTTTCTGTGCATGTCTCTCATTTTCATACATTCATGCACACTCATGCATACACATATGGTTTTGAGGATAATGCAACCCATCATCACCATCTTCTTCAAATCTTCAGATGTATAATTTTCCAGACCCCATCTCCACATTCATCACAATTACACTTTATCTTATGATCCATTTTTCTATGAGCAATGGTCTCAGACACTTCAGTGTTCTTATTAATAAACTGCCTTGATGCCACATTTACTGAGTTTGTTGTCTTAAATTTTCTGCAGTTCTATTTAACTTCATCTACACACTAGGATAGCAATACAGCAGATCTCACCTTTAACAGACATTGCTGCTCCTCTGAGATTCAGCCATGAGCTCCTTATCTGCTGTATATCAAATTCCTCCATGCTTTTCCTGCCCTCCTTCTCCACCCCCTGAAACCAGTATTTTTAACTTCAGAGAGATCCCCAAGCCTTCAGTGTCCTTTAATTCACTTCATCTCATTAAAGCCCTCTTTATGAAACTGGACTTTGTCCTCAGAGTGAGCAGCATGGTCCCCTCTCCACTAAGCTAGATGCTCTGGATCCCGACATTCTGCAGAACTGGACACTACTGTCTTCTATAAAGGACAACTACCATAGATGGCTTGCTTTCTCCACTGCTGCTTCCTGGCCACTGAGGATTCTTAGAGGAAGATACAGAGAGAATCAGATCTAACTCAGCATTAGCCAGTTTCAAGTGGACCTTCATGCTACTGCTTGATCTTTTCACTTTTTTTCTCATTGATTCAGTAAACCCCCTTCTTACAGAAGATATTCCAGGCCCCAATCACAGGATCACATCATAGGATGTGAGGGACTTCAGAGGTTGAGTCCAGTTCCTTTACACTGAAGGAAAGATTTGTCTGAGGTCAATAGATATTCTCAGCCAGCTGAAATTTTAAACTCAGACTTCCTGACTCCCGCCTGATGCATCACAGCTAGCCTCCTTAACTTCCCCATGTTGCATAAGTCCTGATTCCTCTCTGATCATTTAGTAGATGATCTTGCCTTTATGTCACAAGAAAGATTTGGGCCAACACCCTCAGTTTACACTAGCATTATCACGTTCTACAGGCCTTTCAGTCTCTTCCATAAGTTTCAAAGGAAGAGTTAACCCTCTTTATTTCTATAAGAGAAGCCCTCCACTTTTTGACCTGGACTGTAAAATCCAACCCTTCTATTTTCTGTTTTTAATTGGGTTTTTTTTCCTCTTACATTTTCAATTGCTCCTTCTCTATAGATATCTTTTTTTCAAACATGCTGTCATCTCCCTGCCCCAATAAACAGCATTTTAAAACAAACAAACAAAAAAAACCAGAAAACAAAACAAAAAAACAAGGTTGGCCCCAAAATTTTTATTATTTACCAAACCATTTCTCACACAGTCAGACCCAAGAGATGAGTGGTTTGTACCTGGTAATTACCTCTTTCCACTCATCCCTCTGAAATACATGTACCAATTTTACAACATACCAAAATTATCCTTTCAAATATTATGATCTCCTTTCTTTCTTTTCAAATCCTAAAAATTCTTTCTGTCATCTTTTAATCCAAAATTTCTATAGAATTCCATTCTGTGGAAGATTTTTCCTTGAATGTCTCTCTTCTCTGGGGTTTCACATGTTGGTTTTCTTCTTCCTTCTCTGGCCACTGCTTTTCTGCTTCACTTCTTTCTATGCTTAACCCCAAAACACAGGGTCCTATCACAAGGCCTGTATCTTTAATTCTTCTGTGAACTCTTCCAATCTCAGAGTCTCAAGAAGCAACTCTATTTGGATAAACTGCCAATCCAACATCTCTAGTTTATAAATCCTGCCTATAATCTAGGGTCATGTTCAAAATGCTTAAGAATGGCTGTGTTTGGATTGTTTTAAAGCCAAGGGATTCAATAATATTACTCAAGTATAGGTAGAGAAAAGGAAATTGCCCAGAACCAAATCCTGAGGCACTAAAACATTTAATGACTAAGTAGATAAGGAGTCATTAAAGAGACAGAAGAACCAGCCATGAGACAAGAGATAAACTCAGGAAAAAAAAGTATCCTGGAAACCAATAAAAGAGTGAATGAGGGAGAAAGCAGCCACCATGATGCAAGAAAAGGTCAATACAATCAGCATAGAAAGGGGCCACTGGAGCTCCCAACACTGAAGTTTCCACATGAAGGAGAGTTGGGGGCAAGGGAGGCCAGAAGCCAGACTTGAATGAGTTGAAGATGCATGGGTAGTAGGGAAGGGAGACAGCATGAAAGGGCAACTCTCTAGAGAAGTGTTATAGAGAACTAAGACTAGGGTGAGAGATTTGCGGATAAAGATAAGGTTTTTATTTTGGGGGTTTACTATATGGAAGATACCAGAGAATGTGTGCAGGCTCATGGGGTTGTTCAGAGAGAAAGAGATGGGTGGTACAGCAAGATAAGAAAGAGGTAAGTGAATTGCTAAGTAAATGCGCTGAGTAGTTTATATTTTATATTATTATGGGCTCTTTCATTGCAAGAAACAGACAATGTCATGAACGACTTAAGCAAGAAGCCTCTGTTTCTAATACAGTTTTTCACAGGAAAAACAGAACATCAAGTTAGAAAGGACAGGAACCAGGGTGGTTCCCAGGATGTCAGTAGTAACAACTCTTATGGAATGCACCCATCTCATGTATTTCCATTCAACATTCAAACTTCTAGAAAGAGATTTTTGGTTATCCTAGCCTTGGTCATGTGCCTATGCTTGAGATCACAGGGTAGGATTCTATGATTGACAGCCTTCTAGAATCACATGAAGTAGTGGAAAAGCAGGTCCTCAAAAGATGAGATGCTGCATGACCAAAAACAAAAGTTGCCCTCTACAATTACGTTCTCATTTAGTCTTGACAACACTACATTGTAGTAGTGTTATTTTAATTTTGGTGAGGACAAAACTGAGGGTCAGAGTGGTTAGTAATGTTCTCCAGTTCACAGAGCTAGAAAATGGCAATCACATGTTTAATGATTTCTTTTGGCTTAGCTCTGAGGCTCTGTCTCTTTTATAAGTGTTGTCTCAAATCCATCTCTCATAGCCATCACCATAGGTTTTATGTCCCCCTCACCCTACCCCCAGGCCAATAGCTGTCACACAGTGCTTCCTCAAACAGGATACTGATTAGATTCCTTTGGATGACACTGTGCAACCATCACAACATGGGAGACCCATTTGAGAGTCTTTGTTTTACTGCCATATGTCAGCTTCCTTTCCCTGTCTCCCATTCCTACATGTGTCTCCTCACTGAATATTTATTGAGTGATGTGAGTTGGCTCCACAGCCCCCCAACCAACAGGAGCTTCACGTGGGGCTCCTGGCCGTTGGAAGACAGGGAAAAAGAAACTGACACACAGCAGTAAACCAGGGATTCTCTGATAGTTCCCCCATGTTGTGATGATTCCACAGTGTCATCTCTCAGAGTGTATCTTTGCTCCCCTCTCTGAGTAGCATTCTCTACCCTGTTGCTGCGTTAGGGTAAGTTATAATAGGCTCCCATTTGGTAGGAAAAGTCACTCCCTGCTTGGGTCTGGGCAGCAAATGGAATGCACAATTATGATGCTCTATTTTTAAAAGAATTAAGTCCCCCCTTATAGTCAGATTATCATTTAACTCCTTTATATCCACTGCAGTGTGGGCTGGTAGTGTGTAATTCATTTCTGCTTGCACAGTTCCTTTCTGTCACTGGATCTGTTTTTAAACTATCTTAGTCAGCTTGAGAGAGCATAACAAAATACCATAGACTGGGTGGCTTAAACAATAGGAATTTGTTTTTCACAGTTCTGGAGCCTGGGTCATCCAAGATCAAGGTGCCAGACAATTTGTCTTACTGGTGAGGGCTCTCTTCCTGACTTGCAGATGGCCACGTTCTCATTGTGTCCTCACATAGCAGAGAAAGAAAGAGAATTCTGGTCTTTATTTCTCTTCTTATAAGGACACAATTAAAAAGGTAAGTTGAAGAATAATAAAATTTTAAGGAGTTTATTTGAGCAAACAATTCATGAATTGGGCAGCTCCAAACCAGAACTGGTCCAAGAGCTTCACCACGGGAATACAAGAGAGAGGCTTATATAGGACAAACACAGAAGTAATGTAAAGAAAAATTTTAATTGGTTACAGTTATACTGTTATCTTATTTGATCCATCCCATTGGAAAGTTCCTAGTTATATAATTATAAGTTTATTGTCTGTTTCTAACTGATTGAGCTTGAGTTCTGCTTCTCTTTAATGCAGGCATTTATAAGAAATAGTTCAAGTTAAGTTTCGCTTATGTTTACAAATCAAGCAAGGTTAGTCATGAGGTTAGTCATGAGGTCTAACTGCTTTTGTCTGCTCAGGGATTCTTCAGGCCTGGTCTCCATTTTAATTTACTTTAACATCACTAATCCCATCATGAAAGTCCACCCTCATGACCTCATCTAAACCTAATCACCTCCCTCCCAAAGGCCCCATGTCCAAATACCATCACATTAGTGGTTAGGTTTTTAACACATGAATTTTGGGGGGACACGAGCATTCAGTCTATAAAATTACCTATCACTTCACCAGAAGATGGTAAAATTTGAGAGAGATAAAATTCTGTAGTTTTATAAATGCAGAGTGATTGTTAACAGCTCCTATGGGACAAAAATAAAAAGAGTGTAGGTTGGGGAAAATATAGGTCTACCCACAGTTTGGCAAGAATTTTACTTGCTGTTTTTTCCCAAGTGGTGATAATAACCAGCTCAGAATTAATTAAATTTAATAGATAAAAGAATTTTGTCTAGCAAAAGAACCCTTTTCATATTAGAAGCTTTGTGTTTCATACTTTAATGGCACAGCCTTTTAATTGTTGACTTTAAATTTTGTAAAAACTAGAAAAGTAGTCAAGATCCCCAAAATGTATACTGAGGTTTGTTTTTTTTTAACTTCTAGTTATTTGGTTTAATTAGTAATAGAGATGATCTTTCCATTTTGTTTTATTAAGCTTATTTTATTAAACTACCTATGTCCTTATCTTTTTAACATCATGAATAATTAATAAGGGACAATAAAATTTTAAGTCCTCCAATTTTAGAATTATTTATTTTACAATTTGAATACATAAATACTGGTGATTTTGACACATTTATACATTCAGGTTGATGAATTATTTTTCTCCTGTTGAAATAATTTTTTCCCCAATGAAATCAACCTCTGAAGAAAAGCATCCAGATCTTTTCTGAGATATGAAGCCACATTGAACATTAAACTAAGTTTATGTAGTATTTGTTGATTTTAAGATACTGGGGTTGAATACTAATTGTCTACCAGCATGTGTTCTCCCTACTTCATAACAGTATAGTTGTGTCTGGCACACTTCCACCCAGCTAAAGATAATCAGAATACCGTGATATGACCAAGTGACTGTGTTCTCATTGGAACATGAGTAGAAGTAATGTATGACACTTACTTAAAGAGAAGTACTTCCCCTCTGCTTCTCTTGTTCCCCTATCCTGTAATCTGGACCATGTGGACCAGAGAAAGCCTAGAGCAGAGCAGTTGACTGGAGGAAGCCTAAGTCCCTGGATGACAGCTCTCAAGGAACACAGCTGTCCACCTCTCTAAACTGCCACCTTCTGCTAACCGGTAGCATGAGAGAAAAGTAAGTCATTATGCCATTTCACCCCAGCTAATACAGACACTATTGAATAAATGCACTCTATTTATTTAATGTTATATGTCTAATTTTGTGGAGGAAACATAGGAATATATGATATTGTTCCTTCTATTGCTGAGATTATAATATAGTCAAGGAAAAAAAAAAACACAGGAGAGACAATTCAGACAACCAAATACTTCATTTAATTAGTACAGAACATTGACACTTTCAGTGAAAGAATTAGATTAGTTAAAGAAGTCCATGAAGGTGGAAGAAAGGTATTGAAATACGGGTTAAAAAAATTTTAACATGAATACTAGGAAGAAGGCCTTTCAAGTCTGTAAAATTTGTATGAGTAAATGCATTGAGGCTGAAAGGAGGATATTGTGTGAAGAAAACAAGGTGAAATTGGACAGATTGGCATGTAAAGTTCATGATGGGGGAAAGGGTGAGTGATTATGGTAGGGCAGCTTATTCAGAAATTTAGGTTCTTAGTCAATAGACTGACATAAATACAATGGTGAGAAAAACAGATCAGCATGGGAAGAGAGTGGAAGCAAGGATGATGACTACTTAAGCTACTGCCTGAATCCTGGAATATGATAAAATAAAGTATCATAAAGGAAAACAGAGGAAGACAGAACAGAAAACAAAAGATACTTGCTCACAGGATATGGATTTATAAAAGTACAAACAATATGAAAATCAAAATTATCAGGAAGCACTTTTACCCTGTATCAATAATGCAACTAGCAGTAATATCAGGATAAAATCACTTAGGACATAATTATTTTCCATTTACTATCACTGCTATTGATATTCTTAACAACAGACTTTCTGCCACCATGATGACCTAATCCTGATTCACTTGTAGTTGGATTGATTAGTTAGTTGTTTCATGCATAAGACAGTGTTTTGTAATCTTGGTGAACTTGGTTGCAAATATAATGCCTGGTACATAGAAAGGGCTCAAATATTTTTTGTTGAACTGAATTAGAAACTGCACAATATTTCTATTTCAAAATTTTCTATATATGGCATACATAGTGATGAATGTTGACTTTCATGGGAGAACAGTACTTTATAAGGTATTTAATTTGATAATTTAGACTAAGGCCTTTGAGAAGCAATTGTATTATCAGCTCTAATTGCACTTTCTTTGTTTTAATACTTATTCTCCAGAGAAGATGTTATGTTAATCATGGTAGTCTTCCCTTTATTCATTCTTTGAACAAATGTTTACTGAGTGCTAGTGGGTGGTGGTACTACCCTATGTCCTAAGGAAAGGGTGATTGAACAAGCTCCTTGCCCTCATGGAGCTTAAATTCTCATGCAGAAAAAAACAATAAACAAGTCAACAAATAAGTAATATGAACTTACTAGTACAATGAAGAAAACTGAGTAAGAGGCTACTGAATATCGAAGTAGGGAGGTCAGATAAAGCCTTCCTACTGAGAAGTGATCAGAGAACCAGATGATGAAATAAAGCAGTCATGCAAGGTCTGGGGAAAGAAAACCCCAGGTAAAGATAACAGCAAGCATAAAGTCCATGAGGCAAGAACCAGCCTGGCAGGTTGAGGAACAGCAAGAAGGCCAATATGATTGGAGCAGAGTGAACAGGGGAGAGGAATAAATGTGTCCTGGGAGATTGGAAAGTTCCTGATTATGTGGGACTATGTAAACCTTGGATAGCAGTTTGGAAAAAGTAGAAACAAATTATATATGTGTATACAATGGAAAATAAATATCTTTGTGGTTAGTACCATAATCTGCAGTTCAAGCTAGATCAGAGGTTCTTAAACTAGAACAACCACAATTGTACTTCAAGCTTCCAGTAAGCATTTTATTGGCCTACTCTTCAGCACAAGCTGACATGAAGGTTCACCAGGCACCTGAGGAAAGCCCCCAGTAGAATGTCAGAGATCAAAGCAAACATTAACAAAGAAGAAGACAGTGAAAAAGCAGGAAATATGCTATTTTTAAAAATTTATCATTAGAATCTTCAGGATGGTGGCGAAGTAGAGTCCAACAACAAAACTGCAGCAGGCCAGATCATGAGGATAGAGGGGTTGCAGAAATAAAGACTCATGTAAAAAAATTGGGTCTACAAAACCAAAAGGTAGTTCTTTGAAAAGATCAATAAAATCAATAAGCCTTTAGCCAAAAAATTAAGAAAATATGAGAGGAGACACAAATTGCTAATATCAGAAATAAAAGAAGGGACATCATTACAGATCCCATGGACACTTAAAGAATAATAAAAGGATATTATGAACAACTCTATGCGTACAAATTTGATAACCTAGATGAAATGGATCAATTCCTTGAAAGACATCATCTGCCAAAATCCACACAAGAAGAAATAGGCAATCTGAATAGGCCTATATCTATTAAAGAAATTGAGCTGATAATTAACAACCTTCTAAAACAGAAAGCACCAGGCCCAGATGTGTTCACTAGTGAATTCTACCAAACATTTAAGGAAAATATCATAATTCTCTAAAATTTCTTTCAGAAGATAGAAGTAGAGAGAATACTTCCTAACTCATTCTATGAGGCCAGCATTATCCTAATACCAAAACCTGACAAACATATTATAAAATAAGAAACTACTAATAGCTCTCATGAACGTTGATGTAAAAATCCTCAACAAAATATTGGCAAATTGAATCCAACAATGTATAAAAATATATACGTGACAGCCAAGTAGGATTCTTCTCAGGTATGCAAGGCTGATTTAACATTCAAAAATCAATTAATGCAATCCATCGCATCAACAAGCTAAAGAAGAAAAATCACGTGATTATATCAATATATGCAGAAAAGGCATTGACAAAATCCAACAACCATTTATGATTTAAAAAAAAAAACTTTCAGCAAACTAGGAATACAGGGTAACTTCCTCAACTTGATAAAGAACATACACACTGCCATTTATTTTTGGGCAAAAAAAAAACATAGACAAAAAACCTACAGCTAACATCATACTTAATAGTGAGAAACTCAAAGCTTTCCTGCTAAGATCAGGAACAAGGTAAGGATATCCCCTGTCAGCACGCCTTTCAACATTGTACTGGAAGTCCTAGCTAATGCAATAAGACAAGAAAGGGAAATAAAAAGTATACAGATTGACAAAGAAGAAATAAAACTGTCTTTGCTCACAGATGAGGTGATTATCTGTGGAAAATCTGAAAAAATTGATCAAAAAAACACCTCCTGTAACTAATAAACCATTACTGATTCTAAAGTTTATATGCAGAGGCAAAAGATCCAGAATAGGCAACTCAATTTTAAAGGAGAAGAACAAAGTTGGGGGGCTGACTGACACGTCAGGACTTACTACAAAGCTACAGTATCAAGACAGTGTGGCATTGGCAAAAGACACAAATAGATCAATTGAACAGAATGGAGAACCCAGAAATAGACTGATATAAATACAGTTAACTAATCTTTGACAAAGGGGCAAAGGCAGTACAATGGAGCAAAGATAGTCTTGCCAACAATTACATCTTATGGATGCAAAAAAATGAAACTAAACATAGACCTTATATCCTTCATACAAATAAACTCAAAATGGATCATAGACCTAAATGTAAAACACAAAACTATAAAATTCCTAGAAAATAACATAGGAGAAAATCTAGATGACCTTGGATGTGGCAATAACTTTTTATATGTAACACCAATGGCACAATACATGAAAGAAAGAATTGATAAATTGGGCTTCATTAAAATTAAAAACTTCTGCTCTGTGAAAGATACTGCCAAGAGAATGAGAAGACAAATCACAGACTGGGAGAAATATTTTCAAAAGATATGTCATATCTGAAAAGAACTGTTATCCAAAATAAGCACAGAACTTTTAACTCAATAATAAGAAAACTAACAACCTGACTAAAACATGGTCAAAAGACCTGAAAAGATACCTCACCAAAGAAGATACAAAGATGGCAAATAAGCATAGATGCTCAACATTAGATGTCATTAGGGAACTGAAAATTAAAACAACAATCAGACACCACTATACATATACTAGAATGTAGAAAATCCAGGATACTGACAACACCAAATGCTGGCAAGGATGTGGAGCAAGAAGAACTCTCATTCGTTGCTGGTGGGAATGCAAAATAGTACAGCCACTTTGGAAGACAGTTTGGCAGTTTCTTAAAACACTTAATATCATCTTACCATATGATCTAGCAACCGTGCTCCTTGGCATTTACCCAAATGAGTTGAAAATTTATGCCCACACAAAAACTTGCACGTCGTTGTTTATAGCAGCTTTATTCATAATTGCCAAAACTTGGAAGCAACAAAGATGACCTTTAGCAGGCAAATGGATAAATAAACCATGATATATCCATACAATGGAGTATTATTCAGAGCTAAAAAAGAAATGAGACGTTAAGCCATGAAAATACATGGAGGAACCTTAAATGTACATTAGTAAGTGAAAGAAATCATACATACTCTGTGATTCCCAACTATATGCCATTCTGGAAAAGGCAGAGACAGTAAAAAGATCAGTGGTTGCCAAGGGTGATGGGGGAAGGAGGGATGAATAGGTGGAGCACAAAGGATTTTTAGGGCCATAAAACTATTCTGTATAACACTATAATAGTGGATACATATTATACATTTGTCAAAACCCATTGAATGTACAACACGGAGAGTGAACCCAAACACTAACTATGTATTTGGGGTGATGATGTATTAATGTAGGTTCATCCATTGTAACAAATGTAGCACTGTGGTGTGGGAAGTTGATGGGGGGAGGGATATATGTATTTTCCATTTAATTTTGCTAAGAACCTAAAACAGCTCCAAAAAATAAAATCTATTCAAAGTGATTTTTAAAAAATTGGAAATGATACATTACCTGATATGTTGGTAAGCTATTGATCAGAGGTTTACACTTCCCTAGGAAAGCTTGGAAGTGAAATAATAATAAATACATAGAAAACTAATCAAATAGAAATACAAGTATTATCTATGAGGAAAATTTAAAAAGAAATAAAATATTACATTTGGCTCAGATTCAAACATTATTTACACACTCATAAACACTAAATATTGATTTAATTCCTTTTAATATTATAGGAAGTATCCTCTATTTTGATAAGTTTTGCCTTGATAAATTGCAAAAATGCAACTCAATGAAAATACCAAACTGGTGTGAGTTCATAAGAAAGATTTGGGGAAGTGAACTCTGTGTGTGTGTGTGTGTGTGTGTGCATGTAAGTGTGTTCAGGATGGGTATTGGTTGGTAATACCATAAAAACTAGCTAAAAGTGTTGAAATTTTAATAATTAGTGGTCACAATACTTTTGAGAAAAATTATTATTGTTTATTATATTTAAACCATAAGGTTGTGCCAGGTTTGTCAAAAAAGATTTTCTGTCAAAATGACAACTCAAGATCAGGGACCAAGCAGCCTAAATTTAGCTGAGGTGAGCACTGTGAGCTCTCAACTGTGCACACTGAGATCAACAGCAAGCAAAGAGATTATGGATCTGTGTTTTTAAAACACAAGAGTGACTCTAAAAGGAAAGATAAAAAAGATACTGCAATGGACTAAATATCCCCTCCCCCCAAATTCATATGTTGAAATCCTAACCCCTCATGAGATAGCATTAAAAAGTGAGCCTTTGAGAAGCAATTAGATAATGAGTATGGGGCTCCCATGAATGGGATTAGTGCCTTTATAAAAAAGTGACCCCAGAGAGCTCTCTCACCCTCTTTCCTACATATGAGGATACAAGGAGAAGTTGGCAGTCTGCAGTCCAGAAGAGGGCCCTCATCAGAACCTCATCTTCTAGTTTCAGTAAGTTGAGGCTATTATTCTAATTTCCTTGCTGCAGTTGGTGTTTTAGAAAAGATATGTGTGTGTATGCATATGGGTGTGTATATGCATATATATACACATACACACATACACACACAATTCGTAATTCTCTTAGCATCAAGTCAAAACAACTGAAAGATACACAGCTGTTCCTTCCCCAGATTCCAAGCCCCACATACTCATTCAATCTATAATTCCTTTCTTATTCCTCTTTTTCTCTTCAAATTTAAAGTTTGTCTTTGGTGTTCATGCTTTCTTAACCTTAGTCATCTATATAGACATCAGATTGGGAGGTGGCGGAGAAGACACAATCCTCTAGGAATGGTGTTGATCCCACACTCTTTAGAGAAGATCTGAGTGGGAAAATCTGTGCACTGAAAGTCAAATAACTCTGTTTGGTAACTACCTACTCATTGTGTAAACTCTGGTCCCTTTGGGTTGGTGAGAGCTATAATGAGTAAAATCTTTAAGACCAGGGATAAAAGTTTACCCATTTCATTTCTGTTGAACTTATAAATAATTAAGCTTCATGTGCATAATTGACAGTAAAAATTGTCCAGACATAAGAAACATTATCAAGAATATAAATACCTAGTTCAAAATATTGGTAATATAGGTGTGCTTGGTTAATCTCGTGAAGATTTTATGAGAGGAGAATCAGTCCAAACATATCTATTTTTGAAGAGCTATTGACAAAGTTGAATTCAGCTCACTTACCATGGATTATAAGATGAGGAGTTAAACATATTTATTGAAATATTTTAACAGTGAATTGAAAAATATTTAGTATTAAAAGGAAACTGTAGGTGTTATTAGCCTCTCTTTCCGTCTTTTTCTTTTTATTTCTTTTATGTGGAAATGGAAAACAAAACTATAGAAATCATAACTTTAAGCAACTCTAATAAATTAGCATCGTTCATGATTAGAGTAAGCCTTCTGATTGATTATATACTTTGAACTTAACTCCATCTTTCCTTATAAGTACACACATGCTGTGAGATAACAATTCTTCTTTCTGTTTGTTACTAAAACCCAATGTTTTCTGATATTATATAATCCTCCATTTTGATCCATGAGGACTAGAAAGATACACAGGATGAGTTTAATCTACCACCTTTTAAAAAATTCTAACTATAGCCAACCCAGAGTAGAATTAGAGTGCAGAGGCTGATACAAATTTGTATTTACTCTTCCCCTTAACAACACATTTAGGTCAATACCAAGTTCACCTTCCTTCTCTTTCCCTGAGCCACCCTTCCTCCTTCAGTTTCTATTAGATCTACCCCACGTATTGGCCTTGGCTTCTGTTGCTAAACTTATAAAGTTGATCCAAGTTTTCTGGCCAGGAACCTACCGTCTCAAGCCGCCTTTTACCCCCAGTCCTCCCTGATTTCAGTGTAAGCTGTTTGAGGACATGGACTTTACCTATTCCTCTCGAAATCCCCAATTCTCAGAACTGTGCCTGGCACACAATAGGTGTTCAATAAACATTTGTTTAGTGAATACGTTCTCACAGGCATTAGATTGTAAAGACAGAACTTTCTCCTGCTAACATTGATTGCTCTTTACTTAAAGACTTCAGGGGATCTGAATGCAAAAGACAAAGGAGGTTGCTGTGGTTTGAATATTTGACCCCCTCCAAATCTCATGTTGAAATTTGATCCCAATGTTGGGGGTGGGGCCTAATGGGAGGTGTTTGGGTCATGGAGGCGGATCTCTCACAAATGGCTTGGTGCTGTCCTGGGGTAAGGAGTGAGTTCTCACTCTTAGTTCCTGCAATAACTGTTTGTTGAAAAGAGCCTGGCTCCTTGGCCGCCCCCCCCACCCCCAATCTGTCTCTCATCTCCTTTCCTAGCCATGTGACCTCTGCATGTCGGCTCCCTTTTGCGTCCTGCTGTAAGTGGAAGCAGACTGAAGCCCTCAACACAAGCCCATGCTAGTATATGCTTCTTGTACAGCCCATAGAACCATGAGCCAAATAAACCTCTTCTCTTTATAAATTACCCAGCTTCAATTATTCATTAATAGCAACACAAACCCACTAAGACAGAGTTGAAGAAGGCAGAAAATTCCATCCTACTAGAACAGTAAATCACTTCTGGGAAGGGAACTGGCAGCCTGCACCTGAGATATTGGATTGGGTGCTTATTGGGTATGGGTACATTGATTGATTACATCTGTACCATGAACCAACTAAGATGAAGTTACATGTCTGAAATCTGAAACCAGAACAGTGGATTAGGGTATGGGCAACCGGGAAATTAAAAAAAAAAAAAAAAAAAAAAAAAGGTACTTTTATGATGGGCAGAGAACAAGACAGACATAAGATGAATAGACATTCAAAAAAATAGCACCACTATCAGAGGCCATGTGACTACCACAGAGATTAGGTCAAGATGTTTTCCTAGGCCAATGAGGAAGAAGCTAAGTCACAGACAGGCCAGATCATGTTAATGTCCAACAATAGCAGTTCTCCTGGATACCAGTACCTCTCTCCCTAGTCTTGGAATTAATTTGCATGTAAGAAAAGTATTTTGGTAGCGGGAAGGAGATATCTAGGAGTAAAAGAGATCAAAGTATTAAAATGTAGTTATAAGAAAGGAGAAAAGGAAAAAATAGGACAGCCTAAAGTCATGTGGTGTTAGCTTTCTTAACCAGATGGGGCAAAGAGCTCTGAAGAAAGTGAGAATCACATAGCTGGAGACCAGCCCAGGACTAGGTGACAGACAAGAGCATAAACTCAAAAAGAAAACTAGCAAGCAGGCCCTGGGGGAATGTGGGGGGGGTGAGATCCCCCCTAACCTACCCACATTACCTAGCTACAGTGACAAGACACAGGTACCAGAGGTTGGGTGTCTCCATGGCTTGTTTGCTCGGATGCTTGGATGTTTGTCCTGAAAACTTTTCTAGCCAAGTTCATGTGTAGCTTGACCTTGCTTATTTTAAAATATGCCATATTGCTCTATAATGTCTTCTCTTCTGAATGGAATCCACACAACCTGATAAGTGGGACCTGGTGAGGAAGTAGCAGGCAATTGTGGTAAAATGAACCTCAGGAACTAAGAAAGGGCTCAGATTATTGTCTTTCCTTTTTTACATATAGAAAATAGTAGTAATGCATATTAAATGTAATTCAAATGCCCATTTAAGGTTACTGAAACTTTGTAGTAAAAAATGACTATGCAGAAAGTATAAAGGTTTTAAAGGATGAATTTTGAAAGTCCCAAAGCTTATCTAGATTAAGAAACTAAAACTAAACACATCAGATGTGTTTAGTACCTTTGTAACATTTCTTAAGTACAAGTGGTCAAATGTGTACAAATAACCAACCAGTTAGCCTTTGAAGTATGGCCTTTATGAAAGATATCATAAAATGCCAAGCCTGTAAGATGAAATTCTGAACACAGTTAATTATATTCCTTGCATTATATGTTGGGGAGAAGTACTTCAACAGTATTATACAACAAATGGTCTTTCTCTCAGTCCATTAAATTCATTTTACTTCAAGAAAGCTATCTTAGCATTGGGAAAAGAAATAATGATATTGGAAGGGACCTGGCAGATGGGGTGTTTGCTTGGCAGTCCTTTGGTAATTGGAAGGGTAGTTCAGGTGATTATAATCTGATATCCACGGATGGCCTTCAGATGGTTCATATACCTTCTGAAATGATAGGCATTTCAATGAGGGAAATGCTATTTTGAACCATAACTTCCTTCTAAGGAAGTTGAATCTGTTAAAGGAAATCACAAGGTCTCAGGAAATACTTGGTGCTGCTTACGGCGCCTTTGTTGGGATGAACACCTTGATACTTCTTTCTTCCAATGTTTTTCTGAGAAAAGAATCCCATAATTTTCATCAGATGCTTATCTGTACATTGGAGCAAAGGAATTGAAAAAAAGAGGAACTATTAGGAAAACTTTCTCAGAAGTAATTTTATTAATATATTGCATATTTCTGGATTTCCTTTGTATTTTTTTAAATCTCCATGTGCCTCTTTTTTACAAAGACATGTCAACATCTCCAGGAAATTAAGTTTCTTTTTTGGCATTTCCTCCTTTTCTTCTTTCTAGATATTTGTACTTTGACATTGCTTCAGAGATCTTTTCAGAGTCAAGATGGCCCATTCCTTTCCTTGGATTTCCCTTCCAATTTTAAAGACAAATTCTCAGCGTTTCTTTTTTGAAATTCACTTCATAAATTTCCATCAGATATGGACTAACAACACACCCAAGTGAGTAACTTCTGCCCCTTGAGTATCTGTATATGGCTGGCATGTGAATTCATGAATGGTTTAAATTTGTTCTAAACCAATTTGCTCATTATAACTTTTAGATTATTTGTGATAGTTAATGGTAGTTGCCAAAAGAGGTAGCTGAGGGTTAACTGATATCTACAAACTTGATAATGGTTTATAATGATAGTGAGTCTCAAACCAAAATCTGCCATGTAGACATTTATTAAACAAGTATTTATAAGCAAGTAGGCACAAAACAGCATAAGACCATTCATACAACCTATTCTATAAACTCTATGAAATCCCAGTTATCTGTACCTTGAAGAGATTCGAACACAACTTGTATAAGAGTTTAATTTGATACTGATACAATATCCTAGAGGCAGGAACACTCTAGAGGCAGGGATGACCCTTTAGGAATCATCCTTAAGGGTGCAGGCTTACTAGATTCTTGTACCTTGTTCATGTCATGGGGAGGAATTGTTCTAAAAATACTTTTTCTAATACATATATCTCAGTAACACTAATATCACTAATAAGGCAATATCTAACCATTGTTATCTAATTAGGAAAGGCTTTGGTGTTGATGGGAGATAAAGATATCTGAAACACTTGTACTGTAAGTGCTGCTTCTGAGGGACAACTTTTCTTAAATGTGAACAGACAATCCCAAGATTGTGAATTTCTAATTAGGGAAACTGGTTACCCTGAAATTTAGCATAAACTAGAACAAATATATTATCACACTGCAAAGGCTGGAATGCTTGACAGTAAAATACAGATGTCGTTGCACCTCATGCAAAGAGAAGCATGTGGGGAGTCAGGAGAGTAGAATGTTTTGTGGAAAGAGGACTGCCCGGAGGTAAGGTGGTACCTCTGCAGCTTGAAAGCCAAGAGTGAGGATCATACCAGGTCCCCTCAGCGAGCAGAGGCTCAAATATTTGTTGTGGCAGCCTAGTGTACACCCAAGTTTACAATTTAACACTCCTAACATGACTCGTGTCTTAGTCCAGTTACATTGTTATAAAGGAAATACCTGAGGCTGGGTAATTTGTAAAGAAAAGAGGTTTATTTAGCTCACAGTTCAGCAGGCTGTACAAAAAGTATGGCGCCCTGCGAAGAGGTATCCCAGCAGTGTAAAAACCCACTCTCAGGGGAGCTAATCAATTCCTTAGGGAACTAATCCAGTCTGGTGAGAGCCAGAACTAACTCACTACTGGAGAATGATACCAAGCCATTCATAAGGAATCCACCCCCGTGACTCAAACACCTCCCACTTGGTCCCACTTCCCAACAGTACCACACGGCTAAAATCTCAAATTTCAACATGAGATTTGATGGGGACAAACCATATCCAAACCGTAGTGACTGGTCACCTTCCCTGGAGGTTAGATCCCTTTCTGACTGGCAATTTCTGGTAATAGTGCTTCCACTTTCTCTGTCATCCAGGGTCACAATCTTGATGAATTTTGTCTCTGCAATGTTCATATCCAATCACAAAGCCTGTCTATTCTTCCTTTATGGTATATCCCCACTGACTACATAATTTGTGAGGCCCCTGTGCAAAATGAAAATATAGGATTTCTATTCAAAAAGCAGAAGAAAAGATACTGTTGAAGAAACTAAACAGTCTTACCGTGGTCTTTCTTTTTCAATCTGTCATGGTGTTTTTTATTTTTGATTTAGTGTCAGTGGACAGTGACCCACTTGACTGTAACCCCTGTGCCATGACGTGCTCAGTGCCTGAACTTGGGAGGGGCAAGATGCTCATTCCTATGGAATTGCCCATTGAATGCATCAGGGCCTTACCAGCCAGGGCTGGGACAGCTACCTCCAGGCCCTGCTGTGAGACGTCACAGGACACGCACACACCCAACTGTGATCTGCCCCATGCCTGCACCAGGCCCCCCCGTAGGCAGAGGGCAGCAGCAGTCACTAGGCTGGAGCATGGAGGAAGAAGTCAGACAGAGCCTAAGACACCAGGGAATGGTGAGGCTGGTGCCAGAGAACCCTTCTTGGAAAGAAGTGGAGGCTGTGGGAGGTGGCACTGCACATGCATAGTGGCTCCAAGCCTCCTTCAACCCATCACGTTCTACTTACACAATTTACAGGTTGAAAGATAAAATTACTAAGAATTTTAAGATGGTGACCACAGAGCATTAAACTCCAAGAAAGGCCCTTCTGAGTATGGGACCCTTTTAAGTATGGGCCTATGCCTATGAAGCCAATCCTGGGCATCTCCCATACCCTTCAGGTTCTTCAATTCCTGCTGCTGCCAGATGCACTCAGACTTTTATATCTTCTTGCCTGCTCTATGCCAGAGCGCCCTAGCTGATCTTTCCCTTTGGATAGCTCCCTGTCAGGCTTCCACAAATACAATCAATTAGTGCCACCCCCTGTTAAGAAACCTTCCATGGCTTTCCTTATTCTTGAGTTTCCTAAGTTGCATTCATTACCCTTTGGCATTTAACCTCAAAGTAAATTTTCTGGTCATATGCCTCAATATTAGCCATTTTCCCCGACCATTTTTGTTTCCTACACACTTGCATTTGGACACAGTGGTTATTTCCAGCACAATGTCTTTATTCCTTCGGCTAAAATGCAATCCACCACCCCTTCAGGCCTGTCTCAAGCTACCTTACTTGATGGGAGATAAAGATATCTGTATGACTCAAATATTCAATGCTCAAAGATAAGGCCCATGAGAAATCTACCTAAAGCCACTTTACAATGAACCAGGCTTCTTGGACCTCCTAAACTTGACCACTGCACTTGTATTGATGCATTCTTTGCATCTACTGTCCTTAACCTTTGGCATGTATTTTCCCCACAATGTGACAGCAAGCTATTGAGACACCACAGTATACGGACTATCTTTTGTAGGATGGTGTTATGTTCCTATTAAGAGCTCAAGGAATACTTCTTGAAATAATGAATGGATGAATTGATTATTGCTCATTGTAGTGGATTGAATAGTGCCCCCCACCCCCTAAAAAAAAGATATGTCTATGATCTCATCCCTGGAACTTTTAAAAGTGACCATGATTGGGGGGTGGGGAGGTTCTTTGCAGAAGTAATTTAATTAAGAGTCTTGAGATGAAATCATCCTAGATTATCCAGGTGGGCCCTAAATCCAATGGCAAGTGTTCTTATTAGACACAGAAGAGGAAAAGAAGCAGACAGAAGAGGAGGAGGTCATGTGAAGATGGATGCATTGATTGGCATGATGCATCCATAAGCCAAGGAACTCCTGGAGTTGCCAGAAGCTGAAAAGAGGCAAGGAAGAAGTCTCCCCTGAGCCTCCAAAGGAAACTTGTCCTGGCTGACACCTTAATTTCAGATTTCTGTCCTCCAGGATTGTAACAGAACAAATTTCTCTTGTATAAAGCACCTAGTTTGTGGTAATTTGTCATGGCAGTTCTAGAAAACTAATACATCTGTCATTCCCTTGGGCTGTTTGTAGAAATTGGTCTCCATTATTTCTATACATAATAGTAGGACCATTTTTATCTTACAGGCTAAAGGGATGATTGCCCCAGGCTTCTTGCATAATATGTACTATTTGAATTCTTTAAAGTGGCAGGTGCAAAATCCCTGAAGCTCTGTCAGAAACTGACGTTCAAATTACATGATTCTTCGTGAATGCTATCTTACTCTAATAGTTATAAATCCCTCTGGTGTGTTCTTAATTAAGCTTTTAATTTTGAGATCATTGTAGATTGACATGTAGTTCTAAGCAGTAATAGAGAGATCCCATGTACCCTTTACCCAGTTTCTTCAAATGATAACATCTGGTAAAACTATAGTGCAATATTACAACCAGGATATCAACGTAGATAAAATCCACTGATTTTATCTTATGAAATCTTATTCAGATTTCCCCACTTTTAATCGTACCTTTGTGTGTGTGTGAACTTGGTCTATGTAATTTGATCTCCTGTGTTGACTTGTGTATCTATCGTCACAGTCAAGATACAAAACTATTCTATTGCCACAAGGATCCCTCATGCTGCCCTTTTATAATCACACCCACTTCCCTCTCCTCTCTTACCCTTGAGGATCACAAATTGATGAATCTTGAGGGAATTACACTAAATGAAAAAAGCCAATCCCAAAAGGTTACACACTGTACGATTCCATTTATGTAACATACTTGAAATGACAACATTATAGAGATGGATTACAGGTTAGCGGTTGCCAGGGATGTGTATTTGCTTGAAAGTGAGATTTATTTAAAAATTTCAGGGGTTGTGTAGGAGTCAAGATTGTCCTGTATAGCAAATTAATTTATTAATTTGATAAACATTTGGGGAAATCTTTGGTGTGCCTGCTCCTATTTTGATGCTGGAAATATTGGATCCCTATTTCAGGAAATGCTCAAAGATAACAAGTGAGAAGCTCTAAAATGGAATTATATGTTAAGCCCTTAGTGAGGACCCAACATGTCTGAGAGGCTCTAGTTAAAGTACTGTCTCCCTTAAAGAACTGTGAGAAAGGATTTGCCATATGAGTTAAGGATTTGGGAGAGTAAGCAGCTTAGGTTATTATGATTCAGGTACAGACAGTGAACCGTGTGGCCTCTGGAGTCCTGGAAGAGGGTAAATGGACTCGTTACAAGCATGAGCACCCAGTAAGTGTACCACTGGAGATGGAGAGATGACAGTTCTGCTGGGCTGGGTAAAGGCAAGGGAGGTGTGGAGGTGTAAGATGTCAGAGCCTACGAATCAGTGCAGGCTGTGTGTGAAGGGTGGTGCAGAAAAGAAACAAACAAAAAACCCTCTGCAGAAGTGAATCCCAAGAGAGTTTTGGAAAGTGCTAATGTAAGACCGTGCAAATGAGTTCCGGGACAACTGGCAGCCTGAACTGATAAGCAAATATCTTCTCACCAAAGTTTTGCATGCAAATCAGGGGAAAGTGGGTGAGGGCATTTAAGAATTCCCTGGGCCATAGATCTGATGTGGCAAATGAGTTTCATCTGCAACACTATAAACTATACTCAACGTTCTACAACACTAAAACAAACAGAACAAACAAAATAAAAAACTGAGAGAATCATTATTGTTCCCATTTACAGGGAGGACACTGGATTGGACAGCCTAAGCCACTTGCGTGAGGTCATTTAGCAGCTATTAATAGATGTAGCCAGAAGCCAGATTCATCGGACTCCAAATCCAACCCCTTCATCTAAAGCCTTTCAAAAAGTTAAACAATGATGGGGCCCGGGAGGGGTAGCCTGGCAGTACAGCAGAGAAGGGGAACTTGGGAAGGTGAGGTTGTCCTGGAATCAATAGAATCTGAAGGTTAAATTTCCCACTCCTCGTTTTTCAAAGTAAAGTGGAGCAAGTTCTTTGGCTTTGGCTTCAGGAATAGAGATGGAAAATTTGACTATTGGATAGAACTCTACGAAATACCAGATGCTATATTTGAGCAGAGCTTCTCTGGGTAAATAAATTACACTTAAAAATATGTACCAAGCCTCAGTGAGGTCACAATAGTTCTACAGAAAATATTTCAAAATAAAAGTGCAAAAAATGAACAGCTTAGAGATTCATAAATAACCTTTCATGTTTAATCAGGATACAAGTTCAGAATAGCTCAGATGTGGTACCTTTGTGCGGTAGAGGCAGGGAGGGGAGTGAAGAAACAACAATAGAAATTGACCTAGAATTGGAAATGCAGTTAACAAAACATATTTGGATGGGCAGGCTGATTCCAATTCCCTATCTAGGTCACAGGTATATCCAGGAAAAGCACTCTTGCACATAAAATACTGTCAGCCTGTAAGATTTGAAGGTCAATGGCATCGTCTGGGGTTCCAATGTTTCCAATAATTCCTTAGGCACAGGTGATATTGAAATATATAATATTAAGAAAAAGGTCCAACAAATTTAAGAAAGGATAATACTACATGAAAAATGTACACAAAGATTGAACAATGCATGAAGTAGGTTTTGTTTTATTTAACTGTTTGTTTTGCTACTTGTATTTTTCTTAGACCTGTTGTGACCGCATGGGACTTTGGCCTCCTGGAGTGCTGCTGAACTATCTATAGTGACCATGAAATTCACTTGAGAACAGGTCTTAATGCAATACTAACAATTGGATGATATTTTGTCACCCATATTCCTACTGTTTTGCCTTTCAAAGCAAATAATGCATTCCAGTTTAATATAACTAGAGATCTGAGTGTTTAATGAAAATATCACAGTCATAGTGAGTCCTTTTGTGCTTAAACTAAAGGGTCCCCAGTCAGTTCTTAATCAAGAACTGACGTTTCAGACCTAAGCAATTATGTTTTAGGAAAACACAAACTGTGTTCAGTATTTGTTCAGCTGCTTCTTCTTTGAGGGTTTTCTGGTGGACTGTTTTTTTTTGTAAATGGAGTGTGGACAGAAGTGTTTTTAGATGACTTAATGTGAGGCTTATTCATAGCATTTACTTAGAATTATATGAATGTCAGGGGTGTGGTGGTATTTTCCTATTTGTTCTGTGGTAGTGAAAGACTTAAAGTATTTTCTCCCAAGGTCTGATAAATATAAATTTTAAAATACCTTATACACTATGATTCAGGAGTGGAAAATCTGCAGCCTTGGGGCCACATGTGGCCTTCTGGATCCTTGAGTGCAGTCTTTTGACTGAATCCACATTTTACAGCACAAATTCTTTAACAAAGGGATTTGTTCTGTGAAGTCTGTATTTGGTCGAGGGGCTGCACTTGGATATACTATGTATACGTAAGGGGGCATGTGTGTTTGTGTATATGTGTCTTGTCTGTGTTTAGGCTATGATGGTTACTGCATCATTGCTTGGCTTTACAAATAGTTAACATTGCCATAGAAGACTTTTTTAAAAAAGTATGATGTAGATTATGATTCTGAGTCAGAAATTTTTCTAGAAGGTAATATTTTATTGCAGAATTATAAATTATTCTTCAGAGGAAACCACTAGTAATCTTAATAATTGTTTATAATATACATTTGTACATAATTTCAAGTAAGGGAAATGAATTTGTGGTTATAATTCCAATACATTTTTAGACATGGGTTACCAAATACAGTATATCATTTAATATGATTTATAAACAAGACAAAAATGCCAAATTTTCCCACACTTAAACCTATTAAAAGATCTAATCCAAAACAGAATCCCCTAGGGAGTAGAATCAAATATCATTTAAAAATCCAAATTTCTATGGCATTCAGAACTTTCTTATATTAGAAAAGCAGTAATAGATTGAAAACTTAGAGCCCTTTTTTATGCAAAGATACATTTTTATATACCATTCCTTTGTATCTTACATATATTTCATAGTAAATTAAGCCACGTATTTTGTAGACTGTGTTGCTAACGTATCAAATACAGCGCCATGAAATCTGTGAGTGCCCCAGCTTCCTTATACTACTAATATTTTGTACTTATAGGCAAGGATAAAGTTTGAGAGTTCTGAATTCACATTTTTAGGAAAATTCTGAACAATAATTTTTAAACCGCACTTGGGTGTGGTATTTTACCCAGTATAGATATAAACTTTGACACTGTTACTTTTGGTTTTATTATTATTCCTCTTTCCCCCCCTTTTTTATTTTTTCTTCTGCTATTCCTAGTCGGGTTTCTAGCCACCTCTCCACAGGTTTGAGTTTATAATCCAATATAAACATGCTTTAATATTTTAAAGTAATCCTATTCCCAGGACTGGTCAGGTTTTTTTCCCCCCACAAACAAATGTTTCCTCTTCCCATATTCACTTATTTATTGCTATGTAACAAACTACCACAAAACTTAGCAACTTAAAGCAAAAAAGAAAAAAAAAGGATGTTATTTTTCAAGATTCTGTGGGTTGGCTGGTCTCAGCTGGGCAGTTCTGCTCCACGCGGTATTATCTGGAGTCACTCATGCGATGCATTTAGCTAGGAGCTTAACTGGGGCCAGAACAGGCAAGATGATTTTACTCACATGTCTGGTGCCTCAGCTGGCGTGGCTGGAATGGTTTGGGGATAGCTAGGCCTCTCTCTTTCTGCATGTAGTTTCTCATCATTCAGTAGCCTAGTCTGAGTTTCCCCGTATGGTGACTGGATCCCAAGACAGGGAAAGTGGAAGCTGCAAGGTCTCTTAAGGCCTGATCCCAGAAATCACAGAGCATCACCTCCCAAAATTCTGTTGGTCAGAACAAGTCCCAGGGCCAGCCTAAGTTCAGATGGAGGGGATATAGACATCACCTCTTGATGGTAAAAGTGGCATGAATGCACAGAAATGGGGGAATGGTTGGTGGCCATATTTGCATGTAATTTACTACTCCTTATGCAGAAAAATGATGCCAAATGGACTATTTTGCTTGAGAGTGGGTGCAATGAAAATTGAGGCTTTTCATAAATTTTATATTTAACAATATTATGTAATCTTTGTATGGGAAATAGTACAGGTTATAGTTTTATATAAAACTCTGGGTCCATTAAAGAGAGAATGAATGTTCTTTTCAAGTAAACAAAAGAGATGAGTTTTGGAGTTAGGCACTTGAATCTTGGCTCTGTCAGGTCCTAGAAGTAGGACTTTGAGCAACTTTCCCTTTTAGTCCTTCACTTTTCTCATTTGTATTTATAGGATTATTGTGAGGATTAAGTGAGCCAACATATGCAAAGTGATTAGAAAAATGCCTGGCACACAGTAAGTAAATATTAGGTTTAAGTATATAAATTATTATTACCTATTGTTATGTAACATAGCAACACCGTTGTCTTATACCTCCAGGAGCTGTAAAGTTCTTTGTAATCTTATTAAACTTAATCATTAATGCTGACTACTTCCCCTGCCTCCCCCACCGCCTGCCAACTAAAAGTAGGAAGTTATCTTTACTCTTTTACAGGTGGAACAACTGGCTGATTAACAGGAGTTCTAAAGAAGTGATTTACCAACTTTTAAAAAATTGCAACCCATATTGAGAAATACAGTTTACACTGTAGCCCAGGACATGCAGAGATATTCACCCACACATAATACTATGCAAATGTTTCATGAAGAATACTTATCCTCAAGTTTTGCTATGAACTGTTTTTGTTCTGTTCTTTATCAGTCAATTGACAACAAAATGTTGGTTGTCACCCACTATTAATTTCATTACCTACCAAATGGTTCTAAGTTATATCTTACGGTTAACGGAGAATAGAAATTATTTTTTTTCAAAGCCAGTCAAATTTAGCAGTGGGGGGTTATATACCAACTTTAGTGACACTAATGTTAATAAGTTCTGATAACCCACTACCATCGGACCAACCAGAGAATAGAATATTAAAACACACTAGACTTTCGGCCCAGGGGTTGTTTCAGGTGTGGTGCCGTAAGAATATGCCATATGTAATTTCCACTCAGGCCAGCTTGGTTATAGAGCAAAAAGCTCTTTTATAAATAGGGCCTGATCTCCCTACTCAAGAGGCTTCATAAATTCTTTCAGTGGGACATAGGGGGCCAGGGAAGGAATGTGTACAGTAAGTGTTGTGTTTTTTTTGGTCCTGCAATTAACAAAGTTCCTTCTTGTTTGTTTGGAGCTACATGGAGCTAGGTTTGAATTCCAACTTCACAACTTACTACTTTGTATTCTTGAACAGTTACTTAGACTCAGTTTTGGAGTCTTGGCTTTTTTGATTTGTTAAAGTAATACACAAATAATATCTACTTTGAGTTGTGAGAATTAAATGAGAACACATACACAAAAGCCTAAGCAAAGTGTTTCGCACATATAAGACACTCATAATTCATTTCTTGCTTCCTCCCCCAATAATGGATCACAAACCCCTGAATTCAGTTATTATTTAGTTTATATGTTTTGTTTTTGGGGGAAAGCTAAGCTTTGGTACAATACCTACTATAGTCAAACGCTGTTATTTCTTTAATGCAATGTAATTTCTGCAACCACGGATTATTCCAATATTCTATCTAATAATAGTTAATGGTTATTAATTATTTTGGGATATGGATGTGAATTATGAGATAATTTTGTGTTCTCAAGTCTCATTTGGTAAAATTTGGATTGATTTCCCAGTTATCAACACAATCGTGGAAAAATTTCCGAACACAGAAAACATTTCTCACTGTTGTGTAGCTAATAACTGGAAAAATAAACATGACGTGCACTACTTTTCTCCTTGGATTCCGCACTTAAGGTTATCAAGTTCTAAAAACCCCTGGACTTTTCATGATTGGTTACTTAGCTTTCAAGGAGGAGTCAAAGGCAAGTACCTAGATCCTAGGTTGATAGGATCATCCCACATATCCTAGCTGGTGGATCTGTAGGATGGGGCTGGTCAGTTTAAAATTTCTGCCTTTGAGGCTGGGATTTTGTGTGTATGAATGGGAGAAGGAGGCCGTGACACATTTCTCCCCTCCAGTGGCTCGACCCAGCCGTGTGCCGCCGCCGCCGCTCCCACGTGGCAGCTTCAGATAGCGCAGCGCCCGGCGGGGGGCGGTGGGCGGGACCGCAGACCCCTCCCTCGGCTCTCCGGCCCTTCCCTGCGGCCTGCGTGGGCGCGCGCTCGGTCCTCCACCGCCAGGGGGCGGGCGCGGCTTCCCGGCGGCGGGGGCTCATTGGTCGCGGCGGGGCAGCGTGGGAGGAGGCCCAGAGGCGAGCTGGCTTTCTCCCGGCCACTCGCCGGGGTGAGGGGAAGCCGGAGGAGCCCGGGAGGAAGCGGAGGCGCGGGCTGGAGGCGGCGGGTGCCGTCGGCCTCCGGCAGGACTGACCGCGGGGAGGCCGGAAGGCGGGCGCGCGGCGGAGAGGCGGGCGGGAGGCCGGTGAGACGGACGGGGAGGCGGACGGAGCCGCGGCTGAGGTCGGGGAGGGACGGAGGGAGGCTGGGGGAGCCGGACGCCCACCTCCACCCTCACTTACCCTCTGCGCACCCTGCGGTCGCCGGCGGGGGGCGGGCCCCGGGGCGCGCCCGCGTCGTCAGGCGCGTGGGGCCGGGGGGAGGGCGCCGGCAAGACCCGGGACCCAGCGCGCGTTTGGCCGGAGGTCTGGGCCGCCGCCCCGGCATCTCCTGCCCGGCGCCCCCTGGCTCTGCGGAGGGCGGGGCGGCGCCTGCACCTGGCGCGGGGTCTCGGCGCTCCCGCCTGGGGCTGGCACCTGGAGCGCGCCTTCAGCGCGGTGGTGGCTGCGGCTCCAGCGCGGTCTGCGTAGTAGGCGCTCTGGGGCGGGCGGGGCGTTGGGTGTTGCATTTGAACTCTCTGGAGGGCCGTCTTGACTCACTTGTAAAGTTTTAGTGTCTCCTAAACTGGAGGTATGGTTTATTTTTACAACCTATCCGGTCCTTTGGTGTTCTGTGTTATTTCTTTTCGTTTGGTGACTACTATCCCACAGTTCTGGACCATGTATGACGATTAGTGCCCGTAGATCTAAAAATATAAATGACGGGTTGACGATTTGAGATTGAGATCTCCAGCTGTTTTGGGGTGGAGGTGATGTTTTCATCTCCTTCTACCTTAAAAAAAAAAAAAGATTTCCTGTAATACAGATCTGCTGTTCTAATTGATAGAATTTTTTTGGTTTCTTTTTATTTAGTCAGAAATATGTGTACAGTGATACTAAATAATATTAGATTGCTTATTATGTACTCGGAACTGTGCCAGCTGCTTTCATGTGCACATTTAATTCTCACAACAGCTCAGTGAATAAGTCCTTTTATCTATCGTCCCAGTTTTACAGATGAAAATATAAACTCCATAGAGGTTAAAGGTCGGTGCTGACAGCAGATCCCCAGATCCTTTGGACCTGTGACTACCCTATGGGACTAGTGGTGTACTGTTACATTTTCCAAAGTTTTGGAAACATTGCTGTTAATCATACAGTGTGCCTTATGGAGTATAAAGAGATCTCCATTTAACTTAGAAAATAAAAATTAATAACTCACTGAATGCCATTCAACAAGAAATTGGCAGAATCAGCAAATTATCATTGTTTGTGTCATACCATTGACCTGTACTTCTTTTTAGAGGCTGCCATTCTCTTGAATTCTCTGGCTGTTTACTGATGTAGTTATATTTTCAGTTTTATACACGTGGTAGAAGCATATTTGCATCACAGACTGTTATGTTTTCTCAGCTCATTAAATAGCATTTCTTGATAGGAAGAAGTAAAAAGAGTTCCATCTAATAATTGTCAACCTGGGGACTTCTGTGAATCACCAGTGGGACTTTTTAAAAGGACATAGGCCACATTCCCCAAAGTCCCCATTGTAGGGGGCTTCTGTCTTTCAAAAAGGAGTCAAATTAAGACTGAACACTACTGGGTTAAAGTGACTTTCAAGATAAACTTAATGGATGTTTTATTACAATTACAGAGTTTTAATATGGATCGGTACCTTAAGCATTGTTAATTAATCTTTCATAATTTATGAAGATACATTAAGAAGGAAAAGGTAACTGGAAAAAGGGTCAAAGGGGCTTAGCAACTGTTGAATGGCAAAAAGTAGTGTTCCCTGTGGGGGATCATAAGACTTTTATATTTTTCACCATATATTTTAGGTTTTAAATGATGAGTCTCATTTTTCAAAAATTTCTATAATTTAAAAAAAAATTAGAGTGCCTACCATGGATACTATAAATTAGACATCCTAGGCCCTCAAAAGCTACTTTTATTTTTTATAAGGCAGGGAGTCTTTAATTTTTTTACATTTTTTAATCTTTATACCCATTTCTTAAAGCTGAAAGGTGTAAGACCCAAGAAGCAAAAGATTTTTGTCTTAGGGCTCACAAAAATCCATCTAGTTCAGAGCTTAGTAAATAGCAAATATTTGTTTTGAATTTAGTCCAGAAGGGTCCCTCTTCTTGGGATCAAATAATCTGGATTTTAAACAATAGTTCTGCTTTCAGTTACTTCATGAATGGCACTGACCAAATTACTATCATGCAATACTTATTTTCTTAATCTGATTGGGGATACTGAACAAGGTGATTTCCCAAGATCTTTAAACTTTAAAAGGTTTTGTGATTTTTTTTTTTAAATGCAACTCCTGAAATACAATCAGCTGACTTTCTCACAGAGGAGGAAATTAAAGTGTTCAGATACCTCTAAGCCCCCACAGTGTACCCCGTTAATATTCTTTCACTCCCTTTTTCATTGGCCTGTTCTATTTAGTTGAAGCTATTATGTTACATTTCCCTTGTTTACAATCTAATTTTTTAATCTGCTATTGATTTTTCTAGCTTCATTTTGGTGAGTTTTTTCTTTCCAATTTTCGTCCTTAAATTTAATTCATATAACATAGAATTTTCCATTTTAAAGTGTACAATTTAGTGTCATTTAGCACATTCACAGTGTTGTGTGACCATCACCTCTGTTCTAAAACATTTCGTTACCCCAAAAGGGGACTTCTCATATCCATTAAGCAGTTATTCCCCATTCCTTCCTCCTCCCAACTCCTGGCAACCACTGATTTGCTTTCTGTCCCTATGGATTTATCTGTTCTGGATATTTCGTAAAAATGGAACCATACAATATGTGTTCTTTTGTGCCTGACTTCTTTCACCTAGCATAATGTTTTAGAGGTTTATCCATGGTGTAGCATTTATCAGTATTTCATTACTTTTTATGGATGAATAATGTTCCATTGTATATTTCATTGATATATACCATTCCATATATATCATTCCATTGATAACGGGCCACATTTTGTTTACTCATTCATCTATTAATGGACCCTGGTGAGTTTTTATGTGCCAGTGAGAAGTCAGTTCCTGAATTGATTTTTCTGATAAGCTCTACAAGGCTTTTTAAGGTAGTGTCATGGTATCAGGTGTGCTACCTAACTAACAATACCATTCATTACCTGCAGTTAAGTGGTCATTAAATGAGTTCTGACGGACGTATAGTCAACAAAAATGAAATTTTAAATTGGTTTCAGTTAATACATTTTTGGAAAATTTTACACTAGAAGCTTCTTACTGTCTGTTCTTTGCAAATGGCTACTGTTGAAAAAGTTAAACTGAGGCACAATAAAATTTTAGAGTTTATTTGAGCAAAGAATGAGTCATGAATTGGACAACTCCAGACCAGAAGTGGTCCGGGGGCTCCCCCAAGGGAATGCAAGAAAAAGGCTTTTATAGGAGGGACACAGAAGTAAAGCAAAGAAAACATTTGATTGGTTACGGTTACATAGTGGCCTTGTTTGTTCTATCCTGTTGGAAAGTTCCTAGTTTTTATAATTGTAAGTTTGTCTGTTTCTGATTGGTTGAATTTAAGTTCTGCTTTTATTTAATATAGGCATTTATAAGAAATAGCTCAAGTTAAGTTTTGCATATGTTTGTAAATCAAGCAAGCTTGAGGTCACTTATGAGGCCTATCTGGTTGTGTCTGCTCAGGGATTCTTCAGGTCTGGTCTCCAGTTTAATTTACTTTAATACTGCTAACTTGCATTCAGTTTTTGTGGTAGAAATGGTGTGCTAATATTGCATTTCATCCAGGTCCCTTGGGCAGATGGAACCACTCTGTTCCTCAATTTCTTCACATAGAAGCTTTGACTGACAGAATTATGTCAATCCTGGTGCACTGAAATTCTGCAGACTACTTAAAGACAGTGTAAGTGGAGTGGATATTTAGGGGAATTCTACAACATTTATTTAGAACAGGAACCTATAACTTGTCATCTGGTATAATGTAAAATAGTTACATAAGATGAAGACAGCAGTTACAGTGTATGTCAGTTTGTGCTTTTCTCTAATCCTGCTTTTTTTTTTTTTTAAGTAATTTATGAGCTGGACACTTCATATACCCTATTTATTTTCAACTTGTTATAGTTAAAATGTATTTAGTTTTATTTTTGTCATTGTTCCCAATAATATCTATTTCTTTCTGCCGATTTATTCATTCTTCCATCTCCCCCTGGATGGTATAGTGTAGGATTAAGGTAGTTTAGATTACAACTTTTTAAACAATTGTAGAACTCTGAAGGAGTGGGCAAAACTGAATGTCCTTTTGTAGGGTTCTGTCTTCTGTTTTTGGTATGTTTGTGCTCTGGGTTACAGAAATCTAATCACCACTTCATTTCCTCAACTGGATTATAAATTTTGAAGCAAAATTCTGCTTTGATAGACAAAAACTGCAAGAAAACATTTGGGTAATTTTAAATCTAATACTCTTTTTTTTAACCATTCCAAACAGGAGTTCTTTTTTCCCTATTTCTCTCCACATTTTCTCCAGATTTATTCACTGTCCACCTCTCCCTCTTTACCCCCACAGAAGACCTGTCCTGGGGTCAGGCTGATTTCCATTCATTGTACAGAAAAGAGTGAAAATTCTTGTCATATGAATTTTACTTTTGGGTTTTTTTGTCCTAGATCTGCCTGCCTTTTTTTCTCTAACTCTTGTGCATTTGAATTGGTATGCTGTAGATCTGAAGTTCTTAGATCTGAGCATGAATGAGAATCACCTGGGCAGCTTGTTAAACCTGCAAAAGTTTCAATCTCCACCCCTAAGGCTTCTGATTCTCCAGGTCTGTGATTGGCTCAGGAGTTTGCATTTTAAAAAGCACTCTAGTAATTGTGATTTCTGTGTTGTGAGTAACACTGTAGTTAGGGCTTCATACAACTTGATACGATGTTTCATTGAATCTGTGATGCCATAGTTTATAAGCTACACTAATATTTTATATAGTACTA
Organism: Daubentonia madagascariensis; assembly: GCA_023783475.1. Taxonomy (NCBI): domain Eukaryota; kingdom Metazoa; phylum Chordata; class Mammalia; order Primates; family Daubentoniidae; genus Daubentonia; species Daubentonia madagascariensis. The sequence continues at coordinate 31,226,847 of JAKFHU010001569.1, forward strand.
AGAAACAAAAATGTTATAAGCGTCCTCCTGGGTTTAGACATGTTAACATGAGGGAAGCAGTGTGCACCTTAAAATTAATAAAATAGGGTGTTAAGTGCCTAAGGAACCAGAGGCCCCCCCCTTATTATCTTAAAGGGTTATTATGAGACATAGGGGATACAAGATAAAAGAGTTTTAACTCATTTCTTAAGATCTTTTACCATGTAAAATATTTGTAAAGAAGAGTTTATATAAGGTGTCGTTACTTGATGTCTATTTGTAATGAAAAATATACTGATGACTTTGTTTTAAAGTGCAACTTAGGTGTATTTTGGGGTATAATGCACTTCAGTTTGGCCACATATTTTTGTCCTACTTGTTTCCAATCATTTATGTGTTGGTGGCTCAGTTCAGAAGTCTTATGTCTAGCTTCCTTGTAATTTAGTGATTTCTGTTTTGTAATTACAGTCCACTGAAATATTTACTTAATGTTTCATTGACACCGGGTGTGACATGATCATTTGATCATTTCTTTAACCATCTTTTTTCTACTGAGAGTCCATAGCCCTCATTAATGCCAGCTAGCTGATAATACATGTATACAACAACCACATACCACCCTGTATTGGGAAGTTTTAGGATGTAGTGGTAATTGGGTGAACACCAAATCTGTGTTGGAGTAAACCTGAACTCTGGCTGCCAACTCAAAAAGAAATGCTGTGGTGGCATATTGAGTATTGAATGAGAGAATATCTGTAGGTTAGAACAAATCTTTCCCCACTAATAAGAATTGTGAAGAGCAACCCCACCTACTTATGGTGATTCCTTCAGTGGTATTGTCTGGGAAAATGAAATATAGGAAAAAGTTGCTTAGCTATGTTAGATTTGGGGATGGGGGAGCAGAGCACAGGTCCATTTAGTTTTTAATCTCTTAAAAGTGTTTTTGGAAAATAGGGTTAAATGCTTGTTGATCCACTGAGATATTTCAGAAATCTGGTATCTCTGAGTTCTGAAGAGGAAAGAATAACTCTAGGTCTCTTTTGCTAATTCACACTGCAGGAATTGTACTATGAAATTCTTAACATTGAAATCGATCATGTTGAAATACTTACGCTCTTAGGATGTGTAGTATGTGTGGTCTGTCAGGCTTGGCTACTTCTCCCTACAATAAGTCTTTGGGGCAAAGTTGATCTAGGTGGAGCACTTTCCTAATTTAGTCAACCACTTTTGCTAGTCTGCTTTTAACTGGAGGGACAAGTGAGTATTATAGTTGTATCTTGCCCATTTTCATTCTTAGAAGAATACAGTTTTATCTAAGTTGCTGTAAGTCAGAAGTTTTCTGAGGTATTACTGTCTCCATTCATTGTAAGGAGAACAAATGACAGGCAAAGTGTAGCAATTTATAGTGGATTGTTGAGAAAAGATAAAATCTACCCAGTATAATCCCAGTTTGCTTCGTGTCTAGCATTGGTTAACATTCTAGGGGGAAATTAAAAACACTTTCTGGCTCATTTGTGCTTTTCCATGGTATACTTCTAATTCTGTTTCTTAGCTACATTTACATATTAGTCTTCTTCTAAATGTAATTTCAATATGATGCTACTTAAGAAAATAAGAAAAGCCATATGATGCTTGTTCAGGTAACTGTTAAAAAACCCTGGTGCAGATCATCTATACCCCACTCTTCCCGAGATTTTCAATAGAATATTAAAAAATTTATTCTGAAAGACTTATTTATTGGTTCAGCTGACCTATTATTTATAAGTTTTTGGTCTGTTTCTTTGCAATCTCACCTTTTGGGGGGGTACTTCACAGAAGGAGTAGATACATTTGTATCATTTTCCTCAGTGATCTTTTGAAAAATTTGTTCTTAGCATTATAGAATTCATATGGATTCCCTCGCTTCCTTCACACCCACAAAATTTTGGCTTTTGCTCCTTTTTTCTCCCTAGTCAAATGTAGGTTTAGTTTGGTCCTTTAAAAATATGGGATACTTTTCTAGTTGTTAAGTAGTCATTTAAAAAATTTCCCTTAATCATCATCAGGTCATACCCACTTTTAAAAGCTGTAAAACAGGAGAAAGAGAGAAAGTGTGTGTTAAAATGGTAGATTCTTTTAAAAGGATGTATTTTCTAGGATTCAGTACAGAGTGTCCTGCTACTACCAAATACTTTCTCAAGTTAGTAATTGGATTTTTAATTTTAATTATTTAGTGTTAAAAATACCAAGTTCTATTAAGTTTGGAATGTTTATAACACAATGATAGTGGTGAAAATATCATACTGAGTTTTTAAATGTTAAAATTTTTTCAAATGAATGCAATCTTCCACCCCACTCCATTTTGTTATTTCAAAATTGTATTCAGTCTGGCAAAGATGTGTGTGTGGTGGTATCTGGGTGAGACAGGGCACTTGATAGCATTCTGTATCTCCTATAGTAATAACTCATTATTAAAGAAAAGGTTTTTTTTAAAGGTAAATATTTGAAATTTCACGAGTTGGTCAAACATCAGATGTAGTTACCCTACTCTTTTTTAAGCCCGTAACAAAAATAATCCCATATAAACACCCACATAAGGAAACAGTGATGTCAGTCTTTCCCCACCAACATAATTTTATAGTTAATGAAGTAGAATATGGTAAGATTAATTTTTATCCATTTCTTTGTATCTTCTGGGATTGGTTTGGAAGCATTACAGAGTCTAGATTTATTCCCACCTTTGCTACAGATAGTTTCATCTGTAGGAAGGGAAGGATTTTTTTCCTTCCTTTGGAAGAGGATCCATTCTGTTGTTTTTCATGGAGTATATACTTTCCAAGGAGAGCAGTTGATTATGAAAATGTGTAGTGAACTCATATAGAGCACAGAAATTAGGGTTTGATCTTTCCTACATCTGTAGTAGTACTTCTAAGAGGGCTAATAAGAGCCATGTGGAAGTTGAATATCCTGCACATAACCTAGCAAAAAATGTTAGATTATTGGGGCATGGTCAGGAAAGTTTTTTATTCATTCGTTTGCTTATTTAGAGACAGTGTATCTTGTTATATTGCCCAGGCCAGCCTTGAACTCCTGGGCTCAAGTGATACTCCCACTTCAGCCTTAGAGTAGCTGGGACTACAAGCGTGGGCCACTGTGCCCAGCTTGTACCTTTATTTTTACATTTTTAAAATTTTTGTTTTTTATTCCTCTATCTTAAGGGTTGGCAAGTTATGACACATAGGCATATATGACCCACAAGCCAAGATTGGTTTTCACATTTTGAAGTGGGTTGAAAAAAAAAAGAATTTTGTGACACATGAAAATTTCATGAAATTCAAATTTCAGTGTCCATAAATAAAGCTTTATTAGAACACAGTTGGACCCATTCATTTACATATTGTCTGTGGTTGCTTTCTAGCTACAACTGCAAAGTGGAGTAGTTGCAATAGAGACTATGTGGTTCACAAAGCCTAAAAATATTTACCATTTGGCCCTTTTACAGAAAGGGTTTGCTGACACTTGCTCTATTTTATTCACATAAATGCAGTTATTTATTGCAAACAGCTTTTTTAAAAAAATCATACTTTGTAAATATAATGTCAGAGTAACTTGCCCTAGTGGCTTCTAGTTGTAGCATTCTTTTGATTTCAGTATTATCTCGTTTTCCTCTTTAAGTGCTCTGGGGATAAAAATTTAGTTTTCTACATTCTGGTCTTGGGGATCTGTATTACTTTGGGTTCTCTAGAGAAACAGAGCCAGTAGGATAGATAAATAGATATTAATAGGTATAGCTCTAGATATACATTCCTTATAATAAATTATATATAGATACATCTAGCTCTTTATAGATGTAATTTATCATATTTTTTATATATATATATATATATAAAATTATAAGGGATTGGATCACATAGTTATAGAGGCTGAGAAGTCCAGGATTTGCAGTTGACAAGTTGGTGGCCCAGGAGAGCAGATGGTGTAGTTCCAGTTTGTGTCCGAAGGCATTGTCCCAGCTTGAAGACTGGCAAAGAGAGCAAATTCTTCCTTAGTCAGCTTTTTTTGTTCTATTCGGGATAAGATCCACCCACATTGGATAGGGCAATCTGCTTTACTTAGTCTATAGATTCAAATGTTTATCTCATCCGGAAGCACCATTACAGACAAACCCAGAATAATGTTTAACTAAATATATAGGCATCATGTGGCCCAGTCAAGTTGACACATAAAATTAACCATCATGGGCCCTAAGTGTATTTTACATCTATCTGTTTGCACTTTGACCTTTTTTCTTGTTCCTCTTGAAAAGCCCCGGTTCCCATGAATATATTAGAATCATCTGAACTTACTCAGTTGATTCAGTTAAAATTGTTGTTTGGCCAGCACTGAATTGAAGTTGGATTGAATTGAGTGATAATTTCTTTATATTTGTAGTATTTTCTGGTTTAATTGTTGTTTGTTAATATTAAATATATATATCAATGGGTGTATTTGTATGCTTCATATTCTTGTATCATTTCTGTTGGTGTGGGGTTCTGACACACAAGCTTAGTCATTTTGACAGAACTTTCAAATCTCTGGAATGGCTAGTTTGCAGCAGAAAGTAGCAGTTCCTAGGGCAATTTGCAAAAGCCAAATTGATTGGCATGGCATTTTGTCAACAAACCTCTTGTATTAGAGTATGTCAGTAAGCAGCTGAGGTGAAAAGGAAGTGGATTTGTTGGTGGTATGTGCTTCTTACTCTTCATATGACCTTGGACAGATCTCCTGACCGCATCTATAATTTTGTTATAATACCCACTACAGCTTGAGGTATGGTGGGAAGATTACGTAAAATAAGAATGTGTGTGAATTGCCCCGCTCTATGTATGCATTATTACCTAGTTTTTGTTAACTGGCAAGACATCCCCCTCCTAGTAAACAGTTGTTTTCATGACGTATGATATAGAGTGACGTTCTTGTAATTCACCTGATTTAGTCCACTTCTCAGGGAAAGTATAGAAGTATCATTTGACCTTTGCTCTCTTGTTCCTGAAGTTAATGGGTTCTAGAAGAATGCCTCCTTATTCACATGGTAGCCTGATTGCTACTTGACTAACGAAATTCACTAAATCAGACCAAAGTAGATAGTTGGGCCAAAGGAAATGTTTAAATTGTAAAACCTTTAATGAAATTCAGTGTGTCCATCTGAGGTCCTAGTTCAGGCTCTCTTCTTAAGTCTAGCTCACTTACATTTATCCAGTTCATTGTTTTGTTGGCCAGGGGCACAATGGTGGCCCTCCTTGCTGTTGACTCTCCTCCAGTGATTATGCACCTTACCTATTAACAATCTGATTTGGTTCAGTCACTTATGTATTTATCTAAAACACTGAAACTTGTCGTTTTGGCCTATATGACACTTGTTGAAGCAAATGTATTTCATAAATGTACTGTCTGAATTTTTTGTTTTTTTAATCTGTCCTAAAAATACCCTCCACTAATATTCTGGTTTTCACAAATGGCTCTGATTTCTATATTTCTACCTTTTAGTAAATATATAAAAATGTTGTAAACCTTTTACCTGTTGCCCCTAGATTTTGAGCTCTGAATTAATAGCAAAGGTCTTTTTCTCCCTTTACTATTGCGTTCATTTTCTCTGGACCTATTCTATCCCTGTTTGATTATTGGTGGTTCAGCTTGAGGTTTCTATTAAGCTTTTGATTCCCGCCCAAGATTATGATATATAAAGATTTTCTATGTTTTTAAATGTCCTCCTAAGAAAACAAGTCAGGAATGATTTAGAATTAGCACATCATTATAAATAGATGCTCCTTGATTTGCTCTCAACTATATTCAGTATGCCTTCTTTATCCTGATTTATACTCTTGCATCATTAATTTGCTTCTTGAGCAAATTAATTAAAGGTGTGTTATGGCTGAGAAATAATTTGATGAGATTTTAGTTTAGAGATTTTACTGAGGTTAATTCTCTAAGAAATTTTAATAAGAAACAATTGTATTCAGCTAGGCAATTGTAGTTGCTTATATTGTGGGCTTAATAGTGATGAAACAGGCTTGTTGGGAGGTACAAACTGGTGGCAGGTATATGAGGCAGTGACTAATTATACAGGTGTGACCTCAACAGGGAATGGAAACAGTGAAATAGAACAGTAAGTGTCTGGTGCCCAACTGTTTATCACACTTTCAAGGAAATTTTCCTAGGCCACACTTGGATAAGAGTGAGGTTATTTTGGAATATTAGCTGGTAGGAAAGGCATGGGTGTATTTTGAAAGCAGAGTTTGATTTTGCTGGAAGCCAAAGAGGATTTATAACCTTTTGGGGTTTTCATTTGAGAAGCTGAGGATTTTTTGTTTTTTTGTTTTTGTTTTTTTTACTTTTTATGTGATGGCTTGTGGATACTTCAGTATCTCTTGTTTCCTTTTAGTATTTTCCTATCCTGTGGCTAAGTAGTTAGTTTAAATAGATATATAACATTGACTTTTATTATGTGGAAGGTGTTCGGATAATTAACAAAGGGAAAGAAATCAATAACACGCAACTCAGTTTAAGTGTTCTTATTTCCTTCGGGTAGATTGTACAGAAGAGAGGGAGTTAGCATATGAGCATTGGACCTTCGAGTGCTGTCCAACGCCCCCACCCTCTCCAGCCCCCCTGCCTATTCCAGTGAATAAGAAAACTGGATGTCTCACAAAACTGGGTATCTTTTCAGTGTCCTTCACGGGTGTACCATTATTTTTATTTGAAGTAGTCTATGAATTACTATATCAGACAATGACATTGAAACATAAATGTCAAAATACAGTCTAAAAATAGAGAAATATGTATTGCTGGTTAATGTGACTCATTAATTAAAATTTTCTTTTGAATTTCATTCCTTTACAATAAGCTGAGTTGACTATGGACACTGTCCAGCTAAACTTGGGTATGGCTTTCCTATCAAATTCATTTACTTTTCCATTTTCTTTTTTAAATTTCACCTATCTTGATGAAGCCACTGCACTCTAGCCCAGGTGACAGAGCGAGACTTGTCTCAAAAAAATAAAAATAAAAATTTCACCTATCTTGAATTATTTCTTAGGAAGGAAACATACACATACAGGCTTTTTTTCAGCATTTGTTTCTTGTTGATACTAAAATAATATCAAAGAACAGTTTCTTCATTTAATGTATTAACATTACTCTGTCAGCTAGGCTAGGTGGCTCACACCTGTAATCCCAGCACTTTGGGCGGCCAACGTGGGAGGATTGTTTGAGGCCAGGAGTTCAAAACCTGCCTGAGCAACATATCGAGACCTCCATCTCTACAAAAAGTAGAAAACTTAGCTGGGCATGGTGGTGCGTGCTTGTAGTCCCAACTACTCGGGAGGCTGAGACAGGAGGATTGCTTGAGTTCAGGAGTTTGAGGTTGCAGTGAGCTATGATGATGCTACTGCACTCTGTCTAGCCTGGGCAATGGAGTGAGACCCTGTTTTGGGGGAGGGTGTGGGGGGGAATTACTCTGTCAATAATGATAATTGCCAGGATATTTAAAATTGCAATTCTGTACTTCTGAATATATTATTTTACAAACTTAAATTGAAAAACATGAAAAGGAAGAAGTCCCAGATAATAAAATGAGCCTTTGCTGTGAATGCTTAATGTAGTGACACTTGAATTGTGTCGTATCAAAAATGAAGTGGCATCATGTACTAGAGTGAATCAGCCAACCTAAATTTTAGCCCTATTTCTATACAAATAATTTGTTTCATGACTAGATAAGCAGCTTAACTTCTTTGGACCTCATCTGCAAACTGAAGGTTTGGAACTAAATATCAAAAGTTCCTTATAGATGTGTAATCATTGAGAATAATAAGGTATTATCTTCATTTACAAGCTTGATGGCAGATTTTTACTCTTTGTTCATTCAGTTAGGGAGCTGAGAACCCAGTAGGATAAGACACAGACCCTCCTCTTGAGGTTGTACGATCCAGCGGAAGGAGACAGGCCAATTGATAAGAATTTCTTTAATTGTCAGTATTGGTGTACTTAGAAAGAAATATCATAACATTTATTTAATTAGTTTAATATACATACTCCAAATCAAACTCAATCTAAGGAGGAATGTTCATTCTAGACCTAATGATGTTTGCCTTCTCTTGACTTTTTAGGAGCATATTTAATGAAAAGCGCCATAGACTGAAAAATCAAACATGAGGGTAGCAGGTAAGACGCTTTAGTAGAAATAATTGTGCTTTTTATGTAACCTGTTTGGTAAGTAATGATTAAAGGTGGGGATAAATAATCTTTCTTTATATTGAATGCAAAGCTGAAATATAGTAAACTAAATCATTATTTAGCCTTTTTTTAGGTGGTTGGCAAATCACAAATTGGACATTTAGTCAGTATTATGTAAAGTTTTTTTGACAAGCCTTTTGTTGAAATTACAGGTTGAGCATCTTAAATCCAAAAATCTGAAATGCTCCAAAATTTGAAACTCTCTGAGCACTGACATGACATTCACAGGAAATTCTCATTCAGGCATTTTGGAGTTCAGATTTTCATATTTAGAGTGCTCAACTGGAAAGTATACTGCAAATACTCCAAAATCCAAAAAAATCTGATATCTGAAATACTTCTGGTTCCAAGCATTTCCGATAAGGAATACTCAGCCTGTATTTATGCTAAATGTTTCAGGTTATGATTTTAATGTTTATGTTCTTATATTTTAAGCTTGTTTGCCTAATCATACAGTCATGCATCGATTAACGACGGGGATGTTGTCTGAGAAATGTGTCCTTAGGTGATTTCGTCCTTGTGCGAACATCATAGAGTGTATGTACTTAGAGTGTACTTACACAGACCTAAGTGGTATAGCCTACTACATATCTAGGCTATATGGTATAGCCTAATGCTCCTAGGCTATGAATCTGTACAGCATGTTACTGTACTGAGTACTATAGGCAATTATATTAATAACACAATGGAGAGTATTTATATATCTAAACATATCTAAATATAGAACAGGTACAGTAAAAATACAGTCTAAAAGATGAAAAATGTATAGCACACTTAACCATGAATGGAGCTTACAGGACTGGAAGTTGCTCTGGGTGAGTCAGTGGTGGGTGAATGTGAAGGCCTAGGACTTGACTTTATGCTACTGTAGACTTTATAAACACTGTACACTTAAGCGACACTAAATTTATAAAAAAGTATTTTTCTTTCTTCAATATTAAATTAACCTTAGCTTACTGTAACTTTTTTACTTTATAAACTTTTCGATTTTTAAAAATTTTTTGACTCTTTAATAATAACACTTAGCTTAAAACACAGGCACATTGTACAGCTGTACAAAAATATTTTCTTTATAACCTTATTCTATAAGCTTTTTCTATTTTTAAAGCTTAATTTTTTCTTTTTAAACTTTGTTAAAAACTAAAATGGCAACACACTTAGCCTAAGCCTGTACAGAGTAGGGATCATCAATATCACTGTCTTTCACCTCCGCATCTTGTTCTACTGGAAGGTTGTCAAGGGCAGTAACATGCCTGGAGCTGTTATCTCCTGTGATAACCATACCTTCTTCTGGAATGTCTCTGGGAGGACTTGCCTGAGGCTGTTTAACAGTTGACTTTTTCTTTTATAAGTAGAAGGAGTGCACTCATAAAAAGTATAGTATCATAGGTCCTTACTTAACGTCATTGATAGGTTCTTGGAAGCAGTGACTTTAAGCAAAAAGACTTAATACAAAACCAATTTTTTTCTCATCAACCTTATGACTAAACGACACTGACATTGAACAAAATGACATTGAACTAAACAATGTCATTAGAGGACCTGCTGTGTGAAAGATTCAATGAAATACTTGTTTTTTGCTCGGTATTTGTTAGTTCAAGTTCAATATGCATTAGTGAGGTTATGTGTAAGAACGTTAATCTGTTCATTAGGCAACATATTGAGGGAATTGAAAAACACCAATGTTTTGAAGGTAGTTATCTTTGAACATACTCATAAATAACTGGAAGGGCTGATGACCTCTTCCTACCTGTATAGTAAAAAGTAAGTATGTTTCCCTACCCCTCATTCACCCAAAGCCCTAGAAGAGATGCATATTTTACATAGAAATTTCTACTAAGTGTGTGCCCAATGTAGGAGATAACTTGTAATTTCTCAAAATCAAGATAATTAGTGTTTCTTTTAATTACCATCTTCTCACTAGCAAACCAAATATTTTCCTATGGGAGCATCTCTTAGGAGTGCCTAAAGTCAAGCTGGGTGAACAAACAAATCTTCATACTTTGGTGATAATTGTATACAATCAGGCACAGTTGATTAAACATTATGAGTATTGAACAAAAGTAACTGAGGGTCATTACAAATGCTTTTGTTGAAATTTGAAAAACTGAGTCTCTTTGTTGTAAAATTATAAAGCATCCTTTTAAATGTAACTGTACAATTGTTGAAGAAAAATATTCCCAGAAACCAAGAGCTTGTTTGTGGTTTAAATAAACATGTTGTGAATTTTTTTTAGTTGATCTTTGAGTACAGCAGGACTGACTATGATGACATGACTCCAGATGATTTTTAAAGTACATTGGTTAAGCATGGCGTTTTGAAGTAATCAAAGCAAGTTTCTCTTTCTCACATAATTCTGAATTCATTCCAGTTGAAATTAACTTTATCTTCTAGTCCATTTCTTTGATTTTGACAGTTAATTCCCAGGTTAATTGATGAGTAATTATTCACTGAGTGCTTATTTTTTGTTTGGCACTGTTCCTAGTGTAGGTCTTGAGGGAACTGCCTTTAATGAATGGGTAGGGAAGATTAGCTGTAAGTTTATTGCTTTTATTTAATCTCTTCTAATTTAGGAAAAGATCTGGTTGCCTTGAAATGTCCTCTTACGATGAGGCATCAGTGTCTGAAGTCTATGCTTTTTGGTTTGTGAGAAATAGGGACACACACTCAAATTAGTGCAGTCCATGGCTAGGAGGAAGAGGGAGTCTTATGGAAAGTTAAGAATGGGAATTGTGGTGTGGTATGGTTATACCCCTCCAACTCCAGAATTGGATGCTGGTTCTGGACTCAGGCCAGCTTTGGGGTGACCCTCTGTAACAGAAGTTCCAGAACTCTACCATCATGGACCCTCTGCTACTTTCTCCAACTCTAACTTTTTTCTCCCTTGGAGCTTCTGTTTCCTCCTGCTTCTTCTGGTGGTCCAGTGTAAGTGACTAAGTCTTGATTTAAGACTCAGTGCTGCCACTGACCAGTTATGTGAGTTTAGGCAAGTGGTCTAACATTTTAGCCTTATTTTTTTTATTTATAAAATGAAAATATCTTGAAAAACCGTGCAGATGAGATTATGCTTATAAAGCATTTAGCTCTACAGTTGGCATTCAGTAAATGGTATATGTGAGTATGTAATTTTTTTTTATATATATATTAAATGTAGCTATATGTGTATATAGCTATACTAGTATAGGTTCAGGTTTAGCTTGATGTGGAATTTAGTCTTAAACTTTCAAGTTATAAACTTGATATTTTAATCATTTTAATATTTTGGTATTGAACAGTGAAGGTTTCATATGCCAGCTTTATGGGACAGGGAAAGGTTATCTCTGGTTGCATGTGCCTATGATTGCTAGAAAATAAGATAGTAAGACTGCTGTGTGACATAGAATCTTCAAGCCCTTGGTCTTAGTCTTAAGTGATCAAGAAGAATATGCACCTGTTACCATTCATCTATTTAGCAAACAGTTGTTGAGAGTATTGCTAGATACAAGACACTCTGATAGATCCTGGAGGGAAAGAGTTCACAGCCCAGTAGAATTTTACTCTCTTATTTATGCATTAAAAATGTGGGCAATTTGTAGTTGTTCTTGAAAACAGGAAGCAGTTGTGGTTTTTGGAGGGGAGAGGTAGGAAATGGAGGAGAGAGGCAAGGATCGATTACTAGTTAGACTTCCTCACTGCCACATCATTTCTATATTAGTAGAGTGGGTTTTTTTTTTTAAGTCTCTCTCTTTTTTTTTTTTTTGGAGCAGTTTTAGATTCACAGCAAAATTGAGAGGAAGGTACAGAGATTTTCCACATACCCCCTCTCCCCACCAGCATAGCATCAATAGGGTGTTTCTGAATAGAAATGAGTAGGCTCTGAGAAGCTGTTCCTTCTTACCATCATCAGTCTTTCTGAATATCGTCAGTTCATTTCCTGTCCCCTCCTCTAGGATGCAGTCTGATCTCTTTAGGTTTATGAATTAGAATTAACGTATTTCTTTTTTACTCTTCCTTACCCACAAGTTGAGCTTGGTAGTTTTTCAGAAGAATATGGTAATTTGGTTTTAAAAGGAAGTACTGTACAAACCACTGGCTTTGTTAGGATCCCTGGATTTTATTCCTTGCACTGCCACTAATTTATCTGGGCCTTTTTCACCTCACTTCTGGGCCTTTTTTTCCACGAAGATAATGAGATGACTGCTGATCCTGTCTACCTCTTTTGTATAAACACAGATTAAACCATTATTAAGGGAGGGGAATGGAGACTGTATAGACAAATATTAATATTGTTTCTGAATAAGCTAACGAGATGTCTCTGAAATCCTAAGGGTAAGAGGAAGGTATTTCTTTCCTGTCATCTTCCATTTCCTTTCCTATCTTGCACTTCTGTTTCCTCTAGATTTGTTTAGCCATGGAGAAAAAGGGCAAGAAATGATTCGCATTAAGTAGCAAAGTCAGTGCTATTTATGAGGTGCTCTGACATAATTAAAGATAGAAAGGTATGGAAGTTTTCATTTAACCATGTTATGAAGCATATGTGATAGATGCCAAATTATGCCCCGCAGGAGTAGTGAAGGCCTGTCTTAAACCAGTACTAAGTATGAGGAGGAAGACTTTGTCATCTGTCATGCCAGGAGGGCTTATGTAGCTCTAGGAGGTGTGTTGGTTGGTGATAGGGCAATAAACCTGTTACATGTCACTTGAAACTCCTTGCTTAATGGACATCCTGGCCTCAGTATCTCCAGAAGGTCCAGTATTTTGGTAACATCCCTGTATAGTACTGCTTCTTGTATTTGAAAAGGGTTAGGAATGTGTCATCCAACAAAGTTGGTGGTAGTGTTCCATTAGCCATAGCACTTTCGTGTAGTGAACTAGCAACTGATGGGTAATTTTTTTGCATATAAAACTAGGCAGTGGCTCAAGCAGTCCTGTGTCTAGAAAGCTAGCCAATCTGAGACTTCTTTGATCAGGAAAATTATTTTGATGAATTGTTTGTACAGTTTTTGTTGTAACTCAAGTAAAATTAAGATCCAATAGATAAAAAATAGAAATTTATTAGTCCCAAAAAAGTTTTTTTTATAAACTTACATTTTTCATAGAAATGCATAACAAAAGTTCTGTGGGCTTATAAACTCACACTGAATTATTTCTGTCTTTTACCTAGGTGCTGCAAAGTTGGTGGTAGCTGTGGCAGTATTTTTACTAACATTTTATGTTATTTCTCAAGTATTTGAAATTAAAATGGATGCAAGTTTAGGAAATCTATTTGGTAAGTTTTATTTTTTTCCTTTCTTAAATCTTATTTTTAGTGTGGTTGTCTAAATTTTTATCAGTTCTCTGAGTCATCCTGCTGTTAGTCTATCTAGAAAAGGAAATGTAATTATATCAGTAAGTGTGATTTTATTAGAATATTCTCAAATATACAATAAGAGGTCTTAGAATTCAGTATAAAGCATGAATCTTCTATTCAACATTTTGAACATATACAATGAGTCTATTTTATAGATGCTTAGGGGAATTAATCATGATGTTCTAAATGCACATTGTGTCTTAGATATAACACCTCCAAGCTTAAATTGTTTTCCTGTTTGAGTTGGCTGATAGAAAATTTGAAGCCATATCTAGCCCTCAGTTGCCAAGTGAGTAGGAGTCAGAATAATGCATTGTAGATAACAGCCATAGAAATCTGTCTCACTTTCCTACCCTTATTTTCCCTTTGTGGCATTTTTCTTTTTACCCATTCATTTAGTGTTGCTGTATTGTAAGTGTACCATTAGAAGCTCCTTAACACAGTTTTTAACGGAATCTTTAAGTTAATAAAATAAGTTATCATTTGAAATGTTTTCATAGGAGCCAATTATATATAATGCTGTTTTAGATGGTTGTATATGAATATCTCATTGAATCTCAAATAATTGTCAAGTATGCATTTCTCTTCTATAAGTATACGATTATGATAGTGAAGAATAGAATTTAATGTTTACATATTAAAGTGGGAAGTAATTACTTAACTAAGGCTCTATATAAAATCACAGCCATGCATTGCTTAATGATGGGGATATATTCTGAGAAGTGTATCTTTAGGCGATTTTGATTGTTGTGCAAACATCATAGAGTGTACTTACACAAACCTAGATGGTATAGCCTACTACACACCTAGGCTATTTGTTATAGCTTGTTGTTCCTAGGCTGCAAACCTGTATAGCATGTTACTGTACTGAATACTGTAGACAGTTGTAACACAATGGTAAGTATTTGTGTATCTAACCATAGAAAAGGTACAGTAAAAGTACAATATTATAATTTTATGGGACCACCATTGTATATGCATCTGTCATTGACTGAAATGTCATTAGGTGGCACATGACTGTAATTCTCAGTATCTTCTGGAGACTGTAAGCCTTTATTATTCGAAGTTAGAGAAGCTGTTGATATTATAGATCCTTGTACTTACACTGAATAAGCTTTGACTAAAGTGTTAAGATATTAAATAATTGAGCATGAAAGGTGAGATTATGAACCCTAGAAACAGTATTTTGACCTAGTAGGCAGAAATCAAACGAAAGAACTTTGAGATCTCTGGAATAGTGAGTTTTGCTTTCCATAAATTAATGTTTGAAAGAGATTCCCAAGGCCTAATTCACTCCCTCTCACACATCATCTCAAGACTTCCTTATACCAGTGGGTCTTAAACTTTAATGTCAAAAGAATCTCCAGAGAATCTTGGTAAATACAGATTCTGATGCAGCATCTGGGATGGGGCCTGAGAATCAGCATTTCTAACAAGCTCCCAGGTGATGCTGAGATTCCTATCCATGGACTACATACTAAGTATCAAGGCTTTAGACAATTCAGCTATGTAGTCCTCAATTTCTGTATAAACATTTTCAGGTGACTTTGCTTACAATGACTGCTTAAAAGTACTTCCTTGTATAGATTGAGCATCCCTAATTAGAAAGCCCCAAATCTAAAATGCTCCAAAATCCAAAACTCTTTGAGCACTGACATGATGCTCAGAGGAAATGCTCATTGGAACATTTTGGATTTCCGAGTTTCAGATTAGAGATACTCAACTGGTAGGTATAATGCAAATATTCCAAAATCTGAAAAAAAATCCAAAACACTTGTGATCTCAAGTATTTTGGATAAGGGATACTTAACCTGTATGGCACGGGATTCTGTCTTTTGTACTGTCAAGTAATTTCAATCCACTGATTTTGTTTCTGCCTGCTGGAGCTCTCTTCTACATCACTGATCTCTCAGAGAAATTGTGGTCATAGTCCTTCAGACCTTCTTTTTATAAGTTTTTGTCTTTTCAAGTAATGGAATCCTCCTTTCAGCTATTCCTCTTGATGTAGTGGTTGTTTTCCTCCTGAAGCTGTCTGTTGTTCAGCACCCATCTTAAGAGAAGTATCCAGGATCCAGCATAAAGTGGTTATTGCAAAGTACAGTGAGACTTAACTTGTTCTGGTCTGTGTCCTTCTGTTATTCCCTAATGGCCAACCTGGTGGCCTTTGAGAGTACACCTGGCTTCATTTGAATGATGGGGCAGAAACCAACCACATTGAAGGCATTGAGAACTTATTCTGTGTTGCTCTGGAAGCAATATACATAGCTAATGCTTCTAAGAAATGTTGATGGTTAGGTGAGAAGATTATGAGGTGGTAGCTGGACTCAAACACATTGTACATGTTTTTCTTTTTTAAAGTAATGGAGAGAGTTTCACTTGTCTTAGGTGAAAATTCAGTGAATGACAAACTAACAAGAAGAGATTGAACAGACAAGGAAAGGAGGATCCTTTGGAGAAGGGAGGCAATGGGACCATTGGTACAAATAGAAAATTACTCTGGGAAAAGGCCCACTGTTTCCAGAAAGAAGAGTGGAGAAGAGGCTGAGTGAAGCCACAGTGTGTCCCGGTCATTATACACATGCCACTGGTGATTCCCCTGCAGTGGTACTGCTCATGGCTGTCCCCACCAGTTGTCCTCCATCTTTGTCCTAGTTTGGATCTTCATGTCTGGTCTGGACTGTTTTTATAAACATCATAGTGATAGCCCTTTGTCTCTTTCTCATCTTTGCTATCTGCCTATCTCACTGCTGTCAATGCCATTCTCTTAAAACTGAACAACCTTTAGTACTTCTAATTACTGGAGAATAAAACCCAAACTCCCTACTTAGGGTGGCACCCAAAGTCCCCAGCCTGCCTTCTCAGCTGTTCTCTACCCTTCCCCACCCTGAGGGTCACACTTGCTATGCCAGTCTGCACATAACCTACAGACACAAACCCTGTCCTTTTCTTGCATACCTTGGCCTTTGCACATGCTGGTTCCTCACCCTGCACATCTTTCGCATCTCCCCAGCATCTGTTAATCCTTCTTGTTTTTTAAAACTCTGCATAAATGCCCCTTCGTTGGAGAAATTGTGCTTGAACTACCTTCTTTCCCTATTACAACATATTGCTCTTTTTCTGAACTGTTCTAATTGCATAGTATTTATATCTCAATTTGGCATTAATTTTATTCTGCCTTACATTATAGAATTTTTCTGTTTTTCTTTTTCATGTGTCTGTATCTCCTTACCAGAGAATGAACCTTGAGGGCAATAATATCTTGATGCTTCACCCAGCATCTGGCACTGGGCCCTGTTGATAGTAAATGCTAATTGAAAATAAATGTAGGTAACTGAGGATTAGGATTTTTGTGTGGGAAGGAAGATATTTCCAAAGTGGGATTCATTTAAAGCTGTATTAGTTGGAAAATCACTGGTAGTCAGCTATGAACAAGCTCTGAGCTACTTTAACCAGAATAGTTGTCTCTCATAATTTTTATGTTAAGAACCTACAAGGTTTTATTGTGTGTAGTTTAGCAATTTGATTTAGGCATTCTTAGGACAGATGGGTTTTTTTGATGTCATAATTGAAGTAGTACATTGTATCTATATAACCTTCCTGGATTCCAATCTATTGCATTGGTGAAAGTTTAATTTGTGGGCTTTTATTTTAATTCTCATTCAGACCATTAGCAAAGATGGATATATGGTTATCTTTGCCAGTTTTTTAGCAGCTAACTTAATATGCCAAAGGGTAACAATAACAAGTTTAACCTAGCAATAGAATTGTTGCTATAATCAGTACCTTAGGGACCCATAAGATTAAATATGGTTCTTTTGGTGGTGAGTTTTCCATTTTCTCCACTTGTTGATATAATAACTTGATAGTTTAAATTATTTTGATTTAGCTTTATTATATAGTATCATTTTAGAAAAATAAAACAAACTTATTTCTAGAAATTAATAATGAAACTTTTAGTAGTTGAAATTACCAGTTTATTAACTGTGATTTTTTAAGCCATTTTTAATAAAACTTTATTTTGAGAAAATTGCATATTTACATGCATTTGTAAGAAATAAGGCAGAGAGATCCTGCATACCCTTTAGTTAGTTTCTCTAATTGGTGACATCTTATAAAACTATAATACAGTGTCACAACCAGGACATCAACATGGATACAACCCACCAGTCTTACTCAGAATTGTTTTTTCATGTACTGTTGGTTTTCAGCATATACTTAGCTAGTAAATGTACTGAATACAGTCCAAATTATTTTTGCATATATTGCTACAGTAAATACCTTAATGTTCCATTGAGTTGATTTATTTTTACCTTTTCAGATTTAAACCATTGATAAATAATGTATACATAAATTACTTGCAACCTTATTAAAAACTAAAGTACAAAATAGTTCTGATTCTTTAGCCTGACTTATTGAAAGACATTCCTTGGTGAAACCAAGTCAGAAATATTTAAGATTGTTCCTTGAAGTAAAATGTATGTGTTGAAAGGAATTAAGGAGTAAAGCTATCAGAATGAGGGGGAAAAGCTTGCAGGAGAAGAGGGATTTTTGTGTTTGTACATTGTGCCTGTGTTCTATGCTTGGACAACACCCTTATTTATGATACTTAATTTACCTCTTTGGTCCCCAGGTGCTAGCATTTTCAGAATTTCAGGCCTTTTGGTTTTGATGAGGATTGGATAAAAATGAACTTTCATCTGGAAAGAAAAGTCTTTCACAAGAATTTCTTCACCTTAAAGCATCTTTTCCCCTTACTCTTACACAAATTAAATGGAGGTGATGTTATTTACTTAAAAGCCTGATGATTTAAAAATTTGTCTTCCCAAAATTGTATCCTGGTAAAGTTCTTTTTTTAAATTGAGTGTAAAGCTTGTTTTCTGGCTGGGTGTGGTAGCTCACACCTATAATCCCAGCACTTTGGGAGGCTGAGGTGGGAGGATCACTTGAGGCTAGCAGTTTAAGACCAGTCTGAGCAACAAAAGTGAGACTCTGTCTGTGCAAAAAAAAAAAAAAAAAAAGCCAGGCGTGGTGGCAGGTACCTATAGTCTCAGCTACTTAAGAGGCTGGGGAAGGAGGATCGCTTGAGCCCAGGAGTTTGAGGCTGCAGTGAGCTATGAGTGCACCACTGCACTCCAGCCTAGGCGACAGAGCAAGACTTTGTCTCTTAAAAAATAAAAAAAGTTTGGTTTTTGCTGTAGTCCATGTTATTACATTACCTTTACGACGTTAATGCTGTATATCATTCTACTGAGTGTTCTATTGAGTTAATGAGCCTTCATTTACTTGGTCATTTTTGTCCTTCTAAACATTTAGATACAATCTTTTTAGCTTTAACTTTGTTTTCCACTTCGAGTATTGGACTTACAGGAAATTCACAATTGTTTTAAATAATACAGAATTAAAAACTGTGTGACTGTTTATAGTCAGGCAGCTGGCTAACATTTATCACACTGCATACTTATTAGCCAAATCAGGAAATGGCTGTCCACAATACTTTCGTAATCTGAGTTATAATCTCCTGGGCTGGGATCAGATATTAGTGCTTTTAAAAAGCACTAATTGTAATTGTGATAGATGGTCAGGTTGAGAACTGCATTCAAGTTAAAATTTGACTTTCTGGATTCCTTGAATTGATAAATTACAAAACAGACTTTTAGTAATGACCTTCTCCCTGGCCCCCAGTCTTCTAACCTAACCACTAAGATAGGTTTATATATATTCTCTGGGGCTTTATTTGCATATGTGCACAACACCACATAGCAGCAACAACTTTTAAACACCATAATATTCACCAAGTATGTATTTATAGTCATTTAAAGGTAAGTTTGTAGAGTAACTTTTTCTGATTGAGATTTAAATTTATAATAACTAAATATAAAAACAAAATGTAAAGGTAAAAATAAAATGTTACAGCAGTAATAAAATACTACCCATCATGATTTCTCTATATAATTGTTGATAATGAATTGTGTAGCATAAAGTTACTTTCTCACTTTTTCTCTGAACTGATATTCATGTTTTATTTATTGTATACTGAGCATTATTCAAGCACTTTTATTTTTATAGGCCTATCAGAAGCTTTAAATATGTTTAAAAAGTGGATACTTGCCAACAGGCTTATTCCTTCTAACAAATGTTAACTTCTTTTCCTTAGCAAGGTCAGCATTGGATGTAGCTGCACGCTGTGAGTATCTCATCTCAATATTTTACAATGGTTTATTCTGTCTTGTCTTAGGCATATAAGAGTTTATATTTAAACAATATGTCAGTAGTTCAGTATGAGCAAAAACTGATTTAGAGATTGCTTGTTAAAGTTACAAAGATGCTATTGGATTGGCCAGCCCAATATTCTTGGTATTTATTCATAATGGATATTTTGTTTTATTAGTGTTTCTTAGCTCCAGTATTGTAAATACAGAAAGTGATGGAAGAGTAGTAAAAGGAGAATTCCTGGTTAGAACTTGAACATGGGCAGATAGTCAGTGAAACATTAGGCTTTTTAATGATCCTGGAGGTAATGGTTTTTTGTGCATATATGGACTGGAAATGCAAAGTAACAATTCAAAATCTCTCACATCCTGAAATTTAACACATTAACTGCCATGTGCGTTGTATTTAACTCATGCTGGTTTTGAGCCGGGGGCCTCGTGAAGCATATGTAACTGCAATTGGTTCCTGAAAGTCTTACTTGTTTTTTTGTTTTTGCCAGTCAAATTTAGCAGTGGGGGGTTGTATACCAACTTTAGTGACACTAATGTTAATAAGTTCTGATAACCTATTACTATTGGAACAGTTAATGTTCTTATGTTACAATTAATATTAACAATTTAATTACATATAACTCACACTCAGGAAACAATAAAAAATAACAAATTTTTCATTAAATTATGAAGGGTCGTTTTGTTTTCAAGGTTTTTATTCTATTTTTGTAATAAAACACCATGGCCCCAAGGAAAAATTTTTTTTTCTAGTGTGGCAGTCAGTGCATTAAAAATAAGCTCAAGAATGATTAGATAAAATATATTTACCTTCATCAAGATCATATTATTTGATCCATTTATGTCAATTATTAGCTTGTTTCCCAGGAGATTCTGGTTTTTGTTATGTTTTATTTTGTTGTTTATTTTTTTTGAAGTTCTTTGAAACCCTCAGGGAAAAAAATTCTAGCGTATATTTTAAAATATATGTATCTTGATGTTTTACATAATGCCCTTAGTGGTTTGAGATAGGAAACAAACTGAGGTAGAGTCTCTTAACTTGTTTTCTAAAAGAAAAAAATCATATTTTCTCCCCCAAAGCTACAAAACCTCCCAGATATAAATGTGGGATCTCAAAAGCTTGCCCTGAGAAGCATTTCGCTTTTAAAATGGCAAGTGGAGCAGCCAATGTGGTGGGACCCAAAATCTGCCTGGAAGACAACGTGTAAGTATTTGTTGATTCAGAACTATAAGGTGTGCTATTAAATTATAGCCAATTGAAACTGAGTTTAATGGACATTTTGAAAATGTTTTGGGCATGCTTTTACTAAAGGAAAGTGATTTCAGTTTTCATTACACAGTTTTTTCCACTTGCATTTAAGGAGTTTTAAAGTTCCTAAATTTTATATTAGAGAGTGATTAAGAGCCCAGCAGTTGTCCAGCTTCGTGTAGAGATGAGGGATTGCCTCTGAGTGAATTCTCTAGATCTGCACTGTGCCATTTGCTAGCCACAAGACACGTGTGGCTATTTAGTTTTGATTCTTAAACAATAGAAAGTTAATTCATATAAATTAATTAAAAGTTCAGTCCTCAGTCACAGTTGCAACATTTCAAGTGTTCAGTGGCCACATGTGGCTCTTGGTCTCTGAAAGGAACAGCACAGATAGAGTATTTTCATCATGCAGAAATCCTAGTGACAGCATTGCCCTGGATAATGAACATGTTCTCTTACAAACCAAATCTTTCGTTTTAAATATTTGAGTGCTGCTTGTTGAAGTGTGACGTGATCCATTAATAACCTCAGGTCCATTGCAGAACAAACTGCTTGCCACTAAGCTGAATGGTTTCCTATGTTGAGATGCTCTACAAAGTATGATTTTTAGGTTGTTCAATATTCTACCTCAGTGTCAACTGGCACTTGTAACTTGAAGTTTCCTGCCTTGAAGTTTTCCTGCCTTGAAGTATGGAATTGCAAACCATACTTTTAGTTGGTGGTCTTTAATCTGCTATTGCCTAGAAAACTAGACATATAAGCTTATTTAAACTTCATGTAAAATGTGTCATTAATTATATAGAATAAAGAGAGAATTTAACAGGTAGAAAGGAGACCTAACTAAACTAGGTCGTTTCTCCCAGCTCTTTGTGTGTCTCTTCTTTTCTAAGAAGCTCTTATATTTTTATCTTAGCCCCTTTTGCAGTTATATAGCTATGGGGAAGTTATTTGGCTTCATGAGACCATACTTTTCTTGTAAAATTAAGTGCTTGAGCTAGATGATCTTTGAGGTCTCTACTCATTTCATATCTTTTCCCTCATTCTAATGATGATCCATTGTCTTCTGATTTCTTATTATAATAGTCCTGTTTCACTGATACGTAAGAAAGTACTTGGATTTTAGAAGTTTGTAGGTTTTTGAAAACATTCCCATTCTCCTTTTCACCTTGTTGGGCTAAAGAGACCCCAAGTTTGATTCTAAATAACAGAAACAGAGTTCTTTTAGAATAACTAGACCACAGATTACCTTTGGACACCTACTCTGCCCCCTTGAAGCATGTAAGTTTTAATGCAAAGAAGAGATCAAACTCTTTTTACTTGCAGATTTTTTATTCACGGATTCTATAGGCCAAAAAGAAAAGCAAAGAGTGTGTAAACAGTGAAGCCTGGTGAAATAAGTACTTGGCTTGGAGCCAGAGAATTTGGTCCTTGCATAGTGGGCATGTCATGCAGAATTTGTGTTTCAGTTTCTTTAACCGTAAAAAGAGGCAGGCCACCTATCTGTCCTCATTTCTGGAGTCATTCTGCCATTCCCATGAGAGGTTACATAATTGATGGGTTTTTATAGGCAGGCCTCAGGTCATGAAACTAGTTGCCACAAAAGGTCTGAATAATTGGCCAGGGATCCCCAGTGGAGACACTACAGGGACCAATTTGAAGTCTAGGGCATTTTCCAGTATATTCTGTTTCTATATTGAAAGCTTAAAAAACGTATCTTAAAAAAGTTTAGAGAAAAAGTCTGAATTTTCTAAGCATCATTTATTCACCTATTCAACAAGTATTTATTGAGTGTAGTCCCTCCTGTCATGGAACTTACAGTCCAGAAGGGGTGACAGATGCTTAAAAAATAAATGCAAATAAGTTGTCTTAAATTGTGACACCAGCTGTGCAGGGCAGCAGAGTGTGGTGAATGCTGGTGGGAGTGAGTGAGAAGAGGCGCCCAACTTTCGATCTAGGCTTAGGGAATAGTTTCTAAGACAGTGGTGTGTATTCTGAGAACCGAAGGGTAAGGAGGAAGACAGCCAGGTGAAGAGTGAGGGAAGACTGTCCTAGACAGATCAGCGTGCTCGAAGGCCCTAAGTGGTAAGAGAAGCGAAGAAGGGCCAGGCCACACAGGAGTCATTCTGCCATTCCCATGAGAGGTTACACAATTGATGGGTTTTTATAGGCAGGCCTCAGGTCATGAAACTAGTTGCCACAAAAGGTCTTGCAGGTAAAGGGTTGAGAATTTTTTCTGGAGTGTGTTGAGAAGTTTTTGAAGATTTTCAAGCTCTGGTGTGTCATTTCATTTCCATTGGGAAAAAAATTTTTATGGCTGCTGTGTAAAATGATTAGAGAAGTGGAATAGAACAATTGGAAGGCTATTGCCAGTTGCTGCCACAGCTCTTGGATACTGCCTCCCTATTGGTAACAGACTATTGCTTGTATATCCACTAAAATATATAAGTAGGTAATAAAAATACGTATGTAGAAAATTTACTATTTTCTTGCACTTGGCTCTGAGTATGTGCAACTCATGCTGGAGACTACTATTCTAGATCAGTGCATCTCAGCAGGGGTGATTTTGCTCCTCAGGGGACATTTGTCATTTTGGGTTGTCACAGCTATGGCATTGCTACTGGTAGAGGCCAGAGATGCTGTTGACATCCATCATTGCACAGGTCACTGAGGCCCTCCACAAGAATGATCAGGTCCTTAATGTTATCATAGGCTGAGTTTGAGAGACTCTGAAACAGACAGATGGTAATTAAGATCAGGATGGTGGTCATGGTGTTAAGGACTAGTAGATGAAGTCAAAATCTGTTACGGAGATTAAGATGTGTTTTAAATGTCTCATTAGTTAGAAATGAGAAATCCTAGGTATAAACCTCAGGGGTCATACAAAAGAGGAATTGCAGCTTTTTTTTTTTTTTTTTTTTTTGCTTTTGCTTTGGAGAATCCATAGAACTTATGTTCAGATGAATAGCTTTCACCTTTCAGGCATATACTCATTTGATTTCAGTTTGTTTGAAGTTGGTATTAGGAATAATTCTTCACCTTCTATTATGATCTTAATGTTTGGTGCAAGAATATATAGGAGACAATTTTGAGGGATTTTTTTTTTAACAAGTGAATAGTGTTTTTGGCTGTGAGGGCCAAGAGCTAAAATCAAGGATATTATGTAGGTACTTATATAATCATTTAAAATGTAACCATTTAAAAATGTAAATGCTTTCTAGGCTCAGGAGTAGTAAAATCAAAACAAAACATAAAAAACCAGTTGGCTGGATTTGGCCCATGAGCTATAGCTTGCCAAACTGCTTTAAACTAATCATTTTAAGAAGTAGTAATTAGAACATATAGTAGCAATTTGAAACAAAACTATATTTGAAGATGTAGAATATATCTGCAGATTATATAATCATTTCCTTTAGATTTTTGCCTGGAGGTATGGGGTGGGGAAGGGGACCTCCATATTCATGAAGGATAAAAAAAAATTCGTGTTAGCAAGGGTGGTGACTAACCTTTATACATTTTAAATCTTAAGTTGTTTTTCGTTTGTTACAGGTTTCTGTGTTTGAATTTGTTTTTAAAAATTGGTAAGCTGCTGCCCTCTTGTGGGAAGCCTATGTCATTGTGCTTCCTTGTTACCTTTATTTCTTCGCTTTATGATAGATTTCAGTTTATTAAATATAACAGCACACTCTAAGATGATCTCTTCTTGGAAAAGTCACTGTGGCACTTAATTATTAATCTAGCCCCATTAATATTTTGAAATAAAAAATTGTTAATCTAGCAAGTTAATCATATCTGTTGCTTCTTAATATTAATGATGGAGTTTACTTATCTAATATATTTCTGAAAGTAGAGCATTTTGAAACTTCCCTCTTCTTTAGTGCAATCACGTAATAAAGCATAGACCTTTCTTACGTGTATGCTCAAGACTGGTTCTTTTGTTAAAACAGCTTTGAGATATAATTCGTATACCATATACTTCACTCATTTAAAGTATACAGTCATTGGTTTTTAGTATATTCACAGATATGTTCAACCTCTGCCACAAGTTTAGAACTTTTTGTACCTCGAAAGAGAAACCGTGTCCTTTTGCTATCATCCTCTTACCCTCTTCTCGTCCTGCCCCACTCCCCCATCCCAAGCCCTAAGTAATCACTAGTTTACTTTCTGTCCCTATAGATTTGCTTACTTTGGACATTTTACATAAATGGTATATAATATGTGTTTTTTTGTGATCGGGTTCTTCACTTAGCATAATGTTTTCAAGGTTTATCCATGTTGTAACATGTATCAGTACTTCATGATCCTTTTATGTCAGAGTAGTATGCCACTGATATGGTTAGACTGTTAGACTACATTTTATTTATTGATTCATCAGTTATAGACATTTGAGTTGTTTCCACTTTTTGGCTATAATGAGTAATGTTTCTATAAACATTTTTGTACATGTTTTTGTTTGGACATGTTTTCATTATTCTGTACACTCAGGGGAATGGATTTTAGTTCAGATGGTAACTCTGTTTAACTATTTTGAGGAACTGCCAGACTGTTTTCCAAAGTGTCTGCACCAATTTACCTTTCCACCAGCAGTGTATGAGGGTTCCGATTTCTCCACATCCTAGTTAGCACTTGTTATTATCTGACTTACTGATTGTAGCTATTCTAGTAGTTATGAAGTGGTGTCTCTTTGTGGTTTTGATTTGCATTTCTCTAGTGATTAATGATGTCTAGCATCTTTTTATGTGCTTATCGGCTATTTGTATATCTTCTGTGGAGAAATGTCTATTCCAACCCTTTGCCCATTTTTAAATTGGGTTTCTTTATTATTGAGTTGTAATCTTTCTTTTGATTAATGTTTTCATTATAGACCTTTTTCTATCCTTTACTTTCCACTACCTATATTATTACATTTAAAGTGAGTTTTTTTGAAGCCACGTGAAATTAGGCTCTGTTTTAATCCACTATGCCAATTTCTGTCTTTATTTGGTATGTTTAAACTGTTACATTTATTACGATTATTGATATGTGAGGGCTTAAGTCTGCCATTTTGTTATTTTATTTTCTGAGTTTTTTTGTTTGTTTTTTTGGTTTTTTTACTGCCTTCCTATGAGTTACATGAACAGTTTTTAGAATTTCCTTTTGATTTATTTATAGTGCTTTTGAGTGTATCTCTTTGTATAGCTTTTTTAGCTATACAAAAAAGCTGACTCCTTACAGAAAAAGTTTGCAGACTCAAGGTCTAGACTTAAGAAAGTGATGGAGAAAATGTTAATTATGCAGATTAAACTTGAAAGTATGTCATGTCATAGCTGTTTATATTGTGAATAGCAAAAAGTCAAGGAAATAGCCTTCTAGTATTTGAAAACTTATCTAATTCAGTAAAGACTTTGCTCACGTTATTGACAAAGGAGTAACGTTCAACATAAATCTTCACTGTTTCAGTATCTCTTTAACATAAAGTATCATCCAGCATTCATGCTATGTACTCATTCATCAATTGCAACCATAGTTTAGCTACAGATAAGAGTTCTGTGATAATCAACTAACACATTCTGTGAGAATCAATTGGTTATATGGAATTTACAATAAAGTATTATAGATTTTATTATTTGTGAAATTGTGTGCTATACATCCTTATATCAGTAAAATTTATTACAATTATGTACCTGTGTGTATATATAGATATATCAATATATGGATACATGTGTGTATGTGTAGTCACACATGCATACCCCTCCCCCCAACCTCATACCAGTTGTTAAACATTTAACAGTACACTGCTGAGAATATTACTATCACCTTGACATTTTAAAATTAAAAGTACCCACAATTCTAGTTTAATAATTCTAACTGAGCAAACTGAACTGGTAAGCAAATATGTCACTGATGCCTTCCATTTCACAGTGTCATTGTCTTTATGTGATAGATGGTGAGCTGCCAGTGTATGTCAAATATCTCAGATAGACCATACAAGTGACTGTTGTTAGATAAGTAATTGTGTGAGTGCAATATTCTTTCTTCAGAGTATAGAGGAACTTTACATTGATAATCACTAAGAGCATGTTCACTTAGGTGAAACATTCATGAAAGAGTGCTCCCCTACTCTTCTTGCTTCAGACTATAAAAGCTTTGGGTAGCAACTCACTTCTGTTTCATGTCACACTGATATTGTAGAAAGTAGGAAAGAGATTATGTGTTTGATCCCTTGAGAATGATGCAGAGTGTGTGCTTAATGTCCACATGTTTTAAGGATTTTCTAAAATGGTATTTCATAATCTGATGCAGAGCAGCAAGAAATAGTGTAGTATCTCAGCCCTAATACTTTTTTATTATATATTTCTATTTGTGAAATATTATTTAAGGACATTACTTTAAAATTAATATTAGACTGTCTTCTCTAATAGAGACCTTTCAATTCTCTCTGCATTGCTGAACAATTGAACATTTATATAATAGCCCTGTTTTCACATGACTTTATTTCTCTAATACATGTTTATGTGCAATATCTAATTCGAAATTTATTTTGACTTTTCCCCCTTCAGTTTAATGAGTGGTGTTAAGAATAATGTTGGAAGAGGGATCAATGTTGCCTTGGCAAATGGTAAGAAAAATTTTGGCTGATAGATGTATTCAGTGGGTATTCTTGTGCCCAGAAGTAAAATGTACTCCACTATCAAGGGATCAGGTTAGAAAGTGCCACTCTTGACACTAAAGTCTTCCTTCCCTCCCCACTCACAATCATCAATGGATGGAGACTCGGTGTCAAAGTATTTATGGCATGCTTTCTTGAAAGCATTCTAGCTTGCTGTGTATTCTGTAGAGAGCTTCCCACGAGATTGTGAGAAAACAAGCAATCCAACATTAAATTGAAGAAATCTTGCTGCAAATTTTGGAATCCTAACATAATATGACGATAAGTTGACATGAATGAAGGGGTGTAAAATGACAGAGGATGGTGGGCAATTGAATGGGGTAGGGGAAGGAACAGAGTGAGAATATATTGTAAATTTTCAGTGTTGGCCACATTCTTCTAATGGGTTCATTAGTATAAATAAATTCATTGAATCCTATGTCTCAAGTGTTCTTGCAAAATCAAAACTGAAAATCTGAAACTGTTAAGTGAGGCATAACTGCACACTGATCCTCTCTGTTCTGGTACGATAAGTATCCCTTAAATCTATATAGGGTGGCTAGAAACAATCAGCTACCTTACCCAGTTTATAGTGTAGGAAAATATATTTTACTACTTTCACAAGAGGTGAATTTTTCTGTTTCTACTTTCTTCATTTTCTTAGGTAAAAAGATTCAATATCTGTTTATTTAATAGTAAAAAATACATTTTAAAAGGAAAATAAATGTAAATTTTATTTTAAAATGACTTTAATATAGAAAGTGGCATCTGATTCAAGGAGATATTTCTTTTTTGTAAAAGGTTTGTTTTTGAGTAATTCTTAAATAAGGGAAGATGGTAACACATGGATGAAATATATCTAACTCTGAATTGGAGTGGTCTGCAGTCAGTGATGAACTTCTGCTTGCCACTCTTTGGTTTAAAAGATTAGTGAGAATTTCTTATTAAAAATACTCTTTAAAAATATATTTCATATGCATACGATTTAGATTTTAAGTTCTCAAAATAACTCCTCTGCTAATGAATTCACATTAATCATTGGTTAAGATCATTTGCTTTATACAGTGTATGGTATAATTTTATACAGTGTATGCATAATTTTATATGAATTCAATCTCTTTCAGGAAAAACAGGAGAAGTATTAGACACTAAATATTTTGACATGTGGGGAGGAGGTAAGAATGAATAACATAGCTCTGTGTTCTGTTGCTGGGACTGAATCACCTCAATATAATGTAGCCCATTAATGAGAGAATAATGATCCTGTATGTATTAGTTCATTTTGTTTCTCTGTCTTTTCACTAAATGTCCACCTATATTTAAGCCATATTATATATACTTTGTTTTTGTTAGAAAAATTGTTTGTGGTGTGTAACTGAATACAATAATATCAAAGTCGAGATTTTTAAAATATCTAAGTTTGGTTTTCTGCAGGACAACTAATTCAAAAGCTTTAGGTTTCTGTCTGAAATGTAAAAAGAAGAATTAGTAATTTGAAGTCCAGCATAACCAGTGTAAGCATTTTTATTAATAACTGACGGAATTGATTTCTTTACGTATGATTTTTCAGTTGCAAAAATAAATCATAACTAGGAGCATTAGACATACAAGATAAACTTTTGGTTTTAGAAAACCAATCTTGTTATTCATCCCAATTCTGCCTTCTGACTTACAACTAATTTTTCAAGTAGATGAATATTTTAGAGAAGGAATAGAATTTTCTTTCTCATTCACTGGACTTAGAGCAATACACAGATACTTTCCCCTTCCTTACTTGGAAGTCTCTCAAGGAGTGGGAAGAAGTCACCAGCATGCCGAGGTGAGGAACTGGCACCCCAAAGAGAAATGCTGCTGAGAAGCAAGTGGTTTCTCCCTCTCGTTTGAAGGAAGGCAAACATTGGTGTATCTTTTGATTCTTCTTTAAGTTAGTTTGGAAAATTTATCAGTATGAGGATCTCCCCTGCACCTCCTCATCCCATTTATATATTGCCTAGAAGCCAACAGCTATTAGGCTTCCTGAGACTTATGTTAAGAGTTTTCAGGCAATGCAACTTTTCTAACATTTCTTCAGCTTGTAATAAGATGCCATGTATTATTTATTTCTTAAATTAGATGAGGTGAACATTTCATAGCTGTCAAAGCTGTATAAATTTAAAATGTTACCATCAATTTTAGATTTTAAAGGCATAATTTGTCCTACCAAAATTTATTAATAGAAACACTATTGCCAAGCTGTTGTTGCAATCAGT
This sequence comes from Daubentonia madagascariensis, assembly GCA_023783475.1. Taxonomy (NCBI): domain Eukaryota; kingdom Metazoa; phylum Chordata; class Mammalia; order Primates; family Daubentoniidae; genus Daubentonia; species Daubentonia madagascariensis. The sequence goes on from JAKFHU010001569.1 coordinate 31,256,749, forward strand.
CATGTGACCAGAAGCTCTGGTATTCCCCACTCCCCTCATCACAGGTAGATTAATTACTGCTGAAAACACGCTTCCAGTTAAGAAATAATTGCAGTTTATAGCCATCTTTGCATTGAAACAGCAGTTTGTTAACTGCTTTGTTACATTTTTTTCTGAATTGAAAATGCTACTATAAAATACAGTCAATTATAGAAGATCTTTGGAATCTTTATGCTGTGGAAGGAAGTTTTGAAACTGAGAAGTAACTCAGTTTTGAAATAGCATTACACTTGGGGGCTGTAAGGAAACTTGACATTGTAAAGAGTTCAAGATGTAAAATGGTTTGTAATACCTGACCTATCTGGCATCACCAATTTGAAACCACTCAAGTGGTTTATTTTGAAGTTCTTGTTGATTTTGATTTACTAGATGAAGTGAGTAGTGACTGTGGTGTCTGCCACAAGTAGTTTGGCTTTTAATGATAAACCTACATTCCTTCCCCCAGTTTATAGCAAGTAGATACATCTAGAAGATCCTTTAAATCTGTGTGTGTGTGTATATATATATAGATTTTTTTTGAATTTACAGATGTTTTTGACAATTGAATAAAGGCTGTATATTCTCATTCTAGAAAAATACCCATACAAACAATTTTATATAATACTCAAGGAGTCCAAGAGCCTCTCTCCTGCCACCTGAAGCTTCCCCATGGACCCCAGAATCAGATTTTTTATGGTCTCAGTTATTCATATCTGAGAGATCTCTAAGTTTTTTACTTTATAAGTAATGTTTTAACATGACTTTCCTGTGGTTTTTTCACTTAGCTTCAGGAATATCAGTACAAAAGACACAGAATAATGAAGATTGGGAAATTGTAAATTGATGGTTGGATCATATTTAGGAACAAATTTGACAATTTTTAAGCATTTTATAAGATTTGTCTTCCTTTTGGGTTACTTTACATTAGAAGTTACTGATTTACAGATACATCATATTTTATAATATAATTTTAGAGATTGTCATGATGGTTACTCAGTCATTTTAAAAAAAAACCCTCAACCCTTTCTTTTTCTTCAGATGTGGCACCATTTATTGAGTTTCTGAAGGCCATACAAGATGGAACAATAGTCTTAATGGGAACATATGATGATGGAGCAACCAAGTATGTAAACTAAAAACTTAATACAACTTTTTAGAGCTGTAATTGATAATTATAAAAACAATATATTTTCATTGAAAAAATTTGTAAAATAGAGCAAAATAATTCAACTACCAAATGAATATTATTAGTATTTTTTTAATTTGCTTCCTTCCTATGTTTCTATGTATATATTTACTATGCATATATCGTAAAATTATAATCAACATTGTACATACAATTTTTTATACTTTCATTTATATTGTCTTTTTTACAAGGTTAAATTGTTTTTACTGGCATACACATTCTTTAATAGCATTTTTTATGGCTCATCAACAGTTCATCATGCGGGCTCACCTTTCTTTTTAAAAGTTCGCCTATTATTGCCAAATTTCTCATCTTGTAAATAATATTGTGATAAACATCCTTTTACATGATTTTTTTGTTTGCACCTTTGATTATGTCCTTAGGGTAAATTTCTACAAGTAGAATAAATTGTCAAAGATATAAGTGTGATATATTTTTCATAAAGTTTAATAGATGATAGTTTTGTAACTTTTTTTCTTAAAATTGTATATGTTGTAAAAATATGGAAAATATAGAAAAGCATAAAGAAGAAAACAAGTTACAGTTCAAATCACTACCATTGATAGTGTTTGATAACCATTGATAATATTTTAGTTTCCATTCAAGATGACTTAAATGCATATATTTTCTCCATTTCAAATACTTGAAATGATAGTATTTATAGCATACCTTTTCACTTATGTGGTAGATATTTTCCCATATCATTAAATATTCTTCATAACAAAATTGTTCATGTCTGCCATGTCTAGCTTTTAAACATATGTTATGACTTAAAATCAGTTTAATAGGATGCTTATTGCTGGACTCTTAGGGTATTTCCAATTTTCATACTTAACAAAATGCACTATCTTAAATTTTTAAACAATCTGTGTCTATTTCCTTGAGATAGATTTCTTTTTTGAAGTGGGATTGTAGAATTAAAAGATGTACATGTTTTTAAAAAAGAATTTTTATACCTATTTTATTTTTCTCAAAAGTTCCATGGCACTGATTGTTAATTTTTTTAAAATTCTAATTCTAAGAGTTTTGAAAACATATCTTGCTTTAACATGCCTTTCTTTGACTATTGGTGAGATTGGATTTTTTCCTACAGGTTTTTTTGGGTTTTTTTGCCCTTTTCTGTAATTGCCTTTTGACCATTCAAGTTGACCTATATTGATTTGTAAGAGCCCTTTATATATTAAGGATATTAACCATTAACTCATGTTAAAAATGTATTTTTTTGTGTATCTTTTGCTTTTAATTTATGATGCTTTTTGACTTTTATATGTTCAGACTAATTCTTACATAGTCAAGTCTCTGGATTTTCCTTTTAGTTTCTTCTACTTTCATACTTGAGAAGTATTTTTCCATCTCCAATTAGATATTAGATTTTCTCTTCCAGTGATTTCACTCTTTTCATGTATTTTTAAAAAATCCATTTGTAATGGTGACTTATAATGCCTGTGTAACTCTAGGTTCTTGTGTAGATTTGGCTTGTTTCTGGAATTTATGTTCTATTCTGTTGACCTATTTATTTATGTTCCCAAAAGATACTATTTCAATTATTTTATAACTATTTTATAAAAATTAAGTGTACTTTATCCCTCTCTGCTGAGGCTAAACCCCTTTAATATTCTTTTTTCTAAAAATTTTTTCTGATATTTTTCCCAGATGGCTTATCAAGAATAAAAAACATCCCTTACAGATTTTAATTGAAAAGCCCTTAAAATTATAAGAGCCACAAAGGAACATGCCAGGTCTTTCTATTTATTGATTTTTATAAATGTATTTAGTGTATAGCTATATTATTGCAGATTTACACTAAGAAAACAGTGCTACTTTATGAATGGCTCTAAGCTGAAGTAGTTTCATTGACATTGTGCATTTTATCTGGTTCAACTAAGGCTGTACTAAATCCATAAAGTGAAGATTAACATAAAACTTGTAGAGTCAACCATTTTCATACAACTAAATAGAATGAAACAGAATGTAATTAGGCTTTCCTTATCAAAAAACAAGTAATTTACTATTTGCTTTTGCCTGGAGAATAGGATATTACATGTATAATTTTGGGATTTTTAACATTAAAAAACAAAAAAGCCCCACTTTTCTGAATAGGCACATATGACCTCTCTTCTTCACCAGATTATTTCATTATTATACGTGATGGGAATCAGAACTGTTCCCTTAATCTGCTAATGTACTACTAACAAATTGTAGCCACACCTAAGAACTAAGGCAGGAATGATGTTTACTCTTCAGCTGCTATTTTTTGGTGCCCACTAAATGCATCAAAAGCAGCCTCAGAAGAGGGTTCAAACTATAAGGTGAAAGTAGAAATTTAAACTTTGATGTCTTTGCACTTGGTCAATGTGTGATTCCACTTCTGTACGTTTAAATGAATGGGATTGCATGCATTTTCAGTTTGGGGCACATGAACTTATCTTTCTAACTTATATTAGAAATGTAAGTTTCTGACTTATCCGTAAATACCTTTACTTCCAAATACTAGTAAAATAAATTATAAGCATCATATAATTTATACTGAAATGGTCAAACAGTCCTTATAAAAGGTAATCTACGTCTGTTAAATATGACAAAATATAAATGTGTTATACAACCTCGATTTTATGTTAACCTTCAATTTATGGATTGACAGGTGTCTGAATGTAGGACATTTGACATGATTCATCACTTGGGAATACCCACTCTTACACATGAATAGAAGCTCTAGCTGTGCTTACTGCTACTAAAGTATTATGACTTTTCCTTCCATAAGGCCGCTGGATTTTACCTCATGAGGAATTATTTTTCTTCCACTTATACCCAAGAGTGTTTAGAGTGTAAAATGGATGTCCCTGCTCTTTCCAGAAGAGGGAGTTGAACTGCATGTTGACTAGGGAAAGCAGTACCCGGTTCCCTATTGATTGTTCCTTTCTAATCCTAGTTACTATAATACAAACGTGATGACCCCCTCGGCAATACTGTGAACTTCAGCAGATTGATTAGGACTGGTCCATCACACCATTTCCCAAAGTGTGTTCAGTAGAACCCCAGTCCTTTGCAAGTACATATAATGGTCAAATAAATTTGAGGATGGTGCCTTGTATTTTGGTCATTTACAGTGAAAGGCTCTGAAGTTCTGCCCTAAAGAAACCTCTTTACATCTTTTTATCGCACTGCTTCTTGATTTTAACTATGAACCCCATTTAAAAAGCAAAGTAGAAAAAAAACTTATATCTAAGAAAACTTTTCCTTTGGGGAGTACAGATCTCTAGTGAGACCTATTTTCCACCCCATCCCCCACTAAAATAACTTGGTTTTTGTTAATAAAGAATATAATAGTTTGAATGAGCAAGCTAAATTTTGCTGTTGTATTCTTCCTTTTGGAGAGAATACTGTATAATATGTTAAGGTTATGCCTAAGTGAAGAGTTTAAATGTGGATGCTTTGGCTGGGCATGGTGGCTCATGCCTATAATCCCAGCACTTTGGGACACTGAGACTGGAGGGATTACTTGAGGCCAGGAATTTACGACCAGCCTGGACAACATAGTGAGACCCCCTCTCTTAAAAAAAACATTAGCTGGGTGTGGTGGTGTGCACCTGTGGTCCCAGCTATTCAGGAAGCTGATGGCAGGACAATTGCTTGAGCCCAGGAGGTCATGGTTACAGTGAGCTATGATCATGCCACTGTACTCCAGCCTGGGTGACAGCAGGACCTTGTCTCTTTAAAAAAAAAAAAATGTGGCTCTCTTGGAGTAAGAAAGAATCTTAAAGGTCACCCAAAGCAGCCTCTTAGCCCATACAGGATTCCCTTGGAAGTTCTCTATGAATACCTCTACTGAACTCACCTACTACAGTGCTAGCACCCTTGCCATTTCTCTGTCTGAAACAAAATAAAACAAAATACTCATAAGGAAATGTTATGTTCTCAGAGTGATCTCCCTCTGAATTCTGCCTGATAGTCTTTAACGTGGGTAAATGGAACAAAACAATAAATGTATTCCTCAAAGCGTTTGCTACTTCAAGTATTTAAAGCTAATTGGTATTTCTATTTTAGTTTTCTCTTTTCTGGGCTCCATACACATGGCTCTTTTAACTTTTATCATGTTAAGTTTCTAGTTTGTTTTGTCCTCCTGGCTATATTTCTTGGGCATTCTCTAGTTGATTATTGTCTCTCAAAATGAGTGCACCAAATCAATCACCGTGTTCCAGATGTGATCCTGCCAGTACAGGGTACAATGCAGATGCTAGCTTGCCATGTTTTAGAGATTACATTTCTTTGAATATTCATGCAGACTAGTACTGTATTAGTTTTCTTTAAACAGTCACATCACATTTTTGGCTCATGAGTTTTTGGTCAAATTAAATTTTCAGATCTTTTTATTTGATCTCAGACTTTCTTTTTTTTTTTTTTTTTAAACCACTGCCAAGTCAGGTCTTTCTCTCCATTCAGAACTTAATTTTGTTTAATCTAAATGAGGGATTTTGTATGCATTTATCCTTGTTAAATTTAATTTTGCTGATTTGGGCCCACTTGGTCTTGATTGTGACATTTGTCCTATGAGGTTTCCATGATCCAGGCTTTGTACTCTCTCCAAAGTCATTCTTGTGTCTAAATATAAGTCACTGATAAAAATGTTTACCAAAGGCAGTGTGCCACCCTGCTAGAGGCCTCCTCCAAGGGATTCATCTATCAATCAACTGCAGAAACTACTTTTCTGTTTTTTTTTGTTTCAGAATATTATGGGGGTACAACACTTTGGCTATATATATTGCCCATGCACTGCCTGTGTCAGAGCTACAATTGTGGTCATCCCCCAAACTGTGCTCCCCGCATCCATTCAGTGGGAGTTTTTCCCATCCCCTCCACCTCCCTCCCACCTGCCCGCCCCCTGATGAATATTATTGTCCTGTGTGATGTAAGTGTTGATCAGTTAGTACCAATTTGATGGTGAGTACCAGTGGTGCTTGTTTTTCCAGTCCTGTGACACTTTGCTGCGAAGAATGGGTTCTAGCTCCAACCAGGATAATACCAGATGTGTTAATTCACTATTGTTCCTTATTGCTGTGTAATACTCCATGGTATACATATACCACATTTTATTAATCCACTCGTGTATTGATGGGCACCTGGGTTGTTTCCACATCTTTGCAATTGTGAATTGTGCTGCTATAAACATTCGTGAGCAGATGTCTTTATTATAAAATGTCTTTTTTTCCTTTGGATAAATACCCAGTAGTGGGATTGCTGGGTCAAATGGTAATTCCACTTTTAATTCTTTGAGGTATCTCCATATTACTTTCCATAGAGGTTGTACTAATTTGCAGTCCCACCAGCAGTGTATGAGTGTTCCTATCTGTCCACATCCCCACCAACATTTGTTGTTTGGGGATTTTTTGATATGAGCCAATCTCACTGGAGTTAAGTGATATCTCATTGTGGTTTTGATTTGCATTTCCCTGATGATTAGAGACGTTGAGCAATTTTTTATATGTTTGCTGGCCATTATTCTGTCTTCTTTGGAAAAGTTTCTGTTCATGTCCTTTGCCCATTTTTTAATAGGGTTGTTTGATTTTTTCTTGTTGATTTTCCTAAGTTCTGTATAGATTCTGGTTATCAGCCCTTTATCAGAGGTGTAGCATGCAAATATTTTCTCCCATTCTGTAGGTTGTCTGTTCACTCTAGTGATAGTTTCCTTGGCTGTGCAGAAGCTTTTTAATTTGATCAGGTCCCATGTATTTATTTTTGTTGCTGCTGTGATTGCTTTGGGGGTCTTCTTCATAAATTCTTTGCCTAGGCCAATGTCCATAAGAGTTTTTCTAATGTTTTCTTCGAGAATTCTTATGGTTTCATGTCTTAGGTTTAGATGTTATCCATTGTGAGTTGATTTTTGTGAGAGGTGAGAGGTGTGGGTCCAGTTTCAGTCTTCTACATATGGCCATCCAGTTTTCCCAGCACCATTTGTTGAATAGGGAATCTTTTCCCCAGTGTACGTTTTTTTGGAATTTATCAAAGATCAGGTGACTGTATGAGGTTGGTTTTATATTTGGGTTCTCAGTCCTGTTCCATTGGTCTACGTGTCTGTTCTTGTGCCAATACCATGCAGTTTTGGTTACTATAGCCTTGTAGTACAGTTTGAAGTCTGGTAGATAGATGCCTCCCAATTTGTTCTTTTTGCTTAAGATTGCTTTGGCTAGACGGGGTCTTCTCTGGTTCCACACGAAGCGTAGAATTATTTTTTCTAGATCGGCAAAAAATGGTGTTGGTACTTTGATAGGGACTGCATTGATTCTGTAAATCACTTTAGGTAGCAAAGCCATTTTTACTATGTTGACTCTGCCTATCCAAGAGCATGGTAGGGTTTTCCATCTATTTACATCCTCTGCAATTTCTTTTCTCAGTATTTCGTAATTCTCTCTATATAGGTCTTTGACCTCCTTAGTTAGATATGTTCCTAAATATTTAATTTTCTTTGGTGCTATTGTGAAAGGTATTGCATCTTTAATTGTTTCTCGGCTTGATTGTTATTAGCATATATGAAGGCTATGGATTTGTGTGTATTAATTTTGTATCCTGAGACTTTGCTGAATTCATTTATCAATTCCAGTAATCTCTTGGTTGAATCTTTGGGGTTTTCTATGTATAATATCATATCGTCTGCAAATAGTGAAAGTTTGACCTCTTCTGCCCGCATCTGGACGCCCCTGATTCCTCTGTGTTGTCTAATTGCTCTGGCCGGACTTCCAGCACTATATTGAAAAGAAGTGGAGATAGTGGGCACCCTTGTCTGGTGCCAGCAGAAACTACTTTTCAAACAGCTGCCAGTATACCCCAATAGGCATACTATCCAGCTGCTGTTTCATTATTTTATTCATAGAGGTTATTTTCTGACACTATCAGATGCTCACTTGAAATTCATGGACTGTGCTATGCTAATTACAATACCCAGATCTACTGCCTGAAAACCTCTTCCAAAGCTGAAGTAGCCGAGATGATGTTAACTTAGCTTTACTTCCTCGTCTCTCCTTCCCACTTACTCCCCCTTTCTTCCCTTCTTGCTTTTTAATGCTCACAGAATCTTCTTGTTGTCATTCCTTCTAGAATTTTGCTAGGAATTGGAATTAGTTTTATTGGACCATTGTTTCTAAAATTTCCCTTGCCTTTTTTAAAAACTGGAATATTGCAGTTAATGTCTTAGCATCTCCATTTTCCATGGTGCTTCTGACACTACCTTGAAGATTATATTAACAAGTTCCTTTACAATCTAAGAGAGTGTGTGTGTGTGTGTGTGTGTGTGTGTGTGTGGGCCTGGAGGCTTTACTTTAAAGTACTTACATGGACTTTCTTGAGCTACTATTCCCTTATTATGTTGGTGAAAGAAAGTTTACCTCCCTGGAAAAGACGGACATGCTTTGATCCGATGATATTACTTCATTCTTCTTGTGAAACAGCGGGTTCCCTTCATTGTTCACACTTAGCAGCAAAAGCTCTTCCTGTGGCCTTGGATAGTTTCATGAGTCTCATGTCACTCTGAGCACTACAGGTCTCCTGGTGGTAGTCGTAATAGTTTTGTCGTTAGTAACGTGGTTTGCCTTGTATTTTTGCATGCTTCCTTTTTTAAGTTTGAGCCCATTATAGAATACTCCTATAGTAGCACTAATTTAGAAACTATCCTCCCTTTTTTCTGGAGTTGTTAGCACTCATATAGTGAAAATTATTGGGGATTTTTGTTTGTTTTTAAAGAGTCATGTTCCCTGATAGGAATTTCTAATCTGAACTTTTTATAATATTTATATTCTTTAAAGTCTAGGCTAGGTGACCATTGATGCCACATGTAGTTAGCATTTCTTATTCTTCAAAGCCCTGAGGTAATACGGTGATTTTCTTCCAAAGTTCCTAACACTTCTACTTCCCAACTGGTTCTTCCCTATTAATCACAGTTAAGCCTAGAATATCAGTTCTCCTTGTTGCTTTCTGTGTTTCCAGAAGGGAGGCTTTGGCATGGTTTGATGGTGTGACTATAGGACTGTCAGATGTGCCTCCTTTCCCAGCAAGGATTGAGGTAGAACCCAGGGACTCCTGTCTCCTGTCTCCTGTCCCTACTTCCCCCCTTACTGCTCCAGATTGCCACTGTCATGCTAGAGTGTCTTCTAGCAAAACTTGATCCCTATCTCTGTCTCCTGGGTTTATCACTGTATACTTTTCTATTCATTTTAAAGAAAATTGTCCACTAAAATAATCTGACATAAATTTTTAACAACTCAGCTCGTTAAGACCATTAGTAAGGATTAAAATATATGTAACAAACTCATGGTGCTCCTATATAGAATAAGAAGCTTATATCTGTAAACTTTATGCTAAATATATTAGTTACTCTGGCTTTTAAAGAAATGGGAAATTTTGACAGTTCCTGTATATTTAATGTATTTCTCAAAATATTGGCTGTGGTGCATGGTTTTAAACTTCTTTTGAAAAATGAACTTGTTTTTTACTTAGTTAAATACACGTTATCCAAAAGGAATAACAAAATAATCCATCAAACTCTGCATAGGCAGATCAGAAAGCTTAACTATAGATAGGTATACATAGGGACATGTGTCAGGGGTCCCCCAAACCACTCCCAGTTTTGATGATTCTCTAGTACAGTGGTCCCCACCCTTTTTGGCACCAGGGACTGGTTTTATGGAAGACAGTTTTTCCATGGCCTGGGGTGGGAGGGAGGTGGTGCAGAGCTCAGGCAGTGATGCACAGCCCATTTCCTAACAGGCCACAGACGGGTCCAGGCTGCGGCCCAGGGGTTGGGGACTGCAGCTCTAGCAGGACTCATGGCTATGATTTGTTACAGCAAAAGGGTACAAAGCAAAACTAGCAAAGTGAAAAATTTCATGGGGCAAAATCTAGATGGAACCAGGCTCAAGTTTCCAAGAGCCCTTTCCCAAGTGAGACATTTAATTCTTCCAGCAACAAATTATGATAACACACGGGAAGTGTTGTCTGCAAGGAAGCTTATTAGAGACCCAGTGGCCAGGGATTTTATTGGGGGCTGGTCACGTAGGTGCTCTCTGCCTAACCCATCCCAAATTTCCTGACTCCCAGACAGAAAACAAGTGTTCAGCATATATTGCAGTGTTTGTACACACAGTTTAGGCCCAGCAAACCATTCTTACCAGTTCTGAAAATGGTGGGAGCCCTTCCCAAATCCAAGTGTTCAAATGCCAGCCAAGGGTCAATCTTGCTAGCAGGCCTTTCTAAGCATAGGAAACTCAGGCCTGCTATGTTAGTGCTTTTCTGCACAGGATCTCAGGGTGTTCTCACGGAAAAGTAAGGAAAGAGATTAATGGAGTCAAAACATACATCTAAATCTTTAAGTTACTTCTAGATGTATGGCTAAATAAGCTTGGTTTATTTATGCAGATCATAATGATCACTTCTGAAATTCAAAAGTATAGAAGTAAGTTTGCAAAATTCTTAGATAAGAAAGATTTTACTTGCTTTTTACAGAGGGCTAGACCTGCATTTGGATAATCACCTACTTTGCAGGCAGTTTTTGTGTATAAAACAATCTCTTGTCATTTATGAACTTAACATTCGTTGTTTCAGCTATTTATGAGCAACTCTAAAGGCCTTTGAGGTATCAATTTGTCATTTTTCTGAGATATAAATGTGAATGGAGCCCCAAAGCTTCTGTGCAGGAGGCAGTCCACTTAGCTGACCGGTGAGGTGACTGCCTGCCCTCTGCATTTCAATACTATTTGTTCTTGTTACAGCAGCAAAACTCATCCACTAGTGCTGATAATGCAAGTGTAGAGTTCTAAGAAAGTATCCAGAAAATAAAACGTTTGGATAAACTGTACGAGTGGAATTTGACAGTCTTCCAGCTCTATGACATCCTAACAGCATTTGGAAACAAGAAAACAGGGTTCATGTGATATTTTTAGGGAGTCTCCCTCTAGCATAAAAATTGCTTATCAAGTGAGCAAACAAATGAAAAGTGATATGGCTAATTCATTTAAGGATGGGCACAAGAAACAAAGCTACAGAGGAACTTTGAGGAGAAGGCCAGAAGCATATGCACATGATCCCATGTAAAGATCTCAAAATCTTCACAGAGGCTGAGACTTTATTAGTTCTTTTGCACGGAGACATTTCAGTTCTTTTTAGTTCACTGGTTATAATGCATCATTTTACATAGAGGTGAGTCTGAGAGGCTAAATATTCCATATGCTATAGCTTATTTTCTTGCTGATTCTGGTGAATTTCCTCCAGGTGAACAGCAGTGCCCAGACTGTGGTCAAAACAGCTCCACCACCCCATAGGTGTGGTTTGCATAAATCGTGACAGTTTAATGACGTGTAGTCCTTTCCTGTTTTATGAAGTTTTTTTAAACATAAATTATCCCATTTGTCTTTAAATTAGTTAAATGAGTACTTTTCTACCTAGTGTTTCTTTCATTAAGATATTAAAGGAGCTGACTGATATTAGCATGAGATGTTTAAAAGAACCGTGTGGAATGAGTAAGTACCTTTCTCACTGGTCTTCCTGCTGTTTGTAAATATAAAACTTGCCTCCGATTTTTATCAGAGCAAACCTCTGTAATTGACCTGTAGGACTTAATGCCAAATACCTGCACAGGTAACCCTTAGTTACCTTTTTCTTTTTTTTTTTGTTTCTTAGCTCTACAGCTAGCATTTATCTACGGAGCTTTTTCTCCCCTTTGAGATAAAGGAGAAAGAATCATTCAACATTAGGATAGTAACTTTCACACAAAATGTTTTAGTTTAGCGACTTGTCTAGTGGTTAACTTTTGTCACTGCTTGTCGTCCTGCTGGTAGATGTTTAGCTGCTAGGTGGTTAATATTTTCATTTTTTAAAGTAATCTCTTGGCAGTTATCACGAAATGCAATTTATATCCCTTTTCTCAGTCATTTCCTTTTAAATAAAAGATAATGTTAGAAACATGCAGATTTCTGTCAGCATTTACCTTTATTCTGCTCAAATATTATTTACAAAGGGTTCAGTGCAGATTGAAAATGATTACTAATTCTATAAAGATATTGGTTGCTTAAGACCTTGGATTAGCCTGGGTAGGCATCTGCTAACTGTGGTGTCCCTTATTTATTTAATGGGTATAATTACAATAATTAAATGGAGGTGAATTATTGCTATGAAATAAAGACATCTAAAAGGCACTTTCTAACAGAGTAAACTTAAAATTGCTGGATTTCATGTCTTTTGTCACTAAAAAATTCAAATAATAGGAAAGTTTTTCTATGAAAAAATTTCCTTTTTTTTCCTAAAATGTTCTCTTAAGCTGACATGTTCTCATTTATCTCATGTTATATGTTAAATATCCCAGGTGCATCAGTATTAGTGAAGTAATACTGTATTATTGTCATATTCTTTCTCTCCCTCTTAAAGACTCAATGATGAGGCACGGCGGCTTATTGCTGAATTGGGGAGTACATCTATTACTAATCTTGGTTTTAGAGACAACTGGGTCTTCTGTGGTGGGAAGGGAATTAAGACAAAAAGCCCTTTTGAACAGGTTAGTATCTTAGATTCTCATAATTAACAAAAACAAATTGTGTGAAACCTTATGTTATGTAGTCCCATCCCAGTTATTTGAAAATTAGATAATGAAGATATTAATCATGTGCATATATTTGTCATAAATTCTTGGTAATCAGTTATTTGAAATAGCCATTGTACTTTTTAAACTCCAAAGCTTAAAAATTCTGCATGGGAATTTTTTTTTCCTACATGACATTGGAATATGATTACTTTATCTTAAACCTTTTAGGAAGCATTAGTTATTAAGGATTTTAATTGCGCTTTGGATACTAGAATCAGTTGTTTGGCAATACTTTAGAACTTAATAGAATGTAAACTTTACTTTTTGACTAACAAATGATCCGTTAAAAACATCGGCAATGTTTTGTTGTTTCAGCTATTATAATATTTGCTAGTCTGCCATACATGTGACAGACTCCAAGGGTCACTCATTTAATATCTTGAGCAATCATTTATATGAACTCTTCATTGACATGAGTGTTACTGAAGTGTGAGAGTGAGTAAAGTATGTTATTGCAAATCAGTTCACAAAAGTTTTTTTAAACTGTATACTATTAATTATGTTCCAATAGCACATAAAGAACAATAAGGATACAAATAAATACGAAGGATGGCCCGAAGTTGTGGAAATGGAAGGATGCATCCCCCAGAAGCAAGACTAATGGAAATGTGGAGAAAATTGAAGAAAACGCACTTTCACTTTTAATGGGAGAGCTAGAAAGAAGAAACTGCGTGTAAATATTTTAAGAGCATGCAGCCATCTCGGTGTGTGCATGAGCATTGTCTCTTTTGATATCAGGATTATTTATTGCTAACGTGAATAGGTAGCATTGTAAATAATCATCATAACGAGCAAATCACTGAACCATTTCTAAGCACATTTCCCTAAAAGTACAATGTTTAGACTGCAATGGTAATAACATTTTAATTCTAAAAGCATACCCAATGGATAACTGAACAGGTTGTGATATATATACTGGTTGCTATCATGGAATAATATGGATTTTAGGGAGGAGACTTTGTTTTTTTTTATACATATATATGTTGCCTTGTGATGACAATATCTTTTAAATTAAAAAGAGATTTGACTAGTTGTGTGTGTAATGTTACTTTACAGTCTGACTCTCCTGATGTACCTCTTTCTTAGTCTTTCTCTTCCCTTCCTAAGAAACCAAGAAATAAAATGTTTGATATGAAAACTTATATCTGATGTGAAAAGCACAACAAAATTCTTTTTTTAATGTATACAGTAAAGAGTAAATATGTAAATGTAGATGATTTCGTGGATTTCGTGTTAGCAATGTGAATAACTTGATTTTGTATAAGCTATTTAGAGTGAGGCTGGAGATGGCAACTCCACAGAACTGGGGAACCAGGCTAAGGCCCCTCCCCAGCCTAGTTAGGTCATTCAGGACAGTTAAGTCGGTATATTCAGAGCAATATGTTTTCCTTATTTGTAATCAGCATTGACCAAGTGGTTTGGAAACAGGCATGCTTTAATATCACAATAATTTCTATTTGTAAACCAGGGAATTAATTCTATATTTACTTCATCTAACTTCATAATAGCAATTATTACCTGAAGCTATAGTGGCATATTTAGAAAATTCGTAATTACTGGGTAGACTTATAACATTCAAAAAATAATTTTATTTGGCCCAAAATGACTTTATACCCAATTCTGCATAAAAATATAGGAGATCTAACTTTTTTGTAAACTTGAGATGTTCACTAAATAACTTTGTTTTTTTCCTTTTAATTTTTTTAGGGCATTAAGTACCTGTTGTGTATGAAGTATCTTAAACTGGAACATAAACAAATTTAATGATCAAGCTGCCATTCATAATATAAGGCAGCACTTAAATTTTGAACCTAAATTTTAGAAGGGTTGTATAAAAAAACCTAAAAGCAGTATTTGTTATTTTGCTATAAACCAAGTTGGAAGTTATTCAGATATTTATTAATGAACTTCGGGGTACTATTTCTTCCCTCAAATTGAATGTACTTCATGAGTAAATGCACCTTATATGTTTAAACAATTTTTGTAAACTTTTTGGATTTTTGGTGCTTATATGCTAAATCACATTCAGCATGTATATTTTGACATTTAAAATACTTCCCTCGATTCTGTAAACTAACAGAATAGCTCTTTTACAGTTCCAGGGATTGTGAAATAAATGTTGCTTTTTTTAAATATGAAAATAAATACTCTCGGTTTTGCATTGTGAATTTTTTTATATTGTCTGGCAAAGTATAATATACCTACAGACCTTCACATTAAGGTTTTTCAAGCATTTATTATACTGCCTAACTTGCAAAAAATTAAATCATTGCTGTGGTTAAACACAGTAATATCCTCTGGATTTATCTTAACATGTATAAAATTTAAGTGTCTAAATGGCAGGACGTCCCTTTTATTATAAAGACTATAAAAGGATGGCTTGTATAGTTGTATCAAATCTCAAAAGAAGGGATAAATTGGTTATGTAACTGCTTGGTGCAGTTTACTTTTGTCTCAATCCTATCTTGTGTAAGTTGTGCCAACTTAGCTTTGGAAGCAATAATTACCATGTTTCATTTTCAGATCTTTTTAAAATCAGCATTGTCAGTGAAACAGTGCTCATTCAATGTTAAGAATTTTCTTTATTAAAATTGGAGATTGACATTTTAGTATTTTAAATGGTGCTTAAGGGCTTATAGATGCATGTTTTTTATTTGTAATCACAGATGCTTTCCCAGAAAAAGGTGTATTATAGCACAAATGTTAAAATGGAGCACAAGAAAGTAAGAAAATAAGTGATGTTTGGGAAATTAAAGAAAAATTGAGCCAGAGTCTTTATATTCCTGACTTTAATTTGATTAAAGTGACATTTATCATTGTTCTTTCTATATTGTACTTGTTTTTAAATGAATCAGCTAATATTTAATAATATTTTATGATAGATGAAAACTCAATCCATTTAGCCTGTATTGAACTTTTTACTTTAAAAGCTTAGATAAATTACAAATAATTTGACCAAAATAAAAGATAACATTTCATTCAGTTTGGTTGACACCCCCCCTCCCTTTCAGTTGAAAGAAGGAGATAAGACATGTGCTGTGTCCAGTTAGTAGAGCAGTTAAAAGTTGAAATTCGTTTAGAATACTTTTCCAAGTCAATATGAAAGGGAAAAATTGCTTGTGTTGATCACAGAGATTTGCCACCTAACCTCTTCAATTATTTCAACCTTTTGGACAGCAATAAATCCATGTAAATTTAGAGCTGTAGAATAAAGTAACAGACTTCACTTTTTGTAAAGCATTCCTCAAGGATTTTTTTCCTGTCTCTCTTCTGATGATTTTTCTACCAATCAGTTGGTTTTTAATTGTCACATGCCAATAGCTAGTTAATTTCCATTTCCCTCAAAGCTCCCTCAATTTAACTAGGCCTTGTTTCTCTGATTATTGGTTGTTCCTTACTGTGATCCCCTTTTTTTGAAGTTTAAGTCAAATCAAGGTCTAGATGGTGTGAAAAGCAAACAGACCTGGCCAGGGTGTGTCAGTTGCTTGGCGGCATGAAGGGAACGTCAAAGGGTGGTTCAAGCAGCATGGTGAAAGCCCCCCAGGGAATCTTAAGAGGCTCTTTGGCCATCAGAACCTTCCTGCAGGCCAGTGAGGGAGCAGACAACTTCAGGGCAGCTATATTGAGGAAACACTTTCAACACTGAGATGTCTCTTCTATGGGTGGTCAGAAAGGAAAAGGGTTAGGACAGCCCTTAGCTTATAAAGACAGAAGAGATGTTTCTCTTATGCATGTCTCGTAGCAGTTTATAAGCAAACTTAGCACAGGGAAGACAATCTTCCCACTACAGCTAGTTCACAGGTACAACTCCCTGCGGTTACTAAACTCATTATTGTTCAGCTCTGCATCAATTATGCTGACCACTGGAGTGCGTTGAATATTGAACAAGTTGAGGCTACACTGATAAAAGATACTCCCTTTTATCAGGGAAAATTAATTTATGAACCTGCAAGCTTATAACGTTCCATATAGTCAGTCTATATTTGTTTCACTTTATTGCCAGAGAGAAAAGAGACCTAAGACCTTAAAGAGGAGAGAATTCTGTATTGGTGAGACAGTGTGATGTACTGGTTAAGAGTAGTAACTTGCCTGAGTATTCAACTCTGTTCTGTTAACTATTTGAGGACCTTGAAAAAGTCCTTACTTGTAAACCAGGGATACAACTAGTATGTTTTGTGGTGCCTTCCAAAGTGCATGGCACAAAGTACTCACTAAGTACAACTGCTAGTATTGCTGTTATTATTAAACATGCATATTGCAGGCTAGTAATGTTTCAGCCCAAGAGTTAACAAGTCAGCCTCTCCAGCTTTCCAATTCCATCATACCAAGCCAAAGGGAACCATTAAATAACTTGGGCATTAAGGTCATGAGAGAGGATGCAGCTATTCACCTGAGGTTCTCCTTGACACCCAAGCCTCTGACTTTCGTATACTACCTACCCTTTCAGTCAGTACATTGAAACCAAACTCCATACATAGAGTTCAAGCTTTCATGTATCTCCAGCAGCCAGCATTTCAAATGATCACATGATAGTTCCACTTACTGGCCTGGCCTCTAGGGGAAAGTATGCAATTTCAGCCAAAGAGGCTGGGAGCCTTTGCTGACTCCTTCCTGTGGCAGCAGCCGGTTAGTTGATGGACAGACCTTGATCCCTGTTCCTAATGACCTAACCATTCACCCCATTCCTGCTGCAAGGTAGGGTGGGACTGTGATCAGGGTGGGGCACAGCTAGCACCCCGCTGCACAGAAGAGACTCAGTACAGGGGCCACTGAGTTCCCTGCCAAATCTCAGCCTTCTGTATCACCGGTGGAATAAAATGGCCACTTTGGAAATCTTATCTGTTGAACAGAATTGCTCTGTTCTCTGTAAGTATAGCCCTCAAAGCAAAGGAGAGTCATGCTCACCCCTGGGAATTTTGGGTTTTAGCTAAGAGCCTAATGTGAGCCTTCAAAGTTATCCTAAAACTTCATGTGAATTTTGCATGTTATTTTATCATTTACATGTGTTTATATTAACATGGAAATCTTTTAAATTACTTTAAATTTCAGCTCCAAAAACTGTTTAGCTTGTATATACTCTGTATATTGGGAGCCTGATAAGAGAAGTACCATGTGTTTTATTTGACAAGAACAGATATGAACTCCAAGAACACTTTGCCTTTCAAGTCCAAGCTCTGACTGTAGGAGACATTTAAAAGCAAATAATGCCAGGGCTATCCTTAGAAATACGTTCAGTCAGTGGGGAAGGCAGTAGTCCCTGAGAGTTGTTTGAAGGGGGCAGGCCTCAGGTGAAAAGCAGAAAGGTCAATTGGTGAGAATGTTTTTAGGTGTGAGGAATGAGCACTGGGCTCTAAGTCCTGCCAGCCCCTTACCTGGGGAGTGCAGCCTGCCCTAGATGGCTTTCTGTTTTCCCTTAGGGAGAGGACTTGAGATTTAAGGTAAGTAACTGAGCCCATCCCTAGACTTCTATGAGGTCGAAAGTCAATTCTTGTGGAACTGTTAATACCTTACAAGGCAGTGTTAAAATTCTATTGTGGAAATGCTCTGGAGTAGGTTCCCTACGGTTCTAAAGCACTGGGTGTTTTGGATATGGGCACAGTTACAGAAGTTGTCACAATTGGAATTTTGAGATTGTTATTCCTGTATTTAGTCAAATTTTAAAGTATAGTTTCTCAAGAAATGATAAATTGGTCATTTGGGCTAAGAAAAAAGTGTTCAAGCTGGCAAAGGAAACAATGTCTCACTGAGTAGTGAAATGTATCTTTCAGCTTGTGAAATTATTTATCCAGCACCCATTAAGTAGGGAACACATTAGAGAGGATTTATCCCATTCACTTCTTTGGTTTTCTTATTTTGCTATTTTACTCTATTTCTATTTACTCTATTTTTTACTCTATTTGCTATTTCTTGCCTTGTATAGAGCCTTGTGAGAAACAAAATTAGTTGTTTAGCAGGAGGTTTGAGATGAAACAATGACAGTGGATAAGACAAAGGAAAAGTAAGGATCATGTACTAGGAATAAATAGGTAACTATTGATTTCCATTTTGTGGATTGACACCTTTCCTTGGTTTATAAAGAGTTTGAGGTATATTTAAATGTGCTGTTAAATTTGGTGATACTTCTCCTTTATCAAAGTGTAATTAGGGCTGCCCTTCCTTCTTCTTGGCTAAACAGGACCAGGTAGATGTTGGCCATGATCATGGGTGTTCGGTTATTAATAAAATATTGAAGGGAAGGCCTCTTGGCCTCTTTTGAGATGAGTCACCCTGCAGGTTCCAAATGGCCATTTGAGATGGAAATAGGCAGCCCTGTATCCACCACCCTTTCTGCCTTTCCAGTTTTCACACACAAATCAGATGCTTTCACTCTCCAGATTAAAAAGTCACACATGAAACATTAGTTTGTGTTGGCTTGGTCCTCATCTATTACTGTACTCTCTCTTTATAACCACATGGGAGAAGCTGCTTTTGCTAGCATTATTTTGTTTCAAAAGTTTTAATCTGGTTCAAACCACCTCTAGTGGTTTTTCTTTGGATGTGAAAGTAACCATAACAAATGGCAATTTTTATCCATCTATTTAAAATAACACCTTATGTAACAATTGGCTGTAAGTGCAACAATAAAAAGGATGTATTTACTTTATGTCACACTAAATTAGTTTGATCTTTATCCCTTGTCATTTTCTTTTGGAATGATTGTTAGATTCTTGTACAATCCAACTGTTAGCCCATTGCAATCTAAAATAGAAGTCAGTTTAAATCACTCTGAGTTTATATTTCATGGTAAATTCTAAGATTTCAGTACTCTCATCACTTCACTCCCTGCTCCTCAACCAAGTTTATATAATCAAACCATGAAGGAACATCCTGTAATTTTCATTATATTTTCAAATCTTCCAAATTCTGTAAATGGTATATTGTAAATACAGTCTACTGACAATCTTGATACTGTGAGAAGCACAGTAACAATATGGTGGTTAAGGGCACAGATGCTGAAGCCAGTCTGTCCTGTGTGTCCTTGGCCTGGTGACTTGACTTAACCGTTAGCATGTCTCAGTTTCCTTACCTGTAAAATGAGGACCACAATAATGGTGCCTACCTTATGAGGTTATTGTGAGGATTGAATATTTAAAAGTGTATATTGAAACATTTAATATATATATAAAAACATAAAGTTTTGTTTATATATAATTCACTTAGACCAATACCTGGTATATCCTTAGTGTTATCTAAGTGTTTTCTAATTTTTTTTTCTTTCAAAGGAAATGAGTCCCTTCCTGGTGTACCACTATGTCCCCTTTCGTGCTGTGCCACATGCCGTCATCATCCTGCTCCAAGAAATGTTATGACTTATTACATCTGGTCTATAGTAAACTGAAATATATATATAAAAAAAGAATCAAGGCATCTTAGCCAACTTTCCTTAAGAAGGGCTTATTTTAAGGAGTAGTCAAGGTTTCTGGAAATAAAATTTGAATTTTTCTTACCTCAAATCAGCCAAGTGGATCATAGTGGTCTAACTACCTACCTCCAAGTCGTTTAAATTTTCCAGTCTTTGACAACCTTTGGGAGATGATGCATGAAGTATCAGCAACTCACTGAGTTGCCTAATAAATAAATATTTTGATGAGAAGCTTTTCTGCTTCCTCATTTTAAGCTAAGTAAAAACAAACATCATATCAGTATTAACAGTACTTCAGAAAATTAAAATGTGTTTCTAAAATATTTACTGTGAATGTCACATGGTTGCAAAGCTACAAAAACATATAAGGTCACAGCATCTAATGTGTATAATTTTAATTTTATTGTCATTCTTAATATAATTATCATAGTTTCTTAAAATACAAAACAACTATCATCCAAATTGTGAATAAGAAAATAATACACTTGTTTATATTCAAAAGAATGGATGTGTCACTAATGTGTAAAGTACTATTCTCAGGAAAATGCTTTAATTAGCCAAATTCCTTATCCAGATGTTACAGATAATGTCATTTAATATGTTTTTCTTGATTTCATTTCAGGATGGATCATTGCCTCTTACTATTGCCTCCATTAGGTAGTTCCAAATTTACAAAGAAGTTGAACTTCTAAATTGAAAAATGATACACTAGAGCACCTCCCCTGCCCTTTTCACATCATAAAGAGCATTTAAACAAATCAAAGCACTTTGACCCCATACATAATCCACAGTGCGTTGTGCTTGCTTTGTCTGGCTGTGAGCTTTATGTGGTGCTAGGAGCTGTCTCCTAAACAACTCACTAGAACTGGGACATCTAATGGCGTCGCTGCCCAGCATCCAGGTACCTCTTACTGGTAACATAACACCCTGGTTTTCTTTTAGGGAAACCACCCCCTCTCTGTTCTCAAGCTGTGGAGTTTTAATTGAGGTGAACCCCACTGCCAATTCTAGGTGTGGGCCATAATGTCATCGAGATGGATCAGTGTACCTATCACCCACCCCAACTCCCAGAGGTCATTGTGATTGGTCCAGAGATGGGCACATTCAACCAATCAGAGCCAGTGTGACTCAGATCACTTTTGCTGGGCCTTCTGGGAAAGAAAAGTTTTCCCTCTCTTCTATGTTAGCAACCAGGAAAAAATGTCTCTTTCCTTAGATTGGGACCTCTCTCTTCCCTTACAAATGAGTGGTAGGAGAATGTGAGGTCTGGAAATGTGGTAGCCATGTTGCTAAGAAAAGCAGAAAGCCTGGAGGTGCTGTGGGTGGGAGAGTTTTGGGGGGGAGTAGCACCCATTGGAGCCTGAAGTAGAAGACAAGGCCAGAAACCAGCCTAAAGAGATAGAGAGACCTGAGCCCAGGGGAAATGATGTGAGTTTATGGATCAAGCTTCACTTGAGCCAGTCACAAATCTGGCGTTATCAATTACTGAGTCAATACATTTCCTTTAATGTTTAAAACCAGTCTGGGTTGGGTTTTTCAGTACTTGCAACACAAAGAGCCTCAACTAATGCAGGCAAAGTGGCCTAGATTGGATAGGAACCTTTGGGTCCCAGATTTGTGTTCCCAGGAGCATCATGGTGCTACCTCTACCAGGACTGAATGTGGCAAGGAAATGGACCAAGGCCAGGCTGCCAGCCAGTAAGACAGATAGTTGAGAAACTCAAGGTTGGCTTCCAAGGTGATGCCAAGGATGAGAAGGAAAAGAAGAACCCAAAGACACAGCTTGGGTGTTAGAGGCTGCCTGATCCTCACAGTCAGTGGATAAGGTAATTATGAAAAGTTTTCTAGTTAGTAAAAGAAGCTGGTTGTTAATGGGAACTACAGTCTTCCTTTTTGTTTTTTTAAAGGGTACTTACGTTCAATGAAGATAAGATAGATTTACTTTGCAAAAACAGGCAGGAGAATAACTGTCTACTTTTCAGGTTATTCTATCCAATGGATGCTAATGAATGGAAAACCACTCTTAAATAAGTGCTATATTTGCTGTTTATTTGCCATTTCCGAGTCTCTTATTTAGTAAATAATGACTTTGTTAAACTTCAAGGGCCACAGTGAAATGTTTAGTCTTGATTTTAATATTAGACGTGAGACATTTTCCATGGATTTGCTTTTTTCCCCAAATTATTGCTCTGCCTTGGTAAATAAAATTAAAAGGAAATAGAATGAGACCTGGGGGGCAGGGAAACATTTCTTTATCTTAATAAGAAAATGAATATTCTCTCTTTGTCCATTCTGAACTTAGAAAATCTACTTTTTTCTATATAATAATGAAATATTTGACAATTCATAAAAAGCATAGGGATTTACATTAAAATATAACTTTAAATAGAGCCCTGTTATTTTCACCAGGAATCTTTTAAAATATGATGAATATACATGCATGAATATTAAAACAAGAAAGACCATTCAACATTCAAATAGAAATGCAGCATTACATACAATATAATAAATATTCAGGGCAACAAATTCACAAATTGATCATTATTCTGACTTAGACTTTTTCCAGTTAAGACTTTTACTATATAATTTATTATAATAACCTTACAAGTTAAGCATGACTAATGTGAAAAGAGAATTCAATTAATCTGACTGCTGAAATAATACAATTCTCAATATTTTGTAACATATTTTAATCTATAACATATAAAACTGTCATTTTAGCAAGAAATACACATCTATATAACTAACTGCTCAATTAACTTCTTTTCAATGTTAAAAAAGAGTCAGAGTTAATAGTATGAAAAGAAACAGAAGCTAATCTTATTTCTTACCTCTTGGGCTTTGGCAATAAATGTCTTCAGTTTTAATGTATGTCATATAACTTAAATACTGTATTTACAAAATATAAACTTTTTAAACAAAATACTATACAAAATACTGTCTTTATACATTTAAAGGGTACTTTTCTTTACAATGTATAAAAGCCCTTTATATTTTTACTTCTACTTTTCCCACATGTTTTCAGGATCCCTCTCTCCCCCCGTATCTCAGAGCTGGGTTTTTAACATAAGTGGAAAACTGGTTTATGATAAAAGTATGAACCCAAAACTCAAAGATTGCTATATACCTTATGGAGGTTTTTCTAGATTCTCTGGTTAAAAGGCACTTAAATTCCAAATCATACATTTTACTTTTTACATTTTGATTCTTTCTGTTTGTCACTAAACATCCCTATAAACACTTTTTAGGGATATCATATCACTTGTGAAGATTCTTTTTAATTGCTGTTCTTTTGAAGTGCATGAAAGGGTGAGTAAGCACCCACTGCTTACATTAACTTTTCAGTATCTTCTGTCTATGTACAAACACTTAGTATGATTTCTTCAATTAAAATACCGAGAAAATAAATGAGATTCATGTTTACTGCTCTTTGCTGCTATAAAAAATTGTCTTTTTAAAATGACTAATGTTCACCCTCCATTATTGAGTTCCATATTCCAGGATCTTATCCTGACTATGGAGCATTTATCCTGGCATGAGGGCCCTTTCCTGCTTTTTTGCTTCAGAAACAGATTATCTTCCTTGTATGTCAATATACATTCCCCAAACTACCAAAAGATGAATACAAACCTTTTCAACTTTAGAATCCCAAGAAATCCACAGGATCGACATTTTGATCAGGGAAAGGACACTTTCAGAGAGGCCCAGGGATCCGTGGTTTCCAATAAAGGAGTTAATTTTACCAGCCCTGCACAAAGAAAGGGACCCTCCGGGTTGCGATGCCATTGTATGTCGTTGAGGACTCTTGCCCAAGACTGGGTGGAGTGGTTACTTGCAAGTGTGGACATCAGCCATGCTTTCACACCTCCTGCAACGCACATAGCAGCACCAGATAAACTTACACTCACACCTCTCCACGTGCCTGACCACATGGGTGTTGTAGCCTCGGCCGCAGCAGAGGAGATTGCAGCCATCTGCACCCTCTGATGTACGGTTGCATTCTCTGCCTTGTGTCCCTGGGATTCCCAGTTTCTTATCCTCTACACAATAGTTGGGAGACTTATTAACATAAAGCAGGTCATCTTTGTGGATAGGTATTTTCCTCTGATCTTTTTCTCTCCTGCGCATTTTCCTCTTTATTTTGTCTGATATCTGGATACTGTTTTCATATTTATCCTTCAACAAATGGCCAATCTTTTCAAAAGAAGACATGGTTTTCCAGCATGTTTTCACAGCACAGGAACCGGAAACTCCATGGCAGCGGCAGTCTACTGACATCAACTTGGCGACAGCCTGAAACCAACAGTAATCATGTTCAAATACCATTCATGAAGTGTTTCATTCAATGATGGAAGCACAGTTAATCTAATCACTTAACTCTCTGGGCCTGTTTCCTGCTGAACAAAAATGATGGTTTTGAACCTAAAAGATCTTTAAGATTGTTTAGGGTTCAAATGTTTTATCCTTTGGTTGTGTCTCAAATGTTTTGTCCAGATGTCTTGACCTTTTCAAGTTGTATTTAAAGTGTTAGACCAGGCTAATATTGTTATCAGAGATTATATGAGATAACAAAGGAAAATTACTTTTATTTCTAATCCTCTGTCTGATTTTGGGTGTGGGAAGATGTTCCTAATACCACTCAATAGCTTGTTACTTAGAATATGGTTCATGGATCAGCAACACCAGCATCACTTGTGAGAAAGGCAGACTCTCAGGCTCCACTCTAGACCTACAGAATCAAAACCTGTATTTTAACAAGATCGCCAGGTGACTTATGCCCATTAAAATTTAAGGAGCACTGAGAACAGTTGCCTTCAACTCTCATAGTACATAGAAACATCTGTGGAAGTTTATAAATAACCAGTGCTCAAAACCCTGAGATTTTGATTTCATTGGTTGAGGTGGGGTCCAGGCAAGCTGGTCAGATGATTTTAATAGGCATCAAGGGATGTGACCTATTGATTCAATTGAGAGTTCTCAGGTTTGATCACTACAAAAGTCAGTTCCACTCATGGGGAAGTGGAGGGGCATGCTATCCCCTGGTTACAGACCACATGAGAAACTCTGACTAATAAAGTTTAGTTGGTCAGAAGGATAAGGGTCTAGAGTATAGTGGCTCCTAGCAAATTCTTCCCCTCTTCTGGAAAATCAATTCAAATCATGTCCTATCCTTGGTAAGTCAGTAGCACTATCCTAGCTTAGAAAATAGAAAGCGGATAACATTTATGTAATTTTTCAATTTTATGTGCTGAGTTCAGTTTAAACAGGCTGAGGAATTAAATAAGATTACATATATTTGTAATAGCCCACTGCCTGGGACACACTAAGGCTGAAATAAATGCCCCCTTTCTCTGAAGAAGAAGGTATAGCAAAAGTTGAGATAAAAATTTCCAGTGGGGTTAATGGTACAAAAACAATACTGAGATTTCAAAAGTTTTAGGGCTCTAATCTCTTACATACCAGGCTAGCCGGTATAGCTTCCTTCAATCCCCAGACGATGGCACAGCAGATTAATAAATCATCACGGCTAGCAATAGGTTGATGTGCTGTCAACATGCTGGGTAAAATGAAAAATGGATCCATCCATTCAATAACTTGGAAATTATGTGTGTAATCTCACCAAGGAATGGAAAAACCTCACAGTTTAAATTCCATTTACAGTTCTCATCAAGACTATAAAATGACAAGGGTCTATACTTAGCTATCTTGTACCAAACCTGACATTGACATGTTTGCAGAATGTTAAGTATTTAAACAAATTAACAATATTTTCTAAACTATCTAATGAGACAGTATATTTAAAACAATTGATATTTGCAATCTTAAATGAGAGCATATGGTATTGATTTGTATAATGTTTGATACTTCCTAGAAGTGTTTAAAATAATAAACAGTATAATATTTAAATCCTGTCCTTTATAGAAGTATATGGCACATACGCTCTTTTTGAACTGACAAAACTGACAAGCTAATACATGTATCTATTTTTTTCTCAACCCAGGGCAAAAAGTACTCTTCAATGATACAAGAGCAATTTATAAAGTATGCCACACAGGCTTATTTGGTTAAATTTATAGCATTGGATGTTCATAAAGCCTGAAATTCTTTAAAACATCTCCAGGCAAATAAATGTTCAAATTAATCCAATCTGCCTATCTTTGTTCAGATTTTAAGTGCCCTCTGGATATGAGAAAAAGAGGTTAATCAGTGCTAGATAATAACAAAACAAATTGCCCAAAGAATGCCAGAAACCTAAGAATGTACATTTATGTGTTTAAACCTGATTGACATTCTCAAAATTATCACTTAGTAATTTAAAGCTGCCTCTCCCTCTGGATCATGAAGGATAATCCGACCGTTTCTTTTATTAAGTAGTTCAGACATCATGTAAAGTATTGCCAATTTGCGTAGCATAGAGGACAGAGTAGATGCTCACTGAATGCTTACTGAGCCCAGCTCATTTGAACAGTTTTAACCCATCCTCTGTTGGTAACCTGAATCAGGAGGAAGTAATAAAAACCACCTTCCCAAACAAAAGAACCTCTACTGAGAGGTCAGTGGTATTATGAGACCTTGAGCCGGCTGGGCTCTCCCCCAATTCCTCAGCCTCATCCTGGTCCACAACAGTGTTAGTCCGCAAAAGTGACACACTGCTGTGCAGGTTTGAAGATAAAAAGAGAGAAAGACTTTCAAATTCATTTATATCACCTGCTGAATTGACATTGGAATTTTGGGGGGATTTTCCTACTCTAGAAAACTAGCCCTTTTAAATATCTGGAATTGATAATTTTTCAGTGATGACATTTTTGAGTTTTATTAGCTTTGAATTATGTATCCCTAACAATAAGCATGAGAAAATAAATAGTATTTCTATCATATATATGATATATATGATTTTTCTATCCTAGAAAATATATATGTATATATATACACACACACGGAGACATATATATTATAGGAATATACATCTATACCTATATTATATACATTCGAGGATAGAAAGATAAATGAACTTCAAGGAGGAGAATAACAATAATTTGACATGCAATTTAAATGATTATACCCCTGTAGTACTCCAAAGAAATAACTTGAACAAATAGGAATTAGAATAAAGCAATGCAATCATCACCCAGAGAGTTTGATGAAATGCAGAGTTCAAGGGCAGACACACACACACACACACACACACACAGACAGACACACACACAATTAACTTTACAGAACTTAGTGCTTCTCAGAGCACATTTTTATAAATATTTTACTTGATTTAGTTTTATAGGAAGAAATTTCTTGCACATAATAGGCAGTTAATGAATGATTGCTTATGATTCCAATTTTACAGAAAAATAAAGTGTGGTTAAGACACTTGTCTTACATAAGGAAAGCTGACGATGTATGATGTAAGGTTTTTATGTGCTACAGGATAATTTTAGTAGAACAGAGAAAAATAAAAGTGGAAGATGCAAGTAATATTAAAGGAAATTGCGTGAACACTCCCCAAAAAAGTATATTCGGGAGCTTTTCTGTTAGGATTCTTAATTAATGTTAAATCGCCATTCTGAGCTGCAGTGATAGCACCATCATTTTCTGGTGACAGGAAAGTAAGAGAATAGCAACAGAATGAGTGCTGTGTGGTTACGAGAAAATTCCTTTCTCTACTCTAGTTGAGTTGTTAAGGTTTATAACGATATTAACAGAAGAATGTTTTGTTAACTATTGCAAACAGATGTGCACATTTTGGTGGAATATTTTTAAACTATGGGAGAGCAATTAGGGGGGTAGCAGTTAATATACTGGGCTTCTTGTGTAAGTTTTGGTTTGATAAATTTCAAATGTAGTGTAATAGGAAAGATGTATCATTAATACTTAATGTAAACATAAAAACTGCTTGAGAAGTGGTTTAAGGACTGATTGGTCCCACGATTTTGACTCAGAGGTAATGTGGTTGGTGGCGATTGTTTTCCAGTATATTACTTTATCCAGATTTTATAAAAATGGCCAGAAAATTGTTATGGAATGTTTTGTGACTAACATTTCAACTATCGTATCATCTAACTTTTTACAAAAACTGCAACATGAGGTTGGATGGGTGTGTGTGTAGGATTCCTGTTCCTCTGACCCATGTTGTCCCTTTCTGTCCAAAAATATATTTGAACCTGCTGAAAAGCAAAACACTTATGTGTTGTTCGACTACTTATAAATATTCTTGGAACAGGTCAATGAAAATTTGGGATCGGGCCCTTCCCACTTTGTTGAGTTACTCATCATAAAACAAATTATGGGTTAGGGAAACTTAAAAGTTTATGAGGTGGACATGGGAAGAATGGAAATATTTTAAGCACACCAAAAGAAATACCCATAAATATTCCAAGTCACATTATTCCCAGAAGTTCTGCCCCTGGAGGACATCACATCATTCTGTTAACCAATCATCATTCGGCAACATTATTCTTGGAGTCATAACTTTAGGAATGGTGTCAGAAACCAAGTGGGAATCAGAGTGTTTAAGGTCAGCGGTTAGAAAATCATCTATCCTGCTCATAGTACTACTAAGCGCCAGTACCCACATTTCTCTGAATGTTTTCTTACATTTTGAGTTTGGGATTTTGAGACTAAGAAAATGAACTCAACTGAATACAGACCTTGATTTTACTCAGAAGAATATGCTTATTAGATTAAAATCCTAATTGCCAATACCGAAAATTGAGTTGATTGCTCTTTCATGTTAGATAATAACCTGGAAACCTGTGGGGTTTTTTTGGTTTTTTTGGGTTTTTTAAAATTTTTTATATTTTGGCCACTGACAGAAAGCAAAATACAAAAATGTTTTGAATTATAATACCTCGTGAGAAAAGACCAACAAAAACACCAGCATAGTACCTTCAAAATAACCAGGTAAATATTTTGTAATATTTTAAGATTCCATCTATAACAATGTGAAAAAAAAAGATTCTGTAGAGAAAACTCTGAAAATTACACAAAATGTATATATATGCACAGGTTGAATTATTTCCTGCCTAGTTAGAATAATAGCAAAAATCTAGGTAATATTAGAAAATTTGTTTTTGCCAACAGGAGGGGATTAAAATTGGTGCTGATGAGTTGTGTGTTTTTAATAAAATCAGAATATAAATAATAGTTTAAGATTAACATTAACAGTTACAGAGGCAAATATTGGTACCTAATTTGAAAAACACACAAGATGAAATAAAACTAAATAGCTGCCTAATGTTACTAATAAAAATACATTTTAGTATGCTTTAGGGCTTTTTATAAGTTCAAGATGACTTAAGAGAATTAATCAGAACATGAATGTTTCTGAGTTTTGCTTTTTCTAGTTAAAAATTTTAAAATCTTTTCCAAATTACTTAAAGAATGGCTAAAGAAGATTTAAAGTCTATGGTCATAAAAAAACATTCATTTGATTGTTTTCTTGTTTTTAAAGTATATTAATTTGACTTATCTTGATTTTGTCTAGTTTAACTCCAGAGTTTTAATGAACTTACGTTAATTACATTTAACCTTTTTTATATTATGTTAGAAATAATAAAAACTCCTTTATTGGATTATACTTAAATTGAAGCAACATCTAATTCATTTTTTTTAAACTTTAAGGGAAAGAGATGTGGGCAACTATGTTGTTAGGCAAGAGTTATTTTAGTGAGATAAAATAACTTTTAACATTTCCTAAACAAAAATATGAAAAGCTTATATAGCTGTTTACTGACTTACCTATTTTTTATTTTGCTATTTTGAATTGAAAATTCAAATTTGAATTTGAAATGTTATGGTGATATATTTACTGAGTTTTCTGTTTTTATATTTTAAATCACGGTGGTTAAGTTAAGAAAACTGGCTGAAACTTGAAACTATTCTAAATGGGTTTCATTTATTCACTTTCCAAAAATGTGAAACAAATGCATCATATACTTTAAATATTCCTAAGAGATAGTACAACTTGTTTTAATTTACTTTAGGAGAATGTGGCAGATTGCAACAATTATTTTGGGACCTGTATAGGTCATTGGATATTTACAATAATATATATGTGCTGATATTCCTGTCCTGAAAAGTTCATTACAACATAGAAAATAAATATATATTCATAACAAAGATTTCAACTCCTTTAGGAAAGTCACTATGAACTGCCAACTAAATCAACTATGTTGTAGAACTCAAACTTTATTGTGTCAATATTCATTAATGTAAATTTATAAAAGTTAAATTAAGCTGCAAGTATACTCCATTTTAAGAACACATCATGTACAAAAATCATAATTCATAAAAGAAGTTAATTAGGTGGTGATTTTTCAAATTTGCCTCCTTCAATTTTTAATATATCTATATTTTAAAATATCTGTATATTTAATATATCTATGGCTTTTTTACACTTATCTGTACTTTTATGAATTTTTTAAATGAACCTATATTGCTTTATAATAAAATAATATTTCCCTTAAAAAAAACTTTGCCTAACAAAAAAATATCAGTTAAAGTTTGTATATTCGCTAACAATGTTTGCTAGAGAAAGTAAGGACAAAACTGACAAGAAGTTTAGGAGCCATTTCCAACTAAAAAGTAGATTAAAAAAATATAATCAAGATTCAGATTGGGGGAAATGAAATTTGACTCAGTCCCATCAGAAAGGCAGATACTGTAGATCTTGTTCTGGCTCTACCACTAACCAGCTAACAGGGTGGGACCAGATAACTCAACAAGCATTTATACATCTATTATTTTATAATTCATGTTTTAAGTATACAAGGTATACAACCACAAACATACTCTATTAATATATCTGATTTAACTCACATCAGATGGAGAACTTAAAGTAAACCAATGTGGTTAGTATTATACTCATGAAGGAACATATACATGTGTATGTATACAAATATGTACACATATACATAGACATATGCAAACGTGTATAAACACACACAGACACACACACACACATATTTGTTCTGAAAAAGCCTCCTACTCATCCTCTTACCAGACAAGCAATTCGTCAATTGCTTCCAGTGGAAGCTTTAATGAGCACATATTTGGAAAGGAAGATTTCCTATTGCTCTAGTCTTTTAACAAGCAACATTCATTTTCAGTATTCTACTTGAGTGCTGCCAGTGTTTGGTTTTTAAGCCATTTGGACAGATTCATTCGGAAGTGTAATCCTAGTGTTATTTACCTAAAGGCATTGGATTTTTATTATTCATTCTCTAATACGTACCTGCCTTCCAGCTTCATTGTTATGTAGGTTCATTGCTAGCAGTACTTTGCTTTCTTTTCCCGTGGTGTTTCTGATGGGAAAATCTAGGAACTTTCTGCTGAACCACATGCCATACTGGACATCATCGGAGCAGCCCCCCCAATGCCAGCCTTCACTTGCTGAGCCACCATTCTGCAAGGTGGTGTCACAGGAACACTCTGTCATGTTGCCAGCACTGCATGACCTGGTCACAGAATGCACCAGGCCTGCAGCCATCACAGCATAAATAAATGCTGTCTCCTTGGTGCCTAGAAAAAATATAAATTGCTAAATTAGACAGCCATACCACTCTTTGTTGGTGTTCAGAACAAAGTCTCCTACTTAACATCTTACCAAACAATTTTTAAATTGCTTGCAATGGATGCTTTAATGAGTACATATTTAGAAAGGAATATTTCCCATTTTTCTAGTCTTTTAAAAAGCAACATTAATTTTCAGTATCCCACTTGAGAGGATTGTTATATATTGTATATTGTACATTGTCCTCATACTCTAAAATTATGTTTATTTAAAAATGTGAAATGTACATCAGCACTTAGTTCAGTATTTAATAGACAGTAATAGCTCAATAATGCCTGTTGAATTTAAAATTCTTCACAAGCATACTGTAAATGGTAATACAACACCCAAAGGAAACTAGATTACTTTTCTTTTTAAATTTAAAATGTGATCTCAAAACACAAGCTGAAAATTTTGGTGTGATTTTTTTGTTTGCATAATACATGTCAGAACAAAAATTAAAATTAAGAACAAAGCAATTAGTAGATTAATGGTACAGTTTACTTTCACAATAAAGACTAATATTAATATGGAACAGTTAAACATTTTATACAGTACTAGCTAATCCTCTTACAGTCTTAAAGTCAATGAAAGGTAAAATAATTGAAATGTCACTAGCAAAAACAAAGAATTATTATGAAAAAGTATTGAATATTGAAAAAGATGTATTTAGCACATCTGCAGTAAAAGTTGAGCTAAAATCTTAGAAATTAAAGTTTCATTAAAACATTATAACATAGACTAGAAGGGACTCAGCAGGCTATTTTTTTTTCCTTCCAGATGTTTAGATTGGAGTAGAAACTGTTTCCCGCCCGTTGTCCAATAAACCTTTTCAACAGCTGATGCCTATGCATTTCAGCAACTGTGACGAGCACATCTTTTTTTCTTTTTCTTTCTTTCTTTCTTTTTTTTTTTCTCTCTACAGGGGTCAGAGCTCCTTCGGAACCGTGTGCTGGCCAGAACGCAGCGGGGAAAATGCGATGCTTTGGCGGTGGTGTGTGTGGGGACCGTGTGGCGAAGGGTCAAAGGTGGAGGGAGAACGGAAATGAATTTGAAAAACGACAACGCATCGTTCAGCGCCCCGGTCCTAAAATTCTTTGAATCTGCTGATATTCCTGGAACAATCCTGGCTCCCTGTATTTTTACCCTTACTAAGTCACTACGCACGTGGAGGTGGAACTTTGTTTTAGCGCAGCTTCCCGCGCAGCGGGAGTGCGCTGAGCAGGGAAGAGAGAAAAAGACAAGAGAACAAGGAGAGCACCAAAGTAATCCAGCTCAGGTTTGCACGTTGGGCTGTCGGGGACAGTGGCTTTAAAATCACCATTATTCCGTCAACTCAGGGCTCCGAGGAGCCAACAAATGTGGGCTTCGCTTCAATTAGCCACTTGTCCAGGGCTCGGTGCGCAGCGGAGCGGGTTAAATCAAAGCAGATGCGGCAGCCGCATTCCCCGCTGCAGACATCATGTTTCTCCAGCTGGTCACCCACGTAGGGGGGCGCTACGGGGTCCGAGGGGGTCGGCGGGGTAGGAGCGTCAGGGTTTTTCTCCAACCTTGGCGGGGAGCCGCGGGAAGGAGGAAGAGCTCCAGTCTCAAGCGCCCCGCTCTGGACCTGGGGAGTCATCCCCCTGCGGGGCCGCACCTGCACCCCAGGTCTGGCCTCCGTCGCTCCCAATTCCCGTGCGCTCAAGGGCCTCTTTCGGGACTGAGAGAGCTCCAGGACCACGTAAGCACGATTTCCTTCATTTGGAGGAACTGGCGAAGGAGTTGTCGCCTTCCGTCTCCCGCCACCCCCGAGGGTCCCGGCACTCACCGCTGCTCAGCTCGTAGCCAAAGAGGGGCCTGGCGCCGAGCGGGCCTGCGGCGGTGGCGGTGGCGACCATGCAGTTCCACCTCTCGTGTCTGAACTGGCTCCTGCACTCCTGAATGCCCAGCCGGGCGCCCTCTCGGATGCTCGGCAGCAGGTACGGCTTCTTCTTGCACAGCTCCTTCTGGCGGCTGTTCAGCGGCAAGTTGGCGCAGCCCAGCTTCTCCGGAACCCCGAAGGAGGCAATGCCCAACCACCTGTGAGACACCGCCGCCCCTAGCGTAAGCCGCTCCCCCGCTCTCCGTCCCAATCCCAGGTGTTTCCCCGAAAGTGAGGTCCCCCGTCCTAGGGTCCCTGCCCCTCCCCCCTCCCCCCAGCCTCAGCTGAAAGTTCCCTGGGGCTGGGCCACCCCTTTTGCCACATACCTCGTGCGCCCCTGACGCCCCCATACTCACATCCAGTTTCCTTGGGCTCCGCAGGGGAACAGCGCGAGCAGGGCCGCCCACAGCGCGCACAGGCGGGCCAGTCCCAGGAGCGCCGCTCTGTCCATGGCCCCCGCATGGAGTCCCCCAGCCCCAGCCGCTCCTCTTCTGCCCTCCCTCCCCAGAGGCCTGCCGGGCAGGAGGTCAGTTGCCCAGCACCAAGTTGTCCCTTGCCCTCTTTCTCCTTGCATACAACATAAAAAGAAGGCCAGCGGTGACAGGGACTCTCGGCAGCTTCCCCCTCGTTTGCGGGGAGCAATAGGAAAGGTGCAGAAAGTAGCTTGGGGCCCTCCTCCTGCGCGGAGTCCGAGGTGCGCAGGAGATGCGGGGCGTCCCTCGCATTCCTAGGTGGGAAACTTCTGTGGATGTATCTGTGTCTCCATCGCCCCCGGCCTCTCCTCCCATCTCCTCCCCCCGGCCGCGCCCGGCGCCTGATTGGCCCAGCGGAGGCCCCGAACTTCATCATCCCGGGGCCTCGGGCGCCCATTGGCTGAGAGCGGGCTCCGCGGGGGCGCCCGGCCCGCGCCTCTGGGACAGCCAGTCCAGGCCGGCGTGTGTCATGACCTTTCCTCCTGTCACAGTCTCCTTAGAGCGGGTTGCCGTGGGATTGATTCAACCCGAAGG
This sequence comes from Daubentonia madagascariensis, assembly GCA_023783475.1. Lineage (NCBI taxonomy): Eukaryota > Metazoa > Chordata > Mammalia > Primates > Daubentoniidae > Daubentonia > Daubentonia madagascariensis. Next base: position 31,291,430 of record JAKFHU010001569.1, read on the forward strand.
CTGGTAGGGGCGCTTCTGTGTTAGCAACCCTGGTGGGAGCGCTGGTTTGATGGGCGACGTTTGGGTTGCATCCGCCCCAGCCGCGTCGGGATTACCCTCTGGGGGGAGTGGCTGGAAAATCTAACTGCCCCTCTTTGCTCTCCTTCACCTCACAGCAGAATCGTGTTTTTCAGTCAGAGTTGGTACTAAACAAGTTGGCCGTCCAAGCCCCTGCTCGAGGTCTCCGCGTCGGGAGACTTTGGGTGAAGTGCAGTCATGCTTATGATCGCCGTCATTCATGTATGCAGTTATTTTTAGCGAAAGGGAAGATTTCGGGCCCAGCATCTGATCCACCATATTTAAATTGTGTTCTGTGATTTCCTTTCCCTGCTTGTCTTATTTTCTGCAGTCCTTGAGAGTGCGATCAGTCCCCAGCAGCAGAAAGTGGCAGAGACAGTGAGTGAGAACCGTCTGGTAAGCCGTAGGATAGATGAGGGTTGTGCTGTTACACTTTTTTTCCAGTCCTACGTTGTGGCTGTCATGGAGACCTTGGACATGGCTACACATTGAAGACAAAAACAAAACAAAACAAAACAAAACCCGTTACTTGTTAAATACCTACTGTGTGCCCAGTCCTGTGGACATTTATAACCACCAGATCCCTTCCCTCAAGTGTACAAATCAGCCATGCAAACAAGTCTAAAACTAAATAATTTGAGATTATCGGTAACAGAGAGTACCGAATCTATCAGGGTGCTGTTTGGGGCCAAAGATAGGTCAGAAACAGAAAATATCTACTGGCTAGCAGTTTTAGAAGGTTAGTTAACTAGTGTTTTGTAGGATGGAAGGTCTCAGGGAAAGCTCTGAAGGCAACTGGAACATGTTTAGCTGTGGTATCAGAAAGCCTCACCTAGTTGGACACAAGAAATGTTTCTGATAAGCATCACCTGTCCTCAGAGGACTTCTGAAATGTTAGTAAATGCTCAGGATGGACATAATAGCTCAGTGGGTGCCCAAATCTAGACTTATTCGTATAAAGGATTTGATAACATTTGTTGCCTACCTCCTACATCAGCCGAGAGCAATAAAAGCTCACAGAAATTCCCATCCTATCCCATTTACTCCTTTATCCAACAGATATTTATTGAGTGTACACTATGTCCCAGGTTCTAAAGCCACATTGTAATTTTGAGAGAGTCAAGTTGATGATAGGGTATAGTTACTGATCCAGAAATATTTTGGCTAATGGCTAGTGGCCTTTCTGAAAATCAGAGCCTTCGTCCAAGCTCACTTTATTCTGTGAGCTTCTCCAAGAGGGATCGTGGCGTATTTATTGTGGTATCCCTACCACTGGGCCCAGTACACAAGATTCTGTTTTTGAACACAATTTATTGAGTGGATTAACATGATGAACATCTTGAGCAGATATCTAAGTGGCCTACATGCTGGAAACTGGAGAAGTTACTTGCTTTTAAGGGGAATTGGAAGACGGGAAGTGATCTTGGAGTGGGTGGTGGGTGGAGAGCATCAGTACTTCAGGCTGATTTTAGGGCCAACAGTGGTAGATGTTTTAAGGACGTCGTTTGATTTTTTTCACTCAAAAATATATATTGATCCTCTGTTATGGGTTAAAAAGAAGGGATAGTACTGAGTCAAATAATTGTGGAGTTCACAGTCTACTTGGCAAGACAGACAAGTGAACAGGCCATTACAATAGAGTGCAATGAATGTAGGAAGTATAGTGTGCCGTGAACACACACAGGAAGATTACTTAATCCAGTCTTGGGGATCAGATGGGAGGAGTCACTGGATGTTACCTTCATTATTACATTAGGGATCCAGTACTGTCCAGGCATTCAGATAAAACCTCTGGAGGAGCAATGATAATATTCTCTTCTTAGAGTCTAAGACCACTGGGTCAAACATTTTTCAGTACAAGACACTGAGTGATTCTGTACCTCTTTTGTGTGGTCTAGGGCCTTAGATGTCGTTCTGTTCATACTTCTAAAGCATAGGAGACATATTTCTAGGAGTTGACTCAGCTGGAAAAGTAGGCTTTGCATTCAACAAACAGACATTGGAATGACTATTTTGTGTCAGGCATTGTGAACTTTCATGTACTGAGAGCCATGCCCTCCGTTCTCCCCCACTCTCTGTCTTTGTCTCTTTCTCTCTCTTTTACCCTCTCTCTCCACACAAAATTTCAATCTCCCAACAACTCATACTTATTTTATATATGAGGAAATTAATTTGAGGAGATTAAGAAACTTGCTCAAGGTCACTGAACTAGTAAGTGGCAGAGTCAAAAACCAATCTTATTTCAGAGGCCCTGTTTTTTCCACCACAATGTACTGCTGCATAACTAACTCACAGCCATTCAAAACTATATATACATATATGTATTTTTTCCTGACCAAATCCCAGATTGCTGAGATTTAGGGTCTAAATTTTTCCTTTGTGCCCCATGGTTTCTGCCATCACAGTTCACAGATATTTCCATTGAAATAGTTGCTCTGTTCTCTGAAGATAAACAAAAATTCACGATAGGTAGGTCTCCCGAGAAGGTCCCCACAAAGTGGGATTCTTTGAGGCGGGTGGCGGTCTGCATGGGTGCCTTTCCATTTTTCCCCTCTTTGCTGTCTGTGGTTTTTGTGGGCTGGGAGGAGTGGCAGAAAGAGCTCTGGGTTGGGTTGGGTGACTGGGGCTCCAGTCAGCAGGTGATAATCTTGGGTAACTCATTTCAACTTTCAGCCTCAGTTTCTCAGCAGTGAAATTATTAAAACCTCTCTTTCAGCTCTGAATCTCTTACTGGAGTTCCCATAGGGCTGGAGGGAGGAGGATGGTGCATGTGGTTGCGTGTGTGTGTGCATGCACGTGTGTGTATGTGTGCCAAAAGGGGGGAGGGGGCAGTGGTCCCCAACCTTTTTGGCACCAGGGACTGGTTTCATGGAAGACAGTTTTTCCACAGATGGGGGTGGGGAGGTGGAACTCAGGCAGTGATGTGAGCAATGAGGAGCAGCTGTAAATACAGATGAAGCTCCCCTCACTCGCCCACCACTCAGTGGTCCGGTCTCTAACAGGCCACAGACCGGTTCCGCTCCATGCCCAGGGCTTGGGGACCGCAGTGCTAGAGGATTACAGGAGGAGAAAACCCTAGTCATTGACAGGGGTTTGTCTACCTGAGATATGCCTACCCCAGGGTGGCACAGGCTAGGATTTTGGTCCTCATCTTGTATCTTCAGCTTCACTTTTGCTTCTGGATTTCAATGAAAATGAATTTGTTTTAATTCCAAAAATCTTTTAAAATGGTTGAATTTTAAAATACATTATAATCTTGTCAGGTCATATGAAATTTTATTTGGAGACTATAAGAGGACACAGATATTTTATTTATCCTAAAATAAGAAAGTTGGGAGCTCTTTGGTAATCTAATTTATATCTATTAATATAAAGTAGTTCATCTGTACTCTCATTAATGGGGATCATGCTCTCTATTTAGATTTGAGGAATGAAGTAAAAGATGGATCAAATCCAAACATATATACAACTGCATATTTCAAGTTATTTCTTTAGAAGTGAGCAGGAGCTTTACTTTTTATTTATTAATCTTTGGTTTTATAATTTGGAAGGAGGACAAAATATTGACTGGTCAATAGAATATCACCTGAGGCTTACTGTGTTATACAAACTTTCTAAGCTTCACATATTCATATCTATAAATGTTGTAAAGATCATACTATTAATTTTTCAATAAATGGGAGCTAGTGTTATGCCATCTCATGATCTGAGCTCAGCAACCTAAAATTTAATTAATGACGTTAAGAAAATCATCACGCAACTTCAAGTTTGCATAGATTACTGAAGCATCTGTAGTTTCTTGATCCCACAAGAAAGGGGAACTTGTTTTCCTAACAGGGCGTAAGATGTTTTGAGCTATATTCTGGGAAGGGGATTTAGGAAGGGGAGAGCCATATTTCAAGCATGTTCATTTCACGCAAAGGAGCTCTCTTGTGGGACTAAATCTGTGACCATGGTCATCTCTGACCAGCTGAGCCAACTGAACGAGATAAGTAGCTGGCTAGCAATAAATCCCACCTCCCAATCAAGACAGTCATAGATTACTAGTTGTTGGACCCAGGGGAGCCTGTTCCTTCTGGTACTTTTCTCTCAGTCCCTGGGAAACTCAGCAAAAGTCTGCCTGCACAGATATGCCTTGGCCTCTGCCTCTGGCAGCCCATCAGAGGACGAGACTTCTAAGGCCCTGTTGTAAGAATTTCTGCTGCAGATCACAGAGACTTATGTACTGGAAACTGATACCAGAAGCACCCCAGCTGGTCTTAACTCCCGTGATAGAACAGAAGACCAGAGGTGACTTTTTACATAACTGGGTCCCCATCCATTCTATTTTAAATTCCACCTGGATGCTGCAAGTGTGGAACAGAGCACAGGCTTGTGACCACTGGCTCTCAGGAGGGGGCAGAGAATGGCATTCTGGTTGGCCTGCTATCCCTTAGTGGCCCGAAAAGCCCACAGGAATGACAGGCTCGGAGGAGCAGAGGAGACTCCAGTGATAGTCCCGGGAGAAAGAGGAGTTAGAAAGGGATAATGCCTTGCTTTTTACATTTCCACAACCACAAAAGTTAAAAGCTTTTTGTTTATTTGTCCTAGAAATTAAGGTTGAAGAACTCTCATAAAATGTTAGTGCAAAGTGCCTGATCTCTTGACCAACATCTCCCCAGCAATCCTTAAAAAAATTAAAATTAAAAAAGAGAAAGCACCCCAAGGTCTTAAAAAAAGGTGGTATTTTGTAGGCATTATGCAATCTTTTTGGAGAGAGGGAATAAAAGTCAAAACAATACTTGACAAACAAGAGTGGTCACTATTGCCCAGAGGGCACGGGCAGGCAAGACACACAAAACTGAAATATATTGAGAGCGTTGATTCTCTGAATACTCTTTTTCAAATAAATTTTTCTAAATTTTGCAAAATAAAGCAAGCTTCATCAATTAGTGAATTATAGCTTTTTATATTATCAAAAAACTACTTCAAAAATCTGGCATTTACATTTTTTAGAATTATATTCATAGAGTGATCAGTGGGTTGCCTATAATGGAAAAAACAGATTTGCTGTTCTTGGAGATTTTTACTAAAATAGAACAACCAAAACTTCAAGGGAAAAGTCATCTAGAATTGACTGTGTCTGTTTTATTCTAGATTTCTTATTTATTCCTATATCAGTTTTAAGTCCTTTGGTTTGACTTCTAAAATCCTTTATTCAGGATTTGTCCATAGCATTCATTTCTGATCAAATTCACTCTATTGTACTTATTCTCCCTAGGCAGGGCAACTTCTTTCTTCCCCTTTCCAGAAGCAGGGCCTGTGTATTTGTATTTCAATTTCTTCAGAAACACTGCCTCCATGCCTAGAACTTCTTCCTCTGTCCTGCCACTTACCCATTCTCTAGGTCACACCACTTTAGGAGTTAACTGTATTAATGTCTCTCAGCCCAATTCCTATATCACCTGAGGTGCCTACCACAAAATTTATCACTTAATTTACTTTTGCTTTCTAATGGGCTAATGTACCTTAATTGTCACTGATTAGATTATAGAATCTTCAAATCAAGGAGTATGAGTAATTCTTTTTCAACCCCCATGGCCTACCACAGGGCTGAGTACATAGTAGGCATTCAGTAATGGTTTTGTGGTGGTTGTTTTAACAGACAAGGAATCTCTCGCAGAACAGTGGAATCGATGACACATTAGGTTGAGAGCTGTCAGCATTGACATAATCTACTAATTTGCCACTTTTCAATTGGAAATTCGCCATGACTTGTACCTACTACATTACATTAGTATGTGCCGCATGATTTGCACTAGTTCCAAGGGGACCACCAGATGGCTATGTCGAGAGTATTCACAGCTTCAGTTTCTGCTAGTGTTAAAATCAGTAAATAAACTGATACTCTTAAATCTTTCTGACAAATCTGTGGCCGTGCCATGTGCTCCTTCCAGGTAAGTTTGTTGAGCTAGGCTAATAACTCAAACTCTTACTGGAGTTTTCTCCAGAGAATGCTTTTATTTGAGTAGGCAAGCGTTCTCAGAGCCCAGGAGATTTACGAGAGTTCAGAGACATAAACACAAACTGCATAATAGGTGTGAGGTGTGTTCCAACTGCAGCCCTCTCACCTTCTGTTAATGATTAGGGGAAGGGAGGCATCAATACAAAAACAGCCGACTTGAGGGCTCTCAAGTTCGCAATCTGATGAAGTCTTCTGGTGCCAGACCAACTTTTGGGGTTGTCACATGGCTCAGTGAAGCAGCTTCCAAAATGGGCTGAAAACCACAATTTTGATATACTGGGCCAGATGCCAGAACAGAGTCTCAGTCCAGCCGGCGGGGTAAAAGATTCCAGTTGCTACTTTAGCACCACTGTATTGTCTGAAGTCCCCAGGGCACACTCATGAAACCAGCACCAGACAAACAGCGGAGCCACTTTTTAATGCTGTTGTGGGGAGAGAACTAATATTTGCCTTTTAGGTTAACTGAGTTATGGCAGGCTTTGGCTGGAAGGAGTTTTCCTTCAGGAACTGATTTGGCCCTCAGCATATCTTAATTGTATAGTAATTGTTGGCAGTCCAGGGTGGGGTTCGGCGCTGGAATCTTACCCTTCATACTCTACCCCACTTCTTGCCCCAGGGGTTCTGATGAATAACTCATGTATGGAGAGAAATGAACCAGTTTGGGCAAAGTATCAGCTTTATTAAGTATAATACTTCCTGGTAGTGCTAGACTATGCAAAATGAAGTTTCCTATTCCTTCTCCTTGAACTGGAGACAGCAGGAGGACAAAGTAAGGCTGATCCAATATATCCACCCAGTCTCAGGTTGAGAGAAGAAAGTAGGAAGAGGCAAGAGGAAGCAGAGAGGAGAGCCCGCCCTACCCCTGAGGACATCAAGGTCTATGAGGAGGAAGAGTGGGGCCATCTTACTTTTGAGGCATCTGCTGGTGATATGGACCAATTGACTGGCTACTCTTTCTCTACAGGGAAGAAGCAACCAATAAGGTGAAGGGTAACAGATTCCTCACTATAGAAGGAAAAAATGAGAGTCCAGAAATGTCAAAGGAGGTCTTCACTTCCTTGGGCAGAGAGAGCAAGTTAATCAGTTCTGTTACCTATTGCAAAATGTAGTGTTGCAAGCCCTCAAAATAGACGGGCAGGCAGATTAAGAACCTTCATAAAAGCTATAGGCAAGATAACTATGATGCAAATGCTCTGGACTGTATTCTGGGAAGAGACAAGCTGTGCAATGACAATTAGCAGCAGTATAGGGAGTGGTTAACGTAAAACCCATTAATGCCCATTGAAGTGCTATCCACTTCTACACTTTGAAGCCATGGTGAGACAGAATGGAGTTCTTATCATTAACCACTCTCAACTCTACAGGTTAACCAAGAGGAGCAGAGGATGATGTCACCAAAAATTACAGTGTTCCTAAATAATGTCCTCCTGTACCCTTTTAACCTTAGAACATATTATTTGGTTTGTTTGTTTGTGGTTTCCTTTGGTAACATTAAAATTAATTCATGATTGCTCACACGTTGTCATCTCAGGCAGGTGGCCCAGAAGCATATCAGATAGCCTAATCAATATGAGGTTAGAAAGTTGGATGAGCTTAAATCACAAAATAGGTAATTAACAGGTGGTTTAAAATCAGTAGATTAAATATGAGAAATCTAGTATTGATGTGTGTAGATGCTCATAAAAATACTGAAGAAATATTTTGATTCATTTAATATTCACAATTATTTGTTAATAGATTACATAAATTTTCAGACTTGACAAAACATGTTATAACTGCTTGGGATGGCATGTAAAGAAATATGCTACATTTTTTTTGTATAATTTAAGTCATTTGATAACACGAGGAGGGTTATTTTTAGTAATTGCTTGCTTTAAGGTGTGTCTTGCTTGGAATTCAAAAATGAATAAAAGCAAGGCGTTGAAAGTCCTGAATATATTTCACAGCTGGAGAAAACAGAACCACTTAGAAAGATTAAGTTTATCCAGGATTGTTTCTCTTAGTTTTATGCAGAAACCTTCAGCAGGTCTTAGAATCTTTCTATAGCTCCCTTCCTCATATTTAAACTCTACTATTCAGTAGGCTAATCAAAGGCATACAACAAAGAATCAATGGCACTTTGCAAAACAACTCAGATAAAATGATACTCCCACTTAAATTTTAACAATACCATAGATCTTTTAAAAAATCACATATATGAAGTTAACAATTTTGTAAGTTTTGTAATGGAAAACTCGTTTCCCACTTTCCTACTCACCATTTACCCCCTCCCCAGAAGTAACAACTTTCAGCTTTTCCAGCTGATTCTTTTGGTATTTCCTTCAATTTGTTAAATATAATATACTTATACTGTTACTTCTTAAATTTTAAAATTTTAGGCATTATCTGTTACTTTCACCCCCATCCCTGCACATGTGTACTTTCTTATCCTTTCTATTCCCAATATGGATATCTCAAAATTGTGGTTAGATCAGCAGTGAGCTTCTACATTATCATGACACATATTGTTATTCATTCTAAGTGATATAATTTATGGTGATTATTTTCCTTTTCCTCCCTTGCTTTTCCCCCCATTTGCTTAGTTTTCTTTTTAAAAATTTTATTGTAAATTGACAAATTATAATTATATATATGTGGGGTACAAAGTGATGTTATGATATATATATACACACAATGTGGAATGATTAAATTGAAAAGCTAATTAACATATCCATCACATCAAGTACTCATTTTTTTTTTGTGGTGAGAACATTTGAAATTTACTCTCTTAGCAATTTTGAAATATACATTATTATTAACTATATATAGTCACCATACTGGGCAATAGATGTCAAAACCCTTATTCTTCCTAACCAAAACTTTGTAGCCTGGGATCAATATTTTCCTATTCCTCCCACTCCCCAGCCTCTGGTAATCACCATTCTACTGTCTGCTTCTGTGAGTTCCCATTTGCTTGGCTTTCTATGTGCTTATCATAAATCCAACCCCAAACCCCCCCAGTTTTCTAAATCTCCTCAGATGAATGGGAAGTGCTGTCAATTTCATCTCTTGGCCACAGTGTCTCACAGGGTCCCTTGACCTGTTCCAGTCTAGAATGGTTGCTTCCATACCTGGTACCCAGCTGCTCAGGGGTCCTTCATCACAAGGATCACATTTTTCTTGTTTTGATGCAAAAATCTCATTTTCTGATTCCTTTATGTTTCTAATTTTTTGTTTACTCTCTTGTTCTAGTGGAGCACATACTCCTGTAGCTTTTTTAGAAAGAGTGTCTGTGAGGTAAATGTTATGACAATTCACCTATCTTAAAATAGCTTTATCCTACTCTTATAGTTTGGTTAGGTATTGAATTGTAGGCTAGAAATAATTTTCTTTCAGAAAGTTAAAGACATTTCCCCATTGTTTTCTAGCTTCCATTGTTACTACTGAAATATCTGAAGACATTGTAATTCCAGATCCTTTGTATATGAATTTAATTTTTCCCCCCTCTGGTTTCTTTTAGAATCTTTTCTTTCTCTGTAATGTTTGGAAATTTTATGATGATGTGGCTAGATGTGAGTATATTTCCATCAATTGGTCTAGATACTCAGTTGGCCATCTCAGTATAAACACACATGTTTTCAATTACAGAAAACATTTTCAAATTATGTCATTGATTTACTTTCTTCCATTTTTTTCTCCTTTCTGGAACTCCCATTTTGTGAATGTCTAATCAATTTTCTGATTCTTTAAGTTTTGTAACTTTTCTGTCCTATTTTATACATCATTTTATTTTTTTCTCTCATTTCTGTGTGATTTTCTCAATTACATCTGTATAGGTTTTTATTGAGTTTTTCATTTTTGCTAATATACGTGTGTATGTGTGGAGATATACATATATGTGTGTGTGTGATGTGTGTATGTGTGGATATATATATGTGTGTGTGCAGGTGCATGTGTGTGTGTATGACTTCTAAGAGCTCTTTTTATGTTCTTTGCATGCTTTTTAAAAAATGTAATATTTTAATTTTAAAGGTGTGCTGTCTTCTCTTATCATATACATATATACATACACATAATATATATATGTATTAGTTTCTTATTGTTCCTATAAAAAATTCCCACAATTTTAGTGGCTTAAGACAACACACATGTACTATCTTACAGTTCTGGAGGTTAGAAGTCTACACTAGATCGGCAAGGCTGAGTTCCTTCTGAAGCCTCTAGAGAGACTCTGTTTCCCTGCCTTTTCCAGTTTCTAGAGGTCACTTGTATTCCTTGGCTTGTGGTTGCTTCCTAACATCAGTCTGACCTCTGCTTCTATTGTCATAGCTCCTTCTTTGACGGTCATTGTCCTACTTCCCTCTTTTAAGAACCCTTGTGATTCCATTGGGACCACATAAATAATCCAGGAAAATCTTCTCATCTCAAGATCCCTAACTTAATCACATCTGCAAAGTCCCTTATGCCATGTGAGGTGACATATTCACAGGTTTCAGTTATTAGGACATTGTTGTTGGTTGAGTGGTGGTCCCCTCAAGAGATATATCAACATCTTAATACCCAAAACCTGTGAATGTGACCTTATTTGGAAAAAGGGTATTTGCAGATATAATTAAGTTAAGAATCTTAGTTTATGAGATCATCCTGAATTGTCAGGGTAGGCCCTATATCCAGTAACAAGTGTCCTAATGAGAGAAAGAAGAGAAGGCATGGGCACAAAGAAGGAGGAAAAGGGCATGTGAAAACTGAGGCAGAGGATGGAGTGATGCCACAAGGAACACTTGGAACTGCCAGAAGCTGGAAGAGGCGAGGAAGTATTCTCCCTTGGCATCTCCAGAGGGAGTGTGGCCTTCCCGACACCTTGGTGTCAGACTTCCGGCCTCCAAAACAGTGAGACATTACATTTCTGTTGTTTTAAGCCACCTCGATTGTGGCTCTTTTTTACGTCAGCCTTAGGAATCAATACGGATGTGGACATATTGGGGGAGGGGAGCATTATTCTGTCTAACACACTATATTAATATATTCTTTGAAATTTTCTCTCCCCTGCTTCTTTATTGTTTTCTTTGTCTCTGTTGTTTTAGAAACTTGTGTCAGATGTCTGGTAATCCTTGGTTTTTGCTCCTGATTAAGAGTGGAGTACTTAAAAGCCAGTTAGAAACTCTGAACATGTGGGTGGGGCTTATTTACTTTGGGTTTTATTTTGGGTAATCTTGATGGGTGGTTTTACTGGAAAATCTTCAATGTCAGTATATTTACATCTTGTCTCTTAGGTTGGTTGGTTTCTCCAGAGAAGAATATTTTAGTCTCTTGTTTTGATGATATTGGCCAATGTTCTTCAGACTAGCAGGAAAAGAGGGCTTGAGAGGTCTTAGCATTCACTATCTAAATTTTTTTAAAGTATGGTATCTGCATCCTTACTTTTTCTGGTGTCCCTCAGCCAGATACTCTGTATTTTAAATTCTTCAAAGAGTAGACCCACCATCTTCTGCTAGGGTCTAGTGGAACACGTCAAGCTCTCTGTAGAGGGGGAAGAAATCTGGGGTCTAACTGCTTCCTAAACTTTCCTCCAATCCTTTTATTTTTAGCCTACTTTCAATTCAACTTACAGGGATTGTGGTACCCCTAATTCCTAAGACTTTTGGAAATTCTGTGGTGTCAGATTGCTTCTTGATTGTTCCTAATGGCTTAGGATTCTACTTACGTGGGTCTGATAAATCAGTCATCACTCAGTTATCTGCTTTCCAGTTCTCTAAGTTCTATTGCTGTGTTTCCTTGCTTGCTCTTTGCCTTTTAGATATATGGTCTTTAAAAATTAATTTACGATTGTTATAGTGGACTTTTGGAAAAGAGCAAAAGTAAACGTTACTGTTTAATCCACCACCTTTAACGAGAAATTCCATAATAAAGACATATTTCTTAGACTTAACCTTTGTTACCCATTAGGTTCATTCAGTGTCAGGAAATCTTGGGTTGTGTTTCATTCTGTATTAAACATTTTCATTTTTATTATTTTCCTTTAAAATCTGATTTTTAAAATATCTTGATTGTTTAAAACATTTTTAACTACATTAATATATTCATTGTAGAAAGATTAGAATATTCTGATAAACAAAAAGAAAAAAACACTTTGTAATCCCAGGACCAGAGAAAGTTTCTGTTGACATTTTAGTATGTATCCCTCTGATTTTTGTCCTTGCATGTGTATATATTATACAAAAATATCACATTGTATATACTGCTTTAGTAATCTATTTTTTCCTTTAATATATCAAAAGAAGATTTTGGGGGGTTGTGAGAATTTTATTCCGTTTTTTGGATGCATGAGCAGATGGGTACAATACTTTGGAAATTCGTGATCTAAATACTTTGAATTGAGCATTTATTAGAGGTATCGGGCCTCAGCAAGAATCCAACAAACAAAATTCTTTTTTTGTTGTTTGTTTGTTTGATCATGCTCGTTTTATTTGGCAAATGTATATCCTTCTTAAGTATTGCAGGAGTACGGCTTCCTTTGTTCAAAGTCCTTAGAATGCCACCTAGTCTGGCCAGGTAGTGCTTATCCACAGTATTCAGTTTTGTAATTTCCTACAGCTGTATTGCAGTCATTTGGTCCAACACCATCTACACAGGTTACCTGTGCAGCAACTTCAGTCATCTTCATCTCAGTAGCACAGAGTGCCCAGATAGTCTGCTAGTTTGAAATCAGGAATACAGGAAGACAAGGACCATGGACAAGAAACCCAGGTGAAGTAAGTTCGTGACACTGGGAAACAGTTGATCTTGTCAGGATCACTGCATAAGGGCCATAGCCTGTTAAGACTTGGGAATTATCTTGAAATACTTCTCTGGCCTACAGCAATTGCTCTTTGGTGTGGATGTTCAGTCACAACAACCCTAGTAGTTGCATGTACTATCTGGGATATTGTGATGCCAATCATAGTTGATCTGGTAGTTCCACTGTTTCAAATCATGGTTATTGAACACAGATGCTGTTTGAAACATGTACTGGCAATTGACAAAGCTGATAAATGGTAATTAATTTTCAGATGTTCATTTAGGTTTCTAGACTGATAATCTTTAGTGTAAAGCAATTAGGACACCATCTTCAGGAGAAAGTTGAACCATGATCAGCCTTGTACTGAAAATATAATGTTCACTGAAATGGCTTGCTAACTTAAAAGTGTTAAAGTTTATATGCTGGGAATACTTGAATCAGAATAAAGGACAACATTTATTACTAAGAAATATGAGAAACACAAAAAGCAAATAAGTTACAGTGGTTAGGTTTATTTATGAAGCAAGAAAACTCTCATTATTCTGGAGACTAAGCTAAGAAAAGGGTTAGTCCTTTTCAAAAGGCAGTTTCAAAAGTACCACTAATCAGATTAGTTTGTACAAAATATGACATTTACTTTCCTTTTGGGACTACCATTATCCCCTCTCTGATCAAGAGCATCTTTGTATTCTGTTGACAATGCAGTTACTTCATGGCTGTAAAAGCAAACACACATCTGGATAACTGAAAATTTTAAGTTTCAACTGCAGGCAGTGACCCTTTACTGCCCATTTGTGGCATGGCCTCTAAGATCTACTTGCTGAATTTGTGGTCAAATTCTAGACCAGTCTGGCTGACTGATAATCATGACAACAAATGGCAGCTGCTGCCATTTCTTTAGGGTTTCTGAACCTCCTCTTCCTTTCTCCCCTTAATTCCTCTTGCTCTCCTTCCTTCCCTTTCCTTATTCTTCTCACTTTGTGTCACCTCCTTTTGTTTATCTTTTCTTCTTCCTTCTTGTAGCCTGATGGACAAAACTGGCTTACCTTCCCACCTGGCGTTCTAGACCATAAATAATAAATAAATAAGTGAATTAATTAATTAATTAAAGGATCTTCCTGGAACCATAAGATTGGTGCTTTAGGTATTTGAATCCTATCTTCAAGATGTGGTCATCTTTCAGTACAACATAGAAATAAACATGACGAAGTGGGGCAGATGTTTAGGTAACAGTTATGCTTTTTATTTGTGTGAAAGGGATATAAGGATAGAAATTTTTGTAGTTTATCTTCAGGTCACTAAACTACTTTACCTCCCTAGAGGCCAGAGATAATGGGCATATCTAGCCAAATTCTCTAAATCCTATACACGATAGAATGCCACCTCTGTGTTCTTTAACCTTCTTAGTTTTTCAGAAAAATGTTCCTTTATATTTATTCATAACCATTCACATCTTAGAAGCTTGATTAAATCATGTTCTCATATAAATGATCTGTAATAGTTTGTTTAGAGATTCTAGAAGGAGTGGACAGTTGTTACTGCACACTTGTCTTAACTCTTTTCTATCTGAAAAAAGCACCTTCGTGAAGCCATGAGAGGCTTGCCATGCCATGGAAAACTTAGGACACTTAGCCCACCAGAGCAGCCACATTGATCTTGGCAATCATTGAGATAGTTGGCATCTCAGCCAGATTTCACTTCTACAGTATTCAAATTCTCTGAACAATAAAGGATGAGTATAAATTTTTAATTTCCATCAACAGTTAAGCAGGTGACTATCTCCATTTCAACAACATTTCACATACTTGGCAAACCTCTAAGTGGTCTGCTTTTAGATGTAGTGCACTCCTGCTTGAAAGTGCAGTGCAATAAAAGAGAGTCATTTATCGCTTTGGGCAGTGGTGAAAACCAGAAAATGGAGAGATAGATGGGGCAAGAAATGTGGTGTTTATTAGGTTTTTCTGACTATGCTGAAGTGGTAAAATGCAAAACAACCAGTAAAAAGAATAACCCAATTAGGTCATCTCTGAAGTTTTCACTTTTTCAGGTAAATAATTTGAATTATTTTAGCAATTCCTCAAAGATGCTATATGCCAAGTCCATTGCTCAACTGTAAGTGATTTTAAAGGTCAGTCTTCAGAGTTGAACTTGGCAGAACATAGCACTTGGTCACAGTGACCCATAGGAAGCAATGCCCTTCCACAGCTCCCCTTTCTCCCACAGAATCTTCTTCCCAACAGGATTCCTTTCAAAATTACACCTTATCCTCTGTATTTACTCAGTGCATGGAATTTAGTCAGCTGTTGGGAGAAAAACAATGTGATTAAATTCACTTACACTGCAAATGTCTAATAGCCCCAGTCCTCCCAAGGATATTAGCATCTTAAGAGACCTTAGAGGTTAATTTAAGTGATTTCACTAATTGAAAGGAGTTCAAACAGTAGAATGTAGTAAAATAAAGAATTGTGAACACAGTGGGCAGCCATTTGGAAACAAAGCAAGAAAGTGTTCCTTTTGCCCTTAACTCCAGATATAGCTTTGCGCAAAAGTATGAGTATTATTCACATGCTTTGCTGTCCTCTTTATACTTCCCAGATTCTTATTTAAAAGTCATATATAATGCCCCTCGCAAAGTTAAATTGCTGAAGAATATATCTGCCATCTTGGTTTAGGAAAAAATATGCAGAGAAATCTTTTAGTTAATGCACTGTTGAAAAAAATGATAGAATTCGTGAGTGTAAAAGATGCAAGTACCTATTTGAAACTCACCAGAAACAGATGTCTCCCTACCTATGCTTTTTGGTGAAAATGTGATCTCTCTACCCATAGTACTTTCAGTTCCATAATTAAATTCAGTTGCATTGTTAATGTACTGTTGACATTAACTTGTATCTCATATACACAAGACTGGGAATACACATATGTTAACTTGAAACAGCTGTTTGCAAAATTACTACAATATGGCCAATACTTCTTTTAACCATTATGTCCTTCTATTTAAACATGATTTGCATCTGTATGCACTTATTATATATAAAATTAAAGGAAGATTTATGACATGAAAATGAATTTTGATGCTACGTTAATATTGTATTTGATGATAGTATGGTAGACAAAGGAAGTGGGTAGAAATATTTCTATGGATCAGAAGCTATGCCCCCCACTGGTATGCATGCCGGGAAGGCAGGGCCTGTACACACATCTTCCTGTATGCTAAAGGCTCCAGCTAGCTGATAGCTCCGCATGGGGCATCAGTATAGCTTCTTAATTCTTGGTGTGGAAATGGCAGAGTCTTTCTGATAATTTATATGATGTTCCCTCCTTCCTCCAATAACCCTATTTCTGGCTATCTGATACCTGAAATTCCACAACTAAAAATCTTAGTTTGTCCTCTCTTAAAACTTCAGTCCCCTTATGAGGGCTTGAGGTATGAAGTGTTATTCATTTAGACATGGGCACGACTTCATCAAACCCTTTCCAGTTTCGATAGGGTGGAGAGAGCATCTGCCCCTGTTGCGATGAACACGGAGTTGGATACAGCTAGGGGGGGCCTGAAGCACCTTAGGCCTTCGTGACCCGCAAGTCATAAGGCCCCGCACCCGGTGTCACAGCTCCCTGAGCTCCCAACAGCCTCCACACCGTCCGGGAGGGCAACTTCTGTATGTAGCTCACATCTTCCCCAGCTTCTTCTTTCGTACCCCACCTCAGTTCATGGGGCACAGTGGGAATAAACCATTGGTAGTCACTAAAGAGGGTATTAGGAAGTGGTGATGTTATTTCTAACATAATGCTTTGTCAAAGTCTTTTAGACACCTTCTATTTGGAGCACAATTTCTAACCCCAGAAAATGCTAGAGTTTGTTAGGGTGTTTATTTTTTTTCGTTTTATAAAAATTCATTGAGTGTCTTTCCTGGGCTAGGCAATTTGTTTCTAAACTGAGAATGCAAAGATTAAAACAGTAATACTAAGTGAAAGGAGCCAGCCATAAAAGAGCATACATTGTGTGATCCCATTTATATGAAACATTCAGGACAGGCGCATCTATAGAGACAGAAAGTAGGTCAGTGGTTGCCAGTGTCTGGGGGGATGGAGGAGGGGAGGGTGAAAAGTGCTGTCTTTCTTTCTGGGGTGATAAAAGCATTCTAAAGTTAGATTCTCATGATGGTTGCAAAACTGTGTAAATACACTAAAAACCACTCAATTGTGCTCTTTAAATGAATGAACGTCATGGTAAGTAAACTATATCTCAATAAAACAGTTAAAAATAAATAAGAAATAAACACAATCAACCAAACAAAAAAACTCAGTCCCTTCCTCATGGAGCTTACACTCCAGGAAGCACGGGCTTAAACAGACAAAGAGAAATAGGGCTGTGCTAGAGGTGAGCAAAGAGTGCCAAGGGAGTGCAGAGAAAGGATACTTTGATCAGGGCTTGCAGAATCAGAAAGGTTCCCAGAGGAGATGACGTCTAAGCTGAGAAGTAGCAGACAGAAAAGAGCGTGAGAGAACAATATTTTCGGAGCCCCTACTCTACATAAGACATCTTGTAGTAGAAAATGAAAGGGTCAATCTAAGCCTGAGAAGCTCAGTTTTAGTGGAATAGGATATACGTAGGTGATTATAGATAATTACATTATACTGTGAAAGTGCAATGATAGAGATGGACACAGAGACCATGGAATTCACAAAAAGGGGAAATAAATCCAGTTAAGGGGGCGGAGGCCTAATAGAAATTAGATCTGGGGGGAGGAAGTTATGCTTTAACATAATGATCTGGTGTCTCCCACCCAGTGGAGCCCTCTGCCACGGCTTACGTGACTCAGTCTCGCTCTTCCAGCGTCTGTCGCAGCACCTGCCAATGGGAAGGCCCCACGAGATCAGAGGCAGGCAGGGAAGCTGTGAGGTGGAGAAGAGGGCAGAGACCAAGCACATGGCAGGAACCCCTACTAAGACTGATTCCCAAAAGCGAACCTTGTTGATCCATTTATTTTCAGCAGGGCACAGAGATGCCCAGCTCTCTTTTTTCCCCCAAGTTCTCTATAGCTTTAAAAGTTGGAGCTCATGTGACCCTGCAGTCCACTATTTCCTAGCATCTTCTCATTTTGGTGATTTCAGGCAGTTTGGTCTCTTGTCACCTCCTGAGAGAAGCATCTGGCAGACGTCTCCCCTAGCAGTCCCTCCCGGCTCTGCCGCTGCTTGGCAGAGGCCTCGAACCACATTCCCCACATGTCCAGACGAGCACCTGGCAAAGGCATCCAGGGATATAGAACCTGTTATTCTAAAGGTTTTACATACTGCTATAAATCAAAAATAAAAGGAGTGTTTTAAAGAACTAATTCAATGGCTATAAGATTATTTGGTACGTTATCTATTTCATCGTGTGTGTGCACACATTTTTTATATATACACACGTGTGTGTATTTATACAGCATGAACAAGTTTTTGTTTGAAATAATCCAGAATTCCTGTTTTTAAGTCCTTTATTTGACACACACTCTGCCCAGACACAAACCAGAGAAGGCTTGGTTTTGGCCCAATAGTGTTGATTTTCCTGTCTACAGAGGCAGCATAACAAGTCCATGATCAGTAGTGAAGGGAAGGCATTTATTTTCACTGTATTTTATAACAGTTTACTGAAGATGACTGCCCAGGGATGCTTCCATTGGAAGAGAAATTGACTGCAAGAAACTCAGTACTTCAAAGACTTATGATGACCTCAGGAAACAGAAAAACACCACTTAAGCCAATTGCCCACTTGAGATTGCCCATTATTCTGGGAAATAAGAACCTGAGATGCAATGTCTGTATCAGCCTCATCTCAGAATCCATAAATAATTCATGGAAGTTATCAATTTATTTATAAGATAGGTGGCCAAGAGAGAGTTCTGATTGTTTACCAATAACATGGCCCTGGAAACTCCATCCTATTGAAATTATTCCTATTCTTGGCAGGAATAACTTGTGCTAAGGGTTGTATCCACACCCTTTTAAAAACATGCCATTGATTTTGCATAACTAATGTGAACATTGAAATGGGTATTCTTTAGAGGCAAGTGTGAACAGAGACCAGGTTTTCCCCAGTGGGTATGCACATGTGGCTGGACCCAAATCTGTGCCACTTGATGACTAAAGTGATTTTATACTACAAGGGCATTGTTTCAATTCCCCTCCCCCGCACACATTATTCTTAATTCAGACAAAATTGTATCTTATCAGAAGTAGCTGCAAATAATTCCATGCCCCGCCAATGACATAGGCACTGATTTTTAACAAAAGGCTCATAAACTCTTTTTATGATACTGTAAAACCAGAAAGCACATGCCTATTAAAACATAAGCTTCATGTTACATGTAATTAAGGCAAGGAGGAGAACATAAAAATGTAAGCTTTAAAATGTATCTTGTATTACATATTAAATATACACAGACAAATACTGCATAAGTTTCATTTTAAAGGCAAAAGTAAAGACAAACAGGAATTGTCACAGTATATGAACAATCTCTTGGGTGAAAAAACAATTTAGTAAAAAATGGGTTGTTATTTCAAGTTCTCCAGAGGATATACTATAAGATATTGATGATTCGAGTACATTTTCTGTTTTTCCTGATTATAAATAAAAATGTATCATTGGAGTCACATTCACCTGCTATTTGGCTAATCTAGGTTATCATTTTTGGTCTAATAAAGACTTAAAATTATTATTTACTTTTTCTTTGGGAATTAGAACCTCCTAAGTGACTTATACATTAAGAAGAGGTTTGAAGAGATGTCTAAGAGCTGTCAAAGGTGGCTGGAAAGTGCTTATGATATGTATCCATCCCAGAACCCAGTGGGGAAGGAGTCTCCTGGAGTGAAGGCCTATGCTGTAGCCTCCCTTTCAATCCTGCTCTGATTGTGGTGGGCCTCATGGACTAATCTAGGCTGTGTTTGATTCAGTGTTGGCATTTGGTACCATCCATGTATTTACAGTTCTGAACCCCAGATCTCCAGCTATTAAACTAAGAAGATCTGGAAACCAAACAACCTCTTATATCTAAATGGAGGTTAGTGGATATATGGTTACATTAGAAGTTACAACATTATGCTTGCTTTATTTTAATGTTTTTACATTTTTTCTAATATTCAAATTAATGATTTAATTTAAAAGCAGGCAAATTATGAACCAAATAAATTAAAGACTATAACGAATTAAAATATTGACCTTGATGCCAAGCACTGAGATTTCAATCCACAGATTTTGAATAGATTTTATTATAAAAAAAGAAAGTGGAAATATAATTGAGCAAAATAGATAAATAAATCACATACCACCACTATTAAATTGTTTAGCTTAGCACTAAAAGCGGCATCAAACTGGTGCATTTCATCAGCCAACCATAAAATAAGTCACTATATAGTTAAGAACCAATTAAATATATTTTATATCTATGAAATCATGTTAATTCTGAATTCTGATGTACCAATAATCCATCTTAATTACTTTGCTTTTAAGACATACCTAAATATTTTATGGATTTCACAGGAATTACATTTGCATGTAATAAAAAGTATATTTTTAAATTTCATATAATAAAAAGAATCATATGATGCCACACATAAATCATCTAAGAAAATATCTTGGTTAGAGATATTAAATGTCTACTCATAACCTAATCTATAATGCAATATTTTCCCCAGATATATTACACAAAGGGTTAGAAAAAAAGACTTTAAAATACTAAATGAAAACAGTTCTTTGAAGAGAATGTTACAGACTTGGGAGAAAATGTCCGTCAGCATAAATCAAATTAAAAACCTAATCTACTAAAATATTACCACCCCGAAGGAATCCTTTATACCGTTTCTTCTAAAAGTAGCTGTTTTTATTTTGTCCTTACTATTAGTTGTGTTTAAGTATTTATTGTCATATACATTGCAAATAGACTTAAAGATTATAAATACTCTTGATAAGTTTTAAGAATTAATATTTCGATTGTGTATTGAATGTATTAAAGTATAGTGATCTGACATTTAATACAGTCATAAGGCAAATTCTTTCTATTTCAGCAAACATAAAGGAAACAAATGGAATACCATTTCAGGAGGACTGCATGGTCTATATCAGTTAGAAAAAATGAGCTCTACAGCCCCCTACACCAAGTGAATGAATCATAAAAGAAATATGGAAGTTGATAATAGCAGTTACCGAAGCAATAAAAACATGATAAAAGGCTCTATGACAGTATGAAACCTTGGAAGCCCTGCCAAATACGAAATCTAGTTTGTAGGTGCTGGCAGTATACTGTTGTCTTTAGTAGGTCTTTGGGGGTTTCTGACAACTTTTGGTTCATCCCTTTAAGCTGAAGTGATCTATCAAAATGCCTGTTTCCAAGAACAATCAAAATCATTTAAACTTTAAATACACATTAAAAAAAAAACTACAGTAGTATTTTTAGAGCAATTATTCTTTGATCCAGTCAAAATGGTGGAATCTGCTATGGTATCATTCTATACTTAGATACATGTTTTTGAAGTTATCAGTTCACATGAACTTAGTAGTTAGGTTTGTTCATTTCAAATATAATAATCATAGCTCCTGATTTTGATGAAATTTTATTTTTTTATAAGATGAAAAGTCAGAGAAAAATTTAGATATTGATAACTGTTTTAGCCTTATGCTCAAATGAAGGAGCCCTTAAGACAATATTTAATGAGATCCCAACCCTGATTAGCTATCTAGGCTCTTAACCTTGTTATTAACACTACATTAGACACCCCACCCCCCTGTGCCAAAGCATTACAGCTTTGAAATTACTCTTATTGAGTTACATAATTTTTGACCTATTTCTGTATTTCTTCTTGGAATTGTTCAGTGAAATGGAACTAAAAGAAGAAACTTCAGATGCAGAATAGCATTATTTATTTTCCTCTATAAACACCACTGGAACTATGTCCACCTCAAAAATCAGTAATTTCTTCTAACACTTCCTAAGTAGGAATCACTGTTCTTTAGAGAAGACTGCTAGGCACATGGGCAACTAACACAAGGAAAATTGAATGACCCGAATGTAAATCCAACCAGCAGGCAATGGTGAACCCTTCTTTTTCATGTCTGTACAGGATCTTATTTGCCTACTTGGGTGGTTTGGCAAATAGTACACTGTGCCTTTAAACACACCCACCTCCACACACACACCCACACACCCACACCCACACACAATGTCAACAGTGATGCTTGGAAATGTTTATGCAGTTATTCTTGACTTTTAATATTATAAATGTTTTCTTTTGTTTAGTTTGGATTGGATACTAATAAATTCTTACCAAAAATAATATACTTCCTGTAACTTTTACACCTAAAAATATGTCAAAATGCCTACTCCTATTTTTTTCCCACTGACATTAGGAACTTGCTAAACACATACAAACAAATCTGCACACACATACACATACACCTATGTAAGATAAAATGTAGTTTCAATTAAGAAGTAATTAAAATGATTCCTAGCATTTGAGTGTCTTATCTTTAAAAGCAAAAAGCTTGTCGCTAGAGTACATTATGTTCACAAACTTTGGTCATTGTACAGCAGGGAGTTCATCTGATCATAAACTTAGAGAATATCAGGGTTGGAAGGAACTCTATAGTTAATCCTGTTTAACCACACTCCAATACTTGAATCCACGGGTAATATCCTGCCAAGTGGTCACTGTTTGTATGGTTGTACATCTCCAGTAAAAAGGAAAATAAAAGATACTCTCTGAACACAGACTATTACCAGTAAGACATTTATTAATGACATTATTACAATTGTTTCTAAAACCCATTATTATTTCAACATTGAAGAGGTAAATGCCAGACTAACCTCAGTCAGATGGTTATTACAGTTAGGTCAAAAGTAAATTACAAGAAGTACCCACTGACTGTAATATTGTTATAGAGTATATAATAAGTTAAAACATGATGGAGAGGCTGAATAAATTGGCAGTGTTTTATATCATTTTTTTTAAAAAATCACTGAAAACCTAAAAATGATGCTTGCATTAAAGTGTACACACTAGAAAAAGCTTTCATATTTAAAGTAAATTCTGTACCATTCTTTTAAAAATCTATCATCTGTAAGATGCAGATCTGTATTGTTTATATCAAGTGATATTTGTATCTATGTAAATATAATTTAAGATAGTTAAATATAAATTCATGTTTATCTTCATATAAAAATATATATAAAAATAGAGTATTTAAAGGAGGTGAATATTCATACTAAGGAATTGATCAATCAAAATAATTTTTTTTTTGTATGGTAGTGAAATTGAGGTATTTGTGTATTTGGTAATTTCAGCTGTGTATTGAATTAAACTTCTCACCTTTTTATCCCCAAAAGAGAAAAATAATCCGTTAAAAGCCATTTTAACTGTGAGATGTTATCTCACAACAAAGCATTTATATAATAGAGAAATTTACCACTCTGAACCTAAAGAAATAGCAGAGAAAGTTCTAAATACTAGAATTAGGTATGTTTTATATGTATGCCACAGTTTTAATTGAAAAATAATTTTACACCTACTCTAAATTTGGATTAGATACAGTTGCTCTGGAAAATCAAAATATAGATACTAGTAACATAATTCTATTTGTGGACATATACAAATGCTTTATGAAAAATATGCCTATGCATTTGAAAATGCATAATCCTTTGCAAAATATTTACATAAAATGAAATTGTAATTTGAAGTTACATAGGGCTATAACAGCAAAAAAAGCTTTCTTAAGTAATATCATCAATGAAACATACTAAAGTAATACATGAGGAACTATATTTTGTCCCTCACTTTAAAAGTATGTATTTCATCAATTTAGACTGCACTTACCCATCCAAATTCACAGACAGGACCAGGAAGGAATGTTTAGGGAAAACACAAGGAGTGCAAAGTTAAATATATTGGTGTTTTAACTAAAAAATATTTTACTTTATATCTCTCTCATAGAATCTCTTTGAATTCCCTTGTGGAGCATTCCTGTTCTTTTACTTTTAGTAAAAAAATTTAAGAAGCATAGGAAGAAACGTTTTTCATAAGCATTAGATTCACAAACCCTATGCCATCATATACGTCACATTTTCTCCTGGTAAAGAACAAAAGCACAACCTCTCCTTGCAAGTGGAATGTAACCGCTTTTTCCCCCTTTCAATATTAATGTACCTATGGAGATGGTAACACAAAACTAAAGAGCGCTATCCTGTTTTCCACATAATTCAAGTGTCTTTATTTCTCTTTATTAATACAACACAATACCTGGCCCACAGTGGTTCTGATTTATAATTATACTTCAAGTAACCTTTTCTATAGCTAGTAACCTAGGTCTGTCTGCCACTCTGAAATGAACTGGTGTTCAAATTCACACCTTGACTTTATAAAGCTGTAAGAAAAAGTTATTACTACTTTGTTTTAGCTACATGTGCATTGGTGTGCATGGGTGTGTTGGTGTGCACGAGTGTGTGTGATCAATCCAAAATGCATGTGATGCACAAGGTTTGGCTCCTAGACCATGGCCCAGGTGAGTGGCTTGTCTCCAACTCCGAATTCAGTTCTCCTGCAGAGAGCCTACATAGTCCTTTTACTCGCACACATCCTGCTGAGAAGGATTTCAGAACAAACCTGATTTATTGGACCTCTGACGTGATATGGTGATTGAAAACTTGTTACAGAGTCTTGTTGTTGTTTGCTTTGGTTGCTGAAATATTTTCCCACAATATGATTCCTTGATCTTTTCATTTTAATAAAGTGATATTCTTTGGATAATTTTGATTTCACTACCTGCAAATAAAAAGCAAGAAAATAGTGAGGCAAAATCAAGAACGTTTGAGCTCTGCATAAAGCAATAAAACTAACTCTCATACTTGAACCTCATCTCTGCCACACAGATGTTGCCCAAAGGGCATGAATATGATTTACATAACCAAGAACCAGGGTAACTTTTATGCTTCAAAAAAGACCAGGGTTGAAATTCAACTTTCTGTTACTTTTCTTAGCTCAGGGCAGCTGTTGCCAAAGCAGCTAACAAACAGTCTCAGATGATTTCTCTAGCACACTGCTAAGTGTGTATGTGTGTGTGTCTGTGTATTTAGGCCAGACACACTAACATACAGTTTGACATAGCACCACAATAGAGAAGACACTGGTGTGCTTTTACCAGGTCACTGATTCAAACATGGTATTCTAAACCTGTCATGGCACCCTTCTACAGAATGGCAACTAAAACTATTTTCAGAGAAAAGAAAAAATATTTTTCCATTGCAGACCTATAAGCTGACACTGTTACAGTTAATGGTTTCATTTCTCTAGGCACTTAGTAAGTTATGGAATCTGGTGAGCAGCCTATACCCTATTAAGCTAATAACTTTGTATATTTGTAGATATATATGTAAATATGATTTTATCTTTAAAAATTTTTTGAATAAGTGGTATTAAAAAGCATTCATAAAGCATAAAAGGTTATATAATAGTTTCCTTCCAGCAATAAGTTAGGCTGTACTTTAAAATAATGAAATGAGTAGAATTGGAACATTCCTAACCCAAAGAAATTATAAATGCCTGAGGTGATAGATACCCCAATTATTAATACCTTGATTTGATTAGTTCACATTGTATGCCTGTATCAAAACATCACACGTACCCTATAAATACATACAACTATTGTGTACCCAACTATATACCCATTGTGTACCCATGGGTACTGTGTACCAATAATAATTAAAAAGAAAAAAGAAAAAAAAGTTTCCTTCCTATTTCCACTCCACAGGCCTAGCTACTCAATTCCCTCCCCAGAAGCAACAAATATTAGTAGTTTCTTGTGATTTTATTCATGGTTATTTTATGAATATATGTACACACACATCCAAACAAAGAGGCTATATTTATAGTCTATTTGTACGTTTTACAAAAGTTGTCCTGGTGAAATCCTATAATTATCAGTTTTAATCATCAGGTTAATAGAATTCAGGTTTTTAGCACTAAGGAGCAAGGTGGGGACCAAGGGAGAGATTGGAGGGAAGATTTAGAAGTAGGAAAAGAGAGGAAGAAAGGAGAGAAAGTACTGGTAAGGATGTTTTGGGTGTCTTTATAAATGAATAACAAATTATAAATTTCATCATTTTAATGCTGTTATAAAACTTTTTTCTGTCAATATTTGGATACATGAACTATTTATTATTGGTTACTAATGAAAGCAATACTAGTTCACATAGATTTTTTTTATATTCTTTTGAATGCCATATAATGATTTAGGTATGCTTTTTTTTTTATTTTAGAGTATTATGGGGGTACAAATGTTCAGGTTACATATATTGCCTTTGCACTGCCTGAATCAGAGCTATGAGTGTGCCCCTCCCCCAGACAGTGTGCACTGCACCCATTAGGTGTGAATATACCCATCTCCCCTGCCCCCTCCCACCTGCCTGACACCCAGTGAATGTTATTTTCATATGTGCACATAAGTGTTGATCAATTAGTGCCAATTTGATGGTGAGTATATGTGGTGCTTGTTTTTCCATTCTTGTGATACTTCACTTAGGAGAATGGGCTCCAGCTCCATCCAGGATAATACAAGAGGTGTTAGTTCACCATTGTTTTCTGTGGCTGAGTAGTACTCCATGCTATACATATACCACATTTTATTAATCCACTCATGTATTGATGGGCACTTGGGTTGTTTGATCCCATATGAGAGTACAATGAAAGCAGTTCCAAAAAAAAAAAACCAGAATATTTTTAAAAAATCACATGGTATCTGTTTGGAAGGTAAGTATTTTTAGTAACATTATAACTGAGCATGAACCCTTTTAGAAGAGTTATTTGAATAGAAAATCTGTAAAGATATACATCAAAATGTTAACAGTAGTGACCTTTTGGTAGAGGGATTATAGGTGATTTTAAATGTACTCTTATAACTTTTGGTCTTGATTTTTTTTCTTTTAATAAAATGAATGTGAATTACTTTATAATCACAAAAATTTTGAAGCTATTCGTATTTTGAAGAAAAAACATAACCATAACATGTTTTAAAACCAATTACACCCTGCTTACCCCAAAGAAATGAATTGTTTTCCTGTAGCTATGGGAGGTTTGGCTTTTCCTGATCAGGCTCTCCGATTGAGTGACTCTTAAGAAATCCAGTAAAATCAGCAGGTTGTGGTAAAGAATCCCTATGGATTGCAATTTAGAGCTCAGTTTGCAGTTAACCACTGATTAATATTCCAGGTCTCAAGGTTGCAAGTTTCTAATATGTGCAGCTCTTTCCACCCTTATTTGGTTATACATAACTCTAAATATGATAGGCAGGAGAGGTACACCAATGTTTTCCTGAAAGTTTTGTCCATTTGGGAGGAGGTTTGTACTCACTTATAGCAAGATTAGTGAACATTCTTCAGGAAGTTTATTTAAGGAAACACTTAAGCATAAATATAACATTCAACCTTGAAATAATATTATTCCAGTGTTCCGAAGCCAAAATAAGGTTAATTTTGTTTACATAATTTTATCTTAAGTTCTGGCTTATGCAAGTGCCTGATGGTCCGCATACTAATTACACGTAAAACAGAAAAAGGTCCCTCCCAATGCAAAAGGTATAGTTCTTTAAACATTATTTTAATATTTGTGTGATTTTAGCATTGAATTTAATGTTGCATTACAAATATTGGATAAAGCTAGTGTAGATGCTTACAGCAATCTTAGATGTGATCCATAAATGGGATATACAAAAGTACATATCTCCAGTGTATTTGCTGAAGCGTATAGCTTCCATTTGGGAGTAGTGTCAATAGTTCATCAGATCTTATTGGGAAGGTTGATAATTTATTTCTATTTTTAGAGATCACTGAATTGATCTCTGAGAAAGGAAGACAGGATAATGGGGTCGTCCTCATTCCGATGGCCAGGCTAATGCCTCCTACTGTGCCAGTATTCCCATTACACCCTTCAGGATTGAATCCTGTATGCCCACGTCACTGATTGGCTCAACAACATTCAATTCACTTGGTTTCCTTTGAAAACTATTTTGCAGGGAATTATAAAAAATGATGTTTTCTAATTCACATTTAAGTCACCATCACCCTGATACTGAATCCTGAAAGCTGACAAATTGATACAGAGAGAATTATTTCAATTTTGATTTGTCAAAATATAGATGTCAAAAATCCTTCCAAAATGCTATTGTGAATTGAATCCAGGAGCATTTAAAAAAATCTGGTAGTATTATATGCTGTACCACTAGCACATACAATTTATTTTGGGAATGCAAAACATTTCAATATTATGAAATATTTCATTATAGGAAATTACCAAGGAATTATGTGTAGCTATATGATTGTTTACCCTGAAAACCCAAAAGAACCTACTGAAAAATAATTAGATATTATAAAATTGATATTTAAACCTTGTATAACTTTTCTATAGTCCGTCAACAATTAGTAAGAAATATATTAGATAAAAGATCCCATTACAATACTAAAATCCACTTTGCTAAGTTCAACAATGATGTATGGAATGCAAGTAAAGAATATATCAAAAGTTTAACGAGACATTAATAAAATACATGAACAAATGCAAAGACATACCATGTCAAATATTCCCAAGTTAATACAAGTGCTGTTCCAATTGTAATCACAGCAGGATTTGGGGGAACCATGACAAAGACATTAAAGAAATTCTAAAATACATCTTAAAGAATAAGTGTAGGAAAATAATCAAGACCATTTGGAAAGGAAAAACAAAACAATGATTAGAGGAGACTTTCAGTACCAGATATTTATTTGTCAGTATGAATTGAGTCTACCATCATGACTCATCATGATTTGAATCTACCATCAGTCTACCAGAGGAATGTTAGTTGTCACAAACTCTGTGCTTCCTCTCTGGCTCTGGATGCCTCCTCTGGTGCTTACATGTCTCCGTTGTTCCATTGGGAACCTTTTTTTTCCATGGTAAACAAGATTTCTTAGACAGCCACCATCATCAGTGAAGGTTTCCTTGGCTTTCTTTCAAAAGTGGATGCCTTGCTTCTCCAGGAGGACTTTGCATCTTTCTCCCACAATCCTGTCCCCTGTGTGTGTGTGTGTGTGTGTGTGTGTGTGTGGTGGGAGGAAGTTGGGGAGAATAGAAGGGCAGCTGATAGTGGTGATACTCATCCTACCATGGTCCATGATCTCTAAATCCCAGGTGCAACTGTTTTTCTCTATTCAGAATCTCCCAGGGGCAGGAGAAAGAAGGCAGTTGGAGGAGTAGCATATCTTCCAGTGGGAGGATCCCAGGTTTGAGCTGAGGGATTCCGTAATGAATGGGCCTGTGTAATGCAATGATGGGCAGGCATCTCTGCCATGCTTGTTTACTTATGAGGGCTAGTAGCCACCTGGAAAAGAACCCAAGCTGTGCCCTCTACTCAATTTCAGATACAATTTAGCTTTACCTCTTAGAAGGTGAGATTCCCTGAGTTCCAGGGTAATCCAAGTAACTATAAGTAAAAGCTGAAAACAGTGTTTCACTAAACAATATAACTCACTGGATCCCAGGCTTTGGAAACCCCGAGACTGAGAATACACAAAGGGAGACAGTCAGTCTCTGCACACTGAATTGTGCAGATTTGGAAACCTGAGGGCGTGTGCCAGGCAGAGCAGTGGGAGGGTCGCTGTAGTTTGTGTCTGGGGTAGCTGCAGTATCAGAGGTGGCCATCCGTACTGGGACAGCACTGAGCCTACGGGAGCGGGCTTGTCCCAAAGCATATGTGAAGCCCCTGTTGGGGAGGACCTGTAACACTGGCACAGAGTTAGAGTTCCAGCTTGAGCAGATGGAGAACAGAGTCAGGGTGCACGGGGTAACATATATTGTATTGAGAGCGTGTGTCTCTCTTCCCCATTAATAGAGGCCAGAGACCTGAACGAACACATATGTTGCACACCCAGTAAGTTTGTTAGACTGGCAAGTATATTTTATCTTACATTACTGGATTCTTGTCTAGATTCAGACCGCACATTTCTTTATGGGCAGCAACCTTACACATTATGCTTTCTAGAACTTGATAGCAAAATATGAGTTAAAGGCTGAGTATAAGCAGAATTCAATACCAAGATAGGAAGAATAGGAACGTTCATACTGCAAATTAAAATGCAGCTTAAACCACTGGTCCCTAAAATGTTAATGGTTTGATAAGGTAATTCTAAATAAAGTCTAATCTTATATAAATCCAGTGACCATGAATGCTGACAGTCTAATACTTTTAATTGCATGGGATTAAAATCAAGAATGTAGGTGTAAAAAAGAGCTATGTACTAAACTGCTAATAGAATCTCCAATGGAGAAGGGAGAAGTTTTTGTTTTTATTGTATATACTTACTTTTTGATTTTTATAGTGGGCAAGAATTCATGTAATCCTTTCGTAAGGAAAAAGCAGAAGAGAAGCAAAATGATGCTGTATCTTGTAAAATTTAATGATTTATTTTTTGCATATAATATCCACCTTTCAATCTTCAGACTTCTCTGCGTCAGGAAACACATGGAGTAATTCAGATATGGTCCCTACCCTCAAGGGGACTATATAAA
Organism: Daubentonia madagascariensis; assembly: GCA_023783475.1. Lineage (NCBI taxonomy): Eukaryota > Metazoa > Chordata > Mammalia > Primates > Daubentoniidae > Daubentonia > Daubentonia madagascariensis. The sequence goes on from JAKFHU010001569.1 coordinate 31,321,816, forward strand.
GACACATGTCTAAGATACTTGAAGTAAGAACAAGAATGAAATGACTTCAAAGACATTGTCTGAGACCAGCTCCCCAAGGTCAGGCACCATGTTGTTTCCATGTTATGAATAGTTCCTTAGTACATTAAAAAGACTTAGTGCTAATTTATGGAGGGCATGATAATCTGTTCACACGGCTATTATTTCTTTGAACTTATTTGTAAAATTCAGTATCTGGCATTGCTATCAAACCGCTATCTTTGAGTTTCAAAATATTACCTTATTTTACTTACTCTTATAAGCTCTAAAGTGGAGAAAAATGAGTTAGCTACATTTTTAAGTCTTGGAAATGTTATGCCAATGAAAGATGTTTGATACCTTTACACCTGTAAAGAGCAAATTGCTACTTCCTTTGATCTCATGTGTGGAAATGTGCCCATTTGGGTCCTTCCCAAAATCAGAGGACCATTTGGGGTTATTAAAATCCAACTAAAGTGTCAACTGGCTTGTGGCTTTGAAAGAGAGCTGCTAGCAATACAAATGTTGGTTACCTCTGGGGAATAATAATAATAATAATAATGGTAAACAACAAAAATGAACCATTAGAAAACATCAGTGAAAGATTTAGGCCTTAAAACAGAGACAAAAGGCCTTAGATGTTTGTGTTTGTCTCATCTGAGACAAATTCTAATGGTTTGGCACTTCCAAATGCGACTCTAAATTTGAGTGCAGAAGACCACTGAAAGAGACATATCTACCTAAGGGGAAAGGAACTACTACCTTTAGTTAATAATACATACATGTATGACTTGGCAAATGTTTATATTATTTTAAATGCAAGTGTTAAATGACAATTTTTTTACTACTTTAATATGAAATAACTCTTTTTTTGTTTATTTTCTTTTTGTAAGTTTGCTACATGAAATTACATTTAATATTAGAAAGAGATAGTGAAGGATAATTGATCTCCATAAAGTATAATAACCTGTTAGATTAGCATTGTTCTATAATTATAAGTCTTATAATAAAAATTATTTTTCTCACAGCAATGTTCAAATTTAGGTTAAGTTACATGTAGGAATAGACTTTCCAGTGAAGATAAGTGTTTCAAAACAATTATATATTATTAATATGTTAACTATAGAAATTTAGGAAGGTGTAATATTGGAGCTGAAATCAAGTGCTACAGATAGAAGATATTACAGGCTAGGTAGATGATCATATCTTTCTGTGACTCTATAACAAGAATTGAAATTGTGTGCTTTGGAGTGTAGAAGTAACTTTTACTTTTCTTTGGTTCTTAAAATGCTAAGAGATCCTTAGTCTATGTTTGTAGATCTTTCCACGTTTCTACATAATTAAAAACTTGGACACACAGACATTTTAGAAGGCATATATATGGCCACAATTCAACATTACTGGTTTTGGCCAATGGCTGTTGTAAGACTTACCAAACAAACAAAAAATTGTTATAAATTATATACCAAAACTAACGTTGCAATTTTTACCAAATGTATGTAACTTCAACACTCAAAATTGATTTTACATAGTCATCAGAATGAGTGTATTACCATATCAACTAACTGCTGCATCTGAAATAACTGAATTTTGAAAAAGCAAGTACAAAAGGGAAGGCATGGTGCATTGGAAAAGTGTCAGGCAGATTACAAGCAAATACCTTTCTTAAAACTGATCTTGACTGGAATAACCCCCAAGGAACTTCTGATGTGGTTCCAGGTCCACAGAACAAAATAGAAAACAATTTTTATGGTGCAAGTGTTCCAAAATCACCCTAGACTGGGTTAGAGGGATGTTCTGATTACAGGCATGTTTCACGGTCATGGGTGGTGTCTGAAGGGGAATGAGGGTAATGGCTTTTTAAGATTGGAAAACATGAGATCGACCAGGGAAATGTGCTAACGTAATATTTCAAGATAAAAGGTACTGAAGTACTTTTTACTGGATGGAGTCATTCTGCAGATGGCATTCAATCCAAGATCTAGTCAAAAAATGCTGACCAGCTGAAAAAGTAGCCTCAGAATTCATAGAAGTGGAATAAAAATAAAGTGACAAACAATAGCTAGAAGCCAGTCCTTATAATTCATAATTCCATTTCAGGATATCATGCAATTTTGACAGATAATAGGGAATTCTTTCATTTCACCCTCTTCTCCCCAAATATTTAATTATGGCCACATGAAATAAGCTATGTTTTGATTGAAGGCAGTCCAACTTCTGAATTGGTCAAAGATGCTGGGGATTAGGGGTAAGATGAAAATTTTCTTTAGAAATGAGTTTGGTGTTTCCAGATTTGCAATCAGCATATTGTCTGTCTCCCACCCTTTCTTAATCCCCAATCTTTCTTCCTTTTGACAGCTGAGCCTCTGTAACGCCTGTTCTAGATGGAGCTCAGCATTGGCTCTGGGAACAAATTCTGCTGTGAGGTGCAAAGACTGATTATAAGGAGCTGCTGACCAGAAGTTTATCAATTTAATATTAAACTGTTGGTTCTATCTTGCACTTCCACGCAGTTCCCCAGCGACTAACTCCCCTGTCTGAAACTCACTTTCCCAAGTGGCTGAATATTTACATTACTAAGTTTTTTCTCTCATTTTTTTAAATTTCATATTACTGGGGTAAAAATATTTTTGGTTACATGGATCACTTTTATAATGCTTGAGTAATGGTTATAAGTGTGCCCGTCACCCAGATAGTGTTCATTGTACCCATCAAGTAGGTTATTACCCATCCCCTTCTCCCCCCTTCCTCCTACTTGATTTCTGTTGAGCCTTACTTCCCTCTAAGCACATGTGTGCTCATCAGTTAGTTCCAATTTAATAGTAAGTACATGTGGCATTTGTTTTTTCATTATTTAGATATTTCACTTAGGATAATGGTTTCCAGTTCCATTCAAATTGTTGCAAAAGGCATTAAGCCATCCTTCTTCATGGCTGAGTAGTATTCCATGGCATATATATGCCATATTTTGTTAATCCACTCATGAATTGATGGGCACTTGGGTTGATTCCACATCTTTGCAACTGTGAATTGTGCTGCAATAAACATTTGAGTGCAGGTGTCTTTGATAAAATGACTTCTTTTCCTTTGGGTAAATACCCAGCAGTGGGATTGCTGGATCAAATGGTACGTCTACTTTTAGTTCTTTGAGGAATCTCTGTACTGTTTTCCATAGAGGTCGTATTAATTTGCAGTCCCACCAACAGTGTAGAAGTGTTTCTTTCTCCCTGCATCCATGCCAGCATCTATTGTTTTTAGACTTTTTAATAAATGCTAACTGGGGTAAGATGATACTTCATTGTGGTTTTAATTTGCATTTCTCTGATGATTAGTGATGTTGAGCATTTTTTCATATGTTTATTGGCCATTTGTCTATCTTCTTTTGAAAAGCTTCTGTTCATGTCTTTTGCTCACTTTTCGATGGGGTTGTTTGATTTCTTCTTGCTGATTCACTTGAGTTCTTTGTAGATTATGGTTATTAGGCTTTTATCAGATGTATAGTTTGTGAATATTTTCTCACATTCTGTAGCTGATCTATTTGCTCTGTTGATTATTTCCTTGGCTGTGCAGAAGCTTTTAAATTTAATCAAGTCCCATTTATTTTTGTTGTTGCTGTAATTGCCATTTGGGTCTTCATAAATTCTTTGCCTAGCCCATATCTAGAACAGTTTTTCCAACATTTTCTTCTAGTGTTCTTATGGTTTCATGCCTTACAGTTAAGTCTTTTATCCATCTTGAATTAATTTTTTTGAGTGGTGAGAGATATGGATACTGTTTCATTCTTCTGCATGTGGCTATCCAATTTTCCCAGCATCATTTATTGAATAGGGCTTCTTTTCCCCAGTGTATATTGTTGTCTGTCTTGTCAAAGATCAGTTGGTGATATGTGGATTGTTTTATGTCTGAGTGTTCTGTTCTGTTTCATTAGTCTATGTCTCTATTTTTCTGCCAGTACCATGCCATGCTGTTTTAGTTACCATATCCTTGTAGTATAGCCTGAAGTGTGGTAATGTGATGCCTCCAGATTTGTTCCTTTTGCTTAAGATTGGTTTGTCTGTTCTTTTTTTGGGTTCCAAACAAAGCATAGAATTATTTTTTATGGATCTGTGAAATATGACATTGGTATTTTGATGGGCATTGCATTGAATCTGTAATCACTTTGGATAGTGTGGACATCTTAACAATGGTGATTCTACCAATCCATGAGCAAGATATGTTTTTCCATTTGTTTGTATCATTTGCAATTTCTTTCGTCAGTGTTTCGTAGTTCTCTTTATAGAGATCTTTCACCTCCTTGGTTAAGTACATTCCTAGGCATTTTATTTTCTTTGTAGATACTGTAAATGGTATTGAATCTTTGATTTGACTCTCAATTTGACTATTATTGGTATATAGGAATGCTACTGATTTGTGTACATTGATTCTGTATACTGAGACTTTGCTGAATTTGTTTATCAATTCCAGGAGTCTCTTGGTGGAATCTTTGGGGTTTTCTAGATATAAGATCATATCATCAGCAAAAAGTGATAGTTTGACTTCCTCTTTCCCAATTTGGATACCCTTAATTTCTTTCACTTGCCTGATTGCTCTGGCTAGGACCTCCAGCACTATGTTGAATAGAATGTATCTTCTCAGATCATAGTGGAATAAAACCAGAAACCCACACCAAAAGAAACACCCAATTTTACACAAAGTCATGGAAATTAAACAACCTCTTGCTGAACAATTATTGGGTCAATGATGAAATTAAGATGGAAATCAAAAGATTCCTCAAACTGAATGACAATGGGGACACAAGCTATCAAAATCTGTGAGATTCAGCAAAAGCAGTCCTAAGGGGAAAATTCATAGCCTTAAATGCTTATAACAAAAAGACAAAATGATTACAAATTAACAATCTAATGACACATCTCAAGGAACTAGAAAAGGAACAACAAACCAAACCCAAAGCCAGCAGAAGAAAAGAAGTAGCTAAGGTCAGTGCAGAACTAAATGAAATTGAAAACAAAAAAATAATACAGAAGATCAATGAAGCAAAAAGTTGGTTCTTTGAAAAGATAAACAAAATCAATAGACCTCTTGCTAGATTGACCAGGAATAGAAGAGAAAGGAACCTAATAAGCTCAATCAGAAATGAAAAAGGAGATGTTACAACTGATACCAAAGAAATACAAAATATCATCTCTGAATATTATGAAAATCTCTATGCACATAAAATCAAAAACGTAGAGGAAATGGACAAATTCCTGGAATCATACAACCTCCCAGGGCTTGATCAGGAAGAAATGGAATTCCTGAACAGGCCAATAATGAGCAAGAAGATTGAAGCAGCAATAAAAAGATCTTCCAACAAAGAAATGCTGCAGACCAGACAGATTCACAGATGAGTTTTGTCAGACCTACAAAGAAGAGTTGGTACCCATACTGCAGAAATTATTCCATAACATTGAGAAGGAGGGAATCCTCCCCAACTCATTCTACAAAGCTGATATCATCTTGATATCAAAGCCAGGAAAGGACACTACAAAAAAAGAAAACTACAAACCAATATCACGTATGAATATAGATGCAAAAATCCTCAATAAAATACTAGTAAACCAAATTCAACAGCACATCACAAAAATAATCCACCATGACCAAGTGGGCTTTATTCCAGGGATGCAAAGATGGTTCAACATATGTAAATCAATAAATGTGATCCACCACATAAACAGAATCAAAGATCATATGATCATCTAAATAGACGCAGAAAAAGCATTTGACAAAATTCAGCACCCTTTCATGATAAAAACCCTCAACAAACTAGGCATAGAAGATATATATCTCAAAATTATAGAAGCCATATATGACAGCCCCACAGCCAACATCATGCTGAATGGGGAAAAGCTGAAAGCATTCCTATTAAGAACTGGAACAAGACAAGGATGCCCACTGTCACCATTTTTTTTTTTTTTGAGACAGGGTCTTGCTCTGTCACCCTGGCTAGAGTGCAGTGGCATCATCATAGCTCAATGCAACCTCAAACTCCTGGGCTCAAGAGATCCTCCTGCCTCAGCCTCCCCAGTAGCTGGAACTACAAGCATCCACACACCCAGCTAATTTTTTTTTTTATAGACAGGGTCTAGCTCTTACTCAGGCTGGTCTTGAACTCCTGGCCTCAAGCAGTCCTCCTGCCTCAGCCTCCCAGAGTGCTAGGATTACAGGCATGAGCCACCAAGCCTGGCCGATGTTACCAAATTTTTGATACTATTTGAATGATCTTCATTAGAATGATTATAAGCTAAATTCCTACCCTGCTCTATTTAGATGTACATCTTGGGTCTTGGAATCTCTTGGACATTTACTGTCAGGTGTTTGTTTCCATCTATCTGTCTTGCACTTAAAATTTTTATTTAAGATTAAGGCACCAAAATGCTACTTCAGAACAATTTGTGTGGACCAACATTTCCAACTGCTGACTTCACTGTAGGAATTTACTCAGTGCTACTCTGGCCTTTTCAAAGGAGAACTTTCATCAGGCCATTCAGTTTCTTGTCAGAAAAGCCCTCCAAGTCTCCTGTCTGAGGTGGCATATGCCTGACCGCTGCATTCTAGGAAGTCTGGGGAGAAGTTTAGGGCTCCCCCCTTCAGGTGCCAACTTCACGTTCATCTTTCTGTTTTTAGTCTCTAGATTAATTTTTTATTTATTATACTTGTGCTTCTGAGTCCTGACTTTCTGCATTTAAATTTTAAAAGGTATTGTATGTGTGAATGTAGGTTCCTGATTGCCTGGGCTCAGGTAATGGAATCAAGGGTCTACCAATTTTGCATAGACTTTTAAACAATTGTTTTCTGATCTGTGCCTCAGACCTGCCATCCTCAGCACTTGATTCCTTCAGGCTATAAACCATTTAAGAGGATCTGTGTGGCAAGTGTGCCTCACCTCCACTTGGTGTTTCTCCTCTCTAGGCACTTTAAATTGTAGCTTCCTTTGCCTGCTAAGTCAGACTTCATAAAATGAATTCAGATTTCTTGTCTGTTATGAGTTATTTCTTATTGTTTCTTTTTTTGGTGGGGGTGGTGAATAGCTTTATATCTTTAAGTCTTTTTCTTGGGGTTTCAAGGAGAAGAGACGATAACTGCTTGTGGTGAGTCTGCCACATTTAGCCTGTACTCCGTGCTTGATTTTAGACCTTACCCTCTATGCCAGTTTTCTCAAAGTGTGTTTAGTGGGGTGTTAATAGTTGTGATTAAAAAAAGAAAAGTGGTTCTGTATTCAAAGAGCCACTTTGAATACAGAACCACTTTTGGGGAAAAACTGGGTCAAACTAGACTAAACAGTTTCTTTAGTTTAAGAGCTTTTGGGATCATTTAATATACTAACATTATTTGAGAATCTGTAAGGTGGAGATATATACAATATTTCTCACACCACAGAACCTGTTTTCACCATTAAAATATAGTGTAGGAAATGCTAATCAAAGCCATACAGTTTGTCTTAGCTTGGCTCTTAAATGTTGGTAGTAAACTCCCAGGTATGGGGATTATTGCAAAGCACATGAAGTAGTGGTGGATCAGCATCTCTTTCTTAGCCATACTGACATTCTACATTCAGTACTGCAAAGGCCAGATGTCTAGCTGCCTTGTGGAGTCATAACAGCAGTTTGACATAAAGTGATTGACACTCTCCTTTTTGATCTTCCATTTACTTATTTTTCTTAAGAGAGAGACATTGATTTACTTGGTGTTACCACCATTCAATATAGGGTGCTCCCTTTGGAACAGGATTTTGTACCAGATTATCTCAGAAAAGGCTGGGGCTCCCTCATGACCAATGAATTCATTCTCTCCAGGCACTGATCTCTAATCTAATCAGCTAGTAGAAGAGGCTAGAATTCACCAGCTGATGATGGAATGGACAATAACCATTTTATACAGTGACAACTGTCTGGAACCACATTCCTAAGACAAGAAGCATAGGCATGGTAGGCAGTGAAAGCTTCTGTGACTCCTCTTTAATACAGAGCCACTGAAAGATATTTAATGACATCAGATTTGAAGTATAGGAACATTCTCCCGGTGGGGCAAGAAGGATAGATTCCAGTAGTTGAAACTGGAGGCTCTGAGATGAAAATGTTACAATAGCCTAGGGCAAATAAATAATAGGGAAGAAGAGACCCTTCTCCCCACCTTGTTCATTTACCAGCATCCTACCAACTAATTATCAGCATCCTTGACCTGATCCTCTTCCATACTACCAGGGGCCTTTCTCCAACAGTTATACTCTGTTCTGTACCTTTGTCATGGCCTGTGCTATCAATTCTTCCACTTCTGTTCATAAACATGCCCAAGTCGTACCTCTTCTAAATCCAATATCTTTTCCCATTTCTTATTTTTTCTTGTTGAAAGGTTTTACCAGCCCCCTTTTCTCATTTTCTATACCTCCTCAATCTATTGTATTCTAATTTCATCTCAATATTTCACAGAAAGTACTCTTAAGATGGTCAGAAAGGACCTCCTTAATGCCAAAAACAAAAGTATTTTGAAACCCTTATCTTAATAGCTCTACCTATTACCTTTGGCCATGCTGGTACTGTATCCATCTCTCCTTACAAACTGTTACCCTTTGGCTTTCCATGGCACCATCCTTTACTAGAGCTTTCTGCTCTTTATGCTCTAAATTCAAATGATCTTATTTCTCCAAACTTAGCTTAAATATAGGTGTTTCTGGAAGTTCCTTCCTTACCTCTTGTCACTCTGCTCACTTTCTCTGGATGATCTACTTTCATGGTTTCAACTACTACTTATTTTCTGATGACTCCCACCTCTATCTCTTGTCGCTTACCCATTTCTCAAGCTTTGTACTTGTATATCCAATGCCCCTGAGAGATCTCCACCTGAAACAACATGTTCAAAACTGAATTCATCATCTTTTCCTAAACTGGTCCTTTTTCGTTATTCTCTGTCTCAATCGCCAGTTCAGATAGATCTCTAATCAGTCACCCAAGTTAGGAACCACCTTTCATTCTTCCCACTCCCCTATGGCACAGATAAGATCTACAGATATTATTATTTTTAATAGTGCTTGTATCTGTTCACTTCTCTCTTATGCTTGCTGGTTTGAATGGGCCTTTGCCATCACTTACCTGACTTCCAAAAAAAAAAATCTCCTAACTTCTTTTCTTGATTTAGTCCTCTTCAAATCCCCCTCTTCACTGGTATCAGTCTTAACTACTTGAAACTAAAGCATGACCAACTCATTCCTCCCTTAAAAACCCTCCAGTTGGTCTCCATCATCTACAGGATCCAGGGTAAGCTGTTACCATGACCTGGCCCTCACCCACTACTTTCCAGTCCTCCTTGGTAATTGCTGTTCTACAGCATACAGAGTTACTGGTGATTCTGAGAATATCAAGTTATTTCATAGCTACTTTGGTTCACATTATCCCATGGAGTTGGAATGGCCTTTCTTCTGTCATTACTCTGTTGCTCATTACTCATTTCCAGCACCCTACCAATTCTATGACCTTGACTAGGGCCTATTCATCCTTCAACAATCAACTTGGATGGTTTTTCAGGAAGAGGTTCACTCAATCGTCAGAGCGTCTCTTCTTGGTATTATCACAATGTCCTCTTCATATCTCTAACATACTGCCTAACATATTGTCTCATAATATGGGTTTTTAGGTCTGTCCATGATTGCAAATGTCTGGAGAGCAGAGAATACGTCTTATTTACTTTTGCATCACTACTGTTTAGCTCAAGAACTGGACTTACAAAATAAATGCTGGATGATTAAGTAAAAGAATAAACAGGGTCAAGGCAACTGAAATGGAGTATAGGGGAATGCAAAAATATTTAATATGTACATAGAACTTGGTACCTGGATGGATGGAGGTTCTGAAGGGGCTGGAGAAAGATGAACAGGAGTCAAAGGTGGCTCTAATCTGTAGATGGCAGTGTGATGGAGTAAATCAGGGAATACCAGGGGGGAAGAAAGTTTAAAGATAATATTAATTATTTCTTTGGGGATGTGTTCATTTTGAGATACTTATGAGAGTCATATAAGATGTTCTCCTAACTCATTTTACAGCAGTAGTACAATGTTTACATAGAATACTTAAAAACATCTGTTGAATTAAATTGTCATTACTAATTTGTTAAAAATAGCCATGATGATAGTTAAATTCTGCGTTCTTCTATATTAGTTAACTATGCTAACTATATTTGGATCATTTGGTCTTTTTTTCCCTAAAAGTCATTATTTATTTCAGTTTTTTAGGTAGATAAATTTAAAGGTTTTTTAAACATTTATTGTGTTTAGACAGTAGACTTTTAAAGTTTAATGGAGAAAGTGAAAAACTTTATTTCTAGGCCAGATAATTTTTTGTTTATTTAATTAAGATTAAATAATAAAGAGTATAATATTAAGATTAATTAATATTGGGAAGCCATCTCTAACAAAGCACTGAAACTCCCTTTCTTTTCTTCTTTCCATGGTGCCAGAATCAAAGAAAATCTGGTGGTATTAGTGCTGGGTAGTGATGACAGATGGTTTTTGTTGACCAAATCAAAAGCTGTAGTTACCTTTGCCAGAAAAGGAAAATATTATATAAGGTCTGTACAAACTACTAAAGTAATTAATAATCACATAACAATTGGTTGTGGATTTGCCCCTTCTTCAGCCAGGTTTGGGCTGATAATATTATCGTATCCTTTCCAGGTCTTAGCTTGTTCACAGGAGATGTTTGCCACATAACTAAAAGCATGATCCAAAAACTCTCTTGGGCAAGAGCTACCTGGATCCTGCTTGTTGTCCTGCATAAATATTGGGAAAATAAAATTCTATTTTCACCAATGAAAAGAAACACCTGCTTTTCTAATCAGCAGGAACATTTTAGTCAGAATTGATGCACACCAGTTTGGAAATTGTTTATAGATTCGTGTTGGCAACATATTCTCTTTCGATGCCTTGACAGATGAAAGAGACACCTCAAGACCTTTAATCTCACCTATGGTAATAAGTGCTCACTGAAGCAGGTTTGTTATGTCTACAATAGCATTCTGACCACAAACCAAAGAAGAAACATCAAGATCTTATGTTAATGATTAAACCAGTTCTTCTCAGGTATCCTTGAATCTATTGTGGGAATAGCTTAGTTGAACATCAGAAGATACAAGGCCCCCAAGCCCGAATTCTTATGGTTCTAATACAATTATTTCCAATTCTTGCCGTTATTTCATGGTAAACCTTCTTTGCCAGATTCATAAGATGAATGCACAGGAAGAAAAGGTTATCAACAGAATTTCTTCCCCTTAATATATTTTGCATGAGACCAGTAATCAACTCTTTCCTGGCTTGCTATGTTCGTCACCAAATCATCCTTTATAAGGAGTTTTAGATTTTTTTGACTGTTAGTAATAAGCTAACAGTGATTTAAGATGTTGGGCGATGGTTTATTGGAAGACTATAAAATATCAGTGTCAGCTCTAGAGACTTCCTGAGGTACAAGTGGTACAAATTGTTTAAGAGTTAAGCAACACTTATGCCTAAGCAATGAATGAGTTTAGAGATTTTATCATGAAGGGAGTCAGTTGAGAAAGATGATCTTATCAGTTCTATGTTATAACTGGAAAGGCCAATGCTCCCAGAAGCATATTTCAGCTCAAACATGAAAACTTCAAAATAGATAAAGCTACTCTGGAATCAACTGAGATAATTTGGAGGAGACCCGTATGGCCTGCCATCAAGACAGCATGCATTTGAAACAGAGTTAAGAAAAAGCAATTTGTACATGATAATTACTCACAAAAAAATATAAAATCAAATAAATGATAATTTTACATGACATGCTTGAATCATTATTGTGCAAATTAAAAATAGTTTTTATTAGTGATAATTAAGTGCTAATATTGTAGTGCTGATGGTTCAAAGAGCCTTTTTTGTGGTTTCCAAATTCCATGACTATGAGTGTAAACTGGTTGACGTTGTGGCAGGAGATACATGTAATGCAATCATGTGGGAAGGCCATCTTCTGTTTTTAATTGAAGCCATTCTGGAAATCATTGAAGGGGGCATTTCCTTTTTAGACTTCCAGAGCACTATAGCTAAAAGAGAAAAGCAGACCCTCCCCCCAAAATACTAATCAAGGACACATTCTATAAACATAAATAAATAAATAAATAGATCTTTTCTAAAAGGCGCCCAAAAAACTAATCTGTATGTTGTGTTTCAAAGGCCCCATTTTCTGTGGGTTTGGCAACCATTGGCTTGCTTTTGTGGCCAACTGTGATCCTGAGCTGGCTCAGCTGCAAGCTCATTGTTTCTTTCTCTTCATGGCTACGCTCTTGTGTTTGTAAGTCTTGACTTTTTGCAAATAGGATATGGACTCTAAGGGTGGTTATTTTCTTGGGGAAGAAATTAGTAGATACATAGTATCCTATAGCTTAAAATATGTTCTGCAGCAGCATGGCCAAGCTTCAAGCTGCTAAATCAAAACTTAAAATGTCATGTTCTCTACTGTGGCTACAGGCTGTCACGTCTCTGAGATGCAGTTCTATTGGTCATATAAAAGGATGATGTGAATCCATCAGGAAACCATATAGAAGAACTAATGCAGTGTCAATAACTTTTTTGGTTTTTGTAAGAATCTGGGGACCAAGAGAGATTCTGACAGCAAAGGGCTGAAAAACAGAATCTGAGGAAAACTTTAGTTGTCACCTCACTAGTCAACCCACTAATGAGTGCATCCTGGTTTTCAGAAGGAGCCAAGCAAGAAAGAATGAATGAATTGGTATCTGATAGGAAGATAAAATGAGCATTCTCCATCTCAGTTTCAGCTGAATCTCCCGAGAGTTAGAGCACAACAACAGTTAGCCAGGAAACCTCATATTCCAAGTAGTGCCTGGACAAAATCCAGTTTTGCAAACCATTGTCTCGCCAGAAGAGTTGTGTGACAAAGAAGGAACAGACAGAATTTCTGTGTGTTTTTCAAATGCTTTGTGGTCTTCTTCCCCTTTATGGTGTTGCTTCATTCTTGCCTTAAGCCAAATGAGAGGGGCCTTCAAGAGATCAACTTGGAGAGCTGAACACATGTCTGTTGGGGTTTGAGGAGTATTAGAACTGGTATGATATACTGTGGCTATGGATTGGCTTTAAGGTGGCAGAGAGAGAGTAGGCTTCATTGGGAAGTAACTGCATTTTCAGCAGCAGCAGAACAAGGATGCATGAGTATTTCTGTAGACCAAATGTAAGCAACTAAGTATAGCAAGAGCAGTGCTATTCCGAATATTTTCTGAGAGGATGCCTGGAGGGGCAACATGACCCCCAAGAGAGTGATGGACAGTTGGATACCAAGGGGCCAAAGAAGGAATCCAGTTGTAGGAGAGGTATCGCCTCCATCAAGGAAGTTGTGGCCAGAAAGTTTTGGGAGGGGAAGTGGACTTCAAGGAAGTTCACAAAAGCACTTTTAAAAAAGAAAGAAGTAGCAGGCTATACTCAGCACATCTCTGGGTTATGCCTGCACCAGTCGAGTAAGAACTTTCTTGTCCTTAACATTTCCTCTCTACTCTGATCCAGTGCAGAAAGAGGTAGAAGAAGAGTAGCAGAGCAAGATGGGGAAATAGGTAAGAAGCCTCGTGCATTCTCTCCCCTGCTTTGGGCTTTTGAGACTGAGGCAGACATGAGCTGGCAGAGGGGATTAATTTATGTGGTTATGACGCAGGACTAGACAATTTCAGTACTGAAGTGATACTTCTATGCCTGAAAGTGATTGGAGAACTTTTGTTATCTGAAAGTGGCATTAAAGTTATAGGACCTACCTAAGATTTTATACAAGTGGTAGGGAGGAAGTAATCCACAGAGGAGTTTGAAAGGACAGGAAGGAAAAGAATAAAGTTGTTTTTAGCTGTCACCTTATCAGCTAAGCCTATTTAATTACTGGTTACAAATAAAATAATTTTCACCCCTGAGGAGAAAAAAAAAAAAAACTACTCAAAACACAGGCCCTCCTGTTATACATTGGATAAGCTAATGGAGGAAGGGCATTCATCATTTTAGCACATTAAATAGACTTGATTTTTTCAGCTGCTTCCACTGAAGATTTTTGCTACCTTCTTTGGAAGCAATTTCTGATGGGAAGGCTTGAAGTCTATCAGCAAAGGCAAGCACTTTCCAGGTTCTCATCTTCCTGCATGCACTGACCGGTGGTCCTAGTTTTGAAGTATCTAAATAGACATTAATTTTTTAACACCTCATTTCATTGAACCACAGTTATGACTACTACATGCCTTGTCTGAGTGAAGATGAATACATCAGTTAATCTCCTCATGACATTGTGTTTTTCATGTAAAATAAGAATGACAATGCAATTAAAGATACAACAAAAATTTTTTAAAAATCGAAAGCTATGAAAATCAGATAGCCAACATAAATACCTCATGGAAATGACATGCACACTTCCCCTGCAGAAACTCTTTGTATCGTCCCATTGTTATAGTGAATGTGTCAACTACTTCATAGCCATATTTTTTTGCAGTATCCAGAATAATCAAATTTTCTTTCCATAAATTCTGTACTTCACTCTGTATTACAAAGCAGAAGAATGAGGATTGCTTTATGATTTAATAACTCAGGGAGAAATCAAGTAAATATCCTCTTTTTCACAGGGATTGGTCATTTTGTAAGATAAAGATTTTCACATGTATTTCTTAAGTAAAGATATGTTCTAACTTCTTTTACTCAAAACATAAATGTAGCCATTTATGCATATATAAAACAGCAATACATAAGTATCTATAGTGGCACATAGTTTTGAATTCCCTTCTGTAAGATGTAGTTACACTTATTGCCCACAAAGACCCATCAACATATCTAAAAACATCAATTTAAAAATCAACATTTGGGAATCACAAATGCTACCTCCTATTTGGATTCTCAGCCATTTAGTCACTTGAGTATGAATTAACCTCTGCTTTTGCTTAGCTCTTGCTGAGGGACAAAAACACAAGGATAAATAAATCATGGTCCCTGCTCTTAGGACACAGCATTCTAATAGGAGAAATCGTATATAAACATTTAGTGAGTCCTTTATTGGAGGTAAGTATACCAAGCTCTGGCTAGTACTAGAAACAGAAGTAGCTCTTCCAGAGGTAGGGTGGCAGCTGGACAGTGAGGCTTCAAGAGGGGGTTCCTGAGTAGCTTCGAGTGAGGTTTGCTAGTTGGATGGGGGTGAGTAAAGAGAGAAGGGGAGTGCTTTGGGGAGCAGCAGAATTGAGTGGAGGTCCCAGATGCTGCTACTTTGGATCACATTCCTCCCTCCCTCCCCAACCATACCCCAGGAGTTCTAGTTAGGCCTACTCTGTCATGGGGAGGGACAACTCCACTAACTACTCTAGCTCCAGGACTCTTGGCCTGGCCAAGAGTCTCTCAGAACTGACCTGCAATCCAAGACTGTTCCTACCCAATCCATCCTTCTTCCTCTCCATTCACATCAGACACGTTACAGCCAAACACAGTTCCCAGGACATAGTAGGCACTCAAAAGACATTTGGTACAAGACAGAGTGATACACATTGGTTGCTGTGGTCTAAAACTTTTCCTGTCTGCTCCTGCACTCTTCCCTTTATCCTTTCCAGGTATTCTTCCTATTTGACTAATCCTATCTTGGTGTCTGTTTCTTAGAGAACACAAACTGACACAGGAAGGGAATTTCACCCCATCCTTCCCTTTTCTAAAGGGTAAAAGCAATTTTTAAGTTTTCAGGTAAGAAAGAAAATAATTACTTGCATTTGTTAAGCCAACTGCAGAATAAAGAAGTAGCACAAATATATCCAATTTTCTGTTTTCCTCACTGTGCTTGCAAGACTATTTTTGTGTCACATTCAATGAAGAGTGTTTTCTTCAAAATAAAGGTAGTGAATAGAAAAGGCTCATAAAACATCTGGAGGAAAAGAGACAGATGCAAATTTGCTCTATGGCTCAAAGAGTCTATGAAAAGTGATGCTCAGTATTGTTTGTAGGTTTTTCTTGTCCAGTTGTGAGTATTTTCTCAATTTTAATATGTTTAATTATGGAAGGTACTTGGAACTTTAAAGTAAGCTGTTTGCAGAAAAGTTTTCTAGAGAAAGGTCAGTTCTGTGGGAAACAGACTCATAAATGGAAATTTGCATGCAGGAGGCTAGTAGGACAGTGCTCTTGAGATGAACACCTATGGGGGCAACACCTAAGGATTGAGCAGAGGGAGAAGCTGAACTGTAATGCCCTTGCAACAGAGACTTTCATTGGTTCCACTGGGAGTTCTAGAGCTGGGATGGCCCACAGTAAGGAAAGGGGGCTGAGTCTTGGAACTCCTGCATGGGCAAGTTGGGTCTCTGCAGCAAGACAATTCTTGGTGGGATTCAGGTGAGTGACCAACAGGACAGGAGAATGAATGTCTCAGTCTGGAAGGGGCAATCTGGGAGCGCCCAAATCATAAAAAATATCACTTACTCATTTGTGTACCAGATATTTTTTGAGGATCTACTGTATGTTGAGAATTGTGTTTGGCATTTGGGGTACCCATGCAAGTCCCCCCCACCCCATGTCCTTGCTCTCATAGAGGTTACTGTTTAGCAAGGGAGACAGACCAGCAAAGAGTACATGTGCTGAGTGACATAAGTGAGGACATAAGACACTATTAGAGGATTTCATAGCAGGAGGAGGCAACCCAGTCTAGTGTGTCAAGAAAGTTTTCTCAGAGGAAATAGCATTTAAGCTAACACCTGAAGGAGAGTGGGCTTTAAGAACAGGGAACAGTGATTTCAAAGACTTGGAGGTGACTGAAAGCATGTTGTACTTGAGAAGCTGAAACACACTCAGCCTGCCTGACCTCGGTGGTGTTGTAAGAGTGTATGTGTGTGTGTGTGCACGCATGCATATGTGCGTGTGCAGGTATATGTGTGTTTGCATGTATATGTGTGTGTGCATGCATGTGTGTGCATATGTGCTGGTACCAAGGGATAAGCCTATAGAGGAAGGCAGATGCCAGTCTTGAATGGCTACCCAAGCATATGATGACGCGTTCAGATTTGTTTCCTGCCTTCACTTGCTCTTAATTCTTTCCCTTTCTTTCTATTCTTTTGCCCTCCTCTTCTTTTCTTCTTCTGCCCTCACTCAGTTTGAAAAGGCTGATGAGCATCACCAAAGCTCGAGTTGCAGGCATAATGTTTAGCGCAGTGTCTGGCATGTAGTAAGTGCTGAAGAAGCGTTTGCTGAGATGAACATAAGCAGGGCCCACAAGTACTCCAGTTGCCGTGAGGAGCTGCAATCAAAGAGGCCCAGTGGAGCTACCGGAGTCCTCAAGAAGGAACTGCAATCTTGACCTGTAGCCTTCAAATAACATTAAAGGGATCCAACTCATAACCCATAGCAAAAATTATCAAAGCTTCCCTCTCCTGATCCTAAATAGTCTTACACCGTTCAGTTACCCCAGATGTTAAATGCCTCATCTCGTTTTAAATTACCTTAACCCCTTCTGCCCCCAAGATGCTGAATTTGGAGGCTTTACTTTGGCCACTTTCTACCAATTCTCCTGTTTTGCATCACAGAAAATCCGGTAGCTGTTCAGGTAGATAAAATTCTGAGAAAAGAGGGGGAAGGGTTGTGTGTTCCATGCTGGGGAAAACTAGGAGTGTGCAACACAGACACAAAAATATATCTCAACCTCCTTACATATTAAATGGACAGCTTCCTTTCTCCCAATTCCCAGTGCTGCCCTGAGCCATGACTCTGTAATTGTACACAAACTCCTGGCTGCTCCTGAACTCTCTTCACTTCAGCAAGAGCAGCTGGTTCTTCTCCCTACAGATGTTGTCTTTCTTTTCTTTGCTGATTTCTCTTCAGTGCAGAGACTAATTTACTATCTTCTATAAGAACTGGTCAGAGGCCCCTAACTCCTTTCATTTATGAATGTCCTACCAGAGGAAAAACCAATGATACTACTTCAAAGATGATTTTCTTTTTTTTAAAAGCAGTCAGAAATCATCTTCAAAAAGACCACTCTTTCCCAAAGGACTCATTGATAGTGACTATTTCATTTGTGGTTTCAGCATGAACCTGAAGAAAGGAAAGCCTTTCTATATAGCCTTTAAAAGTGTGTGCAACACTGGTGGGGTAAGGGAGACTTAAAGTACAATCTCCCTCATATACCCCTCGGTTCTTCATTTTTGCATAGTTTGGCACCCCCTTTCTCCTTTTATGAACTCAACACATTATTTACAACAACATTGTGGGCTATGACCTTCTTATTTCCAGAAATAATTATAATTGATTTGAAATCATAATCCTTAAGTATATCATCTCCTTTGATTTTTGTGAAGGTTGCTCAATATTACATAGTGCATTTTGGGTCTTTTTCCAGCAATGATCCTTATAGGAACCATGAAGTTCACAGAGCACAGAGGAAATGGGCTTACCTGTGTTAAGAAATGCACTCCATCCACTGGCAGATGAAATCCAATTCCCAAAGTTTTGATGATCACTAGGATATTGAGTAAATTTTCCCTGAATGAAATAATCAGAATTCTACAGTCACTAAATTCAATTACATTTCTAGATGTTTCTTATTTATGTAAACAAATATAGGGAAATTTTTATAGAATGTGATAATTGGCATATAAGACTAAATTCCCATTTTATAGATTTGATGTATATTAGGGGTTTTTTTAGGATAGAGTTTTATGTGTCACTGGACATGTTTTGATCTGTGGTAAATGTAAATTTGGATACCAAAAAGCCATGTTGTAATTGGATACAAAAGTATTTTGAAATATTTTAAACTAGGTTTTAAGTACTTAACTCTAAATTACAAGTTGCTCTTTAAATAAAATCTAGATAAGACTCAGTCACATCAATACTAACTTTTTTTGACTTAGAATACAAATGACATTTATTGTTGCAGAAATTTACCTCTTCAAAACCTTGTGAATAATTTGCAGGTGATTGGAATTAAGCCACTGAACACCACCAACAATCAATACAGTCTGGCTGGTATTCTCTAGGGGACGTGATCTGAAATCCAGGAAGAAAAACAACACAAGTTGCCTTAAAACAGATGGTAAACATTGTAACTGCATTGCCTCACATTTCAATGAACTATATCTGGCATCCTGATCACAAGACCTTATCATTTCCAACTCGTTTTCAGCCACATTACTTGGCATGTAAGCTTTTCAGCACGTTTGATATGCAGGGAGCAATTATGACCGCTAGTAAAACGTCAGTACATCGTGGCATTGTGTTGTTCATAATAATTCCATTGTACCTTTGCAAGAGATGGTCAAGGGCTTTTTCAAATGTTGGTCTCAGTGAAGGGCTTATCCAGAACTGGGGATAGTAGGAATAACTGATCACAGTCTTCCCACCATTGATGTTGTGATAGAATTTAGTGCCATGCACCTTCTGCCATTCCTGCAACGTTTCATTCAGTCTTTCGATCAGATAGTACATGATCCCTCTGTTGGTTGAATCTCCAATGAAAAGAATCTATAAATTAAAGAAAAAATATTTGTTTCCACATCTGATGTTTACATGTACAGGAGATAGTTTAAAATAGCTAATTTTGTGAATATTCATACTACCTAATTGTTTGAAGGACAGCCTTTCAAACTGTTAGAAGTAACATTCATCAGATTCTCCCCCACACCTGTCACTTCTCTCTCCAATCCTGTATACCGTGCATGTTCTAAGTCACGTTTAGCTTTCTTATAGCTTATTTTCTACCCTATGCTTTACTTCATCTATCGCTACATCTATGATCACGGATGAGTATTTAGTGCTTAGATCTAATTTTCCATCTCTTATTACAGATGTAACTGAATCACAGAGTAGTCAGTAGAGGTCATGTCTACTTGGAAAAGGCCACAGACCAGATAATTTTAGAATTAAGCAGTCATGTCAGGTGCATACTCTCATTTTCCAGTGAGTCGTCACCTGTCACCCTTCCTCCCACCAGCACAGCCCCGCTTCAGGCTCTCGCTGCCTCCACGCTGCACTATCGTAACACTGTACTACTGGCTCTTCCTTCTTGCACCATGGCTGTGTTCTCATACATTCTACACACCACATTGCTGGGATAAATTTCCAAATGTCTAGTTCTGGCCATTTTATTTGCATGCTTAAAAACTTTACTGGCTCCCTGTTTCCTACAGAATCATGTCTAAACTACTCAGGTTCAGCTAACATTTACTGAATTTTTATTGCGTATCAGGCTTGGCTAGGGGGAGATTTCACACAGAGTATTGACTTTTAATCTTCCCAATTGTGAGGTTTGAATCATTACCTCCTTTTCACAAATGAGGAATTTGAAACTCAGAAAGATTGAGGGCATAAATCTAGTAAATGGTGAACCCAGGATTCAAACCCAGTCCTTTGACTCCAAGTGCGAGGTCAATGGCTCCATCCTCCCGGTGCTTCCCTTCCTGTAAGCATGTCAGACTCCTACTTTTTCACTGAACATGATTTGCACTCAACATCTGTTTTTCCTTGTGTTAATCCATCTGCCTTGAAAGTTCCTCCCCCTGCAGCCCCACTTGTCAACCTCCAGACCTGAGTGAACACCACCTCTACTAACAGTTCTCATCCTGTGCCCCCAGCCAGAATTATTTAATAATTTCTCTGTCCTCTGTGATTTCATTACATTTTTACTTCCATTACAGATTTTATCAAAGTCTACATGAAATTATGGCTATTTGTATCTGTGACTTTTTTCTCATATCCTGTCAAGAAGTATTTGAGGTCAGGGTCAATTTCTAATTTTAATTTCCCCCATTGTATTTAATACCATGCATGCACTTTAAAAATATTTAGTGAATTGAACTCAAAGGGACCTTTGTCATAGCCAATCCCCTTTAATGTTTTTGGATAAGATTTAATTCATTCTTCAGGGTTTTTTTTTTCTTTTTCTTCTGAGATTTCTCTTTCCATTAGTCATATACATATTTTCTTCTGATTTTAACAGCAGGCATTGCCATCATTTCTCAGGTACTTCTATATTTGTCCATATATAGTGAATTTAGTAAAACTCTGCAAAGTTTTACTCTTTCCATAGTAAGCTGTGTGAAGAAATCCAGAAAGCTTCTGCAATTTGCCTTCAGATCAAATATTGTTACCAGAAGCATTGTTAAACTAAACTGAGTAACAAGATGTTAAGGCCCCAGGCACTGATCCGCTCAGTCAGGCTCCATTTAGAGCAATACAATTCCAGTATAATAAAATAATTTGTGAAATAACTTGAATTTCTTCTTACTAGATTTGACCTGTAACTAATTTCAGTTTCTTTTTCTGGCCTAGAATTTTTTATTTTTAGAGGAACCTTGAATAATCAGGAAAGCTCTTAATTTCAGATACTAGCAATTATTCAACTCCATGTGTATTAGTTTGCTAGGGCTGCTATAACAAAGTACTACAGATTGGGTGGTATCAACAACAGAAATTTATTTTCTCACATTTCTAGAGGCTAGAAGTCTAAGATCAAGGAGTCAGCAGGGTTGGTTGCTTTTGAGGGCCTCTCTGGCTTGTAGATGGCAGTCTTCCCTCTGTCTTCAAATAGTCTTTCCTCCATGTGGGTCTGTGTTCTAATCTCCTGCTCTTTAAAGACCCGAGTCATACTGGATGAGGTAGGCCCCACCCATATGACCTCATTTTACCTTAAACACCCCTGCCAAGGCCCTATCTCTAAATACAGGCCCATTCTGAGGTACTGGGGTTATATTCCAACATATGAATTTGGCATAGGGGATACAATTCAGTCCATAATACTTAATACTAGTAAAGGACCTTTGAGATCTGGCTTTTAAATTAAATCACGACTATGTATTTTTATTGTAGTTTCTTTTCATTTCAGTATCAAGGTCCAGTTTTTCCTAGGGTATCCCTAGGCATCCAGTAAGGTCCCTAGATGTCTGTATTGTGGGCTAATAGAGAGAGATACAGAGTCTTAAAAAAAATCAAAGTAGCTGTATGTTACTGAGAGAAAACAACAACAAAACTTCTAGATTTCCAGTCTCTTCTATGCATTTATATTTGAAGATGTGGCCCACCAAACCATGTCAGAGGCAAAACAGCCCTGTTTCAGAATTCTTAGGTACTGTTATTTATTAACTAGATTGTTTCAGACAAACTGTCTGCCTCTCCAAGAGTTACTTCCTTATGTATAAAATGGGAATAACAGCCCCACCTTAGAGGACTTAAATGAGATCTTGAATACTTATCTTATTCCTGGCAACAGTAAGCACACAATGGATGCGAGCTGGCATTAAGGCATAGGAAAGGCAAGTAGCGTTTCTGAGGGCTTCCAGTGTGCCTTGTAGTGCCTTGCTGGGCACATCAAATTCATTAGCTCGTCCAGAGAAAATGTCAGAGAAGATAGGATATATCTAAGTCACAGTGGTCTCTCTCCCCTTTACCAACCCTGCTTCTGACCCCCAGCAGGATCTGAAGAGTTGCTGGAGAAACTGAAGCTCCGCGTGGAGGACTGAAGAGAGATTGCCATCCTGAGCAAACCAACACTCTCAGAACAGGTCCCTGCTGTCTCCATTGCTGATTAGTGAGCAAAAGCTACATGGATGTGAAAAGGAAGCATCACCATCATCATTTGCACAACTTCCTCTCAATTGCAATAGCATTTTTGAATCTAGTAGACACAGCTCTTGGATGACTATTTTCTAGAGGATTATTTTATCCTAGTGCCTTTGCATTCATGAAAGATGGAAATGATAAAATATAATTACAATGAAAATGCATTGGTAATTTTAAGATTGATTGTTCTGTTGGCAAAGGAATTTTTGTAAGAGATTAATTGGTATCCCTAACTAAAAGATTTCTAACTTCAAAATGTTAGCTATTTTAAGTACACAAGACACAATTAAAAAATAGTATCAGGAAATAAAGAGTGATTCTTTTCAATCATATGATTCATATTCAATCTTTATATCTCTTAGACCATTCAGAATTGGTGAAGATTTATACAGGAAATTTGTAAATTAGTTGTTTTAAGTGACAACTTCTGTTTTAAAAGGCCTAAATTATCATAACAAATATTTATGACTTGCCATACAATTTATAAATGAGTCTTCCTCTCTCCCATGAAAGTTGCCTTACACTAGCATACACAGGTATTGGTTGGCATAAGCATTCAAAGAGAAAAAAATGTGATCATTAAATACAAATAGCCAGTAAGCATTTATACAAATAATCAACGTTAGTAATAAAGTATTACAATAACTAGGTTTTCCCTCCTCCCAAAGTTGCCAAGATTGTAAAAGCCCTGTGATATTACAAGTTCAGGGAAACAGACCTTCCCATATATTATAATAGTATGAAAGCACCATGAGGGTAGGATTTTTTTTCTTTTTGTTTTTTTAACTGTTGAATTTCTGGTGACCAGAATACTTTTGCCTGGCCCAAAAGTGGGTTCTCATTTGTTAAACAAGTAGATTGAAACTTTGCTGTTGTGTATATAAATTCGTAGTGTTTTTAAGGAATTCCATTTTTAGAAAATATTTAAGGATGTTTATCAACATGTATTTTAAAAGCAAAATAAATTGGAAGCAGAATAAATGCTTAAGAACAAATGGCTGATTGACTATATTAAGGTATAATCATACACTTGAATTCTTTTCATTTTTAAATAATGATATTGTAGTATGAATATATTGTAATGGGGACGATTGCATGTTAACTTTTATAAAAAGCTGATTACAATTAGAATATAAATAATGATTGCATTTTTATAAATGTAAAATCTGTGGTTGTGTAGAAAAGATCCTGGAAAGTTAATCATGATTATTTTGAAATGGTGATGTCATGAGAGTTTGTTCTTTTTACTCATTTGTATGTTTTTAAATGTACATATGTCTGCTTTTTATGATAACAAAAAAAGCTAAAGGCAGCAGCAGCAACAGCAGAACAACAACAATAAATCTATTTTGTTTGAAAATTCATAAATGTAGTACAAATAAGCTTGAATAAACTTTATTTCTATTTACGGAGAACAATGCTTTAAGAGAGTCAGGATTACACACTGGTTAAATAAACTCATCACAGGACTGTCATATTTTGCCAATAATATTTTGGATTCCTGTAGCAACTTTATTCCAGAAGTTGAATTGCATTTTCCCATGCAGCATCTCCTTTCCGGTCGTGTGATGCGGTGAGGTATGCCTGCCTCCACCAGGTGAACTCTGGAGATGTGCTTTGGATGTGTCATGAGAGGCTGGACCTCGACTCATCAGCTGGAGGGGAAGTTGTGCTTGGAAGAGTTTTGCATCTGTTCTGTTCCCAAAACTCTGCATGCAGTGTGAGCCACCACCACGTCTCTAGGGGCTGGTATTTTTCCCGCTCTTTTTTACACCATTATGGACCATACGACCTAAAAGCAAATCACATTTCTAGGCCCTCCAAAAGCTTGGAGCTTCTTTTAAAATAGGCTTATCGGCCGGGCGCGGTGGCTCACGCCTATAATCCTAGCGCTCTGGGAAGCTGAGGCAGGAGGATTGCTTGAGCTCAGGAGTTTGAGACCAATCTGAGCAAGTGTGAGACCCCGTCTCTACTAAAAATAGAAAAAATTAGCCAGGTGTGGTGGCACATGCCTGTAGTCCCAGCTACTCCGGAGGCTGAGGCAGGAGGATCGCCTGAGCCCAGGAGTTTGAGGTTGCCGTGAGCTATGATGACGCACTGCACCCTACCCGGGGCCACAGAGTGAGACTCTGTCTCAAAAAAAAAAGTAATTAATTAATTAAAATAGGCTTATTAAAAAACCATATAATGGTTTAATGATCTTTATTTTGATTTCTAATTTCTCAACACCATAGTCCATGTATTAGGTGAGATAGGCTAAGTGCTATAACAAATAGAGCCCAAAAATGTGTAATGGCTCAAATACAATTAAAGTTTATTTCTTTCTCAGGAAAATAGTCCAGGTGGTTCCAGGCAGGTTTATGTGTAGGGGTGGGGACAGGAGGGTCATTCAAGGTCCTAGGATGATTGGACTGTGCCTTGTTCAATTATGGCTTCTAGGAACTCTTTAGACATCAATATCCAGTTGAGGGAAGGAGGAAAGAGCCAGCCTTTCTATGGGTTTCCTATGGGCCAGCCCTGGAAGCTGGGCATATCACTACTGACCACATTCCATTGGTTAGAATTCAGTCACACGGCCACACACCTAATTTCAAGAGAGACTGAGAAACATAGTCAAGCTGTGTGCCAGGAAGAAGAGAAATTGAGTTGGATGAACACTTAGCAAGTCTCTACCACATTCCCCTATATGCTAAGTCTTCCTGGGGAAAAACTAAGCCCTAAATTCAGATTTTTCCTTCTATGAATTAGCAAAAGTGGGAAGTATATGAAAGGCTAAATTTATAATCTGTGTGATGTATAAAAGGACTTCTAGTCTTAAGGAGTTGGTTTCCTGGGACAAATAACAGCAAGAAGTATCATTTATTGGTGAAAATGCAACCAGACTTTGAGAACTTTTGATTTAAATGTATAATGAAATGATTTTTATCCCATTTTATTTCATCATGAATGAAAGGAACTAACAATGATAATACCTAGACATGTAAATATTTTAATCCATAACCTCCTTTCTCCAGTCACCAAAAGTAACCAGGACATAGTTAGCAAATCAGGTTATAAAGAAGTGAAAAGAGAAGACTGCAGAGCTGTCACATTGGTATAAATAACAGGAATGGAAATGAAGTGAGGAGGAGTCTTATTCATTACATCTAGTCCAGGGCCAAGCCTAGGCCATGTGTTTAGAAAGCTCTACAGTGATTCTGATGAGCCCCAAGGTTGATAATCACTGATCTCATAAGATAAACACCCATTTCTAAATGATGCAAAGGGTGGTTCAGCTGTAATATGAAGCTGAGACTGATCAGATGGCTAATGATATTTAGGTCATGATGAAAATCTAGCTCAACAAAGCATCTCTCTGTGAAATGTGATATGGTTACAACGGATGTTTTCCAATCATGCATTTTAATTAAATTGGCTATAGAGGAGCAGCCAAATGCTGTTTGGGGTCAAAAACAAATGTAAGATTGACACTTAGGCACATCATTCTCAGACACAAAATCTGGCAAAAATGGAAAGCAAGCAACTATATAACATCACCTAGACATAGATCTTTTAGGTGCTTGGAGCAAAATTATTTGTCTGTATTGCAGTTTCCTCTGGAATGCTGAAGGAGGGAATCATGTGCAAGTCATTCTTCCCTGGTAAGAGTGAGCTGCACTCCTTTCTTTTTATCCATCCCTATTTATTGAAATTGACAGGCAACAATGAATTATGTAACCGTAATGGAATTCACATATTAGTGAGAACATATTATTATAAATTAGCCACACTTCAAAAATTTAAACACCTTTAAGTCCAAGACACTACTTAACTTGAAAACATTACTTAAAAATTTAACTTACATTTCCTGTTTTAACAGCTGAGTTTAAGTACTTTCTGTAAATATTGCCTTTTTATATTTCCCTTTCTTAATTGCACTCTTCTCTCAGATATTTTATTACTCGTTTAAATTCTGAACTGTTTTCAACTGACAAACAAAATAAGGGCTTGCTTAATTCAGTTGGGTCAGGTTCCTAAGTTTTTTCAGTTGTAAATTTGATTATCATATTTCTAAACTATTTCCTATATATTTCATGCTGTGATTACAAAGCTATGCACTGAAAAGTTTTTATAAATGTTCCATTGAGAGTTTATTAAGTAAGAAGTAGGTATCTATTCAGAGAAATGTGTGAAAGTACAATTGAAAACATAGCTTGTTTTTTTTTTCAATTGATTTTGCTTTAATTCAACACAATCATATATCACAAAACCAATACACATAAACAAAAACCTGTAAATGAAATAAATCATATTTGGATAAATTTAGAGTTTAAAAGAGGTCCCACATTTACCTGCTCTCCATACACATATGTTTGCCATAGAAATGGATTATACAAATGCTCCAAGGAGAAAGCTTATTCCATCTTTCCACCCAAGACCCTGTTCATGTTGCTGAAATGAGTGTGAAGGATTAAGATATAGAAAGTATGGTCCTTGGGGGATGACCACGATTGTAGCTCTGACACGGGCAGTGCATGGGCAATATATATACCCAAAGTGTTGTACCCCCATAGTATTCTGAAATTAAAAGAAATAATAATAATAATTAAAAAAAAAGAAAGTATGGTCCTGCTCACAGCCCAGCAAGTGTGGTTAGCTTCCTGATAAGTTATTGGAAGCTTGTACGCCTTTCCAAATCTCCACTGATTTGTGTCTTGTTCCTTCCCTACAGGTGGGCTTGTATTTTTTAAGTATAGTCTTGGCATTCACGAATGTGAAACAATAGAAAAAAGATAAAAAGGTCATAATAACAACAGAAGGAAATGCAACTGAGAGAAATGACTACCTGGAGATTCTAAAGAAAGCAGAACACTCTTTGAAGGTCTAACTTGCCAATAATTCTCAGTGGCCCAGTCAAATTCTGTTGCCTTTTAATTTGATTCTTTGGAGAAAGATAACTTAGTTTAACATGTTCCCAAAGTGGAAGCTTGCCATGATGTGATTAAGATTGAAAATAAAGTTCTGGTTTTTGTAGCACAATATGTTTGAACTACTTATTTGTGGTAAAAGTGAAACTTCTGGATTCTCACCGTTAAAAATCTGAGTTTTACATATAATTGAAAATCTTCAGGAAAGCTACTATACTATTAGAAAATTGTGTGTTTAGGTATGTCCCCACTTTTACATAATCAAGGTGCATAAACTGGAGCACACTGGAGAATGAGAACCTCGGAATCATCTCCCCCACCTGCTTGGGTCCTGCCCTCTTTATCAGCAGAACCACCGCCCTTTCCTCCAGTAGTAGGGAAATCAAAGACAACACAAGGTTTGAGTGATAGGACTCTCACAGTAGGTGCTTTGGGGAAAAGTGAAGATCCCTATTTCTCCTAGTTCAACTAAACTGTTTCAAAGTAATGTGATTCATAGATTGCCTCCAACTACAAATACCACTCTGCCCAGGGAACTTGTTCTGGCAACTTTTCCAGATCCGCCCAGTGTGGATCCAGTGCTTGCCTCTGTGCTTCTCTGTACTGTTGCAATTATCATGCTATATCGCAATGGTTGCGTTTCTCATTTGTCTTCTTCCACAAGAAATTTAGCACCTTGAAGGATCATGTTTTACACTCCTGGAACAGATACTTGGCTCAACAAATGTTAAATGAATAAATGAACAACATGGTATCACAAAAATTATAAAAAGTATTCAGAATGAAACTTTGTTAAGTGATCAGCTGGACTTTACTCTGTGGTAACATGTTAGGGATAACTGATATTGTAAGATTTCTGATATGGGGCAGCAGAGTTAATCCGATGGGTGTGATGAATTAAAAAAATCACTTCATCTGGTGGGATCAGAACAGTCGCTCAGACTTCCTGATTGCCAGTCTGAGGCTCCCACTCTCTGGTATTACCTTGCTATCCTTATGCATATGTGAAGTGAATTTCTGTATAATGTTGCCCAGATAATATGTTTCTTTTCTTGAATGTGACATGGTAGGAAGAGAGGCAACAAATGTCAGTATATATTGTGTTTAAACAAAATATTTACATTACTTGTTTTTCTATTTTTATAATGGTTATGCTTTAATATTTATTTGTATTTGGAATGGAATGGTGATTCTAGGAAATTCTGGGTAGGATGAGAACTTATTTGTCTTAGTAATGAAAGATAAGAATTACAGGATCACTTTATATATTTTATTATTCTCATGGAAAGTGAGAAATAGATGTACTGGGAAAATCTTTCTTTTTACCTACTCCTATTCATAAGTGGAGCTTTCTTAAAATCAGTGCTACGTCATAGTTGTAACTGTGAATGTTTACACAGTTGCCTGTTTTGTGTGGCATATAAGTGTATGCACCTGACTGTGTATTAACAAGTCCTGTGATTCTGAATATAAAATGCCTTTCCCAGGCTCTCCCTTCTTTGCATTTCCACTGCCTCTGATTTATACAACCTTTTAAAATACAGATTTTTAGATTAGGAAAAAAATGTTCACTCATTGTAAAAATGAAAATCATACAGAAATATTTAAAAAGATATTTTCATACTTCACCAACCATGCTTTACTACCCAATTTGGCTTAATGGGCACGTGACCTGGGACCCAGGGCTTTGAGGGTCCTGTGCTTGGTTTATTGCTCTACTATTGTCTTGAAACTTAATAATTTTTGAACACAGGGTCCTGCATTTTTACTTTGCATCCTATGCCTTCCCACTCCCTTCCACCTATGTAATAATTCTTAACTGCTTTTTACTCCCAGAAATTTTCTGTGTATATAAGCATGTTTGTATGTATGCATGCATTAGTTTTTACATCAGTGGGATTATTCTATACATAGTCTATGCTTTCCCTCTTCAATGTTGCATGTTGGGATTTTCCCATTAAACAGCCTTCCTAGTATCCATTTCTTCCTTTTCCTAGGCAGTCTCCATATTGCTGTGGGATGATATAATTCTGGTTGTGCCACTTCTCTGCTAAAAATGGACAATGGTTCTCTGTAGCATATAGAATAAATCAACATCCTGGTAAACAACTGAGACATTGCAGGACCATTGGCAATGTGCTGGCAAATCTGAGTTTCTGAGCATGCAGGTCTGAAAGACGCTTCTGGACTAGGAGAGTCGTAAAGGTAAGTCCTCTGCTGTGAAGCCAGCTAGCTAAGGTCCCTTCACCTGAACACAGACCTTTATTTTCAGACTTTGCAATATCCTTTTTCTCTCTCTCTCTAGCTAAGAGGTAGGAAAATGATCTACTTTTTTTTTTTCTTTAACCATTACTTTGTAGAATTGCTAATAATCAGCCTTGAAATTAGTAAAGACAATGCTATGGAACTGAAATGTTTATGTCCCCTCCAAATTCATATGTAGAAACCCTAATCCCCAATGTGACACTATTATAGGAGGTGGG
This sequence comes from Daubentonia madagascariensis, assembly GCA_023783475.1. Taxonomy (NCBI): domain Eukaryota; kingdom Metazoa; phylum Chordata; class Mammalia; order Primates; family Daubentoniidae; genus Daubentonia; species Daubentonia madagascariensis. The sequence goes on from JAKFHU010001569.1 coordinate 31,351,797, forward strand.
GCTTTTGGGAGGGTCATTATGTTTAGATAAGGTCATGAGGGTGGAGCCCCCACGATGGGATTAGTTTCCTTAAAAGAAGAGGAAGAGACTGAAGCCCCTTCTCTCTTTCCACCACGTGACAACACAGCAAGACGGCAGCCAACAGAAACCAGGAAGCGGGTCCTTCCCAGAACCCGACCATGCTGGCATCCCCATCTCGAACTCCCCAGCCTCCAGGACTGTGAGAAATAAATGTCTGTTGTTTAAGCCACCCAGTCTACTATTTTATTATAGTAGCCTGAGCTAAGACATACAGAGAAAGTCTTTCTTTTTCTGCAAAATTGATTAATCTACTGCAGAGGGTTAGATCATATATACTTCTTCATATTTTACAGATGAAGAAAATGAGCCTGAGAAATAAGATGTTCATGTCCAAAGCCATGAAATTTAGTGACGAACTTAAATGAACACCTATTGCTTTGGTTAACAGACTGTGACAACTTCTTGGAATTTTCCTGAACACTCTAAATTCTGCGGTCAGAATGATATTTTGAGAAGTCTGGCTGTTGTGGTGACAGCTGCCATTGTTGCCAGTGTAACATTTCTAGGATATGGAGGTTGGATTATCCAAGTTGGTGGTTAAAGATGCCTGAGTAGTAGCCTTCCCATACATGTATGATCACCAGTGAATTACTCAATCTCTCTGAGCTTTAATTTTCTTAAGTAGAAAACAGATAAAATAATATCTACCTCAGCTGTGACTAGGAAAAACAAGATTTTTCAATTTATTCTTTTACTCAACAACTATTTATTGGCTACTATATATCCAAAATTGTGCTAAGCAGTGAGGTTATGGCAGTGAATCAAACACATTCCCTGCCCTCATGAAGCTTACAGCCTGGTAGGATTTAAAGTGTAAGAAAGTTAGGAGCACAATTCCTCACACAGAATCAATGCTCAGTTAATATCAACAGCAACATAAGTTTCTAAAAGATTGTTTTCTTCCCTTCCCTTTTAAGAGTAACTAATCCTGCTGCTTTATCTTTAGAGATGTTCTCAATCATGATAATCGGAGCATTTGTCCTGCAATCACCTTGAAGAAGTTGTCCATCTTCCTGACCTGCCTCCTGTCACCCTCCTTAAACTAGTTGTTAGTAGAGAATTTGGCATACATTCCATCTGGTGCTTTTTTCCTATATGCATTAATAGAGCTTTATAAAAATCAATTTCTGAAATCTGGCTTATGTGTAGGAGCTTACAAACTGTGTATAAGGAAATGTCCATTTAATAAAAAGCACTTTGAGAATCTGGTTAAGGATTACTTACTTGATGTTAACCAAGCATCCCAGTCTATGTGCCCATCTTGCATGTCTGAGAGTTCTGCCGGACTCTACCTAGTCAAAGCATGCCTAGCAAGAAGACACTGCATGTCCAAGAAATCAGCTTAGAAGCCTCATTAAAGGAAAAGTCAGCCTAGTGAGGTCCATGTGAGATCTGCCCAGGAATGTGAAAGAAGATCAGCAAGGTTAGTGGGTAAAAACAATGCCATGCACTTGGTAAGTTCTAGAAGTGAGTCTTGCATGCAGGACCATTTGATTTCTTGTGCTGAGCTACAGATGTCTGTTTTAACAGCAGTGCCTGCCAGAGCTGCAGTCGACAAGGCCAGCTGCTCTCAACTGCCAACTGTCAGTTGACGTGGCAAGCTCCTACCAATTTATGCTGAGAAAACAGCGTGGAATTGGGTCAGCAAAGGACATTACATTAATATCCTCCATCTGTTAAATAGACTTATTAGGAGAAAATTGAATATTTGGAGCAAGAATTGTTAAGGCTCTTCTATGGTAACATCTATACATGATTCAAAAACCCAAATTGTATTCAGTTAGTAATCCTCCACAGAGTGAGAGAGCAGGAATTGGTCTAGTAGATACAACTGTATGACTTTTAGTGCTGCAGGTGGCATAAATTAAAGGCTTCCCCCTCTGGATCCAGAACTTACCTTCCTTCCTCCCAAGCACTGCTGCAGTTGAGGCTTAGTTAGGACACCATATTGGCAGTTGTGGGGCTGCCAAGTTATTTCTCTCCAGTCACAGGTCCTGTTGTCTGAACAACTAAGGCACGGCACAATCCACTGGCCTGGAATAGATGGCAAAACTTCCTTCGGTTTCAGTTTCTACTGGTGAAATTATAGTTTGCAAATAACTTTAGAATTAAGCTGTGGCATGCCACTATAGAAATTACAGTAAGAAGACCATTCTTATCATATAAATCCAATGGAGCAATGCATGGCCTCCTGACAATCAAATAGAATAGCAACATGTAGTAATGTTCTGAAATAATACATTTCATGTTGAAATCAAATGTGAACTCTATTCCATGAAACCAATACTTATTTAAAAAAACCCTAAGTGATCTGGTACTACTCAGTCATTACTTATTTTCAAATAGTAAATTAGGTACTTCAATAGGACCAAAGTAGATTGGGAGCCTCCAAAATTAGTAGTTGGCTTCAAATATTTATTAGGCTAACACATGCTTAGGTTATCAATCAAATAATAGGTATATTTGATCTGCTCTCAAGAGATTTATGAAACAAGTACTTCGGTATACTGATAATTTGTTATTTTGAAGACTAGTTATTTTTCCTTAATGTGATTGATGGCCTTTTGTGTATGAATCTTTTCACCTCTTTCTAGTTGTGTCAGCTCAATTTCTTCTTCAATTTAGATGAGGTATGTACTGTTCTCCCCACATGATTGGTGTGAGGATGTAATGGAATAATGTATTTAAAGGACCTAGCACAGTCACAATATTTTATTCATCTTTTGTTACTAACAGAGTTCAGGCAGAAAGTAGGTCACAAGTTTTAGTAAATGTTTATAAAATAAATGAACGTTCTGTGTACATTTAAGATCTTTCCTATTTTATTGATAAAATAACACATTCAAAACCCTTCATCTTTTATTGTGAGTAGATCCATTATCAATTTATCAGAAAAACATCAAGAAATAATTCTATTTTGTTCCCTTGTTCATCTTTTCAGAAATGAAGTGTGAACATAGCACATTATATAAACAAGTATGGAGTGGTTATTTCTGTCCTTGGTGGAGAATACAATGATATCTCTGATAATCACTTTCTCTACCCTAAATGTCTTGCTTATGTTATTAGTATATGTTTCCCCTTCAAAATATTGAGGAGCTAAATAATTCCAGATACTTCTTGGATTAGAAAGATAAAATTTTAAGAACTGTATCCTTTCTGGCTCTGAGTTGTGGTGCAGCCAACAGAGGTATCTGGTGTGATATGAATTTTAGTGGAAAGAATCTCTACTTTCAGGGGATGAATAGTGCATTTTACATTCATGACTTCAGGGATGTCATAATTGTGTATGTGAGTGTTTGTGTGTGTGGAAATAATTATAAATAAATAAGGAAGGGGATATAATTTATGGCTGTTACTGATTGACTACTAAAAGGAGAAAAAAGTGTGGGTACATTAAGAAAGAAATTGGGAGAGAGAAAAGAAAACAGAAGGGAAAGGAGATGAGAAAATTATGAATTTCAGGAAAGGGAAAGAATGCTCAACAGAACCATTCTAGGAGGGCTACAACGTCGACTGGAGCAGAAATACAAAATCTTCAAAAGTCATGTGGACTTATTTGTTCCTCTTACTATAAAATTTTTCCTTTGCTTTGATTTTTAAATGTAACAAGTATCCCAGAAAACTGCGTATTCAATCACTATCCACTAAGTACTTTCTATGCAATTTCAGGAATGATGAATAACCTTCCATTTCTCCACATATATATCACTCTCTAGAAGGATTTTAATTTAATATGTTAAGTGTCTACCCTAAAGTGGACTGCGGTGTTAGGTGCTACTGGTGTTAAATTATCATAATAATTAAAAGATAGCTAATATTTTCATAGTACCTCCCAGATGCCAGGGATTTTCTAAGTGCTTTAATATATTAACTTATTTAAACCTCATGAAAACCCAATTATCATCTCCTTAACAAGGGCTCAGAAAGGTTAAGTAACTTGTTCAAGATCCTCCAGCTAGGAGGTGGAAGAACCAGGAAGTCAGCCCCAGAACCTGTGTTCTTAATTATAATGCTAAACCTCAAAAATTTATAATCAAGTTAGAGGATTACAATTTTTACATGTAAAATAATTACAGCATAATAACAGCTAATGCATACATGGTAAAACTATCTGTGTGGTGGTGAAAGAACTTGGGCTTTGGAGAGACTACACACACCTGGGCTCTATCTTTAGCGAGCCCCGTGGACCTCAACATTGACTGCATATCAGAGTCACCTGGAAAACTTTTAAAATTTCCCATGCCCAGGTTATACCCCAGACTGATTAAATCAGAATCACTGGGGATGGGACTCAGGCATTAATATTTTTAATGATTTTCAGGTGATTCTAATATGCAGCTAAGGTTGAGACCCACTGTTTAAATTGGACAAATTAATCCTTTCATGATTAAATTTGCTTCTCTATAAGAAAAATATGGGTAGCACCAGTTATAGTGCCTGATACCTGACAGTTGGTGTCTATATTTTATGTATTTTTCCACCTCCACCCCAAGTAAGCCATGGTAGTTCAGAATAAAGAGAGAGTCATGGAGGTCGGAGTTTTCTGGAAGGTTCCACAGAGCAGATAAAATGTGAACAGGTGTTTATGGATAGATTAGAGTTGAAGACATGGAAGGGAAGGGATGGTATCTTCGGGATGGACAGTGAAGAGATGAGCCTGACAGGAATGACACTGAAGAACTGACTGGCCTCTACTTAGACTGCATTAGTGAAGAAAAAGAGGGTCTTCCAGCTGAAAGATGTTTCTAAAGTTTCCAGATATAGAGAATGACAGCACCACTAAAAGAAACCACACAGAAAATTTAGGAGAGGTGCTGGTTTTGGAATGGCAGAATAAAGACTATCCTCAAAAGTGCTTATTTCTCCAACCACTCTCTTTTAATAATTCCTCTGTCTTTTTCATTCAGAATACAGCTTGTTTTCTAATTCTAATTCTGCCCTGGGATGCATGGTTTGTAATCAGTACTCAACCTCCTTCACGTCTTTGCCTGGCTTCTAATGCTATTTGATTTAGACACAGCCTAAAAGTTTAACCTTTGCTGATAAATTTCTCAAGCAAACCTCCTTAGAGAAAAGGTAGAGTCTTTCCTTCATAGAGGTCCACATTGAGGGGGTTTATAGCACTACCTCGGACAGAGTTAGAGGGGGCCTTTTAGCTCCTTTTTACCCTTCTGGTTTTAGAGAAGAGAGAAATTGAGGCTCAAAGAGTTAAAATAACAGAGGTGAGGTCATACTGGACCAGAACTGAGGTCTCTGAGTCTCCAATTTGCTGATCTTTTCATCATGTCAGGATAGGTCAGCACGAAATCATCAGTTGAAAATGAAATATAGCCCAACAGCCTCTTTGGTAGCACTTACAGAAAGACCCACAAAAGGCCTTACAATGAATTTATCTTTATTTTAAAAAGCTGAACTTAGTGAGTTCACGTGTTAACAGAGACTGTGTTTAAACGAAGATTGTTAATTTTCTTTCTAATAGCACCATGGTATGTTAAGGGCATAAATGTTTCTGCTAATGAGATTATATTTGATAATCTTTTGAAAGGCCAAGTTTTCATCAGATCCCTGAGAATCTAAGAGCATATGCATCCCACCCCCACTCCAGACACTCTCTAACCCCTAACCTTGCTGACAGCTAATTTTGCACAAACTGAGACCCTTTTCGACCACTTGCTGCTAAGGATGAAGAAACAAGTGGTTAACTGCATGGACAAAGATTCAAATATGGGTGCAATTAGTTTGTGGGTATAAAATCACATGCACATAAAAAGGAGGCCTGATTGGGTCTCTGAAAACTTGGCTCCAATAGTTCATACTACTCTATATTTATGCAGTCATAATTCTTTGCGTTTTAGTATTGGTTAACAATGCCTTTTATTTATTGTGAGTTAGTAACTGCTTGAAATAGGCATCTGTATAACATCTGCAGGACTGGGGTTCTTGACATTTTAAATAATACCAGCTCCCTTAACTAAAATTGTCCAAAAAACGGACCATAAATTCTACGTTATGTATTTGAACACTGAATGAATCAAAGCTGTGATTTCTGAAATGAAGAAAGCATGACATGTTTTAGGGAATAACATTCTGAGGAATGAAACTGTCTTTTGGGAGAAGTTATTTGATTTATAATTATAGCTCTGTATTTAATAAAAGTTAGATTTCATCTATTTAAGTGAATCATATTGGGTGATACAATGGAGGAAAAAAGTTTAACTCTGATTTAGGACCGGGGTGATATATAAAATCATACAAATGTTAGTACTGAATCCTAGCTCTATAATGTTATAATATAAAGTGGCTTTTATTTAAGAAGAAAATATACATCTATATTTTCTGTATTAGAAGTGTTAAAGTATAAGTTATCATATTTCCTTGATTAAAATAATAAACCTTTTAATTGTTTACATATCATAAAATGCAATCTGAACTATTTTCCTTAATATTAATTCTCATTCAGTGATCACTGTATAAATTTCTTCTCCAAATTAGAATAATTACTTTTTCTTTCTTAAGCAAAAGCTTTAATTCTAGGTTGTGTCTTATGGTTAAATTATTTCCTAAAGGATAGAAATCGATTTAAGAATTAAAAAATACAGTCATTCAAGAGTATATTAGCTGGTGTTATTGAAAAAGACATTTTGACATCATTACATCAACAAGGTTAAAAAAAAAGTATCCAGTTTTACCAAATAATTTTAATGTGCTGTTAAAATAAGATTTTGGAACCAGTCTGTGTTTGGCTTTATACACTAAATCCAGAGCTCCTAAATAAACTTCCTTCCAATGTTGTCTACTATGACAACTTCTTTTAAGAGGCGGGAATCCTGCTGTTAAGGAAGGAAACCATCTCTTGCAGCAAACGATACATTCTTGCAAACTGCTGTCCTGACCTCACTCAGTAACTCTGAGTCTTTGGGGCTTTAGCACATCAAGGGTGGAGCAGTTGGTTGCGGTGATTATGCCCTGGCTGTTTACCGTCTTCTGTGGAGAGGAGGAGCGTTTGGATCTTGATTTTAGTTCAGCAAACATGTTAAAATCACATATTGGACACTGGAAAACGAATAAGGGACAGTCTGTGCTCTGGAGAAACACACAATCTAGGGAAGCCATCAGTAAAAACGTATTGCTCATACACCCTTGATGTAGTAATATGTGTACACTTTAATATATGCACAGACATTCCTACATATATTATGTCCATTATAAAACATAAAAATATAATTATTAGGTAAAAAAATGCACATATGTTTTAATCTTTTCTGGTGTCACCCTGTGGGTTTCCCTGTGCCACTCCCTCCCCTTCCTGGGTACATCATTTCACTTTGGAGACTACTGATCAGACCAGGAGAGAGAAACGTGTAAGTAAATAAACATAATGTGGTAGCTGCTATTGTACAGCTATGCCCAGGATGCTCTGGGAACACAGAGGAGAAGCTAAACTGGGAATCTGGTGGTGAAGAAAGGCTTCCTGGAGAGAAAGACACAGCATCAGGGGAAGTTAGGCAGAGACAGGAAGAGGACTTGTAGGCACAGGGAACAGTGTGGACAAAAACCTGGAGTTCTAGAGCAGTATTATCAACACAGTGTGAGGCAAAGAGGCTGGAAGGGGTTGGGAAAGATAGGAAGGGGCCAGATTATAGAGGCTAAGAAGCGTGGGCTTGATTTGTGAGTCAATTTTGGGGGCTTCTCTAAAGGGGCCTCACTACTCAAGTACCAAAAGGCCGCTGTTTTTTGGCAGCCTCTCTGGCAATGTCCAGGCACAGAGAGAGCTTCATAACAGAACCTGATATAAGTTAGCACACATTTAATGGACAGATCAAGCTGCCGCTTCTTGAGGAATCCCAGTAATGTATCTTGAACTTTTTTTGAAGAACTTTTAACTTGGTGTAGCAGGAGGAATAGAATTAAGTTGTTTTATGATTGTCGTAAATTGTCATCTGATAAAAAAAATTTAACTGGACACATCGGTGTCTCCTTTGTATGTAAAGGTATGTATCTCATTTAGCAGAGGATCACAAATCACACCACCTGACACACCATAATGGGTAAATCCCTCCCTATGCACTGACTGTAATTTATTATTTAGAACACATGTTCAAGAACGGGGACATGCCCACATTTGTTAACTGTGCGTGCCAAATTGCAATTTGTCCTGCCCATTTGGGAAACTCATTTTCCATTCAAGCTCTGGTGTGAAGTTCATGGCGAGGGTAGAAAAGCTCATGAGTGTTTTCTCAGACTTTTTAGATGAAGGGAAACCTGGGGCCAGGAGAACAGAGCAATAACCAGGAAGCTTGGAGAAGACCCTCCTTGCCTCTCTCATTGCTTTGAAGGTGTTTTAGTCTCAGCTTTGGCTGGACCACACTATTTCTACTGAAAGAAGATTGCTGGGGAAGGAGAGCAACAGGGAATGAAGAGAGAGGCACCAAAGAAGTGTCTCATTCCAGGCCTGTTCAAGGCTTAGGCAGGACTTAACACTGTAATAATAATTTGACGTCACAATTTCCTAATTAATGGTCAATATATGTGAGACATATCATTTCCAAAGGTGTTTTAAAATAAAAAGAAATTATTTAAAACTGAACTCGTATCCTTTGTAGTTCTTTCGTTCACAACAGATATTTATTTTCTATCTACTATGTACAAATTATGGTGCCAAGTGAGTTAATATACTGCAAACAAGTCAGACTCCCTGCCCTTATGAAGCTGACATCCTGGGAAGACTGGCATTAAACAATTAATTACTTATTTAATTATTTCAATAATTGTGATAACTGCCATGGAAGAAAAGTAGAGTTATGAAATATGCAGTAAGGAAACAAATCAGAGGCTCATGGAAGGTTCTCTGGTGAGAGTGACTTTTGAGCTGAGATCTGTAGATGAATATTGATCAACTAGGAAAAGAAGGGAGGGTGAAATGAAAAGAATTTGATTAATCAAAGTATTTCAAATATTAAAACAATGCATTTACATTAATTATATGTGTTGTAGTTCATAGTAATGAAAAAAGTAATGTCCTTGATTTTTTGTACAAGGATAGCTTAAATAAGCACATACTTACCTATACTAAAGAATTTTTTTTTTTTAGAGATGTGATACCCAATGTGATAGTCACCTTTTATGTCCCCAGATGGACATCTCTTTAGCTCAGACTGTGAAATGGCTTCAATGTAGTCAGAAGAAATAGGCTGTAACCCACAGGTTTCCTCTGGGTGAATCAGCAAACCACAATCCTGCATTAAAATGATAGATATTGGTTGTCATTAACCTGACCCAGAGTAATAAAATTTAAAAAATAAGATTTTCTGTACCAAATAGCCTTTATGGATAAAGGGAGCAACTATTTTTTACCCTTCTTGGGCTATTGACTTATCAATAGTTATTTATGCTAAAAGTAGCTACTTTCATTAGTAGGGTGAATTAGTAGGGTGAATTCCAAAGACAATTCAATCTCTATTTTGACATTGATATTCATGTCATTGCTCTGCTAATTTTTAAAAATTTGGGTACAAGTTTTACCTTAAAAAATACCTGTGTCAACTCATAAAAAATAAAACATACTATTAATATATTAGAGGACAATATATCAAGTGGAAAAGACAGTTAATGTGAGAAGGGAAATGGGAAATATTTGGGGAGAATTTAATTTAACAGACAGATCCCATTTCAACAAACATTTGTTAAGAACTCCTGATATGCCAGAAATGAAATAAGATGCGTGTATTTTATTCAAAACACATTTTCATATTTATAACAGTAGGTAATATCTCACTGCCCTCAATATCATTATAGAGGCATGTTTGGCACTAAGCAAAGCTTTCCACAGTCTGACAGGTGCAGTAGAGAACAACAGCGTGTAGACTCTCTGAAACTTCCCTCCTCTGCCCCAGCCACTGAGCTGCACCTGCAGGTTGGACAATCCTCATTTTCTCTTAACTTATTCTGCAAAGCTATTGGCACCTGTACCTGTCCCTTTATCCTACCTCACCTGGTTTCTATTGCCACCTTCCTCACTGGGTTCTCTTGGTCTATCCCAATTTAGAGTATGTAGAAATGCTATTATCTCTGTCTGGATTGTTTTCTCTCTAGTTTTGCATGGAGAACATCTTTTTGTGTTTCAGGTCTCAGCAAGGCCTTTCTGAAACTCAGCACAATTACATACCCCTACTTTTGTCCATGTCAGCACCCAGTGTGTTTCCTTCACACTCTTCACCATTTGGTAATTATTTGTTTGTCTGTTATTTGCCCATGCCTTTTCTGCTAGACTGAATGCTGTGTGGGAACAAATAATTATTTCAATCACACATATACCCAGTGCCTGCCATAAGTAGACAATAAATATTTGTTAAATGCATAAAAGGTTAGATTTGTTTCCCTCTCTGTATCAAAAATTCTCAACAATGGACAGAAACGGTTGGTTTGACCTCTTCTTTGCTCTGTAACTTTTTGCCTCTAATCAACAATTTCTCATCACTTTCCCTCATATCCTCAAATATCCTAACTACCAACTCAGATTCCCAGATCTTATACAAAATGATCCAGGATATTAAGAAACAAAAGGGATGGGATGGTGTGTGAACTTCTTGAAATCTTGATTTAGTATACATGTTTTCATTTTTTAATTCATTACTGAAACTGGAGTTTAGGATATTGATTAAAGGTTAGGAATGTGATTTGTGTTTAAGTGCTCATTATAATAAAACAATTAAAAAGAACACAAAGTTTATAATAATGTTGTGGGGAGACTTAGTCTGAATAAACATCTATGAATGATATTTGTTAGTATACATATATGTATGGGGTGATAACTATCTATCCATTTATTTTTAGTGGAGACTGGACCTTTTTTTAAGGCCAGGAAAAAAAGTCATTATTAAATTATCAGGTTGCAAAAAAATGTTTATGTCCAATGTTAGAGAGAGCAAGGAGAAACAATTACCATTATATATTGCTGATGGGAGTGCAAATTGATTCAGCTGCTTTGGAGGGCAGTTTATACTAAAACAAAAAATTTAGAGACTCTGTAGCCCTGAAACCACACTTTTCAGGGTCTACTCTAGGAAAAAACCTCATGTAATACATAAGGAACATGTATAAGGATAGATCTAAATGGAATAACTAATATGGAGAGCTCTTCAAGAGATACAGTTAAGAAAAAAACCAAAGGTTACAGAACAGTTCATGCCACCTGAAACACACACCTGTGCATGTGTGCTCACTGAACCAAGAACATACTGATTACTGATTTTGTGGGAACAACTATGTCTCTGTTAAGAGAATAAAAGAAAATCTGGATAATGGTAGTTACCTCTAGAATATGTTCCTGGACTGGTAGTGGATGTCAAGGGGCTTTAGCTCTACCTAGAATGCTTTGCTTTTTATTTAGAGAGAGTGTTATTCTTGTAATACTTGTGAAACTAAATTTTAGTTTGAAATAGTATTATAAACAATTTTTACCACCTCAGCTGGAGATTTCAGGTTGCCTTTGGGAAGGCTGCTCTTTCATTCTAGGAGGTACCATGTTGGCTATTCCTTTCAAATGAAAAATACAAGGTCTGTCCAGAAAGTATCCAGCCATGTAACCATTCTCATTATATTAACAACGGCTGGATTCTTTCCAGACAGACCTCGTACTTATCTGCCCATAGTTCTGAATGCTCTAACATCACCTAAATTTAGGTACTTCAGACTGAGATGTTGCATTCCATTTATTACTAAAAAGATATCTTTCAGCATATATATATACACCCATGCAAATAATGTTTAAACATTAAGAGTCTGGATTTAGAGATAATTTTGCCTGAAAATACTTGCTTGTTTGGGGTTTCTGTAGTATGTGTGTGTATACGACCATGCCCTACTATTTATCCAGAGGCCATTAGAAACCGAGCCCAGGACACAGCTGCAAGGGCCTCACTGGTCCCTTCTGTTGAAGCTCTCCGTGTAATCAGTACATATCAATCGATTGGAAAGATGTGTCGCCACTAGTTGGAATCTGAGCAAACTCAATCACTGATGAGTGAGTTGTGGCTATGTCAGGCAGGTAAGTCATAGGTGACTTCTCCGAGGAGACGCCTGAACTGAAGGGTGTGAAAAATCAAGGGATGAGATGCCCACAGGAAGCAAGAGTGTGTCAAAGTCCATGAGGGAAAAGGATTTATCTGACTTCTTCAGTTAAAAAAAAAAAAAAAGCCAGTTTTAAAAAACTGATAATGCTGACAATCTATATTTTAATATTCAATTTGCAGTATCTTTTCTGAGATTGCAACTCCGAGGTTATCTCACAGGGGTGGGGGGAACCTGCAGCCTTAAGGCCGCATATGGACTTCTAGGTCCTTCAGTGTGGCCTTTTGACTGAATCCAAATCTTACAGAACAAATCCTTTTATTAAAAGGGGTGCAGCAGAGAAAGACAAAGCTTTTCTTGCCTCCTTTGGTGCTTAAAAAAGAACAATCTTGAAATCAGAAGGCCGCAGGTCCCCACCCCCATATCCTAATCTTGCACTGAGATCTGCATTTCATTGGTCCTAATTCTCTTAGGTGCTGCTTAGAACAGATTTGCTGTAATGTCACAGAAACATACTGTGCTCTGATTTCAAAGCTACTTAAATGACCATGAAAAGAGCAGGATAATATTTTTAAATGCTCAATTTTTGTACTTTGTGAAAGCCCAAGGACCCCACATTTGAGCCTGTGATTATTATAAACATACTGCAGAGCACAGAAAAGCACAGTGTAAGCAGCCAGACTGGATGACCTCTCCCGTTACTTAGAACCTCAGTGTTGTCTTTGTGTTTGAATCATTTCCTGATATGGTGCTGTTTCTGCCTTCGAATGGAGGTTTCCATTGGGTACCCATCCTATGACACTTGGTAGGTCAGCCTGCTGGTTCTAACTAAACAGTGATTCCAGTAAATTTTGAGATAAGACAGGAATCAAAGCAATCTTGAAAGGAATAAAACTTATTAGGATCTCTCATTTTTTTCTTCACTAGGATGATTAGTCACTTGGTCAGGTTCAGGCATATTACAAAATGGGGAAGGCTGGAGAGAGGAGAAGGGAAGGAATTGCATTAAGTGATCTCAAGTCCTGTGGCAGACTACCTTAGATCCCTACACAACATCCATTCTCTTTTCTTCCTTTTTTAACAGAAAAACCCTTATTTTGTTGGAGGTAATACTATGTCCATCATTAAAAAAATAATCCATTTCCCAGTCTCTATTGTAGCTAAAGGTGTTTATGGGACACAGTTTTAGCCAAAGAAATGTAAGTGAATGCCACCTAAGAGTTTCTGGAAGTTTTACTTCTCCAATGCCACTTTTTCTTCATCACCCTGTTTCTTCTTTCTGCTCGGAATACAAATGTGAGCCTGAAGGATGAGCAGCCATCTTGTGACCATGAGGTAACCATGAGCAGAAAAATTGAGCCTAAGACATAGATGATGCTGTGGAGCTATAGTGCCGACTTCAGGCTGCCTCCCTCTACACTTTTTGATATGGAAGAAAAACAAACTTCTACTTGGTCAGGCCACTATAGAAATGCTAGATACAGCCAAACTTCTCTCTTCCTGTAAGAGTCTATGAAACCTATTTTTTCAGGCCACAAGAATCTTTTTGAGTATTCTTTTAGATCTTAAAAGTGATTAATCCCACTAATAAAAAATTTTTAAACAATCTTGAAAGGAAAAAACTCATTAGCATCTCTCATTTTTTTCTTCACTAGGATGATCAGTCACTTGGTCAGGTACAGGCATATTAAAAAAAAATGAACAACAGCTGTTTTGGTCGTAAGTGTCATCTCTTGGAGCCACAGAGTCTGTATACACAGAAAAGGTAGCATTTAGTGGATTTGCTTAAAACAGCATTAGCCTCCGAAATCTCCACACTTAAAGTGTATTGTTTTGCTGGAGACTTCACAAGGGAGTCCCAAATTACTGAGTAGATTGTCATAGCTCTCAACAGAGTGCAAAAGTTAATTAACAGGGATTATCTGGTTCAAACTTGTGCAAAGTAAATAAGTTTAGCACATAATTTTAAAAATTTACTTAACTTTTCATGGAGTGCTATAGTGACTAACTGAAAGCATTACGATGCTCCTGGTTTTGCTCCTTGTCTGACCACTGTTTCTTGTTATCAATTCCTCTGGATACCCATTTCATTCCTTACAGAAGTGTTTGGCTACAAAGGAATAAGTAGTATATCTCCTTTTTAATGTGATATTGCTATATTTTTAGGGCAATATCAAATTGGACTATTTGAGATGATAGGTATCTCTAAAACTTACCTACTTTTATTAACCCCATGGAATCATTCCTTTAAGATGAAAGAATTCTTCCCTTCTCTGGTTAAATAATTTAAAATGTCCACTTAAATTTTAAAATATGCATTCACTCCCTGCAGCACTCAGCTCCTTCAGGGACTCATTTCCTCCTCTTCCCTCAGGATGCTACCGCTTCCAATAAGTCAGTAACGATTTCTCAAAACATGCCAATCTTGGCATGGCCACCTCCCTCCAGAAAGGCAGAGAGTCCCCTTCCAGACCAGAGCTGTTCCTCTCCCCACAAGAAATGAGCTAATTTCACTGTTGGTATACCTAGGGTCAGATTTCTTTGGGATCTCATGACATATTTTCTCCAATGCTCTATTGGAATGCTGAGCAAAGGTATCTGCTGGCACTCTGGAGCCCCTGACACTTTTCCAGGCTCAGGCCATGTGAAACCTGAACACTAGCAGATTCCACCACATCTCATATCCCTGGACCCTGATGCATGGACCAAAATGCAAGCCCTGCTGTTTATCTCTCCTGTCCTCGAATCTGATTTCACTGGTCCTCTGCCACTCCCATCCAGGGTAAGCAACCCTCAAAGGCTTCACACAATGCTCCCTCCACCTCCTCACCTTCCCAGAAACCCAGCCCTGTGCTGGGGGGTGGAGTGGAGTATGTGGGGAGGTGGGTGAGAGTAAACTTGCCATGCAGCCCTGTGGGAAAAGACAACCTGCCCTCTTGCCCTGCAGCCATCTCCAGGGGAGGCTGCCTGCATAGTCAGGAGTTTACTTTCTCTTATCTCCCAACTGTACCTTTCAAACCATCATCCATTGTATTACATTTTACTGTGGCTCATTTTACCTGTTCCTCCCCTGTGGCTGTCTTCTACCAACATTTTACTTATGCTTCCCATTTACCAGTGTGACACCTTGGTCATCATCATTCTCTCCATTTCACAATTTGCCATCAAATATCCATATGAATCCATTCCATTTCATTCAACAATATCTCTGGACGAACTTCAGAATTTTCAATAAAGCCAGAGCTTCTCTACCCCTAATTCTAATACATTTTCTCCAAATAAAACATGCTTCTTCCTAACCTTATCCCTGCCTGTTCTTCAGTCATGCAGAACTTCAATTCCCATGATTTCTAACCCTCTTTCAATTTACGTCTATACTGTTCGCTTCTATCTCTAAACAATTCATTTCTTCCTTTTTTTATTTTACAAAAGGTGCACGGCAACTCTCCAGTCTTGGAATAATCCAATTTATCTCCAACCAAGGTTCCACATACTGCTCGGTAACACTGGCAAAACTCACACAAATGTCAAGATAAATTCCAGAAAAATTTCCTGCTGGTTTCTCAGTACTGCCCGGTAATCTTTTTTCTGTTATCTTAGTTGGAACTCTTCCCCATTCTCCAGAAAGGCTACTTCAAATTTCCGTCCTTCTCCTTAAGCTCCCCCACTTCAATGCCTCCCTTGGCCTCACTGCCTGACCTTGTCTCCTAATTTATAAACAAAAGGTGGAGTCCATTAGACAGTAATTTGCTCAATTTCTTGCCACCTGCCAATAAACTAACTGTGCCCAGATATCTTTTCTTCCTTTTCTTATGTCCTAGTAAACTTTCTTCCATCTGTGAAAGTTTACTTCCTTCACTTGTATTTTTCATCTCATTCTCTTCTTCTTCTGGTTCACCTCCTTGGTTTTGTGAACACTTCTTATTATCAAACACCAACTCCTTTGAAGATTCTTCCTTTGTTACCCTGCCCTTAAGGTCTGGTCTTCTCTAAAGTTGTACCCTTGACTCTCTTCCTTTGCATTCTGGAAGATAGTTACCTTCACGACATAACCACTCCTGACAGGATGGTGACCGTCAAACTGTATCCCTGCATAAGCCACTCTCAGGGGTTCCAGACACATATCCACCTGCTTCCTGGACATCTCCCTTGTATATCTCATGGGTACCTCAATTTTAATATAACTATGACAAATTCCATAGGTTCAGTCAAAACCCATTCTGATCTCACTTTTCTGTGCATTCTTTTCCTAAAGAGAACACTAATAACATGCCTCCCCTGTTTATCTTATAGCCAAGACTGGCCTCTGACACAATTCTGGCCAGTGAGATATAAGGAAGTAGAAGCTTGCTGGGAATTGCAGGGAAAGCCTGTGCTTTTCTGACACAGAGGCTGTTCCTTTCTCTTCTCTGTCTTTTCTTGTTCTCTGCTTTCTGGAACAGGGACTTGGTAGCTGGAACACAACTATCTTGTGTTATGAGGGAAAAGCCAAGAGAATTGTGGAGACTAGTGTTGACATCCCTGATCTGCTGCAACCATCTACTTCTGGACTTCTTGGTGTATAAATAAGAAAGAAAAACCTCTTATTTGTTTAAGCTATTATTACTCAGGTTTGCTGTTACTCACAAAACAGCTAAAATTGAACTTAAAAATCATCATTCCCAAATTTGTTCTGTCCCCCATAATCTCAATTCCGGCGAGCTCGGAATAGTAAGTTGCCAAGACAGGCAACTCAGTTACCGAGTTTCCCTTCTCTTTATTTTCCCTAGCATTCAACCAATCACCAGTCTTTATACTAACTTTTTTCTCTCGATTTCATTTTTCTCTCTTGACTTCAACTGATACTATTTTGATCTGTGTCTTTGTGTTCTTTTACCACAGGAATTGCCTTGACCTCTCTCTCTCTGCCACCAGTTCTGCTGCCCACCCATACATTCATTTTCCATACTGTGGCTAAAGCCATTTTACTAAAGTCATCTAAAACACAAATCTTATTAACTCCCTTTGCTGCTTGAAATAATTCAAGAGACTGCACTGAATTCAGAATGAAGTTTGGCTGCTGCCTTGCTCTATGGCTCTTCCCCATCCAGTCCTATCAACCTTCACCCCATATTCTACTCAACTTGAGTAACTTCTAGTTTGTCCAGTGCTACGTTCTCTGATGTCTTTGTAGGTTTAACTGAAAGCATTTCATTCTCAAGGTCTGTCTTGTGGCACTCATATTTCCTTTTTTAGGACATGCACTAAAAGATGACAGAAATTTTTTAGGATTAAACAAAAACTAAACTGCACTGAAAGATGAATTTAGTATAACATGCACTAACATTGTATTAGGAAACCTTTCTTCTATCATTAGAAAATGTTTCATTAGCTCTTGACATAAAGAAATTTTCAGTTTTTCTTATAATCATATACTCTTATAATCAGCTGAGAAATTTTATGGATGCCATATATGATGATATTTTATGATAAGGGTTATAAAGGAAAATCATGAAATCTTTAGATTTTGAGATTTCTAGTGGTTTTTCATGACCAGGACTTTAGTTTCATTTGGTTTCTCCTATGAAAATCAATCTATAAGACTTATAATTTTGATTTTGAAACTTTTTTCTCCTTTTGGGAAGAAGATTGATTTCTTAAACATATGCTGAGAAGCAAAATCCACAACCTGAGTTGTTTGTGACTCACATTGAAGATGCTTACTTTGGAAAAATACAGCATAAATAGAGCACAACTTAAGGAGATATTTAAATATGACCATTTATACATTTATGATATGAGCTTCTGTCTCTTACATAAATTATTATTTTTTTAAAATACCATATTCAAGAATTGGGGAGGAGACTTTAAAAAATTGTAATTAATTTACCATATATGAATTGAGTGCCTATTCTGCTACAAGTTTATTGCAAAAATATTTTGCAAATCTCAGCATGAATATCAGTTGCTAGTTGGAGTTCTAACCTGCCTTCCAACCTAACAGAAGCCTAGTATAGATTTGTCAAGTTTCCAAAGGGCAAAATAGGAGCATAATGATAATTGTAATGATAATTGAAATAACTATACTTTTTCAGCATTTACTATATGCCAGGCATCATGTTAAGTAATTTACATACATCATCTCTTTTTTTCTCACAAGTCTTCTCTTCATTTTAATGATAAGAAAACAGAAATGCTAAATTACTGAGAGGCAGAATTTAAATGTAGGTCTGTCTCACTTCAGACCTCTGCCACTTCATCTTAATACATTGCTGAGTTTCCTAAAGGCAGAGCAAATCATTGCTTTTATAGTCTGATATCAAGCCTTCTGGGAAAAGTCTAATACTTTATCTCCTACATTCTACCGCCAGCCCAATCCCAACTGAAAGCTGGTTTCTTAAAGTCAACTTGCACTGCCTTATGCCTTTCCAGATAGAGCCATACTGAGGCTGAGTTTGGTATAATAAATCAGTCCGCGACAGTTTGTGATCATCTTTCTGTTTCTAGCATTTAGCACACCCCTGGGCATGTGATAAGCATTCAAAACATGGTTCCCAATTGAAGATACTGTCGATATATGGGATCAATGGAAGGAAAAGAAAGAGATGGATATTGGGGTGAGGCCCAGTTCCAGGGAAGAAGCTATTGGAACAGAGAAGGAAGGCTGGAGACATAAGGGTAAACGTGACCTGTTCAGTCCACCCTGGATTCCTTATAGCATGGATATTTGGGGTACTGGAATGGCCTCAGATATAATTCTAGTTCTAATGTTTTTGAGATCTACAAAATAAGTGTTGTCTAAATAATTCCCATATGATCTATTTAGCTCTAGAATTTTATGTTTGTGGTTTTTCTTTTTGAGAAATTCCCAAATGGATTCTTTGTACAGACTTGTGTCTTGTTCTGAAGGAATGAATGATTTTTTGTGTTTACATTGTCTCTAAATTTAACAACTCTTTCCTTGTATTGTAGTCAGTCAGCCATAAAATAGTGAGTAGCTATGGTGTGATTCACAGTATTAGACCTCCAGTGAATATTTATAAAGTAATTAGCTGAAGTATACATTAGCAACAAATAATTACAGCAAAATCTATCTGAAATCATCTTTTAGATACCATATTAATCCTCAAACTGAATGTGTTTCAGGAATAAAAGAGAGCAACGCATATAAATCAATGTTAAGAGAGATTTATATTCTTTATGGAGGGAAGTGTGAAAATATCTCTCAAAATAATTGCATATACCTTTAAACCAGCAATTATACTAAGATTTCATCCTATAGATATACTTTATAAAATATGCAAAGATACATGTACAAGGAAAGTGACTGGAGCACTTTATATGATAACAGAAAGCTTGATATAACTCAAGTGTCCATTAATAGGGAACTGGGTAAATAACTTATTACATATCCATATAATGGAATATTTTGTAATTCTTAGAAAAGACAAATGCAGAGTGAAGATATTGAGGGATATATAAGATATATTATTAAAAGCAAGCAGAGCATGATGTATACCATGATCTCATTTAAGTAAAATAAAGTGTTAGATATTATATGTTCTTGACTGTGCATATGTAAGTTCTGGAATGATACACAGGAAACTCCAAACTCTTAGAAGGTAAGAATAGTAGGCCAGAGATGAAAAGGCAAAAATGGACTTTTACTTTTTACTTTATGTGTTTTCATATTTTATTGTTAGTATGAATTATGTTTATATTTTTAAAACTATAAGTTAAAAAAACAATATGTGAGATGGTTAAGTAAAAGAATAGAAAATCAGAAAAGAACTGATACCTCCTTTGAAGGTTTATTGGTTTCCTAGAGCTACTGTAACAAAGTCCCATAAATTGGTTGGCTTAGATCAACAGAAATTTATTGTCTCAAAATTCTGGAGGCCAGAAGTCTGCAATCAAGGTGTCACAGGTTTGATTCCTTCTGGGGGCTGTGAAGGACCAGCAGCCTGTACAGTCATTTAAATACTGCTTTGTGTTCACAGAGTTTATAGTCCATCAGAGGACACATAATTAAGAGATAGCTGAGTAAATGTTCCGGGTAGAGCAATGAGCCGCTGAAACATTGCAGAGCTGAGTGAAAACATGGCCATTCATGTTCAGAGTGGATGGTGTTCAGAGATCAAGATAGGAAGTGGGTAGAAATCAGTCACACTGATTTGGAGTCATGATTTTCATGCTTGGGTCATTCTAATGATGCAAAGTTCAGGAATGTGGCAACAAATTAAGCTTCTTCAATTTTGTTCTGTTTAAAAATTCTTATCAGGTAAGTCTTTAAGTTCTATCCCTTTTTATAAAACTTATAAAAATTTTACTAAGTAGCTGGATTTTTAAAGTAAAGTACAACATTAAACATCTTTACTGAGGAAAAGGAAACATTTTGACTTTTATTTATAATTTTTTCTAACAAAATATTTGCAGTGAACAAGGTTTACCTATATAATTGCCTCACTTTGAATTTTAAAGAAAATGTGTAAAGAACATGTGTCTTTCTATTTTGGACAGAAAAAAATCTCTAAAAACATTGCTTTAGGAATTAATACACTTCAGTGCTTAATGTTATCCTGTTTTAATAAGAAATTACAAATATGTTTTCAATTTTACTTGTTTTAAAAAATAATGGAACTTGAGGTTGGGTAGCAGGATAGTGTATATGGCTTCACTTGCTATTTATGTTTGGAACTCATAGTCTTACTTATAACACATTAGATTCTATATAGTAATGAGCCATCATATAATGTGACACAATCGTGTGTGTTTCCTCCCTAAACAAATATCAGCTGAAAAGTGGCCATACATTATACTATGAAAGAATTTTAAGTCAGTCTACAATGAACTCAGGAAGAAGGGAAATTGAAACAAATTATAAGCAAATGAATTAGTTCTACTCAATTAAATTTATTAATATGACATCAATATTGGAAATACTTCTTTATATTTCTCATGCATTCCAAATCTCTGAACTAATACGTTTTCTTTTTTTCAACCTAGATGGCCTTCAAATTAGCTAGGAATGGGCCAGCATGGTTCTGCCTATTGAAGTCCATTCTGAAAGGCATCCTGTATTCTCAATTTGTAATAGAAATACATATGAGTCTCTGGGCTTTGTAGAATTTAGACTGGAAAATACAGTGAGATGGGGCCTGTGAGATGACTAATGCTTCCCACTTTCAGTGAGCTAGAAACCCCAAGGAAAGAAGCCTCTGTTGTGGTCTCTCAGCATTTTTGGTTTTGGTTCCAGATGGAATCCAGAAGGGTAGATGTGAATGTAATGAAAAGAAAGAATGAATTTATATGTTTAGATACATGAAAACGTTCAGTTCTTTTCGATTTGTGAACAAAGAAGTGTGGAGTTGGAACTGAATGTACTACTTTGGGTTCTCTCAGTCTTTGAAGAATCTGAATCAGTTTGGGAAATGACAAAACAATAACAACAACACAACAACAAGAAAAGTTTATGTCACATTCCAAAGGAGCAAGTATTATATGTAGGTTGAAGCAGAAATAGCAGTGATGGGAAACAGGCAGTGGGCTACAGAGATATTTTAAACGACAACTTTTAATTGATGTGAACTTACCAACAAGGGTGACACCAAACATAACAACAAATGTTTGCCATGTATTAAGTAGTAAGCAGGTTTGCCCAGGAGATATCAATACTGAAAATAATTGCTATCATAGATATTTCAGCACGGACAGTCCCACTTATAAATAGTCCACTAATAAAGCATATGAGGTTGTGATCCTTAAAGATGTAGCTTTGGTGGGGAATCTTCTGTCTGAGTGGCACTACTAATAGAGTTGAATATTTAATAAAACACACAGTTACACTGGTTTTGGGCACTGTGTGGACACTTCCTGTCTACATTCATCTTGGTAACCGCTATACAAACACACCTATATCTACACACACCAACACATACACACATACAGTGATCTTTAGAATTGTGGGATTTGAAGACTTGAAGGGAACTTAAACGTTTACAAACAAGTTTTGTTTTGCCTCAAATCACAGTGGTGCATTGATTTTTTTCTATACATGCTTTCAGGTGTTGTGAGGTCCTGGCACACCTAATGAAGACTGAGGGCAACACAATAGGAAGAGTATTTGGAAATCATTGTGTTAACTGTTACAGCTGTCATGTCCTACCAAGTCTGTCACAGAGTGTATATTAACTGTTGGCATATCGAACCTTCCAAAACATTTTATGAATACCTCGAAAACTTAAAGCATCATAGACTAACTAGCGGACTGAAGCATATACCAGAGTCCATTTAGTGCTTAATATGATTAAATGGTCAGGAGATACCTTTGAGAAATGGTAATAGAAGATATTGGAAAATATTAAAAAGATAATATCTTCCATAGGCATATCTTGGCTTAGACAAAAGCAGAACTTTTGTTCTAATGTAGATTAGCATATTCATATGGAACTGCCTAAAAGCAAAAAGAACAGAAGCTCACTAAATTTTTGAGGGAATTATATTTCCATTGAAACCACTTTTGCCTGGCTTGCAAAAGTCTCTGACTGCTTGACCCATGAAACAAACCTGGGTCCTATCCTTGCCCTGGTAAGAAGTAGGATGCAAAAACTGTACAACCCCCAATTAGGGCACATGCTCAAACAACCACTTCCAAATAGTAAATAAGAAAGAACCTTCAAAAAAAAAGGCAGTGTTCAAAGGAGTTACACCCCAAAATGTAACAGTTGGGCTAACCAAAGAACTTGCTCCATGTTAATTTACAAAGGAGTCTTTGTAAATCCCGCCACTGAATTTGATAATTACTGTGGACAACTGACCATTATATTTTTGCCAAGTTTTCTTTGATGTTATTCTCCACGCTGAGTGTGGAATGGATATGGCACATAATTTGTCTTTTTGTCTATAGGTCGCAGGATCACGAAGAAGAACTTCCAGAACATCTCCCAGAAATCTTGGACTTTGAACTGGATGGTCTCCTTTGGGAAGGGTAAGGATTCTGCACAGAGTTAAAGGGTCTTCCTCGTTAGGTGCATGGCCAAAGCCAGAGGGGTAGGCTCTAGCAGAGCCCGCTAATTTTTCCCCAATATTCTTTGTCCACGCCTTTCTTTTAATAATAGAACCCCCAGAGGTTTAGCTGGACACATGGCCGCTCAATTAGAGTACATTTCCCTGCCTCCCTTGCACATATATCTGGCTCTGAGACCAAGTACTGGACAGCAGAGTATGAACAGAAGTGAAACTTCTGGTCACATCCTCAAAAGAGAAGTTGCTTGCCCTTCACTTCCTGATGGCTGGGAGATGGTGAAAAGCCATGCAGACACCTTGGGCAAGAGACGGAAGCCACATGGAGGAGATGGCAGAGTTGCCTACCCATCCCTGAGCCACTCACCCCTCTACTGTTATGTGAGAGAAATAAATTTCTATCTTATTAATATTTAAGTCATTGTGATTTGGAACTCTCTGTCATACCAGCTTATCCTATAACCTAACTATTTAGCAAGTTGTAGTGGGTAAGAGTTTAAGAGTATGGACTCTGAATCTAGATGGCTTAAGTCTGAACCAAGGACATGCCACTTATTAGCCGTGTGGTCTTGGGCAAGTTACTTAGCCTCCCTTTGCCTCAATTTCCTCATTTGTAAAACTGGGATAATAAGAGTATCTTACTGAGTTGCTGTGAGGATTAAATAAGATACTATATCTAAGACCTTAGAATGATGCCTGACCCCCAGAAATCTCCATATGTTATTATTATTATGTTATTGTTATTACTATTACCATTATTGTCATTATTATTTTTGAATCAAACTTTCCACTTAATGCTTACATAGTTAAAAGCTTACAATTTAAAAAAATATGTAAGATGTCTCCTTTTTAAAAACTCATTGGTGCTTATGAGTAAATTAAAATAATTTTGAGTTTCACAATAATTCTTAAATTTTAATTATGTGTTAAATTTCATTAAAAGGATTGGTGTCAGGTAGATTTCTCCCATACTAACACTTTTTGTGAGGGGATTGAGACTTATTTCAAACTATATGTCCTATCAAATAAATAATGACATGAAGACAAATTAAATCACAATATGTTTATTAAAAACTCTGCTCTAGCCCCTTGCTAGATCATCAACCAAAGTTTATCTTTGTTACAAATATATAATTTCAAATCACAGCTACAGTTTGGTCCACATATCTGAGATGATATTCCAAGATAAAGTATGTGATTACCCTGGTCTTAGGATCTAATTTTCTTTACATATAAATATGTTGATTTTAAAAAATTTATGAAAATAAAATTATACTGCTCATAGGCTTTAATTTTATTTTTCAAGTTGCAATAATGAATACTTGCTAAACTGTTAATAATCTCTCATCTAATCCACCTATGTCTAATGACTAAGCATAGGGCCTGATTTACAGGTGTTTATTACATGTTTGTTACATCAATGGATAGACAGAAATGTGGAATGCAGCTGATGCATGGGACAGAGCCAAGAGGATAGAGCTGGGATACCAGCCTTCTTTGGAATATGCTCTCACTAGCTGAGTTCACCCGTCTAACCATAAATATATGGCATCTGAACATGGTTGAAAATTAGACATAGAGGGGTAGGAAAAAGGGCCTGGCAGTCTAAGTGCATACCCCACGGCCCAAGAGTAAAGGCTTCTATCCTACCATTAATGCAAGTTAAATACATGCAACCAAGTCATATATGGAATACGTTATGCTGCAAAAGAATTATCTCCTTACATGTCTTAAAGTTATAAATTCCATCTTTTATTGATGCTTTAATATTAATTGTTCAGCACTGAATAATTTTTCAAAGATTACTCACTGATCAGCATGCTGTACATCCACAGTTAAGCTCAAGCATGCTAAAAGTAGCTAAATTCTATCATCCAGAAAGAAATGCTAATACTTTCAAAACTGAACATCCAAACTACTATGACATTGTGAGGTCAAAAGTTAATATTTATTTTTAGTTTAAACTTATTTGAACAATGCAAAAATTATACACCTATGAAGCATACTTGTGTCTATGACAGGATAGTCCTTTCTCTGTACAGTCTTACATTTTCATACACGCTAATCAGGTTTTTAAAAATACTCTGGGAGCAGTCTAAAGGCCACTCCCCTAAGATATTTATTAATGACACAGGGAAAAATGTAACTTTACAGTGGAAAAACCCAACATACATGACCCTCACCAAGTGAGCAAGAGAAATACAACATCACTTCTATGACATTCCTGCCATAAATGTGTAATTTCATTTAATTGGTAGAAATCATCATATAGTTCCAAACCAAGAGGCATTTCACAAAATACTTGACCTTTACTCTTCAAAATGTCAAGGTCATAAAAGACAAGGAAAGACTGTGGAATTGTCACAGATTAAAAAAGACTAAGAGACATAATAACCAAAAGGGATCCTGGATTGGATCCTGGACCCAAAAAAGAACATTATTGGAAAAACTAGTGAAATCCAAATATGGTGTTTGGTTAAGTAAATATATTGTACCAATATTAATTTCTTAGTATTGATAAAGGGACCACAATCATGATGTTAACATTAGGGGAAGCTGGGTGAAGGGTATTTGGAAACTTTCTGTAACTCAAAATTAATTTTAAAGGTCAAAGGATTAGATTAGCATAATTTGATAGTCATGTTTTAAAGCTTTCTTGAAGGTAAAAATGCATTAACAATAGAAAAATGTTCTAACCTGTAAGAACACAGTTTTGTTGAAGTTTCATACAGTGGGGGAGTAATGGCTGTGTGTAGTCACATCTTATTGGCATTCATGAGTATCCCAGGGAACAAAGTGTAATCTACAAGCATTTTCTCTTAAAAGTTGTAGAAATCATAAGAGGACAGTCCACAGGCTAAACAAGAGCTAAGGTATACCTACTGTCTTTATGGATTAACTCTTCAGGAGACATCAGTCTCCTGGTGAGTCGGCAAGAAGAAAGGGAAATGCCATTTATAGAGAACTGGGTTATGCCAGGCCCCAGGGCAGGCACTTCAGATAAACTACTGCATCGAATCTTTGAGGCTGTTTGAGGTGGATATTATTATCCTCATTCAACAGATGAGGAAACCAAAGTTTGGAGAGTTTGGGGGAAGCTCCTTACGAAGTCACACAGCTTAATAAGTGGAACAAGTAGAATTTGAACCATGGGTTTATCTGACTTCAAACCCATGCTTCATGGACTGAAAAACAAAACAAAATAAAACAAAACATACTGTACTAAGAAACAAAGGTTGTGTTTGTGAAACATTTACAGACCAATTAAATCTTCCTCAGGGAAGACTCTTTTTGCATGGCTACAGACGGCATCCCTAAACATAACCAGCTGTGCTTTAAAATGCTTACAGTTGGTCAAAAGTGAGTCTAGGCAAGACTGTAAATAATTCAGACCAAATCCATCCCCTCTCCTGGAAAAAAAAAGCCTTAAAGTATCTTTCCAGCTCATGGTGGGTCAGTCATAATACTGTCTACTTTTGAATAATAGCACATTAGGAAATTACTTATTAAAGATTTAAAATTAATTCCCATGGTAGACAATGAACACATATTTACATATTATTACCTATCATTAAGTGAAAAATTTGTTTTAAAATAAATTTTAAAATCATCAGTACTCATTCGTCATGTGTTTTCAGTTCTCCAAAGAAGTTTATAGTTTATGACATTTATTCTTTTTTTTTTTTTTTACAACTGATTCCTTTAATGGACATTTGTTTAACATCTACATGAGCTGGCCACATCCCCTGCCCTCATGGAATTCTAGCAGAGAAAATAGATACGTAAACACACAATTGCTATAGAAAGTGCTAAATGCTGAAATGAAAATTATTCTGGACATAGTGTTGGCACGAAGGAACATGATCAACTTGAGACGCTTCAGTTTGAACTTGAAGTATATTGGAGTTCACAGGCAGATAGATAGGAGTTTGATGGACTTTCTGAGCAGAAGAAATAACGGAGGCAGAAGCAAAGGGGGGGGGTGCCCAAGGCACCTTATCGGTTATCCTCTCTGATAAGCAGGCAATTCTCTCCTATATCCGTACCTGTGGACATCCTTTACATCTGAGACTAACTGACCCTGATCTATAAATTGCTAAGTTTTCTTCTCGGCTGTGACTATTAGCTTATGAGTCAGTCCTTAGCCATAAAATACACAAGACAATCTGGAACAGATTGGAAATGGATTTTGTCTAGTTGTGTTTGGGGACTGTGTAAAGCATATGGTGTCAGTTACAAAACTCTGAAGCAGTTTTGCTCAGAACCCAGCACAGCCATATCAGTTCAGGCTTTGATATTGTCAGTTATCTTCAAGCATGCCCAGTGAGGAGTTGGCATTTTCCTGTGGAAAATATGCTGTCGTCCTTGGCATGCAATGAGAAATTAGAGGTTGCCCGTTTTAAAGGAGGAACTCAAGACTCCATGGACCCAGCTATAAAAGAAGATGTCCTGGAGAAAATTTCAAGATACAAGATTGTCATTTTAGATTGTCTTAAATTCTCCATGAGTTTTAAATTAGCTTATTATTTCCTGAACTTGAACTCTGTTGCTGTGATTTGATCATTACTTTAAAGCAGTTGTCACATCTGTGTGGGATGAAATGACTCTTTCATTCAAGGCCAAGTCTGGCGAGTCTGTCCTTATAGATCACATATCTCGAAGTCTCTACAGTTTTAGCCTCAAAAGGCTGATGCTGTGAGCCCACCTCAGGTTACCTCTCTCCACGCAGCTGAAGTCACTGGGCCTCACCTCCTCCCACATGATCAGCAGACCTGCCTTCTGTCATTGATTCTTAATAATTTGCAACCACATGGCATTTCAAGCTGATCTCCAGAATATGCCACTTCCCTGCATTGGTCTACAGCTGCTCTGGGATCCTGCTGTCACCAGTCAGATACGCTCGCCTAGCCTAGCAGAACTGAGCTAACACTGCTTTAAAGTTAGAGGCCTGACTTTGCTCTAGAACTCTGCAGTTGTTACACTGCCCAGTTCGGATACTTTGTGGTTCTTCAGTGTTTTATCTCTAAAAGGCCAACTGTGTCTTGAGGCTCCTTTGTGTCAGCTAACTTCGACATGTCAAAATCAAAGTGGACATAGCATTAGACCCTATTAATTAATTCCCACTGAGTGCCTTTACCTTACCCCAGGAGTTCCTTTCAATTGGAGATGTGTACAAGACTGAATGGTTTAATAGCTAAGGCTGATAATTAGGAAAAAGATACTATCTAAGAGGATAAATTTTTCACCAGGTTGGTCATTATTTTTTACCTTTCCCTATGGTATTTCAAAAAGTTTTAAAAGCCTATTTTAACTGTACTCTAAAAAGCTTATTGAAATAAAAATGATATAATAATTCCTAGAGAGGCCATATGTTCCCCAAAGTGTGTTCCATGAAATATACTTTCTGGAAATTAGTAAGCAGGTGTTAAGTCAAGAAAGAATGGTGTAGATCAACTAAACTAACTTTTGGCAAAAAATTATAAACAGATTTTGTCAAATTTCACTGTCAGTAGTAATGTGTTCCAAAAACAAATTTTTATGCTTTCATAAAGCTGATTATAAAAAAGTGTTTAACTTGCTATTGCTTATACTGAAGATAATTCAGCTATCTCAGAGAATTTTAATTTCTGAAGATAGTCACTTTTATGAAATCTCTTTGTTTGTTAAAGAACCTATGACCAGGAGACTCTATATAAATTTAAGTCAGCTGTTCTGCTGACTAGTTGTGTAAAAAGCACTGAAGTAAGAAATCATGTGGGATCATTTTTTCTATGATGGGTCATGAGTGAAAAACTCACATGTAGCAGCAAGAACCAAAACAAAATACCACAGAGCTATATGGAAATAATTGTCGTCCATTTACTGATTTTTTTTTTAAGATTATAAACAAAAGAAATATTTTGTGATGACAGACATCTATCTGGGACAACTAAGAAATCATTGCTGGGAATGAATAAGTTCTTGGAATTAGCTGCAAGTTTTCCTTTTTCATTATGCACATGATATAATCATGTATTCGGTGAATCTACCCATTTCTTTTTCATTTATACCAATTTTCCTGTGTATCAATAACAAAGTCATTATTCAGACTATAAACTATGCTATTAAATTTAATTTTCAAAATGGGATTCCTTTTCTCAAAGATAGTCATATTTTATATGCTGCATCAGTCCATTGTTATGCCTCTAGAATTGGTCAGACACTATGGAGTTCTGTGAAATTCACTTGAGGGCAGAGCACTGGAAAGCAGAGTCATTGAGGCCAGAACAGCACTATGATAAGAGAATAGAAGGACTTAATATTATTAGTAGCATAGCAGTTAAGGGTAGAGGCTACTAATTTAGACTCAGATTTCTGCTCTACCACTCACCCTATTTGTGACCCTGTACAAATTAAACACTTGTTGCTTCAGTTTTCTCTTCTATGAAGTTCTGCCTGATAAGATTGTTAAGAGGATTAAATGAATTAATACATGTAAAGAATGTAGAACCATCTATGACAACTAAGAAGGGCTCAATACATGGCCATGATTGGAATTAAATATCTATCATGTACCAATAGTCACACTGTGTACATTATACAACATATCTATGAATTAGATAGTATTAGCTTCATTTAATAGAAATTCTAAATAAATGGCACTTGTAGAGTTTAGTTTATCTGATATTGGTCAGAACTTAGACACAGTCTGTATGATTCTAAAACTCATAACTCATTATATCATTCTGGAATTTAAAATAAAAATATCTGGGTTTCTTTTTAAATAAAAATATCTTCTCTCCCTGCCCTTTCTTATTTATTTACTTATTTATTTCACTACAATACAAATATTCGTTAGAAAGTTTGAAAACAAAAAATAAATTTAGAAAAAGAAAATGTAAAGTATAGGTAATATTTTGGATTTCTCCGTGCATCTATACATGTGTACTACGTTTCACATGTGCATTATATACATGATATTCATTACATGGGCATGTATGTAATATATAAAATGAAATTAAACTATACATTACATTTGTAGCCATTCATTTATTTTTTTACCCTGATAATATACCATGGACATGGATTTTAATGGTGATAGTGGTGGGGTGGAATATCTCAACGTAATTAGATTTGCATGTTTTAAAAAATATGGAAGTTAGACTGGAGACGACTGAGTCTAGAGGTAGGAAGGTGAGTTAGAAGGCTATGATAATTGTTCAGGAGAAAGGTGATGACAGTCTGAATTAGGACGGTGGTGATGGGGCCAGGATATAAGAGACATGTAAGAGGAAGTTATGAGCAGTGAAGGAGAGGGGTAAAATCTATGATAACTTCTGAAATCTTTGGGCAACTGAGTGGGCAAATGAGAATAGAGAGGATGGTTTGTTTATGAAGTGAGTTAGGGGGAGAGATGTTCAGTTTAGTTGTTGAACTCCAAATGCTGTGGAATATGCAAGTAGATGGTCCAAAGGACAGTGGGATAAAAATGATTAAATGTGGAATACTGAGGAGAGAACACAGATGGTGATATCAAAATTCTCTGTTTCTTAGAATCTGAGTAATGTTTCTTGGAGTTATGAGAAGACTCAAAAGCTCACCCTTGTGAAAATTTCCAATCTTTCCAGAATGAAGATGCTCTACTATTGCTTATGCAACTTTATATTTCCTCCTTGCTTAAAAAAAACCTACTGGCTCATCAGTGGGTATAAACTTGGATCTGAATTCTCTGGCATAATAAACAAGATCCGTCCAAGGTCAGTTTCTGTCACTGGAATGCTTCTCCCCTACTCTTCCCATTGCTGTCCTGGATTCCAGCTCTACATATCTGCTTGCAGTTCCCCCATGCTATTGCCTCTGTCTAGAAGTCCTAGGATCTTTTGGGACCCCAAAAAATTATTACTATCTTTCTTGGTTCCAAAAACATGCCCACTCCCCTTGCTGACCAAAAGAATTTGTGTTCTCTTTGCTGCAATGTCATAACACTTTTATCATGTTATACTCTATTTAATATATATGGATTTTCCCCAAGACCCTGAAAACCTAGACAGTACACAGACAATAGCATCTGCTGAATAAATATGAGTTTTAAGTCACTTTGGCCTTTGTTTAATATATAATACATATTAAGCCATATATTTAATCAATACTAAATATCAATTTAATTCTCTTCCAGCTTCTTGGTATGTAATGATGTTCCCCTTGGAAATAAGGATACCTGAAATTAGTGCTAATGGAGAGAAGAATCAATAGCTCTTGGCAATGTATGTAAATTAATGGAGCACTTTCCTGTGTGACTTTTGTCAACATGTCAGAGAACTGGCATGACAATTTGATTTATATATTTTTTAAACATATAATGATGTAACTAGTATCAGTGCTGGTGAGAGTGTGTGGAAATAGGCACACTTGTACGTTGTTTATGGAAAGTAATTTGGCAGGGCTTATTAAAGTTTAAAATTCTCATTCATTTTTATCTTTTAATTCCACTTCTAGGAATCTTTATTATAGTAATGAGTGCAAGTATATAAAGATTTATATGTAAAATGATGAACATTGAAGAATAAAAAACAATCTGAATGTATGTCAATAAAGAACTAAATAGGTAAATACAGTATATTCATATAATGAAATATTATTCAGTCATTAAAAAGATGGAGGCAATTTTATATCTCCTGACCTGAAAAGATGTGCACAATATATTAAATTGGGTAAAGAAGAAGGTTGCAGGTTGCTATCATATCATTGCTTCATTTTTATTTAAAAATACATATATATATACATGCAGGTGTGGGTATAGTTTGGTCAGTATCAATTTGGGCAAAATCTGGAAAGATATGCTCCCCACTGTTAATGGTATTTAACCTCAGAGCATAGTGTACTGAGTATGATGGGATGGATGGAGAATAATTGGTCACCACCTATTTTAAGTTGTTTCTTTTTTAAGTGGTGGGATTATGAGTAATTTTTTTCTTTCTTAAGTGATACTAAGTATTTTTTAGCCATTAAAAAATAATAAAAACAATAAAGCAAATTAGCATGTATTGATCTAGAAAGATATTCAATATTGTAAGTAAAAAAATGTAGGTTATGAACAAAAGTTCATGTTGAATTTTATCATTTTTTTGGTGAAGTATCCACAATAGTTAAAAGGTTAGATGGATATATGCCAAATTGTGATGTCTGAGGTAAGATTAGGAAGAACATTCATGGTTTATTTCATACATTTGTATTATTTGGAATAAAAACAATAAAAATATTAAGATGACCATTAGTAAAAGGTCACCATGGTTGTTTTATACCTTAGATATGTTCTTTAAAAGTTTATAGATTTTAGTAAAGGCAACCATATTTTAATTACATCAGTAGAGTTTTTCATTATGCAAAATATCCTTCTGTAAAGTGAATATAACTTTTTGTGATGTTAATATTCACAATGCCTGGCTACCCATTTTGGCCTATTTAATGCTTGCCCATTAGAGAAATAGAGGTCAAAGGTTCTTAATTATCTGTTTAAACCTCATCAGAGAGAAATGTCACGATTTTGTTTTCAGTAGCATCTCAAGGAAAGCTTCGTGTCCCACTTGTATGCATCAGTCCCTTTTCCTTTTTGAGTGGGGTCTGTCTTTGGCAGTTGAAGCTCTTTTGACATTGATATAGCTTAGCTTTCAAGATGGAAGAAGGAAGGTTACTGTTGCCTGTATGTATATATAGGAAGCAGACTACTGGTTTTGCCTGAATACAAAAACCCTGAGAAAGCAGCAGTCCAGTGGGGTTTCCCTGTCCACAGAATGAACTTCCTTTCTCATGGACATTGAGACCTAGGCTTGGTGCAAAAACAGCTTTTATCAGCCTGTTTAAGGTAACAAATGAATTCTCTGGGTAACCTTCAGCTCCCTACTTGTTTCCAACCCATGTTTCAAAAAGCCTTTCAGTTTCTAAGTATTTAAAATACATTTGAACTGAACAGGTTCTTATAGCATTTTCTGCCTGCAACATTTTCAAAGTGAGCAAAATGTTATCTTGAACCTAGTAATCACTACAGCTGAATGCTTTTGCGAGCATTTCAAGAAAAGTAAGCAAAATGAATGGCATAAATTTCATTTCTTTCTCTAAACTCATATATAATTCCATTCTGCATTTCAGGACTCCTACAAGAGAAAATTATCTCAGTCTTAACTAAAGCTTAGCTTTCAGGAATAAAAAATAAAACCAACAAAAACAATACCAGAAACCTCTGAAAGTGTGAAGAAAAGATAATATCCAAAAGTACCTGAAAATAGAATTTCCTAAATATCAACTGAAGAGTGACTGTAAAATCTTTCAACAATGTGAAAAATGAATAAAGAATTCAGAATTACTTATAGGGTGAAAAATAAAAGAGGGATTACATAATTAACTTACTAAAAATGGAAGTGCTGCTCCATTGATAGACAAGTGGGACTTATAAAATCCCAAGTTGTAAAAAAGATATCATTTTCTATTTCTGATTAATAAAGGACAATGTTTCTAATGCGCTCATAAAACATGAAAAGACTTTTTGATGACATACATAAATTCAAGAAAAAAACTTCAAAAACAAAAAACATTATTATCATACCTATTAACAGGTAATATCATGTAGTTTTCATAGTATTTAAAATTTATCTGAAATCTTCAACAATATAAATCTTGCTTGCCAGAATTGTCAGCCTTTCTTGACTTAATAATGAAAAGGAACTTCCTCCCCGAAAAGAAAATCAATGTTTTATGGAGGTAGCCTGCAGCCCCCATTTGAATCATCAGGATTAGGCAATGACCCTTTTTTGGTTATATTTATCTGACTGTTTTCTGCAGGAAAGGAACATTAATAGCTATATAAAGCTTCAACACATGTTGCACAGAAAGGACTATATAATCCTCTATTATTTCTGCCTATAAATGACTACATGTCTAGCACTAGCCTGGGGCACAACTGGCTGCCAGGAAACTTGACCTGCATCATGGGCTTAATGAAGCTGTAACTTTCTGTTTATAATTCCTTCCACTTTTTAACTAGTATTGTATCCAGGGGAAATGAGATAATGTGCTTCTCCTCTTTGGATCAGTGGGGCTACTGACCAGTGCTCTGTGAAGAGACAAGCAATACAGGCTGGACACTGTTTTGTGGTTTGCTCTGCCCATCACTCTGGAGGATGAATTCATAGGAATTTTTACTCATAGGAACAAAGTTTGAGATACGGTTGCCTGTAGGTGTGTACAGATGGGCAGACTTGAAACATATTTGTCTAAAATTTCCTTCTGCCTTTTCCCAGATGACAATGAACAAGGCTGGGCCTTCCCAACATTTTTAATTTAGAGAAGTTTTCCTTCAGCATCCCCAGCCCATTTCTGATCCTTTTTCTCATTCAGGGGCTTCTACTTTGCAATACTGTTATGGACTTCCAGACTAACAGTCTTCTGGGTCTTTTCAGGTCACCACAATAAAAAAGGAAAGGATATTATATATATATGTATTTTTACCTAACCTTTAATTGAATGTTAATTGTATTGTAAGCCCCTCTCTCCAATTTTGGAACAAAAAGTTTGGAACTAAGCCATCATTAAATAGGTGAAAGAAGTTTTGAGAGTAGGGATTTCTCCTCCTGCAATGTCCTGAAATGCTGGGTGTTTGAGGAAAGGCAGACTCTGGTGACTCTCTCCTTTCTGAGCCCCTCCCTGCCTCACCTCCCTGGGAGTGGGGCTTGGGGCCCAGATAAAAGCAGGTGCAATGTAAGCACTCTTGTGGAGAGGTGGGTGTCTCGGCTCTTTTGACCCTTTGCAGTGACAGCCCCAAGACTTAGAGCCAGCCTGCCATGTTATACCCAATGACAAGCAGCTTCCCAACTTTTTTCTCTCTTTTTTCCCCTCTTCTAGTCCTTCTATTCTTCTGCTCTCGAATACCCAAACAAAACATGTCCTTGCTATCTGCTTGCTTAACACAGTCATCCTTCCCCCTCCATCATGCCTAGTCATGTTTCTCCCTGTTGTTATGAATTGTTAACAATTTCATTTGCCCTGTTTCCCTCACACAGAAAATTCAGAGTTTCCTCAGCATCATGAGATCC
Source organism: Daubentonia madagascariensis (assembly GCA_023783475.1). NCBI lineage: Eukaryota > Metazoa > Chordata > Mammalia > Primates > Daubentoniidae > Daubentonia > Daubentonia madagascariensis. The sequence goes on from JAKFHU010001569.1 coordinate 31,387,016, forward strand.
AAAGCAATGCAGGAGGGACAGAGGGTTATGGACTTGCTGCTCAAGTACACTGAGGGCAGTTGGTGTTTTCACTGACTTAAGGAAAAGGACTACAGGGGCAGTAACAGAGCCCCTGTAGCCTCTGAGATGGTATAGAATGGTCTATTGGCAGAGTGGAAGCTATGCTTCAGGGGGCTTAGCTATTGACAAAGAAGGAGAGGAAAGACAAATAAGATGTCACCAGGAGTCACAAAGATAGGGAAAGATTATTATCAAATATGAGGGGTGGCTTGTATGTGTGCTGACAGAGAGGAAGGAGGCAGTAGAAAGAATAAGTTAGAAGAATAATTAATTGATAGACCCAGGCTCCAAGGAGACAGAAGGTAATGAGGTCTGACGGAAGTGAAGGGATTAGCCCCTGAGAAAGGAGGGACACCTCCTTCTCCGAAAGAGAAGGGATCTGTGAAGGTATAGAAGTATTTGGAGACATTGTAGGTTTATACCAGGTGGCTTTGATCTTGTTAATGATCTGTTGAGACTTAGGGCATAGAGATGAAAGCTGGAGAAGAGTGGAAAAGATGTGGAAGGCATGTATCACCTCCTCTGGTGGTGGGCCAGGTGTGTCATCTTTATTTGTGATGGGCTGCAAGTCAGTGGATCTTAAAATAGGAGCAACTGATTTCAGAAATTAACAAGAGCCTGAAGGAGGGAATAATCACAGAAAAGAAGGTGATCATTGAATGAATCACCCATAAGCCTTCCTAGAGGTTCTTTGGAAAATGAATCAGAAGACCTAGGTTTATAGCACAGACTCAGCCACTTAATAGCTTTGCTGTCTTTGGCATCATCATTGATTATTTCCCAGTCAGACTCTCCATCTGCAACACGGGTATCCATTAATTTACTCAACAAATATTTACTGACTGCTGACTACTGCCAGGTACTGTGTTACAGATGGCAGGTACAAGAGAAAACAAGACACTGTCTGTCCTCAAGTTTCCCTCAGTCCACTAGCTCCCTACCCTGCTGCCTTTACCAGGGGGATCAACTGAAATAATAAATCAGAATGTGTTTTAAAAATTCTGAAGCCCAATGTAGAAAAAAGTTCTATAGAAAAGTAATTTTTTTTCCCTTGAAACAATTGTCCTGTTGTGATCATGACCGTAAGAATGATTACAACTTCTGGACAAAAGACTCTGCCTCCAAATGATGCCCCATGGCTTTCCCAGGCTCAGACCCTCTTATTGCACAGCTTCCCCAGCAGGAAGGGCAGCCATTGTCTCCCACGGGGAAGTGGGGAGTGTGACTTTACACTGTGCTCATGTTATACTCGCCACTTCCTCCTGTCTCCAATGACTTGTCTCCCTATTCCCGTGGCTGGCTCCTCTGATGAACACAGCAGTGCTAATTCCAGCAGAGGCACAATACAGAACTGTCCCAGCAGCCAAGTGTAAACCAGCAGAGTTCTTTGATCTTCAGCCTGGTGCATTCTTTGGGTGGCCAAAACTTTGGAAGGACAAGCTGAAAGAGTATTTCTGGTGATTGGAAGCCAGGTCAGAGGTAATATTCTGGAGAGGATTTCTGGGAGTAGAATTAAGGAAATTGCCTTTTCTTTTTGATGTCTAAGTCTAGAATAGGAAAAAATATTCCCTGAAATGTATCCAGGAGTTCTGGGAACAGCCTATCACTACAATTATGGCTGCAGGATTAATTTCGCTCTACTACACCTAACTTTCTTTAGCATATCCATTCTTGTTCCATATTTCTGTTTCAGCTAACATTAAAAAAAAGTTGTCATCAGTGGTGGAAGATGAGGGTGCTGGGGGGAATCGTTTTCTTTTTGTGTGCTTAGGCTAGGGAGGAAGTCCATTTTTAAAGTAAGGATTTTTCAGATGAGAAAAAATATCAGCTGCAGATTAGGTGAAGGGCAGAGGAGGGAGGAAGATGAAACTGAGGTTGCTTTTCTATCTTCTTTTCTGTCTGCCTCTGTGAAGGGCTGTATTTACAACCAGAGTCAGAAATTAGATTCCTGGAAGGCCTACCAGGGAGGGGCATGGGCTAATCACCCTGCATCTAGATGTGAGAAAAGCAGCACAAAGCTGTGAAGAAGGCAATTTCCTGGGCATTGATCTCTAAATAGTTCATTTCTGTAAACTTTGCATTTCTTGGGGTGTCTGGGTAGAAAAGTATACTTTCTAGAGTTTCTTCACCAACCTATGGCTCTTGACCTTCTGATTTCACACTCCCCTCATCCTACCTTGTGTCTCAGATCTCATTTTCTCAAAAACCTAGAGATTTGTCTGCTAAAGGCAAAAACTCCCACATGTGTTACAGTGAAGGTAGATTTTTATGTGTTAGATTTTGACATGTGATTCCATGCCTTGCCATGTTTACCCTTCTCTTGACTGCTCTCTCCATTCCCTGATTTGCCTTTAATGTGGATTTTCTCCTGTGGATGCCCCTAACATTGAATGGCTGAGAGGAGCTGGGAGGTTCTTCCCTGCTGCATCAGTGATGACACTGTTACTCTCACTGTCCTTTCCCCATTAGCCTCAACTTGTTGGTGTGATTTGTTTCTCTCCTTGAGAAGAAATGAGAGAAGCTCTCTCCTTGAGAAGAAATGAGAGAAGCTCATTTCTCTTTAAGTGCCCTGCTTTGCATTAGTCTTTATCAAACTTTCTATTTAATTCAATTCAACAAATATTTACTGATAAATGTGCTTGGTCCAGTGTGGGATAAAGGTGTAAATAAGACTCTGTGTCTTTTTTTAGGGAACTTAAAATTCTGCGGGGAGACAGCTAAGGGCAGAATGGGCCAAATGCTATAATAGATTCCACTGGATACACTGGAGAATAATTAACTGAAGGTACACCACATTCCCAAGAAGGCTTTCCAGGAACTCTCCATTTTGCCTTTTTCCAATTTCCAAATTCCTACATCACTTGTTTGGGGCTTAAATCAGCATTTTCCACAGTGTATTCATTGTAACACTAGTCCCAAGAGATGTTCTGTGAAAAAACAATTTCATGATCAATTAAGAATAGGAAATGTACACATATTCTCTTCTCGGAAATCCACAATATATGATGACACACCCGAGCTTTTCACCAGCACAGAAGCAGAAGAAAATTGTTTAACCCAGAATTTTCTGATCCTATATACTCACACGTCACTTTTTCCATAACACCTTATAGGAAAAGTAGTGTTTCTCAAACCACACTCTTGGAAACATTGCCCTAATTGATTCATTAAATGACGAATATGATAATGTTATTAAAATCTTATGTGTATGCAAGATTTTATTTTTATTGTCATAGAAGATCTTTCATACCAGCTGGATTATTAAATACCTAGAATTGTGCTGTCCAAGAGCACTTGAAATATAGCTAGTCTCAGATGAGATGCATTGTAAGTGTAAAAAACATACCAGATTTGGAAGACAATATGAAAAAAGAATGTGAACTATCTCCTTAATAATTTTATATTGATTACATATTGAAATATAATTTTTTATACATTTGGTCAAATTATTAATTATTAAAATTAATTTCTCTTTCTTTTTACTTTTTAAAAAATGTGGCTCACATTGTCTTTCCATTAGATGGCACTGCCCTAGAATACAGAAACTGTTTTTTTTCTGTATTTTATATTTGCCAGCAGCACACAGAAAGATCATATACCCAATGAAAATATTTAAAACATACTTGTTGACTGAATTAATTTGGTTGGGAAAGTCAGTGAATTCAATCAAACCCTATTCTCCAAGGTATTCACACTCTTACTCACTATTATGCCCCATGTGTGAATTGTCTCTGTTGTCCATTCCCTATGTCAGCCTATAAACCACAGAGAACAACATCCAGTAATGCTGTGATAATACTGACATTCTAAAACCCTTTGTTAGGTTCTTCTTAACTCCCAAATCAGAATGCTAATGTGCACTTGTAACTCCTATCTCAAAGCAATCATTCTGATGGCATTTCTGTGAATTTCAATAGTTTTTAGGCACTTATAGACTGTTGAGTTATTGAATCTAAATTTGTTAAACAGATCATCATCATTTCTCATGACGCAGAATACTACTCCTTGGTGGGCAAGGGGAAAAAAGTAGAAGTTAAAATCTCCACTATTACCACATTTGCTTCAAAGGAATCTTCCCAGATGTGTACTGAACTCTGAAGGTCCATGTAATAAAGCTTGGAAATAATTGATATAGACCATGTTTTCAGTTACTGATAGGAATGAAACTTAAGATAAAATCATATACTTTGATGAGTCATGCCACATCTGTGAAGTAAATATGCCAGTGCGTGGTATCTTGTAACCACTTGTACCTACAGCCACATGAAAGGGTTTGAAATAGCTGTGTTTCACATAAGCATACAGAGAAGCCTCTCGTGCAGTGAATTACAGAGAGTAGTGAGAAGCCTGCCCTGATGGTAGCTGATGTGCAAGTTGTATCAAGAAGATAATAAGCAGGGTTGGGCAGTGCTCTCCAAAGCATGAGTCAGAGTAAAAAATAGGAAACACCACCATGGAAAATCAAGTGCAGATGCTTTCAATCAGACAAAAGTGTGTTTGTACCGCTCACACTTGCCATCTGAGGAGAATTACAGTGAAAATGGATCTGATATACTCATCTTTCATGCAGAAGCATAGCACATACACAAGAAACCATACTGAATGTAACTATCAAAGACAAGTTTTCATTTAGGAAGCTACAGAAAGGCATCAGGAAAGACATATGGCCACGACATTCAGGAGCTCGTATTTGAACAACAAGCCTTCTCATTTTGTTAGGCTGGTCCAATAGCGTTTTTTGAGATTTTCTAGTTTATGAATGTTAAGATACAGGGTATTGAGCATTTTTTTTCCTAAATAATAAACTACTCTGCTGAAACCATCTTATCTTTTGCATAATAACTGCTATCCCCAAACAGTATTTTCTGACTTTTTATTGTTATCTTATTCTAAACATGTTGTGTTAGTCTTTCTCTCTTGCAATCTAACCATGCTCTGTTATTAGACTTAAACTTTGAAACACATTTCTGAATGCATCTCCCCAATATTAAAAAAAAAAAGTCAATGATTTCCCACTGGCATTAAACAAAGCCACACTTCCTAGCCTGACTTTTAAGTTTAAGCCCAATCTACTCGTCTGGCCTTATCTAGGCAATCTGGGTGGCTTGCTTCCTCACTCTTATGGCCTGCCACGCTCAGCCTCCAGCTCTGCACATCCAGCTCCCACCCAATGTCCAAGGTGTAGCTCGGTTCCACAGCTTTCCCAATAGCTATGACTACATTGTCTGGGTACCCTCAGCATTTTTGTAAACACTGTTCTACCTGACTTCCTCTCTGTCTGTCTGTCTCTCTCTCTCTCTCTCTCACACACACACACACACACACACACACTCTATTGTAAACAATTCTTCTGCCTGAATTAAATCCTGGCTCTGGCAATTACTAGCTGTGTGACATTGGCTATTACTTAATCTCTCTGTGCCTTAGTTTCCTCAAGTATAAAAGTCAGGATAATCATAGGACCTACTTCAAAGGGTTGTTGTGAGAAATAAATGAGTTTCTGTAAAGTGCTGAGAACAGTGATTGATACATTTTTTGCCCTTTGTAAATGACTTGCTATTATTTGTAGCAGCAGTTATATTAAAGGTATCAATATTATTTTTGTATCCCAGGCAGCACTTCATGTGATCTCATACATTGTACCTAATCAATAAACATTTATAGAATAAAAGACTAAGTAAATGGACATAAGGCAAGAAATTTTAAAATGAGAATCAATGAATTAATTGCTTACTACATTTAAAAACTGCTTTAGGAGTTCTCTTTTAACAGTGCCAGGACTTATTAGGTAATCTCTAGAAAAAAAAGATTATGATTTTTTTTCAAAAGGAAGATCTAAAATAAAAACAAAGCTCCATTAGCTGGCAATTTGTAGGTTAACTACTTTTTTTGAAAATGCACTATTTTAGTGTGCAATTTTGGAGAAGCAAACATTTATCTTAATTTATACTTGTGTCCTTAAACTGCAATAAACTTACCCAAAATGAAAATTGAGTTCAGTCCAAGCTAAGAATAATGACAACCAATGGAGTTTTTAACTTTCCAGATTGCTTTTATGCCCATTGTCTCATTAAAGTTCTCTTGCTGTAATGAGCTAGACTTTTGGGAAAACGTTTAAAAATAAAACTGAAAAAAAAAAAAAAAAGAAAATTAAGTGTGATCTACAATTTGGCCACAACTATTCTTCTGTATCAGCCTACAGTAGCACAGGGAACTCTTCAGCCTTTGAAAATCAATGTGCATTTCGTGGAGGAGAGCTGCCGCCTTTCAGTCACAGCATTTTTCCCTGCTGTCTTATAACTATGTCCTGCACTAAATTTAACATGTCTCCAGACTCCTATTTAATTCTCACAGCTGGGAGACAGGACTAGTCCAGCCAAATCTGTTTTCCTAGAGTACCTACAAATCTGCCCTTTAATAATTTATTTTCTCCACTATAATGGTCTCTAACTAAGCTCTAATAGATTTTGCCACACCGTTGCTGCTTTAATCAGAGAAGAGCATTTTATGGGCTTATTAATCGTGCTCTTTTTCAAAAGCTACTGATTAAGCATTTGCCTGATGGTTGCAAGCAGCCAGAAGGTACAATGGAGGCTGCTCGCTTACTGAGCAGCAGTCTGCAGGTAGCTTTCACGCAGGGCCCGCAACAGACTGCATACAGCTAGTGCCAACTGAGCAGATTGAAGTTTCAATTCTACCCAGCTCTTAGCAACAGATTGTTCACAGCAATTTTCTCCCCACCATTTTATTCATCAGTACTATTCCAGCAGCCAATAGCAAAATTCCTCTCTGCTCCCCACATCCCAAAGCAGCTAAATTATTTCTGAAAACTGAATGACATGCTTGGCAAAAGACTATATTCTACCGCGCGGCGCTGCTTACAACAAGGTTTACTTTGGCCTACTCAACTAGCAGACCCACTAAACACCATCTCCCCCAGCCTTCTAGGAAAGCAGCAACTTAAGCCACACAGTCACTTTATGTGTTATAGTTGAGGCACTAAAGTAACAGCCAAACAACACAACAAGGCTTCCTGGACTCAATAAAACCCCTACTTCTCCAAGGCCAATTTATAGTCCACTCATAAGAACACACATTCAGACCAAACGCCAACCAAGCTTGAGGTTTTGTTAGAAGTCAAGACACCAGAAATAAGGAGTAGTATTTTTGAAAGAAAAATAAACTTACATTTACTTAATTTACTTTTTTATGCTGAAGATAAATATTTTCTTCAAAATTCATAGCTGTCTGGAAGTCCTTAAAATTTCTTAGATATGTGTGCAAATTTCCCTATCCCCTTAGTGGTCATTACCAGGTGGAGATGAGTAGAAATATATTCTTGAGGTGAATTTAGTAAAGATTGGTCCATGACCTGTTCAAACTCTTCTACCTTTGGCTCCAGAGTAAACATTTAAAGCAGTACTTCACATTCTCAGCCTAGCTTAAGTGTGTTAGATGTACTTCTCCTTTGACCTAAAATGATCAGTTTTTTTTAAAAAAATCAAACTTTTGCTAGAATTATCAACATTAGCTATGTTGATGTACCTTTAACCACTAGAAGAACAAGCAGTTCTTTGTTTCAGTATGTGCTTTTGTATAATGAAAGGTGCTCCAGCTGTCTCCAAGAAAAATTAGATTAATTAAACTATGGAAGAAACAAAGGAAAAATATTTAAAAATTATGTTATTTGTCTTCACAATCACCTTGTTAACTCTACACAAGAATTTCCTGGGTTAATATTATAGATACCGTGTATTTTATCATGTCTACTAAATGGATCTGGGGTCTTATATGTTTATATTTACATCTCCTATTTTGAAAGAATTAATAGACTGATCAATAAAAACAGAAGGCTTTAGTATGGTGGTTTGTACACTGTAGAATAAAAAGGAAGAAAAACATAATATTTGTGGAAAAACTAATAAAAAGGATGTAACAGATCATTTCAGTTCTCTCTAATGAATTTACAAAATTAAAAACTTCTTTTCCTTTATGAGACATTAAAGTCCCCAAACACAAATTTGAATTCATTTCTATCCTTCACATCATATTACATTTTGTAATGAGCAATGAGACATACTGAGTTGAAAAGCTTGACAGATTTAACAGAAAAACAAAACCCCAAATCATGTTCAGCTGGTAACTGAAATGATCATCAGTTAACAGTTTTGCTGTGTGGAGACAATATATTCTCTGCTTCAATGGCTTGAAAAAATGGTAAAATAAATCTATAGTTTGGTCTGTGGTAATTAAATTATTTTTTATCAGTATTATTCAGGTAATGCCATGAACATCTTTTAACTGCTACCACTTAAAAATATATTATAGTCAGTGCTGTTCATCCATGTTAATAGAGTCCGAGACTCTACAGATAGATGAAGTATACAAATATTAATTTCTAACTCTTATTATGTACATATAAGAAAAATGCAGCTGACTTATTTCTGGGTTTTTCTATCAGGCATGTCTTACTCTCGTATCCCAGTTTTACAGGCGATATGAAGTAGTAGAAATTTGGCATAAATCAGAACTAGGTTTAAATCTTAACTACCACTAAACCTGGGCAAGTTATTGACCTTTTAAAACCTTAAGTTTCTCATCTGTAAAGTAGAGTTAATCACACTTACATAGTGGGATTATTGTGAGACTATGTCTATAAAGTACCTAATCAAGCCTAACACACAGGAGGTGCTCAGAAATGGCAGCTCCCCTGTACTTTTCTACCTTTCCTCTGCCCTGAGTCTCCTCCCCTCCTTGTGCTTGTGGCTCAGTCTTTAGGATCATGGAGCCCACCCTGTCATGCTGGAATTTTCAGATGATCCATGAGAAGATGAAATGAAAGAAGATATTGAATTAATATGATTTTCATTTTATTAGTTGAAGTGACCCAATAGGAACTTTGACACAAAAGAAAGAAAACTTTCGTATCGACCAAACAAGCCTAAAAGGTATTAGGGTACTATAAATGATTTATTTTTTCAACTAAAGTAACTCAGATTGTTCACATTTTCCATCATTTAACTTGGTATCTTTAATAAATGTTGGCCAGTCTGACAGCTCTCACATTTCACTTTTGGTTCTTTCTCTCTTAATTTTTTCATCAAATATCTGTTCACATGCATTGTAAAAACAAATAGAAATTAACAATAGCGATGGCTAAAATATAAACCACAAATTTGACTGAGTCAGCGGAGGTCTTTTTGGGTAACCCAAAATTCCACGTCTGTGTATTTCAGTCCCTTAGTCAACTTATTACATGATAAATGAAAGAGATCAGAAAAACAGAATAAAAATTAATCCATCTTAAGAGTTCTATATGCTCTGGTCAGATCCCAGATCCAAAAGGAAACTTGATCTAGGTTTTGAAAGCACTTTGGTGTCTCAGAAGGATTTTACTTGATCAAATTCCCAGAAAATACATGGTTCATCCTGGCAACAAACTGTCAGAAAGTCAAGGGCAAATGCTCTGCTTCTCCTCAACTGAAAACATAAAAATCTTACCTATTTTGCTTATTTTTAAATTTTGATGTAAGTTAAATGTCCTCAGGGCTGAAAATCTACTTATTTATTTAAAAGTCTGCATTTTGTATTTAGGCACAGCAATGAATAAAAGGTAATTTTCCCAAAAATTTCTTTAGCCTTTCATTCTTCTACCCTGCTGACTTCTAAATAACTATGCCTGCTTTACCCCACAAAATCTGATCTGTAGTCATTCAAGTTTGAACATAATGTATCAGCCATTTTATATACCATATTAAGCTATGTGAAGGGTACAAGGAATAAGATAAGGTTAGCTCTTGTACCCAAAGAACCTCTTCTTTGATTCCAGAGAGTATACGTACAAAGCTGCATGTACACTCATGTATATATTCTGTCTTATAGGTTGAGTATCCCTTATCTGAAACGCTTGCGACCAGAAGTGTTTTGGATTTCAGATTTTTTTTTTGGATTTTGGAATATTTGCATTATATACTTACCAGTTGAGCATCCCTAATCCAAAAATCCGAAATCCAAAAAGCTCCAGTGAGAATTTCCTTTGAACCTCATGTCAGTACTCAAAAAAGTTTTGGATTTTGGAGCATTCTGGATTTTCAGATTAGCAACACTTAAACTTTATATACATACATACCTTGTTGTAGGGGAGGATGAGAAAAAACAGTGACAGAATGAGATGACACAAGAAAGAGCCAATCATATTTAGCAAACAGCTAGTAGGTATAGTAGTTAACAGTTGCAGATTCAAATAAAATGTCAAAGCTTAACAGATTTTCCCCTTTTCAATTTCATTATCCTCTGCTTCTGCTCTATGATTTACTCATGATACCAGAAATGAGATCATTGTATAATACATTTTCAATGTATTTGTAAAAGTCTACTTATAATATTTCTTACTGCCTAGAAAGTGTTTTTGTTTGCTACCATCTAGACAAGAGATGAAACAACACTTTGACTAAAATATTTATTATAGACCTAATTGTAGGGTCATTCTGTTGTAAAGCCAGGGAAATAATGCTGAAGGAAAATGCATAAATTGAATTGTTGAAATAATAGTGTTTCTTTTTTTCTTTATACCATCTTTCTTAATTTCTTTGATGAGCTTGCCAATTAAAAGTATATTTTGATCGAGGTCTGAAACTGATACACCTCCCAGAGTTTTGGATGCAAAACTCAATGAAAAAGAATGACAGAGGCATGCAACCAATAACCACCCAAATTTGAGTGAATTAGAACTTTTCTGTTTTGCTTCACTAGTCAGAAAGCCACAGGCATTCCACCACCCCAAAAGGATCTGGAGAATTGACGGAAAGTATAAAAAATGAACACAGAGTGTACATAATTGTGCTGCTGCATTCTTATTTCAACAGCCATAGAAAGAACCCCAAGTTTCAATTCAAAGGCCTCCCTTACAAAAATAATACCCTTCCTCTCAGCCTCCATTCTACGAGTCCTTCAAAAGCATCTCAGATGTCACCTCCTCCAAGAAGTCTTCTTTAATACCCTTAAATCAATGCTTTACGTTGTAGATTCCATGATGTAGGTTGATGGCATCCTTTGCTCACTAGGGCATGCATTTTCCTATAAATCTGTAAACTATTTCTTAATCTTTAAAATCTTTGTCTTTTTCCTACACAGTGTTTTTAGAGGACTTTGGATTTTGGTTTATATTCTGAAAAATGGCAAAAAGCATGAATAAAATAGTTCTTTTATTTTTTCCCCCAAGTACCTAAGCTGTGAGATTTGGAAATATTTTCCTCATTCCTTTAATTCTCTCTTTTTCTATAACCACATGGCCCTTTCCTCCAAGTAATCTTGATATTTATAGGCTAAAGGAACAATACTATAACAGCCAAGACTGGCCAGACAGGCTTTAAAACTCAGCAACGACTCCAGGATGGGGAAATCTGATTTGTAAGTATGTGACTTTTGTAAACTAATTTGTAATTTAACTTAGATGACTTCACCAAGATTTAATAAAATCCTGTCATCACGTTCAGGTTTCAGACGTTAGCCATTTTCTAAATGTAGAATAATTCAGAGCTGGTTTCATTTTTCAGAGTTTGAGAGACTATATCATTTGAGAGAGAAGTTTTTGATGGTCAGAAAAGGATATATATTTCTCTGGTACTAGGAAATAAGAGTGGATAAATTAAAAGTATTTTCTTAAACATCATCTGACTATTGATTTATTTTTGAGGTTTTCTGGGTCTAGCAAACCATTGTCTCTCTAGTTTTTTCCAAAGTTAGAATTGAAATTACTTCCTGAAAACAATATTTGGGATTGGAGGCAGTTCAGTGTGTAGAAGACACAGGTCTGGAAGTGGGAAAATCTTGGCCTTTGTCCTACTTAAAATACTCAGAGATATCTTTTTAAAAATGACATCAGATCATGCCATGCCTGTTCTCAAAACCACCCAATGCTCCACACCAATAAAATGTAGTCTTCAGTATGATCTGCAGATGTTTTGTGATCTGTCTCCATCGCCCATCCTCTCTGCACCCATCTCGTCTCTCTCTCTCCAGTCTCTACCTCATTCTCTCTGCTGGAGCCACGCTGCCCCCTCTGCTCATTGTCCCTCAAAATCAGGGCCTTTGCACTTGCTGTCCTTCTGCCTGGGATACTCCTGTTCCAGATATCTGCAAAGCTTCCTCTCTCACTTCACTCAGGTCTCTGCGCAAATGGCAACTCATTGGAGGGGCTTCTCCGACCAGCTATTGCAATATCACCCCACTTATTCTATGTCCTTTCATCTTGCTTGATTTTTCTTCATAGCATTTATTATTATGTGACATATTGTATATTTACTTGTTAAAATTATTTTAACTATCTCCTTAATCCAAATGTAAATTTCACAAAAGCAGAGATTTTTGTCTGTTTTGGTTTGCTGCCTTGTTCTTGTTCATTATTGTTGCCTATAACAGTACCTTATGCTTAGTAGGCATTCAATAAATACTATTGTAAGAATAAATAAATCTTTACCTCTATTTCCTAAATGGATACAGAGTTAAGGTGGTAAAGAAGGCAATATATGTATACAACTTATATATTATTTTTAAAAACCCTGAAGAAAGTAGAATAAGAGTATGGCTAAAACCAATCTCATTTTTTTCCAAAAATTGTGGGGATTTTAAAAATCACCTATGGATAAACTCTTTTCTTTTTCATAAATTGACAAGCATCATGGCTAAATGATTTTTTCTAACAACACTTCATTGATTTTATGGGACTTTTTCATATTGGCTTCAAAATATCCTCCATAAATGAAAAAAGCTATCTTGGAGCATGGAAGATGTTAGAAGAGAAAGTAGAATTGAACACCATTATGGGCTGATATGTCTTCAAGACTCAGGAATGCTTAGATCCAGCCCTAAGGTGCAGCTGCAACTATTTTAGTGTTCCTAAGATAATCACACAAGGGATTATGACAAGTGGGAAGCAAGGGTACCGTTACCCAGGCTTCAGTCTAGGTCTCAGTCTTCTTTAGTAAAGTGGGCAGGGTCACATACTCATCTGTGAGGAGCAATGTCTCCCTGACCCAACCCAAATCCCAGTCTCGTCCCGTCTTTACACCCTCTCACCAATGACATGTCTGCGCCTCAATCACACTTGAGATGAGAAGGATTTTTCTGCCCTCATCTTACCTCTATTTCTCAGCTACATTCCATGTATTTCACCACCACTTCTGTTCTTTCTTGGCTTTGCCATCCTGCATTCTCCTGGTTCTCTTTCTTTCTCTTACCCGTCCTTTTTAGTTTTCTTTTCTGGGTCTTCCCTTTCCCCACCCCTAAAGGTTATAGTCTTCAAGGCTCAGTTTTGGGATCTCTTACATTTTCTCCTCGCAAATTCTCTCTAGAAAGTGTCATCTATTGTCCCAAATTTATTTATTTTTAATAGTTCATTTGTAGAAAAGTTCAAACAGAACAAAAATAGATTAAATGTAGATTGAACATCCATGTTCAACAATGATCAACATATGGTCAATCTCATTTTATCTAAACTTCTACTTCCTGATCTACCCTCACTGAATTATTGTAAAGCCATTTCCAGACATTGTGTCATTTCATCTATAAATATTTCAATAGGTATTTCTAAAAGACAATGTTTTATATAACTAAAATATTATTAAATATAGAAAAATTAATAATTTCTAATCTCAGCAAATATCCTGTGTTTAAATTACTCTTTTTGTTTATCCATGTTTTCAAATCATCGGTTTATTTGAATTATGAGCCTAATAAGATATGAACATTGCATTTAATCAGATGGTACTGTGTACTTTCTCATTACATCATTATCAATAAGCACATAATTTCCAGTTGTATAATCTTTAAAATAAAATAAAATAATCTGTGTTTCCAGATTATGATATGGGGTGAGAAGATACCAGAGCCTGAAAAGCCAGCTCATCTCTTGTCCCTCGAAGGTGGTAGAGACTTTGTAATTCTGGGTTGCAAAACTACACTCTGTTTTGCTTCTCAGTTCTTCTATCACCTGTGGAAGCAATTCCCTCAATTAAATTAGTTTTGTTTGAAGGACCTAGAATGTTTCCTGCTCTTGGCTGGCCTGATTGATAGAGACAAGATCACAAGTTTAATTTTGGACATGATGAGACTGAGGTCCCATCATAGGTGCAATGAACATAAAATCTAATCCTCTGCCATGGCCTACAAAGTGTGTATGACCTGCCGCCATTTACCTGTCCATTCTCTTCGTGTGTCAACTTCTCCCTTGTTCAACCACACTCACTTACCACACTGGTCTTTCTGTTTTTTCTTCAAAAGTGCTAAGCTCTTTCTTGCCACGGACCTATGAAAAAGCAGCTTCCCATGCCTGGAATGTTCTCACCCTAGCCTTTCTTAAGACTGGTTTTCTCTTATTTGAAATATGCCCTTCACAGTGAGACGTTCTCTGGCAATCCTACCTACCAACAGTGCTCCTTGTCATTGTCCATCATAGCAGCCTGTTCTTTTCCTTTATAGCACTTAGCATAATCTGTAATTACTATATTATTTATCTGGATGTTTGTTTAATGCCCAGATCATCAAGTATATTGTAAACGCCACAAGAGCAGGGAGTAAAAATTGTGTTGATTTTGTTGACCACTGTATCCTAGTGCCTAGATAATTGCATTCTAGATGAAAAGAACGAGTGAATGTGTTCCAGAGCTGGTCAAGGGGGCAGGCACAGGCTGGGTCCATTTGCAGCTTAGGCTGCAGGGAAACAGGAAGCATCAGAGTAGTCCACAGCCATGTGTAGAATCCTTTGAACACAATGACCCAGCACACTTGGATATGTGCTTAAACAAATACCCTGGATTTTTTACCTCTTTGTGGATGTTTGAGGAACTGGGTCAAGAATTTCTTTTCTCCTCCAGAAAAGACAAGACAAATTTAACTAACTTGAATCATTGGGTAAGATATCCAGCTATTGACTAACTTGATTAAACCAGTGACACTAGACTTTTAAGATAATTTTACAATAAGAATATTTATAGCACTTTTACAGGATGCATATTTCTTTCTTGGGGCCTCACAAAAGATTTTGTTTCTTCAATAAACTGTTAGTCACCTATAATATTTGATATTGATAATTTAGGTAGATGTATGCATAATGTCCTATGTATTGAGAATCTTCTAATTATGTATTATATTATGCTAGCATTCAGCTTTCTAGGCACCAGGAAATCAAAAACTCATATTGGCTCAGGGACAGCATTTTGATGGAGGCATAAAATATCAAGAATTTCAAACAGAGCCAAAGGAATCTCTTTTTTTACAATAACCATACAACAGATAAACAAATGCTAGTGTCTCACCCACAATATTCAAATATTATTTTCTGAACTTTTAAATTTATGGGAAAGGACATTTATTACAAATCCCTATGCATACAATGTTTAAGAAATTTGTGAGTAATGAAGTAAAATTTGAAGTATATTTTACCAAAGACAGAGAAAGAATAAAGGTCTGTGACAAAAATTTGGACAACATTTGCAAATTTGTTTCCCTTTCTGTTTAAAAGTATAAATAACAAGGTCTTGAATATGGACTAATGTTTTGGGCAGAGAAGCAAATTAAAACATAATAAACTAAATGCCTTTCTTCTCAGTGTACTTTTTTAAATGACTCTATGTTAGGGTGGCCAGTGGAAAAATATATATTCCATAATTATTAGTGTTGTATCCAGTTTATTGTATGTAACTCTCAATACTTTAGTACATTATCATATATGAATAATGAGTTGTTTGCAAAACATCTGAAATGCCCAATGTCAGGTTACTACCTGCCCACTGAAATTTTCCCAGCATATTGCTCCCTTTCTTCTCACTGGAATGGGACTTATGGATTATTCAAGCACAGAATCTCAGTTATCAGCAGCATGCTGTGGATCTAAAAATCCATTAGGAAACTGTGATAATTGGACATGTGTCAGCAGTAGCAATTTATTCATAAGAACCCCTAGTAGATGCCCAGTTTGCCTACATTCACCAAATGCAGTTGCTTGCTGAGTTTTACACTCTCAAATTATAGTGCTTTGTAGAGATGAGGAATGAAGGGTAGGGGATAGTAATGTTGAACTTTATCTTTCTCCATCAAATTACTACTAAAACCTCCACTATTACTTAGATTTTGACTCCACAGCTTAAAACTGTATCTTTAATTATTAGTAATAACATTAAAAATTTTTTAAACTCTTGGCCCTTACAGATAACAACCTTTGTATATTGTGCATTTATTTATTTTATCTCCTGTGATTTAACAGGGATTTTAGAATTAAAATTTAAACTTATTTGGGGTAAAAATGGATACATTGTAATCCTACAATGAATGTTTTCCTATGCTATTTGCTACAGTGATTTATGAAATGTATAGATATATTTACTAAAGAGTAAGAGAATGGCATGTTTCTTGTATCTTATGCCATCTCTGTATAGAGATACATCATTTGCTATATTTTTGGTCTAGTGAACACTTATATTTGTCTATGCCACTTAAAAATTTCCAGGGACCATATACTGTTCTTCATACACAGAATTGATGCTATTGACCTAGAGAACTTTTATTCTGCTTTGGGTCTCAGGAGCGGTGATAGGGTAGCCCTGAGCCATATTATGGTTGTTCCCACTGTGAGATCATTTATGATGAGCAGCATCCATTTCTAAAAGGTTTTTCTGCAGGTTGGTGTGTACTTTTAACTACAGAAGAGAATGCGGTTAATCTCCTCATAAAGGAATCCCTGTGTCTGCTTCACTCCTCATTTAACTGTAGGAATTAAATAGTTCCAGACACAGCAACAATTACTTTTATGCTTTCAACTATATACTTAATTGAATATTGAATATTGTTCACTTTACTAGGTTTGATAGGGTTAACTTTGTTAAAGAAACTTAACTGTTGCAGAGAGAAAAAGTAACATTTATTCCACTATTACCCCATTAATTTACAATCAGTGAGAACTGAGGACACTTCTACTGTATCCATTTTGCAATGATATTTTCTGTTCACTCACCTCCAGTTCTTTACTATAATTTTTTGCCAGGTTTTTGATTAAGGCAATTGTTAAGTATACACAAAGTTTAACTCAGAAAATAGTTACAGTTATCTTTAACATTGTTAAAATTGGAAGAAACGAAAACCCCACCAACTGGTTCTCTGTATGAAATACAATGCAAAACCTATTACGGGGAAATATGAGTCTCCTTAAAAGTTTAACAAGAAAGATTAAGCATTGTGTGGCTTTTGATGGGTGTGATAAAACTCAGAAATAATTAAAAACAGCTTTAAGGTTAAATTAAAATAATGATATTACTTTCTTCACATTTATCTGAAATGGGACCAAAATCTCAACTACATCTACGTTGTAACTGTTCACAAAAACTGTTGGTTTGCCCTCATTTTTTCAGTAGGCTTAAGATACTCCTTTCTGCTTTTTACCATCTCACTCAATCACTTAAATAATAGAAAAAATTGCTGAATCAAAACTCCCACGTTCAATAAAAAATGCAATTGTGGTTCTGCTTTCTTCCTCTTGGAAGAAAAGAGTCAGACAAAAGAAATTATTTTTAAAGAATTATGGAAATTATTCTCCCCCCAAGTGAGTTTTATGAACCTTTAATCATCAACAGTCTAGTATTTTTTCAGCTACCAAAACTTAAACATATTCTGCGCCTTATTCTCAATATATATTAATAGTAATCCAACTTTGAAAGCGAAATTGAAACCTTGAAAATTGAAATATGTAGAAAACAAATATCAATTATGTTCTTCTATTCACATCTAGTCCCCACTAATGTCCGAGGTATTTCACACCGTACTGGAGCAGTTCACTGCAGCTATTCATTCACTTACGGACTTGCCCTTGTCTATTAGGTCAACAGGGAGACAAAGCCCCTGCCTTGAGTAATTTACAGAAGACTCCCAGCCTTCTGAAATATTCTGCAGCTATCTGGAATTTCTGAGAGTCCATATTGCCTGCCATTTTTCCTTTGGGAAGATTTTGAGGGCCAGGGCCCTTTATGTTCTCAAATCTATGTTCAAGTTAATATTCTATAAATACCTCTTGGCTGACAACGGTCTCCAACTGTAGCTTTCAAAAGTTTTGAAGACTTTGAAGCAGATATTACTTAAATTTTAAAGTTTTCATTGCCATATGTCATTTTATTTCCTGCTGACAGTTGAAAAAGAAGAAAAATTTCCAAACTGAATGGAAGCAGGAACTGCTAGGAATCTTGGGGGAAAGAACCCATTGGGTTGCCATAAAGCCAGATGATTTCAAGGAGCAAAGAGTTTAGATAAGCACTCAGCACTTGAGGGAAGCTTAAGGGCTCTACGGCACATAATTATTATGAATTATCTGACTATTAATAATTACAATTTCTTGGCAGATTCTTACATTTTTGTAGGGCTTTGTAGAAAAACTAAATGAGTTTTTTCTTTTCTTTGAAAGGACAAAGGTTGGAACTTAGGATAATAATTATTTGAAGAAAAAAATGATAGTATAAAGGGGAGTAAGGAAAAAGGAGGAAACTAATATTTCAACCACCTTCCATGTACCAGGCACAGTGGCCCTCAGGCTACATAGGAAGTCATCTTATTTAATTAATGCTCACAAGTATACAGTGAAGTAGGTACTATTATCCCCATCTTAGAGATAAGGTAAAGTAACTTGCCCAAAGTAATCCCAACAGCAAGAGGAGAACTAGAATTTAAAGCCAGGGCTGGCTAGATGACTCCAGAACTTAGGATCTCACCAGCACTGTTTCTCTGTGTCATGCTATTTCCAGTTACACTGAACATCAGTTGAAATGGAAGAGAAGTCTCAGCTTTAGAAATATGACACTCAGTAACCACAAAAATAATGAAAGGAGGAGGAAAAGAAAGGAGATGGGAGGGAGACAAAAAGGGAGGGAGAAAGGCAGGCAGAAAAGGAAGGAAGGAAGGAAGGAAGGAAGGAAGGAAGGTAGGTAGGTTACTGAAATGCCACGTCACTCCCACTATTACCAGTTACTGTCTCTATTAACTGGATTTCTTCCATTTTGCTAAGAGCTAGTCTGTTTTTAATGAAGTAAAAAATATCTTAACATGGTCTACTAACTCTTCTGGTATTATTTTTATGAATTTTTATTTCAAGAAATGTAACATCATTAAAACTAAAAAAAAAGCTCTCATTTAACTGTTTAGCATGGGCTGATATTTCTAACTTTCCTATAACTTTTGTAGTGTTTTTAATTGATTTTTAACCATCTAAAATAACAGAAATATGTAATTTGTTGGATGGGCCCAGGGCACAATAGTCTTATGAGGGAAGTAAACACACGTGACAGCTGATATAGACAGACATAAATGGCCCTCTAAATAGTTTCCCAGATTCATTTTGGAATGGAAGTGGCTTTTTAATTTTCAAATAATACCTATTTTCAGGAATATCTAACTCAGAACCTATTAAGAGTTGTGAGAATGAAACATGCTCAATTAATATGCATCTAATATTCCTTTATTTAGAATTATCTGACAAGAACGTGCCAGCCCTGCCAGAAACTAGGTGTGTGACCTGTGGAAAGTGACTCAGTCACTCTGTGCTTTATTTTTCTTATTTTTAGAACGGACCCTAATAATAGAATCTTTCTCACATTTGTGGAGGATACAGGCTTTAAGAATTTTACCAAGGTCAATTAAAATATTATAAATCTGTTCATTGTAAGCAACAATATTTGCAAACTTTTAATATTAGCCAAGCTGACATTTTAGTTAAAACCTGACTAACATCTCTTAGAGATGAGATTGGAGAGCATTTTGTATGGTATCTTTCTGATATATAATATAAATTTTTAAAATGTCTTATGATTACCTTTAAAAATCAATAATGTATTTATGCATAGATCATAGCAGTATTTTGTGAGATATGTATTTTAAACAAATACCCTAAATTCCATCCAGGGAAACATACAGATTTCAATATAATTCAGTTTTGCTGGGGACAGTGGTTCTTTAGCAACCAATATGTAAATATTTCAAAATTTTAGCAACTGGAAACTTCATGTCCCAATGCATTTTTCATATTGTTCTCTCTGCATGGAATATCTTTATTCTTAGATGACACGTGAAATACTCCTAAACCTTCAGGGCTATCTGAAGAATAAACCTCTGTGCCAAGCAAGCTGGGGACACCAGTCACCTTTCAAAAACTGTAAAATAGGCATTAGCTGAAAACAGTTGTCTCTCCTGCAGTTATGATAACCACTCATAGGAAAATACAATGAATCTGTTTAAGAATCATCACACACCATCTCATGCAGTTTGCCTGAGTGCAATAGAACTCTTTCTGTTGGGTATTTCTCTAAAATGATTTAAAAAATAATAGTTTAAACTTATTTTGTGAAAAAAAAAATCAAGTTTGTTTGTAGATAATAAAATGCTAAGACATGTCCCTGTTAATCACCACATTAGTTGTAAAAGTAACTAAGAAAGCATTAGAGATGAGAAATTAATTTTAAAGGCTAAAGGTTGATCATTTAAAGATGATATTCTGCTCATATCATAAAAAGCACACTTAACTCTCTTCCTTTTCTCTCTTTACTTGTCCATTGTGCAGTAAAGAAACATCTATGGGGCACTGAAAAACTTGGGCTGATAACAGTATATGGAAGAAGTACAGTGAGTACACCAAGATGTAATTCACTGGGGGAACACTTGGAGAATAAGAGCGTACAGATAATGTACCACGTAATTCTAGATTTTGTTATGAATTCTGAAATGTATTAAAATAATTATTTTATGATAATTATTATTTTATTGGCTTCAATGTATAATGGAGAAAACCAAATGAAGAGTCTTAGAATCTTTAAAGGAAATCAAATTTGCTAGCACATTAGAAGTCTATTTTCATTTCAGTGTTGATATCTTCTTAGAGAATTATACTTCTAAAACGTGTGTTGACTTTTTAAGAAGAAAAAAAAGTAAACTAGGCCATCAGCTAAAAACAGTTGTCTTTCCTACAGTATGATAATCTACTCACATGAAAACATAATGAGTTTTTTAGGAATTATCACACATGTCTCTTGCAGTTTGCCCAAGAGTGATGGAGTGCTTACTGTTAGGAATGTGTCAGGAAGAAAGGTAGACATCATCTGGCCCTCTGGGCCATCCTCTGATATTATTCTAGGATTCTGAAGATCCAAAAAATCTCATTCATTAAGAGGATAGCCAAGTGATGTGAACTTTGACAAAGTCATACCATAAACAGAAAAAATAATTGAAAATCAGTTTCATGCTCTATATGCGAGGTTTTGAGTCCCAGTATGTATCACAGAACACAGCTCAATCATTGTGAGCCTCTTTCTTCCCCCTTCACAAAAAACAGGATATTAGTACATTGTAAATAATTTAAAACATTAAATGTTTACTAACAAAACTGCAGACTATCAAAATAATGTAATTTGTCTTCTTATTATAGTAATTAACATGCACTGCCTCCCTTGCTACCTTAGATTAGGGCTAAACAACAACAACCTTTAATACACAGTGACTAAGAAGCTAACTAGCTGCTACGATGAGTTTACAAGCCATTACCACTGAGCTATTTTTCATCTCAAATCTTAAATATTTGAACACACCTAAATTCGTGTAGACAATAGAAAATCAAATAAGGATATGAACTAAACAAAATGATTTCCATAATTAAAGCCTTAAAGATATAGTCACATGAAAAAACTGTCTTCTTGTTCTGTCTGGAAGAGGGTACCAGAAACATTCCGTTCTGTATAGTGTTGTGATAATACTTCAGCAAGATACGGGGCATAAACTCATCTTCAGATAATAATCCTCCCCACCCTTTAAATTTATTACACATATACATTAGGACATAAAGGTCTACATTAAGTTGGATGCTTTCTGACATACTTTGCTTGGCCTTACTCCAACCATCACTCTCTACTTCATTCACTGCCAAAGGGTATATATATCTTCACTATAGCTGTTAATTCCTCCTTACTTACTCCTTTCTTAGGCTTGCAGCCTAGCTTCTGCCCTCATCATTCCAGGGAAGTGGTTCATCCTAAGGTCTCTAACCTTCTGACTGACTAGACCAACAAGTCAGCTCATGGTATTATTCCCCACCACCTCCACACACACTTTTTTCCCTGCCAGGTTTGACTTCACTGATTACGCCTTTTTTTTTTTTTTTTTTAAGAGAAGGGCCTCACTCTGTCGCCCAGGCTGGAGTGCAGTGGTGCAATCATAGCTCACTGCAGCCTTGAACTCCTGGGCTCAAGCGATCCTCTCTCCTAAGTCTCCCAAGCAGCTGGGACTGCAGGCGTGTCCGACTCACTTTTGAAACACCTTTCATTTTTGGTTTCCAAAGCATGGTCCAGCTTGGTTCTCCTCCCCTATCTCTGACTTTGTTTTTCTGTTGCATGTTCTGGCTCCTTCCTGTCTCCTACCCTCTTAATCTAGGGCTCTCCCACCATTCTCTCCTTGGACCTCTTTTCTCCACCTCTTCTTTGGAGAGTGTCATCTGGCATCACAGACCCAGTTATCACTTTCATATTGATGACACCCACATCTCCAACCCCAGTCTCAACCGTTCCCTTCAGATTTCAGTTTAGTTGCCTGACAGCTCTGCTACACGACCCACTTGTGCCTTAAAAATTCTACTTGTCCAGTGAACATCCTCATCTTCTCCACAAAGTCAGCTCTTCTTGCTTTCCCTGTGTATTTGTTGGGGCCACCGCTCATCCTCAGTCATCAAAGTTCAAATCCTTCTGTCATGTGTGACTACATTGGCTCTTGTACTCCCTGCATTCCATACCCCCACTCTCTTTGGCACAGTCCTATCCTTTGTCATTGTAGTGCAGGCCACAACATCTTGCACAGTCCTACCTGTCTGTACAACTTTTTTTGGTCATGTTTAAGACTCATCTTCATATGTACTTGAAGTGGATCTTTCTGATCAAGCTGTGCCCCACTCCCTGTCTACCCCCATATTACAGCATGAAGTTAAAGCCCTTCACCGCGATTTTAAAAATACACACATGTATAATAGATACAAGTTTCATAGACCACAAACTTGGGGTGTGTAAAAATATAACCTTTCTCTGAAAAGAAATTTAATTTCTAGTTAAATACCTATTCCTCGAGGAAGTCAGAGGATAGGCAACTTTTAGATACTTTTGCATTCAGTGGTGGGGCCATAGCACACTTGATGGCGTCATCTCTGATGCTATCTCACTGATACTCCATGCTGTCATTTCTACTGTTTTCACCAGTTGCTGGCTCATTGCCCACTCCTCAGAGGCTGCATTCAGAAAAGTGAGGGAGAGGTCCTTTCTGCTACTGGGTCCCCAACCTCTTTGTGGTTGTGCGGACAGAAAGATCTGGATTCAAGGGCCCTTTCTCATGAACACTTCCCAGCACCCAGCTCTCTTTCTTCCCTGATGCTTTTTTCTTCTGTTCTCCAAGTCAGAGAATCATATCATCTTGGGGGTGGCTGTAAGGGACTGGTTTCTAGAAACCTTTTCTGTAGAGCAGAATCCAGGTTATTGAATGGACTTGATTTTCCTATTTGTGTTTATGCTATAACAACTTTATCCCCTGGGACATAAGTATAGAACACACTAGATGCTTCCTGCATGGAAGACAGGCAGGGGTAGCAAGAAAAAGAGGGAAAGAAGCATGGGTTATTATTACAAAATATCTTGTTGTGACATTACAGTAGCAGAACTTAAAGACCACTGGCAAACCCACACCTCCACAGAGGAAAATTGCCAGCCCCCAGTGCAACACATCCCACTTACTGCTCTTTGGAAGAAACCACCCACTGCACTGTTATTTTTCTTCAAACTTTGTTCATTTGCATTCAATGCCTGTTTTTGTTTTCTAAACATTTTAAAAATACGTGTAAAGACATTAGCTCACCATATTCCTCAACCATAGCATTTCTAAAACTTTTTATGGAAGGGATCATTTTAGGTAAATATATGGTCTATATATGGGTTTTGTTTGGCTTATATCAAGTTTTAAATCTTTAAAAAAGGTTTTTTGCTAATTGAGAGTTTTCACATAAATCAACATTTTCTGCTTTTCCAGAAAAATATGAAAAATTGGCACCATCAGGAACTTGAACAGAAGTGGCTTAAATGGAGGTTATAAGGTTGGATAGAGAGATGGGGTGGGTAGGTGGGGAGAGAGAACTAATATCAACCAAACCCTTTCTACATGCCAGACAACTTGCACACAAGACACACACACACACAACTTGCACACAAGACACACCATTGAATCCTTACAGTTAGGGAGGTAAGATGTTATTATTCCCATTTTAAGAAGCTAGTAGGTGATGGAGCCAAGAAAGGAACCTGTGTCTCTCTCACTAGGAAGCCACACTGCTAAACGGGAAATAGCCAGAAAAGAATTTAGTTCCAACGCACCCAGTTCTCAGCGGTGCTTCTCAGGAAAAACAATGGACAGAAACCAACAAACCAACCAAAATACAAAAACGTAAGCTGCTGCCATTCACTGCTACTTCAAAGCAAGCATCCCTTTGTCAGTGTACTCGTATTTCCTAAGTAGTAGAATTAAGTAGCTGTAAGTCAGAACATGACAGATTTACCTTAAAGCCATCAATCCTTCTATTCTTTGGAGTACTTCCAGTCACCACTATCATAGATGCTTCCTTTCCAAGCATGGAAGAAATCTCTATGATAGAAATAATATAAGTAACTTGTATTTTACTTCAGACTTTTCAAAATGGGAGAATGTCCCCTGAGAAAGCATCCAGCAAGTTCCATTAGAGTGGCACTTTCTACTGTCTCTATAAATGCATAAAGTCGCAAATTTTTTTCCAAACCAAATCTGTTTGACAAGATATACTTGCTGTTATACAGACAAAAAAAAATTGTTCTCTTCAGGAGAGTTTTCACCTTTCAGATATTTGCGGGCTGTTGTCATGCTGCACACCTCTCCTTTGGACACACTTAGTTCCTTTAATCATGGCTAATAAATCAGTCCTTTCACTCTCTTAACGGTTTTCCTTGCTTTTCTCTGAACTCCATCCAATTGGCTTATGTGTTTTTAGTAATGAGCAAACCAAAACTGAATGTAATGTTCCAACTGTGATCTCTTTTTTAATATCACAAAGGTGATATTATAGAAGCTATCGGTTCCTTATAAAACACTTAAAAAATTAAAAAAACCCAAAATCATAGAAGACAAAAGGAAATAGTGAGAAAGAGCTATTAATAATAATAGTTCCTATGAATGTTGTAACTTCATTATATATTTATACAGATATTCTCTCTCTTTCAATGTTAGTAGGCTTTATTATTATATGATTATTATTAAACTATCTGTGCAATTCAAGTTAGTTATTTCCAGAGCTTTTTTTATTTTTAAAGCATGTGAAACCCTCTAGTTATTTCTCCAACCCTATCGCTGTGGCCAGGGTCCTGCTAGCATTGGACTAATTCCTCGAGTAATTCACACCCGCCTATCCCACTACATCACCAAGTAGTGTTCATTACAGACTGTCCGGTGTAGGACGCCACTCACCTCAAGTTAATTTGCTGCTTCTTGGACCCCTGCTGCCACCGTTTCTCTGAAAAAACGTGAACCATATCCCTCGGTCCAGCTGCCTTGCCTGACAAATCTACTTGTTATCGAGAGCTGCTGCAGAGCTTCCCTCGCCCTTCACCGGCTCACTCTGGTGCCAGCTTCGGCCTTTCTCTATCACTCATTCTTACAGTGGGTAAACAGCCGTGTTGTGCTGAGAAGTTCCAAAATATGATAACTATTAATTCGAAGTTTATTTTAACTTAAAAGTGAGATCTTTGTTTTAAAGATAATTCATCTTCAATTTTGGAACATTCTTGAAATATTCATATTTGAATCCAAGAAAAAAACTGTTATTTCAGTAATAAACTTGCTGCCTTTTAGCTAAGGCTGAGAGTACAAGACTCTGGAACCAAACTCCCTGCATTTGAATCCCAGGTCGACCATCCTGTGCAATGAGACACTTAACTGCTCTGTGCCTCAGTTTCCATATCTGTAAATTGGGAATATTAATAATAGTACCTATCTCACAGGGCTGTGAAATTAAATGAGAATGGACATGTAAACACTATTATTTTGTGAATGAGTGGTTACAAGCACCTCTGAAGAACCGCATGCCATTGAGCCAAATGAAAAGGGAAGATATAAAATCCCTGTCAGCTCCCCAACAAAAATGGTCTCCACCTTCAAGGATGTTGACTTCTGGCTGGAAATTCAAAACATGTACACAAACCAAGAAAGAAGACATCCATCGGGCAGTATATATGTGTTCTTCAGATCCATATTTGTTCTGTATAAACTTTGAAGCTATTTATCACTAGACACTTGCAAGCTGTTTAATAGTAAATCTAGATTATTCTTCTCATCCTGAGCGTCAGAGCCAGCTGGATCTGTCCTTACATTGAGTAATCAATTATAAGCATTTACTCCAGGTTTTCATAGGTTATAGTCCATTTGGGACCTGATTTTTAGCAGAATAAGACATGTAACATTAAAATCCTAAAAAATATGCAAAAGTTTGGACTAAGCTGTCTGTCTGTCCGTCTATTTATGTCATCTTCCTTATGTTTTAAAAGGACAGGCACATAAAATTCTGAAAGAATAGATGTCATTCATGTTTCTTAAAATATTTTATTCACATGGCTATACCTTTCTGTAAGAAAGCACTTTTCTGTAATCTTTAAGTTCCATGTGAGATTTATTAAATACAATAAAGGAAGAAAAAAATCTCCTGTATAGTTACACCTCAAAATAGAGAAAAAATTTAAGAAAAAATATTAAGAGTATTTCAGTCTGGACAGGGTTGATGAAACTATGAGATGAAAGAAAAATATTCTTGGCTTTCAATATCTGTCTAGCATTGTGAATTAAACACTAGTTTTACAGAAAATCACCAGCTATCTGTAGTACTATGAATATGTGTCTCTCTAAACATTTAAGCTGTATGACACTGGTTTCTACCAATCCAGCACAACCTTTTCTGAGGCAGATCTAATGACTCTCCTCAGTGTACAGAGAGGACTAGGGCTTACCTCAGGATGTGGTCTATACTTGACTACGAGCTATGTGACCTTGACAAGTTGTTTTACTTTCCTGCTCTTAAGCTCTATTTCACCAATCTATTTTATATAGCTTTCACTATAAGCCATCTCAAAGCCTTCCTTTTCAGAGCAGGGTATAAATAAATAAATTTGAAAAAGAGAGAGGAACTCAAACCAAGACTTTTTGATTCCAAATTCCAAGGTTATGATGGCAGTTGAAAATTTATTATTGTGCATTTGCAATTGTGATTTAATAGTAAAATATTCTTTGATTTTACAATTAATGCATTTTAATTTAGGTAAGGTTAAACAGAGATGTCCCAATTCTTAGTCATTGGTAGATTTTAAAGCAGTAAGAAACACCATTTCACCCACTGGGGCAGGAATATACAGGATATGTTTATGGGATATTCCTTTAATGTAAAAAAAAATTGAATCTACCTTGGGTATTAACTCAAAGTTAGTTTGTCAATGCCTGGGAGAAATCACATTTCAGCGCTATTATCCTGAACTTAGAGTGAATAGAATTACTTCACTTGTCACTCTTCTCTGGACATACTAGCCACGGATTGATGAGATCATTCATTCATTCAACAAATATTAATTGGATGTTTATTATGTGTCAGATACTCTGTCTGGCACTGGAATACAAGAGTGATTAATATAAAAGGTTAGTCCTTAGTTTTCTCAGTGGCCTACCAAAATTTGATGATATTCTTGTTTCCTGAAAAATTTTCAGGAAAATAATATTTTGATTATACATTTTATTAGAACTTAATGGAAACTAGGAAGCATAGATTATCTACTGCCTTCTAATGAAACTAAATCTAATTTAATGCTATCCTGTTCTTAATATAAAATATAAAATCCCACTTAAAAATAAAAATAAATTATAAAAAGGGAAAATAAACAGGATAAAAATTTCAAATGTACAATAAAGTTGCTTTTTCTTAATTAAAGTTAATTTTACCTGATTACCTTCTTTATAGAACTTAATTTTTTATGTAACTATTTTAATACTTTCTTCTCAATATGACTTAAGCTAATTTAACTTACCTCTAAAAGCTATAGGCAGCTTGTTAATTTGTTTGATGATTTTGTAGGATATTGTAGGTTAGAACCTATTTAATGTTGAAATTTGTATACATATTCATTCAAACATGCATTCTGAACTTTTTATCAATTGTATTTCATATTTCAAAAAACATATTAAATTTTTCACTAGAATATTTTATGAGTATATAATTGTGTTTGAATATTAATTTCAGTTATTAGTCATTATAAATTTATAAAATAAAGTCCTAGTTGAGGTTTTAAACTTCAGCTTGATTTTTCCCTTTTCTATAACTGTGAAACATTTGCAGAGTTGTCATAGTGAAGTGTCTACCTTTACCAATAGTCATGTTTCTAAAAAATTATGTAGGAACATGTTTTAGCAAATAAAATCATATATTAAATGTGATATTTAAAAGAGTACAAAGTTTTGAACAGTTTTGATCCTTTGGACAGGGAAGACTACTTTAAAAATATTAATATCTTCTCACTCACTTTGTAAGGACTGTAAATAAAAAAAAATCATGTCAGGTTTTCTAAAGGTGAAAGAAAAAGTTTAGATATCCAATGAGTAAAGAGGTCAGTTAATAAGTAGCTTTTACTTGAGCAACTTTCTCAGCACATTCAACTCTGACCAGTAAGAATCTTCCTGTTGTTATGGTGTGTAGAATGTATGCCAGTCATGAAGTGCTCTGCATGCATAGAGAAACTGAGCCCAGTAAGGACCTCGGGAACTGAGCCTAGCTCTTGCAAGTTTAAAAGCAATAAATTCCCTGATTTGATCATTACATATTGTATCCTTGTATCAAAAGGATATATGTACCCCATAAATATGTACTACTATTATGTGTCCATAATGATTAAAATTTTAAAAAATAAGTACATCTAATCAGTATTGCTATCACCACTGCAGAAAATGTTTCTTTTTAAATACTGTTGTCCATACTGGCCATTGAACAATACTCAATAAATGTTTATTGACTGGCTGGAAAAAAAGAAAAAAGCAAGAATCTTGAAGGTGAACTACTAATGGGTTCATACTTTAAGATTCACACAAAATGTTTAACTTTTATATCATATCCCAAATATGTTAAGGCATCTGCTTCAAATTGTTATAGGATGCAGGCAGCGCATCTGCTATCTTCATTAAGTTTCTCAAGCAGATTTTATGCCGTGATCTCCTTTCATCAATCCCATGATCTTAACATGACTCCCCACCTTGTTAGAATATGATGCTTATAAATTAAACAAAATGCACTGAAACAAGTGGAGGGTGAAGGATTCAGTCTTGGTTGCATTCCAATGAACTCCTTTTTCCATACAAAGATGAATTCTGTTGACAGCCCCTTATTCTTAGGGTTCTTCCTTTTTTGCACAGGAGCAGAGGAAGGTTTCCTATGCTCTTTTGCCATCATCTTGGCTGCACTCTGATTTCATGACCTCTGAGTTAATCCTTCTTTTTTTCCTATTAACAAGTGTAAGCAGGCCAACTTCAAAAGGACTGCAATAGGTCACAAGGTTTAATGGGCACAAGAGATAATCATCTAAATTACATTTCTAGGCCTGATGGGCTAGACAGACTTAGAGGGTAACTTTACCAGCATTTGCTGTTAATCACCCAGGTTGGTGGGTCTCAGAGTGTAGCTGCCTTTGCCTTCTTCCCTCAGGGCTGGGTCATATTGACTGATTAGCGAAGGCAGCTGCATTAACTTTCCTCTTCCGCAAAGTGTGTCATGTCCCGAAAGGACATGAAAGTCAAATGTGGCCACAGCTCAAACACCAGACGCACTCTTTTCATCTCTGTGGAATTATCTGCCCTCTACTTGTAGATCATGATCCTCAGCACAACAGTTGTTGCTGATTTTCACGATCTGTTAACAGTTAGGAATTTTTACATTAAAGAACATTCTCCTACATTTATTTCTTATAGCATTTAGGAAAATGCCATAGTCTATTGTATATTTTTTATTGTTACATGATTCTTAACTTTAAAAGGAATAAGAAACATGGAATTACTCTAAAGATAAAAAGAACCAAAATAAATTCACCTTTTAAAAGTCAAAGATAAACATCCTTCAGGAACTGGCAGAGGGAATAACATCATGACTTGTTTTTACAATACAGGCTCATACAATTTGGTTACATACTTCAGTTTATTATCAAAGAAAACAGCAGCCTTTCCCCTGATAGAGTGGGCAGTCAGAAGGTATGTTTAACTGAAATCCCAAAAAAGAATGACCTGGAATCATTTAAAATTTATTAGTATGTCTAATATATAAATGAGTATAATATAATATCCATGATCTGTATAACACTTCATTAACTTACAAAAGAGTTTCATATCCATTATCATTTATTCGTAATAACAATCCAGTGAAATAGGTTGGGGCAAGTATAATTATCCGCATTTTACACATCACAGCAATTTTTTGAGAAGGTAAGTAGCTAGCTCAATGTCACTGAAGTAATAAGTGCCAGCACACAAATCCAGGTCTTCTGATGCCACACCCAATCCATGTGTATAATTGAATAACATTTTGCAAAATGTGGTCTTCTGGTGAAATGAACTAGTGGTTTTTTTTTTTTTTTAAAGAAAAGTTATTTGCTCTAATGGCAGAGCTGGTGGGCAAATTGTGTTTACTCAATTAGCTTTCTAAAGGGAACAAAATTAGATATATTGCACTGATTCAATAAGAAGGATGTTGATTTGTCAAAAGAACCACATCCACTAAAATGTTTCTGAAACCATGGAGGACTCTCAATTGTACAGAGTTTATAGAAGCCACAAATACATAAAATCATATTTTGGTCTGATGCTGAAGAGACCCTGTAGAAATTTAACAAACAAATGGAATATGAATGATTTAAATGAAAGCCAGAATCAAAAGAAACGCTTGATCTTTATAAATTCCAATCTTAAAATATTTTAAGACTTTTTCTGAATTGTAAAAATATTACCTCTTTTCCCCTCACAGACCAAAAAGAAGAAAAAAATAATTGAGAAACTTCAGACTCAGTGGTGGTTAACCATCCAGAGGACTAAAGTAAGGTATGGATGTATTGTGAACTCTTGGTGAGGTCTGCAAGGGTTGGGGACAGAATGAAAGAGAAGGAAATTAAAGTATAGAGTGTATTAATTCTAAGAAAAAGACATTT
Organism: Daubentonia madagascariensis; assembly: GCA_023783475.1. Lineage (NCBI taxonomy): Eukaryota > Metazoa > Chordata > Mammalia > Primates > Daubentoniidae > Daubentonia > Daubentonia madagascariensis. The sequence goes on from JAKFHU010001569.1 coordinate 31,418,368, forward strand.
TGATGATGTTAGGATTGGTCAAATGATTACTAAACATCATTGCTCTTTCATGATTGAATAGTAGGAAGAGTGGGGTAAAGATTATTTGAAGATATTCATACAAAATTATGTCCTCAAACATGAATCTGGTCCATTAATGAACACAGCCTTTATTTTCCTTACTGGCCCATTCATGAGTTTTTAATTTTTAAAGTTTGACAAAAGGAAATATACTTTTGCCTTTAGAAGTTGCTTTTACAACAACAAAAAACAACAACAACCAAAAAACCACTTATTGGACACTTAAATGAAGTTTATATCCAATACACACTACTTTGTTTGGCAGAACTTTTACTTGATATTCAGATTACCTTTCCTTTTCATTTTTGTTCCTTTTTGTTTTCATAGATTTGAATTATGTTTAACAAGGGCAAATAAAACTAAGAAACATACTAATTTATGTTCTCAAAGTAATCATTGAAATACTCAATTTGATATAACATGTTACATAAGGAAATCATAAATGCCTTTGAAAATTTTATAGAAATTAAGAAAAAACTTAGAAAAACATCTTTGTTGTTCAGAATCACTTATAGGAAGAGTTTGAGAAAATGAATAAAAACACTTTAATGTCATAAAGAATACAGAGTGGTCATTATAGGATTGAAAGTTATGGGAAGCATCAGAAAAAGGTGTTTATTTTGTTCCCTGGAAAAATTATCTCCTTGGTGATATTACCTAAAAATTAGTCTTCTCACATGTGAAGACAGGGTTTTCTGAGAGGTGAAGAAATAGACTTTCCTATCATACAAATAAATGGAATACGAAAGAACTGTGTTGAAAAGAGAATGCATAATCCTGAAAGCAGGTGCTTTCTATATGAAAAAAAGGGCATAAGCTTAGGTACTGTGAAAGGCAATGGTTCTCTGGGACCAGCACAGCCTCAGCATCACCTGGAAACTTGTCAGACATGCAAATTCTTAGGCCCCACGCAGACCTACTGAGTCAGACCCTGGGGCTGGAGCCAGCCATCCATGTTTTAAAAGGCCTTCCAGGAGGCTTCAACGCATGCTCAAGTTTGAGAATCACTAGCACAAGGAAAAGCAGTGACAGGAAACGAATGAAAGAAAGTGAAGCAGCAACTACAGCAAGAGCAGCCCTGGCCAACACAGTCTTGCTGCCTTTAGGGTGGGGTGTTCATAAGCCCCTGCAACGCTCATAGGCAGTCAGAAACACTCCAAGAAACGAAGGTCTGGATGGAACTTAAGAGGTGAACTAAAGAAGGGCACTGGACCAGAGAGGAATTGGGTGGCAAACTGTGGATATAATCCTCCAAATCCACTGAGGCACACAGTCTCTCTGGCCCAAGTAGCCAACAGTGGGCCAGAGCCTGTGACATCCAGGAAAGAAAGTGATCACAGGGTCTTATTAGGCCCCTCAGATCAGACTGGTGATGTTCTGAGCTTTCGCTCCTTAGTATTTACAAACACACAAATAGTGAAAGAAAGAGCACAACATCTATTAGTAAATGGAGATGTGGGACATACTTCTACCTTGACATTTACTTAAAAGGTTTTAAAAAGTCAACTGTGATGCCTGAATTCTTTCTTTAATGTTGCCACCAAGTGGTCAATATTATATGCCTTGAATACTTAGAAGGGAAACATATTGCCCACGGAGAAGGAGTATCTATTTTATCTTTGGAGAGCTACAGGTGTAAGAATGGACTTTCTTATACTGAACTGGTAGCTGTCTTCTTGTTGTGAGTCCCAATTAAATACCAGTATTAGGGACACTTGTCATTTTTCATTCCCCATTGTTCAATCCCTTCTTATTTAGGGGGAATCCTCTACTATGAAAGCCAAATAATACTGCTCCATCTGTCTGATAAGCGGGACAAGGACATGTGACCTAAACGTGGCTAACTAGATGCCCCACCCCAAGACTTTGAATTTGGAGCAAGTGACAGAAATGGGAAGGGACAGTTTAGAATTCACACAAAGCTCTGATGTTCAGCAGCAGTGGCAGCAGCAGCAACCTGTGGGATCTGGAGAAGGGAGTGTGTCCAGTGACATCAGGAGTCAGGGTGGCATCTGGACCAGGTGGTACCCACAGTGTGACATTGTCTGCGCCTGCTTCTTTTCCCTTGACTCCTGTCTATTTTCTGGTTCTTCCCTCAATAGCTCAATTCTGTAAGCTACTAGATAGGTTTTGAATAAATTCCTTTTCTGCTAAGGTTAGCCAGAATTGATTTCTATTTCCTGCACCCAAGAACCTTGACTAATAGAGTAGATGTAATAGAAGGTTGTGGTAAATGGGGAGTGGGGTGGAAATGATGAATTTGACATTAGAGATGTTGAGTGTGATTGAGCTGGGCTGTCTAAGTAAAAGTGGTTCATACCCAGTTGGAAAAAGGGATGGAGTCCACAAGGAGAGTCGAGACTGGAGGTAGATATTTCATAGCCGTCTTTAGATTTAAAGCACTAGGACTGGAAGAGGTATTCACAGAAGAAATGAACCCTATCTGGAATCTATTCTTTGTTTCCCAGCTACCATCTTTCTTAGGAAAGAGTATTCCTAGTTTCTTTGGGCAATTGATTGTTGTTCATACTTAGCACCAAGGTTTGAGGAGACTGACCTCTTACCAATTCTAAGGTTGGACCTCATTAGCTCAAATCAATCAATAGTAAATAATTGGGCCCAAAATCCAATCAGAGATAATGAGATTTGTGCCAGTTTTGCAAGAACTTCTAGGAATGTGATGTAAGGTTACACATGGCCACAGCCATGTGTGTACATATGAGGGGATCCATAGCTACCCTGTGACTGCCACAGGGGTGGGATCTGGGGGAGAAGTAACAGCCAGAATGCACAGCAGTGAGGGAGAGGAAACAGGTAACATCATTTAAGCCCTGAATCAAACTTCACTTGGAGCTAGAAATATCTCTGGATTATTTTTTCAGTTAAATCAGCTAGTAAGTCCTCTTTATTTTAAAAACCAATTCAAATTGGGTTTTTAACATTAGCAATATAAATTGTTCTAACCATGATATCCCTTCTCCTCTACTTCCACCCTTTCTCCCACACACACATTGATTAGGTTTATCATTTATAATATGAGCAAGTTAGACAATATCAGAAGACGCAACTGATAGCCTCTGAGTTGAATCTGATCATAGAATTTTGTTTATTTGTTTGCCTTGCAAAGGGTTCCCTTTTAAAAATTAGTTACCAATATATAAAACTTAAGAGATTTTCTGTTAAAATCCAAATGTTTGGTTTCTTTTGAAGAACCAGGAGATCTGACAACACTGATGCAGCATTCCAAGATGACAGCAGTCATCCTGAGCCAAGCAGTTGCTGTCCACATTTAACAGGGCATATGCTTTCCATTTTGCCACAGTACTTACCACTTCCTATTGCCTCACACTTGGCCTAATTCTGCCATTTGAGCTATTACCCACCTCTGAAAGGACTTGTGTTTGCAACACTTTACGGTTAGTAAGGTCTGTCACAAGTCTCTTAAATGATTTCATTTAATTAAAAAACAAAGAAATGCAGAGAAACTGCTTTTCTTGGAAGAGGGACTAACACATACTTGGATGCCTAATCATACTCTGTATATAAGGCCATGGAAATTTATTGGGGGATAGAATAGGATTTGATCATTAAAATATCTAAAACTCTGATAACAAGCACTTTACTGCATAGCTGAGCATGTGCCTTCATTTGGCATCTGGGGTAAAATACCTCAGTAGCTTAATTAGTAGCAGCTAATTGTATAATAATTAATATCATGAGTTTTAAAACCAGGCAGCCCTGGATTTAAGTCCCAGATCTGCCCCTTGTTTTCTGTAATGATAGTATCCATCACATATGGTTGTCATGAACATTACAGTGATAAAATGTGGCAAGAGCAGTGTGTGACACATAGGCATTTATTATGATAGACTACTCTACTGTCTGAGGTTATTCCAATCATGTATAATAGTGTTAATTGCAAAGGTTCAACTTGTAAGGTTAAAAAAAAACAAGAAAAAAAACAAGAAATAATTTTATTTTTTCTAATAGCTGCTACTATCATGCTCTAATGACAAACCTACCTCCTTTCTCAATGAGCCTGGCTCCCTTAATGATATTAAAGTCCTGTATCATTACACTTTAGACATTACCAGTTATTAAGACAGTCTCATTTTCACTAAAACTTTATTCTCATTTGGATCCGAAGATTTCCCCAGGCAAGTTCAGATTTGTAGCTCCCACAGCTTATGGTAGGTAGAGAGGTATGACAGGTCTAATTCTAAGACAGCACTTATAATTCCTGCCCCTGATGTTTGTACATCTGCCTCTAGTTATTCAAGCAAACACAGAACGAGGTGGTGCTGTGAAGGGATTTTGCAGATGTAATTAAGGTGCTAAATCAGTTGACCTTAAATTAGGGAGCTTAAATCTGGGTCTAGAGGTCAGAGACAGGGAAGAAGAGAGACAAATCTTTAGAGAGATTAAAGGTGTGAGAGTCTCCCTTGCTGGCTTAGGAGATGGAGCGGACCATGTGGCAAAGAATGCAGGCAGCCTCTGGGAGCTGAGAGCAGTCCCTGACCAGCACTTTGCAAGGAAACAGGGACCTCAGTCCTACAGTTGCAGAAGGGGATTCTGCCAACAACCTGAGTGAGCTTGTCAGTGGATTCTTCCCCAGAAACTCCAGACAAGAATTCAGCCTGGCCAACACCTTGGTTTCAGCTTTTGAGCCCTGAGCAGAGAACTCTGTCACACTGTCCCTGGATTTCTGAGCTACCAAACTGTGAACTAATAAATGGATGTTTTTTCACATGGCTAGGTTTGTGGTAATTTGTTACACAGCAATAGAAAACTCATACTGAAGGGTTGGAGGCGGTGGATCGGGTCTGTTTCCTCATAACTTCCCTAAACTCCTTTCTCTTGATTTGGGGTGGGACGAAAGAAAGGAGAAAATAATTCTCCTTTTCTTGGGTCATCAACGTTGATCTAGCTCATTGTCTATACTTTGTGTGGATGGGAGTAGCTTCAAGCAATCCCTGATGATGAGGCAGTTGCCTGGAGCATTGAGAGTCTCAGCTACTTTTTCTAGCTGATCATGACTAAGAGCCTCAGGTGTCTTTTTGTCCCATGCTGGGCCTCTGATAAGCCTATATATAGAATCTAGTTTCTTCTACCTTCTACGGCTTCAACTCTGGGGGCTGTGGCATGGGACAGATAAACCTCTAAGTCCTGAGAACTCAAGGAACTGATCCTTGCCCCTTCGTGGCCTGGTGAACCTCACCACCTGCGGTATCTCAGCAAGCTCCTTCTCCCCATCTGGCAGTACAAGGCCGTTCCTCTGCCCTGTAACTAAGCAGATATCCAACCAGGTAAACAAGAAACTTTCTCTCCTTGAAGTCATCTCCAAACTTCACAGGTGACTGCCTCAGAGAGGAGAAATCACAGACCCTTCCTCCTCCCTCTGCTAGGAGTGGAGAAGGGGAGGTAGTCTCTCTTCATGAGCAATACGTGCAATACATTCCCCAAATACATTCACCGCTTCTTTCTCTCCGTCTCCTCTTTGCTCGCTGCTGAGTATGTGAAAGTCTGAGTCTAAGAAGGAGGCCTTCTTTTTACGAGCTATGGAGAATTTAGAAATTGTATTCACATAAACTTGATAGGCAGGAATGAGGCCAATGCTATTCTACTACAAATGTAACGATGCATTTTAACATTTTTGAAAGAATGTCATATTCATTTAACCTAGAGCATAATAACTTAAATAGAACATGTACTTAATTTTGTATCTGGCTAGAACAGTATCATTTAATTTTACAAATATTAAGAACTTTCCAGGCATTGTGCTAAGTGAGGATGATCAAAGACGTAGGCTTTGGCCTGCAGAAACTAAGTGTGTGTGTGTGTGTGCAGGTGAGAAAGAAAGAGACACAGACGACAGAGGCAGAAAGACAAAGGGAGTAAGATCCAAGAACATATTGTTTACTAACTGTAGAGTAATAGTAAAGATACCACAATTATTTCACCATCTTGAACAAAATTGTGCTAATGGGTAGGAGAACCCATGCTGTTTAAAATAGAATTTGAATAAGGTTATGATTGCTTCTTCTGGTAAAAATAAGAGGTTGATTTGTTCAAAAATATTTTTAAACTAAATATTTAAAGATTTAAACATGTATATTCCCTTAAATTCTTTCTTGGCATAATGAATCTATGTACCTGGTATAATGAATCCGTGTTCAATTTTTAGAAGCAGTGAAAAAACAAAACCAACAATCAAAAACTTTTAATCAGGGCAGAGGTCCTTTTTGATCCCCCCAAATCAGGATCTCAATGAAAATCGACTGATCATTCTTCACTTGCGGATTCCCAGAGCAGTTTTGGAAAATTTGAGTTTCATAAATCAGAAGGGTAAATTGCATGGATGTCTTCTTCTCTTTTTGAATGTGAAATTTAAAATTTATGCCATTTTTATTATAATCAATAAAAATTGAAATCTTTACGCTGTGGGTCCACAAAAGCAACTTTTGAAGTCAGATGTATTTATCAACATGCTTATTAGAGGCATTTTTTTCTGTACAGTTTTGGAGAGAGTCTGAAAACCAATACCAGTATGGTTTAGGTATTTATAATTATTTACACATGTTTCAGTAACAAAATATATTTGGGGGGGTTGGCATTTTACTTTTAGGATTTGGGACAGCTGGAAGTTATTATCATTGTGGTTAAAAATGTTCTAACTGGATAATGGTGTTAAAAAGAATATAACATTCTGGAATCCTTCCTCCTAACATGGAAAACATATTATTTTATTAAACTGAGTTATTTAAATATGGATGGGCTCTTGTCTGGCCAGTTACACATGAAGGTGTCTAAAATAAATGTTCTTGGAAGAAGCATCAACTAGAAAATGACTGTGGTTTCTTCTTATTATTATTATACAGAGAAAGCTTAGTGCTCCTTTTAAGGGCCAGATAGTTAATATTGCACATCTTTCAGTGACAGATTCTAATTAAATATTTAAGAAATGGGACATCTTTTCCAATCATGATATACTGTATCTAATACCTTGGAGAAATATAAAAACTTTTTTAATATTTGCTCATCCAGGAAAAAAAGATGATTAATAAGGGATTCTGCGGCTCCCAGAACCTGAAATGTTTCTTCTAAGAAGCTAGACTATGTTAAGAGCCAAGAAGCAGCAAGGTTCAAAGGAAATTCATCTAATATTTGTGCCCTGGTTATGAAAGGGGGTAAGAGGCTGTTCATCAGCAGCATGTGGCCAGTTGGCAAGGAGGGCTGAATGCCAGACTGAGGAGTTACTGTGGTCACAGATGGACTTAGTATGGGAAGGAGAATGCCAGAGAGTCCCAGGCAGGACAGGCTATTTTGGGGGCTTTACACGAATCATTATTTTTTCATTCTGTGCCAGTATTGACACAGACAAATGTATTTGTTTAGTTTCTAACAAAAATGCAAGCCCATAAACAGCAGCAGGACTTGATGTAATAATTACTCCTTATACATTGATGCCATGACCTAATAATTAGCTCTTATTTGTTGATGGGCTATTGAAGTTTTGCAGATTACCAAAGTGGGTCTCATCCTTGGAGACATCACTCAAGGAGGATTTTTAAAGTCATGATTTATAATTGCCTCTAAATATAATGCATTCCTTTCATCAAAAGAAATTTTTTACAGTTTTTATATTTTGTGATAATTAAGACAATGCCACTGAGACTTAACAAATAAGGGTATAGAATAGCCAGGTAAATATTCTAAAGAAGAAATGGCAATCTTTTTTAGTCAAGGAGAGTAATAAGTAAATTGACAATCCAGTATTCATTTTATAATTTTGAAATAGAGATTCTGCATTAGTAACTTTCATAAGAATATGTAGGGCTCAAGGAACTCAGGAACCATGTCTACATCTGGATTTCAATAGTCCTTCTTCTTAAGGCACAAGTACAAACTGCCAGGAGTTTCAATACCTGGTTTGTGGGTTCTCATCCTTACTCTGCCACTGCCTGGCAATGTAGCTCAGTAAATTATTGATGGTGGACCTTGGAAAATTATTTAGGTTTACTCATATGCAGAGTGAGGTGTTGGACATCAAAGATTCCCCTAACCCTAAAGTTTAGTATGACATTGCAACACAAGATTCACAAATGGCCTAACTACGAACACAACTGCTGGCCACAGAGCTAGTGCTCCATCCTATAGCAGTAGAGACATACCCCACTACTCATACCCTCCTCTACTGGTATCTTCACCATTAACAGCTTTGGTCACTCAAGTCCTTCCCCTGCACATAATTGCTGCAGGGCTCCCTGGCGTACTTGCCCCCTTCCTCATGGCCCTCCCATTATATTAATGATTTCATTTGTTAAGTGGCCCTTTGAAGCCCTTCCTAAAACCTAACCTTATTTGTAAATCTTCTTCTACAGAAAATATTGACTGCAAGTTCCAAATTATAACTTACAAATTAACTCCTGGGGCTCATACCTTTTGGAAAGCGTATATTTTAGCAATCTTATTTTGGAGCGTTACATAGTGGCTAAGAGGATAGCTTGTATGTAGCAGGGCTCTGGATCTAGGCTGCTTGGGTTTAAAAATGGGCTCTGCTACTTATAAGCTATGTGACCTTGGCAAGTTTTCTTTGCCTCCATTTCCCCATCTGTGAAATTGGAATTATTAACGTATCTACCTCATCAGTGTTTTGTTTTGTTTTGAGAATTTAGTTAATAAATGGAGAGCAATTAGAATAAGACCTGGCATACAATAAGTGCTAAATAAATATTAGATGTTATGCATTTTAAATGTTCGCAAAAGGGACAAATCTCTACACTGTGAAGATGTACCAGCATTTGGGAAACACACAAAAGTCATTTGGAACAAATTCTGATTTCAAACAAGTGAGGAAGAGTTTAGCAGTTTGGGTTGAAATTATGTGACTACATTAGATTAAGATTCATTTTCTCATTTGGCTTATTACAAGGTATGAATAATTTTATTGTCTTTTAAAGTGACAGCTTTCAAAATGATAGTATTTTTTAAAGATTATATATACAAAAAAATTAAATTACATTATGGTTATACCTTGTGCCTGACAATACACAGGTAACATCTTTATCCTTTGCTGCTCATTTATAAAAGTGGCACAGAAAACATGGATCTCCTTACCCTTAAAGGAATCTACCAGATGATATCTGTGAAGGATGTTTCTGGTTTTAGCAAAGAAATACTTCTCTTTCTGTTAAATAACTCTTGAATTCTTAGTCTCTCAGCTGAGATTGCTAAGAAGATGACATACAAAAGTAATCATGCAACTGTCAAAATTAAAACACATATTTAAGGCAAAAATTACACTGCATTCTGAAATTTTTGTTTTATCACATTCACTGTAAAAATTTATTGCACAATTTAGCACAGGTGGTTTATTCTGCAAAGCCATTCATATTTTGACACCTTATTAAATTTAAATTTAAATGCAAGCAATTTGAAAATCTCCAATACAGTTTTCTAGACTATAATAGGAAAAAAGAAAGGTTGATGTTTTAAACTTTCCTTTTATACCAACCTGAAGGTATATTTTACTTATCTATCTTTTTTAAAATTTGTATTTTGCACACATGTATACTTAGCTCTTTCTATATCCAGGCACTGTTCCAAGATCTTCACAATATTAACTCAATTTTTCCTTAAACCCCCCCTAGAAGGTTGATACTATTACTATGCCTATATGACAGATTAGAAACTTGTCGAAGGTCTCCATCAGGTAAGAGGTGAGCTGTGACTCAAATCCATATGGCACAAATAGTATTCTGATAGAAGTATTTAAGACAGATTATGTCACTTCAAGAAAATTTCTCCCTCCCTATTTCTTAAACCTTTGAAACCTGGGTCTCTTAACTTTATCAGGAATTTAATTTTAAAATAACCATATGTAATATTTATTTTCCAAATCATTAGGTCTGGAAAGATCCTCCTCAAGCATGTGGAGGGGTGGTGAGGTGGAGGATGTGGAGGAGGTAAAAACCCAGAAAATTCAGTGTAAGTCTGCACCTCATTGCTAAAGAATGAGGTCCTAAGAGCTGGAGGGCACTGGACAGAGAGGCCTGTTCTGCTTTGAAGAGTGAGGTCATGCTCAATGTTTTAAACTCATCAGTCGTACCTAAAAAAGGGATGTGGGTAAAAAAACCAAAAGACAAATTAGCAGCATTTTCAAAAGAAGTTAAATATGTCAGGCAGTAAAATGTCCTAATTCTGTCTTCAGGGAACGTATATCAAACCAGCTTGTAGGTAGTTCTGCAATCAGTGAAACTATCTGCAAGGAATACTCCACCTCCCATCCTTATTCCTACAACATGCCTGTTGAAGGAAATGTCGCAGTTAGTCAAACGCATGTGGAAATTTTCCCAGCATTACCTAATTGAAACATTGGGCCTACTTTTCTTTGAACAAAAAACAATTTGTTCTAACCTGCTGAAAGAAAGCACATCAATGGCTTTGACTAACGAGGACAATATAAATAGTCCAGATGATATATTGTGAAATGTCTTTGTGTTTTCAGGAGCACCATTACCTACATCTTATAACCATTTTCTGAGTCTGTGAGAAGAAAACAATGGCTAGGTACCCCTTTACCAATATTTATTTCTAAGGCATATATTAGATTTAGTGGCAATTTGCTTTGAGAAATATAACAATTGCTGATTCTTTGTGCTAATAGAGATAATTGAAGAATCACACATAATTCCCAAATATTGTATTGTTATATAGACATTAATTTATCATTAAAACTATAAATGAAACAATGTATGTACACAGTACAGTTTCTGGAACAAAGTAGGTGATCAATAAATTGAATTATAATCATGTATTTTTATGCCAGAAATGAAACTGGCTTATTATGTTTGTCACTGCTAGTGGTATTCTGCATCGGATTGTGAGTTATTGGGATAGGAATTTTTTACTGGGGCTTTTCATACCTCTGAATTGCATATAGCATTGGGTATGTATTTAATATATGTACATTAGTTCTTCAAACAAGGGGGTAAAAATTTGACCAGATATCCAAAGGGGTACATTGCTTTCTCCAAAAGGTTAAGAACCACTGGCCCAGAGGAATCACTTGCTTTAACTTATCCTATACAGAGCCAAACTTTGCCGTTGGATAAAGCCAAACATATCTTTTTCAAAAATCATGTTCTAGATTTGGTTTGGTTGTGGGAGGAGGACTTATAAAAATGCCTAACCTAGTACCAAAGATCTCTTCACTCTCTCACCACCATCCTCACTGTTCTGGTATGTACCTATGCTAGAGTTAGTTTGGACTTGAGAAATGGGGAAGAAAATGGAGAAAGAGAGACAAAAGATCTAGGGACCCTTAGAGAATCAAAGCCCACAAAGAAGTGGGCATTAGGGATGAAAGTTATCAAAAAGAGCCTCCTTCTGCTTCTCTTTTAGCCACAACCTCCCTCAAAGCTTCAAATGTCACATTGGAAATCTAGTTACTCGAACAGAATATTTTATTAAAAAACCTCTCAGCATTACTCTCTATTTCCCTGTCCAGTTCAGAAATCAGAAGACTAATTCTTAGAATGCCAAAACATAAACTTCAAGCAAACATGAGAGAATAGAGCAGAAGGTTGTACTAAGAGAAACTTCTCCGGATGCTGTCAGAAGCTAGGAAGGCCCAATTCTCCACCTCATTGTATTGGCTCTGCAGCTCTGACAGTAGTAAATGTTTGTTTCTTCTAGTAAAAGAAGCAGATGTGACTTGGAGAAACATGAAAAATATATGTGCTGAGCAAAAGTTTTTATTTAAATGATAATTTATCTGACCATAAGTGATACTAACTCAGGAGGTGAATGTTCAACATCACTCTTTTTCATCAACACAGAAAGATAATTCATATAAGTGCTAAAATAGATAATGAATTAAAGAACACATTGTTCTCATCTTTGCTTGCTTTTTAAGAAAACTGAATGTTAAACACAAATTCCCAAGCCTTGGATGTATATAAATGCTTACTGGCCACTGAGAAGGCCTATGCACTCAGAATGTCTGGGTGCACATACAGCTCACGGAACTAATATTTCACTTCCCTAGGTGCCACATTGGCTCTTGAGGAACACTGGTAAAGGCTCACTCAGTCCGTGAATACAGAACTTGAAACAACTGCAAAGATTAAGTGATTAAGTCAAGGGCACTCAACAAGACTCGAAAGAATGCCTACAGGCTGGGTCGTTGATAATGAAACGGAGGCCTTTGCTTTAGATCTGTCAAAGCGAAGTAGAAGAGTAGGACCAACTTCTCTGTTAGGCACAGTAGGTATAGTGCCTACAGCACACGATATTTTTAGGGGTCCATAAAAATGTCTGACTTTTCTTTCAAATTAGAAGGAAAAAAACCAAATTTTTCAGTCCAAGAAAATAGTCTCCGTATGTAATAGTAATGTAGTCTGCATATATAATATTAATATATTAGTCTTTGTATCAACACTGTCATAAAACATAATTTTGTTGTCTTTTGTTTTTATAGAATGAGGGGCTCACAAAGGCAAAAGTGACTAGGACCCAGGAATGTCAGGAATACAGCCTATGAAACAGCTCAGGTCACTCACCCTTGTTTCTAATTCCCAGGTAGTTCTGCCTGTCCTTTACAATTCCAGCATTCTTAGTATTTTTGAGTGCTACTTCTTCAGCTGTTTTCTCTCTTTCTTCCTCCTCCTTCTCCTTCTCTATATCCCTACAGGTAAACCCAAGAAAGGCATCTGGACAAAAATAGTTTGATGATGATGATGATGATGATGATGAAGATAATGCCAATTCAATATTGACTGAGCACGTAATCATGCAATAGGCTTGTGCTAAAACTTTACATTTATTATCTAACTGAATCCTCAGAATAGTTCTATAAGGTAGGTACTGTTACCAGTTCTATTTTTAAAGATAGGAAAACTGAGGCTTAGGAAGCTTAAATGCATTGCACTAGGACATACAGCCAATTAGGCTGGTGAGAAGCAGAGCTGGGACCTCAGCTCAGACTTCCTTGATAGCAGTGAAGGGTATGAGCTTGGGAATCCATGTCTTTTAACCACTAGGTTAGAAAAATGGCTGGAGATACTTTGCTAGGATGCAAAATCTGCTCTGATAAAATAATCACCACAGAGAAATCTGACCCTCATCCTGTTTATAGAGCCAGAGCAAAATCTTTAGCAATGGAAACACTCTCTTCTACATGTTAAAAAAAATAAATGCAGTATTCAATCACCACATTCAGTTATCTACTTAATTTTAACTGATTAAAGGCATAGAGATATCATAATAAGTCATTAAAGGTAGAAATCTTATACTTGAGGAGTCTGTTCATGATGCCTTTGAGAAATATCACCACAAACATAAAATACTTAATACAAAATATACATAAATATGAATAAATAAGTTTATTTATAAATAAATGTAAAATATTTAGCCTAAGACATAGTTTCCCCTGAGAAGGGTGTGGGGTGGGCAATAAAAAACATATACATCATCTTATCTGCTTGTTGTGAGGATTAAATGAGAACATGAAGGTGAGATGCTCTCACCTTGAGTTTCATTGAAGTATTGTCAAATTATCAACTCCACAATACATTCTTCTCACTATCATAAAGGGTACATAAAGTGTTTTTTTTTTTTAAGTTTTGAAAAAATATATTGTGGATGTTGTTGGTAGAAACAATAAAGTAGTGAATTATGTTAATAGTGAAAATGATTAACCAGAAATTGCTCTAATGGATCATCAAGCATCACATTAAAGAAAGCCTGTGCACTGGAAAACATTTTAATGATTAGTAGCATAATAGTATTCTGGCTAAGGAGAATTCTAATATGTAAAATATCTGAACCTGATTTAAATACTGGACACCAATAACATAGTCAGAAGTTAGGATAATGTGACATAATAAGAAATATATATTTAATATTTAGTCTGTGCCCCTGGTTCCTGACACAGAGCTCCTAAAACTCTCGTAATTTCCTGAAAGATAGGGGTGCTAGGAGCATCTTTTGTTCTAATATTTGATCTTTGACCCCTGTTCCTGACACACAGCTCCTAAATCCATTAGAATTTCCTGGGTGACAGGAGCATCTTTTGTTTTAATGGGGCCAGTCTTGGTGAGCTCCTGGAGAGCTTCAAGATGGGACTGGTCACCAGAAAGACCAAGGCATGATTAGAAGCTTGGAAACTTTTGGCCTTACCCCTCATCCTCTGGGGAGCATAAATGAGCTGGAGATTAAGGTAACAGCCAATCATGCTTACATAATGAAGCCTTCATATACATCCCTAAACTATGGGGTTCAGAGAGCTTCTGGGTTGGTGAACACACAGAAAAGCTGGGAGGGGGGCATTGGAACTCTGTGCCCCTTCCCCGTTCCTCGCCCTAGGCATCTCTGTCACATGGCTGTTCCCAAGTAGTACTCTTTATAATAAACTGGTAAAGTTAAGTAAATGTTTCCTTGAGTTTAGTGAGCCATTCTAGCAAATTATCGAACCCAAAGAGGGGGTCATGGGAACCACTGATTTATAGCCAGTTGGTCAGAAGAACAGGTCATACTTGGGACTGGCATGTGAAGTGGGAGCAGTCTTGTCGGATTAAGTCCTGGGGTTTTCGCTAACTCCAGGTAGTTAGTGTCATAACTGAATTGTAGGACTCACAGCTGGTGTCCAGGAAGTCGGAGAATTGTTTAATGTGAAGGAAAAACCTGCACGTTTGGTATCAGAAGTGTTGTGAGTATAGAAGCATTATGTGTGTAGAAGAAAAATAGTTTTTCCTCTAGATATGTACAGTGTATAGTAAGATATTAGACATTATCTAGCTCTAAAGCTTTCCTAACAGATATACTATGAAGGGAAGACTCTGTTTAAACATTTCCCACCAAAATAAAGATTATGAAGACCTCAGAATTTTTCAAGGATTCCAGAACATTATAAAAATTATCCTTGTATGTGACCATGGAAACAAATTCTAGTTAATTTAGTTTTAACAAGTTGCATTCTGACTGAATGAGAGTTTCCCAAATAGGTCAATTACATTGTAAGTACAATGAGGGTTTCAGATTCTACGTATATACAGTAATAATTAAGGCGATCGATTTGAAGTTAGCAAGGTCAGTATTCAAATCCCACCTCTTCCATTAATTATATATAATTATATATAGGAAGCTTTGACAAAGTCTCTAACCTTTCTAAAGCCTAGTTTCTCCATGTGTTAAAAAAAAAAGAGCGGGGGATAAAAAATCACCTATGTTCAAGGTTGTGGTAAACATTACATAAGAAGGTAAAGTGCTTAACATAACGCCTGGCACATAATAAGAGTTCTGTAAATGTCACATTACTACCTCTATTACCACTGCTGCTGCTGTTGGTGCTATTGCATTCTGCTACAGCACATAGCATATTTCTAAGAACAAAGTGCACAGCAGGTACTTCATAACCAGTTACTGGCTGAGAGCATTTCACTACAGCACAGATTATATTGTTGAAAAATTAAGTCACATTCCTCTAGTAGATTGAAGTAGGCAAGGTAACTAATAACCACTAAAATGGGTATTTAATTCATATTACAACTTTGGACATTAACAGGTTTTCATTAAATAATTATTGATAGATGCACGTCTGTTCTCTTATTATGGATATCTGCTAAGATATTAGGCGACTATTACTTGAACTGTTTCATAACAGTTCTCTGTGGTGTTGGAAGGGTACAAAAAGTAAATGAGAGAGTTATAAAGCATTTCCAAATGCTATAACTGGAATCATTCACACATCATTTAATATCTTTGCATCTAGATGGCTAATTAATTTTTTAAAAGAAAGCAGAAAGTGCCAATTTTACATGTGTAGCTGAATGCTGGGCAAATCTTTTAAAAAAATTACTATTTTCTCTTTCCTTGGTATTTTCCCTTTGTGAATTATAATCCATTTAAAAATGAAAGCTGTTTCTAACAAATAGGTCCATGAAGCATAGTCTCCTAAGTTTCTACTATGTGACCTTCCTGTAGCTTTTTATTTATGGCTCTATTCTGGCACAACACTTTGGGGGTAAAATGTATACAAGACCATAGATCATCTATAAAGTCAACTTCTGTGGATGTTATATTGTTATCCGTGTCAAAAAATTTTGATTTGAAAATGGATAGTAAAAGAAATATTTCCCTATATGTATTCTAATTTCCTTAGAACATAAATATATTTTATTAATTCATAAACATGACATATTACTGCCACAATAATATTTTATTACTTTGCAATTCTTTCTTCCTAACAGCAAAACATTATACTACTTATGGGTAAATCAAAATGAAATAACAATATGACTATGTTATATGATGTTTTTATGTTTCATTAAGAATCATGTTTTCCATAATTGAATGCATATTTCTGATTATAATAATTACATTGGACAGAAAAAAATGGCAGATTAATGAGTAGAATAAAGAGCTGTCAGAAGAGTATCACTGTCTATAAAAATTATTAAAATTACAAGGATGAAAAAGATAAGAATGGGTGTCCAAAAAACAACACTGAAAGATTACTTCTAAATTATTCACACTTCTAGTAAACATACAGGACGGTAGAAAAGCAGAAACTCTTATTTGTCTAAATTAGTGGTTCTCAATCAGAGTTGACTTTGTCCCTCAGGGGACATTTGGCAATATCTAGAGACATTTTTTATTGCCACATCTTGGGAAGGGGGTCTACAATAGGAATCTAGTGGACAGAGGCCAGGAGTGCTGTTAAACATCTCACAATGCATAGGATAACTTCCCAGAACAAAGAATTATTCAGTTCCAAATATCAGTAGTACTGAGATTGAGACACTCTGGCCTCAATCTGGTTATTTTATTTCAGTTATGTAAATTAGCTCTTTCTCTTTCACTGGTAATAACTACACTAAGAATCGGCTCTGTGGCAACCACACACAAATTCCAATTAGCATAAGAATAATTGGAATATAGGTATCGAATAAACTCAAATAGAGTTCATTACGGCTAAGTAGGTACTTAACAATGTTTGATAGTATAAATGATACAAAATATCTATTAACAAATTAATTAAATTACCTTATTATTTACCAAAATGTCATAGTAATTAATTTTTTAATTTACTGGTATGCTTTTATCTTTGCTTTCTCTCCCCTGTAAGTCTTCTGGTGGAGAGGTAAAATGAATAGTTGATGCCCAGAAGGTAAGAGAACGGGGAGAGAGAAATTAGGGGGCTCGGTTAATCTTAAATTGGATTTTCCTTCTTTGGTCATTTGAAGTTGGATGGCCTTTTGTGTTTGCTATGGTCTGAATGTCCCCTAAAATTCATATGTTGAAACTTAATCCCCATTGTGGTGGTATTAAGAGGTGGGGCCTTTTTAGGACATGATTAAATCATAAGGGTTCTGCCCTCATGTATGCATTAGTGCCTTATAAAAATGCTAGAGGGAACTAGCTTAGACTCTTTTGTTGCTCTTCAAGTCTTCCCCAAGCATTTTTTCCTCTTGCTTTTTTTGCTCCTTCCATCATGTGTGGATGCAGCAAGAAGACCCTTACCAGACACCAAATGCTGGCACCTCGATTTTGGACTTCCCAACCTCCAGAACTATAAGAAATACATATGTGTTCTTTATGAATTACTCAGTCTTACATATTTTGTTATAGCAGCACAAATGGACTAAGAAAATGTTTACTTAAAATTTAATAATGGAGTCTATTAGACCAAATCTAATTAGAAATGTAAGAAGAAATTGTAATTTTTTCCCCTTAACTAATAAATGAAATATAAGTAAAGTTTAATTCATTTTCTTTTAGGTTCATTGTATAGACTTTGGGGATTCAAATAGAACAGCCTGTCATTTAATCTGCAATAGTTTGAGTCCAGACTTCAGCCCTAAGAATATAATAAGGGCACTATGGTTGTTGACAGAAAAGAAAAAGAACGGTTTGGAAAACTGAAAGTTTGTAAGTCTCATGATGTATATCTGCCTAGCTATTACTGTAATTTGGAAATCTCAAATACTTGAAAATTGATAGGAGATTGGAAATTTTATCCCTCATTCTTTCTTTGTATTATAACTTTTGTCATGGTATCAGCTTGCAGAGATACCTAAAGACCCTAATGAGATTAAACATAAAAGAGAAATAAGAGAAAGGTCTTTGGATCAGAATTTTAAGTGGAGTTTATGGTGAGAAAATTCTACCTTTGCTGTTGACTTTTCCCAGTTCATGAGGCCACTCATGCCTAGTTAAGGGTCTAAAGCAATTCACATTATTCATGCCACATTTATCTCTTCCCTCATTTGACACTTTCTAAAAAGTACTAGTGCTTATTAAACACTTTTCCGTGTTATAAAATACAGTACTTATTGTGGGACCACACATAAACTTTAAATTAAGACCTTCTGGAAAGGATTCTTATAAATGACTAACATACTTTTCTGCAATCATCTGTAGGATTCAGCCCACAAGAATTTTCTAATATCTTTCTTGATGTTATAGTAACAAATTTCTAATATAATCTATTCTCTAAGGTCATTGCATGATAATTAACTTGTTTCTGATCAATATAATATTGGAGAAGAGACGAATGTCATGGAAGATAACAATACATACTTTCCCACTAATGCTTTTCTCTTACTTTGTTGAGGTATAATTTATATGCAGTATACATAATTTATATATATGCAAATATATGTGCATATTTTATATATTACATAATTTATATAAAGTATTGCACAAATCTTAAGTGCACAGTTTATTAAATTTTTATATCTCTACACAACATCTGGTTTTATATGTAATCACCATCCAGATCAAGAAATAGAACATTTGCCCAAAAAGTTTCCTCATGCTTTCCTCTAAAGTTACCAATACCTTCTGGGTAACCACTATTTTGATTTCTATCATCATAGATTAGTTTTGCTTGTTCTTCAACTTCATATGAATGAAATACAGTATATCTTTATATGTCTGGCCTGTTTTTATCAACATAAGGTTTTGAAGATTCTTCCATGTTTGTGTGTATCAGTAATTTATTTATTTTCAAATGTCTCATAAGTATTGGATTTATTTCCTTTCTCTTTTAATTGCTTTAGGATTTTAGCTACTATGAATAAAATTGATATGAAGGCTTTTTTTAAATGTGTCTTTTGATGGGCAGACATATGCTTCATTTTTCTTGGGTGTATAGCTAGGAGGACAGCTGAATCACAGAAAATATCTATCTATCTATATAGATATTTATTTATTTATTTATTTAGCTTTAATGGATATTGCCAAAGTTCTCCAAAGTCAAACATTTCACACTTCTACCAGCAATGTATGAACGAAAACTTGCTCCAACAAAAAGGTGAGAACATTTAGCTTGGAAATAATTATATATACACAAGCTACACATATACACAAAAACACAGGTTCCTCTAGGTTTTTGTTCATTTTTTTAAAGATATTTCATGTGCTCTATTTTTTGTTTTCCAGTTCAGAAAAAGACTGAGACACAGCAATCCAAATAAAGCAAACTAAAAAGTGGAAAATTGAGAGGAATATAGTGTGAAGCCTTCTCCATAGTCTAGACCAGTGTTTCCTCAACTGCATTACACACAAAAGAAATATTAATAGATATTCTATTAAAACACCTTCAAATAAGTTCACTATATATTTGTAACACTACAAAGGGATTACCATTTAAATTAGTATATTAAAGGTTCAGAGAAGTCCTACAGCAAAAAAAAAAAAACCTTCCTAATTTTGTTTAACTCATTGCTTTATAAACCTATTTGACCATGGAACCCTACTCTATTATTTTTTTTAGTACACCTTAATAACTTTCAGAATAATTTTTTTATCTTACTTTGAACCAATCTTTAGACCAATGTGAAATTCCCTTTGATTTAGTGGTAATTCATGTATTAGAGATATGCGTTTCCTTGAAAATTAAAAATCTTAGGGATGGGTATGCTTATGAAATAATATTAAGCTCTTGGAAATAGATGAGATAGTAGTGGTGGTGGTGGGCTGGGGGGAATACCGTGCCTGGCCATTAAATTTATAAAAAACATGATATTCATACTACCCACCAAAGCCCAGTTGGCCATACCTATCTTTTACTAACTCTCTGTGCTACAAAGCTCCCAGTAGCATCTAATTTGACATGACATATCTGCAGGTACACTTTGTGAGTGGATTAGTGGATATATGATAAGAATACCAATTACTACTTCCCTGGAATCACCTGTAATGAGGGTATATGATGTGAGGAAATGTGGAAGGTTATCCATTACAATCCTTAAAAACAGAAAAAACAGGGGAGAACTGCCAAAGAAGACAAAGTCTCAGGGTAACTTTCACTCTTCTCCAAAATCAACAAGGCAACAAAATGGTATGTGTTGCTCACAAGAGAAACTACAGGCTTACAGAATGATTAAGGTATGGAAAGCGAATGACAAATATATCTATCCCAAACCAATCTAGTTTCATTTATCCAGTATCCCTTCTATAAAATAGTTTCATAAATTTTCTTTTCATTCCTTAAAATAAATTCCACTAAATCTAGTTTAAGATTTCAAAAGTAGATCCAGGGATAAATCCAAGAAAAACAGCACAATTTAAAGGGGAAATGTGAAACCAATTTCACAACTAAGTGTGAGTACTCAGACATTTTTTCAAATATTAACCACAATAAATCCACTGAATACAATGAGTGCAGGGAGTAGCTACCGTACTAAAAAGAAAACCGCTCGCAATGAGGTGCCTTAAACACCTGGCTGGGACACTTGGCTCCTTTGAAATGAGAACACAGTTTAGATTTAAAAGCACATAATTTCTTGTAATAATTTCCTTTTGGAATTTTTCACCTGGGTTAACAGATCATTCCCAATTCAACCCAAGTGCAAATGTAAAATCCACTTACCTGCACAAAACCACATGCTGTGAAGTGCTCAAACAAGGGCAGACTTGGGCGGTCTTCTCTATAGATGGTGACTTTGTAAGTGATCAGGGTCTCACTCTGTGCTAGAGATTCATCCACCACAAATATTGAGATTTTGTTCATTCCCAAGCCTAGAGGGTAGTTGGCAAAGCTAGAGAGAGAAAGAGAGAGAAAAAGAATGAATAGGGGAAATTTTGGGCCCAAACTGATTCATACATCAATATTCACTAAATACCTACTATTTGCATAAAAACAAGTAAGGTCTGTACAATTTCATAAGAAACCTAAAATATGAAAAAAAATTAAATCTCTGTTTCACAGTACTTTGCTATGCCAAGAGTCATCTTGCAGAGCAAGGCATGTCCCTCTAACTACAGGGAAGGAAACTAATATTTATTAACCACCTTTTGTCCGGGTTATATATTATCTCACTTAATACAGCAACTGTGATAGTCCCTATTTTAAATATAGAGACCATGACATAGAATTGGTAAACAAATTGCCCACAGTCAGATAGAAGAGTCAAGGTTGGAACCGAGATTGGTCTGACTTGATGCCCCTTTTCTTTCTACTAGACTCTCTTGGTTCCCAGGGAGGCCAAGTCTATTTCCTTCCCTATAGCATGGAACCATGAGTATCTTCTTTGCTATGGATATGGCATGTAATAAGGTTCTATCTTCTGTTCAAAATTACAAACAAAAGAGTTGGTTACTTTCAAAAGAATCAACAGAAAAAAATCCCAGTGAGACTAGGAAAGTTGGTACAATGTCCACAAATTGTTGCCGACATGTTTAAGCAATCAAGTTTTGAATATTCAAAAACTTTAACACTTCAATAATCTAAAAACATGAAGACAATGATAAGCGAATTTTTTCCTTGATGGGTGCTCTCAATTATTTGACCAAGATTCTCTCTTGTTACAACATTGTTACAAAGATGAGTTACTAAGATTGCTAACAGATCAGTAGAGCACCAATGTGTTCAATTAAACCACATAACACCTGAGAAGGGGAAATTTCACACACTGGCAATCTCTAAATTGATCTCATGAATCGGCTTTTCTGAACCACTTTCAAAGGTTGTACCAAATGTCTGCTTCCCGGCATGCTGTCTTAACTAAGCTGCAGTCAGCATCCCCATACCTCGGCCCTGCCTGCTCATGTAGGTGCACCTTGCACTGACACTTAGAAGTCTCCACTCCAATTGACACTGTTACCACATCAAATGGGACTTCAGCATAATAATCTTTGATCTGCAGATTAAACTCAGGATTTAGTTCCAAATGCGGATGTGTGAAGATCTGCTTGATAAGACATGGTGTGTTTTTATCTGTTTTAAAAAAAACACAAAAATAAAGACGAAGAAAAGACAACTGTGAAATGGATAAGTATTTTTAAGTCATATATGATTAAGGTGTTTTTGTTTCTAATTCCTTTGAATAACTTCAGTGATCACTGCTGACTGTCCATTCAGCACTCTGATCATAGTTGATTTGTGACTTCAGGTGGATTTTCAATTTGTCAAATTTTGTAGCATTTGCCTCATATAACAGCTGTTGACTTTAGTTGGTGTTATACAGATGGAATTTTTTGCTCAGCCCTTAAAGTTTAAAGGCACTGAAGGTGGGAAAAATGCCTCTCCTGTGGATTGAAAACATTTTCATGATATTTATTGCATATATCCAGCAACTGTATAAATGGGGGTGATAGCTCTGTGGGGTGGTGGCAGAGGGAACTAGCAGAAAATGAGGAAAATTGCTCAATGGGAAGTGTCATTAAACTTCCATTTGATTGATATATCTTATAGGCAGTAGGGTGGGGCAAAGAATGCAAACTCTAATATTATACCAAATAGTCAGATACAAAAACAACAAAAAGGGCACTGTGAGACCCCTCCCTTCCCAGGCCACCTCAAGCTGGAAATGTACCATGACATATAATAAGGAAATACTAGGCTGGGCACAGTGGCTCATGCCTGTAATCCTAGCATTCTGGGAGGATGAGGCAGGAGGTCACTTGAGCTCAGTATTTCGAGACCAGCCTGGGGAAGAGCGAGATCCCGTTTATACTAAAAATAGAAAAAATTAGCCGGGTATCTTGGCGCACACCTGTAGTCCCAGCTACTCAGCAGGCTGAGGCAGGAGAATCACTTGAGCCCAGGAGTTTGAGGTTGTTGTGGGCTATGATGATGCCCACTGCACCCTAGCCAGGGTGACAGAGCAAGACTGTGTCTCAAAACAAAAACAAAAACAAAAACAAAAGAAAGGAAGGAAATACTATAATCTGCTCAATCCTGTTATAGAACCTAGAATATTACATTGATTCTAAGGCATTAAAAAAAATCTTTCTCTTTGGTAGCCCAATATTTACAGCTGTATCTTGGTGATAAAAAAGAAAAATAGCTTTAGAAGTATATACACCAACCACTGTTAAATTATATTCAATGTTAATGTTTAGAATAAACAAATTAACCAAAAGCTTAACAAAATGTTTTTCAAAGAAATATCCACAAGTATTTTGTACCATCAGTACTTTTCAATAATCAACAAAATCTCAACAAAGATAAACATAGAAAATTCTATAGAAATCAGTAAAATCAAAGTATCCTTGCAGTGATGTTTAATAACATAGCAACAAAAAGGATAACCCAGAATTCAATACAGGAAGCTAGAAAGCTGAATTTAGAGAAAGGAGATTATTCTACCAACTGTTGTCTCTTCCTCTACTTTTATACAGCTATAATAATGATTTTTCTGATATTAAATCTGATGATTTGTCTTCAGTTTTTTAGTGGTTTCTCATCACTTTCAGAGTCAAATCCAAGCTCCTAGCAGGGCAGACAAGGCATTTCACAAGTCTTTTCTTGTCTTGCTCCCCAGTTGCATCTCCCATCATGTTCTGAACTTTATGCTTCAATAGGATCAAAATTTTTATATTTCTTTGATGGACATGAAGATGCACCACCACATCCATGGCAATGGATAACACCAAACACATTGATGCTTTATTCTAGTTCTGAGGACTAGGGTCTCAGTATAGTTCTCATTATGCACTAAAACAATTAAAATGAAAAAAAACCCTAAATACTTCTGACCCACACTCTATGTAGTTTTCTCAGGCTATGGAAGGAAAAAAGTCATTCAGGTATAAATTAAGAGTAATAATACAATAGATATATTGTAATTTCATTTTAGGGAAAAGTCTTTAAAAAAAACAACTAGTCAATTTGGTTAAACAACTCAGTGAATCAGGTAAACTATCTGTGCTTAATTAATTTTACTTGTTACTTGACTTAAAAGTCAACCAAAGATTTTATCTGGCTGGTACTTGTAGGTGGACTGCATCTATAATTTCAATGATCATACAAGCTCCTGAAATTTTCTTATAATAAAAAAGAAACAATAAAAGAACAAGGGCAGTAATTGTCTTATCCAAACTCATCCTGAAGAGGACCATAGTTTTCAATTCAAATTCAACCATTTATTAACAAAACAATCATTTTTTCATCAAAGTTTTTTTTACCAACATTTTCTATGTTCAAGGCACTGACATAAGCCTAGTAAAAATAGGATATTATTAGTTATGAGGTTTGATTCAAATAGATGCTGCAAATCCAACATAATGCTAAACAAACTGGAGTTGGGATATGAAGAGGGACTATAAATACTTGCATTATACTTTCATGCTCAGAACTAGCTAAATGAATAAAAAAGTGGTAGAACATTTTTCAAAATAAAATATAGAAGATGTACTTTAACTTAATAGGATATATTTTCTATAAAGATTCACTGAGAGTTAATTTCCCTGCAGTTTACACTTTCACTTAATAGTCACAATTTTCGGTGGGGCTTGCCCCCATTGTAAACTGAAACTCAGCCCTAGATGAGATGAAATAAATGTATAATCATTCTCTTAAGCAAGATTTTAGCATGTGCTTATTTTTGGTTTCATCAGAAACTCTCCACCTCTGGCTTGAGCACTATATGCTAAACCCCTGTTTGAAAGCTGATTTAGTTCTGACATCACCTTCAACTGAATCACCAGTGTTGCTGCCTACGAACACCTGGTGTTTCCTTGGCATCCTCCCCAACCCAGTCCCAACTTGTCTCAGGCCAGCTTACCTTAGATCTATGGAGAACCAGCGTGAGGTATGGTGGTAGCAGGCTGCTTAACCTATTTGGCAAGTATATATGGGAAAGCTGTTTGAAGTTTTGGTTGCTTTTAATGGATTTCTTTCAACCGCAGAATTTTATTGCCCTCTTGAGGGATAATCATAACTCATATTAAACACGAGAACAGCCTAGACTCTTAAAGATAATCCCACCTGTTCTGAGACATCATCAAGTTATTTTTTAAATCTTATATCATACCATAAAAGTAGGAAGATTAATTATGAAGATCCAGGTAGGACTAGTTTTTGTCAACATAAAAACATGAACAAAGTTGAAGAGCTTATGTGACATGTTGATATTGTCTACACCATGTTACCTGAGAACTGAAAAATGAGGTCATCTAATGCAATCCTTTCATTTTCCAAATGAGAAAATAGAAGCCCACAGAGGTGAAGTGGCTTTCCTGACGCTGCATCTAGCCCAGGAACTGGCACAGAGTAGACTCAACAAATATTCATTCTAACTTTGCTCCTACTTTTCTCACTAGCCCTTTCCCCACCACACTCTAGGAAACAGTCTCCCAGAAGAATAGAGTAGCATGTGTTTTTCTAGGGGTGGGAGATTGGGTGGTGAGTGTGGGGAGGGAAGTGCATAAGTAGTTATACCTGTTATCTTTTCCCTATTAGTAATACTTTATTCAAAATGCTATTTTCTTTAATTGGGTATATTTGTTAATTCTATTAAACTATATAATTAATAACTTCTCAGTCTACCATGATTTTAATGACAATGTTTAAACATCATGAATGAATTAAATTGTATTTTAGAAGATACAAATTAGATTTTATTAAATTAGAAGACTTCCATTTATATTACTAATAAATTAAACCTAAGTCCATACATTTTATTTTTTCAACTTTAATGTTTTACTGGAATTGATTTTTATATGTGAAAACCTATATTTTCTAAGTGCATGTTTCAGCACCAAATATATGCATATATATTTTTAAAAAATATACATTGTCAAAAAACAAACTTGCTATGTAGAACTCTTATTTTTCTATAATATTTTATAGTATATTAAGAAAATTCAAGAGCTTTGAACAAAGAATCTGAAGATTCAGCTTCATGATCCATCCCAGGAATTTAATAGACTTGTGACCTTGGAAAAGTCAGTTAGACTCTCTAGAATGATGTATTTGCAAGACCACTGTAATAATACGACCAGAATAAAGAAACTTATTTTTAAATTTAAAGTTTATGTAGATTTAAAATGTATATATTTTTCCTTATTATGCCTTGGTTAAAAAAATCATGAATTTTAAGAAAATAAATTGAAAAGTGGCATAAAAACTCTCAACTGTTATAAAGAAAATTCTGCTCAAGTACAATCCATTATAGAAACAATCTGGGAGGGAAAAAAATCACTGCAGGGTGGTGAGACCCCTAAGATCAATGTAGAAAGCCGATGATCAACGCTCTTCCACTCAAGGGGCCTCCAAGGCAATGTGTCAGAATGCCTGGAGCCCCTCAAAGTGAGTATGGAAGTTGCTGGCCTTCAAACAAACAAGCACATTTCATGTTCAAAAATAGAAAATTAAAAATGTGCTCCTTATACAAAAAGTGATAGATACTGACTCAATCAGAAATTGAATAATTTCTGAAAATTTACTTAAAACAAATTAGCAGCCTGAAGATACCCAAATATGATAAAATGATGATTTTTTTTCCAAGCAGGGCTGTACCTAACAGTTAATTACACTGCTGAAACACTTGAATCTCAACTCACCATTGTTGCAATGTGTTTCTTCATTTTCATTCACAATTTGTGGAACTACAGCTAAAGAAAGAAATGTAAATTTAAAATAAAAATTATTAATCAAAATTTTAAAATACACATTCAGTTATGTCAAACATGAGATAATTTAATAAAATACATTTTATTACTTAACTTTTATTACACCAGTAAGCACTTCTAAGTGAAACCGAGAACTACAATAAAACAAAATAAATTATTTGATTCAAAGCTCAGAATAATTATTTCAAATAGAAAAATATTCAGGGAGAAAATGAATGGTGTAAATGCCATCCTCTGCCCAAAGGTGATCTATTGAGGTTTCTTCTAGTTATATAATCCTATGACTATAATATGCCAAATCATTAGAATTACAGAAATTCCACCCGCTTGGTTCCACTAATATTTACTTCAAGTTTCTGAATTCAACTAAACGTCTATTAATACATATTTAGGGAAGAAATGAATGAATAAAAACACCCCTAAGTGCTTAAATCATTCATTCAAAGATAAAAAACAGTAGAGAGAGAAAGGCAGTTTCTCATCAGTTGTTCACTAGGCCTACTGAGTCATTCTAGTCAATCAGTGATTCTCAACTCCAGCATGTCTCAGAATCATCTGAAGGGCTTGTTGAAATACAAATTCTAATTTAGTAAATCTGAATTTCCAAGTTTCCCAGGTGATGCTGCTGCTGCTGGATGTTGGGAGGCACATGTTGAGAACCACTGTATTGGACTAACTCCTGATTTGTAATAGGAAAACTTTGATCTTTTTAAAAAATTATAGACATATGAGTGGGTACTTCTTTTCATGATTTTCTTCTTAAAATGAGGAACACAAAGCTCAGATGTTCTTCAGAAGGGAAAAAATGAGAAAATAGAGATAAACCAAAGAGGGAAAATCAAAATCACCATGAATTTTCCTTGAGCTTCATCTCATAGTAGCCAATTGCTATGTTTAACAATATATCATTAACATCTTTCATGTCATAAATATTTTTCCATGATATAAGAATGGCTTTATAGCATTTTAGTGGATGGCTATAGCTTAATTTATGTGTTTAGTCCACTTTTATTGCAATAGTAATAGTTTCTATTTTTTTCATTTATTAATAATTTATAATTAAATTTTTGTACATATTCTTAATTATTTCCTTAAAATAAATATCTAGAAGTGGAAATTTCTGGTCTATAAGAATAACTTTTAAAGCTTTTCTAATATGTTGTTAAATGGTCCTTTAATAAAGGTTGTTTTAATTTATACAACCAACAGCACTATGAGAATACTCATTTTCCTACACTCTCCCCAACTCTGCTATCTTCTTCTTTAAAGTTTTATTTTATTTTAAATTGACACATAATAACTGTATATATTTATGGGGTATATTGTGATGTTTTGATACATATATGCATTGTGTAATGATCAAATCTGAGTAATTAGCATATCTATCACCTCAAACATTTATCATTTCTTTGTGAGATCATTCAAAATCCTCTTGTTAACAATAGTCACCCTACTGTGTAATAGAACCCCAGAATTTATTCCTCCTATCTAACTATAACCAACTTCTACCACCCCCCTCCTCTCCTCCCCCACCCTCCCCACCCCAGCCTCTAGTAACCAGTATTCTACTCTCATAGAGTAGAATATCCACTCTCTACTTCTGTGAAATCAATTTTTTTTAGCTTCCACATAAGTGAGACCATGCAGTATTTGTCTTTCTGTGTCTGGCTTATTTCACTTAACACAATATCCTCCAGGTTTATCCATGTCGCAAATGACAGGATTTCATTCTTTTTGTGGCTGAACGGTATTCCATTGTGTATACATACTACATTTTCTTTATCCATTCATCCAATGATGGACACTTAGGTTGATATCTTGGCTATTGCATATAGTGCTGCAGTTAATGTGGGAGTACAGATATCTCTTTGACATACTATTAATAATTTCATATTCTTTGGATATATACCCAATAGTGGGATTGCTGGATCCCCAGCTCTATTATCTTTAAGAAGAAAAATCTTTCCAAATTTGAGGGAAAATAGCATTTCTTTGTTTAATTTTCATTTTTGGTTGCTAATGAAGCTAAACATTTTATATATAATTTTTTGGCCAGGCAATATTTATTTTTATGTTGGAATAAGTGGGAATATATCCTTTTACCTTTTTTATTTTCTATTGCATCAAATGGCACTTGTGGTTTTTCAATGTTCTCATCCTCTGAGAAAGAATCCCTGCAAATGCAATGCCAAACAGCTCTGGATTAACGAAATGAACAAAATACATGGAAATTACATCTAACACACTATCTTTTCTTCTGTATGGGCACAGTTATTTTGATGAACACAAAGAAACACTTTCTGGATTTCATTTCTCAAAACTGGCAATCTAGCCTCAAATGAGGTGGGTGGAAATCTCATCATCTCTAATCAGTAGAAGCACATTTGAAGAAAACCAGGGCAAAAAGTCACTCTTCAGTCCAAAACTGAAGAATCTTGGATAACCTGGGTCCAAAAGAAATGTTTTAAGAACACACATTCTCTTTGGAATCCGTTTGGCTACAGTTACAAAGTTTTGTATCGAGAAGCCTTTTAAACTCTGGGCACAGCCTGAGAAGAAAATACATCTAATTGAAGAAATATAAGTGTACTATACTGACAGTGACCTATGTTTTGCTAAGGCTTCTATCCTTAAACTCTGATTAACATTAGTGAATGGTAAGGATTAGTTATATCCTGGTGTGTTCACCTCATTTTCTCTGTTGTATAACTAACTAAATGCTTGGCCAGATTACCCTTTAAATCCTTAAATTTGGGACCAAAATAATCTAAATTGCAGACAGAAAAATTGCTGGTCCTGATGATGGAGAATACCAGACACGGTGGCCTGTGAGCCCCTGACATGACTTTCCTGTGCTGCTGCAAATCTTCATTTCCACCCCAGCAAAATGGCAATAACAATACTTGCCTTACTTCACAGGGATGCTATGAAAATTATTAATAAATAAAATTTTCTTTGTTAAATAACATTTTATAAATATTTATTGTCCCAGATATTGTGCTGGGCACTATAATAGAGAAGAGATAAATAAAGCATATTCAATTTCTTCAAAATATAAACATCAGATAGGAAATTAAGAAGATTCAAGGAATTAAAAATACTGTCAACGTTGGAAGGTGTGATAATTTTATTTCAGTTTTATTTTTAAAAGTCTTTATTCTAGATGAATCTTGCAAAAGATACAACCCTAAAATGTACAGAAACTGAATTCTGGAACCGTTACTATCTTAATGGGATGAGAAACTTTGTATGTTAAGGCATCCTGCAGTGATTTCCTGTGTAACTTTGTGAATAAATTATTTGTTTCAAATCCAGGTGGATTTTCATGGAAAGCAGTTCCTTACAGCAAACTACACATGCAACTTTATTTCCAGTAAAGTAAAAATCAGCACATGGTACACAAACTTTGATTTCAAGATTTTCATTCTGTTCATATTTATACTAATTGTGTTGAGATCTCTGGATTCTGAACCTCAGGGCACACACATGACTGTTACCTACTACTGTCATGCTTTTCTGACTTTCTCTTTCCTCATTTTGTTGCTACAAGCAGATGATCTTTATTTAAAAGGAAAGATGAAGTCATTGAACCCCACAGGTAGTGTAGGAATGTAAAATTGACGTTTTCTGTAGAAAAAACTGGAGGTGACCACTGTGAAGGCAAGGGCAATGATGACCTCCCCATCTGCATGATGGAAGAAAGCACTGAACCAAGTGAGAAGGCCCAGGGTTCTCGTCCCAATTCTTTCTATTAGATGTTCAGCTTAAGGAAATTACTCATCTTCTTAGCATCTCAGTTTCCTCATCTGGAAAATGTGTATAATATGCATCTTCCTTGCAATATGGCATAAATGATAATTAAATGTACTCACTGGTAAATTTAGAGAAATTAGAATTAAGTATTTTTTCTTGAAATGAAAATGAAAATTAGCAATATACTAATTGCTTTTTGACAAACACCTAAAGTTTACTTGTCTCAGTGTTAAGTTAGATCTTTGAAACTTGTCTTCCTTTTCCTATAAAGAAAAAAATATTACCCCCACTATAGAAGCTAAAATGATCTCTGAATGGTATAGAAACATGAAAAGGAAAGTATACTGACATTTACTACCTACCTGAGCTACAGCATACCAGACACCACGCAACACATGGATGTTATTTTGTGTAATCCTTCTGAAAAAATATGGTAGATAGTATAATCTATATTTTACAGATAAAGAAACTGAGTCTCAGAGGAGTCAACACCTTGCCTTAATAAACTCTAAAATTGGGATTTTTGAATCCAACTTTGTATGGTTCAAAAAAGTCCTGACTCTTTCTAACTGTACTTAACATTGACCATTACTAAATTTTCCTGTGGGAAGGGGATTCAATCTTCTAAATTTAAGATCAGTAGATTGTTTAACCTTACAACATATGTGAGGCTTGAGAAAACTTTGCTGGAGGACAAACTTTCCAAAGCTTTAATATCTCAAGGGAACTTCCTCAAAGTTAAAAACAATACTTAAATGGGCTCCTTGGGAAATCAAATCTGTTCTTCGCCTATCTATAATAACGAATGAGACAATCTGAGAATATTTGAGTGAGTGCAAAGTACTAACAAAGTGACTTTGAGCTATATTACTTAAAACTTAATTTTCCAACAAACAAAACCTTCTGCCAGGCCTACTACTTCCAGGTATTGAGGAACTAAGGCTAATTTCATAAAGTTGTGGCAATTAAATGGAGTTCTGATCCTGGGAGATGTCCTAAGAATCCTTCAAATATATTTATATTTTTTAATTATATAAAGAGTTTCTTACAGAACTGTTTTCCCTATCTCCTGAGGCAGAAGGAAGGGAAGTAAAAGTCAATAGAACTGAAGTCATTCCTGAGGGAGACTGGGAGAGACATAAATGATTACTGGCAGGGCCATTTAGCCTTTCATCTCCATGGGAGGTCTAGGTTTACCTCTGTTTTGTTGGCAGTAGAAAATCAAATACTCCCTTAATTCTATCCATATAAAAGTGAAGCAGACAAAACCTTAGGTGCTGGCCCTTTTCACCAACTACCAGAGACATTAGTGTTTCACCTGTCCCTGTTCCCTCTCATTCCCTCCTACTACCCGTGTTAGAATGGCGGTGGGGACGGGAAACTTTTATCCCAGCCAAACATTTCCCTCTTATGAAGATGATTCTGCCTTCCTTATAAAAAGAAAAAAAGTTCTACCTTCTAAAATAAAAAACAATTTGCGACAAAGACAAAATAGATATATATTTGTACAGGTTTTGCCCAGAATAAAGAAACGCCTCAAAAACTCTCTAAATAAATACTCTCACTTTATCAGCCTTCCACTCTGATGGTTCATGAAACAAATCTCACCTAATTCTTTTGTTAGATACTCACACAATTCAAAGGTATACATCACAGACTGAAATAAGACTACAACTTTTAATTTTAAACATTACTTTACAGTGGAGTCAAGTCTTGTTGGTTTGAAAAACTGTTGGACATATTTTTGTTACAGTGCTTGAAGACCACTAGAATCATTATGGTTTCAATGCTTTAAAGACACTCATTTTCCAGAGCATGAAAATTTGGACACTCTTCTTTTTGTTGCTTTCTTTAATGTAGGCAAAGCCTTTTGAAATCAATCTTTAGACTGGAGATTTTTGGATTGTGCAATTCCAATTTGTGGCTATCTTACCATTCCAGTGGATGTAGCTGTGCCTTTTTATTCATGAGCTGAAATTGTTCAAATATATTTAAAAGAGACGAGTATTGGGTCAGGACTGAGCCAGGTTTCCCCATAGGATTTGCCATATCATAAAATTCACGCACCAAAGATTGAATCCCAGGAGTAGCAGATGGGAAGAGCTGAGAAGGAATATTCAAACACAGGCTATGAGCATAAGTTATGGAAAATAAATTAAAGTGTAGTATTAAAGAAAATAAAACCTAAGAAAGGTTTCATATTTAGTCAAATATTTTAAAAATCAGATATTTATTAAAAACCTATTGGTCAGTGTCATAATTTAATTTTCTGTGCAGTCGTCAAGGTAAATGCCACTTTTTATAAGGAAATATGTTGATGATCATATTTCCAAATGAGGTGAATTTTCTTTTCTTTCAATAGAAATTGATTTCTCCTTCCTGCTACAGATACCTGAAAACAGCTGAATAACCCAGTGAATCAGGAAGCAGAAAAAGGAAAAATCCTTTTGGGCTACAAGAGAATTATGTCAGGGCGAGAAATAATAATCTCACACACACGAAAATCTGAGGATATCCTCTTTCTACTCTAAGAGGCAAGAAATTGGGGATGTGCCTTTCTCCTGCAAAACGCCTTTTTTCAAGGTTGAAACCAGTAAAAGTTATTATAATTACATTTTCTTTCTTTGAAGTTTGTATATAGAGTTATAACTAATTAAGATTTAGGTAGTTTTCTAAAATATAATTGTTATATTCAATTATATTCGATTTTACACAAACAAAAAGGGTATATAATAAGGAAAAATAAATTTTGATTACATGTAAATGTTCCAAAGCTCAAAGCAAAACTTCTTTAGAAAAATGTTGACATTTTCCCCTTGAGAATTTTCAAATCCTACTAGCTATACTAATCCCATATTCTTTTACCTTTAATAAGTCATGTATTTTTTGCAAACTCTTAAAGCATACAGATCTTGCTCATCTTATTATTAGATCTCTGAAAAGAGGAAAGAAGCTTACAAAGATTTCTGTTTCTCAAAGAAATATCTTCATCTAGTTTGAAGTCAAAAGCAGATAGCTTATGGCCGACTTATAATCTCAGTAATCAAGAGAAATCAAATGTCATTTTTGTTTTACCAGTTGGAATTGTCCCAGACTCCCAAGTTCCTTTATGAAAGTGATAATCGAGTTGATTTCCTCTAAAGACAGACATTGATTTAGTTCCTTTTGATCGTTTTCACCCTATGTTAGGGGAAAAAAAAACTTGAACAATTGTTAAAAAGTGAAACCATGTTCAGCCCAATTGCCTCCCACTTCATAAACCAATCAAATTTTGACTCTAAATAAACAGCTGAGCTAATTAATGCTAAATAATACGTAGCAACTTCAACTTGTCACAATGCTATCTGAATATAAGAAAATTTCCTATTTGATAAGGAGGACCTGGATAAAATAGTCCAATGATGCTTTGGTAGCGAGGTTGGGGAGATGCTAGCATGCAATAAAAATTAACCAATGGTACTCTGAAGCACTATACCCTATTCATCAATATCTACCCAAACATGTTAACAGATGTGAAAGCTTAAAAAAAAATAATGTCATAACTCAAGTCTCCTGGTGTCAATTTGAAGCATTCACTACTATTCTAGACTGTCTCCAAAGAGTCTTAATGTTCTTTTTAAAGTAATCTATAATATATAATATGTATTATTCATACGATCTACAAACATTCTTTAGGAAATTATGAACTATTTTACTTAATTTTCAACCCATAATTTCATCATAATGAGTCAGTCACAAACTTAGTTGACATAAAAATAATAATATTGGTCCTCAGGTCATAAAAAAATTGAGATGGAATATAACAGATACCAATTAATTTCAAATGAATTATCAAGTTACTTAATTGAACAATAAGGAAAATTATAACTTCTAAAGAACGACTTGAAAAAATATTTGTTAGTACACATATGCACTTACCTTAAACACATCTGATCTATAAAGTCTCTGAAATATCTCAGAAAGCACAGAAAGTGATGATTCATTAGAGAAGAGAAAATTGAAAGTATCTTTTAAAAGGAATTCTTCTGTATTTTGGTCCTCAAAATCCATATTATCATTTTCTTGAAAATTTAAATACTCATGTACCTTTAAAAGAGCAAAAGCACAGCAAATATTTTTCATTGACTTGCTTTTTTTTAAATGCTAACTTAGTAGTTTTATTTTTTTTTTTGCTTTTACCAATTTTTTTAGTTCTTGAAATTATTTTTTAATATGACTTTTAATTTTTTTTTAATTTCAGAATATTACAGGGGTACAAATGTTTAGGTTACATATATTATCTTTGCACCACCTGACTGTTGACCTCCAAAAAGACCACTAGATGTCAGTTCTGATTTACAATCCAAAAGGAAATAAAT
This sequence comes from Daubentonia madagascariensis, assembly GCA_023783475.1. Classification (NCBI taxonomy): domain Eukaryota; kingdom Metazoa; phylum Chordata; class Mammalia; order Primates; family Daubentoniidae; genus Daubentonia; species Daubentonia madagascariensis. The sequence continues at coordinate 31,453,404 of JAKFHU010001569.1, forward strand.
TTTATGTTGACATGTTTTTTTCATATTAACCAATAAATTAACAGAACCCAAGAAATAAATCGACATGATTTATTTCCTTTTGGATTGTAGATCAGAACTGACATCTAGTGGTCTTTTTGGAGGTCAACAGTTTTATAAATGTGAGTAATGTTCTTCAAAAATACAATTTAAAGATACAATTCTTTAATGTACAGTATAAAAAAACTGATGTATTATAAAGTCATATTAGTTTATTTTGATACCTTTTATTGTTGAAGAATTTACGTTCATGGAAGATAATACATAACTTTTTTTCTGAACAATAAATTTTAAAAATCATAGTATAAACTATTAGATATGTGTGAAAAATAATAAATGACTATTAAAATATGTCAATTCATACAGTTTCAAAATTTTATAGATAAATATTGGAATTATTCAACCAAAAGCCTGAGCCACATATAATGTAAGTGGTTTATCTGTATAATTGTTTGAAAACAAGTAGATGCTATATGAAGTTGAATTCTTGTTATACATAATTTTATTTTGTTCCTCTTCCCACACATATCCCAAGGTACAGCTTTCTATAGACTAATTAAGTCAACTGTTTTCTTATCTTTTTGCCACCAAGAGCTATTTTAGAAAAACAATATGGTGAGGGAGATTATCTGAATGGTGTATTTAATTAGAGAGGAAGGAAAAGATTCAGAGTGTATAAGAAACACTCTTCAATTTATACATATTTACACCAGAAAAAACAAAAATTCAAAAATTCCCATGGCTTTTTAAATTAAAATATAGATCAATTTTAAACTAAATGCTTATATATAAAGAATAAAAGTTACCTTTTTTATAACACCATGTGAATACACTGGATAATCTGCTATTTTCTATTATCTACAGGTCTGCTTTTCTCCATTAACACATATTTGGCTTTATACATTTATTTCATAAACAGTGCTTGAATCATAGAAAAATTCATATGTATTTTACAGTGACACATAGTGGGGATTGGAACTCATAGATTCTCCACATACTAGATAATTCCCTGAACCACAGTGAATGTAAGCCTATAGTGACTTTGATGCAAGTTGCTATTTATTGATTGGTTACTATGAATTAAAACAACATACACACACATAAACACACACACACACCCTTCACCAAAAAGTAGAAGCTTATAGCATTCATGAATCCTTTGACATACTGACCTGGAGCACTACAGGGTACCTGAAACTGCCATAACCAATGTCAAAAGTTAAAAGTTGAAAACACAATCTGCATCTAAAATAAAAACATAAAGTAACATAAAACTATATTCTTTTTGCTACACTGACTCCATTATTTGGTATCATATTTATAATTACTATCGTTAAATTTCAATATCTGCACTAATTAAAAAGAGCAGTGGCTTGGATAATCTAAAATTACATGGAATTAATTTTTGAATTTATATCCTGTTTTATTCCTTACAGAAAATAAAATGTACCTAAGAATACACAACACATTAAACCAAACAATGAAGTTATTCCATGAAAACCTAACTGTGGAAAATAAAACTCTCCTAGTCCTACATGCTAGGCACTTACTAACATATAAAGTATAGTAAAGTTTAGATTGAGGTGCCCCCCTTTTTTTTACATACTAGATTTAATATTTCCTTAGAACAAAGTCAATAAATTATAATCAAGTAAACTGAGATATGGGGATAGGAGTTGTTGAATTTTCTTAATAAAGATCTTTGTTTCCTTCTTTGCATTATGAAATCAGTGGGATATTTGAGAACAAAATTTATTATTCATAAATTTATTAAGTAAAATTATACCTAGCCAATGCTAAGTATATATGATAGAAATTTCTGAGCTTGAACAAAAACTGCAATTTAAAAATTAATTTTAAAAACTTCTGCTTTATTTCTGGTCACTATTTAGATACTAACAAGTCTGTAACATGTTCTGAAGTTTTAGGATCTATAAATTAGGTCACATATGTTTATAAGATCATCTTTGTATTCTGACTTAAAATTTTCCAAGTACCACCTACTTGTGATAATTAAAATATATTTGCAGCAACAATTTTTAGAAGATAGGTTTTTCTTCTTTCTTTTTAATTAAAATTTGCTTTTACCTATTGAAGGTCTTTGGTCCCAGAGTAGATGTTTCACTGAATACTTCAGCTGCTAGCAAGAGTTTGCTAATTGCTTCCTTCATGTTATCAAAAGCCTGAAGAGATGAACTGGCCCTCAGGAATGTCTCAAAAAATGTTTGCAGCTGTGAACAAAGAAAGGATTCATATGTTGAAACAACAGTCTCAATTTGTTTCTCTATCATTTCTAAGGTGACCGATTTGAAGGATTCCTTTAGGTTCTCTCCTTGTCACACTCAAAAAAAAATCCTTAAACAGGAAATTTGATATTTCAGTATATATAATGAAAGAGAGAGGTTTAAATATCTTGTAATTTAAATTACTTTAGAAGTGCTTACTCCACTTTATTTTTCTCATTTCATGGCATCCAATCATGGAAAGTGCAGTGGAAGTATAACAAGGCTTGTGATAAGAACTCTCAAGTTTAATTTGTGGCTCTACTAACTAGGTGAACTTGGCCTTGCCTCACTCCTACAAATCCTTGTGTCCTTCCCTTTAAATTGGGTTAATACCTACCAATAAGAGAGTTGTAAAAGCCAACTTAGAAGAAAATACATTTGAAAGACACTGTAAAGTATGAAATTCATATGTTAGTTTTTTGTTGTTGTCAATTTTCTGCACATATTAGAACAAAAATAACTGGATCAAAGTTGTTTCTTCATTGCATTATTCTATGGAAGATCTAGCCAACTGCTAACATTTTAATTTAAGATTTCATGTGGATAGAGAGAATGGGGCAGTATTACAAAAGGGGGCATGAAGCTCAGATGTCTTCTTAGAAATACTATAGTCAATATCACAAATAGCTATTTTTATTTCTTAAATATTAAAACAATAACACAACAAAACTACCTCTTGAGAATGCTTAGCATCAAAGTTCAAGTCAATATTTTTAAAAAGTATAAAACACATCTCATATTGATTCATAGACTTTCTCTGTATAAACATATTCTTTCAAAGTTGAAGAACAAAAAATGTTTTTTGAGAAAACATGCAGCAGGTATTCTATTAATGTTTTTGGAAAAACAGACCACATCTATCCGGACTGCATAAGACTGCAAAGTGAAAAACTTTAGTTGCTATGATAACGTAGGACAAATATTGGCACAAATCACCTGAGGAAAATGGTAAATATACCTTTAAAATACACAAGCAAAATTCCCCTAAGATAAAGAAATACTGCCTTCATAAACTTTTACCAGCTGAAAAACAGAAACCTAATGAGATTACACATTAAGACCCTAAGAACACATCATTAGGCAACTGGGATGTTTTTCCATTTTACTAAGGAAAATAAATGTAATAATTATATGATTAAAAGAAAACAAATTAATGCTAACACTAAAAAATGTTAATACCCTTGAGTCAAAATAGAGTAACATTATGTTTTTCCAAATAAAAGTAACTCATCATATTTCACTTAGTTCACCATATTATGTAGAAAGGGTTATTCGTGACATTATTGCATTTTTCCATTTTAATGCTACCTGAATATCACAGAGGTTAAGTTTAATAATATATGAAAATTGGAAATGTCTTTGTAGCATATAAGATATATAAAATTGATTACCAGATTATATCCTTCATGGGGAAGAATAATTAGCAAATTAATGTCTTAGGGTTGTATTTATTCTTCTAAGGTGGAAATGATTATTTCTTAATTTCTGACTGTAACAGTGAGTGCTGAATATGGAGCGTCAATCAATTCAACTTTTAGTGAAAATTCTGCCACGCAGAAAGTACCGTGCTCTGTCCTTGGGGGGACAAGGTGCATAGCACAATGGTAGGTGTGTGCATTCTCCTATTTAATCCTAGCAATACCACCGTGAAGAGGGAGAATGTACATAAGGCACACCACTGCTCAGCACATCAGTATTCAGTACGCCTTAGTTCCTTTTATTTTTTGTTAATTAAAACAAGTCCTGCAAACATAAACTCCTCTAAAAAAATTAAGTCTTTTAAAAAATTCAAAACAAATAACAGAAACAAGTCCACAGCCATGTAGAGGAGATTTCAATCACAGTGGTAGTCCAATCCACAATGCAGTGCATATTTGTGACACCAACCAAGGAAGAACATTTTAAAAATATATTATAAGCTTTCAATAGAAATGTTTTAAAAAGAGAGAATAAAGAGGTATGAAGGTTGAAGGGACCTCTCTAGGGGTATGTCTCCCAACAAAAATAAAAAAGCAGAACTAAAGGACTCAAATAATGGGTTTTTCTCTCATTTCCCTTAAGAACTGAGACTGCTGAGAGAGGGTCTAACATCAACCCAACAATCATGAAAACAAGAGAATTGGAATACAACTGCCTTTATAACCAGAAATGTGAAGAGAGAGAAAATGGCACTCAAAAAAACACAACTCAAAAAAGCTACTTCTCTTAATTTTGTATTAGTTTATTGCCAGTTTTTGTCTATGTATGCATTCCCTTTTCTCTCACTGCAATGCATTTCAATTTATTTAAACCCTTCAAGTCTGAGGAAGTTCTAAATGAGTGTGATGCCTTCTGTTTGATTTCTTTAGTATAGCGGCAAGCAAACAGCATATGCCAGAAATGAAAGTAGAGTCATGCAAGTGTTTAATACATATTTTTAAAAAATCATCAATTTTCAATGTCTCCCAAAGAGGGCACAACACTTCTATCAGTTCTTGTAACCAATTCACTTAGACTAAGTGGAAGACTTTTTTGAGGGTCTGGTTATATTGCAATTTATCACTCTAATTGTATTTCCTTGGTCAAATTACTTGAGTTCTGTGTGTCTCAGTGTGCTCAGATGTAGAATGACAAAACTGTGCTTGACAATCTCATCAGACAACATCAAATCTGAAATTATTTGACATTAATTCCATTCAAATGCCACCAGAACCTAAAAAATTTCACCCAGGAGCTTTCTTAACTCATGCACCAACACCTGAAGGAGCACCTTCACCTTTGCTGCTAATTTAAAACAATCAAACCATGAACTCAAATATCAAGGAGACTTCTCCCTCTCCATATCAACACTTCTAATTAATGTTTTTGAGTTAAATAAATATGAGAATATAAGTTCCCAAGGAAATTAGTGCCTTACCAGTGAGATAAAAATGAGTGAAAGAACATCTTAAAACTTTAAACATGACATGAAACTATTTTAAGAACTATAAATTTTCTTCCTTTGGTATAAAAATGAAATATAAATTTAGTGCAAAATAAATCATATAGAACATGACATTGTAAGATCATGGTTGTAAAACCAGGCAGCTAAAGCATCACCGTTTGTTTGTACTTTTGTAAAATGCAAGCCATAACCAGTAAGGTACTTACATTTTTACATTGATCCATTCAAGCAACTTGTTGAGACATAAATAGGTGGAACAAAATTATCAATTAAAAAAGGAAGGATAAGGTGAACGGAGGATGAATTTCAAAGTATTTATAGAAAAACTTAAATTACATCTTTGATATCTTAAAATACTTCCAAGGTGCCCTTATCATCCACCTCATTTCCCCATCTCATATCTAGCAGCTCCTCCGTGCTGCGTTCTGGGTTCCACCTCATTATTTCTCTCTATCCTCCCGTAAGACCTTGGGCAAACTGCTCTCAATGTCAATACACGGCATTCGCTCTGTGTTAAACTTGCTGATCTTCTTGTCTGTTCTTACCGCTAGACGGTGAGATTTTTAAGGCCAGGAACTGTCCCATTTTACCTTTGGGTTTCCAGTGCCTAAGGCAGAGTAGGTATTCAGTAAATGCTGCTGAATAAAAAAGGCTAACTATCACATTACAGAAACCACAGAGACCTTGATAAGAGAAATAGTTTACCGCAGCTTCTGGATAACATAACTTTCCTCTTCGGGATAGCATATTTATCTCTTGCTTCCATCTCGTGAGAGAGGGAGAATATACATTTTTCTGGTGACTTGTAATAAAACTTTTGAAAAATAGAAGCTTATAGCTGTTTAAGAGAATTTTTGAGATAAGAAAATCTAGGAGTTAGAACAAGGGCTGGAAGATTAATCAATATTAGCGGCTTTTTTTTTTTAAAGTGACATTCTTGACTAACTGGGAAACTATAGCAGAATACTAATACTTCAATATTTTGAATTTTGGATAATGTTTCATAGCGTTGTACATTACCAAAGTTTACCAGAATTTCTCTCAATGTTATTGTGTGAGAGAGACATTTTACTTTGTCAGATTAAAGAAGAATATTGATACGTAAAGTCATTTTGTACCAACAACCATATAAAAAGGTGCTCAATATCACTAATTATTGGGGAAAGGCAAATTAAAACTACAGTGAGAGATCACCTCATACCCATTAGTATGGTTATTATCAAAAATAAAACAAAACAGAAAATAACAGGTGTTGGCAAGGATATGAAGAGATTGGAATCCTTTTGCTCTGTTGGTGGGAAAGTAAAATGGTACAGCCCCTTGGAAAACAGTGTGGTGGTTCCTCAAAAAATTTAAAATAGAATTACCATATGATCCAGCAATTCCACTTCTGGGTATACAGCCAAAAGAATTGAAAGCAGGGTCTCAAAGGGATATTTGCACACTCATGTTCATAGTAGCATTATTTACAATAGCCAAAAGGTGGAAGCAATCCAAGTATACATCAATGGATGAAGATATAAACAAAATGTGGTATATACATACTATGAATATCATTCAGCCTTAAAAAGGAAGGAAATTCTGACACATGCTACAACATGGATGACCCTTGAGGACATTATGCTAAATGTAATAATCCAGTAACAAAGATACTGTATGATTCCACTTATATGAGGTATCTAGAGTAGTCAAATGCATAGAAACAGAAAAGTAGAAAGGTAGTTGTCAGGACCTGGGGGAAGGGGAAATGGGGAGTTTTGTTTAATGGGTATATAATTTCAGTTGTGCAAAAAGTTCTGGAGATTGGTTGCACAACAGTGTGAATACAGTTAACACTACTAAACTGTACAATTAAAAATGGTTAAAATGGCAAATTTTATGTTGTGTGTATATTACCACAATTAAACATTTTTTAAAAATCACTTTACAGTTTTCACAACTGCATTTCCTCCAGCAACCATGTTTAACCACTTGCTAATTTTGAATCACCAAAGTCCTAAAGAGCACTTTCTTTTTAATGTTTATCAGTTTATTTTTTTTCTTTTTTAAATTTTAATAGATTTAATGGGTAAAGTTGAATTCCGTCACATGTACATACTATATAATGGTAAAGCCAGGGCTTTTAGAAGACCCGTCGCCAGTACTTTGTACCCCAGAGGGAATTTTTCATCCCTCATCCATCTCACTCTCCCCCTTTTGAGTCTCCAGTGTCCATTATACCACTCTGTGTGTCCTTGTGTAGCCATAAGGAGCGCTTCTTTAATGGTCAGAGATTTTGCAAAACAGAACAAAAAATAACCCCTCCCTTGCTCCATTTCTCAGCTCCTGCAAATAATGAAAATATCCTCTATCTCCACACCATGTCCTCTTAGTCTCTGTTTTATGCTTGAACGTTCTTTTATCCTTGAACTTTTTGTTTAGGATGTGAAATATCACACAACAAGCTTGAATGCTGATAAGAATGATTCAGAAGAGAGGCAAAATTAATGATGGAACACAAAGTCTAGAGAATGATCATTTTAGGTTCTAGTCAATGCTTAAAGGGAAGTATCACATAAGAGCTCAGAGTCAACTTTATCTGTGGGTAGAGATAAGGGCATTCAATTAAATATATAAAATCCAAGATTCTATGTTCTTTATTCAAATTAAAGGGGGACTAGAAAGCATTTAAATGTACCTATTTTTAATACTGCTAGAATTTGTCTATTGTTCTTGATTGATATTATTATTCTGCCTTTTTCAGGCTTAACAGGGATCTCTCTATCTGACCTTGACCTAACCAGTGTGTCTCCCAGCCTCTTGAAGAACTCTTAAAATATATCTGAAGTAATCCAAATACCTCAGAATTTTATCCCAATATATTTTATATAGGGATTTAAATTTTTTTTTCTATAACTTTCAATAAGAAAAATGTTTATAAATTTAAGTTTTTAAAATTTCAGTGACCATATGACTCTAAGTTTAAAGAAAAAGTTCTACAAAGAGTTATGGTACAGTTATTGGTCATATACAATTGGTCAGAAGAATAGAAATATGTTACAAATCTTATTAAATAATTTCTAAAATAAAAAAACTAAAATTGCATTGGAAATGCACCTCTCAGATGGATATGGTTTCATTTTATTCAATTAATTCATATATAATTGAAAGAATATTATTTATTGCTAGAAGAAGGGTTCAGCATCAATATTAATATTACTTTTAATATAAGCATAGAGGAAACATGCTTACATAAATACATAGATGTGAATGGAAGAGCTAAGTTATAGCAACATGGCTCAATTCTTTGAACTCCTTCCAAGATATATTTAAAAAATTACATAGTGATTTATCATGAATTATTCAATTTTGTTAAAAACAAAGAACTGAAAACAACCTCAGTTGTAAAGAATTTGTTACCTAGTGATTAGCATCCTTCACTTTCTCTAAAGGACATCATATTTAAATTTGCCTGTTTTTTTGGGGGGGGGGATTTTTTTCACCATGGAGCAATCATCATCATCATCAGGGCTAGTGAAAGCTAGGTCTTTCTTCTGAAGAGCAGAAGGGTGTCTATAAAAAGGATGGGAAAGGAGATGCCTTTCTCAGTGACATCCAATTTTAGGAAGGTATACATATGAAAGGTGAAGGTGTGAGCACTGAGTCTCTTGAAACCATCCATGTACCTGTGATCTCTTGGAGAGTCTTCATGGCTCCCCAAAGGCACATGACACCCACTGTGAGGATCACGGCTCTGAATGTGGCTGGTCAAAGGAACTCATCTACTACACATCAGAGGGCTATGGCAGGAAATGAAGTGCTGTGAACATTCTGGACCCTTGGAGGAAGTCTCCTTTATGCTTTAAAGGGACAGGATTTAGGGAGAAAAAAAAAATCAGATGTTTATAAATAGAAGAAAAAGAGGAGAAAAGGTTTGAGAAAGGGAGAAAAATGACAGAATTACAAACCTTAATAGTGATGTAATTTTTTACATAGTATTTATGTAGTATGTGAATGTTAAGTCTATGCCGTATTTAATAATAATCACTAACCTTAGCTAACCTAACACTATGTGGCAGACACTGTGCACCACTTTGTATTCATAGGAATCCTGTGAGGATGATACTCACTATCCCCATTTCATAGATGAAGAAATGGGGGGTTGAGAATGGAGCTACTTTCCTAAGGTTATTTAGCCAGGAGGCAATCAATACGGGTGTTGAAGCCAGGCTACTTTGCTGCAAAGCCCCAGCACTACTTCCGCCTTGTGTTTTTGATTGTACTAGGTTTTGGAATGTGGATGGACCCTGAAATAGAGAAGAATGAATCATCTGTGTTTTTACTTTCATAGAAAGTGTGTTTGAAACTGTCACAATTCTCAAGCACACGCCTTTACACCCACACACCTAAAATATCAATTCACTAGCCTGAGGATTTATGTAGCCTAATTATATTTTTGGAAAAACTAAAAATATTTCTTTGTAACTTAAATTAAATTGCCAGGATCAAGAAAAAATTTCCTGTTAAGTCAAATGATTTAAGAATATAAATATTCTCATCATTTGTTTTAGTTCATTGAAATTGGTTTGTTTTAGGGTAAACTATGAAAAAACTAAATTGGTTGAACCTAAATTAGGATACTTTTTACTCATTCCTTAGAATTAGATTTAAAAACCTCCAATATTTAAGTTTCATGCTTCCAGTGATATGAATAATTTTATTCATTTGTACTTCTTAACAATTGTAAGCTTTAAAGCATACATTAAACTTGGAAATTCAGAATGCATATTCTGTATGATTTAATCAGTTTCACAGCTGAAAATTTTAAATTCTCCCACGAGTACATGAGAGAATTGATCAGAAGCAGGACACAGAAGTACAAAAGCCTGTGAATAGCATAAAATTTAATTATTTCTTTGAATGATAGAACCTTGATTGCATTATAGTCAACCTTCTTAAGGAACTGGCAGGTTTTCTTTATTATCCCTTCTGGACTCTCTCAGTGGGATAAAAAGGAATGGAGAGATTTAACAGTAAACAGCAAAAGCTAAAGTTGTAAAGATTTTATCATTGAAATCTCTATGTATACGCCTACTCATTTTCTTTAAAAGAATGCCATTGTTCAAGCAGGTCACAACTATTTCCATTAAAGTTAAAACACAAGCCTTCTTTAGGCTTCCAGTAAAATATTGTCTGACAGCTTGATTGAAAACTATTAATCTTTTCTTAATTGCCATGACTAGAAAATGACATTGAAATCTGGTAATATTTGTAACAGATAATAATTTGTTATAGGTAGTACAAAATTTTGCAAATAGGGATGCATTTGGCAGAACGATACCTATCTCAAATATCTATACATACTCTCAAGTGAGTAAGAAAGTAAAAAGGGAAAATATTTTCAATTTGAATTCTGGACATATTATGTAGAGTATCTAGTTTAGGTCTTATTAAGTCTCACAGCCAATCACAAAAGAAAAGGAAATGTATTCATTATAAAAAATAATGGGCTCTCGTTGTACAATAAAGAAAATGATAGATCAATTTGTCAGATCTTGTAAGTGGCTATAGTCTGTTAGTCTGTTGAATCCATAGATTTATTGTAATCCTCTGCTATTTTTTTATACCTTTCTCCTATCAGTTACCTTACACCTCTCTCGTACCAAAAACAATTCATTCTTTTCCATGGGATATTTTAAATGGGTACATAATTATTATGCATAATTTAAAAGTTCATGATTTAGTATCTAGACAAATATAATGCTATTAACATATAGCCCAAATCAGTGTCTTCTCATTGTGTCCTGAGTACTGACTACTGACTTCCCTGCCTCCAGTCATTTTTTTTTTCATTGCTGTTGAGTCATTTTTATGAGACCCAGTTCCAATCATGTCATTCCCCCCACTCGTAAAGGATAGAAGTCCCCGACATTTACAAAAGGAGATAGTATAATAAACAGCAAACAGCAGAAGTGACTTTATCCTTTGTGCTACAAAGTATGTTCTTTTTATGAGAATTCAAAGAGTGACACATGCAATTCTCAAACTTTTTTTAATTTAAAAAATCTAAATGTATATTCCTTTGTCAATCTTTTGACATAGGGCCAAGGCCTCTTATTTGCCTATGGGTGACCTAATTGGAATTTCAAGTCATCTAACTTATAGAAATCTCACCCATGAGGCATTGGTTTAACTGTAATTAGAGTACAAACATAAAGACACTTGCAAAGAAATCCCAGGGCAGAATCATTCTAGGTTTTACAATTTCCCCCCAAACTTTGAAAGTTGTTATAGCCACATTTAATTCACCTGAAGTGTTTTAAAGCAATTTTCCTATATTGATTCTTTTATAAACACTCACCTTTGCTTTTATAGGAGCAAGTCTGTCTCTTATAAGTCCATCAGTGCATGAAAGTAAGCACAGAACTCAAAGGTGTGAGGAACAAACGAACATAGCATGCTTGCTTCAGGCGTTGAGCTCGGGGTTCGGCAGTCAAGCATGTTTTGTGGTGCGAATGCAGAGCATTGCTTAGTACCACAAGTTGTCAAGTGGTAATTAAGACAGATCCTATTCACTGAAGATATGAGTCTTAATCATAACTGATATTTATTATCTCTGTCATCTCTACTAAATCATGAATCTCCATTTCCTCAATTATCAAGTGGGTATAAACATATCATCCTATCTCCCAGAGTTCTTGAAAGTTTCAAATGAGATTATATCTGAAACTACATTCAGAAGTATGAGATAATAGTAGCATCACTTTACATTTTATATTCCATGAAATTCAAGCTCTTCAGGCTCTGATTCTAATATATCTTGTCTAGTTTAACTCAATCCACAAATCCCATGCCCTTCTCTCTTCCTTCCTTCGCCATCCAACCCACCTCAGTCCACCCTAGGACTCCCCCTACTCTTATAGACATACAAATTCTAGCCAAATAAGGCATCTCAAAATTCTAAGATTATAACCTATGTTTTCACCTGCATGCTTCAGGATGTCTTTGTGAAGCAAATGTAAATATCCCCTTCCCATCTCTAAAGAATCCCTCATTCTTCCAAGCTCAGCTAAAATACCATTCTGTGAAACTTACTTCCCTTTCCCCAGGCCTGAGTAATTCTGTCCTACTCTTTATTATCCCAGCAACTAAGTCATTTCTTGCATTCTGCTCTGTATTAGAGTTATTGATAAATATGTATTTATCTCCCACTGGAGAGTTCCTTGAAAACAAGAACCAATTTTTCTCTCTTGAGTCTTTCTCCACATTCCCCAGCACATAGTAGGAAAACTTAAAACAGTCTTGGAATACAACTGAGTTGAATTAGCTGTAAATGATTACCGAAATACTCAATACTGCTTTTCCTTGAGTTGTTTTTGGCTCCATGATCAAACAAAAAAATCTTATATATGCAAAAAGATATAGATTAAATGCACTAATTTTCAACCAATTTATCGTGGGGAAATTATATTGTTTCTATACCTTACTTGATGAAGGAAATACAACCATTAGAAACTTCATTCTCTTCTAGTAGAGAAGCCATTAGACAAGATACACTTACCCCCTTCTCTTGTTGTCTCTGCCCCTAATTTAGATATTTCCCTGTTCTAATATTTAAATTCCATCCTGTCAAACTTGCTGATAATCTGCCCTAATGTGAAGATCGTTCTTTTCATTTGTGTGGCAATTTGTAAAAAATGACCACAAATCCTTCTCACCCACCCCAGTATGCACACTTCTTTGCACTGTGACATTGGGGCTTCTCCCACCTGGCAGTGGAGTCTACTTCTTCACCCCTTGAATCGTGGCTTATCCATGTGATGTTCTTTGGTCAGTTGGACATTAGCATATTTGATTCAAATTGCTTTTGCTTTCTAGAGCTGCTGTAACAAATTACTACAAACATGATGACTTAAAATTAGAGAAATTTATTCTCTCACAGTTCTGGAGGCTGAAAGTCCAAAATCAAGGCGTCAACTTGGTCATGTTCCCTCTTAAGGCTCTAGGAGACAATCTATTCCTTGTCCCTTTCAGCTTTTGGTGGCTGTTGGCATTCCTTGGCTTGTGGGTACAAAACTCTAATGTCTGACTCTACCTTCACATGAACTTCTCCTCCTGTGTGTTTTCTCTTCTGTCTGTGCCAAATCTCCCTCTGACTTTCTCTTATAAGGACAAACATCATTGTACTTAGGGCCCATCTGGATAATCCAGGATGATCTCATGTTGAGATCTTTAACTTAATTACATATGCCAAGACCCTTTGTCCAAATAAGGTCACATTCAGAGGTCCTAGGAGTGAGGACACAGACATATTTATTTGGGGGTGACCATTCAATCCATGACACAAGCAAAAGCTCAAAAAGGACTTGACCTTTGGGGCTTGCTCTCTTGCAATTCTTGGGAATCCTGACACAGCCACTATGTGAAAGAACACTGGGTAGCCTGCTGGAGGATGAGAGGCACATGGCCAAGTCCTGCTTATGGTCCTAGCTTCCACCCAGTCAGCATCCAGGAGTGTGAGTGCAGACAGGCCAGACCATCCAGCCCCAGCTGAGCTTCTAGGTGCCTACAGAGATCCGCAGAACCTGCTCAACCAACCCGCAGAATCGTGAGAAATAATATATGCTTGCCCCAAATCACTTAAGTTTGGAAACGGTTTGTTATGCAAAAGCGAACTGATTCAATTTGCCTTTTTTGTTGTTATTTAAATTCTGTCTTCTTTCCTTCTCTTTTTGAAATAAAGCCTGCATCTTTTTCTCTCGTGAACCTCTCGTACGGAGAAGACGATCTAAGAACTTCATAGGTTTTTTTCTTTCTATTTTCAGTGCTTAGAATGCAGTCCAATGCCTGCTGCTTCTGATATGAGTTCTCCATTTCAAACCCTTCTGCCTCCACTCTGGCTTCCATCCCAAACACTGAATAACTTTAACCCCTTTTAGGGTGGGCATTTTCCTATAAGCATCTTCTTCTCACCTTCTTATCTAAATACATCACACTGGCCCTCTCTACTCACCTTCAAGAGATTAGACTTGTGGGTTGAGGCACCATCTATTTGAAAATAATCCTTGAACCAATGATGGCTGGGAAACAGGCACCTCTGCCTGGGCTGTTTTTCCAGTAATGGGTACCTGGACAGGTAGGAATCGCCTTGTCACACTGGGATGGGCGAACAACCACAATTATTCTTCTCTTGGTTTAGAAGTGATAGGATACCTCTCTTGGAAATAGGGGTGGGGAGAAGAAAGGCAGGGACAGACAGTGTATGGGAAAAGAGACACCAAATTCTCAAGGGGAGAATTTCTCTGTGTAGGGCCCACAGTCAGGGTACAGAGCAAATAAATAAGACCGAACCTTGATGGGTAAGCTGCTGTAAGAGCAGGAACCCGTCTGCCTCCCCACCTCCTCAGTTCACGTTTCTCTTTCATACTCTTTCTCTTGACTTTTTGTTCCCCCATCCGGTCTCTCGCAGTGAATGGCACCACCATGCAACTAATGGCTGAGGAGTCATCCTGTCTATTCTCTCTCTCACCCCAGCACTGATTCTAGTTTCTCCCTCCAAAACGTATCCACATCTCTCCTTCTTTAGACCATCATCTCACCAACCTAGTCCAAGCCATCATCTTCCTCATCAGCTCCACTGAATGGCCTTGCAACTGGTTTCTCTGCCTCCACTCATAATTCTCTTCAATCCATTCTCCACACAGCAGCAGAGTGGGCTTAGAAAGGTAAATCAAATTATGACATTCTCCTATTCACTATCTTTTAGTGGCACCCCTTTGCCCATAGGAAAAAAAAATCCAAATTTTTTACCTTGACTTAGAATCCTATGTGATTTGGTGCTTGCCTTTCTCTTCAATCTCTTCTCTACTGCTCTCCCTTGGTTCAACATGATACACTTTTAACACTTGTGGTGTTCCATGAATATGTGAAGAGTCTCCTACCTCAAGACTTTGGAATTGTCCTTTTGCTGGGGATGTCTCACTGTTAGCTCTTCAAATGGTACTTAGTCTCATCCAAGAATTATAGCTCAAATGTCACTTGGTCAGGGAGATCTCTCCACTTCTTATAAAGTGGGCAATCCAGTTACTTTCTACTCAACATCCTGTTTATTTCATTCTTAGGTATATTAAAAACCTATAATTATCTGTATTTGTTTATATATGCATAATTCGTTCTTTATCTGTTTTTCATCTGTCATTCTGTACAAGAATAAACTCCACAAAGACAGGGACTTTGTCTCGTTTACTACTATGCCACTGAAGCCTAACGTGATGTCTAGCACATGGGAGGTACCCAGTAAGTATTTGTAGAAAAAAATTTTTTAAAAACTCATTTAATTATAGGAAAACTATTTCTATTTTACAGGTATGGAAAGTGGTTCAGAAAGATTAAAATTTGTCTGAGGTCATACAGCTGGTACAAGTACTTTTCTACTGCACATCCATCCCCAGGCCTCTAGAGGTCATTCCTTGGAATTTTTCTTTTCTGTCCTGCATATCCAGTACTATAGATCTAATGCTAGTGATTTATTTCTCTCTCCTTTAGAGTAAAAATGCCATTGGATATTTGCTAACTACTCATCATGAAAGAATGTCATCATTGTCCTATCCATATTTTAAATTCACATTTCTTTTTACCTTAACAGTAACTCCTTGAAGGAATGAAAATGAAATATATTTCCTTAGCATAATGTTTTTCTTCTGTGACTTCTGAGTTTAGAGTAATGATTTCTCTCTGTGTGACCTGAATGCATATTCTTCATGCAGATGATCTGGGTAACCAAGCACGTAGAAAAATTCTCACATCTTTCAAATATATCTGGAAAAACATTTTCTAGAAGAGATTATTCTACTAGAAATTTATACAAAAGTACAGTTTGGAACAGTATGTTTTTTAAAACGGATGGAGGAGGCTGTGGTACCTGGGACTATAGGATTCTGGAAGACTAGACACCACGTATGGGGAAGCCAATGTGGAGGGGAGACACTGCATATGGATATGGATATATAAAAAAATAATGGATACCTGGGATTTCCTCTCCTGTTTGCAGTCCCCTTCTCCAAATGTTAAAGATCTGCTTCACAGAGCTTCTCAGAACTGGTTTCACAGGTTTGGGGTAGGGAGCAAAAGGACAAGCGGCTATGAGACAAAGAGGATAGAGTGGTGTGTATGAGAATGCTCCATATCAGTCAATGGGCAAGTCAGAGAATGACTGCTTTACTGGCAGATGTTCCATTGAGGTAGAACTAACAAAAGCAGTGAAATATGTCTTTATATTGCAGTAGGTAGTGAATGCAGCACTATGTATGTGTGCAGAATCCTGAGAAAGACTCCATCTCTGTCTGCCTTGGTAGTACTCAGAGAAATGAAAGACAAATTTTCGGTTCTACATCACAATATCAGGTCATTTAGATACTTCAAAGGAATTCAAGTTAATAGCAGATTTGAGGTTCAGATTGAAATCAAACAGAAGTAACACAAAAGACACATGGATAAAAGTCATGGCAGTCCTACACGTGGAGTATAAAATGCCAGTGCTAACTTTATAGTCGTTAAAAAAAACTAGCTATTGCAAAGTCTTCTTAAATGAAAAAAACAATGTCCAATGACTGACAAAATGCTGAAATCATTGCAAATAATTTTGTGGCCTAGGCAATTTAAATTGCACTGAAGAGTTATCATCATTCAGAATCTCTACTTATCAATTTAGGTTTCCTACCACAAGCCAGGATGATCAAATAACTTTTTAAAATACATATGTGTAATCCAATGAAAGAAAAAGGTCAAAGCTTTGCTGTCTCAGCATTTTTTCACCTTTTTTTCCTTTCTCTGCTGGACAGCTCAGGCTATTAATGCAATAGCAAAAAAGACCACTTGGGGGCAATACAGTCATTGTTTTGCTCCCTCTCATAGCTATGCAGGTTTCCTCAGTGACAAAAGATTGCTGTTTCCTCTAAATTTGAAACCACACTTTAATATATGGGAGGAAAAGGCTGCATTTCCTTTTAAACCTACAATGAATAAATCACAAAAGACAAATGCAAGTCAGATTTTCTCCTGAATGGAGCAAAAATCTGTCTTCTTATAGCAGACAAATCAGTTTTACCTGGTTGACACACTTGGGGATATTTTATATTTAGAATTTGTCACAGCCTTTGACACAGATCTCAAGGAATAAAGGAAATTTTTAATAAAAAACTAAAAAATGACAAACTTGTAATAATCTTCAAAACATACTGGTAATAAATTATTTTGTTTCTATACCCAAAGTAAAAATGTAAATATCATCTCTTTCTCACTGAGTATATATTTGGTAATAAACTTCACTGTCTAAGTAATTAAATTTTTGAGACACTTACTGCCATTGTTTTCACTGTTCTTACTTTGCGTTCACATTCCACTTTGTAAAGGAGTTATTTTTATTACTAATTATACTTTTCAGCAATTTGATGAGTGGAATCTCTAGCCCAAGCCATTTCTCTACCCTTGTATCTGCTGAGTACCAGGTACTATGTTAGGCACTAAAGGTTTGTTTCCAATTTAAATAAAGAATAAACATAATCTCTTTTTTCAAGGATTTCACACATATTTAGGCAAATAAATTTTTCTTCTTCATTTTTGTTCTCTTGGATTCTTTGCTGACTTTATCTGATTTTTTCTTCCCAATAGATCTTCCTGTCATCAGAAGATATTTAACATTACCACAGTGATGGAAAACTCAGTTGAGCCCTGTTGTCAAAGTCTAGAGATCGAGATTTATAAAATTAAATTTGGCAATTCTCTAAGTGCCTGCACAGAAATGGAAAAATTCGGGAAGATTGCAGAGAGTTTTTGTGGGTCCATTACCCAAAGATCCATTTAACAATAGTTTCTAGTATGGACGGTAGTGAAGAAAGAGATTCTAGCTGCTCTGTCTTAGAACATCCTTCTGCCTTAGCTGGCTCATCTATTAAAGGAATAATGAGAAATTTAAAAATTAAGACAATGTTGTTCTCTATGGATGCTTAAAGTGCTTTGAAACATTGCTTGCACTAGTCCTCTTTTTCCACGCTCATTTTTTATTCTAAACACTTGTTTATTTTATAAACTTGTGATCAGTGAGGCGTAATAGAGATCAGAGCGGCATTGCTGTGCTGGGCAATGGCAGGAGGAAAAGCCCACAGAGATTAATTTTTAAGACCTTCTGTGAAGTCAACAGGCCCAACAAACTCCTTGGCTTCAGTTTGGAGAAACACTTGCTCTTTCCAAGCCATCAGCTGGGGCCCTTCTTCACCCCTGCACACACGTCCGCTAGAGGGCTCCAGAGAGACGTGGGCTTTGAACAGGACAGGTGAAGGAGAGGAGCTCAGGAGAAGGGAAATACACATCCTACCATCCAAAGTACCACTGAGGAAGCCCCTTTTCCATCTTTCAAGCATCCTGAAGGAATTCGCTGACCTTACTGCATTTCACTCTGAAATCCCTGAATATTAGCTCACCTCCATTTTTCTGGATATATAATTAACACTTGCGCATTGATTTTCTAGTAGTAAAGGAAATAATAATTAGCAAATTTATTCATTAAGGTAAGATTTTACCTTTATGTTGTCACTTTTATACATTATATATGTGTTTATATATACATGTAATATATATAAAGCATATATATCAGTTAATTGTATTTGCATGTATCTATGAGTTTGTTACATTAGTTCAGAAGAGATAACATGTTTGAATTACCAAAGATGGTATGTGTAAATTCATCATGCTATCTTCTGTTGCAGAACCTACTCTTAAATCATATTTTCCCCAAACGACAGTTTTTCAAAAATTATTAGTAAGGTACTTTTAATTAAAATGATGATGACAGACAAGCATTCGTTGATAAACATTTTTGAGTGTCTGCCATGCTCCAGGCACTCTGTGGGGCTCTGGAAACACAGACATATTGCTTGCCTTTCTGAAGCTTTAGAGTTAGGTGTTTAAATTATCATTTTTGCCCAAATAAACAGGATCATTTATTAATAATTTTCTTTCCATTTAGTATAATAATCCAAGTTCAGCCTTAAGAATTAATAAATGTACAAAATAATGTCACAAATCTTTTATGGAACAAAGTTGAGAATGAATGAGTGAAATGAATGAATGAGTGAATTTTTTTTGAAAAAGAGATAAAGTTACATCAAGAGCATCAGTGCAAAATAATAAAATTATTTTAAATTGATCAGTTTAAAATCATGTGCAGTTACAAAACAATCATTCTTTTTCTAGAGCAGACATATATTTGAAATAATTTCTAACAGCAGTGTGGGCTGATTAGGTAAGAGTTATTTTGCAGTTATTATATAAGTTTTTACAGTAAGTCAGCTTTGGTCACATGGTTAATTATATGCTGGTTATCTATAATTCCTATTTATATAAAATCATACTTTAAAATGAACACCTTGATGCAATTTTTAAATTTAATCCAAGCAAAAGTAGGTTAAGTAATACATCAATTCTTTTTTACAAACTCTCAGCAACAGACTTTTATTCACATTCTTTCTACAGCTGACATAAATCTCCCAGGCCTACTGAAGGGCCAGATGCTCCGTGAAAAAGTCTTTTACAAGGTCTGCTTCACAGCCTGCAGTTTTAGACATAAAATGAAGATCAGGAGAAGAACACTTCCTAAGGTTGAAAAACCATACTGTCACTTTACACCTGCTTCCAAAGACATTACTCATTTTTACCCTGGGAATATATGAGCTACCTTACCTGACATTATCAAAGGTGCTGCATAAATACTGACGACAAATGAGGCTAACTTCATCCCTGCAACTGTGTCGTGTTTCCAAAATGAATAACAGATACACGCATTTTTTAAAGAGAGACCTTGTAAATAACAACGTTCCCCTCTTTCCCAGGGTCCTCCTCTCCCCTCTGTACACATTTGTTGATGGTACTGATTTGAGAGGGAAGGATAGTCCCCTGAAAGCCAATGCAGTAGGGGTGGAAAGCTGGTAACATAGAGCCACAGAGTGGGCAGGAGCTTGCTTTAACTCAGGCTACCACTGAAGATGATTCTCACAGATACTGACTTGAGAAAAGGCTGCAATACCTCAGGTTTTCCCCCTTTCTATCAAAGTGGCCCTGTCCAGAAATTCAGATTATGACATCTGTCTATTGCCTTTACTGGAAAGCAAACTATCATCTATACATCATTTATCTATATCATTTACATATCATTGCAAACTAGAATGGCTGGCTTAGGGCAGTTAGGGATAAAGTAGATTCAGGCAGTTTCTTCATACAGTTAAAATTTTTAAAATGACCTTTGATTCAATTCAATCTGAGACATTCATCGAGAACTGATTATATGCAAGGAATCATCTTCATATAACTTTATATGTTATCAAATACTTATGATCAACAAACATAATATCTTCAAATATGGGATGGCTGATCGAACAATGAATTAATTTATGTCTTGACTGGACAAAATAAGGCTTTTGACAAGCTTTTCTGCCAGAAGTCACAAATCCCTTCAGCAATATATTTTCATTAAAATAGTCGGCTATGGTCACAGGTATAAAGAATCTTCAGACATCATAAAAAAGTTACAGATATTAGTTTCCTTTTCTGTAACTTCTTGTTTCATGATTTACAATGGATGAAGGGATAACTTTTGACTTTTTATTCTAACAACCAAATTTATGACATTTCTTGTAGTTTATCCATATTACCCATGTATAAAGACAGACATGGACTCATTTGACCAAAAGTTATAGTTAGAATGGTTGTGGAAGAGTTCTGCTCTTGAATTCACAGATATAAATGAAGCGTTTTTATAATTAAATTAAGAGCTTTTTAGAGGAAGACATTTTTAAATAAAATACTGCTTAAAATTGAATTTATTATGTTCACCAAGAAAACGACATTGCCTTAACAGTAGCAAATACAGTTGTTTTAAAATCAGATCAAAGGATGTAGTAAGCAAATATTGCATTTGCTATTAATTTTCTTTCCCTTTTTGCACCTCCCTATTTTAGGTTTGAACGTCCTTTGGAAATATCTAATGCTTAAATTATAAAATATTTTCATTCTATCGAAGGAGATTTTTTTTTAAAAATTAGTTTATAAAGCTTCTATCTTCCATTATTTCTCAAATTTGCATTTCTTGATATTTTTCAAATCTGTCCAAAGCTTTAACAGATAAAGTATCTCAGCAGCAGACCTAATTGGGAATAAATGAGCTCATAGTTATATCTGCTATTGCTTTCATACCTCCTTTAGTGGCCAGAATGTTCTATAAATGACCACTGATAATCAGTTTAGTGGGCTTGCCTCACTGCATGGTGCATAAATCACTACTGATTTAACTAAGTAATTTAGCCTTTGAATTCAGGACTCAGTACACACACACACACACACACACACACATTATGTTTTATGGAATTTAAGAACAGTGTTTAATAACAAGCTGGTATAACTGGTTAGTCTTTAGAGTGGGTTTTGGTCTTGTCCTCCACATTAGCATTGAGAAGTTTCTGTGTATTTTTTCACATCTAAAAATACCAGGAGGAAGCAGTATTTTGGAGGATGGTTAAGTGATTTAACAGATGAGTTATAATCTATTTGTTTTAACTGAAGTAACAAGTACTTCAGTTGAAGGGTAAATAAATACCCCTTGTCTTCTGAAATTTATCTGTATCATCAAGCATAACTTTGGCCTAGTGAGGAAACAATCGCTTTCTTACACATTAACCCAGGAAGCTGTATTACCTCCCTCTGAGAGCAGATAACAGTATTGTCCAGAATAATCAGGCAAGATCTTGAAAAGATAAATCCCAAGACCAGGATGAAAATGACAAACACCCCATGCTTTCCCATGCTACAACTGCAGCTTGTATCTGCCCTGCAGACACGACAAAAACATGAATAAGAAACAAAATAGAGAATAAAGCAAGAAAATGTAGAGAAAACAAAATTACAAAGAGCTTTCTTTTCTCATGATTTATCTTCAGGAAATGCATAAATAAAAACTATCATAAAAAGCTTATCATTTCTACCAGGGAAGAGAAACTAGCACTTAGATAAACAAACAAGGAAAAATACTGGGAAAAAAATTACTCAGAATACCTAAGAGCTTCAGTTTCCTATTAAGATGGGGAACTAGCACAGGTGAAATGAGATCGAAGCATGAATTTGATAACAAAAGAACAAATAATGAAAACCTCTATGAAATGGACTCTGAATGCTGTTCTGGACTGGGCTGGCTAGTGCAGGCCGTGATCAGGGATGACTGGACTTGGGGAGGGACTACTTGAAAGGATAGGCTGGAGGGAAGTGTTTTAGGTTTCCTCCTAATGCTCACCTGTGTTCCTCTAAGATAATCATTGCCTGTTCCTTGTTAAGGATGTTAAGCCCAGGCCCAGGATTCAGTTGCTGAATGCCTTGGGGATAATGCCCCCGTGAGGAGTGGATGAGGAGACGTTTGGGGTTACCAGTCACATGTGGCATTCATTCCTCCACCCTATTCTCTCTCAAACCCCAAGCTTGAAGGACTACAATGGAGGAATGTGTTCCCAGGCCTTTTATTCCTAAGAGTTTAGGGGGTGAACTTCTGACCAGGGAAGTTGCCTGGCAGCAAAGGGAAGTGGCCAGAAATGGTTCCATAGTGCCTGGGTCCCATTCTCTCCCCTCTCCTTGGATTCGCCTGTAAGGACTGGCCTTCCCCAAATACTTCATTGGCTGGAATAAATAATATCTGTAAGAGGACTTAAGCTCAAAGGACAAAATAGGACAAATGTCAATGGATACATGAAAGGTACAGCTGCCTCAAAGAAAGGCAACAAACTCAACAATATATACCAGGCAGCTAAAACTGATAGACTAGGAACTTAAAATAAGTATGGTTAATATACTCAAGAAAATAATGGAAGATGGTAGCAGAATGAAATATGAAAAAGAAGTCATTCAAAAAACAGGAAATGCAGTAAGAAATTAATAGATATAAATAAAAATATATGTAGTTTATAAGTTAAGGGGCATCAGCATTTAAGATATACATACAACATTAAATAAATAACTGAAATACAGAAAACAACAGATGAGATAGATAGCAAGAAAGACACAGTGTAAGAAGGATTTCATGTTTTGGGAGATAAGATCTGTCTCAGAAAACAGAAATGCTTCCTGAGAGCAGATAAAGAGATAGAAATATATAGAAGAATCATCAGGGAAATGCCAATCAAAACCACAATGAGATATCACCTAACTCCAGTGAGAATGGCTGTTATCAAAAAGTCCCAAAACAACAAATGCTGGCATGGATGCAGAGAGAAAGGAACACTTATACACTGTCGCTGGGACTGCAAACTAGTACAACCTCCATGGAAAGTAGCATGGAGATACCTCAAAGAACTAAAAGTAGACCTATGATTTGATCCAGCCATCCCACTACTAGGTATTTACCCAAAGGAAAAAAAGACATTTTATAAAAAAGACACTTTCTCTTGAATGTTTATGGCAGCACAATTCACAATTGCAAAGATGTGGAAACAACCCAAATGCCCATCAATACATGAGTGGATTAATAAAATATAGTATATGTATACCATGGAGTACTATGCAGCCATAAAAATGGTGATCTAGTATCTTTTGTAACAACCTGGATAGAACTGGAGCCCATCCTTCTAAGTGAAGTATCACAAGAATGGAAAAACAAACACCACATGTACTCAATACTAAATTGCAACTAATTGATCAACACCTATGTGCACATATGGAAGTAAAACTCAAGAAAAATCAAGTAGGTGGGAGGGGGGAGGAGGGAATGGGTAAATTCACACATAACGGGTACAGTGCACACTATCTGAGTGAAGGGCATGCTTATAACTGTGACTGAAACTGTACAAAAGCAAATTATGTAACCAAAACATATGTACCCCTGTAATATTCTGAAATAAAAAAAAATAAATACATAAATAAAATTATTTAGTTCTCTAAAAAAGAAAAAAAAAGAAAACCAAATAATATGAAGAATAGAAATGGAAGGGTCAAAATCTGGACAACAGAAGAAAGAAAAAAAAAGCAGTGAGCAAAAATACTTCAAGAAATAATGAAAACAAATTTCCCAAAATCAAAGATTAAAGACTTCAGGCCCAAACTGAAACGACTTAAATAAGAAAAGAAGCAAATCCCGGAGGATATTGGAAACAGTTTGGGGAAGTAAGAGTAGCAAATTCCTTGATAAAGTGTTGTGGTTTTTTTTTTTTTAAAAAAAAAAAAAGGAAAAAGTGATTATTTCAACACAACTAAAAACGTACATTGTGATAATGGGATTTGGGGAAGTAGTGTAGAGACCAAAGGAGTCCTGAGAGGGCAGAGTGGAGGAGCAGCTAGAGATATTGAAAATTTAAGAAATCAGTAGGAGAAAATAAACATGAGCATGTTTTAAATTAATGGTGACCACCATATGTTACACATGTAAAGAATGCACAGCTTTTAAAGTTACAGAAGAATATTTGAGCTTTACAGTGAAAAGTGGGAAAAGATAGTTTAAGAGAATGAAAAGGGAAGCGTGCTAAATTAAAAAATAAGATGACAGAAATAAATCCTAATAATTGCCTTCTTGAACTAAGACATCCACCTCCTCCTGCCCTCAGAAATCGGAGCTCCTGGTTTTGAGGTTGGCCCTGGGCTGGGAGTTACACCATCCATTGGCTCCCATGGTTCTCAGGCCTTTGGACTCAGAGTAAATTACACGACCAGCTTTCCTGGTTCTCCAGCTCACAGAAGGCATAGCATGGGACTTTTCAGCCTCCACAATTGAGTATGCCAATCCCTACAGTAAATCCCTTCGTATATATCTCTACATATTCTATTGGTTCTGTTTCTCTGCAGTACCTTAACTAATTCAATATTCTAAAATGTTTATGAGGAAATAAATGTCTACAACATAGTTAACTTAATCTTGAAAACAAAAAGCAAAGAAGAGGAACCTCCCCTGTCTGGTATTAAGACAAAGTTATACTGCCAAGATATCAACAAGTGGGCCAACTGGAACAGAACAGAGCTCAAAGGCAGCTTCATATAGATACGGAAACTTATACAAAAAAAGGTGATATCCGATTCATGGGAAATGATGAGTTTTTAATGCATAGTGTTGGAAGAATTGGTTGACTATTTATTAAAAAAAAGAAGGATTAAAGGTGAACTCTTCTTGAATTAAGTACTTATATGTCCAGCAAAAATTAAAAGACGATGGAGAAGCATATCTTTGTGATCTAGAGTTAAGAAAACTTCTGAAACTAAATCCAAAAGCACAAACCATAAAGAAAAATGAATTTGATTGATCAACTGAAGATTTTTGATCAACAAAGGATATTGTGAATAAAGTTGACAGAATGTGCTATTTGTAAGAGTGAAATATCAATTTTCACCTATTAGACTGGTAAAATTAGGAAGCAAGAAAAAGCCAAATGTTGGCCAAGTTTTGGGAATATGGAGACCCTAATAATGGGACAGAGACTGATGCAGGCATTTTGGAAGTCAAGCTGGCATTATTTAATTCTATCAAATAAATCCATGTGCTATGACCCAGCAATTCCAATCCTGGCTATATATTCTCCAGAAAATCTTATACAGGTTCATAAAGGGTCATATATAAATATTTTTATATTTGAAGCACTGCTTTGTTAAGAGTTGGGTCTATCAGCATAGAGGAGTGGATAGGTAAACTGTAATGGAATGCACACCATGGAATATTGTCCATCAGTGAAAAATAACACAGATGATGTATAAATAGCAACATGGATGGTTCCTTCCTGAAAATATGTAGTGCTGCATATAAAAATGGTAGGAAAAGAAAAAATCTCGAATACAATACAATTTGTTGTGTTTTTAACTGACATATTTAAATGGACCATTTAAAAATTTTTCACCATTGGAAGATTTTCCAGAATTCAAAATGCAATTTATGTAAGATAAATTCTGGAAAAAAAATCTAGTCTGGTCCCTTTTGAATCTCTTGAGGTTATGAGAGGCCCTTGTACATTCCTTCCCATTTTCTCCTACCTGTACTCTGAACAATTATTTCTGTAAAATCAAAAATTCTTTAAAATGTATGAAATATATTGTCACTAGACCTTATTTTCAACTGACTTAACCTGAGCTACCCTTTATAACTAAACTTTTGGGGTTATTATTAAGTTCTTCCCTGAAAACGTCTTCATTATCTTTTATGTCATGGCTTGCTATATTAGGAACACTTGAGAGCTTTATTTTTCACTCAGCAAATATTCGATATTGACTGGTATGATGAACGAGGTATTGTGCTTCCTGAGGATGAAGCAAAAAGCGTAAGGGTGAAATCATATTTTCATTTGTTTCCTAAATAATTGGAAAGTCAAGAAAAACAGAGTATGGCCAAGAACTAGCTCTGTAATAGGTCAAAGCATTGAACTAAAATGATGAGTTGAGAAAAAAAAAAAAAAAAGATGTAGCCTTTGGGATCCCTAGTGATTTAAGCTGCTTCCAGCTCATTTTGGAACCAGAACCTATTAAATGAAAATCTCTGCTTGTAGCAATAAAAAGATGCAATCTTTGTTCAATGAGATTTGATAACCATAAAGGTTGGAGAACGACAACCCAACTCACTTTACTTATCTTCAGTGTACTTTATGTGAAATAACAGTTTGAACGGAGCCTTTACCTTGACAGTGAAGCGTTTTCTCTTTGCTAGATTCCAAACCGTGCCAGTTGAATGAATGAATGCCCGCAAAGGGGTTAAGGATGTCACCAATACATATGCTTTAAGAATCACAGATAGATCTTTGGTTCTAAAGATTGTTTCATGCGGAGCAAGGACTGTTGTTTGGTTCCTAAAAAATAAAATAACATAGTTAATGCTGCATAATTTAGGGTTGAGTATGTAATTTGTAAATGACCTAAAAGCGTTGTAAACCCCTGTTATCCTTTGCTGGACCCCAGCCTTCAGTGTGTGGGTTTCCTTAAACAATTTCAACTGCTTATTAGATCACCACCAGGGGGTATACAGGTGCAGGGAGAGGGTATCAAATTGGTAATAGTTCTCCACTCTGGCAGATTTAATCAAAACATTTTTAAAAAGAAAAAAAGGTAGGAAAAGAGTACTTAGAATAAGGTTTAAAGTTTTTTTTAAAAAATTAAATTAGTCTCATTACCCATGACTTCAGATTCATGGTACCGTTGCAACAACAAAAGTGATATAAATTACAGTTTGTAAACAGTGAAATACTTTCTCAAATCTTCATCTGCTCCCACCTACCTTTGCTCTATCTTTTCTTCTCCATGAAAACATATTAAGTTTTTCAATAGTGGACAGGTCACCAAAAGTATGCCAAAATACTTTCCCCACTAGTTCAATCCTCCCTGATACCTCTCATCACAGATAATTAAGGGTCAATTTAAAGGATGAAGTATTAAGAAAACACTTCAGTGCACAAAGCAAAATTAATACTAGTTTAATGTTTTGTGGTGAAACAAATATGCTTTCATCATAAATGATACTAAAATGTATAGCTATTTGCTTTTCTGCACCATGTTTTTACATGTTAAACATCTAAGTTTGATCAATGAAAAGATTGTGCAATTTTAACTTTTGAAGTGTAGGTAAGCACAAGATGCACATGATTCTTCAATAAACGCTACTGACTGCTTAAATACTACCTAATAATTATACAATTAGAGGAGGCAAACTCATTTGTATCTTGAATAGGATAATTAAAATCTCTTAATTTTTCATTATAACTTATCTACATTCTACAATCCTGCCCCTGGAAGTAACCTGGATAACCTAATATACAGCAGATGCTTTATTAGATTCTAGGAGCCATTAAAAAAAAAACTTAATAGCTAGAAAAAAATGCACTCAGCCATACTCATAGGCTAAGGTAATGTCATTTGAGTATAAAATGGAAGTTAAAATTTTATAGTTTCACATTGTCAAGGTTTTAAATTCAATTTCCATTAATGTAACTTACTAGATAAGAGTCCAATTTACCCAAATGTTTATTCTATAGCAGGAGAGGTTTGAATTAATCTAGAAGAAAAGTCAATGATGGCTTTCTTTATTAAGAAGGGATAGCAGAAAATTTATGTAATGGAACCTAATAATTCACACATGTAACACCCCTGCCTCCCCAACCCCGATCTGTTCTGTGCTTTTCTCTTGTTAGCTGTCTCCTAAAATGCATGTAGGTTATAACAATTCAAAATTATCAGCTTACAGCTGTTCACGTCTCCAGTTCCCTGGTTTCCAGATATGTGGCTTCACTGTTTTTGAAAGGTAACTTGAAGTACTTGGCTTTATTTGTATTCCCTGATCCAGACATACAGAGGGACTCACCGGAAGTTGCAATTCTGAAAAGATTCAAAAGAGCAGAAAACAGTTATATTTATTGTTTCTTTTTGGAACTACTTCAAAAATAGAGTATGCTGTGTTAAACTACAGGGTCCAAGGGAAATATGCAACAATTTTTCTCCCCATTCTGAATCAAAGTTGGATCAATTAAATGAATGCATGTTTAGAGAGGCCTTTGTTTTGTCATATGTTCTCTTACCACAGAGTAGTGAAGTAATTGTAATAACTGATATCAAATTTTCTTGCTCAGAGGGGAGATAGATGTGATGTCTCTAACCGTGCTGCACCAACCTGATCTATCCTCCACACAGCTAAGGGATCCACTCTCAACAAGGGGGTGGTGGCTGCAGAAGCTGGCTTTTGTTGGTGATCAGAATATTACATAGAAAACTTTAGTTGATTTCCTGACAATACAATATTCACATGCTAAAGTATGTCATGCTTTATACCCTTGGAAATCTCAACAATAGAGTTTTATTATCTTATAAATTATTAATTATTGAGTTTTTAAGTGTGTAAAAATAAAGAACAACAATAATGACTTACTCAGGAACACTATATTGATGTTTAAAACACAAAAGTATTGCACATACATAGTTACAAAAATCAAATTTTACAGAAAGCTATCAAATGAAAAGAAAAAACATCCTTCAATCCACCCCATCTAGGACCTCTCCCCACTAAAAACCAGTGTTTACATACCAACTTTTGAAATATAGATAAGCACAGTGGGTCAGATGCATATGCATCTTAAATATGAAAATTGATATAATTAATATAAATATCAGTGTCTCTACATAAACCTATATATGTAGGTATTTCTATTTCTTAAATTATCCAAAAGAGACATCATAACAGTCTATGTCTGGCTTATTTACCTACTAATCCATCCTGGAGTCCTTTCCATATCAGCATGTTCAGAATTACTCCATTCATACTTTTTAATGCCTTAGGGTGTTCCATTAAATGAATATACATTTGACTTAGCCATTCCCTATTGTTATGTATTTAGATTATTTTTTAATGTTTTTCTTTTGCTATTTCAAAAATACTGCAATGAATACTCTTATACATCTATTTTGGTGTACTTTTACAAGCTTATCTAGGGGCAGATTCTTATCGGTATGTGTAATTGCCAGGTCAATGGTAAATGCACTCTAGATTTGTTAGACATTACCAAATGGCCTTCCAAAAAGGTTGCCCTAATTTCCACTCTCTCCAACAGTGTTTGAGAGTTGTTGTTTCCTTACTTCCAGGTCACAGTGCTTTATTTTTTAATTATATAATTTATCTAGCTCTCAAAATGGAACAAAGCCTTTAAATTATTTTCCCCCCTTGTGCACATTTCATCAATACTAACATAGTCTAATTTAAAACACTTCACACTCTTAAGTAAAAGTCAGCAGAAGTCAAGCTGTTCAATGTATTCCCATATCTCATTATTTAGCACAGTGTGATCTTGCTCCAAAAAATGATAACTTATTTGTAAGGCTTCTCTATTAATGAAGTTCTAATACATCATAATAAAGGAAATAGTCAAACTGCTTTGTTTTTGGAGGTGACAAATGAAAAACCATTAAGTTAATTTCTTTTCTTGGGAATCACAACTTTTAAAAAGTTGAAATGTTTATATAACCATTTAAATTTGCAGTAAAAAAAATAAGTGTTCTTAATTAAAATTTCACCAAATAGGCTTATGTTTTTAGAATTTATTATAAATTTACATTAAATTTATAATAATATACATTATATTTATAATAATATATTAAATTATTAAACTTATCATAGGAAAAGTTGATTTGTAGCCTTCTTTATAACATGAGAACAGTATAATTTACTCTGATTTCTCTTTTACCTTGCTGCCAAAAAGCACAGCATCAATTTGAAGGCAAGCACAGCTGACTTGGAAGAAGCTAGACATATTAAGTGTTTTGCCAAGGCAGTATCTCAATGGTTTTGAGGAAGCAGTCAAAAAACATGTCAAAAGAATAAACAATTTTATGTCACTTTTTCCTGGTTTAGTTCAAGTGGAGGAGCCTATCACATGAAATTGAAGGAGTCCAATGCAGGAATTGCCAAGAATATGTCAGATTTTCACTTCAATCCCTGAAACTGTGGTTGAACAATGGAATTGAAAATTGATTGAAGTAACTTTACCCTTATATGTACATTCATACATACATAAATAAATTCTAGACTTCCCATTATATTATTCCAGGCTTGGAAGTTACTTTTTATGATTTTAAAAATTAAAAGAAAACTTTGTAATTAGCTGTCCCTTGATACCTAAAATCATTCTCATTTCATTTGATTACAGCCAAAAATTAGACATAAGCCCCATTAATAGGTTAAAAAGCTGCAACTGCATTTTATGGGACTTTTATAAACAATTATGAAAACTTTTAAGTGTCCTAGGTTATTATTTAACAGAATCAAAGGTTTGTCTGAAGTAACTCTTATATTTTTCATCTGGCATGTCCATCAAAGGTTCACTCAATAGGCTAATCCACATGTTTTATAATCCTATTCCCTTTCTCTCTTAACCCACCCACACACTCAAAGAGCCTAGAAATCTCCTACAAACAGTGCTAAAACTGGTTTCTGTTTTTGGAAGGAATTTGGGAAATGAGGCTCTATGGCACAGATAGTCTTCCAAATAGCCTTACAATTCATTAACAGGTACTTGTTAAAAATTTTAGAAAGTAATTAAATATGAAGGGCCTAGCATGAATCTTTAGGGCTTTCCTGCTCCACAATATGAGGACTGAATGGATAATATATTAAGACGTGAAATATCACATGGCGAATAGTGCTGTAGTTTTATTTATTGACTACTCTTAGCTTATTTTAGAGAGTGCTGAAGCCTGCAACTTTACTGATCACCTAAAGTAACAGTGAACAATTTGTTAGGGATACATGAAGACTGCTTTTCTCATGCCTTTTAATATCTGGTTGGCTAAGTGCTGAGTGCCTGCTTACTGGGGTGTGGCTTTATGAAAAGGATGATTAAACCAGAAGCAGGAGACCTGGGCTTTCATTTTGGTTCTTCCAAGCCAACAATTAATGGGCTTGTGACATTGTCAAGGAGCCTTCTAGAATCCAGAATGTGATTCCCATGAATCTTCTGAACTTTCACATCACTGAACACTATACACTATGCTGACGTAAAACAAGTGCTCAGTAAAGGTTTGTTCTAGCAATAAGCTAATTTTGGGGGTTTAAGCCAACCTGTGGTTAGAGAGAAAAATGGTATTCTAATGAATTAAAAAGATTTTATTTGGTTACTTCTTCTTTCCCTTCTATGTGCACATAATTAATTATATACACCACAGTCAAAGTCTAAATACTGGAAAACACTTGAGCTAGCAAAGATCAGCTGCCAACTTTTATATTGCATTTGATTTAATGTTTTGCCCCATAGCTAATAATTAACAGGAAAGTAATAGTAAAACTATAACTATATTTCACAAATGCTTGAATATTATCTTGCATTTTCATATTAGAAAACTAAAGTTAGCCAATATTTTCTCATTTTAAAATTTCCAGTAAAGATAAAAGGGCTTACTTAATAACTATTAGTTTTGAGAAGTATAAAACTTTTATAGGTGTATTATTTTCATAATTGTTCCTCTTACCTGAGGGCATTTACAAGTCTTAGTACTTAGGCTGCAGGTATAAAAGGTATGCATATAACCTCAGAACTTACATGTATAGCACATATAAATCAATATATTCACAAACTAAAGTCATAGCCAGGGACATAAGTTTATGAGTCAGGGCCCTGGTAGAAAGTGAATGGATGGCAGAGTCAAAAGGCACCTGAAGAGACTGTTAACTAAGAGTCTGTTAAAGAAGTGACTGGTAACAAACACATGGGTAGAGTTAAGGACAATCAACAAGGGGTAGTGAAGCATCTCGTGGCTGACAAAATAGGAAGCTCTTACCACCCCTAGCCCAGGAAGGAAAAGTTTCCAGAACCGGGAAAAAGGCAAAGCTATGGCTACAGGTAGAGGAACACAGCCACTTCCAAGCCAGAGTCTTGCAAGGAAGGAGCCAGGGTATAAATATCCCAAAGTTCTCTCCTCCTGTGCTCCATCTCTTGCCACAAGCCAGAGGACACAGAAGCCCTGTTGGTGTGGCCTGTGGAGGACAGGTCCCTGGAGAAGAATCTAGAGTGAATCTAGAAGGGCAAATGGAGAATATACAGCACAAGCACTACACAGTCCTTGGAAAATACAAGTTTGGACCCTAATCTCCCCCTTACTAGCCACGTGTCCTGGAGAAACAAAACAAACAATTGTGTGAGGGTGTGTGTGTATACATACAGAAAAAGAGTGAAGTATTAGCTTTGATCTCAAGTAAGAGCATTTGTATGTGGCAGCAGTAGATGGCTTAGGCTGAATCATATAAAATTGCCTTTTGTTAGGTAAAAAAATGGTTGAATATCAATCAAATACCAGCAGTTTCATAATGTTCTACCTAATATTTCTTTTGCTACATCATGGTGCCTATTGACAGGAGCAAGAGTGCGTAAACACGCTACTGTGAAAGAAGGTTCCAGTGGCTAGCATGTCTGTGAGTAGAAATGACAAAAGGGTGACCTTGAAATCACACTCAATGACTATTTGGCACGTGCTTTGAAAACAGTAGAAGCCAAGCCCAAGTTCTGCCAATTCCTAGAAGAGAACAAGTACCTTCATCTCTGAATCGGTTTCCTCCTTTGTATAATAATGAAAAAGCACAGTGGGTGCTAAACAAATATTTGCTGAATGAATAACCTGATAGTGTCTAAGGCCCTTTACAGTCCTAACTTTCTGTGATCCTAGGTGCAAAGTTATAATTTTTAGTATATGCTATGTATGACCTAATGGAGAGGATAATTGGCAAGGGTCCAATGGCCAGAGTTGAAATGCAGTCCCTCTGTGAATTTAGTACATTCCAGCAATAACGAGCACTCCACAGGGTCGACCAGCTGCTGTTTTATTTGTGTGAGGCCCAATAAGCCTTGTGGAGAGAGGCTGTAGCTGAACCCTTTTTAAGCTCCCACCCTGTAAAGGAGTATTTGGGGAACATCAACCACCCTTTCACCTTTTAAGCTGTGTACAAAATGGTGAGAAAACACATCCCGAGGCAGAGTCAAGTTCACAAGATTGATCTCTCATTGGCAGTTAGAGGGGAGGGTTATTTTGAGTGCATCAAAGGGTATTCTCAGTTAGTTCACTGGACTGTAAGCTCTATGAGGGCAGGGATTCTGGGTTTTTTTTCCTCCACTGAATGTCTAGTGCCAAGGACAGGCTGGCACTTCATATAGGATCTCAAATGAATCTATGCTTCATTAGTGAGCTCCAATTTCTTCTTACCCAAATAACCAGAGTGATGTGCAGAAATGAAAAGAATAAGCAAGCCAAGTGTCAAGCAGATTTGCTAGAGTTGTTCAATGTAAACTCACTGTTCAGACCTAGGAAATGCATATAACATGGGCGGGGACTAGTTTTCTCTCCCACTACAATGTGTTGCTTGTTAGATTGGCATAATATACTATGTCCATATTAGGACACTGCAACTACAGCACCAAGGCAGCCCAGTAAGGTATCGACAACCTAGAGATGAACTATCCAAGGCCAAGGGGCCTAATAGCAGCAAAGCCCCTGGAACCTACAGTTAGCACAGGAAGCCATAGGAGAGAATGTCACCAGCAGACAGCCAAGAGGAAGGCTGCCCCTTACAGGGACACCCTGAAAGGGAGGGGTTTGGGGGCCCAGGTTTCATTTGTTTTACCAAACAGACTGAACTTGGGCCTGAGAAGACATGGGTGAAACCAATAAATACATATACTCTAATTTGTCCAACACATTGTAAACAGTTGCTAACCAATATTTTTAAAAAATATTTTACAAATCATACTATAAATAACATTTATTTTAAATACTAATTCCTGTCTATTAATGAATATCTATTCATAGGTGACCATGAGTCAATTCCTTTGCTTTTCTAAGTTCAGTATCTTCATCTGGAAAATAGGAATAATAATAATTGTAATAATAGTAATAATAAGAAGAACCTACTTCAGAGGGATGCTGACAGAATTAAATATGAAATTCCCTTAAAATGTTTTGCAAATCATTTGCATATACTAAATGTTCAAAAAGCATTAAATAGCTACTACTTATAGTAGTTTAATATAATTGTTTTCTACAACCTAGAAATCCTGTTTCTAAGTTTGGAAACTTTAAAATGTAGCAAAAATGTTATGCCTTTTGAGTTTATTTGACACTAAGAGGTTCCCACCACTACTCACCATCAGATAAAGTCTAATCCATTAAATTCTCCTCTATGCCATTCTTAAATATCTGGTCTCTTAAGAATAAGACCAAAATAAAACAAAGATCTTCACCAAATGGCCTGTAAAGATACAATCTATTTTTTTGTGAATTTCCTCAAGTTTAGCATTGCTGTATCCCAGGAAAGTAGTTCCTTTCCTGTTCACTTATTTAAAAGAATTATGTATTAGGTTTCTTTGGATGGAATAAGCCTAAGATTGAGCCAGTTACCACAATATTTAAGTCTGTTCCTCTGTATTTTGTTCATAAGGAGACTTCTCTGCAAGCAACCAACACAAATTAAAACAAACTAGCTCTTAGTCAACAGATTTATGACACAGACAAAACTCCACAGGCTTTTTCAGACATACACTTGAGGTTAAATAATATAATTTGGGTATCTGTATACTCTAAACACATCAATTTTTAAAATATTTTTACTTTTATTTTATGCAAATAGCATTGGCCAGAGTATCTTTGAAAGAATGGAAACACCAAACACATAAAGGTATTATTAGTACAGAATTCTAGTCTTAAGCCAGGCAACTAACTCTTAATTTATTTCTCAAGATCTGACACTATTGTATTACTACCTGTGTGTCTTTGACACAATATTTTACTCTCTATGGTTTCAGAATATCTTTCATATGTTGTTACCATAGAAGGGTACATCAAACCACAAATACAAATAGCATGGTATTTTGATAAGTACTCTTTGGGGAAAAATAATAACTTAAACTTTGTTATAGGAAATGAGATGCATTCCATGTCCCAGTGGAAGTGGGGGCACAATTTGACCCATAAAGATGACCAGATCAATGACATAGCAATGTCCTTTAAAGGCATGGCAATTGTATAAAACTTCTACCAACTAACCAATAAATCAAATTCTTATTGAGTGCTCAGTAAATGCAAGCCATGAATGCTCTCCTTTCTGTTCTTTTTCAGTGGAAGTGTCAAAGTCATGCAATTCTACAAAAACAATTTTCCCCATGGACTGCTCTATGTTTTGACCATGACAACATAAGAACCTTGAGCTCTGCTCATTTTCCTTGGTAATAAAAGCTATGTCTAGACTACTACTTCAATTTTCTTGCCCTATGATTTCACTGCAATGACCAAACAGCATGAAAGATTGTTTTATTACTTTATGGCAGCTTAATTTTCCTCTGATGTTCTTCTGCATGAATTTTCCAGGGGAAAGGAAATAAAAAAAGGAAAAATGCTTGATTATTTCAGTAAGACCAAAGATGAATAATTTGGTATAAATTAATGAGCATAATCAATAACAATTTAAAACACAACCTCCAACAAATATTAATACATAGAGTGAACCAAATATGATAATAGAATGGCTGCCTAAGCCCACCACTGTGAAATACATTAATCACTTCATTAATATTAAACTTTTTTTTCAGGAATATTTTCTGGAGTAAACCATAAAATATTATTGATGCAATTTACATCAGAATAATTAATGACTTACTAGAAGAACTCTGTAACAGTGATTCCAAATTCCTTTAAGTATATTGAAGTCAATCCTAATTTAAATGTAAGACACAAACACTAAGGTTCATTGCCCCAATGTAAATGAAACCATGCATTAACATAGCTCTTCTTTAATGGCAATTTCACAGTTCAATTTTACCTTCAATTTTTACTCTGTGTTTTTTGTATAATAAAATGTATACAATATTATTTCCATCAATTTGCTTCTCTACTATATTATTTATGAGTAAATGTATAATATGTGAACCAAGTACATATTTAAAATATCAGAATTTTCATAATATCTGACTCCCAGAGTGAGGTAAGAATCTAGAACAAGTAAAGTGGCAAGGGCCAATTGCCAAAATGAAATCTACTCTGTGTTAGAGATCCAAATGCCAAAAATAGGTCAGGAACATGGAAACATGTCAGAAAAGATTTTTTGTTAGGAGACTGAGCAAACATATTCTTACTGAACCATTTTGTCCTCAAGTTCTTTCCCTCCAGTTTCCCAGTGATAGGATTGGAGCCTGTGAGAGTCAGATATTAGCTGAGCCGAATTATACCACAAGGGTCCACTCCTAACAGATGAGGATATTCGGCATGAGTCAGGAGCCAGGCAGAACCTGACAAGAGTTTCCGAAACAGTGTCTCAACTTTCAACCTTAGCTGGTTGCACCAACCATTAGCCAAGGACATCAGAACTATTTTATATCTTGTACATGACTAAAAAATTAACCAATTAATTAAGCCAAAAGGGGAGGGGCCTTCATACTATATCTGAAGTGTTAAAAATTGCTGGTCTTTAAAGATGTCAATTAGATGATTAAATTTTAAAATTATTTTTTCCTATTTTTGTCTGTATTTTAACCTCTTAAGTTAACCTATTTCTTTTCTAGGTAGAATTTACACCAGGACATTATATTCAAATGACTATTTCTATAAGGATATTCTCCAAATTCTCCTCAGACAGCTCTCATCTTTTGTACTGCCAAGATATGTATGCTTTTGGTATATATATAAATATATTTAATGCTTATTGATGAATTAGTTTCCAGAGATTTAACACACTCTAACCCATGCTGTAGAGTTTTGACATCAACACACTGTCTCAATTAACACCACTTGTTTGCATGACCCTGCATAGCAAGCCTAAGAACTTCCTATAACTGCTACTTACAACCTTAGAAGAGGTGGATGGTGGATAAGAAGTCATTTATATCTTGCTCTTTCCTACCAAATATATTAAATATCTTACAGAAAATAATTTTGTGGCACCCAATAATGTCTCAGTCATTTTCAAAAAATTAGGGATGTGTAGTCATTGCTTTAAAAATCTTGTGAGCTCTGGCATCATTCAGGGTCTCAAAGTCATGAGATAACCACTCAAACTCTTTGTTATGTTAATATTTCGGCTGTGTAGACCCAGCCAATTGAAACTGAATTTAAAAGATTGAATTTTAAGTAGCGGAAAGAATTCAGGCTAGCTTTAAATTAAAAGGGGAAATTATTGGGTAACAGTGAAAAAATGTCAAAGTACAGGTTTTCCCCTCTTCCTTCTCCCTCTAAAAAAGAAGGATACATGCCTATTTGGGAACCAAGTCTTCATTATGTTTGGAGTAATGGGAAAAACTAAGTCAATTTATTAATCTATATTGGTGAGTTGGAGAGAGAAGAGTGGACAAAGAGACCAATGAAGAGAGAGGTTGGACTGGATGGTGCTTTGGTGAGCTAGAGGGAGTTGCTTAGGGAGAGAAGAGGATTATAAAAACAGAATTTGGCAGAAATTGTATCATGTGTTGAGAAAGGATAATTCTCCCTTTGCTGCCATTTTGTCTGAAACCCACCCCCTCAAAAAAATATTTTAAAATTTAAACTACTCTTCACGGCTTTTGGAGTTAGAGCTGTTGTTCTGGGGATCAGGGGGAGGGGTTAATTTGTTTATTTATGTGTTTGCTTAACACAACACAATGCTCGGCTTTCTCTCTAAGGGGTCATTTTTGCCTGGATCCCCTGCCTGACTCAATCCCCTGTGGCCAGGGTCGGGCTCCATTGCCTGAATGGGCTGTTAGAGGTAGCCAGTGAAGAGGCGTCACTGGTTGCAGAGCAAAATTAGATTTAGAGAAAAAGTACATGAAGTTTCTATTAGGAGAGAGGGTGAAAAAGTGTTCATTCAATTTCATGGATCTACAGTGAAAAGTGGCAGAAGTTCACGGCCACCATTATCCATCAAATGATTTGCAATTCAGGTTTTTAACACTGTACTTCAAAACTACTCACCTAGTTTCCAGCTTGCAGCTACCGCTGATTTCTCTGAGAATGTTGTTCTTTACTCAGCATTTTCTTCTATCCCCTAAATCTGGCTTTTCTCTCCCAAACCACTTTAAAAATTCACAGTATCCATTAGTCCCAGGAACTTAGTTGACATTAGGGCACACGTTTCTGACTAGAAATACTCAAAATCAACATAAGACTCAAAGGTTTTTTTTTTTGTTTGTTTGTTTGTTTCCAGTTTTGCTTTCCCTCATGAGCCTTATTCTATATAATTTAGGGCTTTTCACCCACAAATGCCTTAAAATGTTGTTTTAATAGCTTATAAACAACAAATATCTTATTAAAATTTGATCAATAGGTAAAGTTTCCCTAATTTTGAACTCAGAGTACACCTGGCACATTTCTCGTTTTGCTCTTGGCATAACACATGTGTAGATGTACCAAAAAAATCATGTAATTGGAAAATTTTAAATATCTTTTTCTGGGTGGTATCTTTGCTTTTTATAGCCTGCTATGAATATAGTTTAAAGTTCTTTCCCTTAAATGACACAAAACTGTTCTAAAATTGGCTGTTGACTGACCTACACAGGACAGAGAAGGAATCTAGAAAGAGAAACATTAAAAACTAAAATTGGCTGTGGACTGACCTACACAGGACTGAGAAAGAATCTAGAAACAGAAACATTACAAAATACTGAGCTGAAGAAGATAAACTAGGCATAACCAGTTTACTTAACCACAACATCTTTCTCATTTCCTTCTTAACTCTGTATTTAGATTCAAAGTAAACTTTCCTACTTCTGCAATATTTGGAACACAAAGATATAAACTGTTATGGCTTTATAGTTGAAGGATTAATACAGCCTTGTATCCAAACTCTGTTCAAGAGAAATATTTCAGGTCCAGTTGTGATGTTGTTAGAACTCAGGGATATTAAACATACCATCCCAAAACCCCCAAGCCCACCCAAAATAGGAAAAGATAGCAAAGACACCTGGTTTTTTTAATGTTCTTTTAAACCCTATGGTCAATGAGAGATGAGCAGATGTTATCTGGTTAGTATGTATCAGTGTAGTGGAGTTTTAGTGTGAAACTAATCTGTGTTCAACAAGGAGTCCTCTATGTCTGGCCTTGACTGGCAGAACTGTGAACGACACCAAATAGTAAGGAATTTATCCTAAAGAAAAAAGAGATGGACGGCAAGAGAAGTCCAAGGATAACAGGATGACATGAAAGATGAGGGCAGCTTTTAATACATTGTTCTCACATCCCATAGGCTCAACTTGCACTCCAGGTTTTAGGCCAAGCTAAAACAACACTAAAAAATTTTTTTCAAATTATCTGTGAGAGGTTGAGAGTATAATATTACATACAACAGAAAAAATAAAAAAATGAAGAAGGATTTTGCCTACTGAAGTGAAGAAACCAATTTAGTTTTGACTTAGTCAGGCTTCAGAAAACACAAAGGGATTTCCAGGCCCTGGGCAGAACAGTGACTAGGACAATGGGATGTGGCACCAACAGTTTCAGCAGCAGCAGGGGAGAAGCAGGTGCAGTGTGAACCCTGGTACCCCTGACACTGGGCATGGCACCTCAGCACAGACACAGGCAGGTGCAGCCCATGCCTCCCCAATGTGGAGCCCCAGAGGCAGAGGCCTTCGTCACCATGACCAGTGATATGCAGTATTTGACCACAGGGGACCTGCGCAGACGGTGAATGGAGGTCCCAACTATGAGAGGATTGCATTCATGAGCACATAGGATATGCCCTCTAAGACAAAGGGGCATCACTATGATTAGCAATGCTACTGAAGCTTAATAGATGAGGTACATAAATGTTAGATTTATGCCTTGTGTAGGATAAATCTGATATTTCTTTGGAAGGCACTGGTAAGGCATAAAGTCTAGCATTTGTTTAAATGGTTAGGCATACATTCTCATTGTTCAGTGTGCATACCACAACAGCTGTTGAATATCACCCTGTGCAACAACAAATTGTCCCTTGTCTCACATCACTTTTGAATGTCTCACTGGATATTGATGTGGATGAAAAGCCTATTGGTAACTATCTGAACCTAGAGTTTGATTCAATTTTATATAAACTCCAAGCATTTTACTCAGTTTAATATATACTGAATTTCATAGAAATGCAATTCCATGGTCAAGCAAAAGTACACTATGCTTTGGTTTGTTTGTGACTTCCTTAAGAGTTGTTCACCATTTTGGAAAGACACATAACCAATAGAAATGTGACCCGTGGAATCTTAGTATTCCCCTGCAATAAGGCAGTACCAAGCTGAATTTATAGCTCTCACATTCATGGTGATTCTAAAGATGAGTGGAAGCATTTGACTATTTCATTACACCCTCTGGTGTTATCATGCAGAAACATTTACATATTGAAATACACGTTGTTGTATTATAAATCTCTTTCCTTTTCTTTGTCCTTATATTATAGTTGGGGTATTATACTAGTTTGTTGAAATTACGTGAGTTAGGTGAGTTATAGATATTTTACTTCAGATCAAGCAGGTGTCAATAAATATATTTGCTATCAAAAGAGAATGTGGGGTCTGATAGGAACAAGAAGATTGCTTTAAGATGACCCAGAAGTCATTAGTAGCAGGATTTTAAGGTGAAGGGGCCTGAAGATAGCAAGCATAGGTATAGGTAAAGAAATATTTTTGTGATGATTTTAGGATCCAAGTTCTATTTCCAAGTTAGTGAGTTTTGAAAAACATGGGTCTCACCAAACTAGATTAAAGTAGTAGCTACTAATTATCAACTAACATATGGAGACACTTATTGAAAGAACAACCATAATATTTAACATTTATAAGGTGCTCACTCTATGCCTTGTTCCAAGTACTTGAAATGTATTAATTCATTCTATCCTCTTAACAATACTAGGGGACAGAGTTCTGATCATCCCTAGATTATAGACAGAAAACTGAAGCACAGAGAAGGTAAGAAACTTGCCCAAGGATGCTGGGCTTTTAAGTGATCTATAAGCATGGGATTTATACACATGCAACCTGGCCCCGTCTGCACCTCCCCAGTATCCTCCGACAGCTGTGCAACCAAGTCAAAGCAAGTACTCATTTTGAAAACTATTTTCAAAAACCATTAATTCCACAGAAATCATATATTTCCCATAAAACATGATTTGGCTGTATTTGCATTCATCAATTCACATTTCCAGATTGGTGCTTTACAAACCAGTTTGGCAGCACAATCAATGAATTCTAAAGAATATCATAAACCCTCCTATGAAGGCCAGAAGAGCAGCTTCAAAAAGCCAGGACAACTAATTCTTGGCTCTTCCAAGCAGCCCAAGGTGGGGTCACTATCATTCCAGGGGTCCATACCTAAGGCTGGTGGCTACACCCACATGTGATTCATGCCTAATCCCAGGCATATGACTGCAATGTGAGGTTTGCATTGATAAATTTTCTATGTTGCCTAGAAAGGTTGTAGATGGCTTGAGGAGCTGAGTCTGGAGTAGGCACATTAGAAAAGGGGTAACAGAAGGACGAGGAGGACCCTCAAGGATTGCCAGTGAGAGCTGAGGCCTGGAGCTTCTGGAGATTCTCCCAGGGCTGGCAATTCCCATCTGCTGTTGAGTGCCCTATCAAAACACTAAAACAAAACAAGACAAAGACAAACAAACAATCTTCTGCCTGTGGCAATTTCACTTAACTTCTGCTTATGCATGAATATTAAGATAAGTAAGAATTTAAAAGAATTATTTTAGTTGATGAAAGAATAATAATAAATAATAATAGAAGGGTAAACAAATTCAATTTCTTGCTAGGCCCAGGTAGAACAGTTTTCTTTAAAATGTTCCTTTCTTATTTTCCTGCATTATAAGACAGGTTTAAAATACAGTATAGTGGTTTAAATTTATAGAATTACAGCATAGTGCTTTAGATATAGACTTGCTGC
Organism: Daubentonia madagascariensis; assembly: GCA_023783475.1. Taxonomy (NCBI): domain Eukaryota; kingdom Metazoa; phylum Chordata; class Mammalia; order Primates; family Daubentoniidae; genus Daubentonia; species Daubentonia madagascariensis. The sequence goes on from JAKFHU010001569.1 coordinate 31,496,001, forward strand.
TTTGCAGTTGTGCATCCCAGAGGTTCTCAGAGCCTCCATTCATTCATCTAGAAAGGGCATGAACATATCTGCCCCATAAATGGTTATAGAGGGTTAAAAGAATAAAGTATGTAAAGGGCTTGACACGTTGTCTAACATATGATAAGTAAAAATCTTGTTAATATTTTAGAGTAACTTATCTATAAAATAATCCTGTGGCATAAATCATAAAGCCCCACTATAATTATCTATAAAACAAGCCAAAAACTAATACTAATTCTGTTTGGTGACTGTACTTAACCTCTAGCTCTAAGTCATACTTACTTGTCTATTTCTTTCCAAATCAGAATGCCTCTAAAAAGCACAATATATATGGTTGTGACAGTTTTATGTCGATGTGGAAAACTGAAAACTTCACTCAATTTTCCCCTGCAAATCAATTCATGGATATCCAGAGTAATACAGACATAATCCCTTCTATATTACTTTTATAGATTTATAATACATATTCTTTTATAAAACATTTTCATGACAACTCTATGAGGAAAGAATGGTCAGTATAATTGTTCCCATTTTACAAGTCTAAAAAAGAGGCACAAAGGGACTAAATACTTTCCCCGAGTCATATAACTATATTTAGCAGCTGGGTAGAACTCAAATTGGGTTTCCTCATACCTGGGCCATTGTATTCCTGATTTCTGCCTTCACTGTAAATTACTTCCTCTAGGTTGGAATTATTATCAGTACATACATATATCCTCACAGATGCTCAGAAATAGGTGAAGAAAAATGTGCCAAGGAAAGGTCCTCTCAGTTAATGTGGATAAATTACCTGCTTTATCCTTTCAGGGGTAAGTTGACCCTCTCAAATGCTACACATTTGCTTGTGAAATGACTGTTGATACCAGGATTGTACTGCTGCTCTGCCTCTATGATGTTATTCATTAAAATGACTCAGAAGAGAAAGTTCCGATATTTCACCATTAGATGGTGCTAGGAGAAGTTTAAAGAAAATGGTCTCAAAAGTTATTGATGCTACGAATCACAGGATTTGAATAGGGTTTACTGTATAATAGAGTCCATGCTTCTCTCCTAGACAGGAGCACATTCAACCCATCAAAGAGTAAAGCATCTCCTAAAGCTACACCACTCATTCAGTTAATTACACTTCTGCCAAGATATGTATCCTTTCTAATCACAACTTCAACTGCAAATGAAGGATTCTAAGATTCTATTTAGGGAAATGTATGTGTTTCACTTTGTTTATAGTTTGCTGCAACTCTCAAGTTGAGTCTTTTTTTATATATATATATAATAATTTAAGTAAAGGCGGGGTCTCACCCTTGCTGTAGCTGGTCTCGAACTCCTGACCTCAAGCTATCCTCCCGCCTCAGCCTCCCAAAGTGCTAGGATTACAGGCATGAGCCACCATGCCTGGCCTCATTTTGGGCCTTTATCAATATATTTTTCAATAAAATGTGTCAGATTGGAAGAGACTAAATGCCTGTTACAATGTATTGGTCTTAATCAATTGTATTATTAATTATTATGGTTAAGATGAGAAGTCCAAGAGACTAGTCATAACAAAGCATCATCTTTCTATGAATAATGTGTTATATAACATAGAATTTATGGAGTTGTGTGCATGCATTTCAGCTAGTGCAGCACTTTAGTGAGCCTTTATTTTCCAATATTGATGATACATTGCAAATCAAAAGTCAGTGCACAGCCCTGGACTTCTGTGAAAATGAATGAAAACAGCCTTGAGCACTGCAAACTTACTAACACTGTTTTTCTTTTATAACACTTGTAATTTTGTTGTTGTTCAATATGTCTCCATCACCAGAAAGAGATTGGGAGAGTGATTGTCTTGAAGTTCAACACATTAAACCCCCAACACAAAACTAACTCTCTCTCTCCCTCAGTCTCTTTCTCTGTGTGTGTTCATGTGTGTATGTGAAATGAATAGATTTTAAAAATGCATAAATGAATAATCAAAATCATAGTACAGTATAGTTCTCTTTCACTTATTGGGTTTACTCACAAAGCAAATATGTAAATTTCAGGACAAATTTTTCATCACCTCAGCAGCTAAATCCCGGAAGCTGATTGTATTCTGCACCCTTCCTAACCCAGCTCTTGTAATCCCCAAGTGGAGCCTCTGATCGCTCAAAAATAAAAAGTTTGGCCACTGCTGTAAAACTTTCCCATCTATTTTGAAACAAGCAATATTTTTAGGTATCTTATCAATATTTCAGATTAATTCATAAGATTTCTGTTGCAAACACAGTGGCTCAGGAAGAATTTATATGGGGAAAATATCACAATCACTGCTTGGGTGGTACATTTGTGAGGAAGATGTAAACAGATCCAGTATATTTTAGCAAACTACACACTGAACCATGGAATGTGTCTACACATAACTAAGAATGAACTACTGATTAATAGATTCAGGCTGGGTGAACAGGATAAACAAATCTATGAGGAACAAATATAGTTTTCTGAGTATTTATTACATAATGCAAACAAACTTAGTTTCAGTTGCTTGAAGTTCTTCATGTTTTAGCAAGCCATTTTGGCATTGTACAGACACAATGCTACTCACCTATGTTTGTCATCTAACTAAGTAAACAAGGCCCTGCTGGAGAGATTTAGACCACAAAAGTGAATATCACTCTTTTTACTTCTTCCTTTTTGGTCTGTTAAAAATCAGAATTATTAATAATTATTAGAATCCTACAAATTATAATTGAAGTGTGTTCTGCAATATTGCCCCTAGTGTCTAGTAGTACTTAGTACAAGATGACAAACTCTCTAAGTGAAATAAATATCCCTACATGATTACATGAGGTATAGAGGTCACAAACCAGAAATGTAAAAGTTTACCAAATCAGTTCAACATCAGGGCCTTTGAGATTTACCCTACCAGACAGCAGAGGGGTTATCCAGCTTTCTCAGCTAGTCAGTCTTTAGCACAACTTCGGAGATGTCAGTGAGCTGCCAAATGTGTTCTGGAAGATGGACATGCTGCATGCTGTCACTTTCAAACTAGCCTGACAGAAAATGTGTAAAGTATAAAGTTATGAGCAACATAGGCACAAGAGACACCTTTGGTTCAGCAAGATTGGTCTAGCTGTTACAAAACAAGAAGAAAAAAATCAAGTCTGGTACAGAAAGGCAAATCTACATATAGACCAGCAGACGGGCACTTGGGTAGCCAAAGGGTAGTATCAGAGCTCTTGGTGCTAAATAGGAGGAAAGATTAATATTTCCTTACTTTAAGGAAAAATTTTAAGGGAATAGTTCTGCCTAAAGAATTCCATGGGCTTTACCATAAGCAATCAATAAGCATTTATCAAACCTATAATGATAGACTCCTGTTGTTTTTGTCTGTCCAATAACTCCTTCTTCTTTGGGGCTCTGTTCTCCCCTTTCCATGTGGATCTAGTGGAAATGTTAATTACAGTTCCCTACGTCCTCCACCTATCCCTGACTGTTATGGGCTGAATTGTGTCACCCCAAAAATTCATATGTTGAAATCCTAAACCCTAGTATCTGGGAATACATGACTGATAGGGCCTTTGAAGAAGTAAGGTAAAATGAAGTCATTAGGATGGGCCCTAATCCAATATGACTGGTATCCTTATAAGAAGAGGAGATTATGACACAGACATGCACATGCATATAAAGAAAAGACCACATGAGAATGCAGCAAGTCATCTGCAAGGTAGTCATCTGTAAGTCAAGGGGAGAGGCCTCAGAAGAAACCAACCCTGCTGATACCTTAATCTTGGGTTTCTAGCCTCCAGAATTGTGAGAAATAAATTTCTGTTGTGTAAGCCACCCAGTCTGTGGTACTTTGTTATGGCAGCCCTAGCAGACTAATATACTGGCCATGGGAGTAGCCGCAGCCCAACTACCCACAAGAGCTATTCCCCTGATCACAGTGTTGTCCAGGGTGGGCTGGTGACCCATGTTGGTCTCTCAATTTGGAGGCAGAAGAGAAGTGGCTATGTTTCTGAACTGCGAGTAGCTGGCAGCCATCTTCCCTCTCATGGGGAGAAAGCCTATTTGCAGAAAGAGAGAATGAGGCCAACATACAGAAAGAAGTCAAGCTGAGAGAGAGAGAGAGAGAGATCGAGATCTAGTGACTTTGTCCCTGAAACCAGTTAGGCTTGAAGAAAGATCCCCTTGATTTACTAGTTAACCAACTCAATAAATTCCTTTTTGCTTGTGTTAGTGTGAATTGGGTTTTGCACTTACAAATGAAAGAGTTCTCATTCATACGTGTATTATGCTTATGGCTCTATTTCAGTTGAGGTAGAGACATACAATATAGAGAAAGGATTTAGCTATCAGGGAATTTACAGTATTACATATTTACAAAATTACATATTAAATTACAAATCCCAAATGAGTATTAGTGAAAGTAAGTGTTAGGAATGCAGAGAAAAAGAGAAATCACAAATAGCTGGAGTGATCCAGGAAGAATGGACATACAAAGAGAGGAACAGGCATCCTAAGGAGAAAGTAATGGTAAAGGCAGGAAGAGAAGAAAATGGTAAAGCATATGCTATGGTCTGAATGTTTGTGTCCCCCCAAAATTCATATGTTGAAATTCTAACTGTTCTAATTCTACTGTTTAAAAACTATCAAGTCTATGGTATTTTGTTACAGCAGCCCAAACAGACTAGGACAGTCTACTTCCTGAAGGAACAGTCAAGGGAAGAGCTTAGCTTGAGCAGAGAGTTAAGTTGAGGGGAAAATGGGAGACCAGGAGAAGTACAGACTGCCTAAGCCTGTGGGGAGGCCTGAATACCACCCTGAGGAGTTTGGCAGAGTGAAGTGGTTAAGACAGTAGGCTCCAGAGTCATACTGCCTAGGTGCAGATATCATTTGTTAGATGTATGATCCTAGAAAACTCACCTAACTTCTCTACAGTTGAGCAAAATAGGGATAATGATGATATCTTTCTCAGAAAGGACATTGTAAGGACTAAAGGAATTAATTAGAGCAGTGCTTAGTACATAGGAATCATGCAATAAATGTTAGCTTTTCCTATTCTGTTAGAGTCATTAAAGATTCTTGTGGGAGCATGGCATGTACTAAGTCATGTTTTAGGAAGATTGAGTTGGAAGTTATATGGCAGAATGAATATGGGAGAAGAGTAAGAGAGAGAGGGAGACAGAGAGAGAGAAAGGAAGCAGGAGAATAGTTAGGACATGTACAATTCAAGAATAAAGTGATCAGAGTTTCAACTAGTATGTCAATAATTGAAAAGTCATTTATTTTTGATTATCCTAATTTCAAAACCAAGAAATGGCTTACAGAAATGTAATGTTCAACTAAGAAGTAAAAACAAATCATGAAGCATTACTGAAAAAAAGTACAAAAAGAAAAAAATAAGTGAGCAGGGTAAATTTTAATTACTTTTGAGGATATCCTAACCAAGGAGTTAAGGTGTAAAAACAACTTAAAACTGATAATTTGATTATGTAATGATTAAAACCCTATGTGAGCCTAGAAACACTGTATCAAAGGCAAAAGATAAATGTATATTTACAACATTTTTGAAAAAAATTAATATATATCCATGTATATATTTTAAAACAAAACCTATGAATGATAGGTTAATATACATGTCATATAAATATTATACAAATAGGCAAAATATATAAAATAACATATGAATATACATATAATATACACATTTTTGGGATTCCCTTCCTTTCTTTTATTTTTAACTCAACATATGGTTTGAACATTTTTCTATAACAGTAAATGTACATCTCTATCATTTTTAATGTCTTCATAGTTTTCCACTGATAAATGTGCCACAATTTGTTCACACTTGAATTATGTAACATTCTAGTATGTAAAAACTACACATGAATAGGAAAGATATAGAAAGTTCTGTAATTTCACTAAATTTAAATTTTTTTCTTTCTTTTTGCTTATCTGTATTTTCTATTTTTTTATAATGAATGTGTCTTACTGGCTTCATAAAGGCATAATAAAAGGGAAAGGTAAAAGGAATAAAAAAATGCATGTTTAATCATTTTAAAAATTTGACTTCTATTTTCATTAACTTGTTTCTCAGGAGGATAAAAGAAGAAAGAGAACATTTTTACTAACCTTTACTTTTGATCAATACAGGAAATCACAAAAAAGTGGAGACAGGGTGTATTTTCCTGCCCCACTGTCTGCTTTTAGTTGTCTCTATTCTAGAGTTCCTTATGTAGAATTATGATTTTCAGACTGAGCTTTCCCGAGCTTCTTGGGGGTTAGAGGGGTGTGAGGAAGGCATCTCTGGGGACCAGCAGGAGGAAGGAAAGAAAGGGAAAAGAGAGGGCTGAGGTGGAAGATCCTACCCTTTATCATCGAAAGCAATTCTTCTGGGTTGTATGGGACCCCCGAGTATTTTTTTAAGGTTTAGAGCTTTAAAAAGAAAAAAAAAATCTACCTAGCATCCACCATAATCTAGATCAATGCTCTTTCTTTCTGATTTAGGTTTTTCTGGCCATATCTCACACACCTTCACTTTTTTTTTTTTGCAAGATCCATGGAGAAAAAAAGCTAAAGCAGAATAGTCAGCAAGAAGTAGTAGATTTATTTCCTCCACCCTGAATGCAGAACCATTAAGATGAAGAAACTGCCCAGAGAGCTAATCTATAAGAACTACTAAAACATCACTGGATAAGTGAAGAGAGAAAACTCTCACCATTGTCTTCCTACTCCATCCTCCGATAGTCAGCACTTAGCGTATTCTTGAAAGAAATGGTGAGCAAATATTTAAAGGCTTGGTTTGAAACAGTACAAAAATATGAGCCTGCCTGAGAGAATTACTTGTCTATCTTCAGCCACATGCATGAGGACCAACCAACAATGTGAGAAAGGGTTACATCTGTCCTTTTAGATAGTATAAGGTGATCTGTCTCTTAGCTGCAGTGGTAACCACCCAGAAGTTGGTCCTATATCATGAAATTTATTGGTATCTTTCTACCTTGTTTATGGGTAATATTATAACAGTTCTCTAGTTCTTTTATAGATGCAAATATCTTATTATTCTAAATGGGTAATTATGTCTTGGAGGAATGAGACAGTATTTTCTACTCCTTCTGCCCCTGTTCTCTGCCTGGTAGCATCAGCTCAATATTGAGCTCGTAATGGATAAATAGATAAATCAGTCCAGGCATTGCCAAGACCCTCTGATGATCAGCAGGGCTCCCCTTCCACAGCTCTGATCCCATTCATTAGATTAATTACTGCATTAGTCTATTTTGTGTTGCTATAAAGGAAATACCTAGGGCTGGGTAATTTATAAAGAAAAGAGGTTTATTTGGCTCATGATTCTGCAGGCTGTACAAGAAGCATGGTGCCAGCATCTGCTTCTGGTGAGGGCTTCAGGGAGCTCCCAATCAAGGTGGAAGGTGAAGGGGAAGCAGGTGTGTCACATGGTGAGAGAAGAAGTAAGAGACAGAGGAGGTGGTGCCAGACTCCTTTAAACAACCAGCTCTTATGTGAACTAACAAAGTGAGAACTCACTTATTATCACAGGGAGGGCACCAAGTCATTCATGAGAGATCTGCCCCCATGACCCAAACAGCTCCCACCAGGCCCCATCTCCAACACTGGGGATCAAATTTCAACATGAGATTTATAGGGAGGGGTCAAATATCCAAACCATATCAATTAGTATGCTCTCCAGTCTTTTATTCCAAAATATTAGAGTGACTATTATATGTCAGGGATTATGACCATGCACTGAACTTGAGAAATGAAAAAATAAGGTCCCATCCTCAAAGAGTCTCAGTCCTTTTGGGGAAGCAAACACATACAAATACAGTTGACCCTTGAACAACACAGGTTTGAACTGTGCAGGTCCACTTACATGTGGAGTTTTTTCAATAAATATACTGAAATATTTTTTGGAGATTTGCAACAAGTTGAAAAAACTCACAGGTGAACTGCATAGCCCAGAAATATTGAAAAAAACTTAAAAAAAGGTATGTCATAAAATATATAAAATATATGTAGATAATAATCTGTTTTATAGACACCACATAGGAGGAATTAACAGAAGATGACTTGATGGAGAGCTTCCGAACCAGTGCCAGATGATGAGGAAGAAAATGTATAAGAAGCAGTGCCAGAAAACAAATTGACATTAGACAATACGCCAGAAGGGTTCCAATTATTTAAGACTGCTTGTGACTTCTTTTACAAAAGTAAAAGAAGTAAAAGTGCCCATACTTCTTTGGTATGGGCACTGAAACTAAAGCAAGCAGTAGAAGGATTGGTACCATATTAAAAAAAATGAAAATTTTTAGAGAAATGAAAAAGCAAAAAAGCCATACAGAAATTATGATCTATTTCCGTAAAGTTACACCTAGTGGTCCTGCCTCTCCTTCCTCCCCTTCCACCTCCTCCACGTCTTCCACCTATGTCACCCTCGAGACATCAAGAACAATCTCCTCTTCCTCCTACTCCTCAGCCTACTCGATATGAAGTTGACGAAGATGAAGACCTTTATGATGACGCACTTCCACTTAATGAGTAGTAAATATATTTTCTCTTTCTTATGATTTTCTTAATAACATTTTCTTTTGCTACCTTAACTTATTGTAAGAATACAGTATATAATACATATAACATACAGAATATGTGTTAATTGACTGTGTTATTGGTAAAGTCAACAGTAAGCTATTAGTAGTTATGTTTTTGGGAAGTCAAAAGTTATACTTGGATTTTCTACTGCATGTGTGGCCGGTTCCCCTAATCCCCACATTGCTCAAGGGTCAACTGTACAACCAAGATATATTGTGACACTGCTACAATTGAGGCCAAAACAAGGTACAATAGAAACAGAGAGGAAAAAGAGTATAAATCTATTTCAGCAAATTAGGTAGACTCCTCTCTGAAGACACTCTTGAGTCAATGTCTAAAAAAATAATAGTTTAATTTTTAATATGAAATACATAGACAAAAATGTTCCTAGTGACTATCTCTGGGTTGGTGAGTTTGGGATACTTATTTTCTTCTTCATATTTTTTTCAATTTAAAACCAACATACTAAATTTGGAAGGAATATGTCCTTGGCCCGCCACTTAACTTCTCTCATGCCTATGGTTAAATGGCAAATTAACGCTCTATTTTCCAATGTCTAATTTGTCTATCCCAACTGATAGCTGGATAAAAGTCTAAAGAGACATTCATTTACAAACCACATCTAAACCATCAACACATTCTGCTGGCTCTTCTTTTGAAATACATTCTGACCATGGAGGTGTGGGTTTCCTCTATCTATACCAAATTAAACAGAGCACTAAGAACTACAATTTAGTTCCATCAGCCTTAGAGTGTATGAAAATTTCTCTAGATTCTTCTATACTGCGAGTGCTAGGAGTAGTTCTTAAATTTCTTTTTGTATGTGTTTTAACAAGTACTTTAGTGGGTAATTGGGAGAGGCTGATTCAGGGATCCCTACCCAGTTTTCTTGGTGGTAGTCATGGTTCAGCTGAAAATTGCAGGAGTAGTATGATTTTCTTCCATTTTAGCAAGTGAGAAAAACATCCTGCAAAGAGAGAGCAGCACACTGTGTGATCTACTTCCCTGTTTGTTGTGTAGGAGCAGAGAAGTCAGATTGTAGGATTTTTCTATGGTTGGTGGTTTAAAGGCTGGTGTGGAAGAACCTTGCAGGTCTTTGTACTTCAGCTGACAGACTAAATAAATGGTCCAGGCTTGGTAAGAAAGAAGCTGTGATCAATAGTGACTGACCAACTTGGAGAAAGTGGCAGAATTAAGAGTACCAAAAGTGTCATCTGAGTTTCCAAGTTCAGTGGCACTGAAGGCATGAGGAAGCTCAAAAGGCTTTGATTATAAAGTGGTGAATTAGTTTGAACATGAAGAGATAGAGTTGTATGTGATGGAAGTTACTGAGCTAGGCTGCAGAAGTGGGAGGCTGAAGCTGAAGAGAAAGGAAGGTCATGAGGTTGATGACATCAAAGAGCCGTGAGGTTAGGATCATGAAAGGGTCACGTGTGAATGTCGAAACTGACAAGAACGATGGCAGATCTGAAATGGAGAGAAAGAAGTTAACCCAGGCGATGATATTCTTATTGAATATGTTGAATGATCCAGAAGTTGGTAGATGATAGCAAGGAGTAGCAAAGAAATATTGACAATCCCAACTCCAGAGATTAAGGTTTTAGCAGAAAAACCCAGCTTTATTGTCCTCCAGGGTTAGCAAAGTTTCTGTTCTGTGAGGAAAATGGAAGGGGGACTTAGCAAGGGCTCAGGGCAAATATGTACTGAGAGGAAGGAGTATAGCAAAGTACGGGGATGAGGAGGTGGGAGAAAAAAGACTAGGCCACTGGGTGGGGTCTGGATCCTAACGGTAACTGAATTTTACAGAGATAAGAAACTTGAGGAAATGTTCTAGAGGTTTCCAACATTGCAACATTGCTGAGAGATATATCTGGATGAGGCTACCTGGTACTGCCTTATACTTTCTTTTTTCTTCAACTCTTCTCTTCTTGGAGACCAAATGGCTTTTGTTAAAGTCTCTACATTTGACAACAGGCCAAATACTGAAAAGGTGCAGTTTATCTGGCCTCTCAAGCTTCTGAATTTGTTATGAAATGTGTTATGTCACATGCCAGGCCCCTATAAGCATCTGGGTGTGTGACTCCTGTTCTAGATAAAACCTATCCCTGGATCAAGTCAGAGCATCAGAGAGCTGGTTAGTTACCTAGGCCCCACTGTTTCAGTCTCTAGACAGACTTTTATGAGCAGACCTAATCAACTTGTTTTAATTATTTATGAAAGGGTGGGGATAAGAGCACTCTGGCTAGAGTCTGGATCATGGGCTGGATTATTCAGGAGCAAGAAAGGAAGTGGGAAGAATATGAGAGAATGTTGACTTTGACTAGGCTGGTCATGGCAGGAATAGAGAAAAGTGGATGGACACAGTAAGCTTTGGGGATGGATGGCTAGCTGATGAACTGAATGGGAATTTGAATGTACTTCAAGAAATTCTACCAATTAGAAATTCACTGGGTTTGCAAGCTTCTTTTATAAAAATGCAAATACATCTAAGAGGCTTATGGCTGGGGTGAACGTGTAATTTAGTCTGAATTAGTTCCATCAGCTTACTTTCTGTTGTCACCTAGCTGAAGTCAGTCATACTAAAGAGATGAGAGTTTTACTTGGGGAAAGAATGTTTTGCATAGGGAATATAATCATGTTTGGGACAGAAGGTGAGATTCTTTGGAATGATGGAAGCATTGAGGAGCCCACAGAAAGCACAGAGAGGAGGTATCGGGATTTCAGAATACAGAGAATGAGCAAACTTTAAACTTCTCTGAAAGTTTGCTTGGAATATTGGACCTGGAATACCAAAAACAATCATCAGTGGCACCTAAGATAAATGATGATTATTGGTCAATGTTTTAAAATAATTTCAATTGTATTATTTTAAAGATATATTTTATATTTGTTAGTAAATAGCCTATAATTTTTAAAGCCCCATCTTGTTTAGATGCAACAAAAGGTGTTTAATTTTATCTATAATTTTTCTTTTTCTTTATGTACTCACTTGTTACTGAAAACATGAGAACATAGATCCTAAAATGTTCAAAATGCTCTCTTTTTGTGCAAGTCTGGGTATATTTCAAACTTTACATGAAAGCCTGTGCTCAGAGCTCAGATAAAACTACTGGAAAAAGTGAGCTTTGGCCAAAAATTGGGCATACTCCTAACCAGGATTTCTTGGATGGGGATATTGTACTAAAAAGAACAAAAGCAACAACTCGTAACTCAAGTAAAACAGTTCTCTTATGTTTTGTTTTGTACTTGTATTTCAAATATGGAGAAAAAAATCCTTTTTTACAAAAAAACCCCCCCAAACTTCATAAAAAGCAATAAAAAATATTAGCAACAAGTTTGGGCCAACTAAAAATTATGAAACTTTTTTTTTCAAAGGCAAAACATTAAATGGCAAGATAAAAATAAATGTTTGTGCTAGCCAGTAAAAATTCCATGGATGTGTGCCCTTCAGTGTGAGTCACAAGTCTAATGTCAGGTACACTCTGTTTGGCTATGGAATGGAACAGAGTGTGTTAGTCTTTCATGCTGTCTCCAATCATTCCTCTGCATCTAGCCAAAACTCTGTCCTGCCTCACTTGTGTGGGTTCCAGCTGCATTTGCCAGTAATGATCATCCCTCCTTTCTTAGCATCACTGTCTCCTCACTGCTGAAGATAAAATGTGGGACAGCAAGTATATATGGTGAAAAGGCACATAGAATCACAACATTATTGATCATTGCCAAACCTTATATTTTTAGAGATAAGAAAACTGAAGCACAACTAGGTTTTACATCTTGCTCGGAATTATACATAAGCTTCAGAGCTAGAACTTGTCAGCTATTACTCTCTGAAACTGTTGGAGACACTTCTCTGCTTATTTCACATTTCTGCACATTTTGCAAACAGAGGCACTGACCACCTTTGCTCTGAAGTAGTTTTTCAAAGATATTTTATATAGTGAATAGCCTTAAAAAGTAGAGATGGTGTCTCACTCCAGAGCAAAGGGAAGGCTTGTTTTTTGTTCAGTATAACAAAAATAATGTCTTTCTCTGGGGTAAAGGGCAGGCATACTCACTGCATATTATAAAAGACTCAAATCCTCAGGATTTCTTTCTTGAAACGCAAACCACTAAATATCATGGGGGATTGGTTCCAGGAACTCCTACAGATATTGAAATCCATGGATGCTCAAGTCCCTAATATAAAATGGCATAGTATTTGTATATAACCTACACACATCCTTGTGCATACTTTAAATCATCTCTAGATTACTTATAATACTTAATACAATGCCTACATATCACTTCACATGTATTCAGTGTAGTAGTCAGCATGTGACACATTTAAGTTTTGCTTTTTGGAATTTTGTGGAATTATTTTTCCTAGTATTTTCTATCTATGGTTGTTTGAATCCAGAGATACAGAACCCACAGATATGGAGGGCCAACTGTATACAAACATCACCCAGCTAGGGCTAGGTGAACTGGGACTAGTACAATGGACTAGTACAAATGCTGATAGTATGCTTACTGCTATTGCTATAAATAAAAATGTCATTTGTTGCTGACCCAGGCTTCTCATGTCATCTGTCAACACTTATGAAACTGTGGCAGTACAGGTAGGGTAAAATCTTAGACCTTTTGTAGTTTGACAGAAACATAAAATCTTAAGTGATAATTTATCATGTAAAGAGAAAATATTAAGCATTGTGAGGCCTGTTGCTTGAATTTTCAAATATAGGATGACCCTTTTACCATTTTTTGAGCATTACATGTTACAAACATTATATAATATGCTTTATTCTTCAAATCAAAGTATACACACCCACATATACATACATATAGAATCTACTTTGATTTTTAAAATTAAACCAATGAAATGGATTTTATTAACCTCTTTTTATAGATTAAACAAACAAAGAAACACCAACAAGCCCCTGAAGTTAAGTTGCATAGCTAATAGGTGACAGAGCTAAAATCTCTGGTTTCAAAATTTGTGTTTTGTCAACCTCCAAATGTAACACAGCTTAAAATGGCACAGGCCATTTTGGCCTTAAATGAAATGTAAGATTATATAGTATTATGTTTAGTTTCACTATCTTGCCTTTTTAATAATACCATATATTTAGGTATTGACATGTTGCTACCTAATCTGTATTCAATATTAAATATTTATCATTCACAACAAAAAATATTTTTAGTTTTATGAATATTGAATTTATATTATATACTGTATATTCATAGCAACAGTCTACAACAAAAGCTACTATTTATAAAGCTTAGAAAATAATGCTGCAGACATATTCCTTTAAAGCTACACATCTACGAAAATCATCTTCAGCTCGAGAACGATAGCATGAAAGGAGAAATAATTCCATTTAAAGGCTGTATATTCTGTGAAAGCATCTGTTAGTCACAGAGGTAAATAGAAAATTAACACACTAGACAGAGTGTGGAAAGGACTACAAATGTCTCAATGTTCTTAAGAATAAAACATGTTTAAAGTAAAAGAAAACACTTCTTAATTTTATAAAAGCAAAATGTAAAATATAAACTAATATAAGAATTATCTGGGGAATTTTTTTTAAACTGGTAATTTATTTCTGACTATAAACAGTTTTTCACTTCTATGATTCTATTCTGCTAACTACAACACTAAAGAAACTTAATGTTCTAAATCAACCACCTGAAATGTAAAGAGCAACCAAAAAAACCCCCATACTTTTAAAATATGTAGGTTCAGTTCATGATCCTCTCAATAGATGCAGAAAAAGCATTTGACAAAATTCAGCACCCTTTTATGATAAGAACTCTTAACAAAATAGGCATAGATGGAACAAGCCTCAAAATTATAAAAGCCATATAAGACAAACCCACAGCCAACATCATACTGAATGGGCAAAAATTGAGAGCATTTTCTCTTAGAACTAGAACCAGACAAGGTTGCCCACTGTCACCACTTCTATTCAACATAGTGCTGGAAGTCCTAGCCAGAGCAATCAGGCAAGAGAAGAAAATCAAGGGTATCCAAATGGGAAAAGAAGAGGTCAAACTATCTCTCTTTGCTGATGATATGATCTCATATCTTAAAAACCCCAAAGATTTCACCAACAGACTTCTGGAATTGATAAATAAATTCAGCAAAGTCTCAGGTTACAAACTCAATGTACACAAATCAGGAGCATTCCTATACGTCAACAACAGTCAAGCTGAGAATCAAATCAAAGACTCAATACTTTCACATTAGCAACAAAGAAAATAAAATATCTAGGAATATGTTTAACTAAAGAGGTAAAAGACCTCTACAGGGAGAACTACGAAACACACAGGAAGGAAATCACAGAGGACGTAAACAAATGGAAAAACATATCATGCTCATGGATCAGCAGAATCAACATTGTTAAAATGTCTGTACTACTCAAAGTGATTTACAGATTCAATGCAATCCCCTTTAAAATACTAACATCATTTTTTGCAGATCTAGAAAAAATAATTCTACGCTTCCTATGGAACCAGAAAAGAGCCTGAATAGCAAAGGCAACATTAAGCAAAAAGAACAGATTGGGAATCATCACTTTACCAGACATCAAGCTATACTACAAGGCTATAGTAACCAAAACACCATGGTATTGGCACAAGAACAGAGATGTAGACCAATGAATCAGAACAAAGAACCCAGATATGAAACCATCCTCATATTGACATCTGATCTTTTACAAAGCAGACAAAAACATACACTGGGGAAAAGAATCCCTATTTAATAAATGGTGCTGGGAAAATTGCATAGCCACATGCAGAAGGCTGAAACAGGATCTGCACCTCTCACCACTCACAAAAATTAATTCACAATGGATAACAGACTTAAACCAAAGGCATGAAACTATAAGAATTCTAGAAGAAAATGTTGGAAAAACCCTTATAGATATCACCCAAGGCAAAGAAATTATTAAGAAGACCCCAAAGGCAATCACAGCAACAACAAAAATAAATAAATGGGACCTGATCAAATTAAAAAGCTTCTGCACTGCCAAGGAAACAATCAATAGAGCAAATGAACAATCTACAGAATGGCAGAAAATATTTGCATGCTATGCATCCAACATAGGGCTGATAACTATAATCTACAAAGAATTCAAGAAAATCAGCAAGAAAAAATCAAACTACCCCATTAAAAAGTGGGCAAAAGACATGAACGGAAACTTTTCAAAAGAACATAGACTAGCGGCCAACAAACATATGAAAAAATGCTCAACATCTCTAATCATCAGGGAAATGCAAATCAAAACCACAATGAGATATCACCTAACTCCAGTGAGAATAGCTTTTATCAAAAAAATCCCAAAACAACAAATGCTGGCATGGATGCAGAGAGATAGGAACACATATACACTGTTGGTGGGACTGCAAACTAGTTCAACCTCTATGGAAACTAGTATGGAGATACCTCAAAGAACTGAAAGTAGAACTACCATTTGATCCAGCAATCCCATTCCTGGGTATTTACCCAAAGGAAAAAAAGACATTTTATAAAAAAGACATGTGTACCCGAATGTTTATAGCAGCACAATTCACAATTGCAAAGATGTGGAAACAACCCAAGTGCTCATCAATACATGAGTGGATTAATAAAATGTGGTACATATATACCATGGAGTACTACTCAGCATAAAAAAATGGTGAACTAATACCTCTTGTATTAATCTGGATAGAACTGGAGACCATTCTTCCAAGTAAAGTATCACAAGAATGGAAAAACAAACACTACATGTACTCACCATTAAATTGGAACTAACCAAACAACACTTATGTGCACATATGGAAATAAAACTCATCAGAAATCAAGCACGTGTGGTGGGGGAGAGGAGGAGATGAGTACATTCACACCTAATGGGTACAATGCACACTATCTGGGTGATGAATACACTTACAAGTTTGACTATTTATATAACAAAAACCTTTATACCCCCATAATACTCTGAAATAAAATAAAATTAAATTAAATTAAAAAAACAAAAAAAACCCTGAAAATGTAAACAAATTTTTTCAGATTGTCTTAACTAAAGAATTTCTGGATATTTATTAATATTGTATTAATGAAAGTAATTATTTTACTTGCTTCTCACAAAAAATTACTTTTTTATAAAATAAAAAAATTATCCAGCTAAAGTTTACAAAAAAGGAAAACATAGAGATTATGAAGTCAGTTATAATTGTCACATAAAGTAATAATTACAGAACTAAATTTATGGTCTATTTTAGACATGTACCTTACATTGAAAGTGGAATTGCTGATTCATTTTTATTATATGTTATTTTAATTTCTGATAAATAAGAGTAGAAAATTGTAATCTTTACAGTGGGACATGCCACTGCGGTTTATGTTTGGTGTGGAAGAAGAAACTCCAATGGAAAAATTGATAGGGTAAGATATACCATCAGTTTTCAGATTCCACTAGGACACAAATTAATAAAAAATAATATTAAAGCTATGCAGATCTAAATTTTAATTATATAGTGAAACACTTTCTAGCGGCATAAACTATTAAACATTAAATGGGTTTAAACAAGAAATCTGAGGAACTCTTTCACTGATGGGTTTAAAAGTAGGCTATAATTTCATCTATGAGGGTTCAGTATATTAATATTAATACTTTCTGTTGTTTTTTTCCACTGCGGGAACCTATGAAGAAACTAGAGATAATAATTTTTGTCCCAAATTCCTCATATAGTCAAGACACAGAATTTATTCATTCAGTATCTTGTCTTAAACACACAGACAAATTGAGAGGATTCCAGGAAGGAGAAACAAATTTTTTAGGATCAGAATAACTTAATCACAAAGAAATAGATATTTTTTAAAACATAGTTTTATATAATTAAGAACTACTATAATAATTGCCTTTAAAATAAAGAAGCAATGAAATACAAACAGAAAGGAGAAAAGAAATACTCATCTAGCAAATCAGAAGGCAAAACTAAAAGAATATCAATGTTACGCTGCTTGTATTCCTTATTATCAAAGTCTTCCCACTGGCAAAGCTTTGTGGACTATGGAAGATTTGTGGTAGTGAAATTCATAAACAAAAGAACTAAAGATGCTGATTTGAGACCTCATTAGTTGGTGTCTGCCAAGGAAGCCTGCATATCTCACATGTTTAAGCACAAGGAAGCAAACTAAAGATTACCTGGAAATCTTCTAATTATTTGACATAATCCTTCCTTTCTGCAAAGCTGGTGCTGTATTTCTGGTAATATGTTTACCTGACAGGAATGAAAAAGATTCCAGTGAGTTAGGAATTCATAAATGCTAAAGCAAAGGAAAACACAAAAACTCCAGATAGTTGCAAAAACTTGATAGTTGCAAATTTTGCTTTGCAAAAAGTAGCATTAAACATATTTCAAAGTCAACTAAACTCCAGAGTTCTAAAGACCCTCAGTGATTTGCATCACATAGATATTTAGTGGTAATTTAGTTTAAGCCTGTTTCAAAACGCCAAATATAGTCTTCACTTCATACTAATGGGCATAATTGTTTCCAAATATAAAACCCAGTTACTCACCAAACTATTTTAACCAAAATTTGTTCTTAGAAAGCTTTATTACTGTTATCATAAATTCTAATATATGAATTTGGAAAGATTATAAAGAAGAAAAAAATACAAATAAGTTTAATTCTCTCCTTCTCTTGTGAATTTACAGATTGATTAACCAGCTATCATTCACTAAATCCCACAACTAATGCCAAATATAAGACAACCTTGTTTAAATCAACAGATCAGTGTAAATTAGTTTGAAAATCAGATTCATTTCTGAGACATTATTGATTATTTTCAAATTAACTCACTCTAACCTAATAAAGTATTGTTTCTCCACTGTGTCCTGCTGGCATGACTAAGACAAAGAGAACTCAGCTGCAGTTGGAGAAGAGAGGCAGCTGGAAAGGGGGGTTGTAGCCCACTTCTGAAACTTAAGCGAATCATAACCTTGAGCACACCACTTTGCTCTTATTTCAACTTCTTCATTTGCAAAACAAAGCCTTTAGAGCTCTTGTTGTCTAAGTTCCACTTCTGCTCTAAGATTTTTGCCAGTTCAATAAGTTGTAGTGTGTAAAAAATGATTCATTTAAAGTGCTTTGAAACAGTGCATTGATTAAATGTTCTCCGACTCTTGCAATTTTATTAACCCTATTCATTTATTCAGCAATTTTTCTTTTTCCCAATAATAGCTAGAGGAGGGACAAACATCAGCCCAGGTCCTGAATGAATGAAGCCCAGGCTTCAGCAGAACCCACTGGTGTGATTCTACACTAGCAGTGTTCCTATATAGCACTTTGTAAAAGACTACAGGATACTGAAGTCTAAGTCACTTAAGTTCTTTTGCACTGGGAATCGAGAAAAGGCTGTAAGTGCAGTACACTTTTGATCTTATAGTTGACTATATTTCTCAAATTCAAAATTGAGAAAGTTCAGGGACTAAATGCAGGAAAAGAAGGAAGCCCTAAACTCTTCAATTCAGAATTTTTAAGAAGGGCTGAAGGAAACCAACAGAGCACAGCAAAAGTATGGAGAACCCAGCTAGAGACAATTTTTGAGGTTTTTTATTTTTAAGTTAACAAAGTATCTTTCTAAATTAGACTATGAAAAGCTTCGAAAGTCAATAAAATGAAACCATTTTCCCCACGTAAAGCAAAATCACTCAGTTGCCAGTGACTTAATAGAATCTTTAACAATAGGATTCAGAAAGAGAACCAGCATTAGGTAAGTGGCATTCAAGGTTATGGACTGACTCAGATCCATTTCTAACCTTCTCTTAAAGGGTTAGAGCAAATGTGCTTTCACTGTGGATGCTTAGAGCACTTGTGGTTCTGCTGTCCCATCCCATACAAACTGAAAGGATGAAAGGAACAGAAGTGTCCTGGTAAATGGATAACTATACCTGAACTAATGGGTCAGAAGAGTTTATGTAGATGCTGCACAGAGTACAGCTTGCACAAATCTCAGACAGAAGGATAGGGTGCTGTGTCATACTAAAGAGATGACTTTCCATGTGAGACATTGGGTCAAGAAGATGAACTGATTCAAACAAAGCACTTTCTTCAAAAAATCAGAGCCAAGCCAAAGGAAGTGACTCTTCTATCCTTCTGCCTTCTATTTTCCTACCCTCCACCTAATGACATCTCTCTGTGTTCTTTCCTCCAAAGTGCATGTTTAGAATTGACAGAGTCACAATGACATAATTGCGGTGGCATGTGGCACCAGAAATATCATCTATATTTGACTCTGGAACTGAGCACCAAACTAAGCAGTTAAACTGAGTAACTCAGCACAAAGTAAAAACATTCAAGGGTCATGGGCCATACAGCTGTGTTAAATCAACTATATTACACAGATTTTAACTTTTTAATTGTTAAACCTAATAATTCTTCTCCTATAGCCTAGGGCTTTTTATTTTTATTTTTATGTATACCATAAAATATATAAGATTTACATCATTATTAAGTGGAACATCATCAAAGGAGTTTTAATTTGGATTTGCTGACTTTTATATGATGAGCTTCTCCAGCTTAACACTGCACTAATTATTTTTTAATAGACTTTATTCTTAGAGCAATTTAAGGTTCACAGCAAAATGGAGCAGAAGGTACAGAGATTTTTCATATACCCACTGTGCCCACACATGCATAGCCTCCCCCGTTATAAACATCCCCCACCAGAGTGGTGTACTTGTCACAACTGATGAACCTACACTGACATATTATCACTATTCAAATAATCATTTTTAATATATACCAATCTTGTATTAGGTTTGAATGCTTTATATACAGCTCACATCTATATGTATATGTGTATGTTTATACATAGACTGCTTTTCTTTACTTGGCACAAATCCTTTCATATCTTGAAAGGATTAGAATGCAGATACAAAATTATAATGATATTTAAACCCTGGGATATTCCTAAGAAACCAAATTGTGAAAAAGGGAATGTACATTTAGAAAGATTTCAGTCCCAACACATCTTCCATAATCCTGATCTGTGATAATCTAAATCTAAATTGTTACTATTACATATTTTCAGAAGCAAAATTTTTAAAAAATAATTCTTCTTTTGAGATATAGTCTATTAATAGAGCAAAATTGTAACATTAATGATAAACATTTAGAAAGTGTTTATAAATCAAAAACCTAAAACTACAGTGATATCATTAATTCACTAGGGAGAGTAGACACTTGAATTTGAACTATTTTTAAAGTGTAAGAAAACACCCAGGAGAGAAAAATTGGTTTTTTGGTCATTCATTAACACTGAGAGTGACACACACATCACATTGTATCTTAGGGAAATGCTCTTTTACCTCGTATCTGTAGAGGCGTTCATTCCTTTTATTTGATCAAAAATCAGACCTTCTAAAGCTGTTCACTAACATGCACAAGGAAAATAACTAATGACAAGAAATTAGGAGAACAAGCTAATCAAAGAAAAAAAACCTGTTTCCCCCATGTTTCTCATGTGCAATTATCATTCCATCAAATTCACCTGAAAATGGCTGGGCATGTTTTAAAATAAGAGCCATTTCAGTAGTTCTCAGTGCTTCAACTACTAAAAACGGCATCCTAGTTTTAGGGTGTATAAATAATACAATAATTTAGAGCTAGAAATGAATATCTCTGGTTTTGAAACACTAGCACCTGTCTGATTGAGGTAAGATATAGCCCCAGTTACTAAACTTAGTGTTACCCCCAAAAATAGACCTCACTTCACTTTCAGCATCACATGAAGCAGTACAGTTTTAAATTCATGTTACTATCCTTCTGACTAGAGAGAATCCTGGCCATTCATTTTCATTAACAGATCTTTCAATCATTTTGTTAAGCCATAAAATTACAAAGTTCTAATGTGATTAGTAATTTTAATTTGAGCCAGTATACCTTCTTTGTTCATTTTAGGTCATTGACAATCCTACAACATCCCCACCAAATCTGAAGAAACTTCTCTTTTGAATATCCATGTTGTTTGCATAAATAAGTCATGGTTCATCAAGCTTCAAATTATTCATGTTCCACAGTAACAGTTATCTACTTGTATCATTTAGAACGTATGTATTCTTTAAGAATACTCATTAGGTTAGGCTGTAAGTGCAGTGCCCAAGTCTTTATTTCAAAAGGTTTTATTGATATGATTAAGAAAGAAAATTGAAGTCAGACTGCCTGAGTTTGAATGTTGGTTGTTTTATTTATTATAATAGCATTAGCTATGAGGCCTTAGACAAGTTTCTTAACCTCTCTGCCCTTCATTTCCCTCATACGTAAAGAATGGACATAAATATGTAAGTACTTAGAATGGTGCCTGGCATAGTAGGGTTATGTAAGTGTGAACTAGTATAATTTGTCATTTATACCTTCAAAATTTTTTCAGGATCTAGCCACATGTCACCACCTGCATTGCCACTCCGCTAGTCCAAGTCACTTTCATCTCATGTCTACCTTTTTGCAATAACTGGTCTCACAGTTTTGGTCCTTGATCATCGGGTAGCTTATTTCAACACAGCAGCCAAAGCAATCCTAATAAAAATGCAAATGGAGTCATGCCACCCCTCTGCTCAAAACCCTCTAACAACCTCCCATCTTACCAAGAGCAAAAGCCACAGTCCTTACAAGCGGCTCCATGGTCCCCATCACTGAGCCCCCCATTCCAGGTACATCTCTGTCCTCCAGCCACATGGGACTCCTTATGTTCCTCAAACAAGCAAGACTTCTTCCTTTTACTGTATGTCTGTTGCTCCTTTCCTCTGAGTCTGGGTGGCTTTATCCCAGACACTGGCATGGGAGCTTCTTGTCTTCCAGGCCTTCCTCAAATGTCACTTTCTTGGTGGAAACTGCCCCAGTCATCTCATCTAAAATGCAATCCCCCAATATTTTATCTCCTTACTTTATTCTCTTTAGTACATTTTACCTTCTAATATATCATATTTTTATGTAGTAATCTTTTTTCTCTATCTCCCCATAAGTGTTTAAGCTCCCCGAGAGCAAATACTTTTGTCTATATTGTTAACTGCTACATTCCAGTGCCTAAAATAGAGCTTAATAAAGATGCTTAATAAATAATTGAAGAAAGAATAAAGGGATAGATGAATAAACAAATGTATGGATAAAAGACAGATTGAATGAGTTGAAAAGGCCAAGAATAAAGTCACTGAGACATTCTGCAAGGAAAGCCTCTCAGGCCTTTTGTGGCCTCCATCTTGATAAATGCTGTTGGTCCAAATTTAGTGTAAAAACAACCCTGAAGGCAAGAAGTTTCTCATGTGAGACTTTTCTATTTTATAAATAAAAGGAACTCAGACATGGCACATTTATAGGAAAGTCTGACAGTTTCTCACAGTTAAAAAAAGTTTAAAGTTTAAAAAAGTATTTAAAGTTTCTTAAGTAAATATATATTTACCATAGGCCCCAGCAACCATCCTCAAGAGAGAAAAAATTATGTTCACACAGAAACCTGTATGCAAATGTTTATGGCAGTTGTTATTCATTATGGCCCTAAACTGAAACCAATCCAGATGTCCTTCACCTTGTGAATGAGCAAACACACCGGGGCACATCCATAAAATGGAATAGTATTCAGCAATGAAAAGGAATAAACTACTGATTCACACAATGACATGGATGAATCTTAAATGAGTTTGCTAAAATGAAAGATGCCAGACCCATAATGCTACAAATTATATGATTCCACTTACATGATATTTTGGAAGATAAACCTATAGGAACAGAAAACAAATCAGTGGTTGCTAAGGGTAGAGGTCACAGGAGGGTGTGACTTCAAAGGTGCAGCACAAGTGAATTTGGGGGATAATGAGACTGTTCTGTGTCATGACTATGGCGATGGATACATGACTTCATGCATTTGTCAAAACCCATAGAACCATAAACCACAAAGAATGAATTTTACTCTATGCAAATTAAAAAAAACCCAACCCAGATTTGTGCTGGGGTTTATATTTTATTTGGGTCCCCAAATAAAATATAAATTATAGTAAATGACCTTAACTGTATTACTAATGAATTACATAGCCACACTGAAGGGAATGGGGAGGAAACAACTACCCTAACTTACTTCTGAAAACAAGATTTTTGATTGAATATTATAAGACAAAAAGACACTACACAAAACTATACTTTTATTAGTAAATTTGCTTCCTCACAGGGATATGGGTTAACAATTCTGGAACTAATGTATACTAAGGTTGAATAAGTAAGGGAATATAATATAAATAATATTTATTTATATTTTCTCACTGAGAAAGAAGTTACAAATAAGAATGGGGGAAAGGTTATAATAAACCTTATGGTGTT
Organism: Daubentonia madagascariensis; assembly: GCA_023783475.1. Lineage (NCBI taxonomy): Eukaryota > Metazoa > Chordata > Mammalia > Primates > Daubentoniidae > Daubentonia > Daubentonia madagascariensis. The sequence continues at coordinate 31,519,918 of JAKFHU010001569.1, forward strand.
AGATTGCAATCAGAGGTATGGTATGAATCAACTTTTTAATATACATACATATAACTAGATATAGAAATAAACACAGATGTGCATGTACATGTCGGTTAGTATATACACATACATTTCCAAGTACGGTCCGCTGAGAGGGCCTATATGCAATGACACCCTAATGGCAAGGAGCATACCTAGTGCTCAGATCTTTGTTTTTAAATATCATTCTCTAAGAAAAGGAATGAGGGTTTCTGGAGAAATAGTTGATTCCAGCCTGAAACAGGGAAAATACAAGATGAGTTTGGAGTATCTGGTGGTGCTAAAAAGTAAGGAAAGTACTCAAGAAAGGTAAAACACATGTCAAAAGGTCACAGAAACCAATCTGAAAGAGTTCCTAATGGTAATACTGGATTTGGCAAAATGTGAGCAAAAAAAAAAATTCATAAAGATAGTATTGGATTATAACTCATAGAATACAAAAATATCCATTAGTATGTACTGATATAAATAAATTATTGAATAAATAAATAAATGCAGGAGAAAAAATAGCTCTTCCTTGCAGAAGAATTCTAATTAATAATTATAAAAGGAATGAGAGAAATAGAAAATCACCATTAGAACACCAGAATAAAAATTGCTGGCTGGGCACAGTGGCTCATGCCTATAATCCCAGAACTTTGGATGGCCAATGTGGGAGAATTGCTCTAGGAGTCTGAGACTAGCCTGGGCAACATAGTGAGACACTGTCTCTATAAAAACATTTCAAAATTAGCTGGGCATGGTGGTGTATTTCTATAGTCCCAGCTACTCAGGAGGCTGAGGCAGGAAGATAGCTTCAGCCTAGGAGTTCAAGACTGTAGTGAGCTTTGATCGTACCATTGCACTCCAGCCTGGACAACAGAGCAAGATCCTGTCTCTTAAAAAAAAAATTGTTGTGGGCAAGATGCACCCCTGGAAACTAAAATTAGCAGGCAAAAGTTTGAAAAGAAACAGGGTATTTGCTGTCTCAAACTATTGCCTCACAAGATATTTATTAATTATTATATATGGGTAAAAATAGTGATCTACAATGGAGAAACCCAACAGAAACAACCTCAGCCAGGTGATGAAGGTTAACATCACCAATAACAAGACACGGACATCATGTACCCTCTGCTATTTTACACTGAGAAGGGTACATCACTTCCATGGTATTCTTGCCAAAAATGCATAAACTTATGAAAAAAATAAGAAAAATCCAAACTGAGGGGCATTCTACAAAATACGTGACCGGTACTCTTCAAAAATGTCAAGGTCATGAAAGAAAAGGAAGGATTGAGGAACTTTCAGATTGGAGGAAACTAAGGAGACATGAAAATTCGACGTAATGAGGGGTACTACACTGGATCCTGGAACAGAGAAAGGGCATAAGTTTAAAAAATAATGAAATCTGAATAATTATCATAATTGAATAGTTAGTATCAATATTAATTTCTCAGTTTCAATAAATGTACCATGGTTATGTAAGATGTTAATACTAAGGGTATATGGGAAATCTTTGTACTATGTTTGCAACTTTTCTGTAAGTCTGAAGCTATGTCAAAATTAAAAATTAAAAAAGAGAACCCCGGCATAACTGACACTGCACTGCATAATTCCCTTGTCTACTTATTTCACCCACACCCCCCTTCTTGCCTTCTTCATTGCCAGCACTGGCTGATCTGCTCTGTTCCCGTCCCATCACATATTCCACTAGTCTCCCGTGACTCTCATGCAAACATAAAGCTTAGCAAGTGTCCTGGAGACTGTCCAGTGTCTAATGCCTTCTTATTTCAGGAGACGATACGGAAGGCTACAGAGATTACATAATGTGACCAAAATCCTTCAGCTATTGAGTGGTGGCACAAGAGTTTACCATAAAAGCCTTAGGGAGAGACGGATGTACGAGCCACAGGAAGAGTTTTCCTGTGTGACTCTGTGCTGCCCAGGTTGTAAACCATATGTGTTGGGGCCCAGAAAACAAAGTGAAAAACTGAATTGAGTAGAGGAATATTCTCCCTGCTCTGTGCTGAAAGAAATCGAGTTCCAGTTCAGATAGAACTGATGGAATGCAGAGACTTTGAGCACCTCAAGACTTTTGCAGCTGTGGGTGGCACTCTGGACAGGGAACATAACTATCACAGGCCAATAAGTGGCAGCCACAGAAGTATGGAGCAGCACATAAAAAAATACTACCTCTAAGTACATGGGAGATACTTTCTGGGGAAACAGATGGAAAAGCTTCTGAGGGAAACCTGTATTGCCCAACAAATGTCAATACTATTGCCAATGTGACCTTGTGTGTCCTCATTAGCAGATGAATCCTGGCTTGCATTTGCAGGTGACAAGGAAAGGAAGAAACAATGTGACAAGTACAAAATCAGAGGACAAGTACAAAATACATGAGGACTTATGGGAGTACCTAGGTGGAGAAAGGCAAAGAAACCCTGCCATCAGCAGGCGACAGTGGTGTTGAGTCTAACAGACCTAAGGAGCTGAGTTTGAGCCGAGGGAGTACATTGGGGTTTCTCAACCTTGCCACACTATTAACACGCTGGGCCACAAAATTCTTTATTGTGGGCATTATATGATATTTAGCAGCATCCTTGGCTTCAACCTATAGATGGCAGTACTAACCTTACCCACTAATTATGACAAAACTAAAAAATGTCTCTAGACATTGCCAAATGCTACTAGGGGAGACAGAATCTCTCCTGGTTGAAAATCACTGAGTAGAAGGGGACTGAGAAAGGGCAGACAATAAAAACAAAGAATAAAGGAGGAATAAGAAGCAGCTTAATATCACTCGTAGCATGACACCCAGCTAGAAAGAGATGAGAGAAGGGTGTTGCTAGGCAGGAGCCACTCACAGAAAATCTTGAATAGCTTATTCTGCTAAAGTTTTACTATTTGCCCCTCCAGACCTCCCCTTCCTGCTTTAAGGCTGACTTCTATGGGTGGCATCACAGAGACTCTCTTGCCCTTTGACCAATGGGAGGCACTTGCAAGAGATTGCAGGGTGAAAGTGAGAGAGTTTGGGAGCTTATTTCCAAGGCTCCCTCTCTGCTGGCCTGTGATTTGGCAAAGGCTGCATTCCCCTACATTTACGGTTCCCTCCCAGCGACATCTCTTTCTTGTCACCGGTTCTCATTACGTTCTGGCTACACAGTTCCTTCTACATACACCTCTTAAGACCTGAGGTGGTAAAAATTTTATGATGCTGCTGGTCCCGGGGTGCCTCACTGGGCCTTTTTGTTTCTTTTACCCTGCCAAAACCTCTGTAAATAGCTCCTTCATTAGTTTCTGTTCAGTTACACCTTTTTGAGTATGACATTTTTTTCCTGCTGTAAGGCTAATACAAAGCGAATACTGTACACTTTATCCTAGAGTTGATGGGGAGACATTCAAGATTTAAAACATAGAATTAACAAGGTTAGTTCATCATTTGATATTTTTCATCTGATAACTGTGGGCAAGATGGATTTCAGGGGCAAAATAGTTGCTTCACAAACATCTGTGAGGAGGAGTTAGCAATAATCCAGGCAAGAGATGATGATTATCTGACCAAAATAAAGGTAGTAAGTGCAGAGACTAGATCACAGATTTGAGAAATATTTAGGGGTTAAATTCCTTAGTATGGGCAATGGATAGAATGTAGATGACAACACAGAAGAAGGGCTCAAGGGTGAAGGCCATATTTCTATCTTAGGAGATGACCGAGTGGCTGATCCTGCTTCTAACCAACAGAACAGAAGCCCTGGAGCTTCTGAACACAAGAGCAGAAGCAAATTCAAATTTACTGGAGAAAAGAATGAGTCATTTTTCACCAGGTTGAATTTGAGATGTCTGTGGGTCATCCAAGTGGAGACGTTCAGCAGGCTGTTGCATATGCAAGCCTGAAGCTTGGGGAGGTGGTCTGAACTTTCTATGTAGATTGCACAATCATCAACTACAAATGGTTGTTGAAATTTTGGGACTGGTATAGGGAACAGAGGCATTCAAAGAATGGGCAGAGAAAAGGTGGAAGAAAACAGAAGAGGAATGGCCAAAGATATACAGAGACACAAAAGGCCCAAATGCCAGGGAAGTAAAGGGTTAGAGAGAAGGAGTCATTTAGACTGTCAGTTGTAGAAATATCAAGTGATGAGGGGACACTACTCCTGTTTCAGTTAGGGGCTGAAAAATAGCTATTGGTTGTGGTACTTTTCTCACAGACTTGTTACAGGTATCAACAATATATAAATTGTCCTGCATAGTGACAAGTATAAGGTAGACATCTTTAATTAACTTTTTTATAAGCATTCACAAAAGTTCACACAATATACACAGTAAATACTGAATGTCAATTTTAAAACTTAATAGGAAACTGTGTAAATTTTATTGTAATTTAAGATACCCACTTAAGTGAGAAAAAGTCAGAACAGTGATCTAGAAAATACACTTTACTGCTTTGTATGAATGAGTGGCCAGGGTAAGCAACAATTCATAGGCTACAGACTTCTATATAAAATTGGATCCTACTGAGTTAAATATCAGTATCAGCAGCAGCTGAAGCTCGGGGAGATCCTATCAAACAAAAAATGGTGATCATTTTATGGTAAAGTGTATAAGCCATGGCCAGTTGGAACTTTCTCCAGAGATATAATGGTTTTAATTTTTCAAGACTTTTTAAAACATTATGGACCAAGAAATATCAATGTTCATATGCATAGGATTGATAAAATCTGCACACACTTTAAGAGTATTTACCTTTTGATGTAAACCTAACTGGCACATGACTTCCTTGGATATGCAGGGTTTTCCATCAGCTTTCTCAGAAGACAGGCAAATGAGCAGATCCCAAGGGCCCAAATCACCTAAAAGCAAAGCATTGAAAAACAAATAATTTTTTATCAGATATTTTAAAGGAACTATTTGATTCTTCAGATTAAAGAATGCAAGTATTTAAATTTCAAAACACAATTAACAGTGATTCTGAATATATTTTTTTTAAAAAGTCAATATTCAAAGTAACTACAATTCAACTTTTTAAATTAGCAGCAGCCTTACGCTAAATTATAAATTATATTTAATACTGTATTCTATAGAAAATTCAATTATCTGAAGATATATTATAAAATTTCTTTAAAAGATTGAAATTAAAATACTTTGAGTCACTAATTTTATAAATTTATAAAGTCTTATATGTAGATTGGGAAGAAAGAAGATTATAAAGCCTTTTAGGATAGGATAAAGTTGTGAAATCAAAGAATAATAAGAAGTCAAAACATAGAATATTTTGTTCTGGCTTGGTTATTCCCACTATTTTTCATAGATCTAAAGATCAAATATATTTTTATAAGATTTCTTGCAAAGAAAAAATTGTGCTAGGCAGAAAAGAAAATTCAATGGAAATAAAAAAGACAAGTTTTGTGTAAAAGGAATTTGTGATCTAGTTATAGACAGCAGAGTTGAGTTCAAAATACAGAGCATAACATGGACCAAAGCAAATGATATTCCAACTATTTCACCAAGGACAAAGCTCTTTACCAATAAATCATAGTAACTTGCCAGAATAATCTCAGAAGAGTACATTCTTACATAATATCTGGACATTTTAAAATTAACGTTTGTGTGTACACATGGGCTTATTTTCCCTTATTTTCTTTGATCTATGTATATATATTTATCAACATGCTTTGCATATAATTGGTGCTTTAAAAATATTTGTTGAATGAATGAATGAATAACCAGCCCCTGATAGGATGGTAAACACATTACTTCATGGAAGAGAAAAAAAAAAAAAAACAGAAGAAATGAACTTCAATTTTTAATGTTACTCAGAGATGACATAGAAATAGCCATCTCAAAAATAACCAGACAAACACCCCTTGGGTAATATCTAAAAGGGCTAGTATTACTTGGGACATTTTCCCCCTTTTAGATGGAAATCCAATTTACAAAACAATTACAGAATTTCTATACACATTGCCTCTTTTATTGGTCAATCCTGAGATAAATGTATTTTCGGGTAACTATGCCAGACCTCACCAGTCTGGGTACAGTGTCTTCTAAAAAGGTAGGAAATAACCAATTTCTCCAAACCCCTCTCTTTTCAAACTTCCCAGAAGAATTTCTCACTTGAGAAGCACAGTCTTTCCAAAGAAAGGCTTTATGAAAAGAAAATAATAAGGAAGAGGAGTCTGTGACAATTAGGAATGAAATTTCACTCTCCACCAATCAATTCCTTTTCAACTGGACAGGCCCTGTGCCACCCAGTCTATCAGTTCCTCTGCTTTTAATTGTCTTGTTGCTAGAAAGGAAACCTTTTTGCCATACAAAGGGATGCAGACAATTAACTCAAGCTCTTTAGAGTTTCTCTGTTTGCTTGATGTATCCCAAGATGCTGGAAGACAGACAATAGTTCAAAAGGGCAAAGGAGAAATGAAACAGGTAATTTGGGGACAAGAGAAATCTCATCCATGGAACAGCCATCAGGCTTTGGTTTAGAAGATCTACCCTGCTACACATACCCCCACTTTGAAAAAAACTTCAAACCGATTCCTATAGTTAAAACCAAATACTACATGACGATTTCAATACTTTATTTTAAAAGTGCACCTGGCTTTTTCATCCAAAAGCTTTTTATTTCAATTCAAAGGGAAACACAAAGAGTGTGTTTATTCTTTATTATTTCTAGTCCAGGAAATAATGAAACCTAGAAGAAACCTCCTGTCATAAGATTCCCAACTAAATATTTTAAGAAGATAAGGATATGCAAAGAAAGAGGGATTTCAAATCATGAACTGCAGTGTTTGGGTCTTAAAAACAGAACACATTTATATTCCTCTAAATCTAAGGCATGCCCCTCCTCACTACCCAAGGCACACACATAATTTCTAGAGTTGTTAGAAGGAAATATATATTTAAGCCATAAATGTTTAAAACTGGAAGACGTTTAAATAATGCAAAGCATTTGGTTTATTAAGAACCTCCTATGAACAGAACATTGTACTAGGAATATGAAAGTAAATAGCAAAAAAGAGCAGACAGTCACTGCCCTCAGCAATCTATTTGAAAGATCAAAACATTAAAAAGAAATTAGGATACCTTACAAAGCATTACATAGTTTCTTGACATTCATAAGGGTGACCCTTCGTCACTCCAAGATATTTAATTAATATTTTAAATTAAAAATTAATAGTTCAAAAATATTCTATAGCTCACAAATTTCCTCTTAAAATGAAGTAAAGTATAACTGAAATTTCAAGTGATCTGTTCATATACTTCCTTCCTAATTTTTGCTACCATGGTCTGAAAATGCTGATTGTTTTCACTCAAAACTCCTGTTGTTACCCTCACTGAATTCTACTTCAATATCCCAAACCTCTATTTCCTAGTTATATATTTAGTAGACCTTTTCACTTTCTCTTCATCTCTATTTCCAACCTTAGAAGTCAACTCCCTCCCCTGCTTCTTAAGGCTCTTGTTTAAAGAAAAAGCTTTGTTTCAGTACTGGGTATTCAAATTTGGTTAAAGAAACCCTAAAGCCACATTGAAATTTACAAACTGGGCAGAGAACAAAGCACTTTCACTAGCTAAGTAAATCACATTCAGAAGTTAGCCTTAGAGCATTTGGGATACAAATTTGCAAGATCACAAATTACTATATATTGTGGGGCTTTAGGGCCACATTCCATGGCTGAAAGCATGCACATTTAGCAGGCAAATGGCCAAGGTCTACAGCAGAGACTGCAAACAAGAGGCATACAGCAAGTCAAGCCCTCAGATGGGGTGCATTTGGCCTGTACAGTGTTTGTTTTGTTTTTGTTATAATTTTAACTATTTGCCAAAATGCAAAAGTCAGCACAATTCACACAAACATCCAGATTTCACCCTTCATTTGAAAACTTGGAAGCTCTGATAACACTGGGTCCATCTCTCCTACAAGGCAGCAACTGGCTAGAGCCACTTCCCACCATGTTCTCCAGTTTGCTATGGTCCCCAACTCTAAACCAGGCCCAAACTCTGGCTGGGCTCTGCCTCTGGTAGCAGCAAATAGTTCTAGACCTCGTGTAAAATACCGGTGTGCCAGGTTTCCATGAAGTGGTCATTTGGCAAATTGATGTACCATGTTTTAGCTTTTAAATGAATTAGACTTGTTCATTAAATAAATTTGTTTTGTTTAGACGACTTCAGGCAAATTGGTATTTGGTCAGTTGGTCCTAGAGGGACATCTGAACATATCCTTTGATCTCTAGATTTGGCTTTCTCTTCTACAAGGTTGGGGAAGGTCACTTCAAATCCAAGGACATGTTATTGGTTATGTTAAAGTTGGCAAGGGCTGAAGCCTAGCCTCTTAGAGTTTCTTCCTTTCAGAGCCCAGAAAAAGCAAGAGTGGTCTGTGCTCATCTCTTTTTCTTATGTGTCTTCATTTCAGTTGGAGTGTTAATGTGGCCCGGGATCTGTCCCTAGGAGCGCCCTGTCCTCGTCTCTTTCTCGCTCACATTCTCTCTTTGGACTTGATTTTCCATATAAGCCTGTCTCAAGGCTGTTGCCAAAGTTATAAATGGCCTAGGACAGTTTATTTCTAGGCACTCGGGCAAACAGTCTTTGTGTCTGTCTTTAAGTGTTTCTTCTGCCTCCAGAAGGTTGACGTTAGAGTTATAAGAGCTGAGAAGTCAGATTTGTATTTAGGAAAAAACCGGCAAAGTGGATGCTGGCCAATTTGGATGGTGGCTTCTTAGGTTCTCCTAGCATGGGGAAGAGAACAACTATGATTTAGTCTTGCTCTTTAGAACTGCATTAGGATTTGGAGGCCAAAGTCACTACTAATAAATATGAAGTAGGAATAATAATAATGATATCAACAGCTAATAGTTCTTGAGCATTTACGGTATGCCAAGTATTGTTCCAAGTATTTGTATTAACTCATTTATTCCATACAATATCCCACTGGATATGATTATTTATTTTTTAGAGGCACAGAAAGGTTCAATAACTTGCCCAAGGTCACCCTTCCAGTTAGTGTTGGGAAAAGAATTTGAATACAGGAAGTCTAGCTTTAGAGGCCATGTTCTTGAACATTACATCATTTTCCCCTCAAAAAACAGGGAGGCAAGAAAGAAACTTAGCTATGGATGCCTTATGTGTATTAATTTATGCAGTACTTCCAACAACACTGTGGGGTAGAAACGATTATTACACATACTTTACAAGTGAGAAAACTGAGACACAAGGAGGAATTATCTAGCTCTGGCCTTTTTCAGTTTACTGTCTAATGTATCTATTTCCTTTGGAGGAAAGAAAGACAGTGTAACTCAGATATTCCTAGACCCCCTCCTAGCAATAGTACCCTATCACATTATTAGCAATATCTGGTAATTGAAGTAATAAGTTAAATCTTCATATGTAAAAGCAGCTGGTACTCACCACACATGTACTCAGGAGCCATAAATATTAACTTGGCCTCCACCTATTTTTGAAAAGAAATCTCTAAAATTCCTTAGACTTTTTTTTTGACGATTAAAATTATTTCCTTCCCTGTCACAGAGAAACCAGAACTCCCTGACTAGGCTAGCCAAGGTCTTACACAGAGAGGTCATAGGGCATAGTTCTAGGGAAAACAGGATGTGGATGTTCCATTCCCCATTTCAGAATTACAAAAATATGAAAAATCTACAGGCACTTTTCCAAAAACTATAAAACAAAACTGCTGATAACACCAATCATATCATGCCTCCATAGTGTTATCTCTGGAAAAGACGTGTATTCCATGACAATTTTGGAAGGAGATGGCAGGGTCCAGATTTATGAATTCAGATATAAAATGGCACTACTGCAGTTTTTAAACTTTCTCCAAGTGTTCTCAGAAATGAGCTAACATCTCAGTGTTAAAAGTAAGATCTGTTTTTAAAGGTTTTCGTTTTGTTTGTTTTTAAATCAAGCGTCTGCCTAAGGAGTGAAGCCGCCTTTAGAGTATTTCCAGTGGCTGATAGGCAGGCTGCCACACAAAGCAAACAAACATTTCCTGGCTCACAAATGACCTCCCTCGTTGATAACATCTGCAGGATCCACAATTTAATCCAGAGAACAGAGAACTCTGAGATAGCATCGTTCATATTAGTATTATTAATAAATGTCTATTCTCAAGGATTGACAATTTCAGTTTTATGGCACACTGTATAAAAATCTAAAAATATTAAATGTATTCCTATTTTATTCTTCTTCATAGCGTTTACCATCATCTGACAGATTATATATTTTTTGTCTATTTGTTTATTATCTGTCTCCCCCTATTTGAATGTGAGCTCTGCGAGGGCAGGGTGTGTCTCTTTTGTTCACTGCTATATTCTTAGTACTTGCTACAGTGGCTGAAATGTAACATATAGAAAAGGACATAAACGTATATTTTGGTTCTTAGCTGAAAAGGACAAAGGGGGAGAAGTAAATATAAGAAAAACAAAGTTAACCATTCATGGCATTTAAAGAAATTATAAAAACAAATAGGAAATTCCAAGGGCTTTACATATTGGAAACTTTTCTATAAACACACACTAGACTGAAGAACAGATTTATAAAGTATGGTTTGGAAAATAAACTTTTCCAAGAGCTTTTGGGATACAAAGCAACAAAAGCCAAACCTCATTTACTTATTCACAGTATTACACATCATATTCCATAAGGATAAAAGTAGCATGGTTTTCTAATTTTTTTTTCCATTAGGGGGAAGTACTGAAGATGTTTAATTTTTTAATAATTCATAATATTCCTTTATAATATATGAGGATATTTCATACATACACTGTTCCATCTGTATTACCTTTCTTTTCACAACTAGATTATAAAATTCGTATTGAATAACAAAGTCTTACTTTCTCTGTATCCATCCCTTACCAGGATTAGTATATAGTATTACATTCATGAGTGCATTAACTTATTGATGATAAATTAGGGTCTATGCTTGATTTCACCATAAGATCCTTTGGATATAAGTTAACCATTGCAAATACCTCTATCTTTTCCTAAACATCCCAAGTTATATTAACCTGTTTCTTACTATGTACTCTCAATGTGATAGATCTACAGAACAGTAACATAGCATCCACAATTAAGCTTATTTGTGGCTGTTTGTTAAGGACAAGAAAAATTCACCTTATTGTTTCTCATGCTTATTATAGGGGACACTCAGTAGATGTTTATTGTACTGACTATTTCAATTTTCAAGATTAACTTTATGAGAAATTCTATGTATAGAACCTTGAGATCCTCAATGAATTATACCACATGGCCACAAAATCTAATTAAATCTGGATATTTACTCCCAGAGTCTTGTCATAGGTGTTAGCTTATTACGCTTCTGGCTCCATATTCTTTAAGAGCTGATGATGAAAATTTTGTGTTTCACAACAGAGAAATTCTAAAGCATTCTCTCCCTTTGTGGTCTAAACCCACACTCGAGAGCAAGCTTTCCTGTCTAATATCTACCCTATTTCTGCCCTACAAGAGTTGTAAAGATCTATGAATAGTTTTTGTGATGAGTTTTGAGCTCCTGAAATTCTCATCTAATCCTAAATTCAAGAAAGTAATATTATCCTTAAATTTTGCAAAATAAAAGATTATTGCTCTGAAGAAATGTGCCATTGAAGAAGAGCATGAAAGGAAACAGATGTTTACTCCTGTGAAATAAACTCTTGAAGAAATGTTTGCTTAAGAAGGCTTGCTGAAGTTCCCTCCTAGGTTTTTTAAAATGAACTTTTTTAAGGTTTTCATGCCATTTATGTAATCTTCTTTTGAAGTGTAATTGATTGTATGCGTGTGTGGGTAGGTGTGTTTAAACTTTCACTGTTTTCAAGACTGTTGTCTGTCTGGGATAAAACTCTAATTACTACATTTTACCAAATTTCTAAGTGTCTGAAATGCTCACCAGCTTAAAAGACCTTAAAAGAAATTAATACTGCAACAATTTAAAAATCAGAATACAATTTGTACCAGATGTTGGTTTCTAATACCATTCTCTAGTAAAAGGAATCAGGTCCTTGGAGAAATGACTGATTCAAGGGCTGCAGCAGGACATATATAAGATGAGCCTAGAGCTTCCTAGGGCCAGGAAGTAAGAGAGGGCTCAAAAACAAACAAATAAGCAAGCAAACAAAGAAAAGCAACAATGGAAGCATGTTCAAAAGACAGCAGAGCCAATGGGCAAAGCTGGAATCATCTGAGCAACAAAATAAGTAAAGTAATATTGAATTATAACCCAAAGTATAAAATAAATATCTGTGAGTCCAGACTGATACAAATAAATGACTGAATAAATAAATAAATGGGGATGAAAAGATTAATCTCCCTGCAGAAGAATTCTAAGTAAGTTATGTAGCTACTGGGCCTTCAAGGAGGTAGAGCATAACTTTCTACTCCGTAAGCGTGAACTGCACATAGTGACACCTTTCCAAAGAGTTCAGTATGGAAAGAGAGAATAAAAGAATAAAACCTGACAAACATTACCTCAGTCAGAAAAGTGCTAAGTCACGTTGATAGTGTGTGCTCTGGCTATGATGTGATGCAAATGATGCTTTATGTCTGCGGTCATATTCCTTCAAACCATAACTCTAGTCTAATCATGAGGAAAACATCAGGCAAATTCTTATTGTGGGACATCAAAATAGCTGACCAGTTCTTCTCGAAATTGTTAAGGTCGTCAAAAATAAGGAAAGTCTGAGAAACTGTCACAGCCGAGAGGTGCGTAAGGAAACATGACGACTAAATGGTATCCTGGGTGGGGTCTTGAAACAGAAAAAGGACATTAGTGAAAAACTAAGAAAATCTGAATAAAGTATGGACTTTAGTTTTTAACGAGTCTGAAGATACAAATTCTCCTGAGAAAATAAGATGATGGTTGTTATGTGGTTGTAGCTAGACATAAACTCTCACATACTAATTATATATCTCACCAAAGTGGTTTATGCTAAGAATGTTGTATCACAAAACAATCAACACTACCATGCAGAAAGTGAAAATAATTACTTTTTATGCAGGATGCATTCTTCCACAAATAAAAATTCCAATTTTTTTTAAATACAGAGAACTGGAAAATAGACCAAGTTTGGGGCTTAGGGCCCTTTCTTGATACCTATAGCTCCTCCAATTCCTATCCTTGCCTTACAATTATTACTATTTCCTTCTAAATTCAACTCCTTTGGAATTTTATTTACATCTATTGCTTTAGCTGTTGCTTCTCTGTCATTGAGTCCCAAATTCACATTTCTTAATCTTTCTCATGTTTCGGGAGGCACTTCCAGTTACACTGCAGAACACATACCCTGCTGCACAAGTACAAAGCTGAACCCATTATCTCCTGCCAAAAGACCTGGTCCTCCTTCCATTTTTTTTTTCTTTTAGTCATCAAAGGTGTAGCCAGTCTCCCTCAAACTAGAAAGCATAAGGTCATCTTCAACCTGTAATCGCATCTCATTCCCATATCCCATTAATTTCAAATCCCATCAATTCTAAATTAGAATTTCTTAAATATCTCCTAGCCTTTCCAAATCCTATCCCATTCTCCAAATTTAAGATCTCATCATCTCTGCAAAGTCTCCTAAGTAGCCTCCCTGCTTCTAATTATTTTTCCTTCTCAAATCTATCTTCCTCCCTACAGCCAGAGTTATCCTCTTAAAATACAGTATCTTATCATTGCCAGAACAATACAGATCAAATTCCTTAGCAGAGCAACCAAGGCCCTCTCCATCTGCCCCAAGCTAGTCTTCTAGTCTCCTTTCCCTAGAAGTAGCCCCCTCCCTTCCACACACACTCCTTCCCTTCAACTCCTTCCCTTCAGCCACACATAGCCCTTGTTGGTCCCTGAAACTCTAAGTTCTTAGAAACTTGTGTGCCCCTATTATGCAGTTCATGCTGCTGAATGCTCGTCCCTCCAATATTTGCTTAAGAAATCAGTCTTATATGCCAAGTATTCTACCTGTGGCACCTTCCTAGATCCCCACATTCAGAATTGGCCACTTTTCTGTTCTCCCAAAACATTTTATTTCTGCCCTTCAGACTGTTTATATTATATCTGATATTATAATTAAACACATACTGCCTTGCTTCTCAAAAATGGTCCATGGACCCATACTGTCAGCCCCTGAAAGTCTGGTAGAAATGCAAAATTTCAGACCTCAACTTAGACCTTACCAAATCAGAATTTGTAGATAACAAGATCCCCAGATGACGTATATACACATGGAATTTTGAGAAATTCTGATATACACCTCTGCCGGATAGTTCTTTGAAAGGTCTCACTCACCTTTATAATGCTCTCTTCCTTACCCACACCAATTATAGTATCCTACATATAGTTTTTATTTAATAACCATGTGTTGAATAAAACTTGAGGGTTTAGTGTCAATTATAAAATACTTGATGCCTGGCTATAATAATGTCCTCCTCATAATCCTTGTTATGAGGTTGATGCTTTAAATCGGGTTCTTTTATTACTTGAGTACTTGATGTGACTTTTTGACAGATATTCCTTATACCAAATTTCACAGAACAGCAAAGGAGGCTTTAGTGTATAATTAGCATTATGACACTTCATTTAACCAAATATTATTCCTTCTTTCTGTTCTATTAAAAGTTATTTTGCATGACTTCTTTGAAATGCAATGAATAAAACCTAGTCATATCTGGTTTAACATTGTATAATAAGGCATTGGGGACTATGAAAAATCTGAGATGAGGAAGACAGCCATTGATTTTTAATTTATTCTAAGAATAATTCCACACTAAGTCAGCACAGATGAGAATTAAGGCTTGAGAATATAATTCACTAACATGAGAAAAAGAAGCAACTATCTCTCAATGACTTATTACTTAATGCCAAAAGTATTTTAAAATTATACATCTCCTATTCATAGCATTATTTTCAATAATCTCGGAAGATTTATTGAACCCAATCATAACATTCCTGTGAGATATTTATGAGGCAAGCCTTATCTTCCATTTTTAAACCAAGCAATAGATAATCTAATGAGCTTGCTCAGGGCCATTCCAAAAAGCAAATGTAAGGCATAATATTCAGACCTCCCAGGAATAATAATACTGACATTTGGGGGATGTTATGAGGATTAAATGAGTTAATATTTGTAAAGAGTTTAGAACAGTGCCTAATATTTGAAAAGCTTTATATTAGCATTTGTTTAATGAATAGATAGGTGGGTGGTAGCTAGATAGGTAGGCAGATAAATTCCCACTCTAGGTTATGAACTTTCAAGAAACAAAATGTGACGTCTTCCACGTGTCTTGCCAGCCTATTATTTAAGGCTTCTGAACAGAGTGACATAAGTGTAGTTTAGAAAACACAGGAAATAATCTTCTCTTCTAACTCTGCCCCACGCCCTTATGTTTCTTCAATAGGCATTCCTCCCATCGAGGGAAGATATGTTGACTCAATAGACATCCAGTGGTAGTTTCAATCTAAAGAAAAGAGAGGACTTGACAGTGGTAAGCCTCAGCTAAAAGCATGCACATTACCTAAAACTAGGCTCAGCAGTTTTCTCTTACTGGCACTACAAGTGCATTTGCTGGAATAGGTGACATTTTGAGCCCTGAAATATGATGAAGGAAGGCCTCCTGGGACCCTAAAGTGGGTGCTATAGATAAGGAGGGGACTAGGTAACATGTAAACAGGGCTATCACCTAAGACAAGTTTCATCCACTTCACAATTTTCCTAAAATTGGCCCTGCTCCCAGAATCCAAGAGTATATCAGAAGTGTCTCCTGAGGCCAATAATTCTGTCATCTATGAGACAAAGAATATTTAGGTCAATGTGAAACTATGCCAAGTACTATTAAAGTGCATTGTTCCTACGCATCTAAGAAGCATATTTTATCTCACATATTTTAACAGAATTCTGTTAAATCATAGTTTCATCTAGTCTCATGACATTAATTTTCTACCTTTCCAGAGATCCCTGGAACATAATTTGGGGTTTTTCTCTCTGCTTATTTACTACTAAAAATTTGTATAGCGATCTCACTTTCCTTGTTTTGTTTCTCCTTATTTAAAATCATTTTCTCTATTTCATGAACATTGTTAATTTTAAGATTTATGTATATATTTTATAATGTTTAACTTCTATCATATTGGTTCCCAAGAATAAGATTGCTGGCTTAAAAAGTATAAGTATTTTAAGTTTTATAGATTTTCCAGATTGCTTTCCAAAAAAAAGTCTATAATATTTCATATTTCCACAAGCAATATATGAAAACTCCCTTTCTCAGAATCCCCACCAGCAAGAGGTAATATCACCAGTTTTGGGTTTTGCCAGTCTCATGAATGTAAAGTGATATGCTATATTTTAAATTGTCTTTCCCTCACTTTTTGTGAATTTCAGCATCTCTTCTTTGTTCTGCCATTTGGATTTGCTTTTCTATGAACTGCTTATTCATACACTTAGCATAACGAATATTACAAATAAAAATTAAGTTTAAAGTGGCATTTAGTACAATAAAATATTTCAAATTGATGTGCAAGTCAATTTTTTAATTAAAAAAATAGAAATTTTGTGTCATTTTTTAACCTTGTCAGATTGAATAAAGATGGTAACATCTAATACCGAAGATACATGGGCAACCAGCATTCTTGATGGAAGTAAAAATAGGAACCATCTTTTTGTAGAGAAATTGGCAGGGAGGATAACAGTTTTAATATTTTTACCCATTGACCCAATAATTTTGAATTATCAATCAAATCTCCAAAACATAATATAAATGAATATTGCAGCAAAGTTGCATTTTATAGCAACAAGTTGAAAAATTCCAAATATCTATTTAGAAGGAGTTAATTTAAAAATATAGTATATCTATACAATAAGATACTAAAAAGAATGAAGCATATATTTTCTATACACTTGCAGCGAAATAGTATGATACTGTGGTTAAAAGCTGAGGTTTGAAGATAGTCCTTTGGATCAATTCTCAGCTCCACCATTTATGACATGCACTGCTTTGGATATGTGGTTCTCTAACCCCCAGTTCCTCACCTGTGAAATAGAAATATCTACCTTATGGATTAGTAGTGAGAATTAAATGAGTTAATACATATAAAATGCATAGCACAGTGCATTTAGTTAATAAAGTAGATGCCCCTTATCTGCAGGGTATACGTTTCAAGAACACCAGTGAATGCCTGAAACCGTGGATAGTACCAAACCCTATAAATACTGTTTTTCTTATACATACATACCTATGGTAAAATTTATTTTGTGAATTTGGCACAGTAAGAGATTAGCAACAATAACCAATAATAAAATAGAATAATTATAACAATATGTCAGGGCTGGGCACGGTGGCTCACGCCTGTAGTCCTAGCAGTCTGGGAGGCTGAGGTGGGAAGATCGCTTGGGGTCAGGAGTTCAAGACCAGCCTGAGCAAGAGTGAGACCCTGTCCCTACCAAAAACATAAAAAATTAGCTGGGCATCTGTCATGGTGCGCACCTATAGTCTCAGCTATTCGGGAGGCTGAGGCAGGAGGATCACTTGAGCCCAGAAGTTTGAGGTTGCTGTGAGCTAGGTTGACACCATAGCACTCTAGCCTGGGCGACAGAGTGAGACTCTGTCTCAAAAAAAAAAAAAAAAATGCCAGCGTTGTTGCTCTTGAGTTTTGGGGCCATTATTAAGCACTGCAATACCAACGACAGTCTACCTAACAGTCGAGAGGGCTACTCAGTGACTAACAGGTGGGTAGTGTGTACAATGTGAAGACACAGGACAAAGGGATGATTCACAGCCCCTGGTGGGGTGACACAGGACAGTGAGAGATTTCACTATGCTACCCAGAACAGCACGAAATTTAAAACTTATAAATTGTTTCTTTCTGGAATTTTCCATTTATTATTTTCAGACTGCAGTTGGCCCTGGGTAACCGAAACTACAGAAAGCAAAACCACACATAAGCGAGGATTACTGTACTCAATAAAGGCTAGCTTAAAACTATTGATTTTAAAATGTATTAAAATTTTTTGAAAACTATGTTGATATGACAAGACTTTTCTCATATACTGTTTGTAAAGAGGGAGGAGGCAAAAGAGCAGGCTATAAATGTGTGTGTGCACCGTGTGTGTATGTATGTGATGCTTAAAGAGATGTCTAGAAACATACACGTTACCTCTGGAATTTGGAGTAATTTTCACTTTCACTTTTGTATTTGCCAATTTACACATTTTTTTGAGACAGGGCCTCACTCTGTCATCCAAGCTAGAGTGCAGTGGCATCATCATAGCTCACCACAACTTCAAACTCCTGGGATCAAGCAATTCTCCTGCCTCAGCCTCCTGAGTAGCTGGGCCTACAGGCATGTACCACCATGCCCAGCTAATTTTTAAAATTTTTTTTTAGAGACAGGGTCTCAATGTTTTGCCCAGGCTTGTCTCGAACTCCTGGCCTCAAACGATCCTCCTGCCTCAGCCTCCCCGAGTGCTGGGATTACAGGCATGAGCCATAACACCCAACCTGTATTTGTAAAAGTTTGCTTGAATATTCTACCATAAACATATAACATCTTTATACCAGGAAAACCATCTTCTAAAAATGCAATTAGAATATGCATCTAGGTGAAGAAATATTATTCTCTGTGAAAAAACATACATTTCACTCATTGTGTACCTTTCAAAGTCCTGTAAAATGCCAATAAAATGTTATATAGATATGAAAATATACAGAAAATTAACCCAGACCTCAATCATTTCAAAATTCAAAGTGTTTCTCATGTGCCTTAAAAATACTCATTGTGACAAGGTAATAGGAGTTCTTTCCATAAGACATGAAACAAAAATCAGTCTCATCACGCTATTCTCATGCTGTGTATGGTTATGAATTAAGAGATTTCAGGTACCACACAAAATAAAATCTTGCTGATAAGCTTAATATACTATTTCTCCTGAAGGCGGACAAATAATGAATAGAAATCTTTGAGCAAACAAACCAATGAAAGTGTAAACACTCATTATTCCTGCTATGTTGGCTCTCTGGATGGGCCTTCAGATTACTGTGGAATGGGTCTGCCATTCTGGCGTTCCTAGAATTTCTACAATGATGCGAGTATTAATTTTCCAGAAGAACCTTCATCTGTTTGATGCTACAACTATGAATTTGGATTTTCATGCTACACTTTCATAGAACAACAGGTAATGTTCTCAATCTTCAAAACAGCCAGACTTATTATTAATAAAATGAGAGATTTGATATCAGTGAGGTTTGGTGAGATGGGAAATTTCTTGCATGGCTGATGGGAAATGCTTTAACCTTTTCAGACAGAATTTTGACAACATGAATGAAGAGCTTTAAAATTGATTCTCACTCTTCATTCCAGTAATTTTAATTTTAGAAATCTATGCTAAAGGAATAATTAGGAACATGGACAAGGATTTATATGCAAAAATGTTGTCAGTGCATTATTCACAACAGCAAAACACTGGAAATATGATAAACATCTAATGATGTTGGAAAGATTAAGTAAATTAGGTAAACATTAGATAAATCCATATAAGTTTATGCAGCCATTGAAACAATGTTTACAAAGTTTTTATGGCATGTGTTTCTCATATAATCGTAAGCTAAAAAAGATAGGAAATTGTATAAAATGTAGAAAAAGCTTGTAAAGAAATACGTCCACAATTAACTTTTGCTATTGGTGACGTTACAGGTAATCTGCCGCACTCATTATTATACTTTTTTTGAACTTTCCAACTGGAATAGAACTTAAAGATAATCTAATCCAAAAATCTTTCAAAGGCACCTGGAGAAATTAAGTAATTTAGTCATGGCTTCACATGGACAATGCAACCAGGCCAGTGTTCTTTTCCACAGTATCATCTTGCTTCTCTTTGGGGGCCTCTAATTATTATTTGCTATAAATCATGTGTCTGTATTTTTGCCTTGACCCTGCTATCTTCCAGCAAGTCCAATGTGTCCTAAGACAGTTTAAATTCAGCTGCTTGTTGCTATCATTTTCAAATGAGATCATTGGCTTTGACTGTAAAGAATTAAGCTAATGTGCACTAAGACTTTGCCACTCAACTCATAATTAATGGGTTTAGCATCTATGTAAATTTACTAGTGGGGATTTCTCACCAATGTGGAAGGCTGATTCAGGGTCCTGGTGAGGCAAATGAGGAATTGTTTGGCTATTAACTACTTAAAATAGCAAACCGGCAAAAGTTCTTTGTGCTTTTGTAAGAAATGCTGAGCTGAAAACCCATAATAACAAAGTAGCACAGTGATTCTCAACAGGTGCTCCCATGACCAGCAAATTAACATTACCTGGAAACTTGTTAGAAATCCAAATTCTTAACCTGTCTCCCCATTCTTACTGAATCAGATCAGATCCACTGTGAGTAGGACCCAGCAGTTGTGTGACTTAGCAAGCCTTCCAGACAATCCTAATGCATGCCAACTTTGTAAATCACCATTCTAGCAAATCAGTAGGTATGATGGTGGAGTTTTGCCAAAACAATAATTTTTAGCAAACATTCAGGCAGGGATTCTCTTTACCTTCTGACAATTATTAATACAAAATTTGGAGCTAGAGAGGGACCCCCTCCCCCAGAGTTGTCTGGCTCCCCACATCCCTAAATCACTTGTTTGGTCACTCTGATAAGGAGGTGAATGCCAAACAAGATTTTTTAAATTCCAAGAGTTCCCCTGCTCTAAATGGAACATTTTGTTGCACAAATGATGAGATTCACATATGGCTTTCATGTGTTTCCTTAGAGAAAGAGCTAAGTTATATTATTATTATTAACTTGGTGGTGATTATTATTAACTCTGTTCTTTGAAAACAGAGATGTCACTGGCTTGATGAAATCTGAAATCAGGGCCTTCACTGGGGGATGGGGGATGTGAGTTCTATTCCTCAGCTGGTTGTGCTCAGACATTAGTCCTGAGCATGTTTCATTTTGCTCTGCCATGCGGCTATTTCCTATCACGATCACTGATTTTTTTCAAAACTTCAAAGAAGAAAGTGGCACTTAAATATCTGAAGGAAAGATTTAGCTGTTTTATTAGTGTATTTGTAGGTTTACTTTTTCAATTGCTTATGCATTTAACTGTGTATCTACTAGACATATGCAAGGCATTGTCTTATGCAGAACAGCCTGTAAATGGATGAATAAAATACTCCCTGCTTTACAAGAAGTTTATAATATGAAAAGAATACATGAACACACAAAAATGATTTTAAAATGACATAAAGCATACCCTAGGCATCAGAGATCTATGAATACTGTGTGATGAGGTCTCAGATAATTTGTTCACTATTTCTAGTTTGAGAGGAATTGATAGGGGAATTCATATATTCATCTGAACCTTAAGAAATGACAGAAAGAAGGAGGGAACTCTGGGAAACAAAACCCTCAACAGCAATGCAAGGTAGAAAGCTTCGAAATGAGATCAGACAAAAGTGAGTAGGCCAACCGCAGTGGTTCTCTTCCCTGGCCACACGTTAATATCACTTGGGAGGCTCTTGTAAAAATTAATGATGTCCTGGCCCATCTCCCTCCCCCCAGATTTTGATTTAATTTTCTGGAGTGTGGCCTGGGCATTGGCTTTTTAAATTTTTACATTCCTTAAGTAACTGGAGTACATGGACAGACCTGAGAAGGATAGCTATAGCAGGGATGTGAAGGTTTCTGACATCATGGCATGGGAAGCATTGAATGCCTGGCTAAGAAACATGTGTTCTGCTTAGTAGGAAATAATAGGGGAATATTTAACAGATACCGTGATAGCACAAGGGAGAGCAAAGCAACTGTAATGAAGATGAAGCCATGACAGGGTGGAGGCATACCTTACAGGGCTTGGTGACAGATGTGTGTCATGGTTGAAGGAAAGACAGGATCTGACAATGAGATTTAGAGCCTGAGAGGGTGAGAGAATATGGAACCACAGCAGAAACATGTCAGGCAAGAAAAACAGATACTGCTGGGGTGGCATTATCAGTTCTGTTTCATACATGTTGAGGCAATGGGACTTGCAAATCAAAGCATTTATCAGGTACCTGGAAAATCTTGACTCTCGAAATTCTGCCCATAGGAGACAGATTAGGATTCAGCATTAATATTTAGGGATTATATTTAATATCTCCTAGGGGGATTATTGAGTTTGCAGAGTAGAAAAATTTCTTGATGTAGTATCAAGAGAGGGAAAAATGATGACTAGGGATAAATGTCTTGAACAATGCCCATATTTGGAGGAAGAACACAAAGAAGGAGGGGTCAGAAGGGTGGGAGAAGCAAGCTAGGGCAGCATTACTGAAATTAAGAGAGCAAAGGGTTTGGAAGAAAACTCTCAACCTTGCAGTCCCTAATCAATGCAAAGATGGGTGTTTATTCCACTATGGTTTGTGCATGTCATCAAGTTTGGGAAACGCTGCCAGAGTAAAACCAAGGAAATCGAGAAACTACCTCAGTGAAGTCACATCAATGCTTAATTTAGTATTTTCAAAAATTTATATGACTTTTGAGAAACGCTGATATTCTACTTACATTCAAACCTACTCTTATACCAAAAATAATGCAACCATACATATCATCACTGGATTTTGTAACAAAAAGCAGTTTCTTGGTAAATTTTGAAAGGACAATTTTAGGACGTAGGCGGGGCAAAAGTCGGCTTATAGAGAGTTAACTGGAGAGAGATTGCTAAAGAGAAAATATCCAGTATTTCTTAAATCTTTGTTTCCCAAACTGTAGTTTGGACATCCATGAAGAGATGATGTTAGAAGGAAGTAACTTCAGCTAAAAAGGAAGATGAAAGATCATCGGGGGAAATATTAATATAACTGAGGGAAAGTCAAGTCCAAAAAGGGAGTGATTTGGGAGGTTTCAATAATATTTATATTAATAATATTGAGAGTAGAAAGTAAAAGTGGTACAAAAATTAAAAGGCAATCCTGGAAATATAGTTCAATGCTCCCAAACTCCTCCCAAATTGAGGAAAATGTCGAAAATATTTCAAGCAGCTAAATCTGATAATGCATTAGCATGGCAAACACACTATATTTGAAGTCCCCTAGCTCCCTTTTTAGTTAATCCACCATCACTGTGGCTTGAATGATCCCATATGAAGGAGTTTGTTTATCTTTCCTGGACTCTGTCCTCAATCTAAATATAATACGGATATTATTTGTTTTTACAAATTAAATCTGCCATTCAAAGCACGGTTTAGTCTGTGGCAAAACCAAACAGAAATGTCTAATTTCTGGAAAAAAGTCTTTTCTATTTCAAAGATATATAAAAAGAACAATGACCTAAAATAAATTACTTATTCAATTTTCAATGCTGTGCCTTTCTTTAAAAATAAAAGTAAAAGAAAGTACATTTAACAAAACAGTTCAGAGAAAGTATCTTCAAAGTTATATTAAACATTTCCCAGCTTTGGAAAATTCAAATACCCAATCTGGTTTCTATGAAACTTAAAAAGATCAAACAATTAGAAAGAAGCTAGGCTTGAAGGAGAAATGCTAGGGATTTCAGTAAACATCTGGTTGCCATTTTCAATTGTAAGAACTAATCCACTTAAGGAAGCACTTTAGTTTCTTTGGAGTAAAAATGAGACACTGGCTTTTTGTTCTCTTTGCACAGCGAAGGGTAAAGAAAACATTAGAATGGAGAGGTCACTCTAAGCTCAACTTTCATAAATAAGAAAGTTTTTTCAAAAATTAAAGTAAATTGAACTCAAGTCCTTGTAGTATAAACAACTGAACTGAGTTAAGGTTAAATAAACATTCCTTGAGCTCCAGTGTGCCAATTAAAGAACAAATTCTGTTTAGTCATAAATATATCAGTAATTCTATAAGCACTGAGGAAAATAACAATAAACCTGAGCACACAATTACTGTGTGCCATAATACAATAAAATAGAATGGTGCAGACTTATAAGTTTCTTTGATGCAATTTCTTTTTTCCCCCCAGTTTGATTAACTAAAGTACAGAAGCACTTCTGATACCGTCCAAAGCCTATTACTTGCATAATAAAAAACGCATGTCAAAGGTGTTCTGGGTGAAACACCGACAAAGCGAAACACACTGTGCCTTTTAAATGTGACCTTTCCTCTTTTGTCTCCCTGCTAAATGGCCATAGAGCATATTAAACTCAGGAAAGCAGAAGGGTGCTGGTGTGGGGCTGGAGGGGGAAAAGGAATGAGAAGAGGAGAAATTCATTAGGCTCTCAAGTTTTAAATGATCAGTAGAGGCATCTGCTATAAACATGCCTGCACTACTAGCCAAAGAGGGCCACCACCAAATTTGCTCCGGACTGATGTTTCTCCACTCCTTCCTGGCTTGCCATTCCCTGTGTTCTGCCCATGCAACACAAGGCTAAAAGCAAAGACTAAAGAAAAGGAATCCTCATGGTGATAGAGATTTAAATTTTTGTCTTGCTTTCTCTCATTCTGTGTGAATAAGTCTTATATTGCATCAGAGAACTTACAGTTGAAGAAAACTTTGGTGGTCGTTTTACCCATCGTCCTACATAATATAGCAACCCTCTCAGCAGCATCCCAGACTTGCTTCTGTTCCAACAAAACTCCCTCCTTGAAATGGGCTGTTTCATTTGCTGAACAACTCTGATGGATAAAATGTCCATCCATAAATTGGTCCTACTTATGCCTTCTAGAGTTACTAAAAATAATTCTTGTATTCAACCATCTCATTAAACAATAGAAATATAAAAATGTTTGTTCAACTACTCGCAAGGTCTCCCAGAAACTTTCTGTACAATTGAACAATCTATTTTCTCACTCCTGCTGCAATTCTGGTTTCTGTCCCAACTGTAGAAATATGCCCTCTTTAAGTATACATAAATAATTCTGATTCAATGATAAAATATACTCTGTCAGAGTCTTTTGAACTACATATTACTTAGACTCGACCCTGGGAGTAGGCTAAAAACTTTTGAAAAAATATCAGTTCTTTTTTAGGCTATTACACCATTCTATGAACTAAAACAATGATTTACTAAATAGTACCTGGATGAGATAAAAGAGAATAATTTGATGGTGTCGCTATCTTTTTCTTTGGAGAAGTATATGTTATAAAAACCCTAGGTCATAAGATATATTTTTCCAAAGCCAGGGATTAGAAGACTATAAAAGTCAGTATTTTATATTATGCTAAGAAAATAACTAGAGAGCATAACATAGAGGACACAAATGGGAACTAAATGATATGATGGAGTTTGGGATTGTTTCTCCTTACTGCTTTCTATGTTCACAAGCAGCCAAAGCTATATGCTTACTTTTATGTGTTCTTTACCAGACAGCATCCTTAGGTAACACAATGTGTTACATTGCTTTACAGAATATTAAACCTTCAGTGAATCAATTATGACCTCTCAGCAGAAGACCCACAGGTCTCCATCTCCTGTCCTGGCCTCTCTGCTTGCTTGAGTTTCTGATGAATACATCCCTGTGAAAATTTCACAGCACCTGACGAACTAAACTCATCTGCCCTTTCCAAAAACCAACAGGCTGAGTAACACTGGTGAACGTGACAGGAGAGCCTCGGAAGCAAGCAAAGAGTAAAATTCTGAAAAAGGGACACAAGCACTGGATTCTTCCCCAGAAGTCTTGAATCAGTTGATGTATAAAATATCAGCCCGATGTACTACTATATTTATGATTGCGTTATCTTTGTTAGAAGAGTAGATTTGAGCATAAGTAGAATATCAGTGTTTCTCTAAAGTTATATAAAAATAAAAGTTTTATAAATTAAGTTTTAATGTGAATTTCCTGAGGAAATTCACTATTTAAGAGGCCCAAATATTGGTGCACTATTTTATTTTCATTTATTCATGCATTCAATAAATATTTATCATATGCCCCTATGTGGAAGGCATGATTATAAGTGATGAGCAGAAAAGACATGGTCAATAACCTTAAGGAGCTCACTGATTTTTTTGATGTGAGGTTTTTCTAAAGGAATGATCCAGAAGAGTGTGTGTCAGAATTTCAGGAGGATGCACAAGGCAGACCTTTTAATGAGAACATGTAAGTTGAGGGAGTCTGTCTTGAAAAACACACATCAAGTTCATTTAACCCAAAATAATATCCAGCAGCAGCACCCTTATACTACTTCATATTCTAAATACACCTCCCTACAGAGGAAACATTATATTCTTTCTGTAACTATTTTGTGACAGCAGTAACAATATTATCTCTCATGTATGGGGTGCTTCCTATGCACCATTCTCAAAACAATCAATTTGCAGATGTGAAGACTAAGGCTTTGGGAAGTTAAGTAACTTGCCCAAGGGCACGTAACCATGAAGAGGTAACACTAGGGATTCCAACCCAGGTTCTCCCTTACTTCAAAGCTCATACTTTTTAATTCCCACGGTCTACTACCCTCGCCTGCTCATCCCAAGAAAGCAATTATTGTGGTTAAGCTCTTCTTACTTACTAGTAATTTAAATCTCAACTTCCTTATAGCTTCTTTTTTAATACAAATAAACCAAAGAGAAATGTGAAATATGTTTTCCATTACAAAGGTTAAGACTGATCTGTAGTAGATGCTTCTTTTCCATACAAACTTCAGAAACAGCTTTTGGCAAGTAGCCATGATAAATAAACCTTCAAAATTAGACTAAATCTCAAGTGATGCATTGATATGTTAGACATTTTTAAAAGTGCCAGTGAATGTAAATAAAAATATAGGAAGATAGAAATCTATCAAATTATAAACAGGGAAGGAAATAGGTTTTTCTTTTTTAATATATTTTCCACAACATTAAGTAGTGATCTGTATCTTTCCCTCTATTAACTGTATCTTTAATAGTGTTTCCCAAGAACCATTTGGGTAAATTACAGTGTCCTTATTAAGAGGGAAAGGGCTGTGAAGCAGCATCATTTAAAATACCATTCTCCAGAACACAATATATCAAGTTTACTATCAATACAAATACTGATAAATAGTATTTACCATGGTATTAATTCTAGCCCTTCATAGAAATGTATTCACTGTATCATGCTGTAATGTCACACACTCAACTCATATTGGAAGGTGGCTATATGAACCAAGATGTGACATCCACTCCATTTGCAATACAAATATTGCTCTGACCCTTGACCCATTGCATAACTTAGTGTTGTTTACTTAATATTCCCTTTACTGTTTCAAATATACTACTTTGGGCATGTGGGAAGCTAGAGGGAGGAACCGTAATGGTCCCTTCTTCCTGAGAGTAAAACTTCTATTTTTTTCTCTTGTTGTTCTAGGTCCTTGGAAGCTCACAGCCAAACTAAGCCTAAATTATGGTAGCTAAGAGGAATATCCAGTTTGGGCTCTAATTTTATATTTCCATTTTAGTAATTTTGTTACTATATGTTTTATTGTAAACAATCAAATCCTTTTTGAATGAGTTTTGGTACAAGTTAAAAAATGAAATATCTCAGTCCTAGAATTTAATCTTCAGCTTGGTGTGGAATCAAGTTACATAGAATTAGTCTAGATACAAGGGTAAGCAAACTTTTTTCTGTAAAGGACCTAATAATAAAAATTTTAAGCCTTAAAGGCCATACAGTCTCTGTTGCAACTAATCAACTCTGCCTTTGTAGAACAAAAGCAGCCAAAGGCAATAATACAAAAACAAATGAGTGTGGCTGTATTCCAATAAAACTTTATTTACAAAAGCAGGCAGTGGGCTAGATTTGGCCAGTGGGCTACAGTGTGCTAGCTCCTGGCAAGAAAATCAATATGGTCTTTAACTTTTTGTATTTCTTCAAAAAACATTCTATGTAAAACCCCCAAGTTACAAAAAGAGCAATTGGAAATTATAAGAGTGACTTCAATTCTGTAGCTTTGATTGCAGGTTTGCATTTTGTTTTTCACATGGATTATAATAAATAAAATTTGAAAGTGTAAGTTGTATTCAGAAATTGACAGAAAATTGCTAAATACATACTACTCTTCAATATAAATAAATAGTTCTTATCCAATGATAAAAGTCTACTCTGAGTCACAGTCCCTTGGTCCACATAGTACTTGGATTTCACCATGGAAGTAGGTTAAAAACTTCAGGAAAACATTTACTCTCTTTTAGGCTATGACTGAAGCTCTGATTTACTAAACACCTACATGATAGGAAAGAGAATAATTGGACGGTGCTTCTATCTTTTCCTTTAGAGCAGCGGTCCCCAGTCTTTTTGGCACCAGGGACCGGTTTCATGGAAGACAATCTTTCCATGGACCTGGGGAGGGGGGGAGGATAGTCTCAGGATGATTCAAGAGCATTGCATTTATTGTGTAGTCAAACCTCTCTGCTAATGATAGTGTGTATTTGCAGCTGCTCCCCAGCATTAGCATCATTGCTTCAGCTCCACCTTAGATCTTCAGGCATTAGATTCTCCTAAGAAGTGCACAACCTAGATCCCTCTCATGAACAATTTACAGTAGGTTTCGCCTTCCTATGAGAATCTAATGACACCTGATCTGACAGGAGGTGGAGCTTATACAGTGATGCCAGAGATGGAGAGTGGCTGCAAATACAGATGAAGCTTCACTTGCTTGCCTGCTGCTCACCTCCTGCTGTGTGGCCTGATTCCCAATAGGCCACGGACCAGTACTGGTCAGCAGCCTGGGTTTGGAGACCACAGCTTTAGAGAATTATATGTTCTCACAAATGCAGGGACATAAGATACATTTTTCCAAAGCAAGGGATTGGAAGACCATAAAAGTGTATGTTTTCATTCTGCTACATGTTGTAGGCCTAAATCTGTAAAGACAGTTGTCCTCATACTGTTCTCAAAATCAATTTAAAGATGAAATGTCGGTTGTAAATGCCCATATAGTTAAATCCCAAGTAGTGCAAGCAGACTTTTGCATCATTTTATTTCCCAATATTAACTCTAAAAATTGCTACTATTTGAACCAATACTATATTCCTCAGAACAGTGCTCCCCAAACTGGGTAATACCTAAGAATTTATACTTGTGTCCATTTTTAACATATAAAATTCTGGACCTCATTCCCAGATTACTGAATGAGATAAAATATTGGTTTGACTTTACTTTGTCTCCTCCCTGAACTCTGATGGGGCTGGAAAAAGTTACTAAAACCTCACCACATACTACCCTGAAGTAAATATCATTACTCCCTTTAACAGATAAGAGAACTAGGGCTCAGAGAACCTAACCTGCTTAAGCTCATATAGTCACAGCTCTATCTATAGTCTTTCCCAATAGAGCCATCAACTTCTACTATGTCACTAGAATGGCATTAACCAGGGGGAAAAACACAACACCCACATTGTAATTTAGGACTCAAGATTGTCTGCTTTTCCTTTCAATAAGTGTTTAGTTAATTGGTAGTAGGAAAACTAAATGAAACGCAAAGCCCAAAAGTTACTCTACCACTATAGACTATCTTTAATAGTGGAGTGTTGCCTGTCTGGCCTATGGCCCTTTTAACTTTTCTAATTTTTATCCTTTTCTGCCCTCAAACAGTTAAAAAAAAAAAAAAGTGACTCCAAGCTGGAAAGAGGCCACCTGTGCCTTAAAGTATGGCACAAAAATAAGTCAGTAGAAGCCATTGGGGGTCATGTCAGGAGAGGAGAAGAAAGCAGGTGGAATGGACAGGTAGAATAGGGAAAATACATTTTATATTTATAGCCCTGTAACCAAGAATGCATTTTATCAATGTGTCAAATCTGTACCTGGGTACTCAGTAAAATTTGTGGGAGTATCTATTTTGGTTTTAATGTAATATTTTCAAATTACAGGCTAGCAAACAGCTAACAATGGTAAAATGGAAATTGCAATGGTAAAATGAAGTAGAATAGGTCTAGGTCTCCAGATCATTCTGAATTATTTCCCCTTCTCCCAGGCTGCTCAACTTGGGGAGTTTAAGTTTAAACGTGCCAATGTAGTTTCATATTCTGTGCCAATGCATACATAGTGAAATAACCCTGAGGTGAATATGTGAAACTAAAGCAAAACAAATTCTATGAGAATCACATCTCTAGAAAATATTTTTTGTAGGAAGTACCTCAATTCAAACATAATTTATAGATTGAATTTGTGGCCATGGAAAATAAGCTGTAACTAAAAATGGCTTTTTTTCTATATGATAAATTATCAAGGAAATGTTAGATTTATAGTCACAACTTTTTTTATTTCAGGTATTCGGTGTGCATTGTTCTCACAGCAAAAACTACAAAATCAAATGAAAAACCAAAAATCAATTTTTCCTACTCATGAAATTGTGAAATTGCTACCCTTTCTTGAGGCCTATCCAGAAATAATACATTATTATGCAGAGTAAAAAAAAGAACACCAAGAAAGAGTTAGGAAGTAGATGTTTTAAAAGCTGTGGGAATGTGGGGAAAAGGAACTAAATCAGCATTTACACTGACAAATTCTGATGACACCGTACAGTTATCTTGTGCCACTGGGCCCAGCATCTCCTTTGGCTGCCAGATTCTATTGCCTTCAGGCTGTCTTTGCACATCCTTAATATTTGGAAGCTGCAGAGTAATCCTCCTTTTTCTTATAAACTGACCCAAGGATATCAAGGGAGAGAGGAGATATAATCCATCTGCTTTGAGCTGGAGAAAATTGAAAATTGAAATTGAATTGATGTTGAAATGTACAGATAATCCATGTTCTGCCCATAGAAAGTCAGTAGCAGCACCAAGGAGGTAGGGGAATTTAGGAATTTTAGAAAATAGTGGCATGTTTTCAGGGCCACTTTGCACAACTCCAGGAACAGAGCTCACACAGCAGCGTGTAGTGGTTATACGATCACCCTGTTCAGTGATGGAATGAAATATTTTGTGGGATGAGAAAGAGACTAAACATTTTATATCTTTCCTCTGAACCAATAGACATTCTACTAAATAGGTTTCTGAATATCATTATGGGTGTTCCAGAACTTTAGATTGGTTCCTAAGATTAGATTGGAGCTAACCCCAACAAAATTACAAGGTTTGCAAAGTTTGTTTTCAGCTCTCCTTAATATTCCAGAGCTTTCCTATTCCCTTTTATTTTTCTCATTTGCTTCCAGAAGCTCAGTGCTTTAGATTTTCATACTACTCCTGGAGGGCAGGGATGAGTAAATGGCATTAACAAGCGCCCACCTTCATGGCCTAGACTGTACATTTTAAGACCTTCTTTCTTCTCATCAAAGCAGATCTTCTTGGACTCTGTTCCCTCAGAGCTTTGCTAAGTGGCTTACAATTTCACTGCCAATGTGGTAAAGGGTGATCATGACTAAATAACCCCCCAGTCTTCTCAGAAACATCTTCCCAACTTGCTTTCATTAACCATACAAACCAGCAGGGACACCTAACTGAAGAAGTCCTATGATGATGGCAAGATTGTTTTGAAAACTATTGTGGCACCGAGATCTGACTATTCTCCCCCAAAGCAGACAATGGCTGAGAGCAGCAGTTACATTCAAATTGCTTCTCTCCCTCCCCTTTCAATAAATAGGAAAATGGATATATTGTATAATCATAAAGAGAAAAATTTGATTTGCTTATGCTGAGTGAGTGTTCTACATCATTGTAGCTCTCATAATGATAGATTTGTGCAGGACAATGGGCCAAAAAAGAGACTGTGGTAGCAAAAGGTAGAGCAGAGAAAGTGAGGGTTGAAACACAGGTATCACCATCCATCATTCCCTCACATCAGGTGTAAGATACAGGGTGAGTCACTTCACCCTTTGAAGCCTCAGTTTCCTCTTCTGGATTCCAAGGCTGGGGGGGAATCACTACTTTTTTTTTTCTTTTTTTTTTTTTTTCCCCCATGACATCAAGCACAGAAGGAATCACTACTTTTTAATCTTAGGGTACAGTGGGCCACCCTGAGGGTTAAATGTGGTCATGCACACAGAGTATAGCATGGCATCTATCACATTGTTAGTTGCTCAAGAGATGTTAGCTCTTATTGCCCTTTTGACCCTCATCATCTACTCAAATTTATTTTCAAATAACTTGTTTAAAAACTTGTCTCTTATTTTCTTCTTCAAATGATAGAAATAAAAGTACTTGACAAGTAATGGCATATATGATAAATATCCATACTTCTTTCATATTTACAGCCAATCTGTGAATCACATTTAAGCTGGTTTCTGGAAACAATTTCAGCACATTCTACTTGCAGTCAGATGAAGTGGCAATTTTCTTAAAATATGGAGCAGTTTGGTGCTGGGCAGAACATGTATTCAGGCTCATAAACATAAACATTTTTTATGTAGCATTTAAACATGAACTATGCAACTCCAAATTGCTACAAAAATATAAACAAAATAATTTCAGGAATAAAGAGACACAGCTAAAGAAAAATTGAGAGGAAGTAAAAAAAAAAGGAGCTGAGTTTTCTATGATGTAAGAAAAATCGGGTTTTGTAAATTTTTTTAGAGGGAGACAATAGCACATCTGAAAATTGTTTAACATTATATGTCAAGCCACTTTGGTAATTACTTCTTTTTATTCTAACCTTGTTCTAGCAGCCCCAGCCCATGGCCAGCATCAAGCCTTTCTTCAGCGATGACAACTGTATAGCGATGCTGAGTGAGAACGTGCTGGTGGAGTCGAAGCTTTGTTTTGCTGTTGGAAGGCCTGTAGAGTATGGCCCTTCGGCCATGACTGCCAAAGTGTGTCTCAATTGCTTCTTCGATCTAAGAAAAGAAAGAAGGCATAAAAATTCAACATGAAAAAGTAGTACCTTTCCCTTGAGGACATCATTAATGCAAATCAAGGACCATTCAGAAAGTTATTCTTTAAGTTTTTCTCTAGAAATGAAAGATTCTCCAAAAGGCTGACAAGGACAAAGACGACCTCATATGCGAGAACTGAAGGTGAACTGAATTGTTCTCACTATTATAGAAAGATGAAAATTTTAGGTCACTAAAATATAGTGAGCTCCTTAGAGGAATACTGCTGCATAGAAATATAGAGCTCAATTCTAGATGGAAATGTAAATTAATAGCAATGCCTTTCAACTCTATTGTGCTTTTATAAAGTAGTTCCAGCTGTATTATCTTTTACTAGCTCTTTTAGGTAAACACAGGTGAGGAAACAGAGAGGATGAGGATGGGTTTGTGTGGGAAGGACATGGTCGGGAAGGGGTTGGGATGAGGAGCAATCTCGGAGCTCTTTGGAGATATACAATGCTTCAGTTTCTCTCAATGAGGACTTCCCAAAACTTGAATGCATCTCAGTGAGGCAAGATGGGTCCTCAAGTGTGAGAAGAGGAGTGCTAACTGAAGTATCATAATTCTAGGTTCTTCCCTTGATAGGTATTGCTCTCCCATGTAAATATTCCTCTTTCTCAGAATGGTGCTTGAAATTCCATTAACAAAGGGAATTTTTGAATTGACACATAGAAAGAAGGCTGAAATTTAAATTCACTATAAGGCTTAATGGCAGATACTGGGTGTTTTTCTGAAAACTTGAGATTAAACCTTGATAATGTGAAGATGTTTTTTATTACTAGAAGGCGTGATGAGATTGGATGGTGGTCAGGGCAAAACAGGGAAGAGGCTGAAGAAGAGAAGCCAAAGGAGGTGGTGGGAGAGGAGGCAGAATTGGTTAAAAGAAAAAAAAAATTAGAAATCCAAATTACTTCTAATGGCAGCCATTACTTCTAATGACTTCTACTTCTAAAATGAATCAACCTGTCCATTTCATGAGTCTAAAACACAGTATTTCTCACATTGTGAAGACCATGTTTTTTCAGTACTTAAATGTCTTAATTATTGCCCATACTGACAGAATGGATTCTATATCTTTATAAGGAACAACAAGGCCATTCAAACTTACCCCTGTCCTCCTCCTCTGGTCACATCACACTTAATCTCCATTCCTGACCTCCAACCTGCTCCTTTATCCGCCACTGTGTCTTCCACCTGCAATCACCTATCTCCATTTGTTCATCCATCAAACTCCAAATCCTCCCTCAATATTCAAACGTTATCTCTTTTGGAAGGTGTTAATTGAAATGCTACTTCCATTAGCATTTATGAAAGGAAATTATGTCTCTCCCTCACGTCAGCTACTTAACAGTCAGGCCTACGTTGTTCGTGTATCTCCAATGTCTAACCCAGTACATGGGTACATATGGTACATGCTTAATAAATGAAGCTTTTTACTAAATTAATGAATCAGCGTGCTCTATCAAAATCTTTGAAGATATGTATGGAAAGAAAGAAGAAACAGATTTAGATTGCAAACCCTTTGAGGGCAGGAACTGTACCCTATTTTTGACTGCATACAAACTGATGCTATCTGGAAATTAATAGACAAAGCATAGTGGGGATAGTGTGGTGTAGGAGGACACAAACTCTAGAGCCATACCAGTGGGTTCAAATTGCCTGGCTCCACCAGCACTGTTTGTGTGACCTTGGACAATACCTTCCTCCTAAGAGTGCTATGCAAATTAGAGAGTCAATATTTATAAAGAACCATGCCTGCCACATAGGAAGCACTATATAAGTGCTTTTTAAATAATAATATATCATAAAGAGCAGTGAGTCAGGAAAACTGTTTTTGAGTTTGAGCTCTGCCTGGCACATGTTAACATAGGTGCTTACTACATGTTCATGAATATAATAGAAAGGAATAGAACACTAGCTAATTATACTTCCTGTACATGATACTTTGGGAGAACATGATTGATTAGATATTTCCCCTTGTTAAAGGATATTGCATTTTATTGATGAGAAAACTATTTACGCTCAAGAATTTAACTACAAATTGAGAAATGATTTCCCCCAAATGTTGTAATTGTTGGTAATGACAAACTTATATGGAGTATTTGAAACCAAATACAGGTTGAACCTTTGGACACAGGGATTAGAGGAAACTGAGTACCCTGTAGAAGGCCAAAGTAAACAAACAGGCGTCTAGGTGAAAGGAGAAGACAGATGCTTCTAAATATATCAGTGTCATGCAAGCAAAACACACAGTATCCAGAATTTCCACCTCACATTATTTTCGTTTTTAACCACAGGATGCTTCTCTCTATTACAGCTGGCTCAAGTAGAACAGTGATTTCACATGAGGAGGGTATATTTTAAAACTATAAATGATTTTTATTTTGAAAGGTATCACCCCACCTTTTTCCCCAATCAAGATCAGATTAAACAAGAGCAGTGTAACTTTTACTAGTATACCTTATATAGAGCATATTTTAAATAAACTATAATTACTGGCCATATTTTCTAATAACCTTCATAACATAAACTAAAATTTTAACACACATCTCAGAATATAGGGGATAAATGGGAAATGAGCTCGTCAGTAAAATTAGGTTATATTATCCTGTGATACAAACTGCTGCTGTCCTTGTAATATTTACAACACACTGTATCAGCATGGCCCAATACCAAAAGACGAGAACAGTTTTGGCCAGTCCGACAACAGGTGCATAAACTGTGTATGTGAAATGAAAACTATGTGAACAATTATGTCAACCGCACCAGCAAGTTCAGAATTATCAAATGCCAATAGCAGCACTTTTGGAAATAAGAGCTCCTGATTACTCCTACAATTTCAAAGATAATATTTTTAGTGGAAGAATACCTTTAACTTGGCCACCACTACAACTTCACTTAAGACTTAGAATCCTGCTGACCAGAATTCAGAAAAGAACGAGTGTTACTGGATGTTAATACTATTGAACTCCCAAGTCACTTGCCTCTCTCTTCCTGAGAGATCTGCACAATATTTCCTCAGAAATCACTTTGACAGACTACCGAAAAGTTGTTTTATAACTGGACACTTATTATTTTTATTGGAAAATCTTCAAAATCTGAAATCTTGATACCACCTCAGATAAAGCAAAGGATAAAATGTTGTAATAAACCACTGGGAGCGTTAGATGCAGCAATGTGGATTGAAAAGAGAGAAGGATTGGTAATCAAAAATCTGGATTTAAATTCTATCTCTGCCACTTGCTTGCTTCATCCATTGGGGCAAATTATTTAATCTACCCATATCAGATTTCTCATATGTATAGTAGAAATAACAAATCCTGCCTCATGAGGTCATACTGAGAATCAAATGAATTTTCAATATGAAAGCGTTCAACACAGTGTCCACCCCAATAAATGATGTTAAATATATATAAATAAAATTGAATAATAATCAATATTATATTGTAACTCTACTTTTATATTAGGAATTCTATAAGCTTTTCAATTAATGTGGTTTGGTCTCTGTCATAAAAAGCATTTTTGCAATAAAATATATGCTTCCATATACCTGATATGTTTTCCTCTGTAGGACTCATCATTTAATGCACAACTATAATTCATTTACTTATTATGTTTATTGTCTGTCTCTCCACATCAGAATATAAGCTAAATAAAGGCATATATTTTTGCCTGTTTTGTTCACTTTTGTTTTCCCAGCCTAAAAATAGTACTTGGCACATAAGAAGCACATAATAAATATTCTTTGAATGAATGAATGCAAACATCTTATTCTTCAATATGTAAAAGAGTCTTTGTTATAAATACTACCATGGAAGATCGTGAATAGAAAGTGGTTAAAATTTGTATTAAGAAATTTATGTCAATAGAATTGTGAATAGTAGCAAGAATGACAAAAATAGAGTTAAATATTTGAGCAAAATAATGAATTTACAGTAAAGAATTGAATAAAGAGCTACATTATAAAAGTACTGTATTTTCCAGTTACTCACACTGTTAAAAAGTCTTCACCAAAACTTATCCTGAAACTAGGAAATATAATTCTTTAAAATATAGCAGGGATAAAATATAAAACTTGGTTTTTTCACATGACAGAAAGATTTTTTTTCTGGATTTATGAAAGTAGCCATGTATTTATGACATTTTTTGATGCTCAAAAACAAATCATACAGTAGACTTCAAATGTGTGTCATATATGACTAACAGTTAAATTGCCTTCCTGGTCCAGATTTTTGGCATTTTAGGAATATGACAGTCTATCATAATGAATTATGTTTTAATTTTTTTTCACTGAAAGAATAAAATACAGATTCTTTTCCCCATTGGTGAAAGGTACATTTATTTTAGGGCAAGTAAAAAATAAAATAGAAGTTTCCTAGGATGCATACCATATATATTTTCTACTTAAAAATCTTATAATTGAAGTATAGCTTAGGGACCACAAGTTCCTGGATATGCAAGTGGAGCCTGGTAAGAATGCCTCTACCTAAATGAAGCTTTAGTGAACTTCTGTCTGCATTGTACAGCTGATTCAACTGAATCAGAAGCCCATGATGGAATGGCCACACATTTCTCACCAAACACCTGACTGTGCTCCCAAACTGTACGTTGGGGCTATCCCAACTCTCAACATCCAGTGACAGGCAAGTTTGCTCATCTGTGTCTCTATGTAGGTTCTGAACAAACAATATAGAAACCAAAGCAATAAAGTTTCACTGTCACAATTGTATCTCCAATAGAACTTTTATGAAATAGCACCCACTTAAACAGGCATTGCCAAAACCCATCATCACCTATCCCTCAACCCAATTTTCCCACTGGCACTCTTCACAATGCATAATTTTATAACATTTGTTTAGTATCTGCCTCTCCTTCTACTCTGATCCATGAGGGCCTGGATGTGTCTGCTTTGGCCATTGCTGCATATGCAGCTTACTGCCAGGTTCTAAAGAAGAGAAAATGGATGAATGAATGAGCAAATGAATGGATACACAAATGCACAGTATGAGTTCATTATTTATAAAAACACCTATAATCATTTACTCACTAGCAGGTAAAAAAAAAAAGTCCACTAGAAAATCTCAGTGGAGGCTTCAATATCTGCATCTCAAACCATAAAATATCCATGACCTCTTCATTCCCAACGCTGCTCTCCTCTGCTTCATTTCAACCACCCACTCCAATGGCCATATCTTGGACTGTGTGGTCCCCAAAACAGCCCCTCCTCTGAAATCGTAAAATGAGATATTCCATTCTCTGATCACACTCATAAGTATTTTTCTACTCTTCTCATTTATTCCCAATATATTAGTTCTTCAACCACTAGTCTTTCTACCAGTCCAAACTTTCTACTAGCCTCATTTTCCTCACCTCTTTCTGTAGCTCAGATTGCACAGTCCAACACACCAATCACTCTCTACCCAGTATGTAAATTCCCTTGTCCCACTGTTCTTCCATTACATCCTCACGGCAAAATATCAAACACAGAAGACCTGGGGATCCACGGTAAGCAAGACAGACAGGTCTCTGCCTTCACAGTGCTAGCAGCCCATCAAGGAAGTAGACATAGTTACAATAAATTATGATAAGCCCGGTCAATCGGGAGGTGTAGGATGCTGTGGAAACACTGAGCTGGGAGACCTGAGGAAGGTCTCAGAAGCCTACCTGTCTTGCACCTGGGCTGGGGTTGCTGACAACCACTGAAGAAAAGTGCCCAGTGGACAGATTCTGGTTGGCAAACCCAATTCAGCCAGTGTGTCCTGGCTCTTTCTCATTATTCATTTGTTCATTCGTTCATTTGCCTATTTAATTTTTTTGAGCATTTTCTATGTGACAGGCATGGTCCTAGGCTCTGGGAATGCAACAGTGAAGAATCCTGGCAAAATTCTAGCCCTCACTGAGCTTATTGTTTACCAAGAGGAGCAACAAACAATTAATGAAATCATACAATATAATTTCCTATGGAGAAAAGGGTTCTGGTCTATTAAAGAATAACCCAGGAGCTCTTTTAGATGGTGTGGTGCTATTGTTTGCCTATATTGTGAATGTTGTATATAAAAGAAAATGAGAGACAAAAAACAATTCTTCAAGGCAGAGCAAAGGTAGGAAGAGAAATTAAATTAGGAAGTCCTTAAAAGCCAGCACCATAGATACTTTTTATT
Organism: Daubentonia madagascariensis; assembly: GCA_023783475.1. Lineage (NCBI taxonomy): Eukaryota > Metazoa > Chordata > Mammalia > Primates > Daubentoniidae > Daubentonia > Daubentonia madagascariensis. Next base: position 31,558,760 of record JAKFHU010001569.1, read on the forward strand.
GAGTGACAAATAGAGTCAGCTAGGCAACAAGAAATGACTGGCAATGATGATAAAAATGGAGCCATGTAACATTACTTACTGTCTTGTTAGGTAGCTATAATAATAGGAAACCTAAGCCTAGTGAGTAGTCAATAATTTAAAAGTTGATAACTCTATGCTGGTCTTTACAGATAGGTACAACTTTGATGAACTTTGATTCTTTTTACTAAAAGCCATAGAAGGGAGGAGGCAGATGAGTAAAACTGGACTTAGCATAGATAAAGAAAGGGTGTTTTTCTTGTTTTATTTTCTGGATGGATGGGTACCCTGATAGAATTCCAGAAGGCTAGACTTTTGCTACCTAAATCACAGTATTTCCTAAGGACTATAAGCCACCCCTCCCATAATGCAGAAAAGAGGTTTAAAAAAAGAATGAAAGCAGTGATAGTAACCTGAGTGACTAAGCCTAAAAGGGAAGCCTCAGACTTGTCCTAAGGAGGCATCCAACCGTCCGGGGGAAACCTGGGAAGAGAGAGAACTGTGGGGGTCGAAGCAGTCAGTTCTGCACTATGGAGCCTGACGCGGTGTAGAAAGAGCAACAGGACACTCGGATCATGCTGTGTGGAACTGAGAGGGAGGGCACGGAGGATGAAAACGGTCCAGGGGAACGTACAGGGAGAAGAGTTCAGGAGAAAGAATTTGCTGTGAAGACATCATGTAAACAGAAAGGGAGTCTGTAAGCCTGGCCTATATTAGAAGAAGAGAGGACGGCACAAAAGAGGAAACAGAAGAGAACAGCCAGACAGACCCTGACTTGGCCATCCCAGGCTAGAAAATATTTCACAATAAATGACGCCAAGTCGCTTCAGTCCTCAGGGAACATCTGAAACACTAATACCTGCGAGATATACTATGCTTTTTGCTTATCGGAAAAGACTTGCCATCCCATCTATAAAACATTAAGCGTATGATCTGAAGGCAGACTCTGAGGACTCCTAGGTCACCTCTATGTTCATGCCCCTTTTCCTCTCTCAAAACTTTTGAACCACATGATGCCTTTCTGAAAAAAGTGTACAATACAGAGTTTGTGTAACCAAAGGAAGGAGAAGAGAGGAGGAGAGAATGGAGGAGAGGGAGTTGCAGGACAGAAAGAAGAAAAAGCAGACTGAACAGCTTCTCAGCTCTTCAAACTCCAGCGAATGCACAGTCACGCTGGGCATAGCTCCGGCTCTGTGTGCTTCTCCTTCCTTCCCCAGGCCAACCCTCACGCATAGCAAGAAGCCTGGGGGCAAGGAGAAATTGAAAACAAAACTAAGAACACAGAACAGCTATTTCTCCTCAAGTGCAAACCCAGGGTCATGAGCTGTGACTTCTTGCCTTCCTGTGCCTTACGGTGGTTGTTGGCGACCAGTCCCCACCTCCGCTGGAATGCCCCTCTGTTTCAACCAACGTGAGGCAACCTACAGTATTTCCCTTCTCTGCTTCTCCTGGATTTTTCTTTTCCTCTTTTCTAACTGTTTTTTAAAGTCATATAAAACGTCTTTTTCAGTCTCCTCTGGAGACTTTTCCTCCAACTACTTCAAGACTCCTTTCTTTGAGACGCTGCCCACATGCGCAGCTGTGGGTTGTCAGTTTACTATTTACTGTAACCTCACAGACGTAACAGAGATCCAACTGAGATTATAAAAACAGAGGGATAGCTGAGAGATGGTGGTCTTGATGGTTTCTTTCAAGATATCTTTAAGAATAAGATAAAACTTGAAATGAGAAGATCAGGAGAGAATGTGCTTTGCTGTTTCTTTTGGCATATTTGATGTTACTCCCTTCCTTGGAGCAAATAAAAACCACTTTCAAATATCCCTCTTTAGTCTCTTCTCCTTCCCTGTTTTTTTTTTTTCTTTCTCTACAATCTTCCCCCTTCTCTATTCTCTCTTTCTTAGACACTCACATAGAGCTTAACAGGAGGAGGAAATTATTTTCTTTCCAACTTCAAGCCCTGATCTTTGCTGGTGTGAAAGTAAATGCTCTCCAGCTGCCTCTTGGAGGTTCCTTATTGCCCTCTGAGTTCTACCACAGTGTCAGCAGTAGTTAAAGGATGTTCATAATGAATTAAATATAGAATTGACAATCCACAATTATGAAATAACAAGCAGAGGACAAGGAGAGACCTTGTTCTTTTGAAAAATGTTAAAATAATAGCAAGTCTCTGTCCCCCGATGCCAAAACAACGAGCTAATTCAGCAATTCAGCCTGAAAATAGTAAGTTCATACAAAGGCAATGTAGCAGAAAAGAGCGAGCACTGGGGCCATTACAACAACAATATCAATACCTAAGCATCATGCAACCTACCAAACATTTTCATAGATGCCAGAGACTCTGAATCTGAGCTTGAGACTTTTCCAGCCACACCCCCAACACGTCCTGAATCCCAAGTCTCCCTCTATTTCCCATCCCCTTCCTTATCACCTGACACTGCTTAAGTTCCATTTGATGAACTTCACTCTCCTCCTCTGCAAATGAGCACCACCACCTTTCATCTTACTGTTGGTGCTACTGCAAAGATCAAAGGAGACCCAAACAGTTTAGACAAAAGTATTCAAGAATATATATTCCTTCACAAATGTAAGGCATTATTAAATAAATGTCTCTTTAAAAAGTTGTCAGATAAAAGAACATCTTGAAAAATTAAAATATTTTAAATAAAAACCTTAAAAATTTTAATTGTATGATTTCATAGGGGTTCTGTCAAATTACAAGTGAAATATGAAAAGGTAGTGCTTATATCTTAGGGACATTAAAGCATTTAAAAGTAATCAATGAATCACTACCTCTACTATGCTTCTCTGATGAAAATCCAGTGTTAGAGCAAATATGTCATTATGAAAAAATATATGGGCACTAATACCATTATACAATAAATATACTTCTTAGATTCAGGGGTTAGACATATAATAGGTCTGCTTGTTAATTGCACAACTAAATATGATTTCATTTTATACTTGGTTATAATGTTCTATAAGTAAATTCACATATCAGGATATAAAAAGCCCCTTATGAAACATTAAATTCTCTTTTTATGGCTTAGAAATTATGGTCACCATTGTCTACTTTTAAGACCTTCCCAGAGTTCACCTACAAATTCCTGAATTCCAAACTTTCATTCTCCATTTCAACCCTCCTTCTCTTCTCTCCACTCTGCCAACTACAAGGCGTGTTGCTCATCCTCTCCTCCTGCTTAGCTTATGACCTCAACTGTCCTCCTGGCCCTGCTGTGCCCTTTGCATTTCACCTCTGCACACACACAGACCCCAGGGTTCTGTAGTGGGACATCATGAGGGAACTTGAGGCAGCCGGCCTGGAATCCCTTCCTGGCACAGAGCAAACATATCCTCCTCTGGGCAAAGCACCCGTCCAGCCTAATGAAACACCTGCCGGATGTAAGGGGAGAATTCAGGCACTGATTTGGGGATTAAGAGATTCTCCATCCACTGCCTATCCAGCCACCACATTTATACCCCCTGGAGGAGGAGGATAGGTTCCTAAGCCCACTTCAAGCATTTAGCAGTGTCAGTCCCACACAGATAGCATCTCTGGATCCTATCCTCTCCCCTCAGCATTCATATCCATGTAGCAATCAGTTCATCTGGATTTTTTCCAAAAATCCAGAGTTCCTTTGAACTGCACAGACAGTCAAGGATGGGTAGCCAACATACTCCATGCAGGAGGCCCTGCATCTCCAGGGCAGCAAAGGTCTGCTCCAGTTCTTATTGAATGAAAGTCTGCAGGACAGAGGCACACACCTGGCAAACCCATCCTTATCCCATTCATTTGGGGACCAAAGTATTATGAAGAAAGGGGGAGGGGCCAAGTGTGGTGGCACGTGCCTATAATTCCAGTGCTTTGGAAGGCTGAGACGGGAGGATCGCTTGAGGCCAGGAATTCGAGACTAGCCTGGGCAACCTAGAAAGACCCCGACTCTAAAAAAATAAAATAAAATAATAGCCGACATGGTGGCAGGTGCCTGTGGTCCTAACTACTCAGGAGGCTGAGGCAGGAGGGTCGCTTGAGCCCAGGAATTCGAGGTTACAGTGAGCTATGAAGAGGCACCACACTCCACATAAAAGAGTAGAACAGGTTTCCTTCAGCACATATTTATGCCTGAGCACTCCTTCTTTTCCTTGCTTACTCTGAGCACTCTTGTGGCTGTTCACTCTCCATAACCTTCTCATCTTATCCTTTGAGATTAGTGGCCATCACTGATACACAATCTTGGAGACTACCCTGGGTAACACTTTACCCAGCATGACTGAGTGCTAACAACTCTCTCTCCCGTGCTTCCCCTCTGGAAGTCCCACCCACTCTACCCTGTTCCTGCTCATGTTGCCAGATGCTGTATCATCACACTTGCACGTGATAATACAACCTCACATATTCCTTTCAGAATCAGTCCTAGAGCTCTCCAAATTACATATTCATTCTAGAATGTTTATATATTAGATGGCTAACTTCTTGCTTCCAAAATCAAAAATTGGCAGGAAATGGCAATATCTAATAATATCAAAACATAAGCACTATTTCTAGAGAAATGAATAAGACATTATCTAATACTGATATCAAATTTTCAAGTCCCTAAACTCTCTAATCTTTCCTTTATGGGACAGATTGTGTTGGAGAATAGCTTTTGGCTTTCTTCTCTGGCTAGCTAGAAAAGCAAGTTCCCTTCCTGGAGGTCCAGTTTATTCTTAAATGGTCCAGCAGAAGGTTTCATAGGCCAGGCCTAAAGGAAAAGCCATCTCTTCTAACATGACAGATTGCTGTGGTCTTCTAAGGAAAGCCAGAGGTGAGAACATCTTTCAAACGGAGGAAGACCTGGGTGGAGATGTTGCTTGGGAATACCAGAGTTTAAGAGTCCAATTGAAAGTACAAAAGAATAATTCAAGGATTGCTGACCAACACAGGTAGTTCTATACTGGATACACAGCATGAACTTCCACTACATCCCATTCATCCATTCACTCAACATGTTATGTGCCAGGAATTGTGTAAATTTGATTTCTGCCCTGACCCAAATTACAGTAATTTATTAGAAGGTTTCGCTTTAGTGCTAGACTTCACAGGGTATTGTTACATTATTATAAATGCTTACTTTTTTAAGGGTTTTGCTAAGAATTGTGCTTAGGATCATGTGCATATCATTGGATAATGAGGTATACTCCCATTTATATCACAGAAAAGGTGCTTCCTTTTAAGAGGTCATTATCTTACGTGAAAAATAGGAGACAATTCTAGTTTCTTGAGATTTATGTCTGACAAAATATGTTTCCGCAAATACAGTTAAAGCAGACGTGGTATTACTTTAACCACTGATTGTTTCTTTAAAAGAAACATAGTAAACTTACCTCCTTTTCCCCTATCTACTCCCCCACAAAAAACTAACTCTGTCCCAAATCTACTTGCTTTTAAAATAGCTTATGTAGCTCTAAAATACTTGGATAAGTAGGTTTAGCTTGTGCAATAGGAAATTTCAGATGCATTATTAATGTTTTCATTGTTTACTTGGGGGAAAAAAAGATCGTTCTTTAAGATAATAGCAGAGAGAGGAATGAGAAGAAACACTCGAAATCACTACTGCCCTCTGGGTGTGTCCAGTAGGGAAGGTTTACTGCTCAATATGAAAGCCAACTTTCTGGTTGATGCTTTGCTAAGGTCAGGTAGTTCGTTCACTGCTACAGAAAAGTCAATTTCCTGTTCCATTTTTCCTGAAGCATTTGTGCACTTTGGCTAAGTTAATGCTAGATTTTCCACTAGGGAAGAACTAGGCTTAGGGCTGAAGCTATTGAAATGCTATTATACTTCCTATTACTTGTTAAAGAAACAGTGAAACATCAAGAGGAAACTCAATTGTGATAGCACAATTTTGGACTTCTAGTGGCATTTTGAAACTAACTTTATAACTTGACATTTGTATACCACACTAAACTATAATTTTTTAATGAAAAAAGGAATATTTCCGGTAATCACATTTATGTTACATACATGCAATCTTTTCCCAAGAAGCATCAAATACAATAAGAATCTTTTCATGATATTATTCTTTAGTATATGATCATGTACATTCCCCTGTCCTTTATAATCTCAATGTTTTTCAAAGCACTCTCAGCCACAGTGTCTAATTTGATCCCATAACACCTCTGTGATAGGCATTTCCAGCCCTAGGAAAATCAAACCCAAAGAAGTCACTTGTCCATGGTCACTTAATTCTTCATCATTGAAACTGGGATTCTCCACCTCAGTCCCAGGCATTTTCCCTTTCTCCTGGAAAGGGTGAACGGGTCACAAAAGGATCTGTTTCAGACACATAAACCTTTAACAGGTTGCTCTGGTGGTCTCCAGAAGTCTGCACCACCACCCCAACACCACCCACTTTTTCCTATGTCAAAACAAATAAGAAATATCAAGACCCAGGAGCAATATTACTGTTTAAGTAAATTCTATTTTCTTCTTGTAGATATTCACTATCATCGGGCTTTTTCCTCTACCTGACTCTCGCATCCTGGATTGGCCATTTTATCCCAGATCCCTTTCTCAGGCATACTTGAAATATGCTTAGGGCAGCAGATACCAGCTTCAATTTGACAAGATCACCTGTGAGGTATGTTATAAGAAATTGGCTATGAAAATAATTAAAATATCAAAATTTGTGAATAATTTACATTTTGTAAATCAGGGAAGATGTGTAGCATTCCACTATTGGCAGGCAAAGTCACTTTCCTGAGCAGGAGAGGAAGGAAGTATCATGCACAACTCTGGAAAGCCTGTGAAATGAGCTTGCATTTGACTATATCTGGAGGTGTCAAAGGGGAAAGTGACTGAGGCCTGCTACCATAGGATAAGCAGCTTTAAACATTTGCCTGAGCAAAATGTAATCAAGAAAACACATAGGGTGAGGATCAAAAATATGCATTATATATGCATTCTTGAAACAAATATAATATAACCTATATTGAATGATTGTTTTTGAGGTCAGAACTTAAACTTAGCTTTTCAGGGGCAGGAGTTCACAAGCATTTATTGAACGCTGGCTCTGACCAATCATCATGCTTGATGTTTTCAAACACATGATTTTATTCGGTTCTCACAAGTAGGACTTAGTTAGTTCAACTTTTCCAATAAAAGGTTTAAAAGTTTAGGTAAAATTTGCCTATCATCCTATAGCTAGGATACAGATGGAATTTGGACCAACGTGTTCCACAACATACCCATGATCTCTTGGGCTTCTTAGTCAATATACTTAACAGGTTGAGATTAAAAGTTTTGCTGGAGATAGTTGGGTTTATTCTCATCAGTAATGTGCAGAGTCACAGAGCTTCCCTCTTACCAAGTTGTTCTGACTGGACTGCACTATAAGCAAAGTGGTAGAGATTTCTATCAAGAGCCCCCAGTTAAGGATTAATGATACCAAAGGTAGTTCTATTTCAGGGCACGTGATCAGGCCCAATCTGCACTGCCAAATCCACATGCTGTTCTTAATAATTATTTTGGTTCATTTATTATTTTGGATCATAAGTACTCCTAGCCTCCATTAGTGAATTTAATTGGAAAGTTGAATAAAATTTTTTAAGATCCTTATATATAGAAGACTCAATTATCTTTTATTGTTATATTCCTTTTTTAACCCTGTACATGATAAGTCAAAATGCTTAGTTTTACATTTTCAACAAGTCTCCAAAAATTACAAAAATTGACAAAGTACTGTTTATACCTTGCTAATTTCCAACGTTGGTGTAGTTTCATCACAGAACATAAATCCTATTTTAGAATATGAGCTCATTCTTTTAGTGAGAATGGCTCCCTTGAAAAAAATATCCAAAAGAAGCCAAGGGAAAAATGAAACCAAAATATTCCTTTCACCCCAGAGGGCCACAGATTCAAAGTTGATAACAGGAAGCATGTTTTATAATGTCAGTGTATCTAGTGGTTTCCATTTCAGAGAGTTTGTCTTATGTGAGTTTCCAATTCCATTAATACAAGAAACAGAATTGCTTAGAGGGAGAAAGAAACGGAAGCTCTTGCCACCATCTTGAAAACAAGAGGGAATGACACATAAAATGATTAACTCCTTGATACATAGGAAATTTAGCATAACTTATTTAAATATGAGCTTCATCAAGACTTCATTAAAATTTATCTAATGTAAGCAAGTTTGAATTTGTTTAAAATTCTCTCAGTATGAGCAATTTTTCACCCATATGAATATTTCATTATAAAAATTTAACACAGCACTCTAATCAACTATCTCATAGAAATTCACAAGCGTCAAAGGCTCATCAGGCAGCCCTACTAATTCCATGAAAGTCGCATACCTCTTAGTATGCTGACAACATCACTTGAGAGCCTCCTGTACACAGACTTCCATATTTAAACTCCATCAGCACGATTTTAAATCCATATATTCCAATACAGCTACAGTATAAAAATGCGTAAAAGGAAAAACTCAATTTTTAGTAGAATCAATCTGTTAAAAAAGGAAACTCCTTAGTAAAGAGAGAGGTTAGATCATGGTAACAATGAGGATAAGAAAGATGGGATGTAATTAGAAAGGCACATTGGTTGGGAAAGGATGTTCTTTTTTTAATAGTTTAATACTTGATACATGAGAATATTTATAGGATGAGGACCCCAATGAGACAAAGGAACTGAAGATATCAGGAGAGATTAGTGATAATTAACAAAGCAAATTTAATGTAGCAAAATGGCGTGATGATTATCATTAGCCAGAAGTCCAATAAATCACACAGAAAGGAGTTCAAGGGATACTGGTGCAGAAAGAAGGAGAAGTGGAGGATCTTTGAGTTCAGTGGAGAGAGAAAAAAAGGGAAGAGAAGGAGTTTCTCTCATTTCTTGGCCCCTTGTCCAGAGTTGGCAAATTCAAATTCATCATTCATTTATTTATTCATTCATTGACTAGATATTTATTCAGTGCTCACTATATGTCAGATACTGTCACTGGGGATGTAGCAGTAGACAAATCAAATAATGTCTTTGATCTTAAGGCACTCACATTCCATGTAGAGAGACAGACAATAATCCAATGAAGAGATACATATTTATTCAGGAACCAAAATCTTAACCTCTTTCCTCCATTCCCCACTCAATTTACCTCTCCACATCCCCAGCTATAAACATACTGTTAATCTCAACATCTCAGATTTAAAAAAAAATAGATTCAGCAGAATTGAGGACTTGCCTACAGATAAGCAGGCCTGACTTTGAGTGACATATCAGCCTCCCTAAATTTTGTTTTGATTCTAAAGACTCATTTTACTGTGAAAGGGCAACAGTTTAGAGGCTAGGGGATAGGGAGAGAAAGTCAACAAGGCTTTCATCTCAGACATTCCTAACCCAAGGACTTATGTTCATTGCAGCCATTATTTATTGCTCACCTACTTTATGAAGGCCAAATGTTAGGGTCTACAGGGACTACAGAGATGAGTAAGTCCTCGAGGAAATTAAGTAATAATTATTCTGATAGTTAATATTTATTGAGTACCTTCTATTTGCCAGACACTCTTAGTGCTTTGCATGATTTATCTCTTTTAAGCCCCATGTTGGTCTTGGGAGGTTGGTGTTAATAACATCCGCTTTCAGGTAAGGAAACTAAATCCTATTAGAGGTCAAAAAATGCACCCAAATAACAAGTTTACAAAGGCTATTCATTTGAATACAGAGCTCATGTGCTTAACTATCTTGCCTCTCCAAGTTTATTAGTTTCCTAGAGCTGCTGCAATAAAGTATCACAGACTGGGTGGTTTAAAACAACAGAAATTTGCTAGACACCTGAAATCAAGGTGTCAGTGGTGTCATGCTTCCTTTGAAACCTATAATGGAATCCATCCTTGCCTCTTCCTAGTGTCTGGTGGTTTACTGGCAATCTTTGCTGTTCTTTGGTGTGCATGCAAAACTCCAATCTTTGCCTTTGTCATTACATGGCATTCTCTGTATATGTCTCTCTGTCTTCATATGCTGTCTTTTTATAAGAATCCAGTCCTATTGGATTAGGAGCACACCGTACTTCAATGTGACCTCATCTTAACTAATTATATTTGCAATAACCCTATTTCCAAATAAGGTCACATTCTGAAGTACTAGGGTCTAGGACTTCAGCATATCTTTTTTTGGGGGGGAGGCACAATTCAACCCATAATAGCAACGAACAGAGATAATATATGGGGATAGAATGGAAATAGTTAGAAAGAACACATGGGTCTCAGTCCAATCCTGTCCTCACTATCAACTTGATATGTTACTTTGAGAGAGGCACTTTCCTCCTGTGAACTTCATTTTCCTCACTTACAAAAGAAAGATGTTGAACCTAATAATCTCTAACTTATTTCCAGTTCTAACATTCTAATGTTCCTTCATTTCTAAATAATTATAATGAAAAGTAAGTTTTACTAGGGATGTTTGAATACATATCTACTTGCGAAGATAAGGGCTGCCACGATGGAAGAGGTAAAATTTCACGGGTTCCAGAATACTCTAAAAATGATTGTGAAGATTTCTAGAGATATTGACTAGGGCAGACTTTCTGGAGGAGACTCCAGGTAGAGGTAGAAATGTTACAGTTTGGAGAACAGGGTGTTGGGCTAGATTATGGATTACACCTTGAGGCAGAGTGGGAGAAAAGGCTGAAAAGGTATGTTGGAATATGCCAGGGCTGGGGGTGGTTTTCACTCAATTTAGTGGGCTCAACATAACTACTGAAGGCATTTCAGTGGAGATATTACGGGAGTTGGCATAGATAGCACAGAATGTGCAGGCAGATGGAGGGGTAACTAGTTAGACTACTAAAAAACCTTGGTTAGTGGCAGTGAGGACACAGCATTGAGACTGTGGAGGTAGATGCTAAGATTTTAGAATCTGATGAAACTCTTATCTGGATTCATTTGGGGACTAGGGAAAATTTCACTTTGCACCAGCCATAAAGGCTTGTGCCAAGGAGATATTTACTAAAATTAATCAGTACAAATAAAGGGCTAAATGTGCATCATGGTCCCAGAGAGAAATTAGAAGTTAGAACTAGAAAAGAAGCCCCATGTCTACAGTCAGTATACAAACCACAAAGAGGAAATCTAGGTGTGGGCTGGAAGCCAAGGAGTACAGACTGGGAAGCAACATACAAGTTGGTTGAGACAAATGGTTCTGAATAAGGGCTGCAAGCAAGGCAAGAATGTTGTGGCCTTTATATGACAATGTAAATATGGTTAACGCTACTGAATTCTACACTTAAAAATGGTTAGGAGGGTAAATTTAATCACATGTTTTTTTTCACCACTATTAAATTTTTTAAAGGATAATAATTTTAAAAACAAAAAAGAAAAAAACCTGAAGAATGTTGTGGCCTTTCTAATTTGGAGGTGGCCACGGGGGTTAGTGGCAGGGCTCAGATTTGGTAAGCAGCCAGGCCAGGTGGATTTGGTGAGGGGCAAGGTTTGGGGAAGAAGTAAGATATATCAAGCTAACACTAAGGGTTAAAACCTATGCATCCAGAAGAATGGTGGTGGGGTGTCAGGCTCTATTTATGGAAATATAGAGGTTAAGAGGAGTCATTGATTTGGGCATGAAATTTGTGAAAGAAAATTGTTTGAATTTTTATAGTTTTTGCAATATTCTACAAAAGATAACAGGAAATTGGAGACAGAGGTGATGAGTGAGCTGTTCAAGAGTGGAAATTAACAATAGGCAAAGCTGACACATTCATCAAGCAAATGCATAAAGATAATTAAAGGTCCAAGGAACTAAGCATGGGAATGTCTACCTGTATCACCAGAGAGAAAAAAATGAACCCTGAAAGGAGATCACACCTTATTCAGAAAGGTCAGAGAATAACCCTGTTGTGTCATGAAATTCAAAATGGGAGTTTCAAGAAAGAGTCGTTGCCCAATAGCGGAAGATGCTTCAGAGAAGAAAAGTAGGTTGAAAATGGATCATTAAATTTAGCAATCAGGTGGTCACCAAGAGAAATGTTTCAGTAGAAAAGACCAAATGCAAAGGATAAAGAATGGGGAGGGATGGCCAGGAATTACATGCAAAGAGAACCAGTTACAGTTTCTCTGAAGGGAAGTAGAGAGAGAGGGAGCACATTATGTTAGGTAGATCGCCGGGTACAAAGAAAGCTTATTGTTTTATCAGTTCTGAACATGTTTGCTGGCAGAAGGAACAGTCTAATTGAAAGGTTTTAAACTGGCAATATTATAAGTAATAGAGGGTAACTGTGGAGCCATTGAAAAGGGGTTGTTCAAGAACACATGAGGAAAGTAAGATTTGGCAAGGAAGAGGCCTTTTGAAACAGCTTCCCAACTGGTCTCCCTGCCTTCGATTCTATTCCACTCCAGGCCATCCTGCAATGTGTGTTGTGAAATGTTCTTTCTAATACTTAAATCTATTCATGTCAATCTTTGCTTACTGTTCTCCAGGGATTCTCTGTTGCTTCCAGAATAGAATCCAGACTCCTTATCATGTGCACATTTCCAACATCCAGACCCTGTTGAACTTTCTACCTTGTGAGTATTTGCCTTCCTGCTTCATTCAACACCACACACACACACACACTGCATAACAAATACTTTAAATTCTCCAAATATATCAGGCCATTTAATTTCTTCTTTGCATATGCAGATTTTTCTGCTTATAATACTTTTTTCTTTCTCTACTCTAGTTTCTTCTCACCTCTCAAAAAGTAGTCTTGTAATGATCAATTTCCTAGCCCTGTGTTTAGTTACTTGCTTGTCTCACAGTGGCTTTTATTCATGTATCACTAGTATCTCATAGAGCCTGGCACATATAAATTGCTCAATAAATGTTTACTAAATGAATGAATAAATGAAAGGGATCGGGGGGTAAAGATGAAGTGAGGTTTTATTTATTTATTTTTTTCAGTTGAGGAGGAGGATTCTCAGTAAGATAATTTTTAAAAATTTTATTTAGAGAAAGCAAGACCATTTCCCAAGAGTGAGAGCACATTTAGACATTTTTGGAGGATTTTTAGAAAGCAAAGTTATCACAACTACTGTATCAGGAGTTACTACATCACTTTGCCTCATCTACCCCTCTAGTGGGTATTACTAGCCATTCCGTGGTCATCAAACTATGGACACTGCTTTCACCATCTCTGCCACCACAGACGTGGGAGCTCCCACTCACAGTACTGATCACAAAGGAGGGACCATCTCACCTTTGCACTGGCAGGACCACCCACACCGAGGCCCTAGCTTCCCCAGTGGCTGCCCTAACAATCTAGGTTACACAACCTGTAAGTAGTGTGAGATGGACTCCAACCAATAAAGGGTAGAAGAAGAGATCAGGAGATAAATTGCTTGCTTTTTCTGCATCTTTCCTCCTGTGCCTGTTCTGAGGTGCAGTAGTTAAAGAAAGCCTCTCTGGAAGTGACTCCCAATAATGCAGACCTTTGTGTTTTTTCTCCCTCTTTCTCCTTTTTCTTCCCCACTCTTGTGTCCCTGGAATTGCATTTTCCAATAATGTGTTAGCATGTGAGTGTTTGCCTCAGGTTCTATTTCTAGAAAACCTGGGTTAAACAACTAACTTTTAAGAAATTTTCAAATGTTAAATATATTATTTACTATTAGAGGTGCAAACAAAATTAATTAGATTATTTTTAATGAAAACATTCACTAATTTGCATTGGGCTGTGTTTTGGATCCTGGGGCAAGCAGAAGTCATATAGAACAGATACTGAAGGAGAAGGGACAGTCAGGAAGACATGGAAAATGAATAGTCAAGCAACAGTCAAAAAAAAAATAGTAGTTCTTATTGTGGGGCCGTCAACAGGAGATAATCAGAAACACATGGCTATGGTGAGTATAAATGTAATCCCCAAATAGAAAAGTTTCCATTAAAAGAGCATATACTACAGAGATTTTCTTCCATTGGGTCTGTGTATAATTTAATGTGCTTCCAGTGTTATGAAATGTTAAAGTGTTAGATTCCATGAGAATAGATAAATCTACTAAGTGACCTACTTCAATGAAGACAACACAACTATGTTTATATGTTAAATAGAAATAATTTTAAGATTTAGCATATTATCACACAATATTCAAACAACTAATGTTGGGAGAAAACCCAGAAGCAATGACAAAAGTACATCTGCTTAGCCAGGCTCTTTGGAATGTTCAAATGGAAAAATGAATTAAAATTTGGCAAGAAAGAGGGAGAGTACTTCCTTACTATGGAAAGTTGGCATATACTATACCATGATCTCAATCCATATTGAAAACAGCTTTAGACATTGAACCAGATCCCAACTGTAAAGGTGTATAGGGCAAAGTTACCCACCTTCAAATATTTGCTACTACAGAACCCTCTGTTACAAGTCTGATAAAGTACAAAGCGTCTTCTCATAGAAACAACTGCAACAAAAAAGACTGGGAAATACTTAAGCTTATTCATCGATGAACAAAACTCTGATCCAAGAAATACTCTGTGGGTATACTTTGGTTTCTGAATGTTTATCCCTGCAGACACTACAAAATTCACTGAAACACTTGTTTTAATATCCTCAGTTGAAATCTTTAATTACAATTTTTTCATTTTAGGTTTATAAATCTAGATCAAATTTACACATCCTAAAGGGGCAGTTAGTTTAACTTGTAAACATACTGGTTGTTAAGCATTTTTAGTGGCTTTTAGTATGTTTTTAGTTCTGAATATCTGATAGAAATCAATGATTTTTTTTTCCCAGAGATCTTCACATACACATGCATACAATATTTCACATAAAATTTCTGGGGTTTATAAACATTTTCTACATTCAAATACACTCTGGAATCCATGAACCATAGAATTCATGTTTTAAGTAACTGAAAAATACTTGAGGATGAATGGATTCAACTAAGAAAAAGCTCTAGTAACACAAATATTTTGGTTTTTCAATGAAAGTAATAACAAATGCAAAGTTTATGGATAGAAACAATGCCTTAAAGCTAATTCTAGGTCTTTAGGAAAACCTATAAAGCATCTCATCAGTTATTTCTTAAATGAACTTCACACACAATTTTTTGGAGAGGGATCTATATATTTATCCCAAAGACATTTCCTTTTTCATTTTAGCTATCTGAAAGAATATCTAATCATTTAAAACTAGATTATTATTTGATTCCTTTTTGGAACATACAAGTAGAATTAATTTGTATCCAGTTTTAACTAACGTGTATATGATTCTTTCTAGCTTCCGTTGTATCTCAATTAAAAATTGGCTCTAAACCAATGGCTGGCACAGGTTAAAAATGGAGGTACATAGCTAATGTTTGGAAATTCAGTTTTCATATCCACTAGGCTACTGAACTATAATTGTGAATTTAGAATCTTGTGTATAATTAAAATATTTAAGACTGTGAATCATTTGGAAACTAAAATCATCATGTGTTTGGCACTTTGGTGAAGAAAATTTTTGAGTGAATGTTTTACACCAGCAGCCAATAAGTTTCAGATGGTTTGTAAGTAGCAAGAGATTTAAGTTGAAATGGAATTTTTTGTGACAGCCCACAAATAGCAGTTAACATATGCCTAAATTACCAAAAAAGCAGGTATCACATAGAGTCAGGGAGGGGAGTAAAAAAGGCTGCAAGTTTAGTGAATAAAACCTTTTTATCCAAAATTCTTAGCAAAAATTGTAGTCACTTAAGAGCAAAACTATCTCAACTATTTTTGAAGAAATTATATTTATCAATATTAGAAACTAAGAAGTGACTTTAAAAGTCACAGTTTACTTCTATCATAAATTTGATGTATTCATGAAAAGAAAAATAATGAAATAAAAGTTAATGCTAGTATAAATGAACAAAAAATACACATTCTTCAATTACTTTATAGCACCTAAAAATTGATTCACACTTTTAGTTGGAGTTTCAGCTCAAAGTGCTTCTAATTATATTATCTGCTATTCTTTGCCATAAGATATTTCTTGGTCAAGATGTTCCTTAACATTATGGATAACGAACGAAGTCACTCACTTAAAAGTTTTCAAATTTTCTTTGTTTTAATCTAAAATTATTTTGCATTCCCATAAGTTCTTATAGTTGTGGTTTCACAAATTATTTTGAGAGCTTTGAATTCACATTTATTTAGAGCATCAGTCCTGCGATAGGAACCAAGCGGCTTGACAACTATTCCTCTGGGAATGCATCTTGTCTTAATGCTAACCATGTGGCCTACCTAAACAGCCTTGAGTGGCAGTCATCTTATCTGTAAAATAATGACAATCATACCTACTGTGCCCATCTCACGGGGTATGAATCTGAAATGAAATAAATAAAAGATTTTTTAAAACAAGTGGTGCTGGAGGTGTTGGTAATAATGGTAGCAGTAGTGCTGGTGTTCAAGAGGAAATTCTGCTTCAGACAATACCCAGGATCATAAGATCTACCTAAATCTATTGGAGATATAGAGTACTGCTTATAGATTCCTAAATTATCTTGCTATGATACTACTTGCTGTAGCATAAAATTCAGTAGCTTTGGCTCCATGATTTTTTTGTGTGTAGTTTTTTTTTTCTTTTTTACACTGGACTGTTTTACAGGTCATCATTTTACTGACAGACATGAACAGGGGGGTATATTAAAATAGAAATTCCGTGGGTTTTGTTGTGTTTTGTATTGTTTCAACACTTGACAAGTAAGATTAGCGGTTTACCAGAATAGTGTAAATATAAAAAAAAATCTATTTCTCTAATTCTATAACGAGTAAAACACAGTATGTCAATTGTTTTGAAGAAACTTATTATACTTTTCTTTTAAATGCTTTAGAAATACATATATTGCTTCAGAAATGTGTTCACCAGTTAAGAACTGATTTTGCTAATTATAAAATGGAATTTTGGAATATCTTTTAGTTTGTAATAATCTGGGTGCTCATACTGACTGCCTGGAGGAAAGAGACATTCAGTGTTTATCAAATTTTTTGAATCATAAATCCTCAGATCTCTTAGAATCCTAATATTTTAGAAAGAATTTGCATCATTCCCCTTTCCTCCAAATTGTCTATTTCATTCTGCTGAAATGAAGAGAAATTCTAAGAGACAAAATTACGGCCAGAACTTTCTGGAAGTAAATATAAGAAGTTGAAGCTTATGTAATGTGTTTCCCTGTCATCAGGTCACTCTCTAGGCTGTTTATACTCTGGATCCCTTTCAGACCTCACGGAAGTTAATTTTAGTTTTACAGAAAGGACAGAGAGGCAGACTGCTGCCTTTGCAGAAACTGTCCCGTTGAGCTTATGAGAGTCTTACCTTTCTGATTTCCTGTGCATCACCAGAGAGGAGGAAGCACTGCTTGTCCTGGGAGAATTCTTTCTTGCATCCGCTTGCCTGGGTTTCAGTGGACGTGTGTGGGGCAGCCCCAGGGACAGAGGCTGTGAGCTTCCTTGTCCCTCGGAGGGTCAGGGTCTGGTAGAAGAGACAGATTGCCACCACCAAGCCCACCAAGAAGGGCCGGGGGCAAAATCGCCGACGACAGGGGAACACTGGGCGACAGACCATGACCAGTTCAGCTTCACTTGGCCCCTGTCCACGTTCCGGGAAAAGTCATAGCAGCTATTTTTTGTCAGCATGAAAAATACAAATCCGTCCTCTTTTTCCACAACTCCAATCAAGTTTGCTCCATCCCTGCTTAAGAACTTTCCAAAGGGTCATGCCAAAGAATCATAGGTCCCAAAAGTCTGAGGCGGTTAATGAGAGCCCTTCCATGGATGACAGTAAAAAGTGGCTGACCAGGGCTAAAAAAAAAGACATCAAAATAATAATAGATGTAACAAATAACCTGAGTGTTGCTGCCAAACCGTTGCTTCCGGCAATGCCTTATTTTCACAACATCCTTAAACTCACAGCAAAGGAGTCCGACTCTGCCTCAGCTACACAGGAAGAGAGAAAACAACACCAAAGTAAATCTGGAGTCTGAAAACAGCCTTGAAGAATGCAATAGGTTAAAACCCAAAGTGCCTGTTGCACAGCTGGACGCAGGCCAGGTTGCCTTAGCAGTTCCTCATTTTTCCTCCGGTTGTAAAGCAGTCCTGCTTTCAGCCTTTTGTAAGCTGCCCTTTATTCAGTTTTAAATTCCCACTTTCCTGTAAGCATTCACGGCTTTTAACATAAAAAGGGAAGAAGCTGTTTGAATGGACATGGTTACTGTCAGGGTTTTGCTTGTATTTGTTTCATTCCGTTTCAAGTTCAAAGTTCTGTGTACTTACTCAGTTTTTCATCCTTTTAGCCAGAAAAAAAGTTTCCATGATCCACTAATGGATTGCTGATCAAAACCACTCGGAAGGAAACACCCAGTCGGATGACTCCAATTCATCTCTCTCTCTCTCACACACACACACACCCACGCGCGCGCGCCTGCTGTACACCCGGCCGCGGCTGAGGACCTCGGGCACCGCTGCCACCCAGGCCGGGCCGAGCGGGGCGGAGCTAAGGCCCGGGCTCCTCCGGGCCTCCGGGGACAGCCGGAGCCGCGCTGTCCGCTCTGGATGGGAAGCGGTGCACTTCCCCAGGCTGGAAACAGCAGCCAGCAGCATTCCCCCCGAAATGAGGCTGCCTACCCGGAGCTGCAGAATTTAGAAACATATTCGACGTCCGATCCCCTATGCATTTTTTTCTCCTAATACAGAATTGGAAAAACAAATAGCCCTTAGTCCATTGATGACAAAGGTCGAGGGTGAGAGACAAGCCGAGTCCATGAGTGAATCGGGAGGTTCCCACTCAGGGGAATTGTGGTTACTCTTCTGAGGATAAGAGGGTCACCAGTGCTGTCTGGCCCTCAGACAGCAAGCACCAGAATAACTCAGAGTCGTCTCAGTACTTGAGTACCCAACTCACACCACAGTTATTCCTCCTCCTTTCCTGGGCGAAGAGCTGGGTCTTGGAAAGGCTAATTGCCTGACACTTTGCCCCTAAAATGAGTTGGCTGTAGCATGTGTCGGGAGTCAGGCTTGCCCGGCAGAAAGGGGTAGGCGGCGGGCTTCGGCCAGGGTTCATCGGTCTCACCGCGCGCGGAGCGTCACGAGGCCGTGCCGGGAGCGCGGTCCCGCAGACGCGTCCCCCGGCGCTGGCTCCGCTGGGGGGACGCAAGGAGAGAGGAAATCTGTCCAGTGCCTGTCGCTGCCTCTCCCAGCCCTTGCTTCGCAAACTCTGGATGCCCAGGCCTGGCTTAGGCTCATAGCAGGCATTATTTAAAGGCCGTGGACTTGAATAGGTTTTCTAACAGGTTTTTTGCCCAAACTCGTTCTTGCGGGCCGAGGTTCTCCGGCGAGGCCGCATCGCCGAGCGAGCGCACCCCAGAGGCCCGCGGCGGCCCGCCGCCTCTGTCTCGTGAGACGGAGCGCCCCCTGGGGGGCCCGTTATTACGGATTCGGAGAAATGGGTTCTTTCTTTGGGAGAAACGATTATCAACACCGTATAAAACAGATTAATTAACACATTACAGAAGAAATGTGTAAAGCCCATGTCCTTGCATGTATCCCCTCCAAAGGATTTAATATTATTTGATTTATAGATTCAGAGTCCTCAATCCCATGACAAATGAAGGAGTAGAGAAATAAAGTGGCACTTGACTTTTAGAAGACGAGAGTTTTAAGAGAAAACGGCTAAACAACAGTGTTGTAGGACATATAGTTTTGGTGGGTGCGATGCGATTTGAGAGAGAATAGAAATTATGAGAATTCTAAATTGGAATCCAGGGTGTAAAAAAGCTATGACTCAGTTATAAGGAATAGGTAGGCAGTTCTATTAAGATCTATTAAGGCAAGAAATCCGGAAACCTGAGAATTTGAGGAATGTGACAGGTCATTTGTATGCATCATTAAATTGTTGAGAACAGGGTACAGAAGAAAGAGTAAATCAGATGCTAAAATAATATTGCCTTTGGATTGGGAGAAGTGAAAGACAACAGCAATGGAAATTTTAAGGTGGTGCTATAGTTGGACTTCACATAATAGGAATTGGGAAGAAAGTGGAAAATTAGTGTTCCAGAAATGATTCTGGTGAATTGAAGAACCCAATTCCCCATTTTAACCACTGAGTCTGGGGGAGCAGGAGAAAGATAAAGGGACATGGCAGGAGAGAGAAAAGTGTTAGTCAGAGAGAGAAGGTGCAAAGAAGAGGTGGGAAAGGATATAGCAGGGATGATCACCAAATAGACTAAGGGGATCCACACAGACAACATCTGATTTTAGAGTAAACCCAATCTGGATAAGACTTATGGCACTGTGTCTTCTCTGCTGTTCTTAAACAAGAAGTTTGACTTGTTTAAGTCTCGGCTTTCCTCATTTGTGAGAAGGATACTATGTCTCCTTTGAAATGTTGTTGGCACAACTAGATGAGATAATGTATGGAAAGCACCTAAGCATTCTGTGAACATTTGTCGGATAAATGTATGCTGAATGCACGTCTGCTGAGTTGTGGATCCCGAGGCCGCGCTGCGTCCTCACTGAGCTTATGGTATGGTGTGGCGTCAGACACATGAAAAAGATAATTACCCAATAATGTTCCTTGTGGAACATATAAGCACCACAAGCAAACACAAGCACTTATTAGTTCTCTTCCTTTTACTCTTTGAGATAGAGGTGCACTCACCCGCAGATGCTGGTTTGACAGGATGAGGGCAAGGGTGGCATAAAAGTAGCATGTGGAGACTACACAGGGGAGGTATTTATGCCTGAGCAGTAGGTTAGACATATTTGAATGGAATGATAGAGTCTGAAGGTTTAGAACATTGGCTCAGTGAGGGTAGTGGGAGGGTTATTACTCAGTAGAACTGTGAACTTACGGATTCTGACAGTGTTTCAGACTGAATACTTTTGTGCATCTAGTTTCATAAAGTACCCTTTCCACTAAATAATTTCAGTAGTATTCTAGGGCCTGTATTTAAGCCTTATTAGCCAGGGACACTACAGTGACAGGCCTTTCAGAATCCTATAATTTCAAGGTTGGACAAAACAGAACAATCCTCCTCCTCAAACCTCTCCAACACAAAGTATGAGTTCCCTTCCCACATATGTTTCATTTGGTCTTTGGTACAAAGTTGGGGGTGGGAGGAGAGGATGTACTCAAATAATAGCCATTTGAAGAAGGTATTTTTAAAAATTTACTTTATCTTTTAAACTAGGGGAATACAGGTATCTATGACAGAGAAGTGTTGGATCAGGAACTTTGAGAAAGTAATATACCTCTCTGCGTCTCAGTTCTCTCATTAAAATAGGGGCCTCAGGCTGGGCGCAGTGGTTCACACCTGTAATCCTAGCACTTTGGGAGGCTGAGGTGGGAGGATTGCTTGAGGCCAGAAGTTGGAGACCAGCCTGAGCAAGATCAAGACCCTGTCTCCACAAAAAATAGAAAAATTAGCCGGGCTTGGTGGCACGTGCCTGTAGTTCCAGGTACTGAGGGAGGGGGGCGCTGGAGCAAGAGGATCGCTTGAGCCCAGGAGTCGGAGGTTGCAGTGAGCTATGATGACGCCACTGCACTTTCGCTTGGAAGACAGAATGAGACCCTGTCTCAAAAAACAAAGGGAGGGGTTCAGTGATCAATTAATGACCCCAAAGGTCACCTGAGGCTATAAAAATTATGTTTTCTGGAGATACATTTTGACACGGATTTCCTGTCCGTTGCAATCTTCAGATTCCGGGCCCTGCTGGTTTCTCTCAGGGAAGAGCCTTTCTCTTTCAAGAAGGCTCCTGAGCATGAGGATGTAAAATCCAACTGTAGCTACTAGTGGTGATGTCATGAATTAAGTGCTGGAAGTGCTGTCAGCAATGCCTGGTCACTCGCCTTCCAGCACCCCTTCCCTAGAAAGATCGACTCCCCTCTTCTCAGCTCCTACGACCTCTTATCTAGTGCTGACTACAGAACTTCCCCTATAAGCTCTGAACATTAAGATGGTGTTTTTAAATTCTGAATGACATATTGAATCTCTACTACACAAAAACATCATCCTAGGCACTGTGAAAACAGAAGACATAGGACAAATACTGTAAATGACTAAAATACAACACACACACTGACGAATTGGACAGAGCAGGATAACTGCTTTAACAAGCAACCTTAAAATTTCACTGGCTTGATACAACAAAAGCTCATTTCTCACTCATATCATTTTTCAGTTCTTGTCAGTTCCCAGTAAAACGTTTGGTATCTAGGGTCCTTCTTACCTGGTGACTTTCCATAGTCCAGAATCTCGGACACCCACGGGATCCTCTGAATCTCGTTAGCAGGCAAGCAATGAGAAAGGGCCTGGTGGATTGCGTGGAAGATCTTTGAGGCCAAACTTCAAACTGGCCTGTATCCTTTGTCCCACATTCTATTGGCCAGAGCCTAGTCACATGAACCCACCTGGTAGAAACTGAGTCGGGACATGAGGCCTAGCTATATGCCCAGGACGAAAAGGAAAAAGGCTGATAAACATATAGCCTTATATGTTTATATAGGCCCTGAATGATCATAAAGATTTCAACTGCTGCAAAAAGAAAAATATAGGTTTTATGTCTTCCACTCTCCTTTTCTTACTTTTTGTTTAAACAAACACATCCAACAATGTCTTTAAGTTTCTAGATGAACAGTCCAGACAGACAAAATCCTCTAAACCTAATGCCTTTAAATCTAAGATTGTCTATTAGACCTGTGCTTCTGAGAATAAAAATCACCTGGGGCTCCCATATGCCAACGCTTGATGCTGCCTTTTTAAATTGGGACATACACACTCTCGGCTCTGAGTGCTCCAGTTTTCAACTGGTCGCTTTACTTATTTTTCACAACTTACTTTCTTTCTAGGCATTTTGAATTTGTTTACACCAGTTCCAAAATTACTTTCATCACATTTGTGCTGTATTTTAGTCACGAAAGACCTTGTATCTCTCAACCATATAAACTGCTTTATGATGGAAGAATGTCCTCCTCTTCATGCCCTTGCAGCATGTAGCAACCTTGTTAGCAAGTGATTGTTTTAAAAATTCGTATTTGTAGAAGTCTACACATCATAGATTCAAATACTTTCCATTATTCCCATTTTTTCCATAAGATTTCACATCCTGGTAACACTTAACTGAGTAGAGGCAGTTTTGTCCCCCAGGGGACATTTGTCAATGTCTAGAGATATTTTTGACTGTCATAATTGGAAGAGGGTGGGGAGGGGTGGTGGAGATGCTACTGATTTCTAGTTTGTAGAGGCCAGGGGTGCTGCTAAACATATCCCCCAGGACACAGACACCCCCATAACAAAGAATCATCTGACACAAAATGTCAAAAGTGCTGAGGTTGGGAAACTCAAATTTAACCAAAGAGATCAATCAATGAGATCAAAAAAATTGTTGCACAATTTTTACCTATGGCTGCCTAAGATTCGTCTGTTACTTTAGAATAGTGAGTACCTCAGCAGCTTGTGGCCATGATATGATTAGCTTCCTTGGAATTTTAATCAGTTCCTGAATGTGTAATTATACCACTCCCCAAAACAAATGCAATTTTGGGCATATAATTTCCTTTAAGCCTCTCAAATTTGTCTTTGAAATTTGCATCCTCTAAAAGACTATATATACATATATGTAGACACATATATCCATACACACATATATCTATATGTATATATATCTATACATACATTCTAAAAAATAGACAGGTAGAGAAATACTTCAATCAGTGAGCATACAGGTAGAATGGTAAACATTTAATTCAATGAATTAAACTTTCTTTTTTACTTTCTTTAGGACACAAGCTTACACTTTGGCAGGGATTCAGTATTCTTAAATTTTTATCAAATAATATTTTTAAAATGAACAATTTAGCTTTCATTTGTTATATGACAGTATCAAAGTATGCTTTCAATTAGAAATCTCATTTTTCTTCTCTGTAGACCTGCAATATAAAATTCTTTGGAAACCATTTACACTTTTTAAAATGTCTCAAGATAGCTACATAATTCATCTTTTTTTCTTTTTCTTTCTTCTTTCTTCCTTGTTTTTTAATGTGACCAAGATTCAAGCATTCATTTTCAGAAAATAAAAGGTATTTTGAAACTTTTATAGCATCATTTGCCACCTAGAAGTTGATGTATGTGATGGAGATGGGAGGGGGTAGATTTTGTCTCCTCACTCCAGTGAATGCTGGCATTCATTTAGCTATTCTGGGTGGGTAAGAAGGAAACATTCTTTGAGTATGGCTCTTTGATCACATGTCTACCACATAAAGTCAAAAGGTTACCTTCTATATGTAATCTAAACCATATGATCTCTAATAATATAAAAGCTTAATTTTTTCAACAGATCTGATTTCAACAGATCACTGGACTCTTTTTTAAACATTTATCAACGACAGCCATTGGTAAAGTGAAAAAGCCTTTTGGCACATTTGGGAAATCCATGAAAAAATTATCTTTATAACCAGTTCCTCAAACTATTCAAGAAAATAATGATTTATCATATTAAAAATAAATATACTAATGCTTCAAGGATATGAACATAAATTTTGGTAACTTCTGATGCGACAAACTGGGGAGGTCATACTAAAACCTGTTAACTAGTTATATATAATATTAGTAAAAAATCATTCTAATGAACTGCCTCATATTTATTCTCAGGGTTGTTTACAAATATTTCTGGCTGGCCCTTTATATTACATTTGACCTAGGCAGCTTTTTAAAATAACCTGGTACCTATTACCATTGTTCCTATTTTAACGTATTGGTATGGAGGGTCCCTCTACTGGAGCATGTTTAACAATGCAAATAGAATTAAAATATGACCACTAGTTTTTTTTCCCCTACAACTGATATTAAACTTGTATATGTTTTAAATTAGTTCATCCTCAAAGACTAGCAACTCTACACCATCCTAAGTAAAGCTATTCTTACTCATTATCACAGGCAAGAAGAGGTGGGGGAAGGCAATAAGCAACACACAAACAAGCATACACGTTCCCCCCCTCACTTCCCACATTGGCTGTAAGTTCCATCAGATCTTTTTCAATTTTTAATAAGCAGCAGAAAAATGAACGATTGGAATGTCCTCTTCTATAGTTTCCTTCATTAGCAGTCAAAAAAGTACAAGGTGGTACTGGATTAACTATTAATATATGGCTCTGAAGAATTTATTAGGAAATTACTAAATTTCTTTCAAATAAACATTTTAATAATACCTAGGCTCCTACCAATGTATTAGTTAAAATACTGACTTATAAGGTATATATGACTTACTACCTTAAAACAGAAACAGCTCCAGAAGGGGGTATATTTCTTCCTTATATCAAATTTCACTTAAAAACAAACAAAAATCTGAAATTAGTTCATTTTTAAATTACTTTAAACTTTAACTTAGTTCTCTGTAGCACAGTCAAATCAGGAATATTAAGATCCTGGGTCAGAAATTATAAACTATTTCAGTAATTTAGATTTTATCATCTAAATAAAGAAATCTAAAAATCTTGACTAGTTTAACTAGCAATTCTGTTATTTCAAAGATTGAGGGGAAAGATCCACCTTAAATTTAACATTGAACAATTTCCAAGGTACAGACTAATTTTAAGTCATTCCTACTTTATAATCTTAACAAGAAAAGTGCTATTTCATTAAACTGTTAAAATAATCATAACTATAGTTAACTAACAATATGTAAATGTTACCTCCAACTCCCATTATCAAACAATTCCTGCTCTTCATGAATAGACTCCAGCTCATCTTTTGGCTTCTTTCCATGACTCTACATCTACCTATCTCATGTCCACTCATTGCAGACTGCATTAAATTCCTAGAAGCATGTGGCTTTGAACAGCCTCTTCGGCCTAGCACACCTTCCTTACTTCATCTGTCTTTAGGACTCAGTTCAAATGACACCTCCTTTGTTAAGTCTTCTTGATTGTGGCAGTAATCAATCTCCCTTCAGTGTTCCCACAGTGAGTTGTACATCCATTATAACATCAAAATATCACAAATATTACAATTATTTGTTAACACGTCTGCCCCCCTCCCACTTCCCCCACACATACACAAAATACCTTCATCTGTATTCTCAGCATCTAGGTGCTTAATACTTGTAAAGTCACAAAAATATTTTTGAGGATTTTTTTTCTCTTAAGCCCCATCTACTGATTTCTTTTTTTAAATGTGAGAGTTGAGGGAAAACATTGCAATGTCTACACATTCAAAGATTATCTTGCCCCTTATAATTCAAGTTTATTAGACATATACTTAAAATAATTAATTAGATCAAGAAGACCATTTCTAAGGTCTAAGGACAAAGGGCACTAACACTGCACAAACCTAAGATGGTCAAAAACCTACATATTTGGAATTTGCTTTAAAGGAGAAAAGAGCAAAAAAATACGAACTGCCCTTGAAAAGAATGATTGTATGCTTATCAAACACTCAGCTTCATTTTGGCATTTAATTAAGCCATTTATTGCTTCAAATGTGTCACCACGAACATTTTAATATACACTCCACAGTAAGGCCTCAATTTTCACCACCTATAAACTGTGAACCCACATTTGGATTTTTCGTGCCACCAACTGTTACACGAGTTTTGTACAACAAAGATTTTAAATGTGTATTTTATAATACCAAAAATACTTATTATACCCCTTGGTGTAAATGTCACAAAGGATATTAATAGTTGGCCACATTTTTTTTTTTTGTGATGAGGTAGTTCCATGTTTGGGCCAATATATATATCTCAGATATGACAGGTTCTACCCACTACTAAATTCTTGCACAAAATTTTGGTTTACTTCTTTATACATGCTTCATAAAATATTCAGTGTTTGAATTTAAAACTTGTCAAAGTGTTTTCTGAGTTATTTGGTAGGAAGTGGAATTCACACAATGAAAGAAGCTGTAGCAGCTGGAAAATAGGGATGTTCCTGACTCAGACAAGGAACTTTCTCTTAAAATAAGGCTGTATGTAAGGCTTTTTCCTTTGACCAATTCTTATAAAATGAATGAGCTTGGAAAAGTCATAAAGCACAATTAAAGAATGTAAACGATATATTTGGGCATCTCCAGGTAACATAACTAATAGCTAATTGAATACTATGTTATATATTACTTCTTAAAAGGTTTATAAAATCTCCACGAAAATATTGAGTATCATGAAGTCATGATACTCATGATATGAAGTCATGATACTCATGATATCATGAGTACCCACAAATGACCCTAACTTATTTTGGGTGGCTGTCACAGTTATAAACTCAGACTGCAGCAGCTTAGAATCATGGAATCTCAAAGCTGGAAGAGACCTTTGAAATCCTCTATCTACTCCATACCCTTTAGGTAGCATTGCATAGATTTTACACTGTTTTCTGAATAAGTTCTAAGAGGCTCATAAGTGGTTTTAATTAAGCAGAAATCTGAAGGACTCAATAAACCTCAATATAAAAGAAATATGACGTAATAAGTTTTAAGGATTTTTCTATTGACCAGACTTGATATTATACTTTAAATAAAACCTCCACTATGCGAAATTTATAATTTTAATAGTGCCTATAGAATAAAACCTTAGGAGTACTTTAAAGACATCCTGTAGCCAGCATCACCCTGGCTTAATAAGGCCCAGAGTGACACAAAATTTGAATTAATTGTCATAGCAGCATGTGGTAGAATCAGAAACAGAGCTGAATTCTGAGCTCAAATCCAGGGGGCTCTCTTTACTCAAGTTGGCCACACTGCCTCCAGCCAAAACACCTATAATCATTATTTTCATTTTCTCTCCTGTAATTAGACTTCTTTCGTGTACCTTAGACTGAAGGAAAAGCCAGAGACATGTTCTAGAAAAATACACTGGCATTTTAAATTTACATTAAAAATGTCTTTCTCTTATTTTCATATCACAAATTCCAAACATTATTAAAGAAATCACAGATTACACAGCATTCTGTGTCCTGGGCCTCTGTCCTTTTTAGGTTATGAAAATTGGAAGTTAATTGGAACTAAGAAATTTTCATTATTAAGTATGTAAAGTATAAATACAAGTAATTTTTTAAAAACTTTATTTTAACACCTAATACAATTCCAATTTTAAGGATTACTTGCACAAAAAAATAAACACATTTGGTATAAAAATGTATCACTTTAACACCCTTTTCCCTTCAGCCCCCCACCCCCACCCTCATGAACTGCACTCTATCTGGATGCAGAAACATATAAAGACTAATGGCACAAATTAGTTTTTACCTACAGGAGTTTCTGTTTATGTACCCAAGTACTCTAGAGGACACCAGCCCACTTTATCACATGAACCATTTCCTTCAGCCTGCTGAATTAGTTTCACAAAGAAACAAAGCTTATTATAAAGGCATTTTAAAAACCATTATCTTAAATTCTTTTTAGAAGCACTGACTTTTTTTTTGCAACCATTTATATACAGTATTACATAACAGCTCTGGAGTACAGTACATGCAGCAGAATATACCTGTTGAATATAAAATACTTTCCTTAAAATCTTCATCGTTGGAATTCTTTGAAGTCTAAATTATAGAATGCCCATTACTTCGAGAAAATGGTTGAGGAGTACAAATGTCTGCATATGTTGGCCGCTGAAATAATCCAAGGCTAACTGGAATAATATTCATAGCACACCAGGAGTGCATAAATAATTTACTTACATTATTAAAATACAACCCATAAAATTCAAGTTCAAGATCTTACAGGATTGTCTGTGTAAATCCTTTAAGTGGTTGCCTGGAAATGCGTTGTTTCTTCTTTCTCTTTTTTTCTTTCTAAAGTCCTATATAAAATGTTTAGCTTAAGTATTTTTCTTTCTCAAACGAAAGGGCCATCTTTATTTGTGTCTGCTGCCTCTTCTCTTCATTGCAGCAGTGCACTGAGGACAGTACCATTTGCCTTTTGGTGCTTCTGTCAATCCAACACAGCCATAATGGAACCATTCTATAGGGCACTAGAAAGCAAAAGTGCAAAGAATGCCTGAGGTGATGGATACCCCAATTACCCTGATTTAATTAATTCACACTGTAGCCTGTATCAAAACATCACTGTACCCTATAAAGATGTACAACTATTATGTACCCATAATAATTTAAAATAATTTTGAAAAAGTACAAAGTTTTTAGTACTTCTAGAAAGTATATTAAAATATGCCCAAAAGAATAAATATTCCATCTAATTTAATAATAATTACATTTGTGAAATCAGAATTTTCAGATATAGTAGACAATTTAGTGATCATTTAGTCTAAATGATAAGCTTCGTGGATAAGAAAATGGGGGCACAGAAATACTATGCATCTTTGCGAACCCTCAGGACTATACAGTCTATTCCTGTAACGCTAAATAATGAAGCAAAGTTCACTAATTTCATTAACTTGGAGAGTGAGGTGATACCGACTTTCAAGGACAGAAAGAAGTGAGATGAGTCTTTCGTGTAGAAGGTACATGTACCTTAAACACTTTATTTAACATTCAGCCTTATTTGCTCCTTCCGAAAGTGAAATAAGCGAGCTACAATTAAAGACATAAAGGAGTGCCCTGGGCTTCCCACCTGGGTGGATCTATTCCCAGAGACGTAGGGAAAAAGTATTCTCTAAAACGTATTAAGTAGTTGCACACTCCACAGCAAGTCTTAGCGCTCAGAGCAGCACAAGCGGCGATGAGAGGAGTCAGAGCCAGTGCCATGCTGCTATTCACAGAAATCTCATTCATCGTTTTTCAGTCCCTGCCTCAGAAGACAGTTTGCAGTGATGTCCTTGCAACGACTGGGCAATATTGTTTTGCAACAACCACAAACAGTCCCCACGTGATTCTAGACAGGGAAGCAGAAGGAGGGTCTACCCCCATCTATGTGAACATGTTGTTGCAACCCTACCAGGTCGGGGAAAAGTACAAATTTTAATGTATCAAGCCAACCTGCCTCCATCTTCAGATTCTTTTACAAAATTAAAACTCTTGCTAATCTTAGGATCCTGACATTGCTGATTAGTACTTTTATAGAATTCAGAGTTCTGCTACCCCTCTGGAGTAAAAGAGGGACAAAAGGGGGCTGAGCTGTATAATACTAAGGAGGGAGTCAAAATTACTAGACAAAAATATTCTCAGCATTTAATAAAAAATAAATCTCTAACCAAAATTAAGCTTCCTAAAAAAAAAAATGCCTTCCTTTCAAATGTCCTTTATTTTTCACATCAGAGATGGCTCTTATCAGCAGACACTTGCAGAGTATAGTAAGAAATATTATACTAATGGGAGGAAAACAATCTCATATTAGACTCTCAATTATTCCACCCTTCACCTTAGCATCATACTTCCTAAAAGAACGAATTGTTTTATAATTCCATTTATTCAATGTGATAACTGAACTGGATTCTAGTAAACACAACATTCTTTAGCAATGGGGAAGGAGGATGTTCATAATTTCATACAACATAATACTTTTGAGAAATATAATCTGCACACAAAACCATAAAATTAGCTTTAAAAATTAAAATCAGGAACATATTAAAGGATATTATCCTATTTTGGAGAGGAATATTCTAGCATTATCATAACATAATTAACATAACTTCAAACCTGTTTACTTAGACTGAGACATACAATAAATAAGAAAAATATTCAAGTAACAACAACCTGTAATTTTTTTCATTCATAAGTAGAAAAATTTAATACTTACATCTTGGTTATCACATCCCACCATCTCACCATAAGATACCTAGTTAAAAGAAAATTAAATATTTTTATTATGACTATGTAACAAGCATCTAATCCAAATTGTTTATGATACTGTTAGAAAATAGAGGGAAATACAATTACAGTGAGAATCAAGGTATAAAGTTCTTTCCTAAAAGACTTTTTTTTGGAGCAGGGGCAGGAGGAGATGCGCAGAAATTATCTGCTCTTTGTAAGTCTGAAAGAACTTGCTATGTAAACCACGTGGACATGGGACTCACCTTTATGGGTGGTTCTTACTCTAAAGTTTTAAAGTTTCTTTCTTGGTTATTTACCTGTTGAAGGTTTTTACTTCTTCTTGGGTCACATTAGGTCACACATTTTTGCAGTTAATAGTTCATTTCCTTGAAACTTCTAAACTCATCTATTGTATGTCCTTTCTCATTTTTCTTTTGCTATTCATCACCAGCACTTTAGAACATACCTCCTAATTCTTGAATTCATTTAAGTTCTCAGAGGACTGAATAATATTTCAGACAGGGTTATCACACTTTCTGATTTTTTGCATGAATGAAAATATTTTTACATGGTCCTATACACAGAAATAACTTCGATGGGTATCAAGTTTTGGAGGGTTCTCAATTTTTCCCTCAAATCTCTACAGACATTTTCCATCACCTTCTAGGTTTTAGTGTTACAGAAGAAAAATGTATGGTCAATATGATTTTATTCTTTTGTAGGTAACCTACTTTTATTGCCAGGGTACTTACGGGAAATGCTTTTCTTAATCACATATACCAAAAAATGTTTATCAGGTGATAGTAGAACAGCTAACAAACTTAAATTTTAAAAATTTGATTGGCAACTCACACCATAAAATACAATAAATTGCAGCTAGATTAAGATTTAAATATGAAGAAACTGAAGCATATCAAGAAGTAGACAAAACCATATAAAAACTAGAAGAAAACACAAGACAAATTTATCAGGAGAGAAGGGCAAAAGCAGAGGAAGCCTTTTCTAAGCATATAATCCATGGCTGACTTCATAAAGAAAAAGACTATCAGTCGTAACTACACAAAATTGAAATTTTAAAATTATTAAAAAAATTAAACCATGTACAATATTTATGATGTATATAAAAAAAAAAAAGGAAAATCAGCCAACACCATTAGGAGTCAATTTACAAAAGAATAAATAAAAATGTTCAAAAAAGGTCCAATCCTAATATAAGTTAAAACAATCATGTGATATAAAACTATCAAATTGGTCATGGTTTTTAAGAGAAAATAATATCTAGTGCTGACAGGGTTTAGAAAACAGGCATGGTCATCAATTTTTGGTAATAAATTTCTAGAAGATATTTTGGTAGTCTGTCTCAAATATTTATAACCTAACTTTATTTCTAAAAGATCACTGTAGAAATTAGATGTATAAAATGGATTACATAAAAAAATGCCTATCGTAATATCATTTGTGATTTCAAAAAAAATTAAAAGCACTAAAATAATTTATAGCTAGATAGTAGTTAAACAAGTTACAGTATGCAGTACAAGAGATAACTATAAGAAGATTAAAAACACGACCTTAAAGAAAAATCATGTTCATTATACCTGATTTAGCGAAAAAACCCAGTTACAAAAAAATACATATACCATGGTTCCTACTGTCAAACTTATACACACAGGGGGGTGTGTGTGTGTGTGTTTATCTGCATAGATATATGTTACGGAATAAATGCTTGTGTCCCCCAATTCATATGTTGAAGCCATGAACCCCCATGTGACTGTATTTAGAGATAGGGCCTATGAGATTGTACAGGTTACATGAGGTCATAGGGTGGGTCCCTAATCCAGTGGGGCTGATGCCCTTGTAAGAAGAGACACTGTAGCACATACACTCTCTCTCTGCCGTCAGAAAGCAGCAGTCTGAAAGCTAGCCCTCACCAGGAACCAAATTGGTGGGCACCCTGATCTTGGACTTCCCAGCCTCCAGAACTGAGAGAAAATAAATTTCTGTTTTTTAAGCCACCCAGTCTGTGGTATTTTATTAAGGCACCCAATATGTATTTGGAGTACACAGTAGTGATACATCAAAATCTTTAATTACAGGTTATATCTGAGGGCTGAGATTATGAGTAACTTACATTCTACCCATCATCTTACCCATTAAAAAAAATACAAATAAAGCAAGGATATTTTAACTGAGTAAAAAAGTACTTAAAAATGAAATAGTTCCCTTTTTTCAAGTTTATTCAGATTATGCTTTTATAGACATATAACAGACTTTTACCTGATTACAAATGCAATATCGAGGTTCATTTGGGTCATAAGTCCAATCAACCTGACTGTTTGAATCAGATTCTGGCACTACTGTTGTTTGTTGAGAGATTTCTTGTACAACAGTTGATGACGAAGAACACGATGATAAGGACGAAGAGGAGGAGGAAGATGATGACTGCTGGCTTGAAGACTTGTTGTTATTTCTGAAAAAATAGTATCAGTTTTATTTGTTCATCATCCAGAAGTAGTTACCTGAGAATAACTCCTAAATAAGTGGTATGAAATAAAATGACATCAAACGTATAAATTAATGTCTAACACTAAGTTAAAGTAATTTGATTTAAAACATACTTGTTTAGAGCACCAAAGAGTAACATTTTTTATAGCGGTTTATTTTTATTTGGGATTTTTTTGTTTTCTGGAGAATAAAAGTATTCGAAAGAAAATTCTTCTGAAAATATTTGTAATTTTTAAAAATAATTTTTTAATCAAAGTTTTTACTTACCCATTGACTTAAACTGTAGGTAGTACTTTTAAGAATTAATATTACTTATGGCTGTCTTGTAGACATTATTTGTATTTTTAAGTAAACTGAACACTTTTCATGAAAATCTAAAACACAGGCCAGGCACAGTGGCTCATGCCTGTAATCCCAGCACTCTGGGAGGCCAAGGCAGGAGGATCGCTTGAGGCCAGGAGCTCAAGACCAGCCTGAGCAACATAGCGAGACCCTATCTCTACAAAAAAACAAAACAAACAAAAAATCTAAAATACAAACACACAAAAGCATTTAATGAAAATGATTATGACCATCAACTGACATGTGAATACCTATCACGTGTAGGCCAGAAAACTAAGACTGTTAAAATTCGCAAGTAATTTACCTCTAGCTATGTGCTAATTAAATTTTTTAAAATACAGAAATTTATCATAAGCAGTTACACTAAATTTGGGTTGTCAAGATGAATTAATTTTTAATATGTTTGACACTTCTGTGGTTATTCCACCCTGATCATTCTTTTAGGGATCTATTCACAGAAAATACATTTAAAAATAAACATACATATTAGATAACTAATTTTTTGGCCTCAAATTTGAACTTTCATTATGTATAAACACCCAGCATATTCAGTTACCTGGGATAAACAGTGTCAAATGCTGTTACATTTTCATATTTAAAGCTCATATAATCATCCCAAGTGTCTCATACATAAAATCTAGAGTTATCTTCATACCATCAATTTTTGGGACCTAAAACCAAGAATCAAGACACTTTGCTATTGATCAAAATGAAGAATCTTGTTTTAAAAAAAAATCCCTAGGATATAATTTGCGTTTTATGCATTAATTCACCTTGAAACATATAACAAAATAAGAGGCAATAAATGCAAAGCAGAGCCATAAAGTGGTTTATCTTAATGAACAAAGGAAAGTAAACAGAAGTCATGTATTAACAAACCCATTTTAAGACTTCAGAAAAATTAAAAACAACTCTAACACTTTTTAAAGACTTTACCCTTTCTAAGTATGGTGGTGTAAATGAAAACTTCATGTCTTCCCACCTCTCCAAGATTCATCTTGATCCATTATGTACTGTCTTTGTTTAACAAATGGAGGCCCAGCTGAGGTGCCAAGTAGAGTGACTGCTCAGTAAAGGTATGGGGCTACTGTAACTAGACAACTTACTTGCTCTTTCGACCACTCCGTGAGTCGGCTGCTGATGAACTGGCATTCTGTGTTAATGTCGTCATAAGCGCTGAAGAGGATGAATAGCCAGCTGTTTCCCTGGGCATTGAAAATTCTTTTCCCAGCTGAAAGTCGTTATTCTTAAATGCTTCATAACTGGCTTTTAAACTTGATGTTCTTCGTCCCTCTTTCATCTTAAATAGACATTCATTGATGGCATTAATATATGTAAATATGTTGACTTTTTCAAGTCTTACAAGTTATAGTTTTATTTTGGTTTATCCAATATTAACTTATTTGGTTTAAACTATTATTTTCATCACTAGAATTTAAGCTATATTATGTAAAGATTTAAAATCAGTTTTTAGACAGTTAGGAAGTAACTACAGGATGGGTAACTTCATTTGGAATATAGACTAACTGCACAGAAGTGACCAAATTCAAGGCGACCTAAGTCCCAAGGCTAAAGAGAAGGTCCTGTAACTGGGAGAAAGAATAAAGAATTGTGAAGAACATAGACAACATGAGCAATCATCATGAGAAGGGTCTGCCTACGACTTGCATGATAAATCTATTTTTTACTTTTCATTATCAATCAAGTAATTTCTACATGTTATTTTATTAAATAAAATGTCAGATATCATAAAACTATGATCTAAAAATGAAACTATACAATGTTAGAAAGCTTTATTTGTCCACATCTAGTTGTTTCTATTATGGCTTCAATGATTCAGACAAAATGCAACATTTTGTCTCTAAACCTTTTACTTTTTACCTGAGCTGTGGCCTGAACTGCTTGAGCTGCTGCCATGGTAATTGCCCCTGCACCAGTTCCTGAAGATAATGAGCCAATGTTGTAGGATGCCAGAGGTTGGGAGGAATTCACATTGTAAGCATTATTAGAAGAGGCTGTGGAATTATTATTTCGACAACCTGTGTAGATGTAAAGAAGAAATAAAAGTGGTTTCGGAGAACATAATATTAGTGAGTTTAAGATACATTTTTTTCCCAGCATATATAATCATTAAATTTAAATATTGCATGTAACTGTAGATTAAGTCAACTGAATAATGTATCACATTTTTCTTTTTTCTTCTTTCTCCCTATGTAGACTTTAACCAGGTAAAGAAACTACGATTCCTTAATCCTGAATTCTTTCATTTCCCTTTATTCTAACACAAACAAAACAAACAAAGCAAACAATCATATTTAAGAAAATAAACTTACCTAGTGTATTTTCCTTAGAGGCATCTGATGTAAGGGTAGACAGAAGAGCTTCAGATTTAAACTTCTTTTCGGGAATATGATCTGTTGTCGTATGGTGAGAAGTTGGATTATATTTCCTTTCTAAATATAAATAAAGAATTCATGTGTTTTTGAACTTTAGCGAACTATGAACAAGTACGAACTACTTCCATCCAGTTATAAACTGGTATGGTTATGTCTGGGTTCCTCATAAAATACAGAACCTGTTTTCTCAGAAGAGAGGACAAGCAGAAATCTCTGTGGCACATGCATATTAAGAATAAACTTCTCAGACATTTGAAAAACTTCACTAGTAAAATACTAAAGATAACCCATGATATACTCTGGTTTCACATACAACATGAGAGGAATTTTGTTTTCAAAACACTATCTACCATTTAGAATAGTTTTCAGTCAATCCTCCTTTCCTATCAAATTGATTTGCCAAAAAATGCACTGATACAGTCAGTGACCTAGCCAGGCAGACAACTAACTAATAATTCATTTATTCACTAACTTACCAATCATTTGAGACTGTATTATATGCCAAACATTAGGCTAAGCACTGGAGAAGCAAGGATGAAAAAAACAAAGGGCCTACCACAAAATAATTTATTGTTTGGCTCAGTTGTGACACCCATTAGAAAGACTCAAGTATCTGCAAGTAGGGAGTATATGCTGCTATTAGTACTATACATTCTCCCTCTACGAAT
This sequence comes from Daubentonia madagascariensis, assembly GCA_023783475.1. Taxonomy (NCBI): domain Eukaryota; kingdom Metazoa; phylum Chordata; class Mammalia; order Primates; family Daubentoniidae; genus Daubentonia; species Daubentonia madagascariensis. The sequence continues at coordinate 31,595,333 of JAKFHU010001569.1, forward strand.
TTCATAGAAAACAGACTATCTGTTCCCAAATCAAATGTTTTTCCCAAAAGAAAAACTAATTTTCCCAAATTACTGCCAATAATTGCAATTAAAAAATATATCTCACAAAAAAAGAAGGAAGGGAAGCCTATTTATTTCTCAATTGGTTATGTAGAGTTAATACAAGAGAATATACAGGTGATATAATGAGTTTCTAATTGACTCAAAACTTAGCTGTACTAAACCAAACTTACTTTCCACTGGAGTATGTGAATGAGCGTGGTGATTGTTCACTGGCTGTGAAGGAGTATCTAATTCCAAAGATCCTAAAAAAAAAAGACAGGCACAGAGGTACACCACCATTAAATGTCATTATAGTTCTTTACACAGCAATGAACTACAGGCAATGAATTCTCTTACCCATCAGAGGACTGGCAAGCTCTGATGCATATGCCTGGATAATTTTAGCCAGACATGTTAGAGGGTCAACACTGCCCCTTCTACCCTGAGCTATCCTCTCTCTAAACAGTAAGTAATCCATTTCTCAATGTTCACCTTAAGTACAAAATGGCTCAAGGCATGCTAATGTCTAATTAGGGAATCCACTACAGTGGATGCCACATAAGTGAATGAATGGACATTATAACCTCATTACTGATAAGACTCAAACTAGTTTTACTGAGTTGAAGACCTTTTAATGGGAGATTCTACAGTTCTAGGCAATGGGGACATCACTATGTAAAAGAAAATTCTTTGACCATTAAAATGACATATGATAGTAAAAACTTCCTAGAAGAAGTTAGGGATTTTCCTTGCAAAAAGAAAGAAATAAAGAGTCTCTAACACCAAGCTTTAAAATACCTTTAAAGACATTTTCTGGGTTTATTTTTGATCCCTTGAGATGAAATTGTGGCAGGGCACAGGGTAGTTTTTGTAACTTAATCCAATTTAGTTTCATATGTCTGTGTCCTTAGAGAGGATGCTTTATTAACCTTCCTGCAGTACTGAATAGGCATGAATTATCATTACTCTTAACTATCATCAGCATTTCAAAAAAAAAAAAAAAAAAACCAAAGCAGCTACAGATTATTTTATTTTGTCCCAAAATACTTATTATCCTCAGATAGGGTTCCTCCAGAAAAAAGTATCACAAATAAATCAGATGATCATCTAAAGTGATGGATATTCTTTTGAATACAAAAATACAACTACAGATACCAAGACGGACTGGCTTCTCTAGCTAACTTCCAGTGAGTATATAAACAGAGAGATACATAGACTAGCACTGCGAAGAAACCTTTCATCTATGTGAGGAAACAGGTACATAATCTTGCTGTTGAATGCACCAAAGAAAAATTATCTTTGAAAGCTTTAATTAAATTCTAGTAGAAATTAACCATAATGCTAATTTGGTTCAATTAACATTTACTGAATGCCTACTCTGGGCCTACTACCACACTATCTGCTTTTATGTACATTACCTATTTATAGGTTGGAAGTGATGCTAAATTAGTTAAAGAAACTCATGCTTCCATTTTTGGGAAGTCTCCTGAGTGATATGGGTTAGTTATAGCAGGAGATCAAAGAAGTGATGGGGTAAGTTATAGCAGGAGATCAAGGTGAGCCTTGCAAAGAAATATTAAAATGGCTTCTTGCTGATAAGGGAAAGTTTAGGAAAGACTTCTTTAAGAAAATGAGAACGTGTTATGGAACCAATTAGAATCCTTCTCAGTATATGGAGTTGAGGAAAAATTGTAGAATAGTTCTTAAGAAGAAAAACTAACAATATCCCTCAAGGTTTAAGTGCATAAATAGGCAGGGCAATATCAATACATTTAATGAAGGATGGTCAATTTGTTTCTCGATGGTTACGTTTCTGTTAATCTTTGTTCTTACTAGCCATATGTGGATATTTAAAAATAGAATAATTTAATACCTTATTTTCATAAAGAATGAGTGGATGATATCCTATATTATCTTTCTCAGTATCCATGACCCAAACAGTTTCGACTGCTAGGGTCCAAGCTATCTGACCCAGATGTCACCATCCACCGAAGGGCAGGATCTGAAAATCCTCTATGAGACAAGCATCACCTCAGTGATTTGCACATGTACTATCCAATATTGATGGAAAACTGTAAATTTTACTTACGCCTCTCTAATATTTCTGTAATTCCAGCATTATCAGCTTCCAGCTCCATTTTAAACTTAGCCAGTTCCTGATCCAGCTTTCTCAAGTGTCGATCTACCTGTTTCAAAGAAGATCAAAGATAACCACCAAAATTTGGGACACTGTTAAAGTGTCAGTTTATGAGGAAACCTAAATCTTTTTTTCTTTAGTGAATCTGCTTTCTTTGAGCAAGTCAATTAACCTGTGCCTCAGAGGTTTTCAATCTATAAAATGAGGGTGCTAATCTCTGAAGTCTCCTTTAATAAATTCTAAGTTTTAAGAAACCAGACTCTCAATTTGCTAGGAAATGTTCTCTACTCCATTTTCAGAAGTGGGGATATGAAAATTAAAGCAAAACTGAGATCAGGGATTAGAGGGTGGGAGGAGAGGCTGGAGGTTGGTAACTTTTCATCATATGACCTGTGATTACTTTCAGCCTAATCTCCTCCTACTTCTGAGGCCATGCATGCTACCATACCATAATAACTGTTATTAAGAATGATGAAAGATCCTCAGTCTACAAAGAGGCTACTATATTCTATATATACATTTCCCTAAGGCAGGAAAGTGGACCATTATGCTTGTAAACATTTATGTAAAGAGTTGAAACAAAAGGGATTTTTAGCCAGAAAACTCCACTCCTCAAAGGGCCCGATTAAAATGATTTTATTTATAATACTACTGCTCTAATTAAGGTGGCAAAATTTTATTTTCTCATTTACCTAGAGATCTTTTGACTAATTTCAGAAAATTATATGACACCTCAAACTAACATCTTAATGTATTTTTTAAGCTTGATATTAAATATTTTTTCAATACTTTTTCAAACCTACTGCTTTGAAGTGAAACAAAAATAACACAAAATCATTGAAAAATAATCATGCCACATTACTGACAACATCCTTTTTCCCAGTCTAGTTTCCCACTGGATTACTGTTATAATTAGAAATACCTTTCTTACAAATATCAAAACGTGCTATGATACAGCACAAGGGCAAAAATTTAAATAAGACTTTCAATTAAATAATATATATCTACCATGAGGAAGGAGGAGAGAAAAGTGGCAGAAGACGATGTACGTGCATTAGATGCCTATGAAGAGGTAATATGCTTGGTGCGTTGGATGTCATATCTTTTCTAGCCCTCACTCTGATCTTCTGTGATAGGTTTTTACTGTCTCTATTTTATAAGTGAAGAAACTAAGGCTCAAAGGGGTTACGTATAATAACATGCCCAAAGTCATACAGCTAATGTATTACAGAAATCAGATTTAACTTTGATCTATGTATAACAAATTATGCTTCAGCATTTATACCTAACATTGACCTCTGAACCTTCTGCACGTGGGAACAGTTTTTTTTTCTTTTTAACTCAGAGTAATATAATACTAGTGGAAAACTAGTAATATTGTTCTATTATTTGTGTTTTATAGATTAACAGAAACCACTGGGTTATAGGTATGTGATTTTTCAACAGTTTAAAGCCTAGTTTCCCCTCCATCTTCACACACATGTTACTTTTCAGAGCTTGGCAGAAGTTATAATTAGAACATTTAAAACCCTATAGGGTCACATATTATGAATACTTGCTCCTATTCAAAGAAGCTGCAGGTATTTTAGCATCCTTTAATGGAATCTCCCTTCCAATAATAAAGTGTGAACACAGACCTCCATTATTCAAGAATATCTCGTTCATTGTCAAAATTTAATCTCAAGGGAAATCAGAAAAATTACTAATATTTAAGTTCCAAGACCACTTAATGCAATGAAAACACTCCACCACTTTTCTTACCTACAATTATACTAGTAATAAATATTGAGCTCCTATTATGTGCTTGGCACTGGATTAAATGGCAAATACATGAAGAATGGGAGAGAATCCCTGCCTTCACAGGAATTAGAATTTAGCTGACAAATCAAGATTTACATAAGATTTTTCACACAATAAAGGTTAAAATATATAGTCTAGATGTAACAAATAAGCAGCAGTTCAAAAAGAGTCAGAAGCAGCATATAAAGAAAGAAATATAACACTGGTAGACACGAAGGAGGAATGAATGAGTTAGACAGTGAGGAATGGATTGTATTCAAATAGATGGAAAGAAGGAATACTAATCAAAAAATGTATGGAGACAAAGACAAACAGTATGCTTGGAAAAAAGAAAGTATGATGTACCTTGTAATAGGTATATAGAGGTATACAGAGCATAAAGAGAACGAGTGTTAGAATCTCGATTGGGAAAGTGATATTAAGGTGAGATGAAGACTTTCTTCCCCCACACCATACACAGTACCCTAACTCACTCCACCTCTGCATGTAAGGATTGCTTCACTTTATTAAATATATTACAGATAAGGTTTATTACACACGAAAGTGTGAAAAATGATGATGAAATTTTCAACACTAGATAACTCAAAAAGGGCAATAGACTCCAAAGAATTAATAACTCTAAAAACCAAATTCATAATTAAAATAAAGACAGAAAAGCCTTAACCACCTTGTGGTAGGCAGCTTTGTAGGATGCCTTCCAATCATTCTCACTTCATAATATGTAAAAAAGATTATGAACTGATTAATATTATAAGCAATTAGGCAAGGAGAATTATTTTTCTTAGATTTACCATTGATGTACTAAATCAAATTAGAAGTAGGAAAGTAAGTTGACCACAGATATAACTTAAGCTATAAAGCACCACGACACTTAAACAGTATTAAACAGCCATAACAAGAGCTGAACTGAATTTGACTGAAAACTATTATGTGCATTCCCTCTACCTACATGATGCTGAATGGTTAAAGCCCTTATTCTACTTGATCACCGTAATGGCCCCACAGGTATCAGGCAAAGCAAGGACCTAAGTTACCCCACCCCTCCACACACACCTGACCCCCACAAGACTGATTTACAGTAGTAAAGAGGTTCTGATCCAACTGAGACTTTCCATTAGCCACAGATTCCTAACACAAGGCTGACCAGAGAGTCTAATTCTTTATTTGTTCCCCATTTAATGTCAATAAATGCTATCCACCAAGTTTCCTTGTCCTATAACCCCAAATCATAACTGGTTTAAACTATTATCCTTTTTCTGACCTCTTTTAAAGACAAGGGAAATTCTACCAACACTACCTGTTAACATATTCGTGATCATAAAAATTCAAGTCACATTTGGGCCCTCTGCACAAAACAAAACAAAAACAAACAAAAAACCCCACATCCTTTAACATTTTAACATAAGGTGTAATACTTTATTCCTTCTTTTTTGACTATTCCAGATTTCCAATATTCAAATTTTAAAATGTGTCACTGATGGACTCAAACAAAATTACATACATTTTTTAAAAGTTTCTACATGATCTATTGCTTCCAGTACAGTCAAATTCTAAAATTTACATGTCTAGCTTGCCCTTTCAAAATAAGCAGTCTCTTAGGTTCTAAGTTGAAATCTATGGTGATAAAAGAGAAATTTCTATCCATGAAAAGATCTGGTAATAGTGAATAAGAAGGGTAAGAAAGAGGAACCATGATGGCAAAGTACTTCTCTGATGATAAGTCATGAAAATGACTCTTTACATCTCTAAATTATATTTAAACTACATGAAAATTTGATCTATCTATCCTTAGGCTGAAACAAACACTTGAGGCCTTAGCACATAAACATCTAATCGTCTTCCTAAAAGACAATAAGGACAGGACAGAAACCAAAAGGTCAAAGTTACATAATATATTTCCTTAATTAGAGTATCAGATGAAGAACTCTCAAATTTATAGGTAAAATGTGGGTCTGAAATATAATCATCTCAGGAACAGGCCAGGATATAAAAAAAGAAGCAAGTTCAAGGGTATTGAGCACTGCAAGAGACTGCTAAAATCATTCAAGCATTAACTAAAAGCTCAAATTTTATCAGCGTACATATAAATCAACTTTATTAGGTATTGCAATCTAATACATCCTTACTACAGTGACATCTGGCTGAGGAACACAAATAAGTGTTTAGTGACTATTTATGAGTATCAGGATTCTAGAAGGAAATACTTTAATAGAATAGATTTTTTTTGTTAGTCAAATTTCACTGAACAGCAACTGAAGAAAATTGTCAGTCTGTTCTACTGGACCCCTATTTCCACAAATGTCTTCATTTGTTGCTATTATTCAGTATGGTTTCTTTCCTTAATAAATGAGGTAATTAGTGCGGTGCTGGTCATAGGAATAAAATGTTTACTACTGATTTTTAAAATAAAATATTTCAATGAAAAAATACAATGAAATACCATGCCATATAAAACAGTGAGGGATGAAGTCAAACACAATTATATACTAAATTGCTGTATCTTAAAATCTGTAAAAATAACACATCCTTACTCCATAATAATACAATGTTTAAGCAAAGGCCTACATAAAATCTCCTCTAAGATACATTTCACTCCTGTTTAAAATCCTTCACCGGCCTCCCCCTGCTTTTGGAGTAAGAATCACACTCCTCCTAGACTGGCTCCTGCCTGCTTCATCTCATACTGCTCTTTCTTTACAGACAACCACACAGGCTTCTTTCTTGGTTCAACAGGTCAAGCTTTCCCACTTCAGACTTTGCCCTTGCTATACCACCTGCCTGAAATGTTCTTCCTTCAGCTCTTCAAATAACCGGTTCTTTCCCATTTTTCAAATACCACCTCCAATGTCATCCCCTTATGCTCATCCTGACTACCTTCATAGCAGTTCTTCATTCTCGTCCCCTTCCTCTCTCCTTTCCGCAATGTTTATTTCCTTCACGGCACTTATCAAAATCTAAAATAATCTTTATTTAACGGTTTGCCTACACATTGCCTGTGTCATTACTGCCAACCTGGCACCAGTGACTGCTCATTGCTGGATTCCTATAAATATCTGCTGAACGAATGAAGGTCAGACTCTCTCACTACATGAAATCGTAGAAATAGAATACCACTGTTCATTGGGTAAATGTTCTAAGAACAGAAATTACCATAGTTTTACACTAATACTATGTCTCATCCACTTACCTGTAAAGCACACTAGCAATCTAAGTTCTCAAATGTTAAATTTTATAGGAATTTCACTTCTAAGTTTAATATTTATAGACTTTCACTTGGATGTTTACTGTTCATATTTCAGGAGAAGTAACTAATTTGACAGGGTAACTCCACTTAGCGACTTCCCTGCTGAACAAGGCAATGATTCCCTTATGTTGGAATGCAATTACTTGTATGGCTAATAAAATAAATTTCTTACCCTCAAGTATAAAGTGTTCAAATATCACAAGACACTGTGATGGTATGTGCTGCACAAAGCACAAGCATTCCAAGAAGGTATATGATTGTTTTTGACATTTTAATAATTATTTATTTATAAGTGATGCTAGTTTTTCATTTGTTTATAGTGCCAAATTAGTAAGTCCTCTCAAATAAATTTCGTTTAAAACTTTATTTAGTAGATACACAGATGGTAAGCAGATATTATAAAAACCTCAAAGGTGGGAAAGAAATAACTGAGGATTGGAAAATACTGAATTAAATCACGAAAACTCTTTTTCTTTCTGTTCTTCATTCGATGAATCTAATGTGTCAAGTTCTGAGGATATGGAATGATCAAGAACTTCACCTACTCTCAGGGGCTCTGGTTAGAAGATCTAATATTTTTGATTTTAGAAAAATAATAAAATAATGGGAAGCCAAGGTGGGAGGATTGCTTGAGGCCAGGAGTTTGAGACCAGCCTAGGCAACATAGCAAGACCCCATCTCTCCAAAAAAAAAAAAAAAATTAGCCCAGCATGGTGGTGCATGCCTACAGTCCAAGCTATCCGGAATGCTGAGGCAGGAGGAACACCCGAGCCCTGGAGTTCAAGGTTGCAGTGAGCTACAATTGTGCCATTGCACGCTAGCCTGGGCAGCAGACCAAGACCTTGCCTCAAAAACAAAACAAAAAAAAGATTTTATTGGGAATGAGTTAAGTAGATATCCAATAGTGTCATTACTTTGCATAGTAATGTTTGCTTTACCATTTAATAAATGTTTTGTCATAATTTAAAAGGGAAGCTCTTTAAAAGCAAAGGAATTGGAAATAGCAAAAAATAAAGTATTATAATAAAGTGGAAGATATTCTTAGCTAAAATACTCAAAATACATACATCACTGTAAGTTTTAATAAAGTTCCTTTTGCTGAATGCACACCTGCAAATCCTGTTTTAGAACTTACAAAGTGAGCTTACTTATGAGAGAAGGAAATCTATCCAAATTGAAGAAACTGACAAAATTATAAAAGCAATTTAAAATGAGGGATGCCAAAAAAATTTGCACAAAGATAAGGATTGTAAGATTGAGTATTTGGTCTCGTAAAGTGATGCTACAAAGGAAACGAAACTCACCTGAATTATATACTTTCACTTTTCTTGAAGTGACACCTTGAAAAAAAGTAGCTATTTGCAGTGCAGTCTATCCTTGTTTGTCCATCAAAACCAAACCAATCTCAGCACACTCTATTACCTCTTGAGAAATTGCCTCCCAACTAAAATATACCTGACACCAACAATGACACCATTAGACCGTCTATCCCCAAGACTCGTAACTCGGGAGTCATGTTAGTGCTTTTTCTTCTCCATTAACATATTCAGGTACTTTTGTTCAACAAATATTTACAGAAGGATAGCTCTACTAGGTTCTGAAGATACTAAAATAAAAAGACATAGTTCTTGACATTTATTATAGGGAAGACAAACAAGCAAAGGTAAAATCATTTAAATAACAGTGATTTGGAGGCTGACATGAGTATGCTGAGAGGTAGGGTAAAGCACAAACTGCTAATTACCTACTTAACAGCCTCCCCTTTTTTCTGACAGAACCCCACCTATTTGGGGTAGCAAATTGTTTAACAGTGCCCTGTTAAACAATATTCATCAGCCCCCCTGACAGCTAGAGGGAGCCGACAAAATATAACATCAGTAGGTAAGATTTCCAGGAAGACTCTTTTAAAAAGCTGACCAAACTACAAAATGTGCCCTTTTGAGTAATCCCCTACTGCGAGTCTTCTTCTACCTGCCCAAAATGGACAAAGGAACAGATTAGAAGCAGCCTGGGACACTGATGGTGTTGAGGTTGCCATACAAGCCCTGGTCTGCCTCCTCCAAGTTATTTTCCATGACAGCAAAATAAATCCTTTGTTTAAAACCACTTTTTTATATGTTTTCTGTTAGAAGCTGTTAAATCTTTTCATCTAGATACAAATGATACAAATATCAAGATTAAGATTATACTAATAAAGAGGCAAGGCACGTATAGGATTATGAAGGATACAGAAAAGTTTACCAAGTAAACATGAAAAAGACAGTCATCCAGTCAGGGGGAGTGATATATATGTACTGTGTTCACTATGGACAGAGCACATAGATGCTGATGAGGGATGGAGGACAAGAAGGAGAAAGAGCTGCAGTGAGAGATCTGGCAGGAAACTGATCGAAAAAGACTCTGTGTGACATGATAAAACAAGTTGTTAGCAAAACACTGAAAAATTTCAAACAAGGAGACAACATGCTTAAATGTACATTTTAGAATAAGGGTGATAAACCAAAGGCAGCACCACCATTTAGAAAAGCTACAATAAACGTTCAGTGAGAGATGAATAGTACTTGAGGGGAGAGATGCTAAGAAATGACATGAGGGAATTTTCCAGAGTGAATGGCAATGCTCTGTAACTTGACTGGGGTATGGGTTACCAGTGTGTACACATTTGTCAAAATGTGAACTGTACACTTAGGACATGAACATTTTACTGTTCCTAATTATATATACTTTTTTTTAGAAAAGTATGTGAACTACAGTAGGCTAAAGAAACGGAGAAGAAGGGAAAATAGGGTACTTAAGAAAATGAGTAAGACATGGTTGAGTAAAAGTGGGGAACAGGGACAAGGAGCAGCCTAGGGTATCCTAATTTGAATGACTACAAGGTCAGTGGTTCTTCTGAGATTAAGAAACTAAAAAGGGTGGGAGAGGAGCAGGAGAAGAAAAAGGAGAGACTTAGATCAAGAATTATTACACCAAGTTCTAGGGCCTGGGAATTCTCAGATAAGATGAAAAGACACAAAGGATAAGTCTGGGCTTAAGGAAGAATTAATGTATAATTGTTAAAACTAAGAGAACACATAGAAAGATAATGCAGTGTTTCTCAACTTGGGTGGAAGGTAGAGGGCAGGGATAAAATTGGCATTTGACAGAACAATTACTCCCTGTGTGGCATCTGGTCTTCCTGCCCCTCTGGGCAGGTAGAAGAGGGGAAGAGAATTACCTTTACCTTTAGTGAGAACCATTTGACGAGTAAGAAACAGCATAGGTCAAGGAGAGAACCCTGAGGAGCACCATCATGGAACTAAATCCAAGGAGACTGATAAAGGCCACTAAGGGGAGAGCAGTTGCATGATAATATATGAGTAAGAATGTCAAGGCAAAAAGAATGGTAAACAGCATTAAATTTCTCAATAGAGTCAGTTAAAAAGGACTGAAGAGTGCCCAGTGGATTTAGCAATAAAGAAGTTATCAACTAAAGTTTCGTAAGATTGGCAAATAAAATCCCAATTGCCATGGTTTAGGTGGGAGTGTCAAAGAGGGTAAGTGAGAAACTCAAGAAAGACAATGCTAGCTAAGGTAGAGTCAGGCACTCACAACAAGATTCGTGTTTATTTGTTTGATTGAGTTTTTTTAAAATATGAGGAAGATCTAAGCATATGTAAATACCGTGGTATGGAAGCCAGCTGGAAAAAAAGAGGCTGAAGATGAAGAAGAGAAGGCATAAGTGATGTAGCAAAGTCACAGAGGCCTCAGGAAGGGATGAGAACAAGAATAAAAGTGGAGGAATAAAAAGGAGGAAGAACACCTCATCCTTTGAGGTAAGAGATAAGAGAGTAAGGCTATAGACAGACACGAGATTTTGCAAAATTGACAAGCAGGAGATATTTCATTAGGTTCCCACCAGATAGGGGGGAAAATACACTATTCTCAATGTAAGGCAAGATAACATGATTGGGGATAGGATGTTTGTATGACAAGTGTAGCATAGTTTTGGAATAGCCATTGGGAGGAACAAGAAAAGAAATTAACCAAATTCAAATACAAGGAAGAACAAGCAGTGTCAAACGTAAAGGGTCCAAATGATAATGAAAACAATGAATCTGTAGTGGCACCAACCACATGGCTGCGTGATTTTCTACAGTTGTGCTGGCTAACTGTGATGACTAGCAATCTTTAAAGCAAGTAAAAACATGTCCTAAGACAGCAACAATGTGTAATGGGAAGAAAAGAGATCAAGAGCTCAACCAGTGTCTCCACTGGGTAAGAAAGGGCTGATAAAGTAGAAGGAAGTGAAGTGCAGGTGCAGGAGGTTTTTCAGAGGTAGGGCAATCCCTAGTGATCAGGTTAGTCTGCGGCAACTGAAGTGGGTTAGTATTTGCCACAAAGAAGTTGATGATTAGGAAGTAAGATGATTTCAACAGAGAACAACTGTGAACCAGGTGCCAATTTCTCAATAAATGAAGAAGACTGGCTTCTAAGCCATTAAATTACAGTGATAATAAAAAGACTAAGTCTCAAAGAAAAAGGGATTTTTATATTAAGGATATAATGATCATGCTCTGGTTTCTCTTCAAAACGAACAAATTTTTCACCCTTTACTAAAGCTTTCTCTGGAGAGGAACAGTTTTGAGTTGGTAATCAAATTTTTTGAGGTCTTGCTCAGGCAAGGATAAATGAAAAAAAAAAAAGGATATAATGGTCACCTGAAATAACAATGAAGTATTTAAAAAGAAAGAAAGGGAGGAAGAGAGAAAGGGATAAAGAAAAGTAATAAAAAGGTAGAGGACAGAGCAGAGGAGGAGACAGGAAATGAGGGAAGGGAAGGAGAAAAAAGAAAAGACAAAAGGTGAAACTCACTATAGTATTAATAAAATAATGTAAAAGCATAAGATAGGAACTGTGATAAAAGTCTGATTTCTACAGAAGTATAGACATAGCTAAAAGTTAACCAGCCACTGTTCCCCAACTTGCCTACTGCTGTATCTGCTTACTGCTTAAGTGTCCCGTCTCCCTGACAGGGGCAAAATTTGTGACTTCCCCAATCGCCTCCATGGATAACATAATTATTGTAAAAACCTAAGACTGGCCTTTGAGATATCTTCCAGACTCTGCATTCGTGGGGACAAGCTGACATCAACCAGACCAGTGGCCATGTGTGGGAACTGATTCAACAAGTCCTGTGACCCTCCACCCAGGAACTGTTTTAGCCAAGAAGACAATTTCTGCTTCCCAACTCTATGAGTTCATCCCCAGCCAATCAGCAGACCCAACACCCTACCCTTTTTTTTTAACAAACCACCTTTAAAAATCTTAGCCCCAAAATTCTCGGGGAGGTGGGTTTGAGAAATTTCTCCCATCTCTTTGCTTGGTGCCTTGCAATATTAAACTCTTTCTCTGCTGCAACTTCTGCTGTCTCAGTATACTGGCCTCTATCTGGGCAGCAGGCAAGGGCAGTAACAGAGGCAGCCCTAAAGGTACTACAGGAGTGAGAGAAAACTTCAACTTGGCAGAGCTGACAGGGAAGTAGCAGCTTCAGGAAAGTAGAAAATTCCAGTTCAGGAAAGGAGATGCACCAAGTCTCAAAAGAAGTGAATGCCTAAGAACATTATATATAATTTAATGCAATTCCTCCAATAAGGTATAAATTAATACTGCTATTTTACAGCAGGAATCTGAGGTTCAAGATTAAATAACTTTTCCAAAGTCATGCTGTCAGCGAAATGGCTGAGCTAGAGTTTGAACTCACATCTGTATGGATCCAGTATGAATATTTGCTTTTTATTATATTTATTTATTTCATTAAATGTACTATATTACCTTTATTACCTCACTCTTATTTATTGTATTTTATTAAATTTATTATATAACCTTTATTACCTCACTCTCTAACCTCGGTAATCTATCCCGTTCAAATAATTTATTAATTTGTACTTTCATTCTATGTTTATGCCATTATCTCTGAATTAAATGCTTTCCCCTCAATACAACACCTAATCTAGGCCCCGACCCTCTCAATAAACTCTGTTCAAAACTCATTTCATACCCTCTAAGAAATCAACAAATAACTCTGTGTGATTTACTTCAATTTTTTACCAGACACCCCTTAGTACTCAACTGTATTAATCTTTATTTGTTACATCTTTCTATTAATATATGGGTCCTCCATTCTACTTTGTGGATATGTCTCCCCAACTACAGTAGTTTACACAGGAACTATTTCTAGTATTTACTTTTTATTCCTCCATTATACCCAGGTAAAACTCCATTTTATCAGGCACAGAGTGGATGAACAGTATGAGTCATAAATAATGATGAATACATACACACATATTTAAAAAGCACATATTTATGTCGTTTTCTCTAAATACACAAAATATCTTTAGTCAAGGTGTAAAAAGTAGTAAAACAACAACAAAAAAAATCAAAAGAAAGAATCAAAGAGCTATATGAATTAAAAGGCAGGTAGTTTCTAAATAAAGACTGATACATGCAGTCATTATATAGAGTAAGAATGTTACTAAACAACCTTGTCTTAGATTCAAACATAAATGCCTTTTTCTATGTTTACAGACATAATTCAAGATTAAAACAATTAAAAACTTTTTTGTTTATTCCACAGTAAATCAAGCTACAGCCTACTCTAGCTTTCTTTAGGCAATGTTTTTATGAAATATTTTCTAGAATAACTGTATGAACAAAAGAGCCTAGGTTATTATAGCCATTAAGATAGTTTCACTATATAAAAAAAAACTAAAGATTTTCTATGGCTTTACATGACAAATGTTTTCTAGTTCGGTATAAGCATTTATAATTTATACCATATGAGGGATATACCTTTTACCTTGTGTCTTGCTCACCAATGACATTTTATTTACATGTACTTGTTCAGTAATAAAACTGAACCCAGGAAAGACTGCAAAAATAAGATATGAAACCTATATACTAAAGTGAACCAAAAGCGAGCATTTGTTTTCTGCTTTAACTTACTTTAAGGCAAAAACAGAGATGAGTATTTCCTAAAGTATGCATTTTAGAAGGTGCTTCACATAAAAAAAAAGAGCACCATAATTACACTGATTAGAGAAATATTGCACATTATATGTGTCTTCTTGGTGATTTCAATCTTTTAGAAGTCCTGCTGCAAAAAAGAACCTTTTTTAGAGTTTATTAAAGTTTATGTCATCTAATATTCCCCAAACAACCAACACACTTGTTAAGTATTATCTCTTAACATCACTCAGGTAGATGCTTCAAATGATCCTCTTCATCATTTTAATCAGACTACCAAGAACTTTTGTCAATACAGTACTTGTCTGTATATTTTACCACAGAAACAATCTCAAAGTGATATATCAGGCAAGTAAACACACCACCTTAAGAAGATAAGGATTAGTAAAATAAAGTTACACACTAATTCTTCTTTTATAAAAAGTATCTAACACCAGATACAATCTTACAGCAACATAGCCTTGCCTAAAATGTAAGGTTCTTGACCTATTAACTAAGGACTCTCTCTGACTTTTCCACAAAGAAACCAAAAAATAGATACTGAGCTCTCAAACTAAATGGGATCAAGACAGAGGGATCAAGAGAGTAAAACTTCAGTTTTAGTCTGTTCTTTCTACTACTTTTAAGGCAATAAAATTTAAAACAAAATTCATTTTTCAAATACTTGGGGCATGGTATGCACACTAATTTTACTTACCAAGTCATATATCTGGTTTGCCAACTGCACCTTCTCATCTGCATCTTCCAAAGCTTTATAATAGTCCTGAATAAAAACATTTTCATTCCAAGAATAAATTAATCATTCTAAAATATGCATATTTAAGACACATAACTACATTTCCCTTATCATACCATTATCACTGTCAGTCATCCTACATTAAAAATAAAAACCTTGTTAGTGATAGGGAGGGGATGGGAAAGGATTAGAAATTATGGACAATGGCCAAGAATTAAAGGAAGATGTCCAAAATTCCTAGAAAAGATATAAATAAAAACAAATACCATTCCAAATCTAGTCTGTATACTAGAAAAAGCTACATGAGCTAATGAATAGTATTTAAAACAAAAAAAAAGAACACTAATTAAAGTTGGTCTAATTGTAAAGTACATTTACTCTCCAGTTTTAAAACTTTTTAATAGAAGTACAGCTATTGAACGGATTCTGATCTGCATGTCCCTATTTTACAGTTGTTCTAAAATTCTCCTTTTAAATTCATACAACTCAACCTATATTTCACATTTCTCCTCAGTATAAAGCAAATTATTTAAAAAAAAAAAAGTGGGGGGAATGCTATGAATTTCCACAGGGTACCAGACTTTTTGGGGTATAATCAAGTTGTGCTACACCAAAAACTTAATATAGTAAAAGGATGATCAATGACTCTGGGATGTACATATGTGATGTCTATACTCACATACATTTGTGCCTCCGGGTATCTTCTAAACCAGGACCACTTCTGTTATAGATTATGACTTTTTTTTCTCCTAACAGAAATAATCTTCCCTCCATACAGTAGAATAAATAATACAACTACTCAATTTGTAGTTTCCAAATTTCTCTCTTATTTAATACGTGAACAATTCTATGAAGGTCGGGTGTAGGGAGGCATTATTACTCAGCAATATTAAAAGACCTGTCCAATGTCACACAGGTAAATGGCAGAGTGTTGACCACATACAAGTCTTTTCAGTTGTTCTTCCAACACATCCCTGAATGAATTAGATAATATGTTTAAAGCACCCTTGGGGTATGAGCTGATGTTCATGCTAACCCGGAAGAGAGCTGTAAGTACTATAAAACTAATAAAAACTGAAAGAATTCTGTATTTCTAGATCCAATTCATGTGCAAGTATACAGTGTAAACTAAAAGGCATTTTTAGGATCCTTCTAACTTTTAAGATTCTGTTCTTTCATGAGCCCACCAACTTAGGTACCTAGCAATGTATAAAATACTCCTCTAGGTCTCCTGATTTTCAGTCCAGTTTGTGGTCAAAATTGAAATACAGTATTATATCTCTAAAAACAAGGCAACTTTAATTATATATAACTAGAATAAAACAAAATAGAAAAAAATGTACTTTTTTAATGGTCTGTAACTTTCTAATAGTCACTAATTATTAAAACAATTTTTAAAATTATCAAAATGCTTTAATGATTAAAAAATCTCTATACCTGAAGCTCTAAAACATAGTAAGTTACTTAATTTCTAGAGAGCCATTGATAACTTTCCCGCATTTTTCCCACAGAAAACTATTTAATTTTAAAATGTCTTTTTCAGAGGATCCCAATATTTACTGATAAATCATCTGAAGTGTCACACATACTTTTTTGATGGATGCCATTTGTTCTTCTCTCCACTCAGGTTTATTTTTCTTTGCATTCATAAAGAATTCACTGACTCTTTGTTCTAGTTGATCCATTGCATCTATGACATAACAAAAACATTTCATATTTAGATGACCAAATTCATATACCAAATATACATGCTTTGAGGAAGGAAAAAAAAATCTGACAATATACACTCTTTCACTTGGCCAGTAACTTAAATGTTATGCTTGATTACATAAATATATAATGCCTTAATTACCTTAGTTTTAAAAAGTTACAATTTTCCCTACTGAAAATTTATTTTCGTTGTTATTTCAAAATTTTTTCCAATAGTCAAAGTAGAGTCAATAACCATACCATAGTTTTTGAATGGTATAGCCTTGAGATCAAAAGCTGATGGCACTAAATCAGTGGAATGTGCCAAAACACAATTAAAGCACCACTAGATAATCCTCACATTTCTTTTAATAAGGAAAAATGATAAAAAAGATTTGCTATTTGGTATTAAATATCTCATCATCTCATATCACAACTGAAAGTATGTACATTTATTCACTTAATACACTATATTATTTATTCTAGATAAGTTTTTCCCCTACATGCCAAGAATAATCATCTCACTGGATATCTGTCAAAAAAAGAAAAATAAATAAAAGAGATTCTGTTGTTATGTAAGTTGAAGAAAATCTTATACTATAATATATTCTTTTGGAAATTTTCAGTGCATAATAGCTTTTTAAAGATTCTCAGAAGTCCTACGGTTAATCTTTTTAAAGTATTTACCTTTGTTTTAAATAATCATTTGTTAACTTATCTGACACACAGGTCTCTTCCATTAATCCATAATACCTATTAACTTTAGAAAATTCTAGTTATTGTAAAAAATGCAAGTTTAAAAACCCGTAGTTTGTATAATAATCTAAGTCCAAATTACAAGAGAATTTAAAATCTTTAATAATAATGAAGAAATTTAAAATAAGAGTTACTCTTTTTTTAATGCCTACCTTGTATCAGGTACTATATATTCTAATTTTCTGGATTATTTTAAATCCTCAGATGATTTGCTCTTTACAGAAAATGAAAACCCCTCAGAAGTGGCAATGCAAAGTCAATGAGTAAATTATTAAAGCCCTAAAATAAACTCAGATCTATCTGACATCAAAGACTGTGCTCAATCCTACAAAGAACACTACTTCAGCATATCTTTAGCATTTCAGCTACACTAAAGTTAAAATCACTTTTGTGAGCTAGCTGGAGAACCACACATACAATTCGGACTTCCACACAACAATGCACCGAACAGAAGAAGGTGGCTTCCATGATGCCACCTTTTATTATGTGCCACATGAAACTGACAAGATGCCGAGAAAAGTATATACATGAACAAAAGGTACAGAAGTATGTGTGTGGTGGTGGGGCAGAGAAGCAAGGGGGGAATCAAAAGGTCAGATTCTTAGCTACCCCAAGTGGTCCCTGAGCTACCTACTTACAGTCTTTGCTCTATGAAGGAACAAGGTTAATCCTGGGAAAAAAGTCACAGGACTACCAAGCTATCACTGAAAGAAAAAGAAATGTGCATTAACTGCCAAAATTTTTATTACAGTAGACAAGAAGTTTACTGTATTTTTCCAGTAAAATCTTATTTCCCTCACTCATTTTGATTGAGAAAATGTCCATGCTGTTGACAATTCAAAGTGTATCCTATAACGTATAACTTTTCAAAATTCGACATTCTACAAATAACTTGTGCTTCTATGTTTTCCACTCTTGAAAATTTTTAATAGAATTAACTTTAACAGAAGTTATAAATACTGCAATCTAAGTTCTACACATAAAGGCTCAAGCCATAATCTTCTCAGCGTTCATGTTGATGTCCACTAAAACATGTATCTACATTCCCAATGAAAGTAGAGAAATATTTTTCGCACAGTCCCAAATTCGAGAAAGGAGTACACGCGTCCAAATGTCTCCTTCTCTTGTAAAAGCTACAAGAAAAGTAGCGTGATAAGGAAAAGAGGCAAGATTCAGCACACTCACTTCTTTTTGACAACTCCTTATGCACTAGCGGAGTGAGTCGAAGGACAAACAGCAGCATGCGCTAGCACTGATGGCAAGCAAGTCCGGCACTGAACACGCGCAGCGAACACGAGTAAACGCGCCGACTTACTTTGCACCTGCAGATCCATCTCGCGCATCTCCGTGAAGCGATCCCGCAGGTCCATTGGCAGCTGTTCAATCACTGTCAAAGGGAGAGTCCGTCAGAGGGGCGGGGCCAACGGCGAGATACGCGCTTACGTCACTACGTGCGTGCGTACGTGGGGGGGTCCAAGGAGTCGGCAGCCCACAACGAGGCTGCCAGTTACCGTGAGAAAGAAACATCCCCCGCCTCCCCCTCCCTCCCGCCATCTCGCCTGCCCGTCCACTCGCGCTCTCGCCCGCCCGCAGGTCCCACAGGCGGCCCCCGCCAGCGCCGCGCACTCACTTTCCAGATAGTCCTCTAGGTACAACATCGCGGCCCTTAGAGCTGGGGGAACGAGGGGGTCCAGGGGTTTATTTGTGTCACTCGCTGTCGCCGGAGTTTTGTCCCTTCCAATATGGCGCCTCCGCTAGCAGCACCCGCTCGACTCCGGCAAAAAAAAAAAAAAACAAAAAAAAAAACCACTTTGGCGCCTGACGGCGCTTGCCTCACTGCCGCCCGGAGCTGTCATTGGTTGGCTGAAGCAATGACGTAAGCCAGCCGGTGTCCGCCCCCGCGCCTTTGTGGGAAGTGTAGTTTTATTCCTCCTGAGGGAGGACTGCTGCGCTGGCAGTTCTCCGCGTAGAAACTACAAAAACCAGGCGCCATTGCAAACGGTACGCAACAGAATCTGAAATGCGGTGCCTCTGTTTATTTGTTGATTTTTGCACAGAGAATGACGGGAGTTGTATGCGCCTGCCTAACACAACTAGGGACAACTTTTCACCTGTTCTCGCCTGTGACTCCATGCCCGGGCGTTTGTGAGTCATGGATTTCAAGTAGTGCTAGGCAGATAGCAAACGTTCTAAACGCTAGAATAATCAGCAAAGTTCGGGCAATTCGGATTGTTTAAAACAGAACTCTTTGCTGGAATTTATTCTCAGTATTTACTTCTAAAATATGAATGAGACGTCTGGTTGGCGCACATGTAATTTTAAAATAGTTTATACTGAGACTATGGAGTGAATATGCATTTCCTAGATTAGAAGATGCATAAATAGTCTTCAATAGTCGTTTATTTATATATTCTAGTTTGCGGTCCGTGTCGTCGTCATGCTAATGTAATACATACAACCTGCACCTGCCAAAAAAAGAAAGAAAGAAAATAGTAAGCAACCATGAATAACGGACGGAGCCTTTATATCTAATGGGATGTACTAGTAATAACTTTAGATTATGTTGATTAAATAGCCTGTATTAGAGCTTTGCAGTCCTGGGCGTTGTCTTTTTCTACTCTTTTACTCCTCCTAGCAAATGTTCACCGGTGATATATTTAGTATTCCCTGTTCAGTTTCATTTTTTAAATTTTTCTTAAAAACTGTTGCAGTCAATAAATTTTAGGTATTGTTATTTTCCGCCTTTCTTAACTCTTTTCGTTTTTAAGGGGAAGTTGTCTTTAGTTCATAATCTAATGTTCTGTTTCGGTTTTCAGATTGGAGTTGAAACCGTGTGTCTGTGTTTTTCCTGCTTTCCTCCTCCGTTGTATACTCTTGTACTCAAGACTTTTTCACTGCTTTTAATCAGGATACTTTCCTGTCATGTTGGTGAATCTCAACGGAAACTTACCTCAATCCTGATAGGAATTACCTAGTTTATTTTCTGTACTTGCATCTGAAATCTAGTACCATTCTCTCTCCGACCTTCTCACCTTCCCACCTCTTTCCCATCCTTCCTTCCTTCTGCCTGTTTTAAGATCTCTTTGATCATTTTGCAATGATCTGAGTCTCGATTCCATCCTTCCTTCCTTTCTCTCTTTCTTTAAGGTTTTATTTTAACCATGCTTAGGATTTGAGGAGGTTCCTGAACCTCAGGGTTGGTGTCCTGCAACAATCCCAGAAAATTCTCAACCATTATCTCTTCAGTGTTGCTTATTTCCCATTTTTTCCAACATCTAAAAGACATTTCTAAGACTTTCTCACATCCTACATTTGTCTTAATCTTTCTTTTATATGTTTTATTTCAAATTTTTCAGTTTTTTAGTTTTAGAAGTTCTATTTGGTTCTCTTATCAAGCCATTTTCTAATTTCTTATGCAAATTAAATATATTTAGTCTATATTCTGTTTCTGTTAAATCCAATACTTAAAATTCTGTGAGTCTTGTGCTATATCTTCAAAAACAGGCACTTTTTGCTCATGGTGCCTGTTTCCTTGTGGATTGTGATTTTGAACTCTGAACTCCTGTTTCTGGGGTTGTAAGCATAAGAATTCTTTGAGGCTGGAGTTAAAGTTGAGTTTTCTTGGAGAGTATTAGAATTTGCTTCTGAAAGTTGCTTGGAGACACCATGAACCTTAGGACCAGATTAAATTCTCTACTTGATATTTATTTTATTGCACAGATAGATTGAATTTAGGCCTCTAACCCAGATGACTTGTTATAGATTCTCAGAAGAGATTCCCCCCGCGCCCCCTTTACTGGGTTCCAAGGCCAACATAGGCATGCTTCCTTACTGACCTCTTCTGTGCATGAGGTTTATTTATCATTCACCCTTACATGGGGAATATAGTCCTTTGGGGTGCCAGATTTTTGTCTCCCATAAGACTCTGCTGTTTGAAATGATACTTGGGTTTATCTTGTGACCCTGGCTTGCTGCACAACCATCAAAGCAGGAGCTGTAGGTGTCCAAAATTTGACAGATAGTCTCTGAACGAAAGCCCACTTTGGTCCTCACTTATTTCTCAGGATATTCTCATTTTCCTTTCTTTTTCCCCCCTTATATATCCTCTCTGAGAACTCCTTCATTTCCTACCAGTTCATCTGTGTATTGGATTTTTTTTTAATCTAGAATTTTTAGTTGTTTTTGCCAGGTGGTTCATTCAGAGTAGCTAAAATGGCATGCTGTTAGAAATAGAAGTCCGTCATTTCAGGGAGGGTTCCATATTAAGGAAAATGAGATAGTAAATGGTTCCTAATTCAGTCAGTATACATATATATACCCAGAGAAACCAAAAATAAAACTTACACACTCTGTATTTTAGTTGATGAATGTAACTCTTGTTGGGACATGTATCAGCTGCAGAAAATTGTGTTTGCATATGCATGTGATAACTTCTTGCATCATTAGGTCATACGGTAGATACCACTTGGAATGGCTGCCTACTTACAACCAATACCACATTTCTAGACAGTGCCCTTCTTTTGGAGGGGTGACCATATCTGTGTCACATTCTTGTGTTCCCTGATCATATCTCATTAATTTGTAAGGGATAGACCAAAGCTGGACCTATCTGGTGCATTCTCTTGGGATTTGAGATTGGGAATGAAGAGACACAAAGACTGGCAACCTTGTGGCAGAATTAAATTAACTGCAGCACAGTACATGCTCCACAGGCTCCTGCTGCTGAGAGTCCCCCAGAGAAGCTCTAGTTTTTTCCTTGTCTTTTCCCCCCTTTCTGTGTCACTTTCTCTAACGCTAGTTGTGTGACCCTGAGAAAGTTATCTTAACACTCTGTGCCTCCGTTTCCTGATCTGTAAATGGGAAATAGAAACAGGAGCTAAACCAGGAGTGTTGGATAGAAAGGATATCATCTATGCAAAGCACTTTGACTAATGCCGGGTAAATGCTATGATTCTATAAATGTCAGCTGCTATTACCATCATTATTAAAACCATATGCCCCCTCCTAAGTTATCCATGTTGCAGATACTCCCTTTTGTTACTTGTAGTTCTGCATTGTGCCCCTACTTCTTTTGAGGCTGGACATCATCACCAGAACTATAGGACTATCTCACCTCCAGGATGGTACTGCCACTGTTGTACTAAATTCAAGGGAGAAATGATGCAGGGAAAGCTGTGTAAAAGCATTGAAGGAAAAGCTACTGGCTAAGTAGAAGGAATTAAAATTTAGGGAAAAGATTCAAAAGTGGGTACAAAATATGACTTTACCAGAGTCCAAGACAAATGGGAATTTAAATCCTGTATATAGCATGTGCTCACAGGAACCTTTGCTTGAAGTCTTAAGGTTCTGCCACTTCCTTATCTTTTAAAGAAAACTACCATCTTGAAACCTAGCAAAACTTTGAAATGAAATTTTTAAAAAAATTTTGCACCAGGCAATATATCCTCCCTGACAGACCTTTGTAATATGGAAAGAAAGCAGAATAAAATTCTGTCTTTACATGAAACTAATTTTACATCTTTAAAATCCATTGAGTCACTCACTGGATCAGTTATAAGCAGCACTGATAGGATGATAGTCTTTCCTTTACACATCTATGGATGTTTTCAGCCTTTCCCCGCCCAATACCCACTAAAGAGACTCTCTTAAGAAAGCCCTACTTTCCTGGTTCCTGGGTGTTGGTGATGGAGAATCTGGAGAAAAGGAGAAGAGGAAGAAAAGTGACTAATGGGAGGACAGTTAAGGAGATTTTGCAAAGGGGATTGCTCTGTGTGCATTCAGTGGATGGGAGACGGAACTTATTGAGATGGATGGTAGGTTACTGGATACAAAGCTGTCACAAAACCATTCCCTCAAAACAAATAGAAATTCTGTATAAAATATAAGAAAAACATTTGAAACTAAGAGAATGAAATCCCCAGGTGCTAGAAATAAAGAGTAAACTCAAAGTTGGTATAGTGAACAAGAGCTGAAGCTCAAAGAACTGGTTTCTTAAGTTTCTTAAGTTAAGGTTTATGGACCTTAACTATTGGGTCTTGGGTTCTGATGAGGTAGAGTGAAAATATTGCAAGCCTCAGACCCTGTGCTTGTAGGGAGCTAAAGCTAACCATCTTGCAATATGAGCCAATAATCACAAGGGGCTGCTCCTTCTATGAAACTACCTGGGGAAACAACAATGAAGCTTGTCATCCATCCCCCTGAGATCATGGGTGAAAAGGCAGCCTGGAGGAATTTAGATTCCATACCTGCACCATTCATGGTCATAGAGTCCAAATTCAGACTCCTCACAAGGTACAGAAACCCTTTAACAAGGTAGTAAAAACTGATCTGACCTGGTGAAACATGAGGGGGCCCACATAGAGGTAAATACAATAATACCCATTAGGGATGTTCCTCAGCCTAGTATACAAAGAGGAGCAACTTCTGTTGACAATGAGCTCACATTCAAACATTACAAATCACTGAAGGAAATGAAGACTATGAGAGATTGTTAGCAGATAGAATTTAAAAAAGGAAATCTAAAAATGTGAGTACTGGAAGTCATGTTTGATGAAATTAAACCAGAAAGTAGAACAAACAAGAAAAAGATAAAGAGAAAAGATGTAAAAATTGGAAAATCAATCTGGAAGTTCCAATACCTGATTAATAGATGTTCCAGAAGGAGAGAACAAAAAAATGGAGACACAAAAGCCTACATATTCTATGACAACATTTACATGAAGTTTCTGAGTAGGAAAAACTAATAATCTATGATAGAAATAGGAGAGTTGCTACCTACAGGGAAAGTGGAGTGAGTGATTGACTAATCTTGGAACCCTTTGCTGACAGGGATTGTTTCTTATGCACTACTCTATTACTAGCTCACAAAAGGCACCCAATTCATATTTGTTGCATGAACAAATGGAAGCAATATTGAGTGGTTATGGGCTTTTGAATTAGACGGAACTGAGTTTGAATCCTCTGTTATTTACTCATATGACCTGAGCCATTATCCAAGGTCCATAGGATTTTTTGTCATCTATGAAATTAGGGTAAGAAAGGATACTTGTATGGGAGGATTGTGGTGAGGCTCAAAGGAAATAATGTTTAAGAGTGCCTAGCACAGTGCCCAGGACATAAATGTAATCAGGAAAAAATATTATTTGTAGAATTGACAGTACAGAGGTAAATGATCTAGTTAAGTGCCATACCAAGGGCCTGCAGTGGAAGCAGTTGCCCCAGAGTAGGCAAATAAGGACTTGTGTTGTCTTTAGAGGATTTAAAAACGATAATAAAACTGACTTTTACAGTCTGTTTTTTATTACCACCATGTGCCAGCAATTCTAAACAATGTCAGTGATAAAATATTTCTCCAGGAAAAAAATATTTTGTTGGTCTAAGATCTAAACGATCACTTCAGTTTTGGCTGAACTTTAATAACTGTGGCACTACATATTCCTGTTAAATAGTGGATTGGAAATAAAATTGAAAGCATGGGAATTGTAAAGATAAAGACACAGAACTTGAGTTATTTCAATTATATCATTCTATATGATCACTTGGAGTTTTTAATTTGTACTTTAAATTTAATATAGTGAAACTGAACTACTAGGTGTAATATTTTTGTTTATTAAATGTAAATTTTAGTTTATATGTGAAACATATTACTGAATTTGAATAATATCTTGAAAATTGAAATGTATTCTTTTAAAAATATTCTTGTTTAATTGTTATTTAATTGCTGTAACATTTTAATGTAGTTATTCATTAGTGCAACAGACCAGTGTTTTCCCTTTTAAAAAAATGCTTAAGTTTAATTAAAAAGATTAATCCATTATTTTTTCTTCACTGTTAATTAATTATTCATTATAAGTATGATTATATCATAAAGTTTAAAAAAAGAAAATTTACCCTGTCTGAATTTCTTTTCTGCCATTATCATTATTCATTTAATTTCAAGATCATTTCTGAAAATAATTTTCTTGTATAGAGGAGAGGTATATTAAACTTAACTGCTCCAGGTGTCAGGTATTCTGGGTACATTTATTTAAATGCTTCTCACAGGAAGCAGGTGTAAATTTATTTATACACAATGACATAATTTTCTGTAACTATTTCTCTGGGTTTGATTTTGAAAGACCTAGGCTCTTTAACATTCATTTTCATGACACTGGTAATGTAAAGATAAATTATCAAGCATTTTCTCTTTGTGATACAATGTGAAAATATTTCAGTGACTGTGAGGATTTTTAACACTGCTGTAAACCCTCCAAAGATTTTACTTTTCTTTTCCATCTCTCCTTTATCACACAGGCACCCTATACTATTGACAAGAAGTGGTATTTGGCAAATTCAAGCTTTTTTTCTTATTTCTACTTTTACCTTGTTTTTAATGAATCCAAATCATTAGAGGTTTAGGAAGGCTTATTTTGTTAGTAGGAGCAAACGTATTTTTCTAAAGTTGGTTAGGGTATTCTTATCATTGAGGAAGTAGAGTGTGGAAGTATGACAATATAGTACTTTTTTACACTCTGTCCATAAATATCTTATGAGACTTACTACATTGTAGTATAGTGCCTGCCTCCCCCGTTAATTTGGAATTCCTCAAGGGCAGAGATCATGTTTTATTCATCTGTTGATCCACAGATCTGGCAGGTAATATGAGTTCAATAAAGATGTGATGAATTATTGAATGAATGAATGCATGAGCATTAAGCACAAGTTCATAAGATTCCAAGTTCAGAAAAGAGAGGGCAATATGAAGTTGTCATGATTGTGAACTTTTTAAGCTCTGTGAAGAAAATAGGATTCCAGTGGTCATCCGAGTAACTGGACTGGAATGCTGAGAAGAATTTTCTAAATAGAAGGCTTTGAAAAATTCTCAAATACAGGAGTAGGTCAACCTCCTTCATAGTGATTTTTAATTAGCCTTGCCTAAAAGGGTGAGCAGAGGGAAAATGAAAGTGATATGGCAAGTCATGATGCTCTATATTTTTAAAAAATCCTTTGACGTTTTAAATACTAATCTAGACTACTAAGTACGACTTCTAGGGAACACAAAGAATATTACTATAGTTTATTTCAGTAAATATTTATTGAACATCAAATACCACTAATACAAAAAATGACCAAGGCACAGTCTCTGTTCTTGCAGAATGTACAGCTTGTTAAGAGCAGCAGATGGTTCTGGAAATAATTTAAATGCAATGTGGTAAATGCTATAACGTGGTCAAATTTTAAGGAAGGGATTAGATGATTCATCAAGATAAATTTACATAAATTCTCTTGAGATATGATGGTTTCTTCAATGAATAATGAACATATTGGTTCAACAAAAGGATAAATTGATAGAGACTAATATAAAGATGCAAATACAAATACAAATACTTTGTAGTCATTAAATATCATGTTTTTGATTACTACCTAAGTATATACTAAAATACTTAGGTAGGTAGTAAAATAGGGCCTCTAATCAGACAATTTACACTAATACGACCCTAACCAGTTGTTAAAATTTTGAGATACTTCTACTGGTTGGTAAATAACAGCTACTCTGAGCCACCATAGATTCCCATCCTACCCTGGCCGCCCTGGCTTTTCCTATTAGACTCTCTAGGCCTCCTCATTATTTAACTACTATAGAGTTAACACATGGTACACCAGGACTTTGCTTCAGTGAGGCCAGCCGGTACTATATGGTTTGTTGATTACTTTGGATATCACTCCTGGATACATTATGAAGTAAAAAACACAGGGTGGAATATGATAGCACTTTTGAAAAAACTGTACGTGGATAGATATGTACAGATATATTTATATTTAGGCTTGAACTTACATTTAAAAAGCTAACAGTTATTTATGAATGATGGTGGAATTATAGGTGATTGTATTTTCTATACCTATTTCTATGTTCTTCAAACTTTAAAATGATTTCCTAATTGGAAATGTATTTTATACACACGCACAAAGTGAAAGCAAAAAGATTGGCAACTTAAGTGGTGTTTTAAGTCTATGTTCCCCAATTTTTCCAGCTTCTAAAGAACTGGGCAAATATCTCACAACTATTCTTACAGTAATCAGTTTTATTCTCAAAAGCCTTTCATGCTGGGTTGATATTGCTATGAGGGTCCAGATGGCATCCAAGTGTCAAAATACCAAGCCAGGTCATTAAGTAAATGAAGCATTCACTTACCGGCCTTGGGTCAAACACATAAAGGTCAGGATCTGGGGGAAGCAGATACACAAATAGGAAATAAGGTTAGAAAACATATGGAGGAAAGAATTACTTGCCAAGTCAAATCCTGGAACACAGGACAACATTCAAAACGCAAAGTTAAGGTCATCTGAGGTAGCAGAAACGGCAGAATTCAGGTTTTGGAAATAGTAGAGAGAGGAGTCTGTCCTGGAAGCCAGGTAAGTTCTCCTTCCTGCACATACTCACGCTGTGACAATTGTGCGATGATGGCAGGAGGGGATGCTACTAAGAGGAGTAGCGCTATCAGTGTCCTGATATCACTTGAGTTGTTTTGTCATTGTTTTGTTGTTTTGTCGCTCAACACCTGAGTGTGTTTTTAGGACTAAACTGATGGAATAAACAAGTACTTCCATATGTCATCCAGATACAGATTATAAGTGGACCCGTGGGAACAGATAACAGTGTTTAATGCGTCGGGCCTTGATTCACGAGACCACTTTACAGGTAGAATTGCTAACCTGTAGACCAGTGGTTCTCAACCAGGAGTGATTTTGCCCTCCAGTGGACATTTGGCAATGTCTGGAGACATTTTAGTTGTCACAACTTGGGGAAGTACTACTGGTATCTACTCAGTAGAGGCCAAGGATGCTGCTAAATGTCCTATAGTACAGCCACCTGCAACAAATAGTTATTGGGTCTAGAATGTCAAAAATGCTGAAATTAACTGTTCTGTGGACAGATGCTATAGTTGAAGAGTACCCAACATTCTTGGGTCAGCACTCCATGCCTATCAGTAACATCCCCATTTCCTTAACCAAAGAGTGTTGATTTGAGAAAATCGAACAGTAGAGGGCAGTGATAAACAAAACTTTGTGTTATGTTATCATTTGTCCTCCACAGCTTTTTTTCCTTTTTCTACCTCTCTAATTCCTAAGCCTGTTGTAGTATTTAACAATCCCTATTTTTGAACTGCTGAACCCAACACTCTTTCCTATATGCATGTGTTCTTTTGTAGTTGGTTTAATGAAATTCAGAGACATTTATTCTTCTTATATTAGTACTCTATATGCTCAAGGAACTTTTAAAATATAGCCTTAGTCTTTTTTCCAACTTAAATAGTCATCAAAAAAAAAAAAAAAAGCAAAAAGTCAAGGATAGTTTGAGATAGGCCATTTTTTAAATTCAGTATTATTATCCTTTTTCTTGGTTAAAAAAATATTATTGTTATATTTATAGTAACAAAAGTCATGGTAAAGTGAAAGACCAGGAGTCTAAAATAATTATTTTCTAAATAGTTATTTAATTGTACCCCAATAAATAGATGATAGATAGAGATAAATAGATATTTTTCAGAGTAATACATGCATGTGGTAACAAAGTAATAGCATAAAAGAACATACAATGAAATGCAAAGACTCCTGCCCTATTCATCTTCCCCTCCCTTCCATACTCTGGAAGTAATTGCTATTTCTGTTTTCAATTCTTCCAGCAGGTTGCCTTCAGAAGTCAAAATTGTATGTTTATAAAGTTCCTAAATTGTTAATTTTAGGTACGATGTATTGCCTCTTCAATACAAAAGATGAGAATATAGAACACTTACACTTCCTCCTTGCTTTCAGGGTTGTTTCACTGGTAAATTTTTAATGTTAATTATACACTTAAGTGTATAAAATAGTCCTAACTCTAACATTAACCCTAACTCCATCATTTGGAGACAACATCTCTCGACTCTTCCTTGAAGACAAAGTTTAAAATTAAAGTGCCTAGATTTTTTCCTATCTTACCTCCTCCCCTTCAAGTTCTCACCTTCTGTAGCTACACTTTTACACTGTCATATTTGTTAATATGTTCTGCTGTGCAACCACAGCTTAATCTTTCTTGCATTTTCTATAGGATAACTCTAGAAAGTTAAAAATAAGCAATATCTACATCATTCTGACTCTATAATTTTTTTAATACTTAGGCAAAGAACATCCTCTTCTTCTGGGGGTTTAACGTTACAACTGTGGGGGTAATTAAAATAAAATGTTTTCAACACCATTTTACACCATTTTACAAGATTCCTGTCAAGTGCTCAATTCCATCTCACTTCTCATTTTGTTTTATTTATATTTGGACCATTAATTATTATCCCTTTTCCCTCTCTTTTTGTAGTTTTAGTTTCTCTTCTATTTTTCTTATATTACATCCTCTCAGTCATGCCATCTACTCTATCAACTCCTCTTCTTTCCCCCATTTCCATAGCTCTTTATATTCTTCATATTCCATCTAGTCAGCACTCATTGCTGTCTAAGCTCGTTGCACACTTGTCATCCTGGAATATTCTTTTATTCTTGCAGGTATATGAAATATAATTCATTTTAAAATATTGACTTATGTTATCTTGCTAAATTCACTTACTTTTAGTAGGGTTGTTTGTGTTTGTTTGTTTTGTAAGTTCCTTAGGATTTCTACAAATATAATCATATCATCTGTGAATAAGACAATGTTACGTGCTGAATTGTGTCTCCACCAAAATTCATATGTTCAAGTCCTAATCCCCAGTACCTCAGAATGTGACTGTATATGGAGATAGGGTCTTCACAGTGATAATTAAGTTAAAATGAGGTCATTAGTGTGGACCCTAATCCAATATGACCGGTGTCCTTATAAGAACAAGAAATTTGGACACAGACATGGACAGAGGGTAAGTAATGTAAAGACACAGAAAGAAGATGGCCTTTGGAAGGAAGCAATCCTGTCATACCTTGATCTCAGACTTCTAGTCTCCAGAACTGTGAAAAAATAAATCTATTGAGTAAGCCACCCAGTCTATGGTGCTTTGTTATAGAAATCCTAGCAAACTAATACAGACAGTATTACTTATTCTTTTCTATTTTGTGCCCAATTATACTGGGTAGAACCTTTAGAATAAAGTTACAAAATGGTAGTAAACAAAATGCTCCTGCTTTATCCCTTGTCTTAGGGGGAAAGTGTTCAATATTTCATCATTAATATGATGTTAGCTGTAGGTTTTTTGAAGATGCCATTTATCCATTTGAGGAAGTTCCTTTCTAGCCCTAGTTTGTTGAAAGTTGTTTTTTAAAATCACGACTTGGTGTTGAATTTTGTCAAATGCTTTGTCTAAATCTTGTGATATTGTAAATGATTTTTGTACTTTATTCTAGTAAGGTGGTAAATTTTATTATTCATTTTTGATGATTAAACCAACTTTGCATTCCTAAGATAAACCCCACATGATTATGCTGTAGTAAAACTTTTAATATACTGATGGATTTGAGTTGCTTATATTTTGGAGACTTTTTGTGTCTATGTTCATGAGGTTTATTGGCGTCTGTGGTTTTCTTTTCTAGTCTTTTCCATGTCAGATTTTAGTATCAGGGTTATGTTGGCCTCAGTGTAAAGGCCATGAGGATTTCGAGATCAGGTGTTTGCTTTTAACATTTTGATGAAGAAGTTAAAAAAATAACAATAGAAAACTCCTAAATTATTTGCTCAAGGCATTCCCAAAAATTTATATGACTGTTACAAAAGAATATTGTGTTGCAACCAGTAAACTCCAAATTAGATTCTATAAGTTGTAGGATTGAAGCATCAGAAAAATTCATAGCCCTACCATATCTCTTGTGTGAGCATAATGCTTTATTTTTTTCCAAGAAAGATCAGGATGTGAAGAACAGGAATGGGGTCCTATGGGAGGTTTCAGATGACTCAGAGACCCCAAGTCCCCAAATATTTCTGAGCTTACACTGCATTAAAAACAACTTTTTTTGTTGTTAAGTGAGACTGTTCATACCTTACTTGAAAATCCTTTAATGACCTTACCTGAGACAGTGACCTCTCACGAGAAACCAGTTCTGCTTGTCTCTCACTGGCACCTCCTCTGATTGCCTCCAATCCTACAACTAGAGTCAGATCCCAGCATGACTCAGAGAAGGCCAAATGCAAAGTTCAACTCAAGACAGGAAGGTTAATGCACCCACATTTGCAAGATTTTGCTAACTTATATCAGCAAAAGTGAGGAGAATTGACTTGTAATGGATTATGAAGATGCTAAACTAAGAAAAGAGAAACAATTTTAGGTCAGGCTGAATTTATCTATGTGGGGGCATATACCAGTGAATCTGGTTCATGTAGGCTCAAGCAGTTGGCAGTAGCTCAGTTTGACTGGTTGACTAAATAAGTACTTAACAGTGGCCTACATTGAATGAATTGAGGTGCCAGAAATACCTTGGTGGAAAAATCTGAGACTTAAGGAGATAGGAAAGTTGGAATGGACTCATCAAATGTAATTCTTTCACCTCCTCCTAGTCGTGTCTGCTGAGTGTTTCTGAAGACTTTGCCTTTACCAAGACATTGGGAAACATATTTTGAAGACAGCACCAGTAGCTTTGAAAAATGCTCTAGGGAGATATTCTCTGTAGGCTAGGAATGGTGGTGGAAGATGCTGTAGTTGATATGAGCTCTTTGATTGTAGTGGAGATGCTAGGATCCAAGGTAGCATGGGCCAAATAGCAACATTTAACTACCGGGGGCACAATGGGCTTGGCCTCTTAATCATCACCAGGGCCTGAGTAGTAATCTGAATGATATAACCTGCAATGATGTTCAGTGATGGCTAATTGTTAATCAAGTCCCTATAAGTTAATAAATGGACAACACACTAAGCTTCTATTTATTCTCTATAAGCAAGACTCAAGATCTAGAGAACAGGAGCTTGATTTGAACCACCATATTAGATGTTAAGACCTGAGTTAGTTTACATATCCAGCTCCCATTTAGTGAAGGGGAGATTGGTACACTTGAGAATGTCCTTGCATCATTGTAAAGCCCGGCCATCAATTTTCTTTCTAGTCTCTGCCAAAGAGACAATTTGCACTTAAGTGAAATACTTCTATCTTTTCTAAGACCATTGGATACTGCTCTCAACTAATTGCCAAGTCCTGGGTACAGAGCATTCTATGGTCCACAAATTAAAGTAGGTGCTTATAGGATTCATGTGATTAATATAGCTTTCAACAGACTCTGCCTCATAGTGTATGCACTGCTATTTGGTGAACTCAGTCTACAATAATTTATCCAGTTCTTTAATATAATGTTGAAGTAGATATATTGAACAACTAGGAGAAACTACACTTTAGAACAATGGTAGGAAAGGTCAAGTGGAAAGTACTTTATCCACCCCAAACTATCCAATTCTCCAAAGTGATAACACATTTCAGGAATACAAGAGAGATTAATGCTACCATTAAATATTGAATGATGTCTGCCTGGTCCACTCTGGACAATCTACAATCATCTCCTCTTATCAGCTCTTCCTTCTTCCCTCACATCTTTTTTTCCTCTTACCTCTGCTCCCTTGTATTTTATTTCCTAATAGTATAATTTCACATAAGTCATAAGGTCTGTTTTCTGGGGAACCCAGGCTAAGACAGTTGGTTCCAGAAGTAATCCTAAAGAGAATTTCTTTGAGATAGAAATTTGGAGCTGATTATTAACTGATCAGAGGGCATTAAGTGGGGTGGTAGTGATACGTGTCATAGAGTGCCATCATGATTACTGAGACTTTCTCCTGTGATAAAGTCAGGTGGAAGGTGAAACATTAGGATGGGCTGTGGCTATGGAGACTGAAGAGAATGGAAACAATGCTAATTATAAGACTTGTGGAATGGGATGATTTGAGATAAGGAACTAGATATATCAATTCATGGATGTGGTTAATGATTTGACCAAATGATCTGGGACGTGAGAAAAGCAACATTGGAAGATTAATAACACAGGCTTTGGGAGAAATGATATGTAATAGACTCACATTCTTGTGAGAATATTTGTGTCTCAGATGAATGTTCGCAAAAAGACTCCACGGCGAAATAGGTTTTGCATAACCAAGTGAGCAAGATACCCAAGTCTGTGGATGTCCGTCACTTTTCCTATTCAACCCTGAGTCTTGCTCAGTGAGCATGTGGCAAGGGCAGAGATTTTGCTTGGGCTCAACAAGAACTTTTCCTCTTCCAGATTGACTTGGTAGTGCCACTACTATGTGCCAAATTTGATAGTGGCAGCAACCAGTTATGCCCAGTCAGCTTGTGAATATGTGGAAGACCTTCCAAATTAGAAGGAGTAATTATATTTTCCTTAGTGGAATAAAGTCAGTTTTGATTCACTTTCCCTGCCACCATCTATGGATTGAGTAAATATCTAATTATAGTTATTGTATCTGATTCAATAATTCATTTTACAGTGAAATAAGTCAAGTAATGAAGTAATGTTTATAAGATTCACAAGTCTTACCATATAATAATCCCAAAATAATCTGCTCTATGATTTGGTAGAATGGTCAATTGAAGACTTAGATTTGGTGCTACTTGGGAGACACCTTGTAAGGTTGGTATATTGTCTCATAGAATGCACTGTATGTTTTAAACCAGGGGCCAATATATAGTACTGCTTCTCCAGTACCTAGAATTTATGAGGTCTAGAATATAAGAATTCAAATGGTAGTGATCCACTTCCCAAATATTTTATTTCCAACTCTGTGACTCTGCTGGTTTAGATGTGGTAATCTGTGAGATCTTGAATTGTCTCTCTTTTAGTTAGAGAGCAAACTTGCTTTTATCATATGAAGAATAGTGACATTATGTTGCATTATGTTGCATTATTTTAAGTTGTTTTTATTGATGTAGTTTTTAGAAGTTTCGTTTTGGAAAAAGTGGATGTTAATGCTGGGCATCTAATACAGTGGGCTATGGTGAATATTTGTCATATTTTTGAACTGTCATTCAATGCACTATGTTTGGAGAATTCTTAATCTTATGGGAATAAAATTCAGATAGAAGGTTGCTTTCCCAGATTTCCTTACAGCATGTCTTAGCCCATTCAGGCTGCCATAACAAAATATCTTAGAATGAGTAATTTATAAACCACAGTAATATATTTTTTACAGTTCTGGAGGCTTGAAAGTTCAAGATCAAGATGCCAGCAGATCCTCACATAGTGGAAGGGGCAAATAAGCTCTTTTGGTCCTTTTTATAAAGGCATTAATCTCATTCATGAGGGTCCCACGCCCATGACCTAATCAATCACCTCTTGAAGACACCACCCTTAATGTTATAGCATTGGGGATTAGATTTTGATATATGAATTTGAGAGGGACACAAACATTCAGACCATAGCACAGCATGTGACCTCAGCTCTGCCAATCAGATGGACCCACAGCAGACCAAATCAGAAACTAATGATGAAGCTGGCACCATGAGAAATTCGTTCTAAGAGTGGCGGTGTCCATATCCACTGCAGAGCTGATGGTACAAGCTGCAGTTCCCATACTTAGCATAAGTTTTCATACTTAGTTCAATTCAATGCTGTGATTTTTTAAATGTTGTTCTTGATGTGGAGTTTCTAAGCCTGGTTTGTGGGTCCTGCTGGAGGGTTGATGAGCTTCCTAACTGCCTGAATTTATCAGATTTGGAATCTATTGGTTTCAACCAAAAAACATTATTGAAACAATTCTTTTTCATGTTATTTGATTGTTCTTTTTAAAATTAAGTTCAATGTACATTTCATTTATTTTCATTCATTCTTATGTAATTATGTTTGTGTACAAGGCTAAAAACTTTCTTTAAGCATTGTTGGATTTTTTCATTACTATATGTTCCAAATATTCTAAAATTTTGGTTTTGACATTCTTTCACCCAAAAATTGCTTAACTAGAGTTTTGAATTTCTAGGTGATTGTGAGGATTTTTCCTATACTTATTGATTTCTAATTTTATTGCCTTGTGATCAGATAATATGTTCTGTGTCATTTATATGTTTTAGAGTTTATTGAATTTTTGTGGCTTAACATATGGTATATTTTTATAAATGGTTAGAGGAATTTTTGAAAAGTTGTTTTGTTTGAGGATATTGAATTTAATATCTACCTATAAGTTCTATAGTATTGATACTTGGGGTCTTTGTATCTTTACTTATTTTTCTATTTATTTAATCTATCATGTGCTGAGCTAGGTATCATTGATATTGTTCTGTGTTTACTTGTACATTCTGCAGCTTTGGCTTTCTTAATTTTGAAGCTGTTATTTGATGCATAAACATCCTTGAAAGATATTTATTGTGGATTACGTTCTTTGTCATTTTAAAGTATCCATTTTTTCTTTAATTCCTTTTGCTTTGATTTTATAATTGCCTGATACTAATATTACAAACACAAGTTTGTTCACATGATTAGTATTTCGTTGCCCTTTTACTTTCAAGCTTCCTTGATTCATTTTATTTTATATATGTCTCTTGTATCTGACTGGTTATTATTTTACAGCCAATCTAACAGATTAATGTATTGCATTTCACTTACGATATGACAATTATGTTGATTTAGTTCTCAGCTCATATTGTTTTCTGTCTTTTGTGTTAAATTTGTTTTCTATGACTTGCCAAAAAAGAGTATTTAGAGCACAATTTAAAGAAGCATAAAATATTTAAAAATTTGTTTTCTCCCTGGTCATCAGTTGCAACAATTATTTTTTTAACCTAACTCTTTCTTTTATAAGTTAAGGAGAATACTCACCCTGAGACTTTATTAGTGTCAAATCCCCACAATCACATATACTGTCCCGGGATTCTGAGCTCCAGCTTTTGACTTAGCCTTTTGGATAAATTTCTGTTAATTATTATGTGTCAAATATAATACATTATTTTCTCTTACGAGGCCTCCCAACTAACTTCTCTGCATGGGAGGAACTGCTTGCCTTCTCGCTCCCATTTACAAGGCTTTCTGTAATACTTTAAAGCCACGGAGTATAATCTGGTAGAAAAAGAGTTCATGGTACCTATGTGTGTCCACAACTTTTAGAGCTGTCTTTTCCCAGTTTTTAAAAGAGTTCTTTGTTCAAATAGATCCTCCCTCTCATTCTTTTAAAACTCAGAGCTTTAAAGTCAAAGCTCATTAAGTTATTTAAGAAAATCTTTCAACTCCTGTTAAAAACTTACCACTCACATAGACTTACCTCTGATAGGAACTATGCTTCTCTTTTGTCCTGTCTTCTCTTCCCAGTCTACGTTATAAATACACACTTACATACAACTTGGCTTTTAGGATGACGCTCTCACACATTCCTTTCTCAAAAGTAAGCATCAATGTTATTCATCTTCATTGTAAGCTCTTAGAGGAAGCTACGTTAATAAATGAAATTTGGTGATAAATACTGAATAAACGGTACTTTACCATGAGCATGTCATTTTTATGGAAAATTTTACTTTAAACTATGTGCATATTTTCAACTGAAGAAGCAAATTATGATTGGTAACATATATTTCAAGATCAGGATCATTAATTTACTTGATTCATCAACAGGAAAATAGAATTTCCGTGTATCTTCAAACTTGACTTTTAGCCCAGATTTAGACAAATACACACCTTCTCTTTTGGTTAATTTCACATGAAGCTGAATTAGTCATAATTGCCTTTTTGTTTTTTCTCAGTCTGCAAACACTTCATCAGCTATTAACCATTTGTTTTCTGTTTTCTCGAAATTCTTTTGAATTAATTTATATTGTCATTATCTACTGTTAGCACAAAAAATCTTTAAAATTCATTAACCTTTAGACAAGCAAAAGTTATAAAGACCAGTTTTAACTTAACATTTTTTAGTGTGTGCAGTCAAAAAGTGCAAGTTTTAAAGGCCCATCTTTGCAATTTTTTATATGAATTAAAATATAATGTAATTTTCAAAGGTTGTTTGAGGGTCATTAAAATATTGAAATGCCACCAAAGACTGATGCCTGTAGAATTTTTTATTAAATTTGGTTTATTGCTTTCAATGCTATAGCAATATTACAGACAAATTTTGGCTTTATCTTAAAACTTTTTCTATTGCTGTGTCTTCAAAATACACTGTGTTTTACCATTCTTGTTGCTATAGTGGTTAGTATCATGTGCTTAGGAGTTGGACAACAAGGGATCAAATCCCTTCTCCATAACTCACTGGCTTTACTTAACCTCTCCTGCCTCATTTCCTGATTTGTAAGTAGGGAATAATAATAGTTCCTACTTCATAGGATTGTTGTAAAGATTAAAAGAGTAGATATATGTAAAATTCTTAGAAGAGAGCCTGAATTTGGAAGAATTATAATAATGGAGAGTGGTTAAAATCACAGGCACTGGGGCTGGCCAGACCTGGGTACCAATCCCAGTTGTACTGCACACTGTCATTTTGGCACGGGCAAGTAATTTATTCACTCTCTCCTCCAAGCTCCTATCTTCTCCATCTGGTAAATGAGGGTAATCATACATACTCATTTCATTGTGTATGGTAGAGCCCATAAGTTAAAAAACACTCAGCATAATATCCACCATGTGGTAAGCACTCAATTAATGGTACCCAGAAATTCCAAATGTATTTTAGAAAGCCTTTTAAATATTTTTGACCAAAACCAAAGAATAAGGTTTAATGTTAAGATGAGGAGAGGCACATAATAATAATAATAATAACAAAAAGCAAAGTAATTTATAGTCAATAGCACTTTTTTTTTTTTTTTGAGACAGAATCTCACTCTGTTGCCCTGGGTAGAGTGCAGTGGCTTCGTCATAACTCACTGCAACTTTCAACTCCTGGGCTCAAGTGATCCCCCTGCCTCAGCTTCCCAAGTAGCTAGGACTACAGGCACCTGCCAGCCCGCCAGGCTAATTTTTTCTACTTTTGGTAGAGATGGGGTCTCATTCTTGCTCAGCTCCTGACCTCAAGTGATCCTCCCACCTCAGCCTCCCAGAGTGCTAGGATTACAGGCAGAGCCACCGCGCCTGGCTGGCACTTTTAGGTATATAAAGGAATGTCACCTACTTCGGTGCCAGTCTGTGGGATAGACAGGAATAAAAATCACTTTAACTTGAATTAACACAGCTCCGTTCACTCTTTGCTTACTCCAAAGCCCCTTTGGTTCTAAATGTCCTCGTTTAGCCACAAAATAATTCCATGCTGATCTGGATACCCAGGGCTGGGTTCTTGCTGGGTTGGCAAATGTCTGTGTGGGAAGGCCCTACTTCTAAAAGTAGTTTCTCCACCAACAAGCCACCATTAAAAGTATTATTCTTGATTTAAAAAATGCCTATTCCTTGGGAGTTGTCACAAACCAGTGTATTTTGTGAATTGGCTTATTCATTATCTTTTAACAGCTAACTGAGGAATAGGACATTATAAGGTTTAATGAGGAACAGAATGAAGATTATTTCAAAATTCCAGTTGATTTTTTGGGCCCCAGAAAGCTCAGAAAGTAAAAATCTTTGAAGGGTTGTTAGAGTAATTTTCATTAAATTTAAAACACAAAAATTACTATTTTTGTAAATACTTATATTTTGAAAGCATAGTAGGAATAAAAATCATCGTACTTTAAGAAATATTGTAAAATTTTGCTAATAATTTATAGATCAAGAAATAATAACTTTAAAACAGTCCCTATTTCACAATGGCTAAAAATAAACTCTTGGGAAAAAAAGCTCAAATTCAGGACTAGAGGTCAGCACAAATAGGAACATGACTCACAGAAATCACATTAAATTAAAGTTCTATCCAAAAAAGCAAGAGGAATGATTTGTGTTCAAATTTATACTGTACACATATCAGGAAGGTTCTTATGGTTATGACTAATTTACAGCCTTAAATTTCATCTCTCGCCATAAATTGGGCCTCTAGTCTCTCAAGTGCATTTTCACTACCCCCTATAGTACCTTGGTCAAAGCACGACTGTCTCCATAGCATGTATTTAGGCACTTCTTTCTCAAAGTTCTTGTTGCTAATGTAACTCTGAACCTGTGCCACAAATCTGAATCAACATCATAGTAACCTATGCTTTGAACATTGAATTTCCTGATTTACTGTTATTCTTCTGCTTACCTCTTTACTATTTTAATGATTGCAATATGCATTATTTATCTATCATTTCTCAATAAATTAAACCTCAGCAATCAATTGTGAGCTTAATAGCATTGCACTGGTCAATGTAAGCCTTTCATAGTAGTTGGAGTTTTATATAATTCCCTTCTCTTAGATAAAATATATATGGAAATAGGAAAGAATACTAACTTCATTGAAATGTGTATTGTTTGGTTAACCATAATAATGGGACTTTTCATTTTTCCATGCTGCACTTTTGTACTGGTTTTCTTCAAAAGTATCATTTATTGGGGTGATAGCTTGTGATTCTCCTACCGAGGCTTACTCTAGAGAGCAAGTCTAACGTGGAGGAGATTATTGTTTGCTTTGGTTAAACGTTAGTTTTTTGGTGCTTTTATTGATTCCAGTATGAGTTTTCCTTGATGAGGAGCGATTTTACCTAACAGTGTAATGATTAATGGCCTATAGCCCTATTAAGCCAAGGTACTTATAGAAGAATGTGGTAAAATGGTTGTATAACTGATTTGACCAAAGAGTGTCATGATGAACGATATAGAATTCTCTAAGCAGAGGTATTTATACAAAGAATGTGGTAATACACACACTACCTTTAGAACAAAACATATTTTTTATAATTCCCTAAAACAAAAACAATAATGAAAGTCAGGTTATGTAAATGAACTATGTTGGTTTTTGGATTTGTGATATCATTGAGTAGATATTAAATTTTAAAACCTGACTAAACAGTAATTAATAATCTAAAATTGTTCTAAATGTGTATTTTAATATAAATGTAAAATAGCTAGCATAAATTAATTGATTCTTATAATTAATTTTATTTGCTAAAATTTCAGTTAAAATCTTTGAATACATAATAAAGTACAGGAAAAAACTCTTTAAGAAATAGCTTCCTGCTTTAAAGTTGGAATACTTAGAAGATATTATTTAACTATATATCAATGACTCAGTTAAATTCACAGGAGACAAGATTTCCTATTAAAAATTCCTGAAACAGCTCATTGGGCAAGCTATATAAGTTTACTTCTGGCAATTTCTAGTAAAGTACTCTGGAAGTTCATAGAATTAAAAATTGAAAATGCAATCTCTGACTCTATTTTAGTTATAAACTGCACATCTACCAAGTCCAACTAAGAAACTAAGGTGTGTCCAGGAGTCCCACTGAGGTTGTGTACATCTCTCTGGTTCTTGCATCCTTGTAACTGACAAAGTCCATCTGTAAAATGTGAGTCTATCATTCTGTTTTCCATGGCAATTTGGTGAAGGCTTGGGAGGATCATCAGATCCTGTGAACAGCAGAGAGGACATTAGGACTGGGTGTGAAAGGTAACCCCACTATCCTAGTTTCATTTCTTCCTCCTAAGTTCCTCTGTACTGTCCAGGGTTGTTGGAGCTATTTGCATCCTGGATCTGTTTTTTCTTCAAAGACTTTGTTGTTTTACGAAAGGATTATAAACATATTCTCTGTGTCTAGCCTCTGGGAGACTGGGTTATTCCAACTCTGAAGTCTTTCTGACACAATGATGGACACCAGCTGGGTGTCTTACAATTCAGTCCTACTCTGACACTACCCAGAGTTAGCATCAGACTCCACAGATCTAAGGGCTCAGTCCCACCTGACTGCCCTTAACTTCAGATCCCAGTTGCAAGTCCTGGGTCCCCAAGCTACCTGTATTTCTGTGGAACTTGGTGACAAATTGAGGGATTCCCACACCCCTCCCCAGGTTTGATAATTCACTAGAACTCCTCAGAGAACTCAGGAAAAGACTTTACTTATATTTACCAGTTTATCACAATAGATACAACTCAGATGCGTAGGGTGAGGTGTGAGGGTTAAGAGAGACATGGAGCTTGCATCACACCTTGATGTGTTCACTAACTTGGAAGTCCTCCATACCCCATTGTTTAGTTTTTTTTTTTAATTGAGGTTTCATTTCATAGGCATTATTGATTAAAGCATTGGCCACTGATGATTGAACTCAATCTCTAGCTCCTCTCCCCTCCCAGCGGGTTGGAGGGAAGGTTAGAAAGTTCTAACCCTTTAACCACTTTGTTGGTTTTTCTGGTGATCAGCCCCCATCATGAAGCTATCTAGGGGCTTCCAAGTCACCTCATTAACATAAACTCAGGTGTGGTTGAGAGGGGCTCAGTATGAGTAACAAAAAACCACTCCTACCACTCAGGAAATTCCAAGGGTTTTAGGAGCTCTGTGCCAGCAACCAGGGACACAGATTAAATACTTTATTTATTATACCATACCTACCCACTCGGGTCCTTCTTATTAGACTCCATAAAATGTTTATGGTGTCCTTAGAAATCAGTTTAAAGGAGTTCTTACTGGAAAAATCTGGGGCAGATATATGACAGAGAAGGAAAATCTCTTTCTTAAGTAGAATGTCAACCATTAAATGTTGAAAGAATGATAGAGTATTTAGTAATAATCATAGTAATAATCAGTTCAGACAAGAATCATTAACAAATGCTAGAATAAGTGGGTAAAAATGTGATAAGAAATAGGATATTTACATAGTATCAAAGTAGCTCTTCAAAAATGTTTATTAATTAAAAGGGATATGTAGCAATTTTCCAATGGAGAAATCTGGCAGACACCTAAACACAAGTGATTAATGTTTAACATCAACAAAAATTGGGCAAACCAATATCATGTGCCTCATAATATTATGCTCTGGAAGAACCCAACATTACTACTGTAGTATTCCATAGAAATGTAGTATTCTGTAGTATTTTATACAAAAATGGCCAGGCGCAGTGGCTCACACCTGTAATCCCCGTACTTTGGGAGGCTGAGGTGGGAGGATCACTTGAGGTCAACAGTTTGAGACCAGAGAGAGCGGCAAGATGGCAGACCAGAGACACCAACTTCCAGAGCATCTCAGTAAGAAGGAGAAGTTTTAGATGAAAGAGAAAAAACGATCAAACAGACAAACAGATCAGATGTGGGTCTGAAGAAGGGATGCCAGAACCTTCAGGAGACTCCACAGGAAGCAGTTGCAGAGCAGAATAAGAAGGAGCAAGGTATCGGCAAAGATCAACCCCTGAGAGGCTTGGACCCCAGCGAGGAGGGTAGATGGAGTGGTTTGTTTTTCTCTCCCTCGCATCTCTGATAGTCGGTGAGTTTCCAAGCTGCTGGAGAGACTTTCTGCCCACACGATCCCAGAGGCTGCTGCTGCCAGTGAGCTGGGAGCTTCTTGTGGCCAGGGCACCAGACTCCTGCCCCCTCTGGGGTGCTTCCCACCCCGCAGACCTGAGCCAAGACGGCAGGTGCCATATTGCTTCTCTACCCACTGTGCTCCTTTGTCCTGCCCAGGGGGCTTCAACTCCTCAGGTTCCATCTTGCTCATTCCCACACAGACATTTACCAACTCTGGCCCAGACTGCAGGAGCCACAGGGGTCCAGTGGGTCCCAGGTGATCTGTGTGACTCCAGAGCCTGGACATTCTGGGCAGACAGCCTCCCAGAGAGAGGGTCAGAGACAACCAGAGTGCTAGCATTCTTCCATTCAGACTCTTATCCTCCCCATCCCCTCTCCCCCCACACTGCCTAGAGAGACAATTGAGCCACCACACCAAGGCTTCCATAGAGAGTGGGGCTCAGGCCTTCCCTCTGGGGGTCCTGCAGTGGACTCAGGGGTGCTTGGTCTGTGAGCTCACTGCTCACTGTCCCTCCCTGGTGCTGCTTGCGTGGTGGCTCCATCAGAGTGGGGCATGCCCCGAGGTGGAGGGACATCGATCCTGCTCAGGCACCCCATGGGTGACTTGGGACCAGCATGCTTCTCCCTGGCATGGTCAGGGATTGATCTTCTTGGCCTTGGGAGGTGAGGGAGCCCACATGGGCAGATCTGGGGGGAGAGTACAGTGTGGGTCCTAGCTGGAGTGTGCTCACAGGGAACCCCTTCCCCTAAGGGAGGGCTGCACTCTTAGCTAAGGCCAGGATCCTGGGTGTGGAACCTCCCAGCCCACAGCACAGTCAAGGGGGAGCTTGGCTGACTGGAGCTTCTGCCTGCCAGCAGATGCCAGGAGGCGACCACAGAGCAGAGGAGCGGGGAGAATTTGGCTCACTCCAGACTGCCAGATTGTGAATCCCTGATGGGCCTGCCTCCACAATTAGACTTTCTGGTTGGGTGGGACCAATTCAGCCCTTTCCTGACAGCTTTACCCAGAAGCTGGAGCAGGCCTTTGACCCCTGCTGAAACAGCTACCTTGCCAGCTTTTGTGGAACCTGAGGGCAGGCTCACCCAACCCAGCCCTGTCCAGCCACACTCCCCCACCTGCCTCTGTGTGGCAGAGAATAAGGACTCACCTGAA
This sequence comes from Daubentonia madagascariensis, assembly GCA_023783475.1. Lineage (NCBI taxonomy): Eukaryota > Metazoa > Chordata > Mammalia > Primates > Daubentoniidae > Daubentonia > Daubentonia madagascariensis. The sequence goes on from JAKFHU010001569.1 coordinate 31,639,143, forward strand.
GTTCCAGGGCCCCACCCACCACCTGGGGCATTCGAATGCTTCTCCTGAGGGACTAGAGCCAGTCACAGGACCCCAAAACAACATTGCAACTTGTTCCTTCTGGCAAGCACCACCTACTGTTAGGGAGGTTAATTTGCATGCACCCTTATAGCATTTACTGACTCAATTTTACAAGGTGTGTGGGGGTTCAAGGAGTGGCCACTTGAGGGAGCACCTACCCCTCCCCACAGAAAAACTGCATTACTGGATAAGGGTGGAAAGATCCCAGCCTGTGGCCTTAGCATATAAGTTTTTAGGCCCTTCCCCCCATGAACAGCCCTCACTATTTGGAGAACTTGTCCTGAGACTCCTACCAGTGGCTCCTGCTAGTGGCTGGAAAAGCAACTTCTGAGCCCTGCTGAGGCTTTGCAAAGCCTTTCAGGCTCGTACAACCTAGCCACAAACTGCCTTGCTCCCCCTCCACCTCAGTGGTATGGGGATCAAGAAACCTCCCGGGAGCTACAGTGTTCCTTCTAAGCTTGAGGCACTCAACTACTCCACCTGGGGGACCAAAGCCTACCACAGGAACCAAAGAGTATCTCGGCAGCTGGCTCTTTCACACAAACATCAACCAATGACAGGGAGAACAACGATATAGCCCATCATAGCATCTTCCAACTCAGGCAAACAGGGTGTGGCTGATTCATACTCACAAGTTCCACCCACCATATTGAAGATTAAGCTGGGGGGGCCTAACTAACTACGCACTGCTGGGAAAAGGGGAAGACACCAGGACAGAGGCAAATCGAGAGGATCATCAAACCTGCTTGAATACCCTATTGGCAACTCAGGACCGGCACTCCTTTCCCTGGCACGGCCAGGGATTGATCTTTGGGGACCTGGAGACAGGCCCATAAGCCAGACCTAGCACCCCCAACTCTCGATCGAGAGAACAGATGAGAAAGAGTCAGCAAAAGTCCTCTGGAAACACGAAAAATCAGAGTGAAATGACACCCCCAAAAGAAAACAATAACTCCTTACCAATGGGTACCAACAAAAACAAAAAGATTCAAATGACAGATGAAGAATTTTGAATATGGATTGTAAGGAAGCTCCATGAAATACAAGAGAAAATAGAAACCCAACACAAAGAAACCACAAAAACAATGCAGGAAATGAATGAAAAATTAACTAAAGAAATAGAATTATTAAAGAAAAATCAAACAATTTCTGGAAATGAAAAATTCGTTCAAGGAAATACAAAAAACAAAGCCTTAAGAATAGTCTAGATCAGGCAGAAGAAAGAATCTCAGAGCTTGAAAACAACGCTTTGAGTTAAACAAGTCAGTCAAAGAGAAAGAACAGAGAAATAAGAGGGAAAAACAAAGCCTACAAGAAATATGGGATTATGTAAAGAGGCCTAATGTAAGAATCATAGGTATCCCTGAGGGCAAAGAAGAAAATAGACAAAGGTTGGAAAACCTATTTGAGCAAATAAATGAAAATTTCCCTGGCCTTGCTAGAAATCTAGATATCCAGGTACAAGAAGTTCAAAGGACTCCTGGGAGATTCATCATAAAGAGGCAATCACCTTTGACACACAGTCATCAGACTAGCCAAAGTAAACAGGAAAGAGGCACTCCTATGAGCCATAAAGCAAAAGCATCAGGTAACTTACATAGGAGAACCCATCAGACTAACTGCAGACTTCTCAACTGAGACCTTACAAGCCAGAAGGGACTGGGGCCCCATTCTCAGTCTTCTCAAACAGAATGATGGCCAGACTAGAATTTTGTATCTTGCAAAACTAATTTTCTTATATGAGGGAGAAATAAAGATTTTCTTGACAAGCAAGCACTGAGAGAATTTGTCAAGACCTGCCCTGCCCTGCAGGAAGTACTCAGAACTGCATTATACATGAATCAACAAAATAGATACCCACCAATATAAAATCACCCAAAAGATAAAGGTCAAGGCCCAGATACCACAATGGCTCAAGAGATAAAACAAAGCAATAAAGTTTCACTCAACAGGATGAACAGAAATCTACTCCACTTATCCATTCTTTCAATAAATGTGAATGGCTTGAACTCCCCACTGAAGAGACATAGGCTGGCTGAATGGGTAAAAAAATACAAGCCAAGTATCTGCTGTCTCCAGGAAACACATCTAATCCACAAGGATTCATTCAGACTCAAGGTGAAGGGATGGAAAACAATGTTCCATGAAAATGGAAACCAAAAGAAAGCTGGTGTAGCCACTCTCATATCAGATAACATAGGCTTTAAATCAACAAAAGAAAAAAAAGACAAAGATGGTCATTATATAATGGTGAAGGGAACAATTCAACAAGAAGACATGACAATCCTAAATATTTGTGCAGGGATGGGATGAAGCCCACCTGGTCATGGTGGATTATTTTTTGACGTGCAGCTGAATTCGGGTTGCTAGGATTTTATTGAGAATTTTTGCATCTATATTCATAAGGGATACTGGTCTGTAGTTTTCTTTTTTTGTTGTGTCCTTTCCTGGCTTTGATATCAAAGTGATATTTTTTTCTTAGGAATTACATGCATAAGTATTTGGAGGAGAGGGAATCATGTCTGTAACTATTCTACACATACATACTTTTTTGAAAGATTAGAGAAATTATTTTTCTGAACAATTTTTTTTTTCTGAATCATTGATTATATATATATATACACATATCAAAATGTCATCAAATATTAACAATTGGGGAGTCTGGGTAAAGATTAAATTTGAAATTATTTCAAAATATAACATTATACAAGAAAAGCTTGGCTATCCTGCTTTTATTCAAGGCAGAGGAAATCTACTGGAGAGCTAAGGAAGCTTCAACCTCAGAACCCCCACTGACCTGGACCTCTTACAAGGCCCCATGAAGGACTCTAGTGATGCTATGGTTTATTAGTTTCCTAGGGCTGCCATAACAAACTACCAAAAACTTGGTGACTTAAAACAACAGAAATTTCTTCACAGTTCTGGAGGCCAGAGATCCAAAATCAAAGAGTTACAGGGCTACACTCCCTCTGGAGGCTCTAAGGGAGAAACCTTCCTTGCCTCTTCCAGTTTCTGATAGCTGTAGGCATTTCTTGTGGCTGCATCACTTTGTCTTCACATGACCTTTTCTTCTGTGTCTGTATCTTCCTTTTTTTGATAAGGATGCTTGTCACTAGATTCAGGATCCACCTCAGTAATCCAGGATGATCTCCTCTCAAGATCCTTTTCTTGATTACATTTGCAAAGACTCTTTTCCCAAATAAGGTCACCTTCACAGGTTTGGGGGCTAGGACATAAACATAACTTTAGTGGGACAAACTTTCAACCCACTACATATGTTTATATATTTTTAATAAAATTTGCAAAAGAAAGATGTTTTAAATGCACTTGGTTAAGACTTATGTCTCTTTCCATTTCAACATTTCCTTTGTCACACTTTTCCCTGGGTTGGGTGGCTTTAGAGTTGTTCTGAACAAGTTGGGGATCTTATGGAAATCTGAGTTAGACACATATTTGGTAGTGAATCTAGGATATATTTATGTAGTTTGTAGGACTGCCTTCTAGGAATACTTTTGTGCCCACTGTACTGACTCACACAAGGGTGCAGGGTCATACTTGTATCATCCTATGGATGTATTTTATAGTAATGAGCACTGGAAGTATACAGGTCAAACAAAGGGTGGGGGTAGAGAGAGGAAGGTTTTAGTGTATGGAACAAGAAGTATGTGGAAACTTTTTCCAATTATTTGGTGCATAAAAGCAAAAGATTCAGTTCTTATCAATGCCTTGTAAAAAAAAATCCCCTTTTATTAGCAATATACTTGATAATGAAACATGTAGAATTATAAATACATAATGTATATTTTTTCAATATGGAGATGCAGCAAAATTGTATTTATCAAAATTCTTATGTTTGGGGGGTACCTGAAATGTCCGATTTCAAATCAAAGTGTAATTTATTGTATCTTAAACAAGAAGCAGTACAATTAATCAATGTATGCACCTAAACTATCAACACAGTTTTGCCATCTTAGCTTGTTTATGGCAGCAGCAAAGAAGCCTGGAGAGTGAGTGAGTGGTGATGAAATTGCGAAAGGCGCTTTCCACAGCTTGTTGAGAATTGAATATTTTTCCTTGCAAGAAGTGGTCCAAAGCCTGGAATAAGTGGTGGTCAGTTGGTGCAAGGTCTGGTGAATATGGTAGATGACTGAGAGTTCCTAAGTCCAGCTGCTGTAGTTTGAGCAGTGTTGTTTGTGCGACATGTGGTCGAGCGTTGTCTTGCAAGAGGATTGGTCTGTCTCTATTGACCGATCTTGGCTGCTTAAGCACAAGTATTCTCATCACTTTGTCCAATTGGTTGCAGTAGACATTCGCTGTAATCGAATGACCAGGTTTCATGACGCTGTAGTGGATAATACCACCAAACAGACACCATTAGCTTTTTTTGATGAATATTCGGATTTGGACTGTGTTTCAGCACTTCATCTTTATCCAACCATTGTGCTGAACGCTTGCAATTGTCAAAAAGCATCCATTTTTCATCACATGTAACACTACGGTGTAGATATGGTTTGCCTTTATGTCGTGACAGCAAAGAAAGGCAAGCTTTGAGACGATTTCTCTTTTGACGCTTGCTTAATTCATGCAGAACCCATCTATCCAGCTGCTTTACCTCGCCAATTTGTTGCAAATGGTTCAATATTGTTGGAATAGTAACGTCAAACCTTGCTGCTAATTCACATGTAGGTTGAGATGGATTCGCTTCCACTACAGCTTTCAGCATATCATTATCCACCTTGGTCTCGGGTCGCCCACGTGGCTCATTTTCAAGATTAAAATCAGCAGAACAGGACTTCTCAAACCATCCATGTACTATGCATACATTAGTCACATCCTTCCCAAACACTTCGTTGATATTTCAAGCTGTCTATGCTGCATTGGTTTCATGACAGGACCCATATTTGAAAATAACCTGAATTTTTGACTTATCCATGGTTTCACAAAAATTGCTCTAAAAAAAATTTGAAAGATAAGCACAAGCCAATTGTGTGTTTGAAAGACTGAGGATGCACCTTCACAATAAAAATGAAACTAGAAATGTCAAAATGAAATGTCAGAGATATTAACTGTCAAACTTAGTACTTAAGGAAATCGGACATTTCATACTTAATAACCTAATAGTACTGTAAGCAATTTGTGTAACTGTGTGTGAAGTCACACATTTTATGCTTTCAAATATATTTTATTATATTTGATAGCATATCTACTATAAAATAAACTGAAGAATTCTGGCTTTTATAACCTAAATATGCAAATTGCTACTGACAGTGAAATAACCTGAACAAATATGAAGTCCAGTGACAAAACTCCTACCAATGGCCATCAATAAATCAATGTGTGTAGTCTTAGAGTAATTTAATTACACAATTATATTCCTCAGTAGAATGTGGTGGCAGTTTAAAAGTGGATTTTATCTTAATTTTGTATTAATTTTGTTTCTTTTTTTCAGAACTATTGATCCCACCAAAATTCAAATACATTGTCAGGAAGTATCCCAGTTGAAACAAATGTAATGGAACAAGAATGGAAGATGCTTCAAAATGTCAGAAACGCTTATTATCTCACTGTAAAAATTTTGATTGCATAAATCATGAAGATAAGGAAAAGAATCAGGATATTTGAGAAAATTTGGAAAATGAAAATGCAACAACATGGAAAATTATGAAAATTATGAGAATCAGTAAATTTTTAAATAGGAAGTAAAAACATGGATTTGAGAAATAGTGAAAAAATATACAATTTTTATAAACATCAATGACAAACTGGTTAATGAGTGTTGTCAACGTAAAGAGCATTTAGGATTGGAACTGCACAAGAAAATGTGACCTGCCATGAAATTATACAGCTCACATATGAAATCAGAAGCTGGATAGAGATTACTCAAATGTTTAAAAAATCCTAAACACTTACGTGACATTAATAGTAGAGTTGTGAAGCTGTAAGAGGCTTGCCTATACTATTAATATTAAAAATTTTTTTGATCAACCATTTGAGAAAATAGTGAATTATCTTTATATCCTCTCTATAGAAAACAATATTACAAAATCATCACCATATGAAAAGTCTACCAAAAGCATATAGTCAAAAATATCATGAAAAAAGAGTAATTCAGAGATGAGTCAGACTAATAAAAAAAATTAACCTGTATTTCTAGATTTTTAAAATATTTGTGATAATTGCCACTTTAAAACAATGTAAACTTGTGGCTTCTTTTTCATCCTGAATAAATATTGACTTTTATATTTGTATATTTGTATTATTGTTCTTAGAAGGGGCCTCAAAACTGTACGTGCTTCAGTGTCCATTGCTGCCAGTCTAAGAGCTATTGTATAGATACTGAAATTTGTATATGGGTAAATGTTAGCAATGCTAACACATGAAATTATCTTTATTTTACAGATGCAGGATTGAGTCTTTCAAAATAGCCCCCAGCACTGTGATTCATAAGAACATAGTTTTTAAAATGAAAATGGTGTTCAGATATCTCTGATTCTCCAATTGTAATTGATTATTTCGAAAGGTGCCTTGCCATCAAATAATTAAAAAGGACTTCATTTTTAAAAGTAGAACACCTATTAATAAAAATACAAAAAAACCCACTTGAGTTTAAATTTTTTCCTGAATGTGTATGTATGTTTATAATCAGAAAAAGAGAATGACTATATGTATGCATTTGTATGTAGTTAAAATATATATGAATTAAACTGTTTTGAACAATAACTACATTTCCAAGTATAGTCTTAGGCCCCCCAAAAATAAATTTAATATTAGGTGTGATAAGAATAGGCCACAGGCCAAGCAATAAGTAAGTGGCTTAATTACCACAAGTATATATTTTTTAAGGTGGCTGTTTTAGATCCTGCCTGTAGCATAAATCTTGGTTGTAAAACAATAAAAATTATGGGGAGGAGGTTATTAAAACCAACCTTGTGCCCCTCTGCCATGCTCCTCTTTAGTTTGCACAACATTGTGAATGTACTTAATGCCACTAAACTGTACACTTAAAATATTAAAAATGGTAAATTTTAGGTTACATATATTTTACCACAAAAATATTGCAAATAGCATATAAATATTTTATTTTAAAAAGCTTCCTGAAGTTTTTCCCAACTTCTTTATTTATTATTTTGGACAAAAGACACTTATCATAAATCAACACTACAGAAATTGCATGATCAATGTGGTTTGTGACATAAAATCCATTATCTAATTTTGGTGAATTTAAATTGTAGTCCATAGGAAGGCCAGTCAAAAGAACCTCAGTTTATGGCCACCTCCTTCCCGCTTGTAGCCAAGTCTTTATATGAACTTTGTCTCTGTGGTGCTATTCTTCCCAATGTTTTGTCTCCGTTACTTCTACTACACCAATGTCTGCTTCTATTGTTTTTTTTTTTTAAACAAACTGCAACCTCTTTGATGCATTCATATTCTCAAAAAAAAAAGTCATATGATCACAGTTATTCCCTGCCTAAACTATAGCTTCTCTAATCATTAGAGTTATTAGAAGTTGCTGGGCTAGGTCTTCTTTGAGTCAGGCATTGATCTATGCATGATCCAATATGTTTTGGCCAGGTTTCCAGGGGCACGTAACACAAAGCATGGCAACAATCATGCAAAAACTAGTTCCAGCTATTTTATTTAGTATTAAACAAGCACTTTGAAAGGTAATTTTGAACATTATGCTGTGGATATATCACATTTATATCAGCCAAAGTAGAATTAAGGCTATCACTACATGCACACTAAGGCAGCACACATTGTGTAATAATGCACTAAATGAAACAGTAAATCAAAATCAGCTAGGTTAGAAGGCAGAGTAGTCTATGATATTGGTTTCAGATTCCTAACCAAACTAAAGGTTTGAAGAACAGTGGCAGATTACAGCCTGTTGCATATTTGAGAGATCTCATCTGTCATAATTACTGTATTGTATTCAGAATATATTTCATCACCATCAATTGAAGCCATACTTTATCTAAAGTGACCAGATAATATCACCACCACCAAGATCCTGGACCATAGCCAGTCTTCTGGCATTTCAGTGATCCTTGATGCAACCCAACACCACTGTGAACAGGATGTTGAAGCAGCTGTTGCAGTAAAGGAGAAGGGTACATCTGCAATCACTGGGCAAAGGAAACACATAACAAATTGTACTAACCAATTGCAAGTAATACAATAATGCCTTCAACAAAACATAATCTTCCTGGTAAAAAATTTACTTTGTATAAGCTAAGGCAGTCTTGGAAATATAGTAGTCATTTCCCAATAAAAACTTATCCTTTGGCAAAATTTGAGAATTTATTAATTTATTTATGTATATGTTTGTGTCAATTGTTCAATTTGGAATTCTGGCATATGTGATTTTTCAAATCATTCTTGTTGATTATTGAAGAAGAAAGAACTAGGGTTAGGAATAGAAAAAGGAAGTAAATAGTAAAGAAAGAATACTTTCTTTTGCGATTAAGACTGGAGAAGATAAGGTCTGTTAAAAAGAAGAAAACTTAGTCCCTAGAAGAGGTATGAATGAGCTGGGTCATGCACAAAAAATACTAAAGGAAATGAAGTAGGGATATGGGGACATGGATGCAGGGAGGAAGGGATTGACATGTAGATGTCAGCATCTCTATGTCATCAAACCAGCAAGGCATTAAGCATTTGGATAAAGAAACAGAAAAAAAAAGTATTAATGTGAGATGGCAAATTTATTAAACAATAAATGATACTGGCCTTCCTCCTCTTCCCTGTCTACTAAAATGAGTTCTGGCTTTATCTAGTCAAATTTTCCCCCACTACTGATCTCCAAAAAAGGCACTGTCTCGTTTGATCAGTCTTTGGGGCTTTCATGATGCACTTTTAGAAGAAGGAACGCGAGTAGAAAGAGAACAATTTGTGTACTAGAGGAGTTTAAGGACTAAAACTTTCATGGAAGTCTTTCAGGGGAATTTTGAAGGGAGAGGCACAGAAGTTACCCTAAAGAGAGAAGCTGATGAAAGAGAAAAAGAGGATTTTAGGTAGATTATAGGCCTTCTTCATGGACTTAAAAAAATATACATGAAGAGCTTAAGTTATTTTAAAATTATTCCTTTGGTTGTTGTGTCTGGCTGCATTGCTGATCTGACCCTGGTCCTCATGGACTCTGACTCTGTAAACATGACATTAACTTGTACATAATCCTCAGCTTGACCCAACAGCTGTGCATGCATCCTGCTGAGACTGAAGTGAAGAGAGAGAACCTAAAGAGTGACTTAGGTGGTATTTAAAAAATAACAGCACAGAACAAATTATTACTTGCTGATCTTGTCTTTAGCAGTCATAATTTCTTTTCTGCTTTGTATAGTAAACATAATAGTATAAAAGCTTTAATTGGTTAATTTCTGATTTCAGTTACTTCATTCTGTTTTTCTCAACTATAAATTCTGCTATGCAAGAATTGTCAAAAATATGACCTCTACAGTTAGGGAGTTACTATTATTATAGAGTCAAAAATTTTATTTTTCATAAACTTATATTTCTCACCTCAATGACCCAACTGCAGTTTCTTTTCTCCTTGCACAAATAGGTTTCAGATGCACAGACACATCAACATACAAAGAACTGGACAGCATGCAGATATACATACACAGTCCTCCCCTGTCCCAGTAACCCCCACCTTGGTCTCCGCTTCTCTCTCTCTCTCTGTGTCTCTCTCTCTCTCACACACACACATGCACAGTTTATTTATTGGCACAGCTAAAAAGGTGACAATAAGAAAGATAAATAACGCATTTCCCTTGGCCAAAGCCAAAGACTTGATGGCAATTCTTCTTCAAGCCTCATAGTTTGAGCTATTGTGAGAGGGATCCTGTGGTTTAAAATATAGTTAATGAAGGCCTAGGTGTCCTGCAAAATGCAACTTCAATATTGCTACAGCCTGAGCTGAGTAAGTTTGATAACAGACCTCGCTAAAGTTAAAGAGCCTAGTTTCCAATGGCTATATTTATGGCCAACTGAATTCAAATATATAAAGACTGTCCATGCCATAAAATGCTACAGAGGAACTACAGCATTGAATTGGCGTTGGTTGAACCCTACTGGAGAGGTGACTATTTGGGGGAGTGCTTGATTATGTCCAGCCCAGGATTATTTGCAGGTGGGTTCTGCAACAGCAACATCTGGCATAGAGTAGCCTTCCCATTAGCTGGGTGGTCTTATCAGAGATAGTATAACCTGGACAAGTTATCTGCATCTGCACCCATGTTCTACGACCCAAGTGTATGGTTCAAAAGGGTAAATATAAAGGACAGCTCTAGAGTTTGCTCTTTCCATTAGTCCCAAACCTAAAGTAAGGTTTATTGTCACCTTTTTAGCTGTGCCAATAAATAAACTGTGTGTGTGTGTGTGAGAGAGAGAGACAGAGAGAGAGAGAGAAGCGGAGACCAAGGTGGGGGTTACTGGGACAGGAGAGGGCTGTGTATGTATACCTGCATGCTGTCCAGCTATTGGCATGTTGATGTGTCTGTGCATCTAAACCCTCTATCAAGTTTCCTTTAGGCTTTAGATAATGGATATTAAAGTTTCCCCAAATTTTCTCTAATGCATTTTGTGATCACATAATTTGCTGTGGGGCACTTCTTTCTTCAATCCTCTTATGCAATTGAACTTTCCTGAAGATGGGGAGACCAACCAAGAAGTACTAAAAAAACCTTTTCGCCCAAGTTTTTGCTTTTCTACAAACATGGACTAGTCAACCAACATGAACTCTTTACTCTCTCTGACAAGAGCCTTTTTTACACTCAAATCCCTAATTCTCCATGGAAAGTACCATGGTAGCCCCTATTAGCAAGTTTCCCTGAGATATGTTCCACAGATTCAGTTACATTTTACTCATAAACACACCCTCAAAAATATAATCGTTTGTTTCAGCCCTAATTGTAATAAAAAATCTCTTTTAGGAAGGTAATTTTCCACTTCCAGGATTAAGAATGAGTGAAGTAGCTTTAGATAATGTTCTAGTTCTTGGATCTCATCCTTGGGCAGAGGAAGGGGACTGCCCCCTGTGTTTTCTTAAGGTATCACTCCAGCACCTAAATTATAGCTTTGGAACATTTGGTGAGGGAGAGATACAGAGTCACAAGAGATTCTCTTTCCTCTTGAGAACATACAGTTTGAACCCTCAACAGAACATTCATCAGGTGGGGGACACCTCTGTCCAGCTGAACTTAATGCATAATCTCTTATTCTCTGGTCAATCCCGTAGTGACAGTGTGTCTATCTGACTTTGCTTCTCAAGGCACCTTTGCCTTTCCATCAGACTTCTCATTTTCCCTCATTGCCAATTTCCTGTGTGTATATGATATTTCTGAGAAGAAAAATAAATGCCACCAGAACATATAATTATGACTTCCACACCTCTACCCAGCAGAGAGCCATGCCACTCAGAAGTCCATACTGTTTTGTTACACTTAATTTTGCTGACCTACATCAGTAATTTCTAACACTTGCAAGAGTTTGAGACTATGATATTCTGCTTAAGTTGAGTGGGGTTTGAATATGAGGGCTAAATCTGAGAGGTGGCATTTGCAATATGGACATCTTCCCCTCACATCCTGTGTTGTGGAGAAGGCCTTCAGACTTTCACTACTGTATTAGGACCTACATAGCATTAAGAGACCGAGACATTCCACAGACTCCACCTACTTAAGTGAGCCATGAATTACTCAGGTGTAATTTTCAGACACCACTGAATAAGAGACTCTTCCCTGTGATTAACACTGTGTTGGTGAGTCACTTATTCACTCACTTACATATATGGTATTTCCACTATGTTGTTGAACTTAGAACAGTTACATGGTACAGAGTATCTATATCAGCTAACATTCCCAGCTGTCTCCTTAAGATTAGTCCCTAATATTTTATATATCATGTTCTCTTTTCTCAATTAAAAGATTGTTGCTAAACAAGGATAAATAAATGTAGGCTTAAAAAGTCATAAAATAAGAATTAACATTCTTTATAAATTTATTCTCAAATTGAAAATCTCATGGATTGGTTCAATTTCTATAAGAAATTTCATCTTATCACATATCCTAAGTTTTGGTGTAGTTTTCTTGGAATCAATTTGCTAATATAAAAACAGATTGATGGTAATTTAACTTGATCTATATTCATTTGTAATAAATTATGAAATAAATAATGACTGTATCTACATGCTAGGCATATTTTATTAAACCAAGTTAACTCATTGAACATTTCTTAAGAATGTGTTCAGAAAAGAAACAGATTAGTGTATACCTTTGTGTTATTTTTAATAATATCACTATGAGAAGTCATGAAAGCATTTTAAAGGGTACTTTGGTAGAAAAATATTATATGGAATAGGATTTGATATTGTCTGTTCTGTATTTTTATGGATTGAGGCCCTGGCTGGCAATGGATCACACATAGTCAGTTTAGGAAGGAGAGAAAGGTGTCAAAAATTTCAGAAATCTAATGAATGTCTGTTCATGATGGCCTCATTCCATCCTATCTCTTCTTTTTAAAATGATGCCTCTATTTTCCAAATTGTTTTATAAAATAAGTGACTTTTTAATCTATATGTTATGTATCTTTTAGCAATTATTTGTATTTTATATTAATTTCTTCTGAAAGATTAAATTTTATGTCATTGAAATTGTCATGTATGCTTAAAGTACAATTTTTAATAAGTTCCCTTATTTAATTTAATTTAATTAATTAATTAATTTTTTGAGACAGAGTCTTGCTCTGCTGCCCCACATAGAGTGATAAATTCCTTTATTTTAAAAACTATGATACAACTTTGCCTGGTCTTTCCAGTTTGAAAAACATTACTTAAGCTATTTACTTAGTAAAACTCGAAACCTTTTTGCTACTTCTGGCGAAAGAAAAAATTTATTTCCCATGTACATCAAATAATGAAAACTGAACAAGTGCTAACAGCTGCCAAGCCATCCATTCAACTTCCTGCTTATGCCACACAAAGCATACATTTTTAAGAGGCAGACATATGGGCCTTATATCATATTTATGTAGGCATTTGTAAATTAAATGCCAAAAAATGTTCTGCTCCAAACTATAGTTATATCTTGTACCTTAGGGAAATCCATAAAAATTAATGCATCAGGTTTTGATAGAGTTAATATATTCCATTTAATTGCAATATGTTGTGTACTCACATACAATGCAAGTCATTCTTTTTCTGTTTTGAAAAATGTACCACAATCAAGATATGGAACAGGCTCATTATTCTCATAAATTTGCTTATGCCCCTTTTGTCATCATCTGCTCTCTCTGTACCCAACCCCTGGCATGCTCAACCCATGACTGATTTGTTTTCTGTCCCTATAGTTTTGCCATTTTCAGGATGTCATATAGATAGAAACAGATATTACGTAACTTTTTGAGTCAGATTCTTTTTATTTAGCATAATACATTTGATATTCATCAATGTTTTTGTGTATCAGGAGTGTATTCCTTTTAACAGCTGATAAATATTCCACCGATGGATGTACTACAGTTATTAATCCATTCATCAGCTGAAGGTCATGTAGATTGTTTCCAACTTTTAGCAATTATACATAAAACTTCTATAAACATTCAGTAGATGTTTGTGTATGAAGCTTTCATTCTGGGTGAGGTGGTATTTCTAGGAATGGGACAGTTGGATTGTGTGGTAAGTGTAAGTTTAAGTGCATAAAAATCTGTCAACATCTTTTCCAAAGTGGCTGTATCATTTTGTGTTCTTTCCAGCAATACATGAGAGTTCCAGTTGCTCCATATTCTGGCCAACACCTGGTATTGTTATTTTGATTTTTAATTTTTTTAAGTACATTCTAATAAGTGGACAGTGTATGTCTTGTGGATTTAGTTGGCATTTTCCAATTGATGTTGACTATCATCTCATGAGCTTATTTATCATCCCATGTCTTCTTTGGTGAAGTATATGTCAAATCTTTGCTCATTTAAAAAATTGATTATTGAGTCTTGTAAGTTCTTAATATACTTTTGATATAAGTTATTCATTAGATATGTGTTTTGCAAATATTTTCTCCCATTCTGTGGCTTTTTTTTCATTCTCTTAAGAGTGTTTTTCATAGAGAGGATGGTTTTAAATGTCATAAATTTAAATTTAATATTTTTTCTTTTATATATAGTGCTTTGATGTCATATCTAAGAAATCTTTGCCTTATCCAAGGTAATAAAAGTTTTCTCCTATTTTTTTCTAGGTTTTACCTTTTGAGTTTTTTGTTCATTTGTTTAACTTTTTTAAAATAAGATATAAGGTATGAGTCAAGGTTCACCTTCTTGCATATTGATATCAAGTTGTTCCAGCACTATTTACTGAAAGATTACCTTTTTCTCCATTATATTTCTTTTGCACTTTTGTTGAAAACCAATTGACCATATATGTGTGGGTCTATTTCTGGGCTCCCAATTTTATTTCATTAAGCCATGTGTCTAGCCACTCACCAATATCACACTGTATTGATTATTTAAAATCAGGCCATGTGTGTCCTCCAGCTTCTGTTTTTCCAAAACTCTTTTGGTGATTCTAGTTCCTTTGTTTTTCCATATAAATCATAGAGTCAGCTTATCAATTTATACAAAAAGAACTCTGCTGGGATTTTGACTGGGACTCCATTAAATCTATAAAGCAGTATAAGAGAAAACTGACATCTTAATAATATTGAGTTTTCCAATCCATGAACATGGTATATCTCTCCATTCACTAGGGTCTTTTTCTCTCATCATTGTTTTGTGGTTTTTGGCAAACAGATCCTGCATACCTTTTGTTAAAAAGTGCATTAGGTTCTCTGATGCTTTTGTAAAGTGTACTTTTTTTAAAAAATTCAATTTTCAAATGTTCATTGCTTGCATATTGACATACAATTGATTTTTATGTATTGAATTTTTGTCCTGCAGTCTTACTAAACTCACTTATTTGTTCTAGGAGAATTATTATTATTTTAGATTTCTTTGGATTTTCTATGTAGACAATCATGTAAATCATGCAAATAAAGACAGTTTTATTTCTTCCTTTTCAATTAGTTTTACTTTTTTTCTTGTCTAATTGAATTGACTAGGACTTCCAATACAATATTAAATGGGAGTAAGATCATTCTTGCATTCCTTCTGATATTAGAGGAGAACATTCAGTCTTTCACCATTGAGAATGATAATGTACATTATTAAGGTAACAGGTATATTAAAAGCCTAGACTTCTCCACTATGCAATTCAGCCATGTAACAAAAAACCAGTTGTACCCCCTAAATCTATTTAAAATAAAAAAAAATGACATTAACTGAGTTTTTCTTGTAGATGCCTTTGGCAAGATTAATGAGGCTATTTTTATTCCTAGTTTGCTAAGAATTCTTATTACAAATAGATGTGGAATTTTTGTCAATTTTTTTTCTGTATTGAATGAGATTAACATATTTTTTTCTTTAGCCTATTTATTGATAACATATATTACATTGTTCAGTTTTTAAATTTTGAACCAGCCTTGCCTTCTCAATTGTTTATATTATAGAATACAAATTGTGAATTTTGAATCTATGTTCATGAGGAATATTGATTTGTAGTTTTATTTGTCATGATGTCTTCAGCTGGATTTAGTGTCATGATAATGTTAACCTCATAAAATAAGTTGGAAATTTGTCCTCCTCCTATTTTTTGAGAGAGTTTGCCTACAACTGGTGTCATTTTTTCCCTTAAATGTTTTGTAGAATCAACCAGTGATGCCCTTTGGGCTTATTGTTTTCTTTACTGGAAGATTTTAAACTACAAATTCAATTTTTACAATACTTGCAGGACTATTCAGGTTATCTGTTTCTTGAGGGAACTTTGAAAGTTCTTTCAAAGGACCTGTCTACTTCATCTAAATTGTTGTATTTATGAGCATTAAGTTGTTTGTAATACTTCTTTTTAATATGTTTAGTATCTGTAAAATCTGTGGTGATTCTTCTTTTCTTGTTCTTGATATTGATATATTTGTGTGTGTGTGTGTGTGTGTGTGTGTTTGCTCAGTCCTACTAGTGATTATTAATAGAATTGATTTCTGAAAAAAAACTTTGGTTATATTGATTTTTCTCAATTGTTTTTCTATTTATCTATTTTTACTTTATTTTTTATGTTCTTTTACCATTTACTTTGGGTTTAATTTGTCCTATTTTTAATAGTTTTCTAAGGTTCTTGCTTGGATCTTAGATTTGAAACTTTTTGTCTTTCATAATGTGTGCATTAATGCTATAAGATTCCCTTTAAGTACAGCTTTAACTACACACCACATATTTGATGTACCATATTTTCATGTTCACTTAATTCATAATATTTTCTAATTTCCCTTGTGACTTCTTCTTTGATGTATTAGTTATTTAGAAGTGTGTGGTTTAATTTCCACATATTTGTTTTCCAGATATCTTTCTGTTATTTATTTCTAGTTTAATTCTCTTACAAGAAGAATTGCATAATTTCACTTTAAAAAAAATTTTTTTTCCACTGAGGAAATGGATGCTGTTGGTGAGTGTTCTATATGTACAGTTGAGCTATTGTTAGGTAAAGTATTCTATTAATGCCACTTAGATCAGGTTGTTTGTTAATGTTGTTTAGGTCTTCCATATGCTTCCTGGTGTCCTCTCTACTTTCAATCCTTTCTATTTTTGCTTCATGTAATCTGAAACTCTGCAGTTAAGTGCATACACATTTATGCACTTAACATACACATCAGTATGTATGTGTGACCCCTTTATCAATATGTAATGTTCCTCTTTATCCCTGGTAATATTCCTTGTTGGAAGTCTACTTTGTGTGAAATTAATTTAACCATTTTAGCTTACTTTCATTTAACATTTGTGTGGCATATCTTTTCCCATCTTTTACATTGATCTTATTTATGTTTTCATACTTAAAGTAGGTTTCTATAAACAGCACATCAATGTATATTGTTTTAGTTTAATCCACAGTCAGTCTCTGCTTTTAGTTTGTCTGTATTTACCATTCTATTTAATGCAGTAAGTGATACAGTCGAAATCTACCAGTATATCATTTGTTTTGTTTCTCTCTTCTGTATTAGAGACTCTCTTCCACTTTTCCTGCCTTCTGTTGGATTATTTTAATATTGTTTGTACTTCATTTTAATTTATCTATTCAATTTTTAGGTGTATCTATTTGCATTATGTTTTACTGGATGCTGTAGGGATTACAACAAACAAAACTCCATTTTCCAATATAATTGGAATCAATATTTCACTACTTCAAATAGAATGTAAAAGCTTTGCAACTGTATAGGTCTTGGTATACCACCCCAAGATCTTTATGTTGTAGTTGTCATATATATTTGCATGTACATACACTGAAAACCCCATCAAACAATGTCATAATTTTGTTTTGTACATATTTTAGGGAATTTAAATAAAAACAACTGTCTGTTCTACTTGCCAATGTATTTGCCACTTCTCTCACTCTTCCTTTATTCCTGAATATTCAAGTTTCTTCTTGTATCACATCTCTTCAGCTGGAAGAACTTCATTTAGCAGTCCTTTAGGACACATCTGCTGGAGAGAATTCTGTGTTTTTCTTTCATATGAAAATTCTGTATTTATCCTATTGAAGGATAGTTTCCCTGGATAAGGAATTTGAGGCTGAAAATTCTTTTCTTTCAGCACCTTACAGATGTTCTTCCACTGTTTTCTGGCTTCCATGGTTTCTGCTGAGAAATTAACTAATGTATTTTTTTTATCAGGAGAAAAGAAACAAAAGTAGGGGAACTCACCATCCATCACCCGATTTGGACTGCTTCAGCAAGACTTGGCTCCCTTCACGATGTGCCTGCTCTTGTTTACTTTGCAGAGTCCTCAGGTAGTATTTTGTCCAGAGTTTTTAGTTGTCATTGGGAGGGGTTGCTTATGCTGGGTTTACACAGTCATAGCAGAAGTGAAATTGTATAAAGCGTTTTAAGATATATGTTATTTTATTTTTATTGTATTGTGAAACTTCCATTTAGAATGAGGATGAATTCATGGGACTGGGAGTAAGATAACAATTCACTCCAACCAAAGAATTACAGCAGTGGTCCCCAACTTTTTTGGCACCAGGGACCAGTTTCATGGAAGACAATTTTTCCACAGACTGGGGTGGGGGGGATGGTTTCAGAATGATTAAAATGCATTACATTTATTGTATTTTATTTCTATTATTATTACATTGTAGTATATAAAGAAATAATTATACAATTCACCAAATTGCAGAATCAGTGGGAGCCCTGAGCTTGTTTTCCTGCAACTAGACAGTTCCATCTGGGGCTGATGGGAGACAGTGACACCTGAAGTATGTTGCTTATGTCCAGTCTACTCCGCAATCTCGTTTTGGTTGCTGTCACTGCAGAAAACCCTGCTTCACAAAGATAGGATGTTGGAAATGGAAGCAGGCTTTTCAGTGCTTTTGTGGCAATCTGAGGATATTCTACCTTGACTTTAATCCAGAACATATGGAGATTTGAAGTTGCCTCAAACATACTTTTAAGGTCACTATCATTTGCAATCTCAAGCAGTTGATCTAGCACAGACAAAGTCAATTCATGAGGCTTTTTCACAAATGGGTCACAGATCCATTCCTTCCCATTTTGGGGGTCTTTTGTGGTTGGGAAATGATGTTCAAACTCTCCTGAAAGCTGAGATAGGTGATCATGCATTGGCTGGAAGAAGGAAGGACTTGGCTCAGTCTCTTTCAAAATCTCTGCTAATGTTTGAAACATGTCAAAAATCCCAGTGTTCACTTGTTGCCCCCATAATTCCAGTTTGGCTTTCAATGCAGCCATTTTATCTGCTGATTTGAACACAGTTGTCCTTCTACCCTGAAGTGACAGATTGGGTTCATTGAGCAGGTTGAATATGTCACACAAGTAAGCAAATTTTGCAACCCATTCTGTATCACAGAAATGTGCTGCCAGTGGTGACTGTTTTTCTGAAAGAAATCTCTGGAGCAGCTCTCATAACTTAAAAATTCTGGCTGGTGATCTACCTTTAGAAAGCCATGTCACTTCTGTGTATAAGAGAAGACGTGTGTGCTCTGCATCCATCTCCTCACAGAGCTGCTTGAACAGATGTGAGTTAAGGGCATGTACTTTAATGTGGTTGATAATTTTAATCACATCTTGCAGAACATTGTTCAGTTCAGGTGACATTTTTCAGCTAGCCAGCATTTCTCTATGGATGACACAGTGTATAGACTTACATTTAGAAGCAACCTCTCAGATCCGAATAGTGAAACCAGAAAGCCATCCCGTCACGGCAGCCACTCCACCCGTGCATATACCAACACGAAATGACCAATTCAGTTTTCCTGATATGTAATCATTCAAAGACTTGAATAGTTCTGCAGCTGTGGTGTTGGTTGGCAACAGAAGTGCACATATTCTCATGCACATCCTCCTGAAAATATTAATATATCACACAAAAATAAGCATTGTTGCCTTGTTGTCAACATCGGTAGACTCATCAACCTGGGTTGTGTATCATGGTGACTTATTAATCTTCTCTAACAATTGTGCCTCAATATCCTCTGCTATTTCATCAATTCATCTAGTTATGGTGCTAGCCAAAAGAGGAACACGTGCCACATTTGGAACTGCAGCCTCCCCTAGAAGTTCATGGCAAATGTCCTTAACAGCAGGCAGGATTAACTCTTCACCAATATTAAAGGGCTTCTTAGCTTTAGCAATGCTGTTAGCCACTAAGAATGATGCTTTCAGTGCAGACACATTTGATAAAGTGGTGACTTTCAATAATTGCTTTTGTTCTTTGCGTTCACTTTTCTTTTTCTTTTAAAAAACTCCAAAGTCTTGTCTTTTAATGCAGGGTGCTTGGTATCCATGTGGCAAAGTAGTTTTGAAGGTTTCATGGCTTCATTGGATAGCCGGTCACCACATATTATACAAAGTAGGCCTAGACAATGTGAATCACCTGTTACAATAAACCCATAATTTATGTAGGACTCTTGGTATTTTCTTTTAAATGCAGCTTTCATTTTGTAGGCAGTCTCAGAGTCTTCTGCTGTCTCATCATTGGTTCTTTCCCCCTTTTCAAAGAAGCTGTCCAGCGATATTTGTTTTTTACTCATTTTTGCTAGGGTTAGCTTGTGGGCTACCAAAACTGTGACTGAGACAAGTGTGCAGTGCAGGAAAGAGGCGCCTGTGGAAGAGGTAAATAAAACAATGGGTGGGCCACATGGGGACTAAAATAAGTGTTGACTCTGACTTAAAGGCTGCCACCAGATGCAGCTGTACAATTGAAGTACATCAACTCACTTACCACTATAAAACCTGCCCCCAGATGCAGCTTAATTGTCACTTGCCACTCACAGATAGGGTTTTGATATGAGTCTGCAAGCAGTTGATTTATTTTGGTCTCTGTGCAATCAAACCTCTCTGCTAATGATAATCTGTACTTGCAGTCACTCCCCAGTGCTAGCATTACTGCCTCAGCTCCACCTCAGATCATCAGGAATTAGATTCTCATAAGGAGCATGCAACCTGGATCCCTCGCATGTGCAGTTTACAGTAGGGTTCCCACTCCTATGAGAATCTAATGCCCTCGCTGATCTGAGAGGAGGCGGAGCTGAGGCAGTGATGAAAACAGTGGGGAGCGGCTATAAATACAGATGAAGCTTCACTCACTCCCCCGCTGCTCACCTGCTGTGCAGCCCAATTCTTAACAGGCCACAGACCGGTACTGGTCTGTGGCCTGGGGGTTGGGGACAGCAGCATTATGGTATAGGCATTTTGGAGATACATTCCTTACAAAGCAATATATTACCTATGGTCAAGGATAGATAGGCATTTCTTGTCTGATAGCTTTGTCATCTAGATTCTTTACCACTGTGGCTTAGGCCTAGAACATGATTCTACATCCACTTGGGACCCAGCCTAATAACTATTTTAATATATAATATGAAATATTGTATGTTAAAGTATTATAATAAATACTGTCAATAGTAATCTCAGCTCCTTAGAACCCATAGCTCTAAGTCAATTCACCGAGAGCGAGTTTGCCTATCAGTAGTTCCCTTAGTGATCAATTTGTTTAAAGCAAGGTCAGATTAAGGCACATGTTATGTCATGTAAGCTTATTATTTGGCTCCTCTTTAAATATTTGTTCAATATTAATTTAGTGGAAGAAATAATTTTTCATTAATTATGACTAAATACCAACTTTAGGTTCAAAAGAAAGATATATTGTATATTTTAAATATCACAAAGCATCTTAGGGTTTTGTAATTGTCTTTCATTTCTAAATTACTTCTACCCTTATTTTGTATGTCATTCTTTTAATTGTATTTTTCTTTTACTGTGAAAGAATTTTTCCAAAATTATCAACTTATCAGGAAGCATTATAAAGTTTTTAAGTTTAGACAATAAAATATATCACTTGTTCCCAGACATATTATATGTATGAAGAATTAGAGGATAGAGAAACAAAGTGGAAAGAAGATAGAAAAATATTTAGTAAGTCAAAAGGTTGTGACTTATTAATGTTGGAAATGAAGTAGAGTAAGTATATCAGAATACACTGATTTGTACATATTTGTACAAATGGAGAATCCCTCATTCCTCATATGTATATGTACAAATACCAAAAACATATATGTACAAATTGAGGTGGAAATAAAAAGGATGGGGGAAAATAATGAAAGTAGTTGCCATTTTAAAGCAATATTATTTGCTAATCTGGAAAACTTCATTTGTAACTATTCATTTTCTTCTTGATCCTATCTTCCTGCTCTCTCAGTTCATTATAGGTAATATTTCTACCTCAGAAATTCTGAAGTACCTAAGCTTCCTTATACAAAAAATATGGTTGAGGAAATTAATAATTAAGGTAATGAATGCCTTCTCTTTCCTTTTCTCTTCAGAAAGGAATGAGAACAGAAGGCACTAGAGATAATTTTTCATAACAGTTTTAATTAACTTGAATGTGGAATGAAATTGAAGTATTCTACAAAGAAAACTAAAGCTATAATTCCCTTCCCCATCACATCAGGCGACCACAGCTAAAAACAACAACAACAACAAAATCTAGGATACATTTCAACCAACCATTCCCCTTCTGAAGCTGAGTTTCGGGAGGCAAGGATCAGATCTTTGTGTTTCATGAATATTCTTGGTATGGTGTCTGTCTTCTATACAATCACATTCAATAACTCAATAAATATGGTTTTAAAAATCTCCTTATAAATATTTTCTGTAAATAACCTAAGAGTATAATAAACAAATAATGCTACTTGAGCTCTGGATGACAAAAAGAAAAAAAAAGTATTCCCCTTCTATTCCTTTTGATTTTTAGGAAATCCTTCTGATTTGCAGCTTGGTATATAAGAAACCAATTTAAAATGATGTGCTTATATAGCTGAATAACCTATGTGGCTTGATAACTTATAGAATTGTTTGATCAGAGACAACAATCATATGGTAACCATACTGGGAATTGGTTAAAAGTATGGGCTTTGCAAGTCAAACTTCCTGGACACTTGTCTCTGCTTCACTCATCATGAGCTAGGGATGTTGATGAGTTAGTTTCTTTAATCTCAGCTTCATCATTCTTAAGTGTAATGCCTACTTCACAGGATTATGAAGATTACACAAAGGGTTGTTTATAAAGTGTTTAGCACAGTGCCTGGCACATGGTCAGTGGTCTATATATGTCACACATTAATAATATTAAGTGTGTTCAAGGTAATTTCTTGCATTCATTGAACTGGAAAAATTGTTTGGTACTGTTACCATAGGCTTCCATTTTCTAGCTCCTGCAAGCAAATTTAAGAAAAGCTGTTTAAGACCAAGTTAAGTTTAACAGACATGTAGCTAATTCTCAGACTAATTAGACCAAGGGAAATTGTGACCCTGAAGTAAACATAATGGAAAATGTTCTTTGGCATTGCTTGGTTCTTGGGAAGTGTTCAAAAGCATCAAAGAAAGATAATCCAAAGAGGACTACCCTTGCAGCTTCTGGGGGAGAAAAATAGCAATTCCAGATGATTTTAACCTATCTTTAAATTCTTGAGACTGCCACCGTGAGGAATGAAGAAATGGTTATGAAGTACTTTTTTACTTCTAGCTATAATAGCTGGTGGCTGTGAGCCAGAGGGAAAAGGTAGGAAGGTACGAAGGTAATAGGAAAGGATGGAAGGGGTGAGGGGCAACTTTATTAACTTTATATTATTGTAAGCTTATAACAGCAGATTCACATTTTCTTTTAATGCACAAGATCTTAGAGAAAAAGAGAAGGAAAAGAACCAGCATTAATTAACTAACTAGTATGTACTAAGCACTCAGCTAGGTGCTTTATTTACATTATTTCCTTTAATCCGTGCGTGAATCTTACAAGGATGTTCAGTCAGGATAGGACAGGTTGTCCTGTGGCAACAAATCTCAGTGGCCTAAATCAGCAAGATTTGCAGATCCAGGTGATTGTCATAGACGCTTGTCCTTCACTGGTGGCACAGCCTCGCAGCTCCGTATCATATCAACACGTGCTTCTAAGATTGTCACAGGAAAGAAAGATATTTCTGTAAAGTTTCACAATGCTCATTAATGCTTCTTCCCAGAAATAACATGTTACTTTCATGCAAATCTCGCTGGCCAAAGCAAGTTGTAGTGTATCATGCATAAACTCAATGGGAAAGAGAATGCAATTCCTTCATGTCCCCCAAAACGCGAGAGCCGGAAACACTGGTGAGCAGCACTGATGTCTATCACAAAAGGTGACCTCCTACTTTGAAGATGAGGAATCTGAGATTCAAAGAGACATTAACAACTCAGGCAAAATCACGCTGCTCATTTATGCTATCTTGGAATGCTAAGCCCCCAAATGTATATTCTTTCCATTGCATCATGTCACTTCATATATATTCACTTTCACATTTATATTCATGAAACATACAAAGTAAATCAATGTAGGAGTGAGTGAGCATTATAACTTGTTTCATAGCCAGATAAATAAAGATACATGTGTCCATTATTGTAAAAACCACTAATATCATGATCAGATACATTGAAATGAGTTACTCTTATTCACTATTGATACTGAGATAAAATGTTTTCAATTTTGTAGTGTTGGTCATATTTTTTATTTGTTCTAGTTTTTGTTTTTTAAAGGATTTTAGCACTCATGCGTCCTGAAGCAACCTCTGTTGTGCACTTACACTGTAGTAAAACCCATGGCATGCAGTTCAAAGAAAGTGCACTAATAGGCTAAGAACATTTTCCAGAGTCAAGGAAGCCTTCTCCACATTTAGAGCATGGTCCATGGATCAGTGAAGATAGTAGTTCAAAGGGACCAGTCAGTTTAGTAAAATAACTACCTTAGTTACGCATTAAATTTGCCTTTGTAAATAAAGTACTGTGAGTTTCCCTTTGATCTTATGAAGATAGTTCAGCATGCTATACATAGCACAGAGATGAAAGTAGATGAGGCTGCTTAGAATGAAATATGCCGCTGAGTGATATAAAGCTTTCAAACTCTTCTGAGCAGAAGCAGAAGTAATCTTGTAAGTTATGTCCTTGCTTTGCAATATTTTCATAGGGCATTTGGCGTTAATTTCAGGTTATTTTTTATTAATAGGAAGAAACAATGGGCACTGTGGGGAAAACGTTATGAAACAGGAGGCATGAATATGATCAATGATTTATGATAGACTGCATGTTTCTCTTTCTATTTCTTTAAAATTACATCTAGCTTTCATATTATTTCATCAAGAACCCTTTGTCAATCTTCTCTCTGGCCAGGACATTACGTTTTTTAAAATTTAATAAAAATCCCTCTATATCCATACACTTTATCTTTCTTTAGCAGGATGGCATGACTTGTCTTATTATTGGTAGAAGGTGATGCATTAAAAAATGAAAAATAAGGGAAATTTAGATTATTGTATTTTCTATTTCAGTGACCCATTACTAGCTTCTGGTAGCTTTCTTCTGATGCACTTCCTTCCTTAAATGTCAAGTTTTATCCTGGTTTTTAATAAATCCAGGCCAAGGATTTTGCTAATATTTAGCTTATATTCTGGAAACTGGCATTTTAATAGAGGATTTGAATCCAAAGAAATGAATCTCTATTGGAAAAACTTTCAACACAGGTAATGGATGGGGTGTCAAAACGGGCTGAATGGTGTGCAGCAACAGGCTCCCACTGGCATTCATTTCCCCTGTTTCTCAAACAGGTTGATTCTGGTTGAGGGATACACATAATATTTACAATAATCTCTACTCCTTCTTTGTGGCAGTCTAATTTTATAGTTTTTTAAAAAGTTTGTTGAAAAAAATCCTATTTTTTAAAAACCCAAAATTATCTGTAAAGTCTGGGCTTTCAGTATTTATGTGATTGCATTTTTCTTTGACAATTTAAAAATGTACCTATTTTTCTACTAGGTCATTACCATAAACAGTGTTTTTTGTTTAAAACTTATTTTGAGTAAGTTATGTTCATTCATATTTGGTAATATATTTCCTGAAGTTTAAAATGAATTTCTATATTTTTTAAAAATTAGAGGAAAATTATATACGGACAAATGCAGAGTCATATTTCTGTGTCTACAAGCCAGATGTGGTAGGAAGACTGATGACCATCCAAAAATATCCCTGTTCTAATTCTTGGAACCTGTGAATGTGTTGTCTTGCATGAATAAAGGGACTCTGAAGATGTGGTTAATCTTAAAGACCCTGAGATGAGATTATCCTGGATTATCCAGGTAAACCCAACCTATTCACATGAATCCTTAAAAGAATCTTTCTGGATAAGGAGAGAATCAGACAGAAGAATGGTCAGAGAGATGGACAAAGGGGCCATAAACCAACAAGTATGGATGGCCTCTACAAGTTGGAAAAGACAAAGACATAGATCATGCCACAGAGCCTCCAGAAAGGAATGCAGACATCTTGATTTCAAACGGGTTAGACCTGTGTCTGTCTTCTGGCCTCCAGAATTATAACATAATGCACTTCTGTTGTTGTTTTAAGCCACTTCGTTTGTAGTAGTTTGTTACGACAGTACAGATTTTCATACCATGAGTGAGGTTTGAACTTAGGCAGCACACAATATAACAAGCATTAACTTTTCTCTAACTAGAGAAAAATAAATGTGCAGAAATGCAATTTAATAAAAAATTTAAAAATAATGCTACATATACATACAATTTCATTTAATAACTTTTCATGTGTAGGAGTTACATTTCTTTTTGGTTCACAATGAAAATAGCTTTATTGCTTTTTCTGATTATATGAATAACATATGACCATTGATATAGAAAGAAAAACAAACCAAAATCTGTTTGAACCATTTGAAACATTGCTATCTTGAGCGACCTGCCATTAACATTTTGATGATTTGATGGAGACTGAAAATATTTTCTCCTCATGCCCAATTGATACGTCAGTTGAGTACAGAACATACTAGATTGGTTATAATTTTTCATCAGGATTTTGATAACATTGTTCTATTTTTCTTTTCATTATGGTTTCTATCTTCCATACTATAGGCTTTCCTTGAATGCCCTATAGTAATGTTGGTAGATAAAATACAAGATGCCCACCTAAATTTGAATTTCTGATAGACAGTAAATACTTTTTAATTATAAGTAGGCCCCACATATTGCATGGGACACATTTATACTAAAAAAAAATTCTTTGTTTATCCAAAATTTAAATTTAACTGAGCATTCTATATTTTTATTTGCTAAATCTAGCAGCCCTTCAGTACAATCTTGTTACCTTTATTAAGATTGGGAGACTAAAAATATGGTTGATAACTCTGAGCACATATAAGTTTGCTGATATTGGATTATACTATAGGGTGTCCTGGACAGGTTTTTGAGATATTATTCATGACAGTATCTTTAGTCTTTCTCTTGGGCTGGACAGATTCCTTAGAGAGAAATCTGCCAATGGCCACCCTGGGATTCTGGGGTCAGCATTCTGGGAGCCTAGTGAGGGAAAGATGCTGGGAGAGAAGGGCAGAGCCTCTGTAGTCAGCACTAGCTGCATTATGGCCTTTTATTCAGCCTGTTTTTGGTAGAGAACCTGTTCTGGTATTAATAACTGTGCCTCCCCAGAAAATAACTCTTCAGCTAGGATGTCAGAGAGGCAGTATCCCAGTGCTAGGCAACAGGGAAGGGACTGGAGACTGGACTAGGGACGAGGGCAGCTCACGTAGCTGTTGTTATCCATAAATCCTTATTCTGAACATTTTATCTTATTTTAACCCTAGTTCCAGAGGCATTTGGTGGTGCTAGATCCTGTATTTTTAAGTACTCTGCAATGTAAATTGGGCTGTTTTTAGCTGTTCTCGTTGCTTGAGATTTGTCTTTCTCTGGTTTACTAATTCAGTTCCTACTCACTCATCCGTTTGCTTTTCCAATTGTTATTTTTTTCCTGATGTGTGCTGTCTTGTTCTTTCCATTCTTGTGGATTTAGGTTTTTAACACATTTACTGCCACACTAGAAAAAAAATTTTTTTCCTTGGGGCTACAGTGTTTTATTAGGAAAATGGAATAAAAACTTCAAAAACAAAACGATCCTTTCTAATTTAATGAAAAATTTGTTATTTTTTATTGTTTTCTGTGCATGAATTCTATGCAACTTGAAAAATGGTTCTCACAGCTCCCAAGGAGAAGAGACATGTGAGTTACATATGCTTTATGAGGCCCTGGGCACAAAACTAGCATGAGTTAAATACAACTCACAAAGAAGTTAATGTGTTAAAAATCTTTTTCCTTTATTTTTGGTGAGGTGTGAAGGGAATAGCAAAATTCAATGCCAGGGTTCTCCTATCTTAAATAGGAGCCCAGTGGTCTTTTAAGTATTGACTTTCTTTTATGAGGTATGGAAAATAGACTATAGATTATCATTAAGTTCTTCCTCAAAAGCTTCAGGCATGTATCAGAAATCCCAAACTGTTTTGCTATAGAAAAATTAGAAACCAATTTTTAGCATTTATATATTAAACTATATCCAGACACACATAGGGTAGAGGGGCAGGGGAAAGACTGGAAAGAAATACACCAAATCTTAATAGGAATTGTCTGTAGGTTTAGACTATGGGTTTAGACTATGGGTGAATTATTTAAGAAGAGGTCTGGCTTAAATGTCAAGATAACAGGAGAAGCATCTGATGCTGACCAAGAGTCAGCAAACAAGATTCCAGATGCCATTAAGAAAATCACTGAGGATGATCTCTCATTGTGTTCCCTGTACTTTCCAAATTTTCTTTCATTTGTATATTTATAGATGAGAACACATGTGAGAAAGACTTTTGTAAACACTCTACCAACATTTCTCATAATGTCTGCTGTGAAACACGAGAATTCCATGCAAAAGAGTTGAATAGTTAACTGTATTTGGGAAATGCCTTAAATTCTACGAGGGCAAAGACTATTTTGCTCATTACCGTACTCCCCTATCACCTAGGATAATGCCTGGTGAAGAGTAGGTGCTTAGTACATATTGTATTTTATCAGTTATAAGACACTTTTTCATATTTTAACACCATTAAGTTATAATCAGTGGTGTCTTCTAATGTTGGCTGGGTGACAGTTGGGTCTTTACCATTCATTACCTACGTATATTTGAACTTGTTTGTTATTCCTGCTGGTATTGTGATAACTCAAACCCATAAATGTGTTAGTCAACAAACCATTCAAGGACTATTTAGAGGAAGGAATATGACTCGTGATTGATGTCTGAAAACATGCCTTTGACATGTTTTAGCCAAGTCAAGAATGTGCCATCATCAAAACATAGAGAAAAGATGTCAGTGGCTTGGAAAAATAATCTGGATCATTCCTTAGAAACGCTGCAGCCTCAATACTATTGTTGGCACAGAGGACACTATTTGTAGAATAACATGGACATCAATGACTCTGGGCCAAAAATGACTTTGAATGTAAAATAGTACAACTAATCCTTGAACAACACAGGTTTGAACTTTGCAGGTCCACTTATCTGTGGTATATATAGATTTTTTTTCAATAAGTATATTGGGAAAATGTTTGGAGATTTGCAACAATTTGAAAAAACTTAACAAACTGTGTATTGAAAAAATAAGAAATATTGAAAAAATTAAGTGAAAGGTATGTCATGGATGCATAAAATATATGTATATACTAGTCTATTTTGTCATTTTACTACCATAAAATATACACAAATGTATTGTTAGTTAAAATTTAACAAAATTTATGCACAAAAATATGGACCACACATGATGCCACTCACACTCCAGAGAAATGTAAACAAACGTAAAGATGCAATATTAAATCTTAACTGCATAAAATTAATTGTGGTACATACTATACTAATGTAATAATTTTGTAGCCACCTTCTGTTGCTTTTGCAGTGAGCTTAAGTGTTGAAAGTATCCACTTAAAACACCATGTGACACTAATTATCTCCACATGAGTAGTTCCTCTCTCCAGTAAGTTGCCTATCCCAGTAAAAAATGATCTCTCCCGGTTCTTGAGTATTCTTCATTGTGTTTAGTGCAATATCACAAACCTTGAATAACACCAAGGGACCTATATGAAGTGCCACTAGTGATGCTGGAAGTGCTCCAAAGCAGCATAAAAAAATTACAACAATACAAGAAAAAGTTGAATTACTTGATATGCACTATAAATTGAGGTCTGCAACTGCATTTGCCTGCCATTTCAGATAAATGAATCCAGCATAAGAACTACTGTAAAAAAAAAAAAAGAAAACAGAAAAAGGAAAAGAGAAGAAAATTTGTAAGGTCATTGCTGCAGCTATGCCAGCGGGTGTAAAAACATTGCTTTTTTTTTTTTTGGTGAAATAGCTTTTTATCTCATATTGAAAATGCAGCTTTTATGTAGATGGAGGATTGCTATAAGAAAGGCATACCTATAGACTCTAATATGATTTGAGAAAAGGTGAAGTCATTATATGACAACTTAAAGCAAAAGAAAGGTGAAGGATCTAAAGCTGGAGAATTTCATGCCAGCAAAGGACGGTTTGATAACTTTACAAAGACATTTGGCTTTAAAAATGTCAAGATAAAAGGAGAAACAGCTTTTGCTGACCAAGGGTCAGCAGAAAAGTTCCCAGACACCATTAAGGAAATCATTGAGGAAAAAGGATATCTGCCTGAACAGGTTTTTAATGCAGACAAAAGTGTCCCATTCTGGGGGAAAAATTGCTACAAAGGACATTTATTAGTAAGGAAGGGAAGTGAGCACGAGGATTTAAGGCAGGAGGGGATAGGCTAACTCTACTGTTTGTGCAAATGCCGTCAGGTTTATGATCAACACTGCCCTTATCTATAAAGCTACTAACCCCTGACCCTTGAAGGGAAAAGGTAAACACCAGCAGCCAGTCTTTTGGTTGTACAACAAGAAGGCCTGGACAACAAGAACCCTTTTTCTGGATTGGTTCCATGGATGCCTTGTTCCCTGAAGTCAGGAAGTACCTTGCCAGTAAGGGACTGTCTTTTAAAGTTTTTTTAAAATTGGACAATGCTCCTGGCCACCCAGAACCCCATGAGTTCAACACCAAAGGCATTGAAGTTGTCTACTTGCCCCCAAACACAACATCTCTCATTCACCCTGTAGATCAGGGGGTCATAAGGACCTTTAAGGTTCTTTACACATGTACTCTGTGGCAGGGATTGTCAATGCTATGGAAGAGAACTCTGACAGAGAGAACATCATGCCATTGTTGTCGCAGAAAAAGCTGTGAAGGCCATCAGGTTTGAAATAATAAATTTCTACTGGAGAAAACTGTGTCCATATGTTGTGCATAACTACACAGGATTTAAGACAGAGTTAATCAAGGAAATCATGAAAGAAATTGTGGATATGGCAAAAAAATGAGGGGTGAAGGGTTTCAAGATATGGATCTTGGAGAAATTCAAGAGCTAATAGACACCACACCAGAGGCATTAACAGAAGATGACTTGATGGAGATGAGAGCTTCTGAACCAGAGCCAGACGATGAGGAAGAAGATGTAGAAGAAGCAGTGACAGAAAACAGATTGACATTAGAAAATCTGGTAGAAAGTTTCCAATTATTGAAGACTGGTTTGGCCTTGTTTTATGACATGGACTTTTCTATGATATGGGCACTGAAACTAAAGCAAATGGTGGAAGAAAGATTGGTACTGTAGAAATGTTTTTGGAGAAAAAAAAAAGCAAAAAAGTCAGACAGAAATTGTGATACACTTCTGTAATGTTACACTCTCCTGTCTCTCCTTCCACCTCCTCCACCCCTTCTCCCTCTGCCACCCTGAAACAGCAACCTCTACTCTTTCTCCCCCTCTTCAGCCTACTCAACATGAAGACAGAGGATAAAGACCTTTATGATGAACCACTTCAATTTAATGAATAGTAAATATATGTTCTCTTCCTATGATTTTCTTAATAACATTTTCTTTTCTCTATCTTACTTTATTGTAAGAATGCACGTATAATACACATAACATACAAAATATGTGTTAATTGACATTTGTTATCAGTAGGGTTTCTGGTCAACAGTAGGTTATTTGTGATTAAGTTTTGGGGGAGTTAAAAGAGACACACATAGTTTTGACTGCACTGGGGATTAGTTCCCTTAACCCCCATGTTGTTCAGGGGTCAATGGTATAAGTAATATCTTATATGTTTTATTTTCCTTTTAATGTAAGTACAAGAAAGATATATGGTAGAAATTTTTCTCTAAACAAGTCTAAGGCAAAACTTTTAGTAAGCATAAAATAAAAATACTGAAATTGAAGTAACCCTCATCTTTAAGAATGCCATTGTATAACAGTGTCATATTTTAATTGGCAGTGTTTCCTACTTATTAATAGAATATAAATTAATGCTTTATCTTACAATCAATAGGAATTTAGAACAGATGAAATATAGTATTTGTTAATGGTACATTAAAGGTGCCGTTAAGTCTTGTAAAGCATAAGTTAATTTGTTTGTCTAATTATGACTTTTGCAAATCTATTTGATCATGGAATTGTTTTTTACATAACACATTTTAGTCCTCAGAACTAGTATTCAGCAGAACTCCATTTGGGAGGCACAATGTCATACAAAGTGTTCAGCTCATTTTTGTCATTATAACATGAGGATCTCATAGCAGGTCCAAATGTCATGCATAAGTTGGTGTTGAATGGGAACGGGAATAGAGAACTGTTCTTGTTTTAGCTAATTTTCTTGTTTCCTTTACCCAGGAATTGTTGTTAGAGCAGAAAGTAGAAAGCATCCAGGAATTAAATGCATACTGTGGAGTTCCATGTATCAATAGGAGTTCAAGAAATACAACATTTGGAGTTTCTGTTACTGAGAACAGAAATAACATAAATTATATAAAAGACACCTTTTAAAAGTAATTTTAGTAGGAAATACATAAAATCGTTTCCTGTGTCCAGTACTCCCTCATTGTATTAATAGAAGCACAGTCTAGCAATAACTGATTAAAGTGCGTGCACAGAAGAGGGAAGTAGGAAAGAAGTAGCCACATGCTTAGACTGCAAGTTAGATTATTAACTCTTGGATGATCAGTAGTTGATCATATTTTTACTCTCCTCAGATATATTATTCTCTATATTAAAACTTTTAGTACTTCTATTATGAGGTTTTTTGGGGACTCACAGGGAGTCATCCTTCATGCATTTGGAATTGAGGGAATTTAGATTATAGATAATGAATCAAAGAAGAAACACGCAAAGAGCATTTAAAGAGGCTGAATAGCTTCCGGGCCCATAAAACTTGACATCAATCTGATGTAATGTATTAACAAAACTTAAAAAACCCCTGCAAATGAGAAAAGGCATCGGTCCGCAGTAGAAGCATGGAAAGATGAGAATCACAGAGATGGATACTGGCAGTGCCCATGCTGACTCTGCTGTGGGTAGAAGCAATCCTGATCCAAGTGCACACTCTTTCCTGGTCCCTGGGCAGATAAATCCTTCATATGAAGATGGATCTTGCTAGGGCTTAGAAGGCACTCATTTCCCATTCCTTATGTGGAAGGATTTCCTAAGAGAAACAGTCTTAAATCCTCTTTTTCCTCCTTACTCCTTCCCACAGGAGGAGAAATGTCTTATGTGACAAGTGAAATTTGTGAAAGAAAGATGGCATTCTTTTCTCTGTCTCTTCTCCCTCCCAGCCCCCACCTTCTCTCTCTCTCTTCCCCTACTCCCTACACCCCCCGCCCTTTCTCCTCTCTCCTCAGCCTTCCCTCGGGATGTATGCATGCATTTTGGTCTTCTCTACTGCCCTGTGGTCAGGGTCCTGGCTATGGGGTAACTTGGGTTGAATAGTTATACCACGACAGCATTGGTTGGTCTAATTCACTGAAGAAATATTACCAAGTTTACTTAGTTGCATAGCTAAAGCTGTGTCTGTAATCTAGCCTTTGTCAGTAAAAAAGGTGACATTTTGAGCTCCATCTGTTTGACTCCATATTTGCCTTTTAGTTGGTACCAAACTTGGCAGGGAAGGCAGGGTTGCTGTCTATTAGGTTCCTCTAAATCCTGGCAGATATATCAGATCATCTCATGCTCATTAATTATCCAAACAATATACCTAACTCCTCTTGTTTTGATTCCATACTCATCAAGCAGCCTTCAGAAAATGACTTGCCACTTTATGAAGCTTGTTTATAGGAAAATAATGTGTGCACCAGAAGATTTTTAAGTGCCTGGCCTCCTTAGCAGTTATAGTTCTCCTTGTAAATTAATATATTGGCATTTTGGTTTGATACTTTACTTTTGTGAGCCTGGTTAATATGCTTCTGCCCTTAAGAGATACATCTGTCATTTGAATGACCTTGAAATCTGTGAGCAAAATAGTCAGACAAAACTTCAACCGATTTCAGAATTTGATCCAATACGCTTTTAATATTAGGAAGAGTTGTATGGTTTGATTAATATGAGAAAAGGT
The DNA here is from genome assembly GCA_023783475.1 of Daubentonia madagascariensis. Classification (NCBI taxonomy): domain Eukaryota; kingdom Metazoa; phylum Chordata; class Mammalia; order Primates; family Daubentoniidae; genus Daubentonia; species Daubentonia madagascariensis. The sequence goes on from JAKFHU010001569.1 coordinate 31,673,134, forward strand.
AGGCTTGCTTTACACCCAAATGTCTTTACCCCTAAGTGCGAGTACATTTACTTGTTTTGAGAACTAAGGAAAACAAAATCCAATTAAAAGGTATGGCCACCTGGGTGAGAGTTAGAGACTCTAACCTGACTTGAAAATTAGATTAATAATGTGGTTCATTTCTAATGGATATGAGCCATATGAAATTTTCCTATTTTACTTTTGAAGTCCTTATTTTAGTGTGCTACTACCTACGGGGCTCAATATGTTCCATCCATGTCACAGACAGGATCTAATCTTGTCCCTGGACTATCCTCAAATCACTGAGAAGGTGAGAAGGCAGCTCCAAAAATTATGTGGGGATATAACCCTAAAATTTTGTGAGATGGTATGTTTCCTTTGTGGAAAAGCATTTTTCATATCTGGGAAGATTTAGAATTAATTGTAGATGTGTTTAAGGTAACTGAAATGTAATATTAATATTTTTACATGAATTAATGTATATGCATTTGCTATATTAAGTATCTATAATGTCTAAGAGACTTTCTTCTCTTAGAATAACAGGTCAAGCTTGTAACATCATTTAAAAATGTCTGATTGTGAGTTGATTTAGAATTGTGTACCTAGATTGAATATAATTAAGTGTATATATGAAAAATGAAAAGAAACCATTTTAAAGTTTCATTTATTAATTTTGTAAGCATTTCTTAATATTTGAGAAAGCTTTTTAGATACATTTATATATGTATAGGAAGAAATTGAGTATATAAAGGTATTAATACAGTTTAGAATGTTAAAAGGAGTTTAGTTAACAAGGTTTATAACTGGTTCCAGATAGTTATGAAAGGCATCCTTTAAAGTGATTGAAAATTTTTATCTTTATAAGTGAAATAATAAGGTCTATAAAATGAACTGAAAACCATAAAGAAGAATTAATCCTTTTTTACTTATGATATTAATAAATTGAGTATTTAAAAAATTAACAATCTCGTAATGATTTTTTTCTACATGAAAAATGAGTCTGGTAGAAACGAAACTGTCATTTAATAGGAACCACTTTTAGCATACAGATGAATCAAGTTTCTGATATAAAAAAATTGAGGCCACTGTCTAGATTAGGCCATGGGAAATTCACTGAGGTAATGCCAACCCAGTATGACTCTTGGGAGACAGGCGTTAACCTACTGTATTCTGACTGCATTATTAGCAATTCCCCTCCTTTTTGAAATTTCTACATTTTTAGTGCTTTATTAAAATACATTATTTTCTTAAATAACTCAATATTTTAAATACAACATATCATTGAGATCAAAGCATATACTTTAAGTGATAATCATAGTTTCTTACAGTTCTCAAACAAGTCAGCTCGGGTAGTAATGAAGACAGGCTTGTAACTTTAATAATAGAATTTATCTAACTTTATGATTTTTCATAAGTTTGCATTTCAAAAGGGCTTTTGCCCTTTCTTTTGGTTTTATTGTGATGCTTGAATAAATCACTAGTTGTCAATGGCATGGGGGTTTGGGTACCAGAGAAACTTTGGTTTGAATCCCAGTACAGCCTTGTGCTAATTTTGAGAACTTGGGCAAGATATTTAACCTGTTACTTTTCTAAATGGGGATGATAATACTTACAGTATAAGGTTGTTGTAAAGCTTAGAAGTATTATATGAAAAGAATTGTTACACAACTGGACCTCAGTGAATAATAGACGTGATTCTTATGAATAGTGAAAAAACAATTTTGTGTGTGTTAGGTGAGAAGGGGTTAGTTTCTGTGGAGGCTTCAGCATGTATGTGTGGACATAAGACCAGCTGCCTTGACAACATGCTGCTGCAGTGAATCATGACTGGCTGCCAAATGGAGGCTCCAAAGACCATTCTGCAAAGTTAGGCAATGAACTGTATGATGTAAATGATTGCCTGCCAGAACTCTAACTTCGACTTCATAGAGATGAAGCTCTGGCCTCATGCAGTCTCCCAGAGATCACATTACCCTACATCCCTAAGCCACAGAATTGTCCATACAGATTTGGGCTGTCTACATAATTTCTTAGGATTCCTTTATTCACCAGCCATATGCCCAGGTGTTAGTTTTGTTCATACAGTGGAATCTTATCTCCCCCCAACCCTATGATTACTTGAGGCAAAATGTCAGACTTTGAATCTCTTTTGTGGAAATTGTAAAAAAGATTATCTTCTACATACTGTTGTGGTTGACGAAATCTGAATGTGACATTTTATATCAGGCCCTAACTCTAAACAACATTCAGAAAATCCAATAGGATGCTCTAGAATTGAGAGAGAGAGAGATCAAAGATGCTGACAAGATCACAAGATCAAAAGAGTGAAGTTTTTTTTTGAGAACTATATAAAGGGGGAAAGATATCTCCTGCATTGATGAAATTCACTATTTTTCAATGAGGTCTTTGTACATTTAAAGACACTTTAAATGGGATAATGGAGATAGAATCTAATGAATAGCAAAAGGAAACTGACACCAGTTCCACAAAGTAAAAGACACTGAAATCAAACACTTGACTATCATCCCAAATATACTTTGTCGATATCTTCTGTTTGGTGTGCCAAAAGTTAAAATTTTCCAGTTGATAAACTGTTCCATTGAACTTTTTCCAATCTGGCCTAGAGGAAACTGAAACTTTTAGGCATAAAATATATGTTGATCAACTAACTTTGTTTGTTTGTTTGTTTGTTTATTTATTTATTTATTTATTTATTTTTGAGACAAGGTTTCACTCTGTTGCCCAGGCTGAAGTGCAGTGGCGTGATCATAGCTCATGGCAACCTCAAACTCCTGGGCTCAGGCAATCCTCTTGCCTCAGCCTTCTGAGTAGCTGGGACTACAGGCACGTGTCACCATGCCCAGCTAATTTTATTTGATTTTTTTGTAGAGACAGAGTCTCTCTATGTTGCCCAGGCTGGTCATGAACTCGTGGCCTCAAGGGATCCTACTGCCTCGGCCTCCCAAAGTGCTGTCTTTAAAGGTTATTTATATTTCTTCTGATGTAGATTTTGATTGGGTAAAACTGTTAGTTTTTATTATATTATTTTAAAGAAGTTAGTTTTTAAATTCAAACAGCATATTTACAGAGTGCCTATAGGACATTGCTAGACACTAAGGAGATGAATAATAGAAGCTGTCTCTAAGGAGGTTGCAGTCTAGTGAGGAATATACAAACAAATAATTATGATATACAATTTACATGCTAAAAGAGGTTTACATAGGGTGTTATGGGAGCATCAGTGAGACACACTGATGTGGCCTGGGCTGTTAAAAAGTTTTGCTTTAGGCCTATTGTGTTGGAAATGTCAGTGAATTGTCAGTAGGAAGCTGGATTTATGGTGCTGCAACTTTGGAGTGAGTAAAGGCTATGGATGGAACTCTAGGGAATATTCACAATTATAGAAAAATCAAATGCCTCTGAGAAACATTTGTCACTCGTGTAAATGATGTGCTATTTCTTATAATTAATGTCAAGTATACATAAAAGTACAGTTTAAATGCAAATATTAATATTATTTAGGGAGGCTTTGGAATTAATAAAAAAATTTTGATGATGGATTTGGTCAGGAAAATATACAGAGGAAGCAAAGTCTTAGAAGATTACAGTTTCTAATCAAAGTTGTGTAGAGCCTTTTAACTTATTCTTATAACACAATCAATAAAATTAATGAAAAATCAAAGAAATTAAGAAAAATTATGAAAGTAATAAAAAACTAGTCATAAAATTAATATAAAAGTGTTAATGTTTCCATTTAACTTAGTTTATTTAATTATATATTTTAGTTATATTCAGACCTATTTAAAAATCTATTATGATTTTCTGATTATGACAGGTATGTTTTAGTAGTAAATTTGGAAAAATTGCAGAAAATTATGGACAAGAAAATAAAATTACTCATAATTTTACCTCTCTCCTGCTCTGCCCCTCCCATAATCTCGTACCATTCTGATATTATCTACAATATATAGAAAACATGTGAGTGTGTGTATATGTGTGTGTGTGCATTTTCTGTTCCATTTTAATTTGGGGGACATGGAAAGTATTCCTCTGACCATTTTTTTTAATATAGGGTAGCAGCATAATTTAGTAAAAAGAACTCAAAATTGAAGTAGCCAGATCCATTTTCTAGTTATATGAAATGGGATAAATTGTTTAAACTTTGAGGTGGTTCACCTGGTTAAAATTTCCAGCTCTATCATTTATTGGCATGCAACCTTGTGCAAATTTGTTTGCCATCAGGAACCTGTTTTCTTATCTGTAAAACAGGGACATTAATACCTATTGCACGTGGTACTTAGGGGGATCAAATGAGATAGCACATGTAAAATAAGTAAAAAATTTCCGAGTAAAAATTCCTTACTAGGAAAAAATAAGTAAGAACTGAGATAAAGAACAGCTGTGAGAGTTGGGTGGGATGGGACCTGCTTTAGGTAGGGTCAGTGTGCATGATATCTTGGAGGCAGCCTCAGTAATTAGAAGGACCTGGTTATGGGAAGGTCAGGAGCCAGAGTGTTCCAGGCAAAAAGCACAGCGTGTCAAAGGCCCAGGGCAGGAAAGAGGTTGGTGTGCTTGAGAAGCCAACCATAGAGCAGTGGGGCTCCAGCACAGTGATTAAGGGGAAGAGGTTGGAGATACACGTAGGGACAATTTCATGCAGGGCTTACTAATCAGGGCGAGGAGTTTGCATTTTATTCTAAATACAATGGAAATGTATTTCAGTGTTTAAGTATATAAATTACCTGATTTTATTTGTATTTTATTGATATCACTTTACTTTTTTATGGAAAATGAATTGAAGGGAGCAGATATGGATGTAGCAAAGGCTGGGCAAGTAGTCCAGTGGAGAGATGGCAGTTTTCTTGACTAGGCTGGTGGCAATGGAGACAGAATGAGATGGACTTGAGGCATGTTTTGCAGTAGAATTGATAGAACATTCCGTTAGAGTGAACGCAGCATAGTAATAAGAGAAAAGGAGGCGTCAAGGATAAAACCTAGGTCTCTGGTTGAAGAAATGGCTTGAAGGAATGGTGACGCCATTCACGATGTATGGAGAAGTGGAGTGATGCTCCACCCCTAAGAGCGCCGTTTTGCACATACTAAGCCTGAGACATCCTACAGCCGGTTGGACACAGAGTCTAGAGTTCCCAGCAGAGGGAGTCTGGGCTAGAGAGATGGACGTCTAAGAGTCGTCGTCAGGATATACAGTGAATGTAATTTAAAGCTGAGAACTAATTGAGATTGTACAAACAAAGGGAATGACTGTGCAGAGAAAGAAAAGGAAGGAAAATAATTGTAAGGGACAAAATGGCTCAGAAAATGCAGCTGCTCCCCCTTCCATCATCTCCCAGTGCCCTGCAGAAAGAAAGAGCTCTTGAAATTAATCCTGGGTTAATTTGGTGGAATAGGGAGGGGACAGTAGAGACATATATGAAAGCCCTAAATAGAAGCAGCTGCTGACTCTTCTCGGTAGTAATTTGATGACTATTTATTTAGCTTCAGTGGAATAATTTCGTGGAGTAGATGAAACAGTTTAAAATATTCTTATACTGAACTGCATATACCTTTATGTCTCACCAATTTTTTTTTAACTGCATGGGTGGTTCACAGAAGGGTATTTTCAGGTAGAATTGAAATGTGTTTAGGGTGTAAAAAACTTGGATATGCCATATGTTTCAGTTTGAGTTAGCCTAATGAGCAAATACTACTATTAAAATTCTAAAGCAGTATATATCTGTTAATGATGAATGATCATTTCTATTCATGCTTTACACATTGTTATTAAGTAAAGTAAAATTATACTGGCAGTTTATCCATATTACGTCTGTGACAGTAAGTGATTTTTGGTTGGTATTTACTAAAAAGCAATAATTTGACAAGACAATGATAGTTTTAGAATGAATTTTTTATGAACTAAGAAACTTCTCTTCCTTCTCCTTGTTTAGCCTGTAAGCTTAGGGACTTACTATTTTTTTCTTTCTTTCTTTTTTCCTAAGGCATGAAAGAGATGAAAATCTAAAACATCCCAGTTATGGTCTGCACTGAAGTTACTAAGTTAAAAAACAAGTTCAGCAAGTTTTAAAGAAAAGACCTGTTAGTTAAGTAGAAGGCAAATATTTTCCTTAGTGCTGAGTGGAAAAGGGAAAGTTTCATATGACACATCAATGTTCCATCTCTTCTCACCTGAAGCCCTTTTAACTCAGAGAAGACGGAGACAACAAAGTAATGAATTTGAAATGAGAATTTACATCAGCAAGATAGTTTTTCTTTTCACAAAATGCAGAAAAAAGAGATAGTGTTATTTTAGTCAGCACCTCCGTACTTTTTCATGTAAAATATAAACTCAAGCAATTATTTTGGATATGTTTTGACTAGGGTGGAATAATTAAGGATAATATGCTAAATGAAATGAGGAAGATTGGGAAGGGAAGTACATTCTTGTAGCCAGCCCCGCTGTGTGTCTGTGGTGGAGGTGAAATTGACTTTTCATTTCCTGGATATCATCTCAGGCCTAAGGTGGCACCCATGAAGACTTTATTTACCTCCTGGAAGACATGTGATGTCTGGACATGTTGAAACCAAAACGAGGCTTTTGGAATGAACCTCTAGAGCAGAGTGGGATTTCTCTCACCAGTGGTCCTGGTTCAAGGGAGCTCAACTTGAAAAAGGGAGAGTACAGGTGATCAATGTTAGAACTGTGAAAGGAATTGTTAGTGAGGAAGGTTGATTTCTGCCATTTGTGGTGCTTTTAACCCAGCTCCAAAGGAAGGTTGCCCCAGGAAACTAAATGAAGAGTTCACATCCAAAGTTTGTACAGGGAAAAACTGGGCTCCTCAGCTTTTCTGATCATGAACATATTAAAAGAACTCCGTATCCTGGCTGGAGGAGAACCAGCTCAACCCCTACACATACCCATTCTTCTTCCTCTTCTACTGAGGGAGGTGGAAAAGACCATGGGAAGATGGGAGGCACAATGACTCGATTTGCCTACATGACCAGGAGCAACAGGGTACTGAAAAGGAGGTCAACAAAGGCAATGGAAGTTGAGTCACTATTTTGACACCTGTGTTCATAGAACAAAGCTTTAATGATGCTTGGAAACTGGGTGAGATAGGCTGGGCCTTGCTGAAGGAAAGAAGGGTATAAAAACTTGCAGTTTAAAAACTAATAACCAAAAACTTATGGTTATGATGTCACCCCTTCACCCCTGCAGACATATTCCTCCATGTTGTTAAGACAAATACATCTCTCATTTAGGGGTTATATTAAAAATATTTAATAGCATTAAGGTCTAGGCACCAACAAATTAGAATGCCTGTTCCAAAGTCTTGGAACAGATCCTGGAAGACATGTGCTGTCCCAACATTAATGTTTTATTTTCTAGATAGTAAAAAGATTTTGAGAGAGTGGACAGAGTGACTAGGGAGCCAAGGGGCTCAGAGCAGCAGATATTTACCAACTAGTTCAGAAGAATTCAATATTTAATGACCATTATGGCCACATCAATGCTTGCCAGATGAATATAAGCTCTGACAAAATTAGATAGCAGTTCCCAAATGTTCCTTCCTTCTTGAAAACTTGAATCAGTGGTGTACAGCATATTTTTTATGTTTTAGCTCAATGTTTTTCAGCATGCCTCCTTGATCATTCATCAGGTATTTATTTTACTAACATTAATTTTGATGGTAGAAAAGATTTTAGAACTATTACTTTCTTTATACTTCAGATCTATAAATTAAAATTGAATTATCACATGGCTTTTATAGGCCCAAATCAAGATTCCATTTATGTATTGAAACAACCTTTTAATATATACGTGCATTTGAAATACCTCAGGACAAATATACATGAAGATTTGGGAGGAACTCATTTCGTACAACCTTTCCAGGCATGGTACTAAAAGAAGCAACCAAAATAGCAAATAACTTTGCTGATTGTAAATTATAAAAACTACCAAAAGGAAAGATTGACTATTTTTTTTTTGCCATTGATGCAAACAATCAGGTCAGAAGAAATCAAGTTGGATGTGCTGGTTCCTGAATGGACCTCATTTATGGTTCTGGCCTGCATGTCCAGATGGAGTAGATGTCCTCACCTTCTAAAATAGAGCACACACATTAAGTGGCTTTCCAGCACAAAGTGAAGTTTGCTCCTACCCTCCTATAAACCCCTTGGTAGGTCAAGGACCACTTATTCCAGGGGGCAGCAAAGGACTTGTGATTCTGGGAAGCGAGCCATCCAACTGACTCAGTCTAATTGGATGGCTCAAAGCTTCCTTGGTTATAGAAGAAAAGGAAAAAATTATTAGGGAATTTGGAGAATTTTCTCTTTTGGAGAATTATAGGCAGAATTTAGCCCTCTTTCATGTACTTTTTTCTCCAGAGATAGAAGAATGATTAAACAAAACAAAACAACTTCCACTGCTAGCTAGATAGGTAGGTAAGTAGGTAGCTCCCTAGATAGCTAGATAGATAATCTTTCAAAAATCAGGCTTGGGTCACCTATAAGTGCTATGAGTACGAGACGATGTTCCTGCTTATGTCCCTTCTAGGCTTCTCATTAACTCCTCCTTTTCTGATTCCTCCTTTCTTCCTCCATATTTGAATCTCCTCTCTTCTCCTTTTCTTTCCCTTAATCCTTTCTCTTTTCTTCAATGCTTCAGCACATATAACTAAGCACAGTGTTGGGAATTTGTCTGGGAGCATTTTGTGGGGATAGGAGATAAGGGTATATAGGAAAAATTTTATAATGTGGGTACTGGAAAAGATTTAAAATGTTAAATATTCAGCTTTCCTACAGTTAAGAGCATTAGAAAAAAACATAAAAAGGGTACAGATTAAACTAAATTTGTCTTTAGTGTTGCTAACGAATTAAACTAAGTGAATACCCATGATTTGTTTTATCATTTTTACATTAAGAAAATTTCTCAAATGGAAGATAATTACAGCAGAAGCCTAATTAGATGCTAACAGACCATACTCTTCTGTTCTGATGCATTAATGATTTCTTTTGTGTTATAATTGTTACATTCGTCAGGGTGTGTAAAGTGTTTCTTTTGCAGTATTCATGTGGAGAATGCATAGGGCAAACTAGTGAATGTGACTCTTAAGAATGAGCCAGCTATTTGAAATGAGTTTGGTACTTTGAGTTGAATTCATTGTGGTTTTATTATCTGCATTACAAAAATTTCAAAAACATTTGGCACTAGTGTTAGTTTTAGGAGAAAATATGTCTTTTTGAAAATCACACCTTTTATTCAGTCTATTCAATTGACAATTGCAAGAATACTTGTAATGAGTTATTGATTACTGGCACAATAATTATTTTGTGATGACTATCAAGTCATAAAAATCCTATAATATTGTTATTTTTATCCTGTAAGTAAAACAATAATAGGTTAAATGCATCTTAATTTATGGGCTTGAATCTGAATTAACAAAGGAAATGAGTAGCTACCAATTAGCATAGATTTATAGAGTACAATTGTGCCTACAATGAATGTTCATAGTACAAAATTTATAGGACTAAGTATGACAGTGGCTGCACAACACAATTGTATGTTTTAATCACAGTCATCATCAAACTTGAAAAACCAGAGAAGAATAATAAAGAAAGCAAATTCAACACTTATTAATGCCTAGATACATCCAGAGGAAACGTATTTGATTTATATAACACACAAACCATTTCTAAATCTCTCTTAGAAACAAGAGGGTAGTTTGGACCAAAGAAAATATATAAACTAATATTATAAACCTAACTTTGAACCTTAAAAATTGAGAAGTGCTTTGTCATTTTCAAAACACTGAACTATTATTATCAGTAGAATTAGAAGACATTCCCCATATCAGCATCTAGTGTTTAGATTTAAGAAAAGGATGTTAGGCCATGCATATTTTGCCTCTAAAAAAATTACCATGTTACTCCAAAATTACTCTAAAAATTATCTGTTCCAACTAGAAAGGACAAAATTTTAAATATGTGATCTAATTTCTAGAAGTTGAAACTATAATATTAAAATTAAAATTAATAGGATATTAGAAGTGAAAAGCTCTTATCCCTCTGGATGGAGAGCTATTAAACAACTCTCTACCTCCAGGTTTCCTGGCTCAGGAAAAGCTGGATTAGAACCTCCATTTTCTTCCTAGAACACTGGTCATTTCACACGCTATATAGACTTGAAGTGGCTCAGATACAAAATTAGACTTAGAAATAAAATGATCTGCTAGAAGTAAAAATCTTTTGAAATATTTTCTCACAGTCTTTTTTCAAAAGGTTAGTTCAGTAATTCTTTCATGACTAGAGGCCATTTATCTTTTAAGAACCTTAAGTACAAAAAACAGATGAGTGAACACACACACATATGCAATATTTTTACATTAAATCCTTATGCAAAAACAGATATCACAAAATCCTTATACTAAATATACTATTAGAGTATATTTCCTCTGACTTTGAGTTCCATTCTATCATCTCAATTCCCCTAATTTTCTTCCCAAAGTAGATTATGAGATCCATTCCTTTGCTTGGGCAAGAAATAGAGCAAGGGATAAGGAAGGGGAAATCTATGTAGCCTGTAGCAAGCACACTATGACCAGCAAAAATAATAAACAAATCAGCAAAAACCAACTTGAGAGTGAGGATACAGAAAATGTGTTATAAATTCACTTAGTAGAGAAGCTAATAATCTGTTTACCTCCATAAACTGTGAGATCAACACTGAAAAGGGAGTTTAACGTATTCACCATTGAAACTCAAGCACATTTAGGCAAAACAAAAACAAAGACACAAAGACCACACTAATCTCTACAGGTCTATGTGGGTAAGGGCTGGGAAAGTGCCCCAGCTCTAGGGCTGGAGGTACATGTCTGAAAGGTAGAAGAAGACCCTGACTTGCTTCCTGCAGGTTTTAGTATCCAAGGAGGTTCAACACTGTGTGTGTGTGTGTGTGTGTGTGTGTGTGTGTGTGCGCGCGCGCGCGCACGCGCGCGCAAGCGTGCGAGCATGTTAGAAGGTGGTCATAGTGGTGCGGGCTAATGGTGCACAACATCTAGAAACTTTGTTGTTAAGCAAGTGGTAACATTATAGTGGTTTAAAGGTCCATTTTCAACAGGTCCCTGCAAAGTAAGAAAGCAACTTAATTATAGGGAGCAAGATCTAGCCTCTGGAGGGAGGTGTTTAGAATAGGAATAAAGCCTACCGGTGCAGGTGAGATTTGGGGAAGGATTTCTGATTCCAAGCAGGATTCTAAATTGGAATGCTCAGTAGAGAAAGCAGAGGCAGGAACCCATAATTAATGTTTGGCCAATAGTGTGGGACCAATGGGGCCAAGCCACAACTGGGAGACAAAAGGATTCTAGGAAGCCCTGGCAGCAAATGGGCTTGTCCTTCCTGTTATATCATCTGCAACATCGGGGTTGTTTCAGGACCACAGTGGTGTTGAGCATGCAGAAAAGGGCATCAGGAACTTAGCAAGTGACTGCTAAGGAAGATAAGGGCTGGCATCATTAACTTTGATGAAGCGGAAAAGGGTAATTTTTTTTCTCTTTTTCTGTCTTTTTCTTCCTTTCCTTTCCCTTCCTTTCCCATCTCTCCCTCCCTTCCTACCTTCTTCCCTTCCTTCTTTTTCTTTTCTTTTTTTTTTTTTTGAGACAGTCTCACTCTGTTGCCCTGGGTAGAGTGCAGTGGCCTCATCTTAGCTCTCTGCAGCCTCAAACTCCTGGGCTTAAGCGATCCTCCTGCCTCAGCCTCCTGAGTAGCTGGGACTACAGGCATGCGCCACGACACCCAGCTAATTTTATCTATTTTTAGTAGAGTCAGGGTCTCGCTCTTGTTCAGGCTGATCTCTCCTAAGCTCAAGGGATCCTCCTGCCTCAGCCTCCCAGAAGTGCTAGGATTACAGGCGTGAGCCACCACGCCAGGTCCCCTTCCTTCTTTTCTTTCTCTCTCTCTTTCTATTACTTTATCATCTGTAGCCACTTCCTTAGCCCGTTACAGATATGATCCCATTTTGTGCTACTATTGGCAAATATATTATATTATACATATATTACATTTCTATGTGTTATTGGCCTAACAGTTCTCTCTCTTTCTGTATAGATAGACAGATATAGATATAACTTATATAATTGCTTTTAAATCAATTAAGAGAAGAAAAGTGAAAAAATATGTATTTAAATTGTAGTTCATAATCACACAATATTACCTTTATTGGTGCTCTTTGTATGGATTTGAATTGCTATTTGAGTTCATTTTCAGCCTGAAGAATTTCCTTTAGTATTTTTTTCAAGGAGGGTCTGCTAGCCACAAATTCAGTTTTTTGTTTATCTGGGAAAATCTTTATTTCACTTTCATTTTTGAAAGATATGTTTACCAGATAGATGATTCTTGATTGACTGTTTTTTTATTTAAGCCCTTCAAATATATTATCACGGTGCCTCTAGCTTCCATTGTTTCTTCTGAGAAGTCAGCTGTTATTTTACTGGGGTTTCCTTGTAAGAGACATGTCATTTTTCTCTTGCTGCTTTCAAGATTTGCTCCATGTCTTTGACTTTTAGGATTTATACTATGACGTGTCTGTGGGTCTCTTGGCATTTGTCCCACTTGGAATTCATTGAGCTTTTTGGATATGTAATTTTTTTTTTAAAAGTATGAGAAGTTTTCAGTCGTTGTTTCTTTGAATATTTTTTTAATCTTCTTTCTCTTTCCTGTCCTGCTAGTTTCATTGTGCATAGGTCAGTGCACTTAATGGTGTCCAATATCTTTGTGAGATGCTGTTTATTTTTCTTTATTTTTCTTTCTCTGTTCTTTAGCTGTATAATCTCAACTATTCTATTTCCAAGTTTTATAGCTCTTCTGCCAGTTCAAATCTACTGTTGGGCCCCTCTAGTGAATTTTAAAATTTTCATTTATTGTACTTTATTAACTGCAGAATTTTTGTTTTGTTCTTTTTTATCATTTTTAATATCTTTATAGATATTCTCTATTTCATCTGGCATTGCCATCACGCCTTCCTTTACTTCTTTAATCATGTTTCCCTTTGTTCTCTGAATGTGTTTATAATGACTACATTGAAATATTTTTCTGTTCAAGCCAACATCAGGTCACTGTCACAGGCAGTTTCCATTGTCTGTTTTGTTTTGTTTTTTCCTAGTGTATGAGTCACTCTTTCTTATCAAATCTCATAATTTTTTAGTGGAAACTGGACATTTTGGATAATATATCGTATTAACTCTGGATACTGGTCATCTTTCCCCCTGTGGGGATTTTTATTGTTATTTGTTTATTTATGTTTTTAGTGGCTGGCTGGATTATTTCAGTGAGGTCTATTTCCCCCTATAGTATTAAGCCTATGAAGTTGCTCCTCTGGGAAGCACAGCTTTGGTTTTGCTCACAGTCACCCTGGTATGACAAAGGTCCTAATAGTAGAGCTCTCTTCTGTTCTTTTCTTGACCACAGGAAATCTCCACTAATTAGCTGGGTGTGGTGGTCTCAGCTACTCAGGAGGCTGAGAGGGAAGGATCACTTGAGGCCGGGAGTTGGAGGCTCCAGTATACTATGATCACACTTGTGAATAGCCACTGCAGTCCAGCCAGGGCAGTATAGTGAGACTCCATCTCTTAAAAAAAAATTACCTGCTCATTGTTGTATTGTTTTCAACAATGCCCCAGGAATATATTGCTCTAGAAACTACTCCAATCAAAATGTGGCTTTTTTGAAGGAATGTTTTCTGAGGTCAGTGTCTGATATTTGTTCTGACCCCAGAATGACTCCTCCCAGCTGTCTGAAGCCCAGGTTCTCTCCTGCAAACTACTTGTCTACAGTGTAGGCTGTATCTACATTAGATCCACAAATTGCCTTTCATCACAATCTCTACTGCTTTTGAGAACACCGTTAGGCTTAAACTCCTTGTTCTGTGGTAAGCAAGAATGTGCAAACCTACTGCCAAAGGCCAAGGGAGCTGAAAGGCTGAAGAAAGAGGCTGACAAATCCAGTTTCTCAGCAAGAAATATTTAATAGGGACACATGAACGGTAGCGATGTATTGGGTAACCACACTCCAGAAAGTATCCTTTATATAGCAAGCTTTTATGGTAAAGACATGCATAAGGAGTCATGCCTCAGACTTTCTTGCCAAAACTCATGACCACTGGGGAGGATAGATAAACATCTTTGTGGGGGGCGGTATCTATGCTATGGGCATTGTTTAAAGACCTTGCTGCAGACTACCTTGATATGCAGGGGTCAAACATTGGTCATCATGGCAGTTTCACTTCAAGATGGCATCACTCTTCCCATGCAACCAGTTCATTTCCTACACCTCTCAGGTGCTCTGTTGTAAATGAAATCAGGTGCTTTGGGAAGAGATTAGGAGCTATCTGTTTTAGTCTTGCTTCTACCCCCAGGCAAAACTTCTGAGACAGAGCTCTGGAGATGGGGATGGGAACAATGGCAAACTTCTCTGAGTGACATTCCCACCCTAGGAGCTGAGTGATCAAGGTGGGGGCAGCAGCCTGAGTTCCCCTTGACTTGCGTCTCTTAGCACAGATCCACCACCTCATGAGGTGGGCAAGGGTGATAGGGGCCCCAGTATTCACATTGTGCCACACTCAAGGACTGGATGAGTCTGAAGGAGGAAGAGAAAGGTAATAAAATGTCATTGGTATGAAGTAAGAAGAGATGGTCCAGAGAAGAGAGGGGAACAGAAGTTCTATCTTTTTTTAATTACTTCTATTTTCTGTTAGGCACCCAAGCCATTGGGAAAGGAGGTTGTTTTTTTAAAGAAGGCATCTTTTGGGGAAAGGCAGCAATTTGACCACAGACAGCCTCAGAGATCCTCTTGCCTCCCTAATCCCATTTTTAAAGGGTCTGATATTTGTAAAACTACTTATAAGCCCAGTGAAGATGAGACTTTTAATGAGATCTTTAGCCTTGCCAAAGTAGATATAATGTTTGCTAGGTATATTTCTCTCTTAGTTAAATCTCTTTCTATAACCTTCTATTACACTCTTGAAAACAGAGTATTATTTCCTGGCTGTGCAGCTCTGCTTTGTGTCTGTGTCACATAAGCTTCTAAAGTAAGTCTGTCAGGACATACCTGAGGACTAAAAGAAGGCACCATGAGCTTGGAGGATACTGGGATTGCCCAAACTGGGAAAGATGATCACTTAGGACGGCTGGAGGGAGTCAACAAACACCCCAATGACTGAAGAGAGGAATAAAGCTTTTTGTTAGGGAAATGGCCTTGTGTCAAGTCCAAAAATGAGCAGAAATGAAAAGAAAGACAAATAACAAAGACAGAGGCAGGGAAACCAGAATTTGAACAATATCAGAACTTGAAGAGCTGGTTGCAAAAGTGCTTCAGAACAAATGTACAACTGTTGTGCAGTGCCTGTTTCCTTCAAGTTTGTAATTGAATGTAGAAGTGAGGATACTGGCTTAAAGTAGATGTGCATTATACAGGCTTTGATAATGATCACTGAATCCTCCAGATGAATCACCTGGGCCCCTGGGATAGGGCACTATGGACATGAGGAGGATACTTTAATGCTGTGGTTGAATTTAAGTTCCTTATATTTCCCCCGTGTTTCTACACATTTGTGCTTCACATTTACTTAATTGCTGATTCTTTGAAATGGCTTGGTATTTCCCTATAGAAATTGATATTTCTCAAAATATGTCCAATTGAGTATTGGGTCTATTCAATATTAATAATATTCTCTCTCTCTCTCTCTCAGACACACACACACACACACACACACACACACACAGAGATTACTTGATCAAATATATTCAGGAAGTTCTGGGTTATACAAAGTAAAAGAAATTTCTTTCCTATAGGGGTTATCAGAACTTCCAACATGCTACAGAGTTTGCAAATGTCTCAGGAGGCAAATACAATAGTTAGCATTTCCTAAATGCATTTACCCATAGAATGTTCAAAAGATTAGTGCTCCACAGAATATTCTTTGCTAGATATTGCCAAATAATTGTCTCTCTACTGGTCTCCCTGTCTCCAGTATATCCTACATACACCTATCAGAGTAATCTTCCCAACAATCATACAACCATTTATTTCCAGGCACTTTGTTGGGTGCTATCAGCTATCTGAAGACTCTGGAGTCAAACTACCCAGTATTGAATCTTGGCTCTAACCTTTACAAACTACATGACCTGTTTTAGTTTTCTCATATATAATAGGGGTTGTTTTGGGGATTAAATTATTAATATTTGTATAGCACTTAGAATAGTTTCTGACATATAGTAAACACTATGAAAGTGCTAATTTTTTTTTTAAAAGCAGCAGAATTTCTCATAGGGAGAGAATTGTGTGAAAGCTGAGACCTCTAGGACATAGGCTGAAAGAAGACTATGAAACAAAAAAGATAACTATGTCATCTGCATGAGAAATTACCAGGAATGTGGAGTTGGGGTATAAACAGTGAGAGAGATCAGAGAAGAGACCAGTCAACACAGAAACTGCAGGGAAAGGCAACTGGGAAGAAATAAGTAGGACTAGAGGATTTCTAATACTTGATTTTGAGTTGTATGTGGTGCTGCCACAGAAATTCCTTCAGATTCTTTGAGACTTCAGTCAAAGGCAGCTATAAACATAGGCTTGTGCCGGCTATATTTTAAGAGGGAAGAAATATTTTCTTGAAGGCTTTCACCCTTCAGAGAAAAGAGTAGCATGCACAGGTTGCAAGATGACCTATAAATGGATTCAGAACTCTAGAAAAAGTGTTCCCTTCTTTCCTCATCCCTGGAGTCCCCAGAGGGATCACAGGGGGAAAACACTTTTACCCACTGCTTGTGGGAAAGAGGCTGAGCCTATTCCATTGAAACCTCAAAAGACAGTGTGACCCCAGCTAAATTTAGGCTCATAATTACATATTACATAATACTCATGACCACAATAGGTGGTAAGTGTACAGATAAGGAAACTGAGGCTTACAGAGGTGAGATCATTTGCTCATGATCTCATCACTAACAAGCGGTAAAACCAGGTTTAAATCCAGGTCTGACTTCAAACTCCTGCTGTTGTTTGTTATGTTATTCCTCTGCTTGTATCAAAATGCTTCAGTGGCTGTCATTACCTCTGAATAAACTGCAAAGCTTTTTGATCCTCAGCCCAGCCTTTAAGATCTTCCTTAATCTGGAAACCACAAACTTTTAAAATCTTACCATTATGATTCTTAAAACTAAGGTCTAGAGGAATTTTTCTGGGACTTTGTTTCTTGTTTTTGAATCTTGATTTTCTAAAGGCTAGAGTCATCTTTCTGGATTAGCCTCGCTGACTGGGCCTTGGCAGGGAGTGGCTAAGTCACCTTGACGTGGAGGAGGGTCTTTCCTTGCTTGTGTGAGATTTGCATGTTTTTTGCTGCCTGACTCCTGTGCCACTGAGTTCTGTTGCCACTTGCTGGGCCTGTCTGTCGCTGCCATCTGTCTTCCTGCCGAGATCTCCACCTAGCGCCTGCCAACACATTCCCCTCATACTTGGTTCCACTTGACTGCCTGAATTTACACTGCCTTTTGATGGGTCTTCACTCAAGTTCCAGTCACACCCTAATTGATTGGTCTAGTTTTTTTAGGTTCTGGCTCTCCGTACCCATTCCCATAACTGAATGAAGCACATTTGTGAAAACCTGGATGTGTAACAAACGTGGTAAATTCATGGGATAGTTGGGAACAGTGGCCTGAATGGAATGACGGTTGTAGAGAGAATGGAAAAAGGGAAATGATTTATGTCATTTGTGTATGTGCAAGAGGGTGACAATAAAAGGAAGAAAACATTGAGGAGAGCACACTGAAGTAACAGAAGTTTTTGTCTGCTATATTCTCAGTTGTTACATCTGACCTGAGGAAGGGCTGTTGAGACCCAGTTCACAAAGTCAACATATGGTCAGCCTTGCACCCCAAGCTGGCTACTGCCACTCTGTAGGCCACCTTCTTCATAGTGAGAACCAGCTCCTCTCTACATTGGCAGAGTTGGAAAGATTCTTCTCAGTGACCTAGTGCTAAGGTGACACTATGCAAAAAATACATAATTTAACTTCTACCAATCATTTTGGAAAATATGTTTCCTAAATCCAACATATCACATCCTCAGTCTTTTCTCTATTCAGTTATGGTGAACAATATTACTGATAAAGCCAAGAAAGGTAATAGAAATGCTTATAAGTTATTAAAACTAACTGTATGAGTTATCTATGGATGTCTTATGTCCCTGACATGATATATCTTCCTTTATTCCTGTGAGTAGTAATCAGTTAATGTTGCTTTCAAAGAAAGAAAACTGACCACAAAGATATGATAGAACATAATGGCAATTGTTAGAAATAATATTTCTTCTTTGCGGTGAAAACAAATGCAGCGTCATCACTAAAAGAAAGCAAAGACACTGACTTTTTTTTTTTTTTTTTTAATTTATTTTTTTAATTTCAGAATATCATGGGGGTACAACACTTTGGCCATACACATTGCCCCTGTTCTGCCCGTGTCAGAGCCACAATCGTGGTCATCCCCCAAACTGTGCTCCCCACATCCATTCAGTGAGAGTTTTTCCCATCCCTTCCACCCCCCTCCCGCCCGCCCGCCCTCTGATGAATGTTATTGCCCTGTGTGATGTAAGTGTTCATCAGTTAGTACCAGTTTGATGGTGAGTACCAGTGATGCTTGTTTTTCCAATCCTGTGACACTTCGCTTCGAAGAATGGGTTCTAGCTCCAACCAGGATAATACCAGATGTGTTAATTCACTGTTGTTCCTTATTGCTGAGTAATACTCCATGGTATACATATACCACATTTTATTGATCCACTCGTGTATTGATGGGCACCTGGGTTGTTTCCACATCTTTGCAATGGTGAATTGTGCTGCTATAAACATTCGAGAGCAGATGTCTTTATTATAAAATGTCTTTTTTTCTTTTGGATAAATACCCAGTAGTGGGATTGCTGGGTCAAATGGTAATTCTACTTTTAATTCTTTGAGGTATCTCCATATTCTTTTCCATAGAGGTTGTACTAATTTGCAGTCCCACCAGCAGTGTATGAGTGTTCCTACCTGTCCACATCCCCGCCAACATTTGTTATTTGGGGATTTTTTGATATGAGCCAATCTCACTGGAGTTAAGTGATATCTCATTGTGGTTTTGATTTGCATTTCCCTGATGATTAGAGAAGTTGAGCACTTTTTTATATGTTTGCTGGCCATCATTCTGTCTTCTTTGGAAAAGTTTTTGTTCATGTCCTTTGCCCATTTTTTAATAGGGTTGTTTGATTTTTCTTGTTGATTTT
Organism: Daubentonia madagascariensis; assembly: GCA_023783475.1. Taxonomy (NCBI): domain Eukaryota; kingdom Metazoa; phylum Chordata; class Mammalia; order Primates; family Daubentoniidae; genus Daubentonia; species Daubentonia madagascariensis. The sequence goes on from JAKFHU010001569.1 coordinate 31,692,430, forward strand.
CCTAAGTTCTGTATAGATTCTGGTTATAAGCCCTTTATCAGAGGTGTAGCATGCAAATATTTTCTCCCATTCTGTAGGTTGTCTGTTCACTCTAGTGATAGTTTCCTTGGCTGTGCAGAAGCTTTTCAATTTGATCAGGTCCCATGTATTTATTTTTGTTGCTGCTGTGATTGCTTTGGGGGTCTTCTTCATAAATTCTTTGCCTAGGCCAATGTCCATAAGAGTTTTTCCAATGTTTTCTTCGAGAATTCTTATGGTTTCATGTCTTAGGTTTAGATCTGTTATCCATTGTGAATTGATTTTTGTGAGAGGTGAGAGGTGTGGGTCCAGTTTCAGTCTTCTACATATGGCCATCCAGTTTTCCCAGCACCATTTGTTGAATAGGGAATCTTTTCCCCAGTGTACATTTTTCTGGAATTTGTCAAAGATCAGGTGACTGTATGAGGTTGGTTTTATATTTGGGTTCTCAGAGACACTGACTTTTTTTTCTTACTCATTAGTCAATCATTTATGCATTCATACTCTGAAACTTGAAATGAGAATTCACAACATCTCCAGTTTGCCAGACATGGTTATGGCTAGTATACATACACAAAAATTATATTGTAGGAATAGAAAGTCTAAGTTTCAATGATAAAACTTTTGTAAAGGTTAAATTCAAACCACAAAATCATGATTGTTTTTGTTCCATAAAATGGTTGGTTTATAATACATAGTAGGATGGGGACGTGTGACTTTGTATTAGCCAACTGAAAATAATTTTTAAAATAAAAGATTTTATCTAGTGTAAATAAATAAATGTTTTATTTAGTTCAGTGTTGAAGTAATGTGAAAGTTTTAAAACAGCAAGAAGATTGAAGGAGCAGCAAGTGAAGATAAATGTCTAATATTCATAGCAACTATTTGTGTATCTTTCTCTAGTTCTCCTGTGGGTGTAACAAGAAGCTGATGTAGTGGTAGAACAGAATGATTCTTAGGGATCTTTCTAAAAAAAGTAGAATTTGGCAGGTGTTTGTAAATAGACCAGTATTCCTTCCTTTCCTTTACAGTTTGTTTCAAAGAACTGTAAATGAAGACTTCTCACAAAGGGAAAGAGTTCTTAAGTACTATAAGTTTTGCTTTCTGAAGAGGAATTATGCTAATGAAATCATAAATTTTTTGAGAGTCAAAATTATGGTAGAACTTTTAGTATCTCCTAGCACAGTTCTGAGTTTATAGTAACAATTCAGCAAATATTTATTGAACACTACTGAGTTATTTATACCAATGTCTGTGGGTAAAATGAGTCCAAATGCCTGAACTTTGTGTGGAGGCTGGGTTTGGATAAACTTTAAGAGGGAAGTGTTATAGGAGTTTATATGAGGGTGCTGATTTGGGCAATTCTTTAATCAATAGTGTGTTATATAAATGTGAATGAGGGTACGGAAAGTAAGCTTATGGCATGGGATGGAAATGATGTGATCTGAGTTTTCTTAGGGCTCTCTGCTATTGCCAGCAGGTTCTTGTTTTAGTGGTTCTCTCAGTAACTAAGAACCTTTACTAAGTAGTGCCACATAAATGGTTGGCTGAGAGCCGGGTTGTTTTAGAAGTGAGCAGAAGAGAGAATAGCAGCATCCATTCCTTTCTTTACCCCCTAGTTCAAACAAAAATCCGTGTTTAGTTATCTACCCTCCTCTGTTTGGCCATGTGTTTTAGAGAAGGGTTGCCCCAGGCACAGGAATGCATCTTGACTGGTTTAAAACCAGTCATGGTAGAACCATACTTCACGCCAATAATTGGTTCACATGTGAGTATGTGACAGGGTTTTAGCCAGTGAATCAAAAGGAATAACCTGCTTCAAAACTCCTGGGAGAGATTTAATTGATCCTAAGAGACACCCATACAAGGAAATACTTTCTTCCTCCTCTTGAACTAGTGGTTACTGAATGAGATGCCTGGGTTTGTACAGCAATCTTTTGACCATGAGAGGTGGTAGCCAAGGACAATATGATGACACATTGTATATGTCAGGAGAATATGCGAAACAGTACATTTACTTATTGTTGTGGCACTATCAGTTGTTAGTTTGCATAGGGTGGCCAGATTTAGCAAATAAAAATGTAGAATATGCAGTGAAATTTGAATTTCAAGTAGACATTAAATAACTTTTTAGGATATGTATGTCCAATGCAGTATTTGTTCCATGTAACATTTGGGACGTGCTATACCAAAAATTATTTGTTGTTTATCTGAAATTCAAATCTAATGAGGCATCTTGTATTTTATCTGGCAACCCTAAGCTTGCAGCAGAGAGCAGTCTACTTAATTCAGTAATGAAAGGATTTTCTCAGGAACTATTGGGTATACTTTTTCAGAAGTGAAAGGTGAAAGTACATTTACTGATCATAGTTTGAGTGTACATATTTGAAATTCAGCTTCATATTCCCAAGAACTCATAAGAAAGGCCTAGAATGTTTTTCTTCTTGAGGCTTGTCAATGAATCCCCACCCAGATTTGAAATTTTATTGTAATGCAGATTAACTGTGGAAAGAATCAGACAGATCTCAGTTAGAATCTCAGCTTATTTAACTACTACCTATGTGGCCTTGATAGAAATCAGCTATCTGAGTGTCAGTATCTCATCGTGTGGTTATGAGGAATTAATAAAATACATTGTGAGAAGCACCTATCATGTCAGGCACATATAACTTGTTCAAAACATATTAGGTGTTTTTCCTGTATTAATTGTGAAGAACTGGCTTAGGTGAACTTGTAAGGGTCTTATACTAAAAAGCAATAGAAGCTCATCCATCTAACCAAACATCTATGCTGCTCTTTCCTTCTCCATGACTTGAACAGAATGAGTGGAATAAGATATGGACAAATGAGGTGCTTTACGGAGTGAGGAACTTATATTACCTTCCTGCAAAGCTGAGTTTTACTCCTGACTCCGGGACTGACACATATGCGATTGCTTGTAAATATTTATCTTATTATTATTGACATTATTACTATTATATAAGAAGGAAAAAACAGTTTTGCCTTTTCTTGGAGGGTAAGGACTTGTCTTAGTATCTTCAGCATGAGGCACAGTAGGTGCCACATACTCAAATGATACATAATGAAGCACACGTGGCCATAGAATTGGGTTCCTGCCTCATGGGAAACGAATAGATCATACAATCTTCTTAATGTGTTATTCCACATTCAAATTTTTATGTGCATATTGTGATTTTTCTATCCTCCTTTTGTGCTCAAAAAAGTAGTTCTCACAGAGAAAAATATAGAGCCTGCAGAATGACAGCTGTGAAGTCAAGTCTTACTATACTTCTATAATCCTGGGGAACAGGAGAATTGGACAGGGAGGGAAAAGCAGCTGCCCTCAAGTAGTTGAAGGGCTGTCATATGGGAGAAAGGCTCTTGCTCATGCTGCAGACTCCAAACGGCAGAACTAGGGTTGAGGGGTAGAAGTTAAAGGAGGTAAGGTCAAGTTTAAACAATCACAACTGCCCAGTACTGCAATTCCTCAAACATGGTGAAGTCTCCTGTACTGAAATATTGATTCACAGTCTCTGATGACCATTTATCAGGAATAATACAGCAATAACTACAGCTCTGTTTTCTTCTTAACTTGTAAACTGGGGATATTAATCCCAATTTATCAACTCACAGGAGAAAGATTTGATCCAACTAATTCTAAAGAGACTCTTTTGTTAGTTTTTAGGCAGCTGTAAAGCCCTAGTTGCAGTGGTTTTTAAACTTTGCTGCAGACTAGAATTACCGTGGGAGCTTTGAAAAATCTGTATGCCTAGGCCACACCTGCAGAGATTCTGATTTAAGTGGTGTGCGGTATGCCAGAACATTAGGATTTTTTCAAAGTTCTCCAAGTGATTCTAATGTACAGCAATTTTGAGAACCACTAAACTAGTGTTCTAGTTAGAGAGTCATGATTCTAGATTTTAGTTTGGAATCTGGTTGGATTATAGACGTAATGTTGAACAACTCCTTTAACTTCTCTTGGTTCCAGATTCCTTATTTACCAGGAAGAGGGGGACATACATATTTCTAAAGCACCTTCCTCTAAAATTGTATTATTCTAGGGCAGCTGACCCTCAAAAGTTTATGAATTAAGGAAAAGGCATTTAACCACCTTTTAGAAATAGAAGAGGATCTCTTGTCTGAGACATAGGAATTGTTGGCACTCTTTTTCTCAGTTTGTTTTTGTTTTTGATTTTACTCCTGGGCTCAAGTGATCCTCTCACCTCAGCCTCCTGAATAGCTGGGACTACAGGCCCACATCACCACATCTGGCTAATTTTTCTATTTTTTCTGCAGAGACAGGGTCTCTCTATGTTGCCCAGGCTGGTCTCAAAGTCCTGGCTTCAAGTAATCCTCCTGCCTCGGCCTCCCAAAGTACTGGGATTATAGGTGTGAGCCACCGCGCCTAGCCTTTCTCTCAGTTTTAATGGCAGTCATGGACTCCCCTCAATGTGGGAATGTTTATGTCTCTCAGAGGAATGTGCGGCACTAAGAGTAATCGTATGGCCAGCTGTTTCAGCAGTCCTCTGTTTAAAACAGGCATACACCCTAATTTGAGCAGAAACTGACAGAGGCTTAAGTGGGTTTCTTTGCTCTTCTCCATGATTCTAGAAGCTGCTTTGTTATCACAGTTGGAGTCATCTGATAGATGTCTAGACATTTCTCTTGGTAGTTTGTGTGCATGGCTATACTTCTTTATACTCTTTTGAGTTGCTGTCTTACATACTGCTTAGCGACTTGCTTACCAAGAATTTTCCTAGCCTAACCCAGGACAATCATGTTGTCTTTTGGTTTTGACTTTACTTCCTCCCAAATGAGAATGACTGTCTCATTGTCACTCTGGTCATGCAACAACTGACCCTAGACAGACAATGATGGACACAGGACCCCAATTTTCTTTTTCCTGTAAAGAAATTTAAGGAGGACTCCAATTATTAGGTTCTCTCAAAGATGTTACTTGTATTTCAGGTAATTCATATTTGTTGGTGAAGTTTTACTTGCCATACAATGTGCACAAAAGTAATTGTAGAAATGCACACTATTGAGAGGTATAAAACATTAAAATGTTATATGGAGAATATGACCCAGTGGTTTTTAATTTTTAAGTATGAATCTTCTTACTTATAAAAAAGAAGATGCTTTTGGATGGATGGTCTCCTCTTGTTACTTTAATACTTCGTGAATTTCTAGTTTAAAAAAATGCAGTTTTCTAAAGACCCACTATTGTGTACTTATTTCAAAATAAATCATCCAGTTAAAACTCAAAACAATTTTATTGGGAGAAATTTTGAAAAGTTTGGGTTACTTTTTTAAGAGTTAAAAATCTTCCTTTTTCCACCCATCCTGGATGTCAGACTGGACACGATTACTCTGATGTTTCCGTACATGCTGTTAGTGCAGTATGAAAGTGGGAAAGAACTGTTTTTTTTAAAATCAGGGAGGGCAACAAAGCAGTAAGAAGGATCATAGGGCACCATGTTAATGACAAATCACAGGAGGTGGCTCCATAAAGGTTGTGAAAACTAGTTTCTCATTGCAGGAATTGGGTTGGGCCACCCCTTCACCCCCCTTCTCAAACACAAATATTTTCATATAATAAAAGCCTGTTTCCCTATGGTTATAACCCAGCCTCCATTCCTCCGACACCACCATTTTAAAGGAGTTTACTGCGCGGACTTCTCCAAAGTTCTTACGTTTTATCTCTTTCTGGACCGTGTCTTGTAGAGGTGAGTCGTCCCTTTGGGGACCCACGCCGAGTGCGGGGGACAAGAAACACCCACTAGGACCCAACCCCGGCAGCCAGCGGCTCGAGCATGCGCTGAGAGTTTGTGCAGCTGGCCCTGGCTGCCGCCGCTGCCTCGTCCGGACTTGGCGAGGACTTGGGAGGGACAGCGGCGTTGGGAGGTGGCTTAGCGGAGACTTTCCAGCAACTGCTGCCCAGGACTCTTTTTTTTTTTTTTTTCTTTTTCCCAGGAGGCGGCGACGGCAGCGGCGGGGGGAGAGGAAGAGAAAGAAGCGTCTCCAGCTTGAGCCCATGCAGCCCTTCTGCTCTTCGGGAAGAGCGTCCCTGCCCTGATGAGCCCCCGCCGTGCGTCCCCGGCCGTCTCCCAGCGGGAGTGGGACATGGAGCCCAGCGCCGACGGTGAGTGGCCGCGCGTCTATCTTCTTTCCTGCCTGCTGTCCCGCCAGCCCGCCGGCGGCTGCCCTCGGCGCTGTGTGCTAAACTACTTAAGGGCTGGCTCTGGAGCTCCCGGCCGCCGGCGCTTCCCCCCGCGCCCTGCCGGGGGCGCGCGGACACGGTGGCTGGGCTGGTGACCGCGCTCGCTTTGTGCTCCGCGGGCGGCTGGGAGCGCGGGGTCGCGGCAGCGGCCGGGGCCGGGGGAGGGGGGTATGAATGACTAACCCGGCGCCTGCACAGCTGCACCGGCCCTAATTCCCCGGCGCTCCCTCTCTGCCCCCCGCCCCCCGCCCCAGGCTAATCCATCATTCTGGGGCCGAAAACATCATTTCTCACGTTCTCCCAAAGAAACCCTCGTCGCCGGGCGGAATCCCAGCTCCGCGCTGCGCCCCCCCCAGTCCCTTGCGTTCACACCCGAGCTGCGGGACGGGGTAGCCAGGATGCGGAGTTGAGGAGCCCAGGAACTGTCCTAACGAGAAGGGCACTCGCGCCCTCGGACTCCCTGGTGGCGCCTGGGACGTCTCCGGGGGGGGGCACTGTGCTTTTTAACCTTCAGGACAGTTCTGAGCAGAGCTGTCCCCGAGGAGGGGCTTGGATAGAGGGAGGTTTTCAAGAGCGTCTCATCAGAATGCAGCGGGCCCCGCTGCGTGTCCCCTGGGAATGGGAGTTTACTGTACGCCTTCATTCATCCGGAGAGTCAAACTTTTCTTTTCCCAGCAGGTGTTATCTGAAGCCGGTTTGGAACTTTTGGGAGTTTAGTTACTATTATGGCTTTAACAAATGAGTTAGTTACTATTATGACTTTAACAAATGAGTTTTGATGAAGCGATGTCTCAAATGTACTAGTCTTTGGGGACCCTCTGCACCCAGCTAAGGGCGGGCGGAGGAGGGATGGGCGGGCAGTGGGCAGCGCGGTGGTGAGAAGTCCCCTGTTCTCCCTGCCTCCTGCAGATCGCTGCCGTTTTGCCCGTGAGGGTAGGATGTGGTGAAAGAATGGGGCTTCTCCCTTCCGGGGCTCACAATGGCAAGAGAAGATTCCGTGAAGTGTCTGCGCTGCCTGCTCTACGCTCTCAATCTGCTTTTTTGGGTAAGTCAAACAGTTCCATTGCACCAACAGGTGGGAACGGCTGGTTCCGTTTTTTTGCAGCTACCAGATAATGCGCCAAAAGGCATGGCTCAGCATTAATTAATTACATGGATAACACCCTCTATTTTTTAGAGAAGTAAAATTTGACCTTCTTAAAATGCCTTTGATCTAGCTCAAGTTCCATTTGTAATTAGAAAAAAGAAATCCACCCCTGGATTCTAGTGGCAGTAAAATTAGACCTGAAGTTAATCTAGGGATATAAATAAATGCACGTGCTTGTACTCATAGATAAGAAAATTATGACGTACTACTTAGGGACCCAGTTATTTGCAGGAATTTTAGATAACTGTGCAGGCCATAAATTGTTTCTTTACATCACCTTAGACTATAAAATCCGGTTGGGGCAAGTCTTAATGTGTTTTTTGTGGGAATTCATACCCAAATATCCTATCAAAAAACTGGGTAGATTTTCCTAGGGGATTCCATACAGTCTGAAAGGTGGTTTTCATGTAACTATTTCTAAATTGGCAAAGTTTAAGGAATTTTGTGTGTGTATTTGGAAAATCCCATAACCATTTAAGGAAATAAAATATATAAAATTTAACAGGCTCATGGAAATCTTTATGCCCTATGAGTTAGTGACTTTTTATGCTTCGTGAATAAATTTTCACCAAGTGTTATTAAATAATCATATTATTATTTATAAAACTTTAGGAAAATATAAAATTAAAACTGAATGTTGCTTCATGAGGTTGTCATGCTTAAGCAAATTAAAAACAATTTTGTGTTCTTTTAATAATTTTATTCAAAATTTGCTGTTAGAAATTTTATTGTGCAATTTATTTATTTGGCTGGCTGACTGGCATTGACCAGACTTTTTTCACAGGACTATTATTACCTGTGGTCTCTAGAGGATGACAGTTTGGTTGAACTTCTCCTTATGGATATCACCATTTTAAGGGACAAATTAAACTTTATTTCAGTGAGTAATCTGAAGGATATATAACATGGCAGCATTTTTTTTCTCAACATGAAAATTAAAGCATGGTTAAATTCACCATTTGGAAATGTAAAATCACTAGGTGAATCTTATTGTAATTTTTAATAGTTAAAGGGTACATTTTAAAGTAGATGATTAAATTACCTGCTTAGCTGTCAGGTATCAAGGTTTTGAACTGTTTGTTAAAAATGTATAGTAATTATCACTCTTATTTACTAGTTTTTCACTTTTCTACATTATTCTTTTTGATTGTAGAATCATCACATTCTACTACTAAAAGGAGCTTTAAAGATGGCCTGGTTGAACTTCCTTTCTTTGTAAGTGAGGAAATTAATCGCAGGTTAAGTGACTTGCCAAAAGTCAAATAGTCCAATGGTGGCGGTGCCAGGAACAGAACTTAGCTGGCTTTCTTGCCCCTAGACAGTGCCTTTAACTTTAGCCTTGCTGAGTTTTGAACCTTGGAATTACTGAGATATATTTGTTGAATAAAGAATAAAGTTCTGGAAAATTTCTTAATAATTTGTATTGTGTGGGGGTAAAAACAATCCAAATCATTTAACAAAGTATTGCTCTTCTTAAAAATGAAATTTGCTTAAAAAACACTTATTCCTTAAACTCCTTTGGGGCTCTTTCTGTCACCAGAGAATGTAAAATGTTATTTCTTTGTTGTTATCCTGCACTTCAACTTTGTAACTTTCTAACTTTGTGTGTGTGTGTGTTTGTATGTGTGTGTGTGTTCTGATTTATTGATTTATTTGGATTGCTTCCCCCTTTCTCCAGCCCTCTTCTCCCAATGTTACCTCCTCTCCAACAAAGCAATCCAGGTTAACCCGTAGTACGAATACCTCTGGATTTTGATTTGTTTCATTCGAAGATAGATTTACTCATACCTGTCCACGTATATGTATATCCTTTAATATACATGGACATTCATGATATTTTTTGTTGTTAAATTATTTTCTCATCTGGGTTAGAGTCATAGGAATGGGCTTGTTATGTCAAAAAATATGTGATATCAACAGCAACAAAAACAAAAACAAAAAAGCTAACATATCTAGCTAGTATACAAAATAGCTAACATGTAGTTCTTACTATGTTTGCCAGGAACATTTAATGTCTCAGTTTCCTAGTACGTAAAATAGGAATAATAGTTCCCATGTTTTAGAGTTGTTTTGAGAAGTATTAGGGTTAATATATATAAAGCACTTAGAACATCGGCACATAGTAAGTGCTATCTATGCAGTAGTAGTGCTTGTAGTTGTTATTACTACAAGTGCTATAATAATGATTGGTTCTAGTAGATTACCAAGAGGTGGATTGCAATTATCTTTTTAGTACTCATAATAGTAATTGTTATTGCTGGAGTAATACTGCTACTACTGGTACCACTACTACAATTTCTTTGACCCAGCAATCTTGTCCTGGGAATCTATCCCCTAGAAATAAAAGGACCAATATACCCTATTATGTGTACAAAAATATTTGTTGCCATCTTACTGGTGTTATGGCGCTTTTTAATTTTTGCCAATCTGAAAAGTTTAAAGTATTAATCTCACTGTTACTTTGTTTTGTACCTCCCCCGCTACCAGTAAGCATGAGCGTCATTTTATATATATTTTCATATATATCATTTCATTTCATATTCATCAACTATTTCATATTTATCATCTAGGTTTGCCCTGTTGTTTTGAGTGTTGATTTCATTTATGTTATCTGTTGCTATAAAATAGTTAAATAATTTTATATGTTCTTTTAAATATAATTTTCTGTAGAATTTTATATGTTCTCTTATATTCTTTTTTTTTTAAAGCATCTGCATTTCTTGTCTTGGTTAAGATTTCTTTTGCCATATGAACTTTAAGATTATTTTATCTAGTTAAAAATATCAGTTGGGATTTTTGTTAGATTTATATAAAATGTATCACATGCTAACTTTGGTCAAGCTAGCATTATTTTTTTAATGTTAAAGCAATGTTTGGAGATCCTATATTTTACTTACAAGTCAGAGCCTATATTTTATTTACAAGTAAGAAGCCTTGTGCTGGGCATGTTCCTGGGCATCCTTAATATTACCCTCATCAAATTCTCATAACAGCCCTGTAAAATAGTTTCCTTTCTTATTCTTTTTTTTTTAGGTAAATAAACTGGTACTCAGAGAAGTTCAATAACTTGCTAGTAAGTAGCAGAACAGGAATTGAAAGTCCAATTTTGTTTTTTATTCAAGTGCAGTACAAGTTTTACTGCTGGAAGGAGTGTGAATTTATTTGCAGTAGAGAAGTCAAGTAAACATCCTCACTAGGAAGGGATTAGCTGTCCACCTGCTCATTCCAAGTTCTCTATAACGGTGCTTCTGAAATCTCACATTTGTGCGTGTGAATCACCTGGGCATCTTGTTAGAATACAGATTCAGATTTACTATGTCTTGAGTTGTGCTCAAGAGTCTGCATTTCTTTTTTTTTTTTTTTTGAGAAAGTGTCTCACTCTGTCACCTGGGCTAGAGTGCAGTGGCATCATCGTAGCTCACTGCAACCTCAAACTCCTGGGCTCAAGTGATCCTCCTGCCTCAGCCTCCTGAGTAGCTGGTACTACAGGCACTTGCCGCCATGCCCGGCTAATTTTTTTTCTATTTCTTGTAGAGATGGGTCTTGCTCTTGCTCAGGCTGGTCTTGATCTGCTGACCTAAAGTGATCCTCCCGCCTCAGCCTGCCAGAGTGCTAGGATTACAGGTGTGAGCCACCACATCTGGCTGAGAGTCTGCATTTCTAACAAGCTCCTCTGTGATGCTGCTGCTGATCTCAGTGCCACACCCCAAGGAGCAAGGCTTTAATACTGGCTGTTGGTTCTTATTGGAATTATAAGTAGAAAAAATCAGTGTGGCATATGAACCCCACTTCTTAAACCAGACTTTCACATCCTGACTATGGAGAGGGAGATTGTTCTTTCCTCTAGTTTGCAAGATTGAGAAACCTGCCCTCGTTACCCATGGGGTCAAAAGCCATAGCCTCTTACTCTTCACTCGACATTTTAAATAGACTTATTTTTTTAATCTGTTTTTACTGTATTGGTACCCTCTCCCCTTCTCTACTCCATTAGGGATTTTAGGAAAGAGAAAAATAAATCTTAATCAGGAAAACACTGAGAACTCATACAATTTGTTTTAATGTTCTGGGAGTTGAAAATCAAACTGAGATTTTTTTTTTGAGTAAAGAAGTAGATGTTGAATATTTTTTTTAAAGTGTGAGGCATAGATGTGTCTAAGAAGAAACACCCATAGCACATTCAAGATCACAAATGCTCTGCATTCTCTTTCTTGCTAGGGATCCAGTCACTTTGATTTGCTATCTGTTGAGTGTTTCTTCCACCTTATGAAGAAACAGGATTCTGGTACAGTTGTGCTGGGATTGGCAGAGAGAATTGGGCCTTCTAGGTTTGTCGTGAGTGTTGTGGGTTTGTAATGGGAAGGGGCACATGGGAGACAGTGCAGGTAGGAGAACTGCCCCGAGAGCTCTTTTGAGACCATGAGTCACATTCTCTCCATGATGGATCAAGGACATGAATTATTTTTACTTCAGATTTATCACACTTTTACTATTAAAATGGCATAGTATTTAAAGAAATGAAGGTTTTCCTTCATTTTAATGATGACTTCTGCAGCTTTATGATATGATTGCCATTCTTAGATGATAACTGGGATCACAAGTGTGGATAAATATGGTTTTCTTTAAAGATTCCTGAAATTGGTGAACATTTCACATGCATCCAATATGTATTTATTTATCATTTCCTAAAGCTATTCTATCCCATCTGTAGTTTTTAACTCCCGTTTCTCACCATCATATAAGAGCCATTGTTGTTCATGTACTATTACTAAAGATAGTAGCAATAGAGAGGAAGTACCCTGATTAAATATGAAAAGAAACTTATAAAAGAAAGCCTAAAAAAGTGGACAGGAAATCTAGTTCATGCACTTGGGATATATGCAAAGTAGATGAAACAGCAGGAGGCTCAATGTTCTGTATCTTTTTCTCTGGCCGTCTACAAAGAGCGTTAGATTCTTGGCAAGTGGAAGTTTGCATTCACAGGACGTTTATGTAGTCATATTAAAGTACTATGATTTAAATGGATGCCCCCAACTTTATACTGTGAATGGCATTCAAGTTTTCTTTAACTCTTCCTAAGGAATAGTGGAGAGCCCTCCAATAAATATTTGTGCTCTTTTACAATAAACTTTAACCATGAAAAATTCCTTTAGTCTCAGGGCAAAGCTGATATACTTTTTTATACATTGCAGCTCAGCTGAGCAAAGACTTGAACCACTGTTTCTTAAGGAATGCTTCTTAAGGAATGCTTTTTTGAGAAGTACCTGGAAGATTCTTTGCAGCACGTCCTGCTGAGGACTGAGCAATAGGCTCCTCACTTGACTCCACTTGGGGAATAATCCTGAGCTGGGACATTGGGGAAGAGGAGTTTATTGCATCTGGACTGCACAGAAACTGTCATGTAGAATGAGGCATTTTACCCTTCTTTTACCTGTAGTGCCCATAGGGTGACCATGTCCTTTATCGTGGAAACCAGGACAATGTGGAGAATGAGGTGAAAGGATGTCTCTACTAAGAATTATGCCAGAACAACAGAGGCTTAAAGTAGGCCCCTCCTGGTCAGAGCAGGTTGCATGGTCATCCTATCTATTTGGAAATACGATGATCTGTAAAAACTATCCATCAGAACGGCTTGAGGTGCTATTGATTTTTTCAGCTTTAATTAATTGATGTTCATGCTTAAATGATACCCACAAGTAATCTCTGGACTTTATTTCAGCCATCATTTATGTTGTCTGTTTTTTCATAGCAGTAGCAAGTAATGTTACCTGTTTACTCTCTTTTCTTCTGCCCACACCCTGGTAGAGGGAAGCTGGGAAGGCACGGCTGACAAAAGGCAGAGAGGAGCAGGCAACATGAAACAGATGTGTGACTGGGCAGTATTTACCTTGCACTGCCAGCCTCCGAATAATCAAGAATTGATCTTACATTTACATTTTAATAAATAACAATTTAAATCCCTTTTTTTTTGAAGAAGGAAAGCTTCTAGTCCAATTTCTCCATTTTTGAGAGGAGCAAACAAAGGTTCTGAAAGTTTGAATTATTTGTCCAAGTTCTCTTTGTAGAGACAAAACTGTAACTAAGATCCAGATCTCTCTTTTGCATTCTGCTCTTTGCTAACAGATTTGACATTAAAAAAAAAGTTTAGGTAGGTGGTTTTAGACAGCTGTCACCCTTGAGCAGAAATTATTTGTGTCACTGTCATCTTATGTGAGACTATATGTTATAAATGGCAGACAGTTGAAGATTTAAAAGCCTGTTTTTTTACTGTGACCTTACTATTTTGTGGAAATTATAGGTATACATTTCATAATAAATTCAGGGAATGTGCATACACATACTGTCCTGATTCAGAAAACAATTTGATTCAAGACTTGTTTTTACATAATTAGATTCAAGCAAAACCAGGCCATGTCCCCAACACTGCAAATTTCATATTTCTAAGTATTTGTTAAGAGCTAGCATTTTTTAAGCATTTTACAAGACAGAATGTGGCAAATGTCCTGCCAAGTAATATCTTAAACATATTTCTATAAAGTAATACTTGTGTCATTTTCTAAATATATCCTTGGGCTTCAGGTAGATGTCATAATAGTAGAGAAAATATAAGGAGCTATAAGCCTAATTACATATTATAAGTGCAATGTTCCTAATAATTTAGCCACTGTATGTGACAATTGAAGAATTATTTTCATAACTAATTTGGAAAATTAGCAGAAATACCATTATTAGTAAGGAGTTCTGAATTGCTCACATAAGTCTCAGTCTAGATTTAATAACATCAGGATTAGTTATTGAGGTGACCTAGTGTCATTTTAGTTTAGTTTCTTGCTCTAGGCATGCACTGTATTTGTTGCTGCTGTTATCATTTTCTCAACCCCAGTGAGTAAAATCACTCTTTGAGTATGAAATTGTTCTCAGACATTTAATATGGCTAGAATTGATGCCTTAAAAAAAAGCTGTTTATTTTCAGAGTTGCTTGTTTCCTATAGGATAAGGCTTGGTGTTGGCATTACTTATCTTGACTAATGTTCTGTGCACAGCGGCAACGCTTGGGCACACTCTTGTGAAAAAAACAGCATGACAGAGTAGAACACAAAGTTTATAGTTTAAAGGACTTTTGAGAACACCCTAGTCAACTTCTAACCCGGTACAGAAATCTTTGATTTTGTCACTCAGCAAGCATCTCTTTACTAGAAAACTTCCAGTGATAGAAAGCTTAGTTCTTGTTAAAACATCTCTAATTTTGTTAAAGATCTCCAATAACTTATCTAGCAAGTTGAAATCATCTCCCTTTAATTTAATTTTTTTCTCCTTCATTCATCTAACATATATGGGGCCCTACTACTGAAGCTGGTACTTTGCCATGTGATGGGGAGAGAAGCCATGGTCTGTGCCCTCGACTGGGCTGAGATAGATGGAAAAATAGGATAAGTGCTCTGTGAGGTCTGTGCAAGAACTTTGAGAGAGAGGAGGTCTGTGGGTAAGGAGGGAATTGGGAGAAAATCTTCACACTCTGTCTGATGTCTAAGCATGGCTTGCAGGAGAAGTGGATGTTGCTGAGCGCATGAGGGAAGGAAGGCTGGGCAGGATGGCATTCCAGGCAGAGGGAACTGCGTGAGTGAAGCTGTAGAAGCAGTGGGAGACCTGCGTGGTGTGTTTTGGAGATGTGCAAGCACTTTTGTTGTTGTCCGTGGACAGAATGTGTGTGGGAGGGAGCTGGCAGGAAACAGGGTTGAAGAGCTAGGTTAAAGGGTAGCTGAGGAGGGCCCGCTGTGCCCTGCTCAAGAGAATAGGTAGTAGGAATGGGGAGGAGCCGCACAGGGCAGCTACAAGCAGAAAAACTTGATCTATGTTCTGTAAAGGAAACTGAAGGGTGGATTAGAGGTGGACGCTGCGAGCTGGAGAGTTCCATCATAAAGTAATTCGAATCGCCTGGCCAGAGAGGACGAGCCCGAACCAGCCAGAAGCGGCAGGAAGGGGGGAGGAACTCACCAGACGCCTTGCGGGAACACTCCGAAGGACTCAAGACTCGTTATTTGTAGGGCTGAGGAAGAAGGAGAGGTTCAGGCTGCCTGCCAAGTCGCCAGTTTATGTGATTGAAGGATTGATTGTAACATTTACTGAGATAGGAGAAACAGTGAGAAGGACATGCGGGTTTTGAGAAGAATGGAGATGAGTTCGGGTTTAGAGATGCTGAAATCGAGAACGGCCATGGCGGTCTAGCCGGTAGCTGTATCACAGAGCTTCCCCCCTTGTTCGTTGGGTAGCCCTGCAGACGTCTGAAGATTCCATTTCCGAACTGATGTGAGAGTAGTCTAATCTTTTAAACTGACTGAAGAAGGTTAAGAGAAAGCCCTTAGGTCAAAAGTGACTGGCAATAATAATAGGCAATGTATGTAAGCCTTGCTCTGTTTTTTCATCATATAGATCCTCTATGGAGTAGGACTTATTTTTGTGACATTTTATAGGTGAGAAAACAGTGGCTTAGGAAAGACCAAATGGCCTGCCCAAGGTCATAGGCTAAAAAGGAGTAAAGCGGAAATTCCTAACTGGAATTCGGAATTCAGTGGCTTCTCTTTGTCGTTATGGTCAAGACCAAACACCTCAAAAGGGCTTCAAAGACTCCATGTGACCTGACCCCTGCCTGCTCTTCCATTCTCACCATGTGCCAACTTCCCTTGAACTTACCATGCCGCCTTCCTCCCTGGGGCCTTTGCTCTTCTTTCTGAACATAATGTTCTTTTCAAACCTCCATTTCCTAATTAACTTGGTAATTATCCTTCAGATCTTAGCTCTCTTAGAGAAGTCCCTTTGACCCTGTGGAATAGGTCAGGCACTCCAAAAGGAATTCTCACAGCAACTGTACTGTTTCTTCCTAGCACTTGTTGCAGTTTGCAGTTACATATCTAAAACTCTGGTGAATTGATTAACATGTGGGTCCTCTTCTCCTGGTTAATTGCACTGTAGAGAGAGTGTCAGTTACTGCTCATCACTGCATCTTTAGCACATAGCACAGTACCTGGCAAAGAGCAAGTGACCAATACATATTTTTTGAATGGAAGAATGACTTCAAAGCCCAGGCTTTTAATCATCGTATCATACAAGAAATGTCTTGGAACATACCATTTAACGAAATACACATTTTTTGTTACAAATGGAAGAACTGTGTATAATGACAATCACTGGTCATAGATTATACACAATGAAGAATGAGATAATTTATTGACACCTGACTCAGAGTTGTTACATTGAAAATTTGGCTAAACAGCCTGTAAGAAATTAGAGGATGGAGAAACCAATAGCAGTCATTACTTTGAGGAGTGTTAAAGAGAGGAGAGCATTACTTATAACTGCAAAATAATTTGAGATAATGAAATAAAATATCATATTAATAGACTTTTGTGTCCCAGTGACACTTATAAAGTATTTAAAGACCTACATATAGCCAAGTAGAGGGAGAACACAT
Organism: Daubentonia madagascariensis; assembly: GCA_023783475.1. Taxonomy (NCBI): domain Eukaryota; kingdom Metazoa; phylum Chordata; class Mammalia; order Primates; family Daubentoniidae; genus Daubentonia; species Daubentonia madagascariensis. The sequence continues at coordinate 31,709,281 of JAKFHU010001569.1, forward strand.
CACCCAGATTCAGTCAAGGAGCCCTGTGTGTTTTAACAGGTTCTGCTATTAATTAGGTATTCTAAGGCACCTTAGGGAGGTGGTTTTTGAAAAGAGAGTTTATTGTACTCACAGATCCCAAGAGAAGGAGTACACGTCTCACTATAGGGGACCACGAGGGGCAGCACCAGGGTTGGTCACCAGGCAGAAGGAGAGATGGGAACTCTGGGCAATTCTTTTATTGTAGTTTCTACGAGAAGGAATGGGTGAGGCAGTGTAAGCAGTCCTAGGATCGGTCAGTTTGAGTCATTGGCCCTGGGGTGCTTAGGGCAGATGTATAGTGGCCCCGAATGTGAAAGTCTGATAAGGGAGGTGCTTGGGGGTGTTGACTCTGGATTGTTTGATTTATATTTGGAAAGTGCATTCCTGGGAGGGTGTCTCCTTCTGAGGAGGGAGTGGGCAATGAGAGAGGGAGGAGGCCAAGGCAAGGCGACTCAGGCATATTATCAGGTTCTCCAGAGCAGCACGTGTCCGGCATATGCATGCAGAACAGATGTTAAAGCATCAGGTTCACAGAAGCTAGAAACAGGACCAATACACTGTGGCTGACCCAGCTGGTAACTTTTATGATGTTTTACAATCTGTTCGTTTCCAACAGAAATGAGAATAATAACAACTGGCCTAATTCTCCTCTGAACTGTGGTCTCAGGGTTCTTAACCTGTCTTAGGCCATTGACTCCTTTGTTAGTCTTCTAAAACTCGTGGGCCCAATCTCAGAATAAGTGTATTTTAATGAGTGAAATGAAATGTATTGGTGTGCAAAGAAAATTAACTATGTTGAAATACGGTTGTGTTTACAGGTTAAGAACCATTGAGCCCCTATTCACCAAAGAGCATAGCTCAGATGTTTAGACTGAGCCTGACTGCTACAAACTACCCACTGCCCTCCTTTGCTCATTTCTAAACTTGGGAGACAGTTAATGACTAAGCCTGGAGGTCCAAAGCCCAAGGGCTTGGATTTGAATCCCAGTTCTGCCACTTAGGGTCTGTGAGACCTTCTTACTTTACTTTTCCGTACTTCATGGCACTTTTTACAATCTGTGATTATCTCCTTTGTATACTTATTGCCTGTGCCCCCTAAGAGGCTCCACAAAAGCCAGGATGTTGTTTCTCTTATTTATTGTGAGTCTCTGAAGCTTGCCCAGTGCAAGGCATGTAGTAGGTGTTGAGCGAATATTTGTAATGAGTGATGGAAGAGTGAACTCACTGGCTAATTTTCCAAACAGGTAGCCATACTTCACTGTTCAAGAGGCTGTAGAGCCCAACATGTTCTGTTTACCTTGGAGCCTTTATCCAGAAAGCATGTTTCATGGCCACTGCTTGAGTCAGCACAGATTCATTCCTATCTTATATGTTCATTATATCAGCATTTAATGCTAAAGCTGTAGCACGTAATGGTATTTGATGTTCATTAAGATGGTAGAAGTTGTTAAAAATCAGGTTAAGTTGGATTTCGCTATATTGTGCTTAAGAAGATAAGTATAAGGCACAATTTGAAAAGATTTCCATCAGACTAGGAAAGACCTCTTGAACGTAGGGGTTAATATGTAGCTTTTAGCATAGCTTCCCAGAAAGACTCATTCGGAATGTATTTTAGTGTTTTTTTTTTTTAATTTTTGAAATATGAAAAATTTAAAACATATACCAAAATAGAAAGCACAGTGTAATTAATCCCCAATTACTCATTACCCAGTGTCAACAATTACCAACATACTCTCTTCCACTTCTCACCTGACCCCCACCTGTCAAGATTATTTATTAAACCATATCTCAGTCATCATTATATTTCATTTATAATTACTTCAGTATATATCTGTAGAACATAAGGACCCTTTAAAAAATAAACTTAATCCATCATGCTGAACATAATAAAAATAATTTCTTAATGTTTTCCAACACCCAATCAGTGTTAAAATTTCCCCAGTTGTTTCACAAATGTTTCTTTGCAGCTGATTTGTTTGAATCAGTATCCAAACCAGGTCAATATATTGCATTGGGTAATCTCTTAAATCTCCTTTAATCTATAACAGTTTCTCCTGCTCTCGTTTTCTTTTTCTACTTGCCAGTGTTTTTAGTTGAAGAAGCTAGATAATTTGTCCTGCAAAATTTCTCATATTCTTGATTTTGCTGATTGCATTCCCATGGTGGCATTTAACAAGTTTAAATATATCCCCTTTATGTCCTACAAACTGATAGTGCTGGAGGCTTGATTAGGTTCAAGTTTGACTCTTGGTAAAAATACTTCATAGGAATTTCTTTGTATTGCTGATTGTATCATGTTGGGGGCATATTATGTCTGGTTGTGTCTTTTTGTGACACTGAGATTGATCAGTGGGTTGTGCTTTTGTCAGCTGGATGTCTCCATCCTAAAAGTCCCCATCAGCCTTTCATATGATGCAGTGGTTCTAAACCCTGCCTGCACGTTAGAACATCTGTGGAGCTGTTACAAATTCCTGATGCCCAAGCCCCACTCCCAAGAATTTGTCCAAGGTAGACCTGGGCTCAGTAATTTTTTGAGTCTTAGGTGATTCTAATGTACAGACAGGATTGAGACCCACTGACTTGAAAAATTTGGCATCCACTGAGGATTTTTTCCTAGATATCCACTATTCAGTAGGGGTTGTTAAATGGTGATGCTCTAGCATGCTTTCTGTACATAATCAGCAGAAATTCTTCCATAAAAACATTCATTAAGCTTTGGCTCTCCTTTAGTTATACAGGAAACGTAGGATAGATATAAATAGTGGATTCTTATCAGTTTTCTGAATAATGAGTTGAGTATCCAACATCCTACAAATATGGCCAGTGAACTTTGCTTAAGTATTATGAGTTTATATCTTAACACATTTGATATATTTCAAACAATTGTATTTATTATAATATTACTGTTATTTTAATGCTCAAATTGTTTGAATTTTAGCCAATAGAAGCCATTCTAAATTAGCTCCTGTGACTTTTTTGACAGTGTTTTATTGCTCCAGCACTTTTTAGGCTGAGCTTATGTGTTTGATAATTTAGTTGTTCTGTGGCCTCCTCATCTTGTGCAATTTCTATCCTGCACCTGGGATCAGCCAGGTTGTCAGGCTAATTTTAAAAATTAAAATCTTAATTTTTTAGTTAATCCTGCAGTGAGTGTTGCATGAATCATTTGTAACCAGTTTGTGTTTTTTCTCCCTAGTTAATGTCCATCAGTGTGTTGGCGGTTTCTGCTTGGATGAGGGATTACCTAAATAATGTTCTGACTTTAACTGCAGAAACAAGGTAGGCTTTATAATTAGTGATTGAATTCTTTCATCAGATTTTCTCAGATGGTGGTTTTTAGTAACTTTACACTTAGCTGTTTATATGGTAGTGCTTTTCCACAGTCTTTTAGAAAAATTTTTCCTTTCCGTAGCAACCTTTGTTGCAGACACTTGCATTTCCTAGCATTCTTGTTAAGGTATGCCACTGGGCCTGGAGGGGATCAGGTGGCAGTATGTGTATATAGACATTTCTGGGTATGGTGATAACCAGGCACCTGTCCTCCTAACAGTGTGTCAGCCATATCATATTTGTGTATAAAGGACAGCTTAGTTACTTTTTCCTAGGAAAATCACCACAAGCTTCTTCTTACCTTCATATTCCTGGGCTAATGAAAACCAAAACCCACCATGCCATTTTCTTCTCAAATTTCAAGGGTTGATCCACTGATTTATCAGAAGGGATAAATTACTTTTAACTTCCTCATCTTTGACTGGAGATTTTAATATATGTCATCTGAATTGTGGTAAGTATTAAATGAGGTGGTACATTTTTGTAAAGTCCTCAACACAGGGGAGCTTAGTGATGGTTCATTTTTATTATTGTTATTATTACTGGTTCTGGTCAATGAATTTTTCTTAGTGTTCTAGCAAAAATCATCCCTACCTTCTTCTTTCTTTTAATGTAGATTGATTTCCCTTTGCGTAGCAGTCTTTCACATTTTGAAGGAGATCAGTTGTCGAGAAGAGGGAAAGTGGTACGCATGGATTCCAAGATCACGGAAGAGGAAAGAGATGCCTCCCAGCTGGGAAATAGCAAAGGAACCCGTGTGATTTACTTAGACAAGGCTTTGGAGCTAATAATAGATTGACTTCTTATTGAGGTCACCTATATTGTATTTTAAATGAGTTGGGGTAGGAATGCTACCACTTCTATAAAAAAAAAACTAAACAAAGCAAAAACAAAAATAAAGCAAGCAGGCAAATAAACGTAAAAACAATAGCACAGATTTTGAAAATAGCAATATGGTCACTAGTTTTGAGGCATTGTGATTTAAAGAACTGTTAACACAAATCACAGTTGTATCTCATGCTATGTCTTGGGTGCATTTTGGTCATATTTTATTTATAATGTGACTTTATCTTTCTTTTTTTAGGGTGGAGGAGGCAGTCATCTTGACTTACTTTCCTGTGGTTCATCCGGTCATGATTGCTGTTTGCTGTTTCCTTATCATTGTGGGAATGTTAGGATATTGTGGAACAGTGAAGAGAAATCTGTTGCTTCTTGCCTGGGTATGGTGTTTATATCTTCTCTTTATTATAGTTAAAAAGACCAATTGGAAATGTATTATTTTTTCATCAGTCCACAAGATTAGGGAACAGTGACAGCAGTAACAACATCCTGTGAGAAGGGAAGCTTTCTTTCTGTGAGAGATGATTTCAGTACAAGTATTTGCTGTACTCATACGATGAGGTATGGAAATATATACACTACTGAGTTATTTCACTCTGGCTGTGTGTTGACATTTTCACTTGAAAGTATGAGCTCTTTCTAGTGTCATTGACCTTATTACCACTCAAAAAGGCCCCTCAGGACTAGAACTGAGAAGTCATGATGGAACTGTTTCTTTTTTCTCTCTCCTTTTTTAAAAACAAACCCACCGTAGAAACCCATGTGGAAATTCAGGTGGTGAGGTAGCAGACAAAGGTTATAATCTTGGCACTGCCTTTGCATAGTTTAGTGGACGTAAGCAAGTCCCAGTTTCTATAATCTTAGTTGTTTTTCCTTTTTTTAAACTCTGAAAGAATTGGAACTAGATTACTTCTTAAATTTGTTTCATCATTCAAATTCTATGGTCAGTTTTTTTTTTTAATTTATTTTTTTAATTTCAGAATATCATGGGGGTACAACACTTTGGCCATACACATTGCCCCTGTTCTGCCCGTGTCAGAGCCACAATCGTGGTCGTCTCCCAAACTGTGCTCCCCACATCCATTCAGTGAGAGTTTTTCCCATCCCTTCCACCCCCCTCCTGCCTGCCCGCCCTCAGATGAATTTTATTGCCCTGTGTGATGTAAGTGTTCATCAGTTAGTTATGGTCAGTTTTTTAATTAAAAAATTAGCAAATTTTTTTAGCATTAAAAATTTGAATCAATTAAAAATACCATTTATATATAGATTTTTAGAAGAGCACACTGAGTGTGTAAAATACTGTATACTTGTGGCATCAGCTAATGAGATTTCTAACATAAAATTGCAGATATATGTGTCTGAAAAATTAATTCACTGAGCATATTCCTTTCTTTGTAGTAGGTCTCAACCCTGGCTGTGCATTAATTTCATGTAGGGAACTTAAAAAAACTTGAGTGGTGTGCTGGCAAACTGGATCTCTGGGCGGACAAAAGCCTTGATTTTTAGCATTTGAGGATTTCCATGGGGTACATTCTCCCAGCATGGCCAATTTCAAGTTACCAACATGAAATCACTGACTGTGGAGTTGGGGACAGATGAGCACAAATTGGCTCTTAGGAGCTAGCTCCCATGCACTCGTGCTTGACTGGCTCCTGTGCCAAGCCAATTAAAACAGAATCTTAGTGTCAGGCTGAACGAAAGCTTTGAATTTCACAGGAACAACCTGTGTTAATGTATTGGCTCCTTGGAGGATAACTCTTCAGGTCAATGACTGCAAAACTGAAAGTACTGTAGAAAATAAACCATGCTCAGAGAAGGGGAAACATGCCTACTGCCTTACTTCTCTCCACATAGGTATATAGTGAAAAGGAGAATGGTGGAAAGTTTAGAATCTTATTTTGTAATTTAAGATATTTGGGCAATAATTAAACATAAACTAAAGGATTTACTTTGTATGAACCTTCTATAATTCGAGAGATGTATAATGTATTTCAAACATGAAAAAGTCTTGGAATTCTTTTTTCAAACCAGTCTTAAGATGATGTCTCACTTATATAACCAATTTAAGTATGACTGCAGTTTTCCTCCCTCCTTCCAACTTTTATTCTGGATGGGCCCTGTGCAGTGGGATGTGTTGGGATGGGGTCAGGTATTTCAAGGAACCACAAAAGGTTTTGGGAACACATTTTGAAAACCATTTATGCATTCCATTTGGCTGCTTAAATGTTAGTAAAACAAGTTGAAAAAAAAGTAATTTGTCCTGCTACTTGAAGTAGGACAAATCATAGACTTGTGAATGAGAGTCTAGTTTGTGATACTGGAAAGAGCCTTATAATGCAAAAGTGGCATGGGAGACTGAGGTTCTAAGGGCCACTAACTTATCCATTCATTCATTCTTCAAACGCTTACTGAGCACGTATATACTACCAGTTTTTACCGTCAGACCAGTGTGTGTGATAGACAGACAATTCCACTACTCTTTGATAAGACCTCTAATCGGGTTTACACCAGGTGCTCTGAGGCCAGAGAGGAATAGCTCCAAGCTCAGCCCTAAGGGGTCAGTGCTGCTTCTGGGAGGATGATGAGCATGGATTGATACTGCCTTTTCCATCCCCCCTTTGCTTGTTGGATGTACTCTTTTTCATGAGGCAGCATTTTGTGCATTGCTGTTCTGTGTGTCCATGGCTGCCATCTATACCTTGGTTACTGTTTCCTTTTAACTGCCTTTGACAGTTCATTCTCCATTGCCATTGGGCTGCCTCTCTTCTCCTGACAAGTTTTTAGATCCTTACTCTGTCTAGACCCACCTCAGCTTCTCCCTTGCTAAAGAATGATCTGTGGTCTCAACTATCTCTTATCTGTCACTCACAACCAAACTGCCTCTGGTCTGCTTCTCAGGCAATTTCTTCTTGGGCTTCCTCTACATAGCCCTCTCCTCTAAACAGCTGCCAAGTCCTGTCGTCCCTGAATCTACAATCTTGGGAAATTGTTCCCTCTTTTCTGTTCTCATTTGGGATGCCCAAGTTCAGGCTTTCCTAATTTCTTGCTCAAACAGGTGCAGAGCCCCATAACTAACTTTCCTGCCTCTCGTCTCTTTCTAATCTATTCCAAACCCATGCTTGCGGGTTAATCTAATGCAACTGCGATCACATTACACCACTGTTCCAAGAACTTGAGAGACTCCCTATTGGGTAATGAAGTATTTACAGATACCTCAAACTTGCATCAAGCCCTTGTACAATCAAGGCTTCCTCTGCCATTTTTAGCTTTCCTGCCCACTTCATTGTTGTCTAGTCCAACTGTACTTTCTGATCCCTGAACAAACTTTTCTTGCTTTGTTCTTCCCTGCTTTTGCTCTGAATGTCTTTTCAGATGGGAATTTCTTCTTAATACTTCTGTTAAAATATTACCAGCCCATTAAGACTTATCTGAAATGCTACCTCTTGAATTAATAATAATGACAATGATGATGATGATGATGATTAAAGTAGTTAACATTTTTTAAGTGCTTACAGTGCCACACACCATAGAGTTTTACGTGAATTTTTTTACGTGAAGAGTTTTACATAAATTAATCAATTTTATCCTCTCCACGATTCTACTGAGATAGGTGCTATTATTATTCACTTAATATACATGAGGAAATGAGGCACAGAGAGGTTAAGTGACTTGCCTAAGTCTGCACAGCTAGTAAAGGGAGGATCTGGTATTCAGACCATGGCAGTCTAGTTCCAACAACATATTTGTAACAATTTGGCTATTTTACTCTTTAATTGCTGACTTTTCCTAAGTGCTTACAAATGTGGCTTGCATTGTATAAAACATTTTACATATGATTGTTCATTTTAAACCTGACAACAATCATCTGAGATAGGTAGTTATTAAGTGAGATTCAGAAAGGTGAGTAATATGCCCAAGGTCACTCAGCAATAAATGGATACAGCTTGGATTCAGATCTCAGCGTTTCTGATTGCCAAGCCCATTCTCACTGGGCCTTTACTGATTTCTCTAATAGACTCTTTTCAACCTTTGAAGTCCAGTGTACTGCCCTTATTATAAATTTCCTTTTTTTATAATCAGCCCAAACTACATAAACAACTTGTTAATATGAAACATTCACCTTATTCATTGCCTTAATAAATGTTTATTAAATTGAATAATTGACTGAAAATCAGAACAGTGAGAATAGGAACGACCAGCACATCAGATTGAGGGTGGTGCCTGGAAGTCAGTGACAAGAGTGAGATTTTAATGGAGTCACCTGGATATTAGAGAGATTTGGGTTTCGGAGGAATGGCTTATTAAGAGGGGGGTAAATTAGTGCAGAATATAACATGATGTTAGGTCTTTGGCACAAATATTTGGAAAGCAACTCTTATAGTTTTTTTTTTCTTTTGTGCCCTTTTGCCTTTTATCCTAATTTAAAAAAATTTTTTAAGGAAGTTTCTTACTTTTATTTTGGATGTAAATGTTTTAAAAAAGTAGAATGCCTTCATTGAACCTGTCCATTTCCCTGTATTCAAAGTTTTGGCCACCTATTGGAAAACATTTCTGATGAACCTTGGTCATGAATTCAGCCTTCTTTTGAATTATAGGTTTATAGATGTAAGTTGCTAAAACACTCTAATTTAAGGTTCCCAAATAAAATATAGCCCAATTAAACTGAATTTCAATTTCTTCATAAACAATGAATAATGTTTTAATATGAGTATGTCCCATGCAATATTTAGGAAATGCATATACTAAAACATTATTTGTTGTTTATCTGAAGTTAAAATTAAATGGGCATCCTGTATTTTTATGTGCTGCATCTGGCAACCCTACTCTCATTAGATTTGTTTTTAATAAGTGTGAAACTGTCATAGAACAGGAACTTTGATATATTTATATGAGATTAGGAATAATTAAATTCTAATTATAATGGGAAAACAAGCCAAAAATGACTAGGAAGAGAAACTGGAATATGTCATGGCTTTCAAAGTAATTTCTGTAGCAGAAATTCCTTCTCTTTAAAAGAGAAATTGAAGCTAAATGGAAATTGATTTTAAGCCTTAGATGTGTACTTCCCAAGGCTTTAGCTGTAGACTAAATGAAATTCCTTTGTTATTGCGATTCTACCTTGCTATTAACACAGGCATTAGGAAAGCGGTGCCAGCTCAGGGGGAATGTAAACAGATTGAACAGACATGTTCACGATGTCGACAACAGCTGAATGTCATCATCAGGAGATCATCATTTGTCAGAATGTGATGCTAATATATGCTCAACTGCCAGCAAACCACAAGTAGTCAAGCGCTGGTCAGAAATTAAGTTGGATATACCCTACGTGTTTAAAACTCCTGAATTGTGCTTAAAGGGGAAGATCTTTTCCCCAATTTTATTATTCCAGAGAATTTGCATATAGCTATTGACTGTGCGGAAGCATTTTTAAAGCTATGTTAAAATATAGAATAATTGAACCAGCTCTGACTGATTTCCTTAATGGAAATCAAGTAAATTTTTAATGGCCATGGAGGAATTTTCCCTCCTTAATTTTTTGTTGTTTAAAATCATAGTGCAAAACGGAAATGTCTTCAAACAGGAATTAATTTTCTACAGACTCTCTGTTTAAGGCCTTCTCTTGTGTAGTTATAAATTTTGTAGTTATATAGCTAGTCATAAGTCATTAAGTTGAAAATAAACTACTTGGTTGAATCTCTTTATTATTTTGTTTATATTTTTGGTTGATAGCCTATCAACTTTATTTCTAAATGAAGATCCATCGTGTCATTTACGATGCATTCAGCATCTGCCTGGTGTTTTACCTTTGTTTTCTCAGAAAATACTCATAGCAACTATGTTAGACTTATTTTACAAATGAAGAAAAGTCTCATGCCCAAAGATACACAGCTGAGAGCTGCTGTCGGTGGCAGTCACACGCACTCTATGCTCAAAGCCCGTGCGTGGTTCAGTACACCACGCCCACCACTGTTACAATACATTCGACTATGATAATTACTGACCTTATTTCTGTAAGACTTAACTAGGCTTCTTTCATTACTCCAAGGCATTCAGCAGTCCTTTAATTTTTTAAAATATAACCTTTTAATATAGTTATTATAGAAAGAACTCTAAAAGTTCTACCATAGTTATCGTTCCCTCATATTCTGCCAAAGAATCAAGCAGTTTCTCCTCTCCTTCCTCCCTTTCACTTCCTGTTCACCTTCCCTTCCTTTTCCCGCCTTAGGCAGGCATTGGGTGCCCAGTCTACGACAGACACTTGAGAGAGACAAAGTTGAAAGGGGAGAGCAGGAAGAAAACAACAAAGCAAAATATAATGTTAAATTTATAAATGAATTACTGTGGGAACCCAGAATGAGGAGTGATTGGAGACTTCCAGAAGGTTTCACAGGAGAGTCTTTATTTGAGCTGGATGTTGAGCTGGAGAAAGGGAAGGAAGGGGAATTAGAGCGACGCGAGGAGTGTGTGTAAACACGGAGAAGTGAAGGGACGTGGCAAGTTAGGCGACACTTAGAAATTCTGTGTGGCTGTGGTCTCTGTGCCCGGTGAGAAGAACATGAAGTAAGCCCAATTGTGAAGGTCTTTTTAGGAGAGTCTGACATTATCCCTTGGGCTGTAGAGAACCCATGGGTGTTTCCAGCTTGGGATGAAATGATAATTCACATTTAGGGCAGGAGACAACAGGAAGTCCTGTTAGTGATTACACTATAGTCTTCAGAAGCCATGGAGAGGGTATGAACTAAGACTTTGGGAGCTGCAGGAAGGTGGATGAAATCAGTAGATCTTGCAGAGGTAGAATTATGGGTAAAGCATTTACATGATAGTAATGTTTGCATTATTTGACATCAGAAAATGAGGAATTAATCAATATTTATATATTTTTCATATAATGGAAACATATCTCTCCAAGACATGCACTTGATTTTGACTTGCTAACTAGAATTCTTTAAAAGCTATGTTTTTTAAAATTTTATTTGTGATTATCAAATAATGTGCATATTTATGGGGCACAATTTGATGTTTCAACAATATATGTGTACACTGTAGAATTATTAAACCAAGATAATTAACATATCCATCACCACACCTACTTTTTTGTGGTGGTGAGAACATTTAAAATCTACTGTTTTAGCAATTTTGAAATATGCAGTACATTATTATTAGCTATAGTCACCATGTTGTGCAATAGAGCGGTGGTCTCCAACATTTTTGGCTCCTCCTAAGTGAAACTTTGTGCTTTTTGACCAACATTTCTCTGTCTTCCTTCCCCTATCCTCTGTTAACCACCACTCTACTCTCTACTTCTATGAGTTCAACTTTTTTAGATTTCACATTTAAGTGTGATCATGTGGTATTTGTCTTTCTGCCTGGCTTATTTCACTTAACATAATTTCCTCCAGGTTCATCCATGTTATCACAGATTTATTGTTTATCTTATCATTTATCATTATTCACACATGGCTTGCTTTCTCTGAATATTGAGCATGACTGTGAATCAGTTTATAGCATTCACAATGAATAGTGCTCTTATACTTTTTTCTTTGGAAAAAAACATTTTTGGTTCAGGAAGAAAGTGTATTTGCTTGACTATATTTATCAAAAAAAAAAAAAAAAGAACAAGCCTATTCATTTGTAATAAATATTTATATATGTGAATTTATAAAATTTAAAGGAAACTATTTCCTTTAATACTTTTTAACAAAAAAGGTTTGTGGTTATTCTGCAGAATATACAAAAATAAGTTAAAGTGCCTATCTCATCTGAAAATAAAGGTAAAACAATGAAAACAATGTGTTTGGAAGGAGACACTTTCATAGACATAGAGTTATAGACAGGTATTAAAGTATGAGTTTTCTTTCTGCCTAATCAAACATCATCTTTTTAAACTCCCAGTTTCCTAACTTGTTGTCTTTTAAAAAGTGTTGCCGTAAGGATGTCTTCTATAATGAATTCATACCTCTCTTGTGTTTGGGAAGGATCTGGACATATTTGGTGAGGTCTGAGTGAGAGGCAACATCTAGGTTAGAACTGAATCTAGTATTATTGTGGCTGTGTTGCTTGGAATATTTCTAAGCCACCTTCCTATTTGCTTTTTCATGTACATATTTTGGTAATGGGGACCCCTGTCTCACATTCTGAGGAATGGCCCAATGATCTGTAGAGATAGCCTCTTCAGAGACCAGTAACACCCTGTAAATCTTTTGAGATGGGGCTGAACTTGCACACTTTAGCTGACGAGACAACAGAAGCTGTATGCATTGTGACCTCTCTAACATGTTTATCTGTTTTATTGACTTACCCTTAATGCTTTACCTCTCATGAGATAGATCATTGGCCCTGGAAACTCGTAGCCATCAACTAGACCTGCAGATCCTGGCATAATACACATCTCTGTCTAGTAGTTTGAATAGCACGTGAAGCATACACTTACTAATTTGAACTTTACCAACATCTTTAATAAGGAAATTAGCTCAGCAGTTATCAGTGTAAATCAAATTGAAAAGGGAAGTAAATTAAGATGCATTTTTAGAAATAATCTTCTCTATTTATTAAAGTACAAGCATGAACAAAAGGCCATAACATAACAGTACTTTCTTACCTAAACTTGAATTTCTGCAGGTACTGAGTAGTTATGAGTATTTCTTCAACAATTGGTCTATAGTTCTAATTTATTTTTCCTAAATTTTACTGACCTCATTCAACTTATGATTCTTAAAGGAAAAGATACTTAATGTTGTCTTTTCTTTTAAAAATTTGTAGAGAGATATTGGACATGGTGAATTATTGGCCTTCAGAAATTATCAAGCCTGTGTCTGCTGTGACAGCATTTTGAGAATTGGCTGAAACAGAGGCTATGTGTGTATATGTGTTTTAAGCAGCAACTACTCTTGGGCTGTTAGCATTTTAGTCCCCAGGGATTCTTAACAGAAGGGCAGCTGTTCCATTATCCTGTACAAATATTTGGCACTGGAATTCCCTTATTTACTAACTATAAGTAATATAATATTTTTAAACCTCCAATCACTGGGAAAGGAAAAATAAACAACTGACATAAAGATACTTAGCATTGAAAGCTTGCAGAGTTTAGTATTTGACAAGATAGAGACTGGAGTTTATCATTTATCATTTAGTGAATGCAGGCCTTTAATCAAACTTTTTGTTTATTAGAAGTGTTGGCTACGTAGCATGTAGGTAGGAGTCAAGTGGCACCATGTTTTTAAAATATTAAAATGTCCAGTAAAATATATTTTGAAATAGTTTTTATTTTGAAGGAGATGAATCTCAGGTTGTATTAATTTTTCAAGATAAGCAAATCTCACTTCTGTAGTTTTAAATTATGTTGAATGTTTACTTGGTGAAAAAACTATCTGAGTGTTTCGTTATAAATTAAGAGAGTAGTAGGTTAAAATAACTTTTACCGTGTTTATACTTTTTACTTTTCTCTCAGTGTAACATATTCTTTCTGAGGGGATTCTGTGATACTTGGTTGATTATTTGCTTGTTTTCTTAAAGAAACTTATATAAAGAGTGTTCAAGGAGAACATTAAAATTTTGCTTTAATGTAAAAATTCTTTTCCAGTTGTTATTTATATAGAAAAACAGTTTGGAAAACAACTGCCTTGTCTATTTGTGGTGAGCTATATATAGGGTTTTTTGTTTTCTTTTGCTAGTATGTGTAACAAAGTCCTCTATCCGTAAAGTTGGATGGAATAACAGTTAAGTTTTATATTGATAGAATATATTTTCTCTAAAAATGCTCTTAGTAACTGAAAGTATCTTTTTCTATGTTTCTCAACTGCTTACCAAGTTTAATACTTTCCAAAGTACTTTCCAATGTACTTCTGTGTATGTGTGTTCAGAAGTTGGGGTCTGTAGAGGATGGAATATGATGTATTTCTACCAACAATATCTCTAATATACTCTATGTACCAGTCACTATTTTATGTGGCTTTACATGTATTGACTCATTAAATTCTCCCAACTATACGATGAGGTTGGCACTACTATTATTCCTGTTTTACAGATGAGGACACTGAGGCACAGAGAGGTTAAGTGATTTGCCCAGCTAACTGGTAGAGCTGTGTTCTAAATCCAGGATGCCAGGTCCCAGAGTCTGTGCCCTGAAAAACATAGTACTCTATTGCCTCTCAGTCATGGATGAATTGTGCCTAGTTCCATTTTCCCTTTTTAAAAAGTGGAGATAGTGATAGTTTTGTAAATTTTTTGAAGAGCAGATTATATTTATATATGGAAATCTCTGGCATAATGATTTGTGCATGCAATCAAGTGTGTGTATATGCATCCACATGTACACATTTGCATATACACATATGTACATGTACTTTATTTTTTACCTACCTTTTATTTTATATACATGCAATACTTAGTTATACATATACACATATATATTTCCTCAGCAAATAAACTAAATCCAGGTCTCCATCACTGAATGAAATTGCTGATAACATAGAATTCTAAGCTCCATAATTTTGTGACTGAATTGAACTATCATGGAAAATAATTCAACTCACACTGATTTGGGCAAACTGTATTTATGGATTTAATGAGCAATATATCAGAAGATATCCAAATTTCCAGGCAGAGTCTAGTGGGGGAAGAGTCCTGAAATCACATTTAAGTATACACTTTTTTATATTTTTGTCATACCACTCCTATTTTAAATTACTGAAGATACATTTAGGGAAGGGAAGAAGGTACCTGAGCATTTAGAAAGTTTCCAATCACCACTCACCTCCTTTAACTCTAATAACCCTGAAGTGTAATTGGGCTACTTATAATTTTCAGCCTTTTAGAATTACTTTCTCTGTGTAAAACATATTTAAAATCCTTCAGTTACCGAGTCTTTTCTCTTTGGTGTCAAGGCCTGGGGTAGGGTGGGGTGGGAGGGGTATTGTTTGTTTTCATTTTGTTCTTACTTGTATCAGTGTGCTCCAAGCACATAATTTAGAAGTTGATTTAGTTCTAAAAGGCTTATTAGGAAACATAGTTGTCCTTCACCCCTGCCATTTTCCATGCCCTATAGGCAACTACTTTCAACTTTGTTTTAGCAGATTCCCTTGGAATTTACTTCCCTATCTCTAAATCACATATTTTTGTAACTTTTCTCATTCTTTCAGTTTTTGGTTTTAGGGAACATGCAATGACTTCTCCTATGGAAGATGAAGAACTGGCACCCTTTCCTGCTGTGCCCTTCCTTGTGTTTCATATCTCACCACAATCCGGACATAACATAATTTTGGTTAGATCAGTGTTTACATAATTATGACTATGTAAATGCTGTTCACAGCTGGATTTACATTTCCTTTCTGGAATGACATGTTGTTTTTCTTGGAACTAATAAATTTCCTTATTTGTTTGCTTAGTTTTTTTATGTACTTATATTTAGTTCAATGCTAAATTAGTCCCCCTGATGTAAGGTTTCTCTTTATATATACAAATACATTGGACCTCTCATCGATGATATTTAAAAAAAAAATCTCTCAGAACATTCTAGGCCTGGCCCAGTCTAGGCCTGCTGAAGCTATCGCGCCATCATGGGATATCCTTTAACTACCATTCTGGGATTTCCTTTGCCTCCCTTTTGTTTTAAATCCTGTTTCCTGGATTCCAAGTCATTGTCTTTCTCTGTTTATTCTCTCATTTTAGGAAGTGCATCTTCCAGTAGTTTCCTGAAAAAGCATACATAAGAGATTTTTTAAAAGTCTATATGCCTGAAAATGGCTTTATAAACCAGTACACATTAATTTTGATGGCTATACAATTAGATGGGAAATCACTTTTTCCTCAGAACTTTGAAGACATTCTTCCACTGTCCTCTAGCTTCCAGTATTCTTTTGAGAAGTCCAATGCTATTTACATTTGATTTGAGTTTTGAACCTTTATAGGAAAGGTATGTAAATTTGACCTTTAATCCTTTGTTTCCAGGGCTGTACTTTATCCTCTACTGTACGTACTGTCCCCAGTCCCGAGACTCTATGTTTTAGTGTCTCCACTTCCTCAGACTTCTCTAATGGGAGAGGTGGACTAGTCGCTCCGTTGCATAGTATGCGGGAAGGGACCTGGGAGTGGGGGGCAGGGGGGGTCTAATTTCTTCCTAAATGGCTTTCAACAAGTCTTCCTCTTTTTAGCCCCCTCTTTATCCATCTCCAGAAGTACCCAGAGCTGCTGGTGCCTGAGTATTTGGGGACTCTCTAGTGTGAATCAGGTTGTTCCCAGCTTTTCCCACTATTGGTTTAGCATTCAGCTTTGGGGAACTATTGAGAAACTTTCTACTCTTCTATTCACTTTGCACTTTTCCAAAATATACTTGCTGTTGTTTCCTTTTCTTTTTTCTTTTTCTCTGGGATTAAGACTTTTAAAATATCCCTTTATTGTTGTTTTAGCGAGGTTTCAAGAGGAAGGGGTAAGGACAAGTGTTGAATCTCCTTTCTTCAGGGGGAAATTCTAGAGGTAGTGGTATTAGGGAACCAGATTATTTTTATAAATAAGTGTTTCTTTAAGAAAAGGACCTTCCTTCAGATTTTTACTATTTTTGTCTGTACACATATAAAGAAGCAAAATAACTTTTAATAGGGGGTAAAGAGTTCCCTTTTTTTCTATTGGGGGATTCATGCACCTGCATGTCCCCAAGTGCTTAAATAGGAGGGTGAGATGTCATGCCTTTCCCTCACTCCTCAAATACTTCAAGTGCACAAAGGGACTGGTAACCTATGTCATTCTAGCCATTCTTTTGCCAACCCTAGTTAGTTTAAGATAACAGGTAAATTGATTTTAGTACTTGTTAAAAAGAAGTTGAGTTCCCCACCCTCCACACGCATCCTGCTTTAGTTTTCTAATAAAGATGTTTTGAAAAATACCAGCACTATTCTCACTGGACAGGGATTTTACGAAAGATTTTACTAAAGATTTTACCAAATGGCCTTTTGGATTAGATGCCCTTTAGTGCGGGTGACACTGATAGTTCAGGAAGATAAACAATTTTACACACCATCATCCTCTAATCATAGGGACATCTATTCAAGAAGTATGTATTGGGTACCTGCTATGTGCCAGGCTGTGTGTTAGGTATTTAAAACACAATGATATCTCTTGTCCATATGGAGTTTTTATTGCAATAGATACTATTATATGGTTAATAATGGCTATGATTTAGGGAATGTTTAAAATGCAATAGCACTTTAGCTCATGGAATACTTTGCATAGCATTGCAAGATAATTTTAGCATTCTTATTTTATAAATGAGGAAACAGAGGCTTAGTGGTTTACCCAAGGCCATCTAGCTGACATGTAAAGTAGCCAGAACATGAAGCCAGGTCTATTTTATTTCAAAGCCTATATTCTTCCCTTTGTGCAGCTTAAAAAAAAATCAACAAAGCAATTTCACATACATTGTTTTATCTAATCTTCTATTACCTAACCCAGTAAGGGCATTCATTTTTGAACTGAAACCTGTTTATTCTCAGCTTGAGTAGTTTGGTGAAAAAATCTCTAATTAAGCATCATTTTGGGGTGTGTCCTATTATCAGTGCCTTATTAGATGCAGTTTTTTCATGAACATTTGTGGAACACAAATTTTAATGTAATTATAGTAGAGGAGCTATTTTAAGGAACTCTGTATTGAATAATTTTTCAAAGCAAATAGTTTTCAACACAAATAATTACATTCTAATTTCCTTGTATAAACACATATTTTCCCATTCTTCATTTGTTTAAAATGTTTAGTTGATAGTAGCTCAGGAGAGATGGGGAGAGTATGCCTGTTGCTCCCTTTCTTTAGCTATGTGAATTGTCTTAAATGTTTAAAGGCATACTAGATTATCATAGTATACTCCATAAAAAAGACACTAGTAAAACAGAGAGGCAATATTTACAATAGAAATCTGTAGGCAGAAGTCAAGGGCAGTCAAACATTAATAAGAATCTCAAGGTTCAAATTAGAGAAAGCCAAGGAAATACTGAAATTGGTCTTTTTAGTTGGCAAACTGATCGTTATTTCCATAATTATTTCCACCGAATACCTGCTCTGTGACAAGTACTGCTTAGGCACTGGGGATAAAATGACGTGTAAGAACAAGATCTTTGCCAACCAGAACTGATGGTCTGGCAGTTGAGCCAGCACTGTGACTTGTGGGCAGGGCAGCCAAGTGGTTTGTAAGCTGAAGCCTCTGAGGCCTAAAATACAGCAGACAAGGAAACCCTGATGCACAGAGGGAAGGAAAAAAGTAACATGGTAAACAACAGTAGGTGAAATACTGGAAAACAATGATGAGGAAGAAACTGTGGCACATTGCAGGGAATGAAGGATATGTATGGGAAGAGAGGACAAGTCGATATTGGGCTATGTTTCACAAACTAGTACAGAATAGCATTTGCATAATGCTTTACATTTTCCAAAGCACTTTCACATGTATCTGTGAAGGTTTTATCTTCATTATACAGATGATCAAACTGACATCAGGGCAGTTAAGTGATTTGGCTGTGTATTTCAGAGTTGGCTTTGAACACAAGGAGAAGAGAGGGTGAGTTGACTAGTACAGACCATCTCATCAAACCATATGCATTGGGAAAGTAAGAAGCATGAGAGACACACGCTGACACATCAGGGGCGATATATATATGTTCCCAATAATGATGAGGACAAAAGATGGTTGTGTAGTGAAATGTGATATGAATGTGCACTTCATACTATAACAAAGCTCAGCAGGAGCTGTTGCTTAATTCTTTGCTGGTTTCTAACTATTGAAATTATGGATTAATACTATACTTTACATCCATCCCTTAAACTAGTGGCTGAATGATCCTCTGTGCAATAGTCAGTATGAGAATGACTTTATCAAGGATTCAGATCTCAGTGCAAAAGAAAATTTAGGGGTAGATGCAGTTGGTCTATGTATGTTGTACTGAGGATGGATTTGACATTTAAAGTTTTTGTTGGAATTGGAAGACTGGATGTTTCAGGCTACAGCAATAACAACAAAGCAAAGACAGCTGACCATGAAGTTGCAACATCATTTGTAAAAATATTTTATTTGAATAAAATTTTAAATTTAACTTATTTCAAAAAAGTTTTATAAAGTTGATGAAACTTGTATTTTCAACCTCAAGGTTAAAGAAATCCGTGTTCCTAAGTGTTAGTGGAGTAAAGGCAGAAAAATTGTTTTGTATGGGAGGACTTGCATCAAATGAAACCATTGGAAATCTGAAAGATAGGATCATTTTGGAGTTTTCCCAGAGTTATGAGAGGGTCCAAGTCATAGGAAACTTACCCCCTTCCTCCCATGGTTGGTAATCTGAGTTCTGAATTTGGAATGAAAGATGATTTTAGATATATATGCTTTACATACACATTCCTGGTGATGCCTAAGTTGTGGTATTGTAATGCTAATTTTAGGAAGTCAAAGGTGATGTCATGCCTGTTATAATAGCCGGTTGTTTGAATCCATATGCCTGGCAGAGTTGCTCATATACTGCATGTATTGTATACACTGGGCACTTTGCTATGGCTCTATGCTGGGGGGCCTTTCACATGGAGCAGCACTGGCAGCACCTGCAAACTAACTGATCAGCTACTCCAGGAAAATGAGAAAGATGACTCAAGTGGGATTTAAATGTTATAAAATCAGTCCAGAAATCTGCCTCATTATCCCCAAGGCAAAGTCAGGGTATCTCCTATTCTCTTTATAATTACCATCCATGTCCATGTTTTATCTTTATACCTATTTTGTCTTTTCAGGGCTGCTTTGGTTTGCATTGTAACCAGACCAAATGTGATAAGAATTTAGGTTAAGGATCTGAGAGAGCAAAAGTATCCCATAGTGTAATTTTTCTCTATAGTCTCACTGTCTCTTACGGTCTTTTCTTATCAAACATAAGAACAGTGATCAAGCATATAGTTACTGAACATTTGGTGTCTTTTTAACGTAAGGTGCAAATATAATATTTTTTATGTCTAGAAATTGCTTAAGTAAAGCATTAAAGAGAGTTTGGAAAAAAAACTGGCTTAGAGTACTGTGTTCACAAAATTTCTTCTAATCATCATTTCAAGGCTGAAATCTTTAAAGTAAGGCCTAGAAATAACAATATTTGGAAATGATATCTGAGTAGATTGAAGCTGACCGTGAGTACAACATATGTGAAAATAAAAGTAGCTTATAAAATGGGATCCTCTTAACAAAATATTACTTTACTTTTTGAACCAACTTTTATTTTCCAGCTGTGTTATTATCTAAGAAATTATGCAGTTATATATTCTTTATTTTTTATATGAAAGAAATATGAAGGAAGCAAATTAAAACTCATAGCAGTGATTTATATTTTTAAATCATAGGAGATATATCACAGAGGTAGTACAAAATCAGCCCAATATTCTATATCTTCTATTTCACTCCCCCATGCTTTTTTAGCAAAAATTATGAGCAAAGAAACTAAAAGTTTAAATCCTGGTGTCTCACAATCCTAAATCAAGTTCACTGTTTCCGCTTCCCTGCTATCATCCTACTTCAGCAATCTTATATTTGATTCATCACACCTTGCTTTTCTACAGGTCATTTTTCACAAAATAGCCAGAATTATGTTTTTATAATATACATCAGATCACATCACCTTCTGTGGATTTGCATTATATTTAGAATAAAATCCAAAATCCTTGCCATGGCTCACAATGATCTGGTTCTTTGTACCTCTCAACAACATCTACTTGCATAACTGTACCTCATTCCACTCGTTTCTGTGCTCCAGTTACCATTGAGTTTTTTAACCAGCTCACGCTGTTAGGTGGCATTGCACTTAATATTTCCTCTTCCTGGATTGTTTTGTCTCAAATTTTAACAGCATTGCCTCCTTCTTGTCCTCACTGACTCATCTTAAGGATAACCTTTATAAAGAGGCCTTTCCTAATCACCCTGTCCTAAGGAGCTCCCAGTCACTCACTGTCATATGCTTTGTTTTCATTTATTCTTTTATGTAACAAATATTTATTGAGCATCCATTATGTAATGAGGAGTACAATAAACTGCCTGCCCTTAATGGAGCTTTCATTCCAGTGAAGGGGGATAATCAATAATCATCACTACCTGGTGCCCCCGCCCTGATCCCCACCATAAATAGAGTAGAATATTCATGAGTGCAATGATGTTTAATTACTGCTGGAATTAGTGAAGAGGACTTTGAGAGCCTGTTCTTTCTTACACTTTTACTACTTGCCTCTGTAAAGTCACCACCACAACTGGCTAGGTGGCAAGGGACAACACAAAGAACATTGCTACAATGGTCCAGTTCTCCCAAATTTACTCTGCCTATTCTTGAGCAAGTCACATTATCCACTTTTTGCATTAATTTTCTCGTTTGTAAAATGGGGTAGTCCTATCCATTTCAAAAGGTTCTTGCATGAATTCATTATGAAAGTACTTGACAAATAGAACACTACCCAAAAGTTGCTATTTTTTTCCTAATCATAGTAATGATTTCCAATTCCACCCTTGGGTACTTGAACTCTGAATCTACTATTTCTAATAGTTGAATAAACATTTCCATGTTGATCAAATAAAATGAGATTTTTCATCTTCTCACGGAACTAGTTACCCCTCTAATTTCTTTATTTTGGTGAAATATGTTTTTTTCCCCTCAGTTTCTAATCCAATCCGTCCAACGCCTTGTCAGTTTTCTTTTGTTGTATCTCTTGCAACTCCTCTTTCCCGCCTGTCTGCAAGGCCACCATCTAAGTCCTGCTCCTCACCTCATGCCTGTCTTTGCTGCCCTCTAGGAGATCTTCACCCTCCCCTCAGCCTTTCCCTTCCAAATCATTTAGAACCTTGTCATTATTCTGTTTATCATGTCTTTCGCCTATTCAGAAACTTTGAAAGATGCCATCTGATTGCCTACATGATGGATTTACAATCTGTTAGCATACTATTTCCAGTTCACCATAATCTGGCTTCAGTCTGCCTTTCACATTGGATCTCCTGTCTTTCTTCTTTCTGGCCACGCCACTCCAGCTAGGTGGATCTGTTTCCTGTTCCCCGGCCCTTTGCTTGGCTTTCCAGCTGAGTCTGCACGCTTGTTTGTGGTTTTTATTTGCCTGGAATTCTCTCCCAATCCTCTTTACCTTTTGGAATGCTGCATAATACTTTATCCATTTCATGGGATTCCTGAATTTTTATCTCCATTTCTGTTTTTGACATTGTATTCAACTTCATGTTATTTATTTGCCTATGCATGCCTTATCAGACTTTTTCCTATTCTTTTATACTTCTCAAGTGCCTTCCCCTTAATAGGAACTTACTATATATTTTAAAGTGTCCTGGGCAGTTGGAATTTTGTTCTGTGTTGTGTTTTTCTAAGAATGTAATGGAGGCCCCCCTTTAGAAGAATGGGTTAAAATCTGCTCATAAGCAGAGCACTGAACTTGTTGACCTCAATTCATCTACTTTGAAAGAAATTAGGTCCAGTTTCTTAGAGAACTTGGTTATAGCTTGTTGAACTAGGATATGTAAATTCTTATTTAACCTGATGAAAGTACTGGCATTTATAAAAGATTTGTTCCAAGAGATGACTAGTAAACAATGGCCCACTTAGGTGAGTATTAAATGTTATCTATAGATGTTTCTAAATTTGCTGAAATTTTCTCTATCTGTTCCCAAGGGGCTTCATAAAAACTTGCCTCTGTTTTCTTATCCATTAGATAAATATAACACTGAATGATATTTAGTTTGATGATCAGACTTTATTTTGATTCTATACTAACAGCATACTTTTCTGGTTTTCTACAGTACTTTGGAAGTTTACTTGTCATTTTCTGTGTGGAACTGGCTTGTGGCGTTTGGACATATGAGCAGGAACTTATGGTGAGTTCAAAATGGGATTTAATCACAATCTAAACCAATAGCCATTTCAACCTATTAAATTAGATACTTTAGATTAATTAAGGCATGTGATTATTAATTTGGATGTTTATACTACATGATAATAATGAATAGTTCCAATACTTAGGAAAAATAATATTTTCTTTTCTGTGTCTAAAGCAGCACATTTCCAAACCATAACTTGTAATATTGTATCAGGTATACTACAACAGTATCTTTAATTACACAGATTGCTTAAACATGGCTATGATAGACTAAAAATAGTATATGTTCTAAAATAATTTTACCAACTTCTGATTTAATAATAGGAAAGATTCACATTTGCAACAAGATTTAAGAATGCTTGAACACCTCCATATTAAGCCTTATCAAAGGCTGAGTGTCACAATACACTGTGACTAGGACGCCTGCATCTCCCGTTTGCAGCAAGCTAAACCATCCTCCACTTTAAGAAGTGTATTTGAAGAGTTGCTGTGTGTTTAGCACAGTCTAGAAACACTCTCATAGTTTGATACTTGGCTACTTGAAAACAGCTCTTCATCATTTTTTCTCTTTTATTTCAGCAATTGAAATTGCTGGAACAACTTTTATAGCTGTGATAGAATGAATGAGGATAAGATCTTTTCAATCTTAAGATTTCACCAGTCATGTTTGGTTGACCTCTTGCACTTTACCCTTGCTGACATTGGATATTAGTCCTTATTTCGTATTTGCTCACTTCATTGGCGAACATTAGTGCATTTATTACTAGTGAGGTTGAGCACCTTTACATGTCTGTGAATGCTGGCTGTTTTCTTGGAGGTAGGCCAGATTTTCCACCATGAACATCAGAGTAATTCTGTTTTAGTAAAATGGTATTTTTCATCATGTAGTTCTTGGACCATCTGCAGTAAGAGTCACACAGGGTGATTCTTAAAAATGTGCATTATCGGGCGCCAGCCCAGAGGTAATAAATCAGAATGGAGGAAAAGGCAGGGGGGTAAAGGGCAAGGACTGGGCATTTGCATTTGTGACAAGTTCCTCCTATGTCTTAAACATTTAAAATTTAAGAATTCTTAAGAAGAGAGGGAGATTATATTGTATTTGTTTCAGAGAGAAACAAGGCATTTGGCAGTTGTGTAATAAAATTGAAGTTGTTTCTGTGGTTATTAAAGATTCTGCGGTGAATCTGCTACTGTACTGTGAGACTTTTGAATACTAAGTAGTAACCACAGATTAGTGGCTACTCTGCATACTCCAATTTACATGTAAATGGTGCTTTGGTGCTCTCACATATGTGATCCCTTTAAAGACACTCATGCTTCCAATGTATGATGATTCTCAGTAAGAAGAATGTATGAAAAATTGAAAAGTCAGGGCAGGTTCTGACTAGTTTAATATAAAGTTAAGAACTTTCTTCAAAATAAAAATCTCCCTTTAAAATAGGAATTCTCTTGCTGTCTTTAAGAATCATATTTTCACTCCATCCCTAGAAACTTGGAGTACTTTAGGGGAGTGAAAAAGGGGTTGATTTCAGGGACTCGGTTTCTATGTTTTATTGGTAAAGAGATTGTCTCTCTTAATTTTTTCTGTCTTCAAATAATAAATTTATCTCCTTGACATTCAAGCAATAGACAGTAAATCTTATAATTAGTTCTCAATTCCCTTACCTCAGCTTCTGAATGTGTTCTGTTTGGTAATTAAAAGGTTTTTAAAAATGAGTTTATTTTCTCACGGATTTTTAATATAGGTTGTAGAGTGTATATTTCATGGTAATATTTGACAAATCCTCTAAGTTATAACAAGTTCAAAATGAATTAATTTAAGGTGTTTGAAAGGAAATGTTTTGATTCTAATGTAATTCTAAGAAACATGAGAAAACCGAAAGGAATTTATACTTGTTTAGATATTTTCTTCTATTCTGTTAAGGGTCAGTCTGCAGATAGCGCCTGAGTATTGCAGTGCTAAATGAGTGCCCACTGCCATTTCAGTTGAGGGTACACATCACTGTTTTGCTTGTGTAAATCTTTCCCATTACATCACCAGGATA
Organism: Daubentonia madagascariensis; assembly: GCA_023783475.1. Lineage (NCBI taxonomy): Eukaryota > Metazoa > Chordata > Mammalia > Primates > Daubentoniidae > Daubentonia > Daubentonia madagascariensis. Next base: position 31,734,382 of record JAKFHU010001569.1, read on the forward strand.
GAGCAAGGGCTGTTTAAAAGTGAAATGTGGAAAGCGGTCCTTTAACAAAAAAAAGTTTGTCAGGTTTTTTATTGCTTTTGCACTAATAGCAGTGTGAATGAAAAATGCCATTAAAGTTTATTATCTGCCAAATTTTGCAGAACTCAGCCTTTACATAGAATGGGCTTTGTGCTTTTAGCTGTTCCATGCAATGAACCAATCAATGTGTGTGTTACTTTATGGCCAGATCCCAGTATTTTGTGCCAGAACCTCAATGGTCTCCTCTATTTTCATGCCACATTTGGTCTCAGATTGATTGTGGTTACAATAAAGAAACAACCTATATTTATTCTGGAGGGTAAAATTTTTTAAAAGATTGCTATATTAACTAAATCAAGAGACCTGACATCAGACAGTCTGTATCCCCACTATTTCTGCTTTTTATACATGTTCACCTCTTGTTCATTATTCCTTCTCTAGATAAAATCTGTCAATCACATTCATTGTTTTAGATTATACATTTCTAGAGAATTTATTTCACTTCCATTTATTTTATTCCCAAAAGGATATGAGATAGCAGTAACTTACAGTGAGTAGCTTGAACTTTGGCTACTCCCTGAACTTTGTTGAAGCCGTATGAACAAAGTATACCCATTCAGCCCATTATTTAGGGAACAAAATTGTGTGCCCAAGTGTTTGGGTGTTTTCTTTTGTATTGCATATTTTTAAGTAATAAAAAAAGAAAATTTACAAAGAAAAAAATGAAGAATTTCTATGGTCAGAAATTTTAACTATTACTATTTCTATTGATATCACTATCTTTAGAAATAAGATTTCAAAATAATCCTGGTTGCAGTTCTACTGGAACCTTATTTACTCACCTCTCCCCTTTCTCTTTTTTGGTTCTTGATCTTTATGTCATTTATTGAATGTCAAGCTTGGTCTGTGTTACTCCATAGATCCAATGTGGATGTCTTAATCCAGTTTCCCAAAAGTTGCATTAATATCGCATATATGGTGAGACTAGGGTTTGTATACCTCATTTTCTCCTGGCCCTGTAGATAAAACATACCTTGATATACTGACCATATTTCTGGCCAGCTGTCATGTTGCATACTTAAAGTTTTGTCATGATTAAATGCTCTGTAACAGACATGATGATTTGAGAATAAAAGCACAAAAAATGCTTTAATTTGAGAAATGTTCTTTCTAAAATTCTAGCATGCCTTCAAAATCCAACTTCTGGAAAGGTGTTGACAAAATTATTCCAGAGTTGAGATTTGACTTGAGCTGAATTCTTTCCCTTCTTAATTCTTTCCTCCTCATTTTAGTACCATTATCTGCAGTTACTTCAAAGAATGACAATTTCATAGCATTATGAAATGAAATCAAAGGGCATTTCTTTGCAGAGATCATTTGTTATGGGGAACTCTTCAGGTGTATGTACAGTGAACCACTTGTTTTGTGATTTCCTTGAGCATTATAGTGATTTCTTATTATTTTTGCTTAATACAAAGTAATTCCTCATTTAGTAGAAAAATCAATACACGTTGTCCAATAACTATTTTATAACCCTGAGCTTAATTTAGGCCACAAGCAAATATGAATTTAAAGTAGCATTTGTCAATTCCAAGTATGTGTGAGTGTGTGTGTGTATATGTGAGTGATTGTGTTTGTGAATATATGAGTGAATCTGTGTGTGTGTGTTATAGTTGTTGATACTTCCTTTTTATCTACAGGTTCCAGTACAGTGGTCAGATATGGTTACTTTGAAAGCCAGAATGACAAATTATGGTTTACCTAGATACCGGTGGCTTACTCATGCTTGGAATTTTTTTCAGAGAGAGGTAAGTGCGACAATTTCTGAGGCAGAGAGTGTGGAATGAGTGGCCTACTTTCCAACCAGATGTTCAAAGCTTTGGCTTTGGTAATTTTCTCTGTGCTGAAAAATTAAACCTGTAATTCTGTTACCTCTGGTGCAGTGCTTTATTGAGAAATAAGTAACTCCATGCCCTGCTTTTCTTCTCATGCTTGCCATTTCCCCTTCATTTCACATGGTTCACATATATTTAAGTACTTCTTAAAAGCCATTTTTCTAGACTACTGTGAGGTTTCCTTTTTATGAGGGATAACTTGATAAATACCCAAGTTCTATTTGGATATATAATAATATATATATTATTTTGTGACTTTTAGAGCTATCAGTATTTTAAACATCATTTTAATTTTTTAAATGATAATTCTTATCTTGGACTTTGGAGTCAGTGTATCATGAATGATATGATTTTTTTTGTCAGAAAAACCATGGTTCAAATCCTAACTAAGCTGCTTACTATTAAGCAAGCTTCTATAATTTGTACAACTTCCTTAAAGCCTCAGTGTCCTCTCCTGTAAAATAGGGATAATAAAAGTACCTACCTCAGGTTATTGAGAAGATTAAATGATATCAGAAGTTTGATCTCATTTAGCCTATGATTATTAATAATAACATTACGAAGTATAGGTGCTTTTAGCTTTTCTTACCTAACAGCCATATAGCACTGCACCTAACCATCTTCTTAAATGGGAACTATATTTAGTTGTTTAAAATCTGGTGACTTGAAGTTAACCATCTATCTTGCCTCAAACCAAGCTGTTCTCCGAAGCAGTTTCCTTGTGATTGGAGTTACATTCCCAGATGATTAAGTATCTTGGTTTCCTTTAACTTATCTTAGTGCTGGGCCACAAAGCATTTGATAATCAGTACCTTACACGATAGATAGCCAGCTCCCTGCTCAGTTACTTGATCCTGGGTATGGGCCGAGGTTCGAGTCCAAGACAGACTCCAAATCTGGCTCTCTGTGTTACAATTGCTGAGATTGTGAAAATTATCATTGTAACACAGATTTCCTGTTTATTTAAATGCTTCCTGACTTTGTTTGTTTACTGTGCATTTGTACTAAAAACAACATGAAGGGAAAATAAGTGAAGCATTAGGAAATTTATAGTAGGCTGTATTCAGCTACTGTCCTGGGAAGGAGCTGCCCAGAACTCTTTATCTTCTGGAATTTGTGAAATAGACCTTGACAATCCAGGTTAAAAAAACAAAATGAGTTTTTGCTAATGGGGGCTCCACCTAGTAGATGGACAAGGTACAAGCACTGCAAATGATAGCACACTTATTTTTAGATATATCATGTGGTAAATTCCCTCCATGTCATAAGCCTATTTTACATAAAAGGAGATGATGCAGACCTCTATGCACCCTGAAAGAGTTTTACAAGTCCCTTTTTTAGTTTACTATGACTTCCATAACAAGGTACTACAGACTAGGTGGCTTAAAAATAGAAATTTATTTTCACACAGTCCTGGAGGCTGGAAGTCCAAGGTCAAGGTGCAGGCAGGGTTGTTTTTTTTCTGAGGTCTCTGTCTTTGGCTTGTAGATGGCTGTCTTCTTCCTGTGCCATGACGTTGCCTTTCCTCTATATGTGTCTGTGTCTAAATTTCCTCTCCTTATAAGAACATCAGTCATATTGGATTAGGTGCCACCCTAATGACTTTATTTTAACTTAATGACCTCTGTAAAGACCCTGTCTTCAAATACAGTCAAATTTTTAAGTACTGGGGGGTTAGAATTTCAGCATGTAAATTTGGGGGGGAGACACAGTTCAGCCCATAACACCCCACTTCCAAATAACTTGTAGAGCAGAATGTGACCTTGTCAGGTCTCGGTTTTCCTGACTGCTCATTCAGGGTGATTCTGTGCCCATATCTCAACATAGTGGACTCTCGCTTAAGCCCCAGTGACAATTTATTTAATACCTTTTAAAAAAACTAACTTTAAAAAAAAATGTATTTATTTATTTTAACATAGTGGTTGGAGCACAAGCTTTGGAATAGATAGTCTCTGCCATTTGCAGTGTACAAGCACTGCAAATGATAGCACACTTATTTTTAGATTTATCACGTAAATTCCCTCCTCCATATCATAAGCCTATTTTACATAAAAGGAGATGATGAAGACCTCTGTGTACCCTGAAAGAGTTTTACAAGCCCCTTTTTTAGTTTGCCTGTGACCTTGGCAAGTTACTTGATTCATCAAGGGCCTCAGTTTATTCATATGAAAAATGGTGATGGTATTTTCTAGAGCTTGACACGTTAGCAAGAGTGGCACTGTCTCACAATGTGATATTAAAGGAGACAAGAAAATGACAAGGAGCTGTAGACCACAGTAATGTGTTAGTATAATATTGGTTTTCCTTGAGGGTGTTTTCAGGAAAAGTTTCAGTACAAATTCAGTATCTTCTGTTGAAGAAGAAAGACTACTATATTACAAGACGTATTAAAATAAAAAAAGTTTGGCACTGAACATGATATGCTCAAGTTATTTGGGAAGGTCATTTATGTAGAGCACCTCATTTCGTGAGAAAGCCAGATAAATGGGCTGTTCCATTTTGGATGGAGTTAGAGTGTTCCAAGAACTGCCCTCTGTCGTCAGTACAGAAAGGATTCATGTCATTAGGAAAGGAGAGAAATGGATTTTTTTCTGAGTTCAAGGATTTAAAAAGACTGACTTGGAAATGCAGTAGTTTATGATTTTTAGAAAGTGAAGTGTTTCTACTACATATGTTTTTTAAGAATGTTTAATGAATTATGGAAAATATGTGATGTCAAATTATGTTTGACTTAATTTGTGATGTTTATAGCATATTCATGACTTTTAGAGCAAGTTTATAAAAGGAAAATACGAAAAATATAAAAAAAGTTTCTCAAAATTTTAGTGTTACTCATAGCTTTCACTAATTCATTATTTGTAATATGCTTAAAACGATTTTTTTCTGTTTATAAATTAGATATTTAGGCAAGTGTAAAAATACAAAATAATTTTTAGTATTTTCCTTGTTTCCTTTCACATAAGAAGTTCAGAATTCTTCAAAATATACTTCAGTTAAATTTTGAAATGGTAGATTGTGATATTTTGTGATACGGTGTTAATCTTGAATACAGATTGATCTGTTGGGCTACGTAATTTGTATAGCCAGTCACTCTTGGCGAACTTCTTCTCAGTGACTGCCCATATTTCTTGCTTCTGACTAGAGAGGGAAGAGCAACCCCCTCTATCCAAGAGCAGAAAATTATTCATCATAGTTAATTGTTCTGAATCTAATCTATATATGTCCTTAAGCAATGTTTCTAAACCTTGACCAGAGAAAGTTTTTCCTAATCTTTGGAGAAATGAGATAAAGAAAAAAAAAGACAATATAGTTTTTCTTAAATTCGACTTTATTCAAGCTAAAAGTACATCACTTCTTCTGAGATTATAGTGACAGAATATGATAGTTTCTTTCAAGAATCTCCCTCAGTTGAATAAACACTAATTGGCCAGAGCTATGTTTATTTCTCAAATTTTGGGGGCATTTTACTGGTTGAGGAATCCAAGTCGGTAATGTTTGTGACGTGGGCCTTGGTCAGTACATCTTTTCTGCAAAGATTATCTCAACTTTTGATGTAATATTTGAATTTGTTGAGCGACAGACAAATTGATTTATTAACTAGTCTTTGGTGGCTAGAGGTTTAATGATAAAGATAAGATGTATGTCAGCTATTCGGTTTCTTAGCGTGTGTGTTAAATCTGTTGCTATATAATCACTTGTAGAGGATCTCACAGTTGGAGAAAAAGACTTAGTCATGCCTGATTTGCTTTTATGTGGTATGGGCATTATTGTTCAGAATTGTTTTATTATGGAGTGGATAGCCATGGTGTGCCTTTACTGCATTCCTATCATCAAGACAGAAGGTACACATATCATTAGGTGATGATAGAAATGAGTTTAGCTCAGGGTACAAAAATTTAAGAAATCTAATGTTTAATCTCCTATAAATTAAGAAAATATTTTTATAGTTTCTGAGCCTGACCAATGATTCTTTTGCAGTTTAAGTGCTGTGGAGTGGTGTATTTCACTGACTGGTTGGAAATGACAGAGATGGACTGGCCCCCAGATTCCTGCTGTGTTAGGGAATTCCCAGGATGTTCCAAACAGGCCCACCAGGAAGATCTCAGTGACCTTTATCAAGAGGTAAGGCCATATGTGGTTAACTTATCATGGATAAAAGTTTTCTTATAATAACTTTTAAGTAAAGAATCAACAGTGTGCCATTGAAATTTTCCTTTTATGTCTAAATATAAAGGGCCTTAAATGTTTTTCTCCGATGTGTGGAGAAACAGGATAAAGCTAAAAATCAATATAAAAATCTGAACACTAATTACATTTTAACAAAGGAAAGTGGGGAAAACCAACTTTTATAATTAATTCGATTTTGAACTGTATTGTTTAGGACCAAGTTCTGTTGCCACCTCCTTGGGATCCTTTGAAACAGACACATACAAAGTATGTAGCTAACTCTGGATATTCAGGAAATGCAGGGTTTGGAGTTCCTGGGCAGAATACATATTTCAGGGCCTCCACATAGACTAGCACTTATTCAGGGCCGGGTGGGGGGGGGGAGGGGCGTGGGGGATGTGGAACAAAACAACTTGCTTCGGTGCTACTCTTTAGTTCCCCCTGCTGGCTGATGATCAGTGATGTCAGTTTTAGTTTGCTGATTGGGTTTTATACTCACTGGGATTAAAATAAATCCTCATGTGCCTAAGAAACTTGCATATTTGTGTTTTCTGGGAGAATTGATCAGAATAATCAATTATTCCTTTTTATCACAAGTTTTCCTGTTTCTTCTTTTTTGGTGGTGATTCTCAAATTTTGTGAGCAGTGAAATCCTATTTTCAAATTAAAACCTAGAACTGCATTGTCCAGTACAATAGCCAATGGCTACATATGGCCATTTAAATTAAAATTAAGATAGATTAAGTTAAATTAAAATTGCATCCCCCAGTTGCACTAGACGTATTTCAAGTGCTCAACTGCCACTTGTGGCTAGTGGCTCCTGTACTGGATAATGCAGATATGGGACATTTCCATCATTACAGAAAGTTTTATTGGGCAGTCATGGTCTAGAATGGAAACTCAAAATGTAAATCAAGCAGAAGGGAAGCTGCTCAGGCTGGAGAGTTGGATCATTCCCCAGATACATCTCTAGTCAGGTGTCTGGTATCACAAAGCACTGTTGAAAATCTCTGGCTTAACATTAAAGTAACTGCTTACACTATTCATAATATAACTCATATATATATGTACATATATACACACACACACAGTATGGCTATAAAGAATGAAAATTTCAAATGAAACACATCAGGATTTGTAAAACATGCATTTTGTATGTTTTCCTAGTGGTTATCTTAGGAGGTTATACATTTTTTCCTAGAAATTCTGTCTTTCAAAACATTTTTTAGACTGTCAACCAAAGTTTGTTGTAGAGATGTATGGTTAATTTGTATTATAAATTAATTAATTTGGATGCTGTAATTAATTAAAAAAATGCTGTATTACCTACACAGATGATCCATTGTATCGATGTCTTAGATATGAGTAACTTTTGCTTGTTTAAAAAATCCATCTCAGAGGACAGGAATATGCCACGTTTAAGGATATCCAAAATAAAATGCTTTGAGCTCCGAAGGCATGTCCCAAAGAAAAGTGCCAAATATTTCTTAAGAGTTTCAGAATTCTGTTAGTTTCTTAGAGCTTCTGTAACAGAGTATCACAAACTGAGTGGCTTAAACAACAGAAATTCATTGTCTCACAGTTTTGGAGGCTAGAAGTCCAAGATCAAGGTGTCAGCAGGGTTGGTTCCTTCTGAGGGCCGTGAAGAAGAATGTGTTTCATTCTTCTCCCTTAGGTTCTGGTGGTTTGCCAAAAATTTTTCCCATTCCTCGTCTTGTAGAAACATCACCCTGATCTGTGCCTTCATCTCCACATGGTATTCTCTTTGTGTGTGTCTCCAAATTTCCCCATTTTATAAGAACACTAGTCATATTGGATTGGGGGCTTACTTTCCTCCAGTATGACCTCATCTTAATTACATCTGCAACAACCCTATTTTCAAATAAGATCACATTCTGAGGTATTGGGATTAGGACTTTAACATATAAATTTTGGGTGGACACAGTCCAACCCATTGCAAGAATTATTGAAACAACTGAATAACTCAGGTTGTTTGTTTTTAAGATGATTAAAATACTTTTCATCATGCCTCACACTACTGAGAGGCATTGTGTTTGGATACTATCATTTTACACATACTATGTTTTGTAACTTTTGGCTTTGAATGAAAAGGAATATGCAAGGTATAGTTTATTGAACAAAAAATTGTTGGGTCAGTGTCTCTAGGTTCCTTGGTGCCACATCTTTTGTTCATTAGCTGAATATTGGCTAGTGTCTATAGTAGGAATAGTCAACTAACAAATGCAACAAAGTCCTGTTCATTCCATAAAATAGAAAACAGTACTTAATATTTCTGAGATAGTGTTAGATACAAACATAATTGTGTGTATTCAAATGCATTATAAGTCACTGTTAGGCATTAAAAGAACAGATGATTACAGTGTAAATATAAGTGTAGGCATGTGAATTTTCCTAGTGTGAATTTAATGCATTTGTTGGTTTTTAGCAGTGGCAAGTCAATATGGAAAATTATTGGGCTACGGCACCAGAGTATAATAATTTCTACCTGCTTTAGTGATTAATACTGACAAAATTATTATAATTGATATTGATCATGAGAATGACAAAACATGAACCAATTTACCAGATATTCTCACAAGGTCTGAATATAGACAAATTCTCTTGAATTTTACTTTATATAGCCAAAAACTGTTCACTTAGACATTCAATATAATTTTCTTATTGTAAAAATACAATTCATTTTTGATAGTTTATCTTATATTATCTTCACAAATAGTACTAGTTTATAATGGGATGCTTTACTTTCAGAATGTCTATAACTGCTTGTTCCATGAATTTTAAGATTGAACAAATCCATACTGTTGTGCATGTGCAAACTGATAGCCCAGATCATTTTGAAAGTTTTTTCATATTTTCATCAAAAGACTTTCAATAGTAAACTAGCATTGTCAGTTATGAGATGTTCTTTAGAAGCAGACTTCTGGCTGAGATAGAGGTTTATTATGTCAGAGTAATCTGCTTTTGCATTTTACAATTAATAACACATGCTGATATTGGTAATGATATAGTACATAATTATATGCATAGTTGACAAAAGGGGATCATTCAGTAGTTTTATGGCATAAGCACAATTAAATCCATAATTAAAAATAAGACTTAATTTCACTTTGCCCTGGAGAACATATGTTCCCTAATTGCAGTGTGTCCAGAGATCACACGGGAGGAAGAGGAGGGATCTAGAAGGAGAAATAAGTGAGTAACATCTAGAGGTATTTGGGATGTTTATTTTGAAGTTGAGAGCACTGGAGGGGATATAGTGTTGATGTCTTCAAATATTCCAAAGTTCATAATTCAGAAGAGGAGCTAGACTTATTCATTGTTGCTTCAAGGACCAGAAGTTACAGGAAGGAAATTTTGAATCAATAGAAGGAAGACCTTGCTCATCAAAATCTGTGCAGTTGTGTGAGACAGGTTATCTTGTAAAATAATGAGTGTCTCATCACTAAAAATATTAAAGTCAAGGTCAGATAACCATGTAATTGGTGGTGTAGAATGGGTTTTTAAATTAAAAATGAATCTGGACTAGATGAACTTCAAGGTCCCTTTTATCTTTCATATTCTGTAAGCTCAGAGATAAGAACTGGATTTCTTTCTGCAATGTTTCTTCAGTAGTCTGAAGTCAAGGAAATAAATCATTCTCAACCATCTGGTGGCCTGCATGGTCCCTGACCCAATAATATTTTATGACACATCTTGAAACCTGTGAAAAATGACAGAGAAGAAATATAGCAGCAATTGCACATTTTAGAAACATTCCCGTCAGAGGTATCGTTAGGTTTGGCACATAGCTACTCAAATATCTGTAATAAGCTACACACTTGTATAAAAGTGTAGGTTTAAAAATCTCAGATGAAACTATCTCTGACCCTCAGTTTGGTTCCATCCCATTCATTCATTCAAAATGTTTTGTGATTGCTTACTAGGTTCCACATGCTATTCTAAATGCTGGGGATATAGTGGAGAATGTTGCAGGCAAAAATCTCTCCTCTCATATAATTTATATTCTAGTTGGGGATACAGACATTTAACAAGAAAAAAAGCAATAAAAAATAATTTCAGGTTGTGGTAAGCACTTTGAAGACCCTGAACAGAGTAATGTGCTGGAGAATGGCTTTGTTGGTGAGGGAGTTACTTAAGATAGATTGTTAGGAATACGCTTTTTTAGGAGGTGATATTTGAACTGAGACCAGTTGATGAGAAGGAGTCGGCCATGCTAAGATCCGGGGAAGAGTATTTTTGGCCTGGGGAAGTGCGGGTGCAAAAGACCTACCCATGGGTGTCTGGGCCCATGATTACTGACTGCCCACTTCCCTGTTCTTTGGAATTGTCTGTGTAACCACAATCTCTAAATGCTAGGCATAAGACTTGGCCTCAGCAAAACGTCAGACACAAAGTTGGTAAAATACAGGTCTGTAGTGCACCTCTTTCTTCTCTCACCTGCTGAGTTTTCCATCATATCAGTTGCTAAAGTGCTGGGTCTGGACTTGATCTGAAGAAGAAAAGCAGAACGAAAAAAAAAAAAAAAAGAGTTAGGTAGAAAATAAGTCTTTATAAAGCAGGGACTCCCAACCTCTTTCTCATGGACCTGGGCTCTTCTTGGATGGGCTTCAAGGGAAAAGTGATACTGCTGAAATTCTTTTCAGTATTTTGTATGCATTTTTTTCAGTAGATAAGAGCCATAGCTTTCATCAGTTCTTCTTGGGGTTCCAACCTAAAAGCATGAAGAAACACGGTTGTAGAGAATAGTGGCAGTGCTTACTGTCTTAGATAGGAAATGAAGCATACAAATCCCCTCAAAAGGACTGAAATGCCATTTTGCACCTCTGTGTGTTACCTCAAGAAAAATAAATGGAAGTAAACAGGCTCACAACAGGCCCTACTTCAAATGCACCAACTCAAAATGTAAAACAAAGAGGGACAGAAAGTCAAGTAAAGTGTACCTCCAGAGACACATTTCTTTGTTTTGTATTTAAAAGAAAGACTACCAGTAAAACATATTGGCTGCTTCTTCAGAAGAGTAGTATTCCCAAAGATTTATGTAAGGGCTGGACAGAGGTAAGTCCTCCACACAGCTATGTGCCTTTGGGATACTTTTCCTTTAGACCCTTAGGCTTTCTATGTTCCGTGTGTTGGGTTTGTATTTTAAATACTCTTAATGTAAATTTCCTTTATGACAGATAAACCATTTATGCCCCTTTAGATGGTTGCTTATTTCTTCTCCCAATACCAGAAAACATCTACATATAAAAGAGATTGGGAAGGAGAGGGGGTGTGAAAGTGGAAGGAAGTGGCCATTCTGAGTCTGAACCTGAATGACAAGTGTGTCTGTTACCAGTGCTCACAGAAGGTAAACGCACTTGTGGAGGTACTCCACCAGATTAAAGGTGGGGGCAGCTCATGGTGTTAAAGAAAAAATTATTCAATGACACTCGTTAAAGACAATAAGGAAGACTTTATTCAGGGCGGCGGGGGGCGGGGGGACCATTGGGATGGGTGTAGAACCACCGCAATGGAGCATTGCAATGGGGGAGACAGATTGGGCTCAACTCCAAACACAGCATGGCCAATGGATAGAAAATTACTAAGAGAAAACATCAGGGATTGGAGGTGGGGGTGGGGGTTGTGGCTAAACTAACCTAACAAGATTCTTGCTGAAGGCCTGCCAGGGTGATCAGACATCATTTGGGGGATGGTGGAGAACGAGGAAGCCGATTAAATATTAAGGGTGATGAGACATGAAGAATGTGGAATTCTAGCTAAACTAACTTAGCAGGATTCTTGCTAAAATTAGATTAGGCAGAGACAAACATCGCAGTCTAAAAATCAAGGTCTAATAGAAGAAGAACTTAGTGGAGCCTGAGTAGAGTTTGGTCATGGAGAGGAACGTTGTCAGTGGTGAACCGTGTAGGATGGGCTGTTTGAGGGTTTTATCCTCTCAGCTGAGTGTTGTATGGTGTGTGAGCTGAGAGTCATGAATTCGCCCTGTCATCCCTTATCAGATTGGAGGTGCTGTCCTCATCTCTCTCCTTTGTATGCTGCTGTCCTTGGCAAATGGTATTTGTTTTATAATCAGTATACTTTTTTTTCCTGGGCAATATCTCAGCTCTCAACTCTTTTTGTTAGCACTCCTCTTCTGTTAACATCTTTGACCAATTAGAAAGGTGAGCCAATACTGTACGTCTATTTGTTTTGACTAATAGAAACAAATTTTATAATTTTCACACACAATCCAATTATCATAAATGTTTCTTAAGTATTTCTGAGCCAGAGGTAGAGACATGACAAAGCACAAAAGTCTATAGTAGGGAGAGGATTTGGCCTTCTGGCAAGCTCTACCTAGTTATGAGGTCAATTGTTTTTCTCCCAGGCAACCCTGCCCTGAAACAAAACAAAATTAGGGGCAAGTATTAAAAGAAAAGTCCAAGGAAGGGAGCTAGCAGTAATAGTTTAGACCTCCAGCCAGGTACTGGCTAGTTATACCAATATGAAAGTTGGTCAAGTCTCCATAGAACAGATCCCCACATCAGTGGCTAGAATAAGAGGTAGGAATTAGATAATCTTGAAATGGGGCACAAAAAGGAGCCTGAAACAGAGTAGGAAATCCTTAATTGCCAGTGTTTTTATAATTGAGATACATAATGGGAACACATAGCAATGGGTAACCCATTGGGCTTCCACTCTTAAAGAATAAGTAGGTGTTAGCCAGGTGCAGAAAATATTTGGGTGGCATGCTGGAAAGGGCATTCCAAGCCAAGAGGCAATGGTGCAGAGTTAGAGCTGGAAGCAAGAGAGTACAGCTGGAGCACAGGGTGTGAGGAGGGCCATGTTGACAGGATGCACAGAGCAGAGGCTGGATTATGAAGAGCTCTGTCCATCCTACTAACACATAGATATTTGAAATCCGTGAGTAGTTACTGAATAAAAAGAGAAACATGTTCACAAATTTGAGGCATTATTATAAAAAGAAGGCTTAGGACAAAGTAGTCATGGCATTCTGATTTATTAATAATGAAACTTTATTCTCAGATAAACACACAAAAAGCCTCCTGCCCAGATAGTAAACGGTAGGCAGCTTTCAGCTTTCTGGCTCAGTGGTTATTTAGATGGAATATCCCCAAGAATTTCCATTCTCAGGGTTCTTTTATATAAAGTCAAAGAAGCTCCCTCCTGCCTCTCTGCTGACTTCATTATCTCTTCCACAACTGCTGGCGGATCAGATTGACTCCGACTTGGGGTGGTATCTGTTTTATCATTCAAAGCCCTGCAGGATCAGTTTGGGCTTGGTAGGGGAGAAGATCCCTTTTTATCTTCAGGCTTTGCTTGATCTAATCAGACGTTGAACTACTCTGCCAGTTTTGCTTCAGGTACACAGATGCGTTCTTCTTTCCTTTCACTCTCTGTCTTGACATAGTTCAGCTGCAAGTTTCCTGTTTTATTTTCCTTTTCAGTCAAACAACTTTTCCTCTTGGGCTTTATTAGTAGAGACTTCCAAACTTTGCCCTTAAAATGCATAGGATGTGAAAGCCATTATAATATTTTGAGCTGAAAATGTACATTGCAAAGTAAGAATTTTAGATTTGCACTTAAATATCATGATATTGGCATTGTAGAGAAGGAGCTGAGCTGGGGGATTGGGGTAGGGATTGGGTCTTGAGGCAGGGAAATCAGACAAGAAACTGTAGCAGGTAAATGTAGGATTCAGGTTGGGGCACTAAGGATGGAGAAGAGGGAATGAATGTGAAAGAAATTTAAGAGGTAGAATGAACAGGACAAGGTGATGAATTGGCTGTGGGGAGCGAGTGATGGGGAAGTTGCAAGCATGCTTGACTGTGACTTGGACTCTGAATAGATGGAGAAGCCGTTTATTGAAGGGAAAGGTTAGATTCGGTCAGTTCCATTTTGGCAATATTGGGTCTAAGGTTCTTGTCTGGTACTCCATGTACAGAAACCCAGTAGGCAATATGGATCTCAGGAGACAGAACTCAGCTGGAGTGATGGATTTTGTGTGTACTTATTAAAGAAAGGGCTAACTCAAAATACAATGGCTTGAGTAAGGTGGGAGTTTATTTCTCTTTCACAGACCAATCTGCTGGTCTAGACTGCCAGGTAGCTCTGCTGCTTAAGTTCATCCAGGGGCCAGAATGGTGAGATAACTTTGCCTTTTTGAATACCTGTCTTCCAAAGTTGGTCCTGTTTTTCTTCAGTTCCAGTTACCAGGAGAAGAAAAGGGAGCTTGAAGGGGAACACCCAATGCATGAAGGCCTATACTCATCACCTCTATTCAGATCCATTGGCAAGGATTCATATAGCTTTTCTTAGCTGCATGGGAGGCTGGGAAATGTGGTCTGGCTGGGAAGCTATGTTCCCATATACAACATTAATTACTATGGAAAAGTGGAAAACAGACCGGGTAGGTGGGGTGAACTAACTGTTTACACAGGTGTCACCAGTGTCCATGAGGCAATGAAGGCATGGGGGGAGATAAGACCACACAAAGAAATGATGTAATGTATGCAGCCAAGGACAGAACTCTGGGGAATGCCACCACTTAAGGGCAGAGGAGTAGACACCTATTATAGGCAGAGAAGAAATGGAAAGCAGTGCCTTGGAAGTCAAGGAAGGAGAGGTTTTTAGGAATTAGTTTTCCTTAGTGAGGAAGCACAGTTCATAGGTTAAGACTAGGCTCTGAAGCCAGACCCTTTGAGTTAAATCTTTGATCTATTCCTTACTAGCTTTGTGAACTTGGGAAAATTTTTAACCTCTCTGTGCTTCAATTTTCTCACCTACAAGATAGGGATAACTAAAGTACCCCATCTCATAGGATTTTTTGGGGAGTTAAATGAATTAACATATTTAGAGCCCTTATATACTGGCAGTATGTACTACCAGTAATGGCTGCCAGTTCAAGTAAATCAGGAATTAAAATGTACACACCGGATTCTTCAAATGGCATACACATTTATATAGCTCTATGGGCAAGTATTTTACATGCATTACCTCATTTAAACCCTACAATTCTGTGAAGAAGGTACGGTATTATTATCTCCATTTCATAGATAAGAAAAGTGAGGAACAAACAGCCTACATATCTCAGCCCAATGCCATAGAGCTAGTGATTGAACTCAGATCTGTTTGATTCCAATGTCCATGCTTTTAGACACCAAAATTTTGAGATGTGGAATAGATGGTAAGGAGAAAGCTGAATATAGAGTTTTTTTTCTCTTCTAAACCTCAATTCCCTTATCTTTTAAATAATATATTAATAGTACCTACCTCATTGTAATATTGCAAAGATAAATTGAGATACCTCATGAAAAACCCTTAGCACACCCCTTGGCATATAATAAACATAAATCTTCAATGTACAGTGGTAGGTAATAATAACAATAATAACAGTAATTTATTAAGGTATTTATTGAAGTAAATAGAAAATTTAGTGATCTATGATTAGATTTTTAACTAGCTAAATCACCCCTAGTTTTGCTTGCAATGACAGGAAAATATGCATTATCTAGTTATATATGTTTGTGCTAGCTGAAGATTTTCAGGGCAAGGTTTGTGGGACTTGGTGCAGTTTCTCACTTTGCTTGCTTTAATACCCTCCAGCTTCTTATAAATGAACATTTAGGGTACACAAAAGGGCCTCCATGAGAGATAATGTTTGCATGAGGGGTTTGTGAATAAACTCTCCTGCTCAGTCAGGCAGAGGATGCCTCCTGCTGCTGGAATTGGCCTCACTAGTGAATGTGTAGCCTTCTGGGTTCTCTGACTTTAATCTCTTTATAACTACATTTTTTAGTAAAAATGAAAAATGTTCAGTAAATACAGTCATTTAACTTTGATTATTCTTCCTATCTAATGGGGATATTGTGAGGATTGAATAAGATATGAGAACCTGTCATATATTAAAGAATAATAAGATGAGTTTTTCTACTGCATTTGCTATGTATGGGTTTAGTTACCCTTCTGTTCATAAGAGAACAGAGAGTTCTGTAGGAATTTTATTGCTTGCTGTTTAATTTTTTTTAAGGAAGCGTTTGTCTCCCTGCAGAGCTTAAGCTTATAAGTAGAGAACTTTTGATCCAACCTTTTAAATCTCATGAACTCACAAACTGCAATCATTCACTTGTTCAATTCTAGAAGAAAGAGGGCTGATGGTTGTATATTTGTATCTGATAATTAACACAGTTATTTCAAACTTGAGAGTCATGTTTATTTACAAAAATATAAATACTGACGTGTATCGGCACCTAGATTTTATTTATATTTTAACTTCTTAAGTGCATTAAAAGGCTGCCTGACTTTTTGATGTGGCCTGTGAATATTGAGTACTAAAAAGCCATGGGTGTTCTTCCAATTTTAGAAACTCATTTTGGAGATAGATCAGAGAATAATTTCAAGTGTATAATTTCCTCAAGTGAAATGAGGCATCCTGACATGCTTTCAAATAGATTCCAGGAAATGTAGGAATTGGTGATTTTTTCTCTGATAAAGGTAGTGTTATTATTTACAATTAATAGTTGACTGGAATTTTAATATTGCAGCCAGTAAAGTAGGGTAGCCAACATGTCTTATTCATACCTTTGAATTATCTGAGGTTATTAACATAGAGCTAGCATAGCTTTATTTAGGAAGAAAACATTCCAGTAAAATCAACTCGGAATATTTTATTTTGAGAACAGCAAATAAGTGCAATTCAATTCTTTCCTATTCACAGTAAAATACCCTTTGTGAGATGGAATGCAGTTTTGAATTCGAACATTTCTGTTTTCTCTTTTTACTCACTGTACAGAAATGCTTGTGTATACAACGAAATATCTATGAATAGTAGAATAAATTGCATAGAAACGCAGCTATGTTTTTTTCTCTAGACTTAGTGGCTTGCTTTTCAACAAAAGTGTCCAAGTTTACACTGAAAAATGTAAACCTTATGCATAATTACTCGACTGGCTCAAAATACACTCAGGGTTATGTTCAGGTTGAATTACTTCAATAAGAGTGATGCCGAATGGATGGTAAAACCTATTGATGTTTCTGTGAAGAATTTAGAGAGTGACTGAGAGGGAATAATTACTTTATACAGAGAAATATGGAAAAATACTGTATTCTCAAGAAGCAAAATATTCTTTTGGAAAGTTAATCCTTACCTTTAAGTGCTTGTGTAAATGATTCACCAGTCATTCAGCGTGACACCTATATGCTGCAAGTTTCTACAATGCCTTCTGAGTCATCCAAGAAATAATAAATTGTGTGTACTATAGAGAAATCTGTGCTTTTATTTACATATTTACACCCTGTATCTTTTTAATTAAATATATTAAAGGAGTTAATGTAGCATATGACAAAATAGATACAATAAGTTAATAATAAAACATAAATAGAATTGGAAAGTCAGGGTTAAGGGAAAGAGTAAGCAGACATGCTTAACATGAAGGCAAACATAGTTGCTGTAGATGAGTTCTCTGTTTGTCAGCTTTCTGACAGCCAGGTGAAAAGAAGGCAAAGTCATCTGTGTAATTATAATGTTAGGAGAGCAAACATTCTAATTTTTCGAAGGGAACAAAATTCTAATGTATCTTTTTCAAATGGGATTTCATATCTACTACTCTAAGCTATCGAGGGAAATATCTTCAATATTATATTTCACAATTTATAGAGCAGTTTCTTATGATGTTTTTCAATACATATAGTTAAAATATATACCTCAGTGGAGAATAATACACAAGGGCCTAGGTTTATATATTGCAAGTTAGCATATTTTGGTGGTCTGGACATGAATTAAAGTACTGAGATGTCAATTGATTCCATTTCTCTTAAATAATCTGTCGATAACATCTCTTTTGGAGGGATTCTTGATAAAGAAGCATAAAGTATAATTTAATGAATTCTGACAACAAACTTACAGACTATAATTTTCTTATTTGAAGGATTATCTGTGTGCTCTTTAAGCTAAATGATGAAGTGATAAGACTGACATTCTGCCATAAAAATCAAGCAGTCTAACTAGGACCTTTGCTTTGAATAAAGTGTGCTTGCCCACCTCAGCATGGAGATGATCTTCAGGGCCCAGAGATTTGGAAGGAAGCCAGGCCCCAACTATGTGGGATCCTAATACAATCCCATGTCTACTCTTCTGGGGGGCCCAAAGCCTTTTTGTCACTGGGATCCAAATCTACACACAATAGCCTTGATTGTCTTCATATTTTATTACATTTCCTAGTTTTTTTTAAGTAAAAAATCAATTGATGATTCTTCAGGTGTGACTCTCTCTACCTTATGGAAAAGGAAAGGGCTGAGAACAGAGCTAGAACCAGTACGTCCTTGTTAAGAAGGCAGGTTCCAACAAAGGAAGGCTTATTAAGGATTAGCATTGTTCTAGTGTGAACAGGACTGTCTAGTGGGGCAGTGAGTTCCTCTTATTAAAAATGCAATTTCATTGATTGCTTTTCTCCCTGTGTATGAGCCAGACTTCCTTATTTCTTTGCATATGTTGTAATTTTGTTGTTGTTGTTGTTTTTGGTAGAGAATGGGACATTTAAAATATTATGTGACAACTCTGGAAATCATATTCTTCCACCTCTCCGAAGTTTGTTGTTGTTATTTATTTGTTGGTTTGATGACTTTTCTAAACTAATTCTGTAAAGTCTGTATTCTTTGTCATGTGTGGCCACTGAAGTCTCTGCTCAGCTACCCTAGTGGTTAGTTAATGAATGAACAGAGATTTCCTTAGATGCCTGGAACCAATAAGTCTCCCAGCCTTTACCAAGGATGCACAGAGCTTCAAGTTTAGCTAGAGGCGAGCTCTTAGGGTCTTCTCAGTTCTTTCCTGGACCTATGTGCAGCCCCTGGATGTGAGCACTGCCCTGCTCATGTGTGTAACTTTCTAGATCCCCACAAATATGTCAGAGTTTTCCCAAGCCCTATTGTGTACCACTGTTACACACTGCCTCAGGCAGCCTCAATGTCCAACAGTTGCCTCTGACTGCCTTCGGTAAACTCCACCCGGGGGAAAAGGCTATTCCCCATAGTTGAGCTCCAAGTTCAGGTCAAATAAAGACAGCCTTGTAAGTGGGGTCTTCCAGGGAAACACCAGGCCCGATAAATAATAACAGTCCTCTAGAAGTAGAGCTCTGAGGGAGCTGCAACCTCATCCTGCCCCGTTTGGTGGCTGCCAGGCTGTTGGCTCTCACATGATTGCACACGGTGGGTTTTCAAGGCTACTGCAGAGCTGGGGAGTGGGAATGGGGATAGGACAAATTAAGCTGCCACAGAGCTTACTCTTCTTACCGAGATTCAGGTGCTTTTGATGAATAAACACTCCTCAGATTGTTGCAAGTCTGGTTAATTTCCTGAATTATGAAAAAGTTGATTCTAACAGTTTTTGCCAGTGCTTTCATTGCTTTCATGGAGGAGAGACTCTCTGGAGGCCCTCACTAGGCCAGTTTTGCTGATGTCACTCTAGAAGTGCTTTTTTACCATGTAAAAGATGAAAAGTTGAATTCATAACTTCCAAGGCCTCCTGCCACTGGAGAACATCCAATGTTAACTAATAGGTCTCATTCCCAAACCATCCTAGAGGATGTAATTTACTGTACCATTTTAAAAATAAATGTGAGTGACCTGAAACAGACTTTCCACAATGCCAAAGTATCAAACACAGTCAACTATACTAAGTTATCAATTTCTGCTTTGTTTTATTTACAGATATAAAAAGGAAATATTACCTTTCTTGAAGTTTCTCAGCTTAAAATGAATTAGTCTAAGGGGGTGGGAGATCTTAGACTAATATAGGTAAAATTTAAGCCCCAGAGACTATTGAAAAGGTAAAAATGAGATGATAATTGACTGATAGTGTTTCACAGGGTTGAATCATCAGCATATATATTTTATGAATGGTTTACCTTTTTTTGTGTATTGCTATTAACTATAGTCACCACGTTGTACAATAGATCTCTTGAACTTATTCCTCCTAACTGAAATTTTGTATCCTTGAATGGTTTACCTTTAATTCTGAAAGCTGTTATAATTATTATTACCAAAATATTGAAATGTTCATGCTAATTCTTTATTCATTAGAGATCCTTTTTTGTACTAAGTTCTGAGAACATAAGTAAGGAATCAGCTAAACATGATTCAAGGCCATTTTATATCAATTTCTTGAAAGGACAGATGTGAGGATATGACACCACATTATTTGGCAATGATGTTAAATGAAGTGTCCATGTAAATTAATTTCCGAGATGTTTAAAGCCAAACCTTTCTAATTTAATGATTTTTGAGGTGACTTTTTCCAAAGTATGTAAACTACTTCTCTTCTTAATCAGGAGACTAGTAATCTAATGTCTCAGTGGCAAATAATCATTTGGATAGTTACTTCATTGTCCTGCAAAACAGTGATGGCCACCTTAGCTCTTACAGGCAAAGGCTGTTGCATCAGTACTCACTACTGAAACATTGCGTTGCTTTTGCTGTTTTCATACTCCTTTACAAAGTGTTGTACCTCATACTTTTCCATTAATATTTGCTGGTCATATATTTCCCATCTATTTTTAACTTGAGCTTTCTACTTTTTAATCTGTGGGCTGACACATCAGATAAGAGCCCTTACCATGTGCTAAGTACCATTCTAAGTGTTGAAATGTGTTTGTTCATTTAATCCTCCCAACATCTCAAACAGGTAGGTACTATTATTATCTATATTTTTCAGATGAGAAAACTGAAGCACAGAGAGATTAAATAATTTGCCCACACATAGCTTTTAAGTAGCAGAGCAGGAATTTGAATTCAGATTCCTGGCTCTGCAGTTCATGATCTCTGTACCATTATACTATACTGTGTCATATAAAGATGCTTGTTAAAGTTACACATAAACATAACAGTGAATAGGCTCTGATAGAATACCTTACTAGAACTCTTTGAAAGGTACTTGAACTTTGGTGAATTGTCTTTGTGAAATCTATTTTAGTTTCCCACAGAATGTATGTGTATGTCTATGTGTGTGCAAATTTCTTGTGTATGTATCAAGTAGATAAGATGGCTAGAGAAGTGACTTTATTAAACCAGTGTTATGTATTATTAAATCATAAACATCTTAATTTCACTTTTGGTGAAACTGATGAACCTTTGCTAATCCTTTGCTGTCAATTTTCATTACATGCTATGCCATAAAAAGGCAGTTATTGAAATATGTCTAGCTATAATAATTTTACATGATTATTTATTTCTCGAGAGTAATGCCTTATTGGCATTACTGGTAAATATCTGTGGAAATCTAAAAATTATGTATTATTCATTGCTCCCCTGCAATATAATGCACAGATTAACAACTGATTCAATGTCTTGTTTTCCTTGACTTAGTTGAATTCTTTGTGGAATCTGGAGAAGAAAACAAAGAAGCAGTTATTTAAATAATTATGAATTTGTTTTCATTCAGGTAGCTGCCTCTATAGGACAAATGCTGAATCACTTTTACCCAAAACTCAGAATAAAATATTTGCAAGTCAGAGTTGTTGGGAGATCATTTTCCTTGGCTGTCTCGCATTTCTGCATGTCTTGTGAGCAGAGGCGCTGGCCTTTATTCTGGACTATCTTTTCAAGGACGTATATATAGAAAATAGCCTTGAAGACAGAATTGTATTTCCCTTCATAGAGAAGGGCAGGTTTGTTTACTGTCCAGTGTAATAAAGATAATGCTTCTCTCCAAGGCAAAGGACAGGTATGCTTACTGCCCATTATAAAAGATAAGGGTTTCCTAAGCTTGGCGTTCATCTCCCATAATACAACCCACTGTGTGTGCAGGTGTGATCTGGCCTTCTTCATGCTGCCCTCAAAACTTGAGGACCTGGCATATACTCTGACAATTGCCATTCTATGAGTAATAAAGTCCTTTGTCTCTGTCTTCTGCCAGCATCTGTGAAACAGTGGCAGGCTAATTTGTTAGCTTCCAAATAGAGTAAAATCTCAGAATCTTCAAAGCCCTTGAAATTTTTTAAAGTTATAAAATGCTTTCCTAGATTTTCACCTTAATTTAGAATCAGATTCCCTTTCAAGGAGTATATTATCATTTCTTTGCTGTGGTTCACTAGAGACGAGGCAGGTAGCCTTAGCTTTGGTCACCTGAGGGAGTGAATTATGATTGTTGTTAGTCACATTCTAACTGCTTTTTTTTGGTCCCCTCTCCCCCATTTTCCTTTGTCATGACTTTTCCTTCTACTCTTTTCTTTCTCTCCTCTTTTTTCCAGAATTCTCTTCTGTGTTTCACATAGGCACTCCTTAAACTTGTACTTAAAACTAAACGCAAACAAACAAAAACCTTGCCAATATTTTTCTTAAGTCAGGTGTCTCTAACCTGTAGGAGCGGTAAAAGATACCTTTCAGACCCTTATGCAGTAGAACTAGAAGTTGGGTCATGACGATAATCCCCCATGTGTATTTCTGCTATAGGCAGTGAACAGAGGGGTGTATGGCGGGTGGGGAGCGTATAGGTTGATTTCCGCCCCCCAGCATGTTTCAGCAGTAGACTGGGAAAGCACTCCTGATCCTTGGGGAAAAGTCTCTGACCAAATGAGATGTAAGTCAACAGTGAGTACAATAATAATAAAGCATTATTTTTGAAATTTTTGGGTCAGTCTAAATCAGGGGTCAGCAGTCTATGGCCTGTGGGCCAAATCTGGCCTACTGCCTTTTTTTGTGCATGAAGTTTCATTGGAACACAGCCACATCCATTCATTTAAATATTGTCTATGGCTGCTTTAGTATTACGGTGGCAGGGAAGAGTAGTTGCAACAGAAATCACATGGCTCACAAAGCCTAACTAACATATTTACTATTTATACCAGTGGGTCTTGGGTTGAGGGGAAGACGGAAGTGTGGGTAAGCAAGCTCATCAGAATCAGCTGGGCAGGCTTTTCAGAAGGTACACAGCTCCCCCTCTCCTCCGTCATCTCATAAGCTTTCCCTGTTGAGAGTCACTGTCTTAAACTTTATGATTCAAACAGTTTGGTTCTATTAACTGATACAGATTGTTTGCTTTCATGAACTATTTTTACCCCTGTAACATAACCGTTGTTTCTTTTACAGGGTTGTGGGAAGAAAATGTATTCCTTTTTGAGAGGAACCAAACAACTGCAGGTGCTGAGGTTTCTAGGAATCTCCATTGGAGTGACACAAATCCTGGCCATGATTCTCACCATTACTCTGCTCTGGGCTCTGTATTATGACAGAAGGGAGCCTGGGACAGACCCAATGATGTCTCTGAAGAATGACACCTCTCAGCACCTGCCATGTCACTCAGTAGAACTGTTGAAGCCAAGCCTGTCAAGGATCTTTGAACACACATCCATGGCAAACAGCTTTAATACACATTTTGAGATGGAAGAGTTATAAAAAAAGGTCACAGAAGGAAACCACAGACTTGTTTTATTGGACTTGTGCATTTTTGAGTACACACTTACGTGCTTCAGAAATATGTAGAAATAAAAATGGTGCCATAAAAGAATGCCTAGGCATATAATTTTATACACTCTAAAATGAAGAGGGAAAAGTTTCATAAGTCACCACCTGGACAATAATTGATGTCCTTTATAATGCTGAGGACAGATCTAATACCCACTTTATAACTTGTGTAAGATTTTTACTGAACACAGTTATGTTTTGAGGTGGCATAGTTTGATCAGCATTTCTGCATCTATGTAAACGAGCCATATATGGTGGGATTGGATCTACCATAAAGGTTGATTTACTTCTACCAGCTAGTATGTAAAGTATCAATTAACTGCTAACATAGGAAGTTAGACAGTACTAATGACTTTTACTACTCAGTGATATATTCTTTTGAGGGTGAATAAATTATACATAAGAAAACTTTTGAGATTGGTGACTACCTAAATGTGATTTTTACTGGTTACTAGAATATTCTTACCACTTACAAAAGCAAACTAACACATTGTCTTAAACTGATCAGGGATCTATGTGTATATAAGTCTGTGCATAATTCAGTAGATTTAAGTTCTTATAATGTTAAGAATAACAATTGTGAAAAGGATAAATTTGTCCTGTATAGCACCATTGTTTTTAGACTTTTCTTTTTATACAGCTTTAAAATTCTGTCTGGGGTTTATATTACATACATAATTGTTAATTTAAATACTTAACCACTAATTTTGAAAATTACCAGTGTGATACATAGGAATCATTATTATTCAGAATGTAGTCTGGTCTCTAGGAAGTATTAATAAGAAAATTTACACTTAGTTGATTCAGTAAAGACTTGGATGCTATTTTTCTCCTATACTAAAACTATTTTTGACACTAAACACATTTTAAAAAAGATTATCTTTGCCTTCTCAAAGCAAGAAGCAACAATTTCCAAGTCAATATCATTCTACAGAGGATAGTGTTCTTTTTCTCCAGGAAAATGCTTGTGAGAATCATTAAAATAAATGACAATTTATCTAGAGATTATCTTTGCTTTACTTCACTGATTAATATACTGTGGTGAATTACACAGATTATTAAATTTTTTACAAGAGTAAAATATATTTATTTGAAATGGGAAAAGTGCATTTTACTGTATTTTGTGTATTTTTATTTCTCAGAATATGGAAAGGAAATTAAAACATGTCAATAAATATTTTCTAGAGAGTAATGATTTGTCTGTGCCTATTTTAAAATATATTACAAGCACTTTTACCACTTCAGAAGATAATCAAGGGGAGAAAAATATAAGAAGGAATGATTGAATAAAGTATTAATATTGATTTCCAAACTCTAGAACTAAACTATAAGAATATATATCTTCACTGAGAGGAGTAAAAAAGATGCCTATTTATTTTTCAAGTTTGCTTTATAGCTAAGTTATAAATAATGTAGTTGTTTGATATAATATAAAAATGCAGCATTTTGTGTTAATTTATCTTCTCAATGTTTTCATATCACAGTTTTTTATAGCTATTTTAATTTTTAAAAGAAAATGAGTCTAAGGAATACAATATTTGAAATTAACTGCCAGATTTAAAATCTTTTGTAGATTTCAGTGAAAACTAAATAGATTAATTGTTCAATCAGAACCAAAACATCTCTTTTTAAAATTTCCTCAACCCCCCAATTTCCCATAATTTTACCTAAAATACCCAAGTAACTGGACAGCTATGAGTTTTATTTGAATTATTTGGATGATGGGCAAATTTGGCTGCTTTCTTTTTTATGTCTTTCACAGTCCTAGAAAGAACAAGCGTATATTTTGTTGAACTCAGTAAAATAAAAATAGTCTTCAAATTATAAAATAAAAGTTGATTTCTACATTTTTAGGCTTCAGATATTTTGATATATTACCTGATATACTACCCTCTAGAATAGTCAACATAAATGTAGACAATCATCTTATATATAATACACTTGCTTAATGGGAACAAATGACATTTATAGCAGTGGCCCACAAAGGCCTCTTATGGTAGCAGTACACCTGGAATAATAAAACTGCAAGGGACTTTAAAAAGTGTATTTAATGCAGTAGAGCTGAGGGAGTTCACTGTTTGGGTACATTGCAAACAAAATTGTTAACTGTTTCTTTGGGAATTTTTAAAAGCTTTCTTTGGTAAAAATCACCATTTTTAAAGTAAAAATTTAAGAAGATTGTTTTTAGACTGGTTAACAGTCAATTCAAAGTGCCCTGGAGACTCAGAGATGGCAATAAGAGATGGTGTCTATCCTTAAGCATTGTAAAATTTGGGTTAGAGACACTGGTGCTAACAACAGGAAAAATAAATAAAGGAATATGCAGTAAGTAGGGCCCTGCTTAGGAACAAGAGACAGAGGAGAGTGGAATTAAGGCAGCTGCACCAAGGAGATGGCTGTCACACTGGGTTGGAAGGAGGAGTGGAGTTTAGCTGACTTATGGAGAACATTCCATGGGCCATGATTCTGAGGTTAAAAAGTGTACTTTGTTCTGTAGCATGACCTGTGGTTCTATGTACTTAATGCATACAATTCTTGAAAAGACACCGTGGGAAAGGAAGTGGATGACGTTTGGTGTTAGGGGCTTCATTCTGTAGGTTCAATGGGGATTCACTGAAGTGTTTTCAGAAAGACAAGTAATGCGTGTTTCTTTAATTTAACTGGATTAGCCAAGTGAGAAAGAGGGTGCCGGGAGACAGGTACACCCATTATACAACTCCCGGGCGTGGGCCACCATGACCTTAGTCTAGGTAAATGGAGCATTCTAGAGTTGTACACACTGCAGATAGATTGCTAGTGCTGTGGTCCTGGAGAGAGAGAAAGATCCTCACCAGGATTATGGATGTCAAAAAACATTGCCTAATCTGCCTAAAGCAGATTACAACGCGGTGAAGCCACAAAAATTGGCAGCAGATTGACCTTGGGAAGTGTGAGAGAAAAGGTAAAAGAACTGAAATTTCCAGATTCTGTGCCTGGTAAATTGACCATGGCATTAAACTAGATAGAAGACCGGAGAGGAGCGGATATGTGGCAGGGTAATTAATTTGGTGTGGGACACAGTGAGTTGGAGATGCCTGCAGGACATGCAGATGGAGATGTCTACAGGCAGCTGTAAATTCCAGTCTGGAGCTCAGGAGAATTCACTGTCAAGCCTGAGAATTTTTATGCATTGCTTTCCCATCTCAGGAAGGCTGACAGAAAATGGGCTGAGAACCAAATCTTGTATGAGAATCTTAAGCAGATTGCTGCAAGAACACCCTTTTGTCTGAACTCCCACTCCTGCAGATGAGTCAAGGGAGGTAAAGAAACAAGAAATGACTACACTACTGAATCCCCAGTGGCAAAAGGAGCTGCCCCCCTTTCAAAAAATACTACCAACTGTTGTGTTGCTCTCCACCCAAGCCTCTTCCTGTTATCATCCTGTGATTTACAAGTGGATTTATCATTTTTATGAACTGAGTTCTTATTTCCTGACATCCAAGTGCATCCTAGAAACATACACGGGAAAATCTTTGATATCATCTTGAAAGCTCGTTTTTCTATTTTAATATGTTAATTGCAGTAATTCTTTTATCTCATGCTTTTGTGGGTGCATACTTGGTACCAGGTACATGGTACAAGGCGCTACACACATACTTTCTCTGCTCTTCGCAACTCTATTTCAATTTGTAGGAATCATTAACCCCATTTTACAAATGAAGAAAGGGGACTCAGAGAGATTGAGAAAATTATTCAACTAGTGCTTGACAGTGCTCTACTTCCTCCCTCTCCATTTTGTGGCAAAGCTCAGCTGATTCTTTACATACAAAAGCAAGATTCTCCTTCCTGTGGATCAGTATCATCAGATCCAATTGATCTCCAGATTCTATTATTCCTTCCTTTAGAGTGATGCTTTTGTCTCTCTAATTTCATTCTTCCCGTTATTCCCTTAGAACAAGTCCAAGTTATCTATAGCTTTGACTAAAGCCATAAATTGCTCTCTTTTCTCCCCACCTCTTGTCTCCTCCCACTGATCTATCTTGTGCACACACACAGAGGCAAGTTAAGTTCTTTAATCAACTATATATATACACACACACACACACACACACACTCAGGGGGAGAGGTCAAAATGGTGGACTAGAAGCAGCCCACACATGCCACTCTGAAGGAGAGGATCAAAAGTTGCAAGTAGATGCCCACCTACAGATAGACCTTTGTGGAGAAAACATTGTCAATCACCAGAGAAGCGACAGGAGACAGAATGAAGAAAAGGGAGATGGGATGATCCATGCAGCAAGATCAGAAGTTACCTGGAGGAGGCATCCTCATGTGGGGAAGGACAAGAGGAGAGATGCCTCGGGCTCCATGCCCCTCCACGGACACTGCGACCTGAACTGTGAGGGGAGCCCCCACCACCAATGCAGACCTCCAGACTCATCAGGGAGCTGCTTGGAGACTGTGCAGTAACACTGCACTGGAAAGCACGCACAACAGGGACCTGCTGGCTTCTGTTCCTGGGTCACTGCAATTGATGTCATTCTGAGTTCTCAGGTCCAGAGTGTCTATACAAGGCTTGGCTTTGCTATAACCCCTCCACATTGCCCCTGCCGGGCCAGGGAGGGAGGAGGGAGAGCAGATGCTCTTGTGTGCCCCATAACTGGGAGCTGAGCACCCACCCTGATAAGGGATTTGAGCAGAGTAGGTACTGCTAATGCCACCTGAGAAGCCCTGAGGCAACTGCTTCAGCAGGACCTGTACAGGGAGAGTAGCCCAGCTGCCAGGCAGCCCAGCTCCGTGGCCCCACCATTGTTGCTCCCCTGCTACTACCTGGCCCAGTAGTCACACCCTTATGGCTCCTGCATGCCACCTGGCAGGACCTACCCCCATGGTCCAACACTGTGCCATGGGCCTGTGTGCCGCATGCCACCATTGCACCTGGACCTGGGTGGAGCAATTTCCCACAGCCCTGACACCCACGGTTACTGCCTAGATAGCCTCACCCAGCTTCCATGGCCACTGCTGCAGGAGACCCAGGCAGAGCAATCTCCTACAACATCTGCCTCTGTGGAAAGGGACTTGCCCAGCCCCCCACCCAAGCTTCCAACAGTGGCCTGGGGACCAATCCACCACTCCACACTCCACATGAAGATCCTCCAGCACCAGCTTAGATTGTGACAATCACAGGGGAAGGGGATAACGCAAAACAGCTACATTACAGGCTCTCAGTGCATCCACCCCTCTCCTGCCAGGTCATTCTTCTGGAGTAGGACACAAAAGCACCATCTAGGGACCTCTTTTTCTTCTCACTAAGCAGGAGAGTTCCCAGCAAAGAAGAATAGGTACATTGCAAACCTATCTGCCCTGAGCTGGGAGAAGAGGTTTCAGATGAAAAGAAACCAGCAAAAGAACTCTGGCAACATTAAAAAACAAGTAGTTCAACATCCCCAGAGGATCACAATGGATCTGCAGCAATGGACTCCAACCAAAAGGAAATTGTCAATGTGTCAGATATAGAATTCAGAATATGGTTGGCAAATAAGATGGATAGGATTGATGAGAAAGTTGAAAACCAACACAAAGAAAAAAAATATTTCAAGAGATGAATGAAAAAGATGAAAAAGTCACTAAAGAGATAGACAACATAAGAAAAGATATAACAGAAGTTAAAGAAATGAAAGAGTCATTTAGAGAATTTTAAAATACAGCAGAAAGCTTCAACAGGCTAGATCAAGCAGAAGAAAGAATTTCAGAGCTTGAAGACAAGGCTTTCAAACTAACCCAATCAGTCAAATATTTAGGAAAAAAGAGTAAAGAGGAATGAACAATCACTCAGAAAAATATGGGACTATGTAAAATGAGCTAATATAAGAATTATAAATATCCCTGAGGGAGAAGAAGAAAAAGCAAAAAACATGGAAAACCTATCTGAGGGAATTATTGAGGAAAACATCCCTGGTATCACCTGAGATTCAGATATCCATATACAAGATGATCATCAAACACCAGGAAGATTCATAGCAAATAGGACATCTCCAAGACACATAATGATCAACTTGGCCAAAGTCCAAGTGAAAGAGAAAATTTTACAAGCTGCAAAATGAAAGCAACAACTAACATGCAAAGGAAAACCCATCAGGCTAACAGCAGGCTTCTCAGCAGAGACTTTATAAACCAGAAGGGATTGAGGCCCCACTTTTAATCTTTTTTTTTCCTTTTATTTCAGAATATTATGAGGGTACAACACTTTGGCTATATATATTTCCCATGCACTACCCAAGTCAGAGCTACAACTGTGGACATCCCCCAAACTGTGTGCCCTGCACCCATTCAATGAGAGTTTTCCCATCCCCTCCACCCCCCTCCCGCCTGCCCGCCCCATAATGAATATTATTTCCATGCGTGACGTAAGTATTGATCAGTTAGTACCAATTTGATGGTGAGTACCAGTGGTGCTTCTTTTCCATTTTTGTGATACTTCACTTCGAAAAATGGGCTCTAGCTCCACCCAGGATAATACCAGATGTGTTAATTCACAGTTGTTTTTTATTGCTGAGTAATACTCCATGGTATACATATACCACATTTTATTAATCCACTCATGTATTGATGGGTACCTGGGTTGTTTCCATATCTTTGCAATTGTGAATTGTGCTGCTATAAACATTCGCGTGCAGATGTCTTTATTATAGAATGTCTTTTTTCCTTTGGGTAAATACCCAGTAGTGGGATTGCTGGATCAAATGGTAGTTCTACTTTTAGTTCTTTGAGGTATCTCCATGTTACTTCCCATAGAGGTCGTACTAACTTGCAGTCCCACCAGCAGTGTATGAGTGTTCCTATCTGTCCACATCCCCGCTAACATTTGTTGTTTTGGGACTTTTTGATATGAGCCGATCTCACTGGAGTTAAGTGATATCTCATTGTGGTTTTGATTTGCATTTCTCTGATGATTAGAGAAGTTGAGCAATTTTTTATATGTTTGCTGGCCATTATTCTGTCTTCTTTTGAAAAGTTTCTGTTCTTGTCCTTTGCCCATTTTTTAATAGGGTTGTTTGATTTTTTCTTGTTGATTTTCCTAAGTTCTGTATAGATTCTGGTTATCAGTCCATCAGATGTGTAGCATGCAAATATTTTCTCCCATTCTGTAGGTTGTCTGTTCACTCTAGTGATAGTTTCCTTGGCTGTGCAGAAGCTTTTTAATTTGATCAGGTCCCATGTATTTATTTTTGTTGCTGCTGTGATTGCTTTGGGGGTTTTCTTCATAAATTCTTTGTCTAGGCCAATGTCTATAAGAGTTTTTCCAACATTTTATTCTAGAATTCTTATGGTTTCACATCTTAGGTTTAAGTCTGTTATCCATCGTGAGTTGATTTTTGTGAGAGGTGAAAGATGTGGATCTAGTTTCAGTCTTCTACATGTGTCTATCCAATTTTCCCAGCACCATTTATTGAATAGGGATTCTTCCCCCCCCACATTGTATGTTTTTGTGTAGTTTGTCAAAGATCAGATGACCGTATGTGGATGGTTTGGTATCTGGGTTCTCAGTCCTGTTCCATTGGTCTATGTCTCTATTCTTGTGCCAGTACCCTGCTGTTTTGGTTGCTGTAGCCTTGTAGTATAGTTTGAAGTCTGGTAGATTGATGCCTCCCAATTTGCTCTTTTTGCTTAAGATTGCTTTGGCTAGACAGGGTCTTCTCTGATTCCACACAAAGCGTAGAATTACTTTTTCTAGATCTGCAAAAAATGATGTTGGTATTTTGATAGGGACTGCATTGATTCTATAAATCACTTTAGGTAGTATATACATTTTAACAATATTGATTCTACCTATCCAAGAACATGGTAGGGTTTTCCATCTGTTTACATCCTCTGCAATTTCTTTTCTCATTATTTCGTAGTTCCCTTTATATAGGTCTCTCAGCTCCTTAGTTAGATATGTTCCTAAATATTTAATTTTTTTGGGTGCTATTGTGAAAGGTATTGTATCTTTGTTTTGTTTCTTGGCTGGACTGTTATAAGTGTATATGAAGGCTACTGATTTGTGTGCATTGATTTTGTATCCTGAGACTTTGCTGAATTCATTTATCAATTCCAGTAGTCTTTTGGTTGAATCTTTGGGGTTTTCTAGATATAATATCATATCACCTGTGAAGAGTGAAAGTTTGATCTCTTCTGCCCCCATTTGGACACCCCTGATTCCTCTCTCTTGTCTGATTGCTCTGGCAAGGACTTCCAGCACTATGTTGAATAGAAGTGGAGATAGTGGGCAGCCTTGTCTGATTCCAGTTTTAAGGTGGAATTCTTTCAATTTTTCCCTGTTCAGTATGATATTGGCTTGGGTTTATTGTATATGGCTTTAATAATTTTGAGGTGTGAGCCATCTATGCCTATATTGTTAAGAGTTCTTATCACAAAAGCGTGCTGAATTTTGTCAAAAGCCTTTTCTGTGTCTATTCCTGAGAATATACTTAACCAAGGTGGTGAAAGATTTCTACAAAGAGAACTACAAAACACTGATGAAAGAAATTTTAGATGACACAAACAAATGGAAAAAACATCCCATGCTCATGGATTGGTAGAATCAATATTGTTAAAGTGTCCATACTGCCCAAAGTGATGTAGATATTCAACACAATCCCCATCAAAATACTACTTCATATTTCACAGATCTAGAAAAAATTATTCTAAGCTTCATTTGCAACTTAAAAAGAGCCTAAATAACCAAAGCAATCTTAAGCAAAAATAACAAATCTGGAAGCATCACATTACCTGACTTCCAATTATACTACAAGGCTATAGTAACCAAAACAGCATGGTACTGGTATAAAAGTAGAGACATAGACCAATGGACAAGAACAGAGAACCCAGAAATAAAACCATATAGCTATGACCAATTGATCTTCAACAAAGCATACAACAGCATACGCTGGGGAAAGGAAGTCCTATTCAATAAATGGTGCTGGGAAAATTGGATAGCCACATGCAGAGGAATGAAACAGGACCCCTATCTCTCTTCCTATACAAAAATTAAGTCAAGATGAATAAAAGACTTAAATGTAAAGCATAAAACCATAAAAATTCTAGAAGAAAACATAGGAAAAACTCTTCTAGACATCAGCCTAGGCAAAGAATTTATGACTAAGACCCCAAAGGCAAATACAGCAACAACAAAAATAAATAAATGGGACTTAATTAAATTAAAAAGCTTCTTCACAGCAAAGGAAATAATCAACAGTCAGTAGACAACCTACAGATTAGGAGAAAATATTAGCAAACTGTTTATCTAACAAAGGGCTAATATCTAGAATCTACAAAAACTCAAACAAATCAGCAAGGAAAAAACCAAACAACCCCATCAAAAAGTGGGCAAAAGATATGAACAGAAGATTTTCAAAAGAAGATGAACAAATAGCCTATAAACATATGAAAAAATGCTCAACATTACTAATCATCTGGGAAATGCAAATTAAAACCACAATGAGATATACTCCCTTACCCCTGTTAGAATGACCATTACTGAAAATTCAAAAAATAATAGATGTTGGTATAGATGCAGAGAAAAAGGAAGGCTTACACACTGTTGGTGGGACTGCAAATTAGTACAGTCTCTATGGAAAACAGTGTGGAGATTCCTCAAAGAAATAATAGTATGCTTATCATTCAATCTAACAATTCTACTACTGGGTATTTACCCAAAGGAAAAGAAGTCATTTTATTAAAAAGACATCTGCACTTGAATGTTTATCGCAGCACAATTCACAATTTCAAAGACATAGAGTCAACTAAGTGCCCACCAATTCATGAGTGAATAAAGAAAATGTGGTACATGTACACACCATGGTGTACTACTCAGCCATAAAAAGGAATGAAATAATGTCTTTTGCAGCATCTTTGATGGAACTGGAGTCCATTATCCTACATGAAGTAGCTCAGGAATGGAAAAAAAAAGTACCATATATTCTTACTAATAAGTGGGAGCTAAATGATGTATACACATGGGCACAAAGAGGTGTAGAGAACAC
The DNA here is from genome assembly GCA_023783475.1 of Daubentonia madagascariensis. Lineage (NCBI taxonomy): Eukaryota > Metazoa > Chordata > Mammalia > Primates > Daubentoniidae > Daubentonia > Daubentonia madagascariensis. The sequence goes on from JAKFHU010001569.1 coordinate 31,767,941, forward strand.
TGGAAACCAAGAAGGAGGGAGAGAGACAGGGGTGAGAGATAAAAACTTACCTGTCGGGTACAGTGAACATCATTCTAGTTACAGGCACACTGAACGTCCTGATTTCAGCATTATACACCATATCCATGTAACAAAAACATTTGTATCCCTTAATGTTTTGAAAAAAATATATATACATATACACTCGCATAACCACAACTGCAATTAAGATATAGAATATTTTAATCATCTCAAAAAGTTCCCTCTTGCCTGTTTGTTCTAAATCCTTCCATCCCCACTCCTAACCCCAGGCAACACTGATCTGCTAAATGTCACTCAAATTAATTCTTGTGAAACACAATTTTTATCATGTCACTTCTTTACTCAAACACTTCCAGGTGTCCCCTGTTTTAAGTAAGACAGAGCTTCCCAACTCATTGGTATATGTTATTTACACAGCAACTGGTATAAATGAAGGCCTTGCCTGGCTACCATGAGGACTACAAGGAAACAATATCTCAACACACACTTTTGGCTGCTACACTAGAGATCTCAAAATACGGTGCCTTAAACAAAATAGAAGTAAATTTATATTTCATGAAACAAAGTGTGGTTGCCTGAAGGTGTCCAGGATTCAGGTTCTTCTCTCCTGCTACTCTGCTGTGCTGAAGTGTTTCCCTTGCTCACATGGTCCCAAACAGCACACTCTACTTCCACATGTCAGGGAGCAGGTTAGACGAAAGGGAAAGTTAAAGGGAAAGAGGCATGTCTATTCCCTGTGAGGACACACGCAGAAGCACACAGCATTTCCATTCCTGCTGAATGGCTATAAGGCAGGCTTGAAAATACTCTGTTCCACATATCCATGTATCCAATTAAACCAGGAAGTTCTACCACAGAAAGAAGGAAATGGGTATTGGTATAACTAGTAAACTTCTGCCACACTCCTCAGTATCTTCAGAATAAAAGCCTCCATGAGACTATTTTTTCAAACCTATCCCCCGATACTTTCCCACATGCCACTATACACCAGCCAGTTGGGCCAATCATGGTCCACTCATTGCTCTAACATCCCACATATCTTGTGCATCCTTGATCTTGCTCACATCGTGGTACTTCTCTGACACGGCCTCATCTCCAAAGATTCCACCTATACCCAACATTTAAGTCACAACTTACCAGTCACTTCTTACACGAAGCTTTCCCCAACTACTTCAGCCCATTCTCTGATCTCAGCATTTTTTGTTACCATAATATCTAATTTGGTCCTTGTGTTTTCTATTTTATAATATTACTTTTCACTTATGTTTTTTTTTTCTTTTCTTGTATGTCTGGTCCCCCTTTAGGGTAAATATTATGCCATATTTTTCCCAATCAGCATTTTGCATAGGCTTAGGTAATATTTCTTAGGTATCAGTTGCATATCTATCTACTGTGTGCATAAATTAATATATGCACAAATTGTGAGTCAGTTAAATAAATCAAAAGCCTTTGTCTAAAATGATTCCAACAAGGAGAAACTGCTATAAAGGAGGCCATCTGTTCTTCTTGACCAGGATAGAGGACACTGGGTTATCATGGGATAAGTACTCATTTAGCTATAAATGGATGTAGATTGGATCTGCAGAATGCGTTTAGAGCTCAGTCAAGTCTTATAAATGTCTGAGTGAACTATCAAATTGTACTTGTAGTCTAATAATATAATAGTGTTTTAGGTTTATAAAATGTTTTCACTCCTAACCCCAAATCCTTTAGCTTTTAAATATACATTTGTTTGACTGGTAGTGTACAGAGTGAAAGCTGAGTGCACGGCTCTGAAGAAATCCCTGGGGAGTGAGAGATTGGAGCAGATCACCACTAACTTTTTAATTTCTATGCAATTCTAGAAAGTAATTTAAAAAAATATGTGGCATCCTGAATTTCTGTGCATGTGCATCAAGCAGTGCTCCATTTACTTTTCTCATAATCCCAATGAGGTTAATCTTGTAATAAAGATAAAATACCTATGAACAGAGATGTTAAGAAACATACACAAAATTACACAGTAAGTAAGTGATATTGTTGGGATTTTAACCAGGTTTGTCTAAATTCCAAGTCTGTGCTCTTAACTATTTTACAAGAGAGCTACTATATTAACTGATTTCCAAAATTATTCTTAATTTCATGGTCAGGACATATTGTTAATTTTAATATATTGCTGCATTTTGCTAACTAGTATTTCTTTAGAAATTTTGTGTATGTATTTAAAAGTTATATTCATCTCTTTTATCTACATGTGAGCACTTTCGTTTTTGGATAGATATTGTATCAAGGACAAGCTAGAGTTATGTAAACATATTTAGTTTTTATTTTATTTTATTCTAAGAGTTTGGAAAATATATATACCGTCTTTAATTCTATAAGATAAAATAATCTTGAATCTGTCAATCAGCATTAAGAATACCAAAATAGGACTTCCACTTCCAGCCAAGATGGAATAACAGGGACCAGGTTTACACTCCTTCCTGAAATAAACAAACAAAAATCCCACACACTCCCAAAATATTTGAAACAATGATTTTTAAAACGCTGGAATCAGGCAATAAATGACAGTGATCTTTCAAAAACTGGTAACAAATGAGATGAGCCATATGGTTTTTCCAACTTATTGCCTTGAGAGAGCTTCCAGAATTGTGGTGAAGGGAGGAAGAACCTAGGTAAAGCCTGCAAAACTTCATTAATAGAAGAGGCAGAGCTGAGAATACTGGGGGACAATAGCATAGTGCTGGAAAAATTAGATATCCACTTGCAAAAATAATTAAAAAAAAATTTTTTTAAAAAGACTTTGATCTGTACATCACACCATGAATAAAAGTAATTCAAAATGGATCACAGACCTAAGTGTAGAACTTAAACAATAATTGTTTTGGAAGAAAACAGAAAATCTTTGTTACTTCAGCTTAGGCAAAGATTTCTTAGACATAATACTAAAGCACAATCCTTAAAATATAAAATTGATAAATTATACTTATCAAAATTTAAAAAACACTGCTCATTAAAAGACACCATTAAGAAAATAAAAAGACTGACTGGGAGAAAATATCTATAAAACATATATCTGATAAAGATCTTGTATCCAGAATATATAAAGAACTCCCAAACCTCAATACTACGAAAACAAACTCCAATTAAAAATGGGTAAAAGATTTGAGCAGACACTTCACAAAGAAGACATACAGATGGAAAATAGGCACCTGAAAAAAATGCTGAACCTCATTCTTCATTATGGAAATTTAAGTTACAACCACAGTGTACCACTAGAATGGCTAAAAGTAAAAAGTCTGACAATACAAGTGTTAGGGAAGATCTGAAGAAACTGGAAATCTCATATACCATTGGTGTGAATGTAAAATGGCCCAACCAACTTGAAAAGCAGTTTGACGATTTCTTAAATTGTTAAACAAGTGCCTAAAATATGACTCAACCAATCTATGAGATTTACCCAAGAGAAAGCAAAGCCTATTTCCATACAAAGGCTTGTGCATGAATGTTTATGACAGCTTTATTAGCAATAGCTCAAAACTGGAAGCAAGCTAAACGTCATGAACAGGTGAATGGATCAAGAAATTGTGTCACATCTATATAATAGAACAATTACTCAATAATAGAAAGGAATGGACTTTGGATACATGCAACAACATGGATAAATCTCAAAGTAATCATGCTTAGTGAAAAAAGCTTAGCAACCAAAAGGAATGACCCACTGATACATACAACAACATGAGTAAAAATCAAAAGTATGCTGAGTGAAAGAAGATAAATAATAAATAGTGCATATTGAATGATTTTATTTACATAAAACTTTAGAAAATTCAAATTAATCTATAGTAACTAAAACAGATCACTGGTTGCCTCAGGGAGGAAAGGGAGGGAGGGATCAAATGTGAGCATGAGGAAACTTTTGGGATTGATGGTTGTATTTATTACACTATTTTGATTATGATGATGATTTCATGAATGTATACATATGTCAAAAACTTATCAAATTGTACACATTACATGTGTTCATTTTGTATGTCAATAAAGCTTAAAAAAATGGGAAAATAATTACTGAGCAGTTTTCCCAATATGCAATGAAGAAATCTTCATACTTTCACAAGTTTCCCATCCAATTTCTTTGGTTTTGTTGGCATAATTCAGAGGTGTATGCCCAGTTTATTATTAAATATTTTATATGACATATAAGTAATTGATATAGATAAGAATGATTAATAATATTTGCATTTTTCTTTTTAGCTATATTAATAATACTTATTTAGACTAAATTTGCTACTTAATTAGTTTGAATTGTCACTGCCATTTTTAATAGAGCTTTCCTTCTCAGGGAAACAGAGCAATTTTTTAAGAAAGAGTATATGAATGACACAGTTCTTCTAGGTTGCTCATTTCAAAGTACAGTACTTTTGAGGCAGGCGTGGTGGCTCATTCCTGTAATCCCAGCACTTAGGGGGCTGAGGCAGGAGGATCATTTGTGGCCAAGAGTTCGAGACCAGGTGGGGCAACTAACTAGAGCCTGTCTCTGCAAAGAAAAAAAATTTAAAAATTAGCTGGGCATGGTGGGTGACAGAGCTAGACCCTGTCTCAAAAATAAAAATAAAAAGTATAGTATTTTTAAGTTACCTCATTCATGATGAAAACTTCCTTGAGTCATAAGCATTTTCTCTCAAAGCCCTGTAGATGGTGTTGACACCTAGCACTAATGTTCCAGCTCAACAGGTTGAAGCTGCATCCCCTTTTATAACCTAGTCTTGAGAGTCATGCAGCATCTCTTCCACCACATTCTCTTGGTTCCACACAAGTCACAAGCCTCTCCTCATCCCTGGGAGCCCTCACTTTTAGATTTCTGGCCACCTTCTGGGCTAACTTTTGTTTCCTTCAGCCCTACAGTTGTGTATGCTTCTAATTCCCTATATTAAATCCCTTTCTACTCAAAACTCCTAGACTGGAGTCCACTTTCATTATGAAAGATAAAGAAGATAAAAGAAGGGGGATTAGATTCCGCCCCTGATGAGGGGAGGTGCATCATTCCAGAAAAGCCTGTGAAATAGATGTGGCCACCTTTGGAAAATGGAATCTGCCATAACTCCTTTATTTTTTTATCACTTTAATCTAGATTTTGGAGCAAGTTATAATTATCTATATTTATTTTATAATCTTCCTCAGAAGTCAGAAACAACTTTCTTTTATCACTTTGTGAAAATACCTGTCTAAAAGTAAATGAATAGAGAACAACAGAGCCGTACTGTCATGAGGACGCTAAGTAATTTAAGAGGTGTCTCAAGCTCTGATGGTGTTTGAACCCTATTTTCTCATTGACAAGCTTCCCACTTTCCTATTTGGACTTTGATTCACTTCCTATGTTCCTACTTCAACTCGATGTTCTCAGTCCTGCCCTGAACTTTGCTGACATCCCTTTCTTGGTAACAATTTGAGCAACTGACTAATATAGTAGTTAATACTTTATTAGGATTTGACTACATTTTTCCAGTTTTAGTTCAAGATAGTTTCGCCTAGACAGAGGTGAACAGATCAAATGCTGAGCCTGCTCTTTAGTTTGATCTGCTAGGGACTTGCAAGGATTAAGCAAACTAGGCAGTCAGACATAGCACCTCTTCCATTGCTCAGGGATTTCATTCTGCTCCAAGCAGGGCATTTCTACTATGCTCCCAGGACATAGTCCTTCTTATTCCTAAAAGGAGATTTAACAAAATAGCCCTGTAAATAATGATATTTGATTGATCTGTTGGGAAAGACAGAAAGCATCTATTACTTACCGAGGCAGGAGAAAGTTCTCTCTCTTTTATAATTCATTGTTCACAAGCTTGTCATAGGGCAGGGTCGTGTAGGTGGAACAGTTACTACTGTTCCAGGAAAAATAATGCATATATTTTCTGAAATTCAAAATTAAGCTTTGGGCTATTACCTTTTATATATTATGGACTAAGGGTGTGAGAATTTAACTACCCTTGTGTTGTTAAGTTCTCCGCACGTGCATAGCTTAAAAATCTATTTCTCTCTACAAAACTGTGCGCTGGCATAATTTGAACAAAATTGCTGTGGTGAAGGCTGTGCTGTTATTCTGCTTGAGGTTCAATATGAATAAATCTGACAATCAGATATCTAACAATGATTCTTAATTCCTTTCTATTCTCTCCTAGTTTTCCATGGAACTCATCTTCTTATTTTCTCCTGCCAAAGTTAAGACCAATTCAACTCAATTTAGTAAGATCTACTGAACATGTGCTATGCTATGTAGAATAAGCTGAGCTGGACACCATGAAGATCAGAAGAAAAGTGTAAAATATAAACCCTGCCTCAAGGAACTCATAGTTTGGCTGGAGCGACCAGGCAAATGGACACTGACTAGTTAAGTACCTGTACAGTTTCTGGTACAGTGAAGGTACTCATAAATGGGTAAATTAAATTAAACAACAATGAAGCATAATATAAGGCTAAATGCAAAATTATGTGGTACAAATACAGGATTTCAGAGAAAGCAAGACATGAAAGTAGGCTGAAGTTTTGGCAGATCATGGAAAGATTGCAGTCTTTCAAATTTGATAGTGGCAGTAATCTCTGGAATATTATTTGTGGCTTTCTATTTTCAAAGGGGGGGTGCTATTCCAGCCTCTTTCATTTCACGCTTCCTACCTATAGTCCTTACTCCATAGTTCAAAGAGCTAAAGAAAGTATACTTCCATTGTTGAATGTACAGTTTGCATTCAGAAACTAAATAGTTAAGCACAGATTTGTTCGCAGACCCACTCAGTCCACTATGAGATAGACTCTGACTTTTGCATTTCTTCCTCTGCATTACAACAAAGAGTTTCTACCTTCTCAGCTCCAGTTAATGTAGATCTTTGACCTCTATAAGCCCCCACTTTGACTACTGGACCACATCAACATAGCATTTATGGGAATTTGTGTTAGCTCTGGGCCAGTCCAATAATTTCTGAAGAATTTGAGTATTTTTCTTTCCCCAGTGCACAGCCACACTAGTAAATGAGTTCTGGTGTCTATGAGGGAACTCAAGAAAGAAATTTTATACAACCTTCTTGTGGAAGTATGGCAAAAGGTATTATTGAGGGTATCTGGTCCTCCTTTCACTGCAGGGACTTGTGTCTGTGAACTGGCGTAAGCCTGAGAACTGGGAAGTTGCAATTATCTGTTGTGTTGGTTAAATCAAGACTCTATTCATAAGGATGAGAGTTTAAAATTTTTTCTTATATTATAGACAGCCCAAATATCTGTATTTATTCTAGTAACATCATAATCCATTAGCTACTACCAATGATGTCAGTGGGTCAAAATATTTTGATTAGTGTTCTGGTCTGGCTGCTCATTCTGGTAATTGTCCCCACTGTCCCTTAAGACTGGAAATCGGGGAGCCCATTTCAAAGGGATCATCCCTCAACATCATCATTGGCCTGAAGCACACTGAGCTTTTCAGAGATGTTGGCTCTTTTCCTACCTGTACATTTCTCAGTGCACTGGTAAAGGCAGTGTTCTCTGGGCAGTATTAGTGAGTGTGTGAGTGGGTTACTATGATAAGAAATGTATGTATCTTTTATATATATATAATGTGTGTGTGTATATATATACACACATTGCCTCAGTGTGTATATACAAACACACACACATATATATACATATATATATACACACACACACACACCCCTGGTTCCTGAGACAGAGCTCCTAAAGCCTTTGTAGATGGCACTAGGAGAATATTTTGCTCTAATATTTGGTCTTTGGCCCTAGTTCCTGGCATATAGCTCCTAAAACCCTTGGGATCTCCAAAGTGATGCATCTGTGTGCTAACGAAATGGCCGCTAGCTGGGGAATCCTGGGTAGCTTCAGGATGGACCTGGCCGCCAGGGGAACCAACCATGTGTTTAATGTGTTGGAACTTTCAGTCCCATCGACTCCCAAAGTCCAGGGAGGGGAGCAGAGCTGAAGGGTTAGGTAATCACCAAGGGCCAGTAATTTAAACAATCGCGCTACATAATGAAGCCTGTGTAAAAATCCAAAAGGACTGAGTTCAAAGAACTTCTGGACTGCCGACAAGCGCAGGTGCCTGGGGGGTTGCACACCCAGAGAGAGCATGGGAGCTCTGGGCCCCTTCCCCATATGCATCTTCCATCTTGCTGGTCATCTGTATCTTTTGTAATATCTTTTATAATAAATAAGTAAATGTAAATAAGGTCTTTTTCCCTGAGTTCTGTGAGCCATCTTAGCAAATCAGTTGAATCCAGGGAAGGAGTTGTGGAAACCCTTGATTTATAGCCGGCTGTAGCTGGTCAGAAGCACAGGTCACAACCTGGGGCTTGCAATTGGCGTCTCAAGTGGGGGCAGTCTTGTGGGACTGAGCCCTTCACCTGTGGGATCTGATGCTGACTCCAGGTAGATAGTACCAGTATTGAGTTAAATGGTAGAACACCCAGTTCGTGTCCACTAGAGAACTGCTTGGTTGTGTGTGTAAAGAAATCCTCACAAAATTTGGTGACCATTGGTAAAGTGTTCTGTGGTGTGTGAAAATAGGAAAAGGTGTGTTTTTTTCCTTCACTTCCCATGATAAATTCACTCTAAACACATGGTAAATTCACCTCAAATTCCTGTTTCCCTAAGCCTTTAAATTCCTTCATCTGTAATATACTGAAGATATTTCAGCATTTTAACCTTTTTTAATTTACATACATAAATATATAGAACAAGTATTAAAACATAAATGAAGAGTATAACATATTACACAAATTTCAGGATAATGTTTGTGTGTGGCAGGGAAGAAGGGAACTAGAATCAGGGAAACTTCACTTGTAAATGTGATGCTTCATAGCTTAAAAATAGTACAAATATCTGAAATAAGGCAAAATATTAACATTTGTTGGATCTTAGTGTTATGAACACAAATGTTTATTTATTTTTTCTACTTTTCAGTATTTTCAAAATATTTCATATGAAAATATTTTAAAATCTTAAACAATTGAGATGAAGCTAACAGTTGTAACTAAATATGTTTTTAGTACAGATCACATTGCAAAAAATTTGCTGAAGTTAGAAAAAGTGATTTTTAAAATAAAGCCATTAAAAATAATTGGTTATAAAAAATCATTCTCACTGGAGCTTTTATCAAAAGTTCCAAAACAACAAATGTTGGTATGGGTGCAGAGAGAGAGGAACACTCATACACTGCTGGTGGGACTGCAAATTAGTACAACCTCTCTATAGGAAGTACTATGGAGATACCTCAAAGAACTAAAAGTAGAACCACCATTTGATCCAGCAATCCCACTACTGGGTATCTACCAAAAGGAAAAAAAAAGACATTCTGTAATAAAGACACCTGCCCTTGAATATTTATAGCAGCACAATTCACAATTGCAAAGATGTGGAAACAACCCAAGTGCCCATCAACACATGAGTGGATTAATAAAGTGTGGTATATGTATACCATGCAGTACCACTCAACCATAAAAAATAGTGAACTAATACTTCTTGTATTATCCTGGATGGAGCTGGAGCACATTCTTCTAAGTGAAGTATCACAGGAATGGAAAAACAAATACCACATGTACTCACCATTAAATTGGTACTAATTGGTCAACACTTATGTGCACATATGGACGTAGCATTCATCGGGGATGGAGCAGGTGGGAAGGGGGAGGAGGGGATGTGTAAATTCACACCTAATGGGTGCAGTGCTCACTGTCTGGTGGGTGGGCATGCTTGTACTTTTGACTCGGATGGTGCAAAGACAATTTATGTGACCAAAGCGTTTGTACCTCCATAATATTCTGAAATTTTAAAAAAATTATTAAATGATTTTAAAATGGAGGTAAAGATTCCATTTATAACTTAGAGTCTAAATTTCTTTATGTGCTTTGTATATTAAAATTCTATCATTTGGTAAAAGAACAAATTGATTATAAAAAAAACTTCTAATAAGACAAAGACAAAAGGGAATGAATAAATGAAATTTGTTTCTAATTTAATTTTCTTATGAGGAGATGCTAGTTTCTTTGGCTAGTTAATTAAGTCAATCCTGCCATCATGATGCTTTTATTCTTCCCTTCCTGGAGATTCACAGCTTTCTTTAGGGATGCTTTTCTCTTCCTCTATATTAAAAGTTAGGAGACAGGAGGAAGTAAAAAAATGAAAAACTTAAGTCTGATACCACAGATATCTCAATAACAGTGAGCACATATATTTTGTTTATACATTTTTCATTTATAAAGATTTTCTCAAAATGTGGGATTTATTTGAGAAAATCACCTTTACTTTGGTTATTTTCTTACAATTAGATGCTATGATTATGTTATGGTCTGAACACTCCCCCAAAATTGGTGCATTGGAACTTAATCACTAATGTATTAAGAGGTAGGGCCTTTAGGAGGTGAGGGTGGAGCCCTCACAAATGGGATTTGTAACCTTATGAAAGGGCTGGAAAGAACTAGTGGTGGTCCCTTTTGCTCTTCCACCTTCTGCCACATGAGGACACAGCATTAAGAGCACCATCTTGGAAGCAGCGAGCAGCCCTCACCAGACACTGAACCTGCCAGAACCTTGATCTTGAACTTCTCAGCTTCCAGAACTATGAGAAATAAACTTCTGTTGTTTACAAATTACCCAATCTTAGGCATTTTATTATAGCAGCACAAATAGACTAAGACGGATTAGTGTTATTCTTTTCAATGTTTTCAATAGAGAAAAATTAGAGTAGAATCGGATGCTGAAAATGCTAGCTATCCTGATTCTGATTTTACAGAAATTCTCTGAAATTTTCATTCAGATTAAAGAGCTCATACTGAGAATTATCAAAAGGAGAAAGAAAAAGCTCTTAGCAATCACTTAGAAAATTAAAATATGAGAATAGCTGAATCAGGTTTTGAGGCTATATGAAGACACATAGATAGAAATGTGTGCCTTAGAATAAGATGTACTGAGCTCATACAGTAGGTGAGCACTTTGAGAGAGGCATTCAGAGTGACCTGAGTAAATGTATTCTAGCTTCAAACTGAACTGAGCTCCATCCTCCTGTTCTCATCAATATACCAATAGCAAAGTGAAGAGACAGAGTTGGCCTGTGTGATTGTTCTAAAACCTTGTAATTTAAAAGGGCTTTACACATGCTGTATTTTGTCTAACCCTCCCATCCATCTGTGAGCTGGGCAGAACTTCATTTTAGAGATGCAGACCTTGAGGCTCAAAAGACTGGATAAATTTTCAAGGTCCCATATCCAGATAGTAGCAGAGCCTGAACTTCTGGTGCCTTTCCTTTATACCTCGCTGCCTCTTCATCTCTTTATTCTCTATCTGTTCTCTTGGTTTTGACCTTACAATTTCTGAGAGATTGGGGAGGATTTAAAATAATCCCCTTTGGGAATACTTTACCAAGCCCATAATGAATTGGAACTGACTTCTAGGGGTCATGTTTCATTACTGGAAGTACTATTCAAGGTAGGCAGTGGTTTGACCAAAATAGCCAAAGGTGGAAGATGTTAACCACACATGGATCCGTGCCACAAGACCTCATTTCTCCATGGAGAGTAGATGACATTAATACCAGTCTCTCCAAATGCATTTATAGATTTGATTTTTTTTTTCTCTTAGAAGTAAAGCAATATGAACACTGGGGGGAAAAGTTTATGATACATAGTTACATAGCATTTTCCCTCTCATATGCTAATGAGTTTGCTATGTATTGCTTACTCATATATTTCTCCAAAACTTAATGGCTTCAAACAAAAACATTTATTATGCAAAGCTCAGGGTCTGGAATGAAGATGCAAGAAAGATGTTGGATGAGGATGTTGTCATCTGGAGGTTCAACTGGGGCTGAAAGATCCACCTCCAGGTTGGTTTACTCACATGGTGGGCAAGTGGATGCTGGATGTTGGTCAGGACTCTCTGTTCCTCTCTACATGGGTCCCCTTATTACACAGCAGCTAGCTCACCTCAGCACACATGATCCCATAGAGAGCATAAGAGAGCAGGAAGGAGTACTCAAGGTGAGAGATGTAATCTTTTTATAATCTAATCTTGAACTAATATGCCATCACTATTGCCAGATTCAATTAGAAGGGAGTCATTAAATGTAGCCCACACACAAGGGAAGGGAAACCAAGCTCCATCTCTTGGAAGGAGGAGTACCAAAGACTTCATGGACATAACTTTAAAACCTTGCCTTGACCAAATTCTCAGCTTTTGCAAGAGAAAGCTCATAAAATAAATGTATTTCTTTTCAGCTCATTCACATACTAGTAAAACTGACAAAAACTGATAAGAGCTTCCTCGCTATTTCTGATCCTTCGCTGAGCGTTCCTTCTATTCCCTTTGCTGCCTCTCCTCTTCTGTATGCCTGAGAATGCTGGCGAGTCCCAGTTGCTTGGGGCCTCTTCTTTATGAACGCTTTCACCAGTACCATGCTTTATATGCCATCTCCATTCTCCTAATTCTTGTATTTCTAGCTCCAACCCTGACCAACCCTTGCAATTCCCACTTTATGTATCCAGTTGCTCATTGACATTGCCACATAGATCACATAAATTTAAGATGAACCATGGCTAAAACAGAGCTCACCATTCCCTCTGCTTCTCTCCCAGCCCCCTCTTTCTTAGTGAATCCACTCACTGGTTTAAATGCTTCCTTGTCTCTTACCTAATCCCTGGGCAAGTCTTGTCAGCACTTCTTTCAATACTGTACCTGAATATACCAAACTTTCTCCATGTCCACTGCTATCACTCTAGTCCAGCCCACCTCTGTTTCTCACCTGGACATCTGTGATACCTCCTATTAGGCTTCCTTACTTCTTCTCTGGTCCTGTAAATATTCTCCACTACAGCCATGGTGGCAATTTGAAAAGGAAATCACTTCTTGTCACTCTTCCATTTAAAACTCCTTATCTCCTTATGGCTTTTTATTTCATTTAGAATAGTAAATCTAAACTCTTGGCTCTGACTTAGAATTTTTTACATATTCTTGTCCCTGCTGTAGGGAGAGATAACCTTGACTTAATCTTTTCTTCCAAAGTATCAAGAGGTAACACTCTGTGTCTGACTTGCCTGCCAACTGTAAAAAATTACTACACTAGGCACCCCCTGCCCCCCCTTCCTTTCTGTCCTAGCAACACACTTTAGTCAATCGGGTAAGAACAAGATTGTGAGGTCAAAATCCCAGCCAGTGGGATGAGACACGGCCATAGGTCTGCATTAGAGATAAAAAGGCGAAGAACTTCCCTGCAGCACCGTGGCTGGCTGCTCTTGCTGCAGCTACGCGCCCTTCTGATCAGAAGTAAAGATTTTGCCTTGCCGAGACAATTTGCAGTGTCTGACTATTTTCTTAATGGTACCACGGGATACTTCTAACACTGCCCACTAGCCAGCCACTCTGGTCTTCACCGTACACAGTGCTTAGGTATATTATCACAAACTGTGTGTACACGCATACCTGTGTTTGTGTGTATATGCGTCTTGATGTGCACGCTGTGTGGGTCAATGTGTTAGTGTGTCTGAGAATGTGTCTGAGTGTGTGTCATGAGTATATCCATGTGTGTGCTCGCCTGTGTGTGTGTGTGTCTGGTGTGTCCCTGTGTATACAGGGCCGTCTTGACAGGCAGATTAGCCAGAATGGGCAGAATAGACAGCTCCCTTGAGAATACTCACGTACCACAGATATATTCTCTCTCAATATATATATTTCTCTAGAGATTCATGAAGTTTAAGTGGTCTCTTGTCACTTGCAAATATCCCGGGAGTTGCGTAGTCATCTGCATCTTTGAGTGAGTTATTATGATTAGATTGTGTTCCTCCTAGCACTTGCTGACAACAACCAGAGGAAAGAATGAATGGAAAGTTCTCAGAAAACTGGGAGGCACTTGGGTTGTTGGAGGGGGCTTGCTGGCTGAGGTGACACCTCCTGGATTATCTCCCTGGATCACAAGGACCTCCTCCTGCCCTCCATCCATAGGACTGGGCAACACTAGGGAATGAAAAAGTCAGTTGTTCCAAAATGTTGTTGAGTGGCTTACATGCCTGGTATGGTTTTGTGCTTCAGAGGTTTCCCGGGGCTCTTTAGATTTGAGGTCATTCTTCCTTTTATTCAGAACAGTGAAAGGGCAAACTTGTTCCCAGTAGACACAGTCACCCCTTGGTGAGCACAAGCAGAGGGCAGCAAGGAAGCACGCCCAGGGGGACTATTTCATGCACCGTCACACATAGCCACAGAGGACACCCTTCAGAGAGGGCCCTGCGTGTGCCTCCCCCCGTCAGCACTCTTCCTGCTCCGCACTCTGGCTCCATGCCCTCCCTTTCTCAGACTTCACTGTCTGTATTTCTCTTCTTTCCTGCAACCACATCCTTTCCTTTTCTAGCTACGAGATCTTTCTTACCAAGATTTGAACATGCCAGTTTATAATCTCATTAAATTGAGAAAATAAAAAACCCAACTCCTTGCACCACAGATTTCCCTTTAGAAATCTCTACATCTCTGAGCTGCACTTTAGAGCCAGGCAGCTCAGGAATGTTTTCTACACTTGGCATCTCTAATCTAGTCTACATTTTGTGCCCACCACATCGCCTCATGTGCTTTTGCAGTTGAATGATGACCACTCAGGTGCCAGATCTCCCCAAAACTTTCAGTTCATACCTTCCTAGACATTTTAGCAGCATCTCATACATGAACCCTTCATGTTTTCTTCCTGGCTTCCTCTAGCCTTTCTGGCCACTCTTTCTCAGACTTCTTTGTAGTTCCTCCTGGATAATTCCACGTATCCTTCTCTTATTCTACACTCTATTCCATTACCTTGGATTTAAATACTTCCTTTATGCTGCTGATTCCTACATGAATAACTCTGGAATCCTGTTCTGTGCAGTGCACTCCTACAGCTAACTGCTTACTTGAAGACGAAAGAGGGAAATCCCTGGAGTGGTTAAGCTTTCAGGCTTTGGAGTCTGAGACAGAAATCTGCGATTCAGTCCCAACATTGCAACCTATTCATTGTGTGACCCTAGGTAAGTTACGTGACATTTCTGTGCCTCTGCTTCTTTATCTCTAAATTAGTATACATTTAACAGGACGTTTCTGATAATAAATGAATTAATACATTTAAATCACTTAAAAAACTGTGCCTGGCATACAGTAAGCACTTAAAAAGTGCTTCTTCTTATTATTATTTTTGGTATTATTTGCCCCCTCCTCTTAGATGATTTGTACATATATTCAAAGAATTCCTGATCACCTCTGCAAATGACAATTTCCTCCGCTCAGCTGCTCAAATCAGAAATTGACAGTTTCCCCAGATCTCTCTCACATTGATACCAATTGTTACCAAGTCTCCCTGACTTTTTAACTCCAAAATGTCCCTTAAATCACCCAATTCTCAGCGACTACTCTAAATAAGCCATACCTGGACTTGCACTTGAGTTACCATAATGGTTTCCAAATTGGTCTCCTTGCTTCCTCTTGTGCCCTTTGCCCAACTCATTCTTCAGCACATAGCACTAGAGTGATCTTTTAAAAGCAGAAATTGGATCGTATCACTCCTCTGCTCAAATTCTTCGTGGTTTCCCTTTGGACGGACAACAAAGTCCACTATCATTATGTGGCAGGGTCTGTGAGTTCATACATGGCCTTGACCCTGCCCACGTTCTAATCATCCCATCATTCACGGTGGCCCACGTAGACCTCCTAACAGGCTCTCAAATGTTACAAGACCTTTTCTATCTTGTGGATTACAATTTTGCCTCTAGAATATGTCTAGAATGTTTTTCTCTCCTTTTTGGATAATCCCCACTCCTCCTCTGGGCCCCAATAAATGGCACTCCTCAAGGAGAATTTTTCTGAACCATGAATTTTAACTGAGGATCATTCTGTTGTCCCTTTTGCAGTACTTCATTATTTTCCATTATAGCACTTATCACAATTAGCAATTATATGTTATATAGTGTGTTTATTTGCTTAATGATAGTCTTTCTAATGAGATGCAAACACTTATAATGACAGGGGTCATATCTGTCTTGTTACTTGTTTTATCTCAAATGTCTAGCAGAGCATCTGGCACAAATACGGTGCTTAATATTTGTTGAATTAATCAAGTGAATGAATGAACTATGGCTGATATAAATACTTACTAGTCATTTTAATGATGAAAAAACAATTAGGCCTATAATTAAGATATATGTAAGTCACAAGATGTTCCTAAACTTTTTGCTTTTAAATGATGAAATCCAGAATTGTGTGTCACACACAGCTTCAATACTATTTAATTGCATTGTTAACAAAATGAGAGGTTATGTTAGAGGGGGAAGTGCATGGACTTTGCAATCAGATCTGGGTTTGAATTTTACCTCAATCCTTTACCAGTGGTGTGGTCTTGGGCAAGTTGCTTAACCTCCCTGGGCTTCAGTTCCCTTGCTGGGTAAATGGTTATCCCAACACCAGCATGTATGGTTGTTGCAGAGAATTAAAATGAAGTGAATGGCTCGTGTTGGTTGCTTAATATATATACACGAGCTGTGATTTTCACTGAGAGACCTTTATTTTGGCACTTAACTATGAAAGGGAAAGAAATAGGAATCAAGAATGATAAGCTGTTCATTTATTTAATATATCCAAAAACCTTTTTTGGCCCTCAAATTATATAAAGACCTGACATAACAGGCAGTAGAAGGGAAAAAATTAAAACCCATATGCATTTTCCTGAAATCAAATAGATTGGTTCTAAATGTACATGTGCTTCCCAGATCTGGAATGCTGCTTGCTTGGGTAGCTTTTCCTTTTTTCTCATACTTTTCTGAGAGACTTTCCTTCAACACCACATTAAGCATTCCCCACCACCCTTTTATTGCTCATTTGAGCACACTGTACACTTTTCCTGGAATGCATCTTGCTCTGAACTTAGATTGTTTAATTATATTTTTACCTGTTTTGGATCCAAGTCAACAAATGGACTACAAATACCACTAAGGGGAGGATCTTCTTGTTGTTCCATTCCCAGCACCGAGCATAGTGCTTGGATTTGTACAACGTACTCACAAAAAACATGAATAAATAGAATGGCCATCTAGCCTGAGTTTCATTATGCCTCTTTAGTATACTGTATTAGCCATGGCTGAAGTATAATGCAAGATTCATCATTTTATAATATCTTGTGTTTAGAAAATCTCTTGAAATTCATGTAATTTTAAGCTGCAGGTATTATACTGTCCATTAAGGGAACTTATGATAACTTTTTTGAGTTGCAGCTTGTATGCTGAACATGCAGAATGCACTTAGCGTTCCCATTGTGTAAAGGGATGTTGCCTTTTTCCTCTTGGTGTGTTCCCATTTCTCTACATAGAGTCATATGTAATGATTAACACTGACCAGAGGATGTGATCATATATGTACAATTGTGACCCTTATAAATTATAAAACCCAAAGAAAGTGGCTTAGCCACTTGAAAAGTAGGGAGGAGAATAGAGTAGAAGCTCACATACACATTTTGTAAACAAGAATTTGAAATTCTTGGTGCACTCTTTAATTTCATGATGTTAAAATAGAAGGATGGTTTGCTTTCCACAACTCCACTATCAGATATATTTACCTCAAAGTTTAAAACAAATTTACCTAAGAAATTGATTACATTTGAAGATAACATATCTCTTGCTTTACTTAAAAAACAAGCTAAAAAAAGCACAGATTCTCAATACATTTTCAAGTTAATAAACAATGAGTTTCTCTTTTTCACATATGCACTCAAAATCACTGCTATCCTATTTCTTCCTTGTACTAGCTAATGCAAGTTCAAGTACTCTAAAGTGTTTATGCTTTGGAAAAAAGATAACGCTATTTAGTAATCTTAAGAATGCTACTTTTGATACTTTTAGGAAGATTCATCTAAAAACCTAGACATAGCTATGTTATAACTTTCTACAATTGACAAAGAAAAAACCCAGAAGGTATAATGATTCTGACAAGAAAAAGTTTTCTTCTAGGTTTCATTAAAATTCTATTTTCATCAGATGGTAAAATAAATGAAACTCCACATTCTACGTGGGATGTGTGTGTGTGTGTGTGGTCACCATTTCCTCCAATGTTTTCTTTCCTGAGACATGAAGGAGATTTCATAACAAAACATCTACATAAATTACATGGCAATCTATGATTAAAAATGAAAATGTGCATACAAGAAATTTCCTAAGAACTTATATTTTTATATATTACTTTAACTATTTCTATTATGAGGAATGCACTGGATGCCTAAGTTAGCTTATTTGTTTGGCTTTCTCTTATACTGTAGGAAAGCATCTGTTGAGGCTGTGTTTTTTTGATACATTTTGGGCATTGAATATATTTTTCTTTCAGTTATGAGAAGAAATCGAGAAGAGAAGTGCAGCTAGTTAGAAACAAACAGTAGTCATTCTAAGGTTCATTTGTATTTAAATGTTGACTACAGTCAGGAATAATAACAGAAACATTTAATCAGAATCAGAGGTGCTCAGACAGAGTGCTGAGGCATTTATATCCTCACTTTTTGTCTTATGGCCTTAATCTTGGTCTTCTAAGATGAATTTATTCTAATCATTTTAGCATTTGGTCTAAATTTATGTTGAAATGCTTATTATAATTTGAGGATATAGGTGGTGGGGAAAATGACTTGAATTAATTTCAGATAATCCTACACAATTTGTAAGTCTACATCTAATAGCAAATATTTGCAGCAAAATTTAACAAAATTCTGAGAATCTTTGCCAATGAACTGAATTCTAGGTAAGGTAGCCAAAGAAATTGACATGATTTGAATTCTTCTGATCGTCCAACGTCTGTGTTTTCCAAATGATACATGGTTTCAGGTTCTTCCAGTTACTCACTGCTCCATTTCTTTCTTTAGTCTCCCATTAGTGGACTCCTGCATATTCGGATGAATAAATGCACTTCATTTTAGACATTAGTGGAACTGTCTGATATTACACACGCACATACACATACACAGAGTCATGCATTGCTTAACAAAGGGGTGCTTTCTGAGAAATGCATCATTAGGTGATTTCCTAGTTATGTGAACATCATAGAGTGTACTTACACAAACCTAGATGGTACGGCCTACTACACAGCTAATATATGGTATAGCCTATTGATTCTAGGCTACAAACCTATAC
Organism: Daubentonia madagascariensis; assembly: GCA_023783475.1. NCBI lineage: Eukaryota > Metazoa > Chordata > Mammalia > Primates > Daubentoniidae > Daubentonia > Daubentonia madagascariensis. The sequence continues at coordinate 31,787,095 of JAKFHU010001569.1, forward strand.
AGTATGTTATTGTATTGAATATTAGAGGCAATTGTGACACACTGGTAAGTATTTATGTATCTAAACATATCTAAACAGAAAAAGTACCGTAAAAATATGGAACTATAACATTATGGGATCACCCTTATAAATGCAGTCCATTGTTGACCAAAACCTCATTAGTTTTTTTAATCCATTAGACTTTTTTATCTTTTTCTATGACAATTTGGGGAAGTTTTATTATTGTATAATATAATTTTAATAATTTTAGAAATTTATAATTTATCATATCAAATTTATCATACCAAATTTTTATAATTTATTATCAGGGTTTGATAATAGTATGCCATATATAATATTAATTTTCCCATACATATATTTTTAATCAAGATTGCACCTTAATTTTTCATGTAAAGAAAGTTTTGGACACAATAATAATATACTTAAAATAAATAATGCACTTACCATTTGAGAAGTAGGAAGGGAAAGATTGAAGTGGAAGGTAAAGAGATATTATTAATAGGCCACTGTTATTTTGGAACATAAAACAAGCAAAGGATAAAAGCCAAAGAAGAAGTTTTATGGCAAGTAGTTATATCCCAAGTACCATTTTAAATGGTACATTAAATTTTCTACAGTTCTGAATAAATCAAATGTCTATGTTTACACCTTTATTGAAGCTTTTTATTTTATGAGGAACAAATAAAAAATATCAATGACCTAGAGAAAAATTTTGGAATTTTTTGTGAGGATGGGAAAATCCATGAATGCTTTTAATTGCATAATATTAATTTGGGTTACTGAATTATGCATTTATTTTGCCTATCTGAATATCTCTGCACCTTATTTTGCAAGTGGTATTAAATGCCAATAGGCACTTTGCTGTCATCCTCTCAAATATTTGTCTGCAAAAATTTAGGAAGATACAAAAGATAGTGAAGGGTGGGAATTGTGGTTATTGATATTAATTCCAAAATATTTCTGTTTCATTATCATCAGCCTCCAGGACTTGGACTATGGGCCAATTAGATGCTGCAGGCTATAACTACTGCCCTGAGAAACAGCCTTGAAAATTTTGGCAGACCTTTTTCAAAAAGGGGAGCAAATGAGAAATAGTAGATGCTCTAACACATAATTATCTCTGTTACTGGAAAATTAACTAAATGTGTATGCTGTACCTATATGGAGTTGTTGGAAAAATCTTTGTCAATTAGGACAGTAATATATTTCCTTATTAGATTTCATTGCATTTTAATATACCAATAGTGAATCAGGAAGCAGTTATTATCGGCACACTTTTCAAGATAAGAAAAAATGTTGGACCAAAGAAAATGGGAAGAAAAATTAACTGTCTTTGATAAAGACGGTGCAACCAGTAGAATGTGGACATAACCAGGCTTTCTTCTGCACTCTCTCCCTCATTTCCATTAATTTCTCTTTTAGTCTAAAAGAAGAAATAACGTCAATATTATATATAATAGAACTCTATCACAGAAATACATGATTTAATTTAAAATTTTATATTATCTAAATTAGGGAAATCCAGACTCCTAAGTTTTCAGTGTTAAAGTTTTCTCAACAGAAAATATGGCTCATACAATTACCTAACGGATTGGTACATGTAAAGTCATTAGCACAGTGCCTGCCAAATATTTAAGACCCAATGAAGTTAGCAGTCATTACTACTGTTATCTTTGTATGGTTGTTATAATCATCACTATTTAGCACTCACTGAATCTATTGAAGAAAGAAGCTATACATTGAAAAGGGCGCATTAAGATTTTACTTCTCTGGTTTTATACTGATTTTTTTATTGGGTTAGCTGGGGAAAAAATGTAAGTCCAGATTGATTCCTATGTAAAATTGTGATGCACATGACATTGTTACTTTTGAAATTATGTCCTCTGCTATAAAAATCTTCTGCCTCTCCAAGAAGGTGTCTTTGGGAAATTTAACAAATCCATCTACCCAATTCAAGGTCTATTCAACCTTGGCTCTTTCAACTCCTTTTCACATTTCTCAGTACCACTTGCTTATTCTGCTATTTTAAGTTTCTCTTCTCTGTTGTGCAGGGAGTCTAGGAGAGCTCTGAGCAATCTATTGGTGCCTAACTATTAATAACTGGTAATAGGTTAAGGTAAATATGTTTTGGTGTTGCAATTTGTAGCTATAACAAAGGAATTAAATTGATCTAAACCAAACTTAAAAATGCCAGATCGTCAATTAGTATCAAAGCTCAAAGATGCCTCTCTGCTACCTGGTAGGCTTTGCCAACCCCCAGTCTTGTCTTCCAGGGTTCCTACAAATCTCTCTTTAAATCTTTGTTACTCACCCCCTCAATATCGTTCCTCAGCCATCACCACGCTTTGGAATTGATATGGACTAACTAGGCCCACCTTTTTGGTGAGTAACGCTGATTGGATACTTACCTTCCTCTTTAGACACACTGCTGTTTTTGGATGTCCCATCCTCTCAGATATTTCACAGAATTCATCAGATGAGCTGATTTGAGATGTGGTGTTAGGATTAAAAGCAGCATTGTACATTATTCCTCCTGCAATACTATTTTAACAGCTTTCCTCACATTCTCTGCAACTATAATACGGAAGGTAGACTGGATGCTTGGGGAAAGGTTAGGTTTTTTAAATTTTGGGATTTTTTTTTTCCTGTGATCAAACCATAAATATGAAGCTCTGCCTCCTTTTTGGTTTTGTTTTATCTTGACTTGATTCTTTTTCTTTCTCCAAGCTGCTAGGGACTCGTGTACCCCATCCCTGCTCTCCCACATTGCCTACAGAAAGAGATTTTAACGATGTGATGAAAACATTTTAGAAAGTACTTTAGAGAACAATGTATTTATGTAAGCTCTGTTGAAGGGATGTCTTCAGGAGATTGATGTAGAAAAGTGACTGTCAATATGCCACAAAGGAGAAAACTTGGAGTGTAAGATTATGAGTTGCAGTGTGAAGCAGAGAGTATTTTGACCTATTTTCTACTATATAATTCCTTAAGGAGGATTTGATCTGGTTTCTTAATATCTATTTCTCTAGCATCTATCACCATGCCTGGCCCATCATATGCATTCAATAAATTGAGTTGTTTGTAGAATGAACATATACTAACATAACGGATTTCCACAGAAAAACTAGAGAAAAAAATAATTAGGGAAAGGGAGAAAATGATCTGCTAAAATAATAATTAGTGCTTGAAGAGAAAGGAGGGAAAAGGCAATGAGGACAGTAAAGATGATTAGAAGGTATGATATGGATCCAATATTATTTTCAATTAAAAATCTCTTACAATGAAGATATTTTATAATTGTCTTTAGGCAAACTTGCTGTTCAGAAGTAATAATTCCTTAGAAGTAAAAAATCAAATTCTTCAAAGAATGTTTTACTATCCAAACATAACCAGCTGACGTACATAAAATTTACGTTAAACCTTCATTTAAAAAAATAAATACTGTGTGCCTATACAATTGTGTTGAAATCTCTGATGGAGTATACACGGTGAAGAGCAACAACCATTCCTGTATCTGTGAGTTAATAAAACAAACACCTTAATAACACTGTAGGGAAGAGGAGATGCCTTTCTCATGAAACTCTGAGGAGTCATCAATTTGATATCAAGAGCTCTTTTTTATCCTTTTGAGCAATGTTACTGGCAGACATGATAATAACTCCCCAGAGGCTATTTCTGAGCCAACATTGTGACTAGGTTGAAGGAATAGGGAGGTGTGTTATACTTTCTAATGCAGGATTGACACCTCAATAAATCAAGGGCTGTAAATGAAAAGAATTAACAAGAAAATATACAGACTATCCACCAAGAGGAATATATATATCACTAGTTAAAATCGGTCTCTGTACTAAATAATTTACTTTTTCTTTTTCCATCTTCTAATAAACTCTTAACATTCTTGCTTTTTGCCCTCTCCAGGATATTGAAGAGAAAATATCAGTATATGCATATTTTTTAAAAACGAATAAAATCTATGTATATGTGTACAAATATATATACACATACAAATATACACATATAGCTAGACAAATAAATCACCCTGTTTTCCTAGATAGGAAAAAGCCTTTGATTGAGAATTTAATTGAATTCTGATTAAAGCTATGGCCTTAGAGCTTCTCTTTGCTTAATGCAAGTAGTGGTAGTTAAGAAGTATATGAGGTTCTGGGATCGGCCTTACTTAAGTGATATTGACTTTTCTGTTAAAAGTCGCTGCCTGAATTCCCACTGTTGGCAGAAAGCTACTGTCTCCACCCATTTAGACGAGATTTAAGTGTTACTTCCAATTGTCAGGTTCTTTGAGTTGTATGTGTTACAGGGTTCTCTCACATGTATATGATAAGGTGGCACATCCTATATTTTGGAAAGAAATGAAGTCTAAGAAAATAGGGCAACAGTCAACCATATTGTCCTGTTCAAGCATGCACATGTTTTATTTAAGTATTCTCCAAAGGTCTATTTTTTTTTCCAGCATAATGCAGGTATTATGCTATCCTTTGAAATAAGATATATGAATTTTAAACAAAATTGTCAAAAACAATGACCTTAGTTACTCCATATGGTACACAGAAATAGTTACATTTCATTTACAATACAGATGCACTTAACACAGTCATCAATAGTCATTCACCACCAACACAGTATATTTTTAAATCACCTAAAACATCAAAAAGTTTTTTTTCTTTTCCAAAAGTCTAAAGAAATTAATAGTTTTGGATAAGTGATAAATCAAAAGAGGAGGCAGAATTGTCAACCAAAATAACCTAACTGCCTTTTCTTTTATGTAGTATTAAGAACATGAAAAATAGAACTTCTCATTGGGAATCAAAAGATGTAAGTATTCCTGATTGTGGTTTCCTTAGTCTACTTTTTAAAATGTTTTCAATAATTGCCATCAAAGAAGTTTCACTAGACATTTACTCTAGAAGCATAAAGTGACATGAGGCAGGTGTTAATATAATTGTTAATATTTGTGCTGCTGGAAGATTAGTAACTTTTTAAAAGACATACTAGGATTAAGCCAGTTCTTCCCAAGAGATAATTGAGTTTATCTTACTTTCACTCAGCAAATATTTATTAAGATCTACTGTGTGCACAGCACTGTTCTAGAAGCTATTCTAGAAATGGGAAGCAAGAACTTCTGGCTTTACTTGAAAATGTTTGGATTAATCCCTTTTCATGATAATTTACGATAAGCATTTTAAAATCTCTATAATAGAGGGATAATTATTAACGCTTTTCATGTACAGAAGCTAAGCTTTATTCCTTACAGTGGTGGCTTGGAATGAACGAAAACTTTGCATTTGACATTAAACTTTTTTACACTGTCACGTGCAGACATATCTGCTGATATATTTTAAGGGTGAAAAGGTATAAAGACTTTTCACTTAAATGTACATAGAGATCAATTTTGCATCATCAAACTCCTGTCCTCCTGATTTAGTGGAGACAATTGCACCTTGCAATACACAGGAATCTTTCTGAGATAAATTTGTGCTGCCTTCTTGAATGGAGTAGAAAGCATGCTTTCATCAGTATTGCTACATGAAGCACTCCAGTTTATCTCTACATTTCAATTCACATTAGTTATTCTCAAAATGTATTCAAGATCTAAAGCAAAATAAATAATATGTCAAGTAAGGTTCTGAGATCATTGATCCTGTGATATTAGTCCCAGTCAACTCTTTTCATGAAACACATAGTGATATATCCAGTATCTGGGCTTTTCCATAAACAAGAAAGACGTTAGAGATAATTCATAGATATCAACTCCTTTTTTTCTAGTTTTTGACGAGGGGATTGCTGATAATCTACTTACATGATAGTTTGTTGGGGAATACAAAAGTAGGAAAGTCATTTGAACTACAGTAAACATTGATGACAATAAACCCAATAGAAAGGTGCTATAGAAATACAGGAACAGATAATGCACTGTGTCACAGGAATACACTGGACCAAAGAATATTACTGAAAAACATTTATGGCACAATAATTTTGGATTAAAAAGTTACCTAAAACTTGGCCACACTAGAAGTTTTTCTATGAATGTGGCTCTTACTGTATCTATAAAGATCTGGAAAGTACGATAACAAAAAATCCTGAATCCTGATACAACAGGTATACAATGAATTATTGCAGTTGTAACAGTATCTAGGTACAAGGTTAAACAATAATTAATACTGAACTATCTGAACACTTTAGATTTACTAATAAGCATCCCCATGAGAAATACTGCAGTTCTAAAAGGAGTTTATTTGCACAGCCCACCATGGAACATGAACAATCAGCTTTTTGTAAGTGCACAGAAATTCCCCCTTTCTACAATTATAGTTTATCATGCCTATTCTGAAGACAACATAAGGAAACTGAGATCACTGCTCCAAAGAATTCTAGCATGCATTATGATGGTTTCCTTCAGTCAATACAAATGTGTTGTATGAGTTTTTTTCATATGTAATAATCTTCATCATAGCCAATGTTCATGGTTTTAACAGGAAAAATTTTTATCAAAATGTTTTCCATATTTTTTAGTTTTGCATTCAACTGGAACATTATGTTCAAAGATTTATTTTATTAAAAAAGAGTTCTGATCACAAGAAGCATCAATAGGTGGCATTTCATTGTGCTCATTCACAAAGTCAAAGGGCCACAGAATATTCCTCTGTGTAACAGGTCAAACTCTGTCTAGAAATGCCATTTGGTGGTTTTATTCACATCCTCAAGTTTGGAAGTTTTGTTTTTTGTTTCACTACCAACCTTCTTGCTTTGCTGCCTTAATCTGCAAAAGGTTTATTATTTCTTCTTTCTTCTACGCTGAAATTCTTTCCACAGCCAGGGCTCAAATTTTCTTAGATCTTATTCCAATTGTCTTACAAAGCAGACACTCTGACAATATTTCCTCCTGAGTACTCAGGAGATTCTGGCCTGTCATCTCCTTCTGGTGTGGTCACTGGAGGTGTTGGGATGCTTATTATTGCTGTAGTCACATAAGGTTGTTCACAGTTTAGTTTAACACACTCTTCCATTTTGGCATTTAAACTGGATCGGCTGATGAAAAAAATAGATTTAAGAAAGTAAGTTGTTTATCTAATTTTTTTTTCATACAACTGAGGAATGCAGGTTTTAATGCTTATAAATAACATTTTAAATGTCTAAGAAAATTTACCATAATTTAAAAAAATTAAATGCCAAACCTTAATATTTATTAAAGTGAACATTAGTCAGTAAATTAGTATTTAATACATTTCTAAAAGCCGGCTTAATTTGGTTCAGTCAAGTGCTTCTCAAAGCATATTCTACAAAAATGCAAGAAAGAAAGAGACTAGGTAATATTTGGACAGCCTGAGTTGAGCAAAGTAAAATAATTTTAAGACAGCCCTCTGAGAGGTTTGAGAAATAATTATGAGAGGGTCATATCATATGGATTTCTTGATTTTTTTGACCACAGGATCTTTTTATTTTCATGTTTGGGGATATATAATTCCCTTAAAGCTCTCAATTTAGTGATGACCACATGTTAAGAAACCAAAAAAGTTAGCTATTACTATTTAATACTTCAGGGTTTTCTAAGTGGTAAATTTTATACTCTATGCATGAATTTTATACTCTGTGTAGGGAAGGGGATAAAGGAGATAGGAGAAGAAAGGTATAAAGAAGAGATTAAAACTAATTATTTTATTTTCATGGAAAAATTAATTAAAATGCTTATATCCTAAGATTTTCTTTCTAAGCACTTCTCCATTTTCGACTTCATTTTGTAATGGATGTAAAACAATGCAGACATAAAATAGCTTAATGACAAAAATCGCATTGCTCTAAATTTTAATATTTTTGTCCCATAGACATCCAATTTAAATAAATCAACATAGCCTAAATTCAGAATCTCATCTACATTTTCAATAAAGACTGTTGGATGCCAACAAAGAAGTAGGACTGAATTTACAGACCTGTCGCTCTAAAAATTTATGCTCTTCAATTTGAAGAGCAAAGTAAAATTATTTTGGCAGAAATTGATCTTTTTAATGACATATAATTTAAATGTACTACTTTTTATTACATGTATGTTTGTGGTAAAACAAACAGTAAATAAAGACAATCAAAGGAAAAATATCGGTATGAAAATTTTTCTGAAATTGTTCATAAACTGGCCAGAGGTAAACAATTTTAGTATTTCACTTATCTGTTTTTGTATTGGGTTTTTATGTTTGATGTGGCCCAAAAAACCTTTATGATCAAAATTATATTGATAAAAAAGATTTGTGTAGGTAGAGTTTTAATGTTCACTGTTGCATTGAATGTGTTGATATATTTTTAGCTGCTGTTGAATAATTTTCAATCATATTGTTCTCAATTCCATATGTTTGTTTTAGTAGTACTGATTATCACTTCAGGGTATTTGAGTTTACATAGGGGGCTGCTGAATACAGAAGTCCTTACTCAAAGAAGAAAAAGTTGTAGAGTTGAAGAGATCAAAACATTTATATGTGCCTAATCATCTTTTCTTCTTTCTATTCTTTTAATACTGATACAACTGCTACTTTTGACCTTTAATGGATATGCCAGTCTATCCATTTTCCTACTTGTTACAGTATAAGTTTTGTCTCTTTCTAAACCATGGGAGCTAGGATTTAGATGCTAGTGGTAGCAACATGACTTTAGAAGACATATCCCAGGAACAAGCACAGGTTAATCTCAGGTACCTGTTAGATAGAGGTGTTCTTTCCACACATCTGATCTGAATCGTACTGAGTTCTTGCACACTGCCTCGATGGCTTCCTGATACATTGGCATTTGGGATTCGGAAAGTTTTTTTGTGTCGTCGTGAACAGCAAGTGCTGGTGACTCCTTGTGAAGAAAGAGAGGGGCTATGACTTGAAGGACGATTAACAGTTGCAACTTCCATGCAGCTTTCTTCAAAGACTTGTTCATCCACAAACTCGTGATTCTGTTCCATAGTTGTAAGAAAATGTGAAGAAAGCAGAGAAACACATTTTTTAATTTTACAAAAGGAAATGCATCATTTTATTTTTAAAACTCAAATATGCCCAGGTACAGTTAGATTTGATCCAATGGTTAACTAAGACCATTTTCATAAAGATTAGAATATCAAAACCACTTGTTTTTACATTTGTGTGGAAATAAAATCTCTCTAGTTAGATCTAGACATTGGTATCTGCAGGCTGATTTACTGTCCATTCAAAGACTAACTTTACCTTGAAATATAATTTATTAATTTAAATATAAAATCTGGAAGTTATAAACTAAAGGAAAAAAACTTTTAAAATGAATATAGGTAATAACTACAAGGAATTTGTAAATTCACACTGACTTTATTCTTTTAATAAATTATGAAAAAGAGACTATTTTAATAGAATTTCCCAAATTAGATTATCTGTTATGTATAAGCAAATATTTTCACATGGGATTGAAAACATTTTTTAATTAGAAAATAAGATACCTAAGACACTATCCATTGCTTTAGATGCTCCTCTGAAATCCTCAGTATATACAAAAATATGGCATTAGTTAAATAAGTAAAATTCAATTATCTGAAAAATGTGTCACTTTATTTTTGACTTGGAGGGGGTTAGCACTGAACTTTTGTGGCCTTTTTCTTATCTTTGTGATACATCACTGGCTGTGCTCATTGCATCTGTCTGCATTCAGGGTTCTTCCACCCCTATTTTCTAACTTCCAGCCCAGTAGCAAACAGTAATAGGCATCATTTCACATACCATATTTTATAGAAACACAGTATAAATTTTGCTTTTAAAATGTTTAGTGAAGAATTGCCTCCTAAAATGCCTATGCATGAATTTTACCTCAGAAGTATGAGGAAAAACATTTTTGGTCTGAATTACTAGAAAATGACTTCAATTACATTTGTGTGTGTGGTGGGGGGAAATAGTCTTATGATGGAAGGCTTTGCACATACCAAATTCCACTTAACCATCTCTCATCCTAAAATATTAATAAAACAGTTGAAGCAATTCACTGGCTAATAAGAAATAGATTGTTTTAGTTACTCATTTTGTCATTTCTTTGCTGAGATAAGCATTTTGAAACAAATGAAATTTAACATTCTACTGCTTCAAGTTCAGAGAATAATACAATCAGACAAAATTTCATGGTAAGTATTAAATTTTAGAGAAAAGGTAGTGCACAAAGGATTTATAATCTGTTTCCTTCTGTTACAATGCACATTTCACACACATAATGCAAGTTATAATGCATGAGATTCTAATTTATCTCATCAGTGATTATAAGTGCAGAAGTCATTCTGTTATTGGTTACCACATACTTTTGTACGTAGCTTAATTTAAACTATATTAGTTGGTGTTGAGTATTTTTTAATTAAAAAAAAAGTCCTGAATGGTAAAATAGTGAAAAAAGGAAAATAAAAGAAAAATATAGGGATAAGTACATTCTATCATTAATGTATCATTTCACTTTCAAAGAGTTATCTATCCTAATACATTATAGACATGTCTATATCTTTATTTGAAAATGCAGATGTAACCAAATGACCGCTGGTCTGGAGAAGGGCAAACCGGCAGCAAGGCAGGCAAGGAAGTGCCTAAGGGTGGAAAGCGGGAACCAAATTGTAGCTAGGAACCAAATTACAGCTAGGAACTGTTCCCTGGTGGGAACATAGGTAGTAAAAATTTCCTAGTAACCTTTAACTGACCTAGAGCTCATTACCATCTAATTAGCATCGCATGGATGGAGCTTCATGAAGGATTCTGGGAAAGACACATGCATAGAAGGGGAAACTGTTAGGTAACCAGCCTATTACGTAAGCAGTCATGTGATCTGGTCTATAACCCCCCCCAACCTGTCAATCACCCCAAAAGGCAGGAAACAACAACCAATCCTGCCAGGAGAAAGGCGGGACAAAAGAGTGAACTTATAAAAGGCAGTATGTGCTCAGACTTTGGTGTCTTTCTCGACTGGTAGAGACTTACTGTTCCTCTCTCTCTCTGGAATGTATTTTCACTTTGTGTCATTTTGTGTAGCTTTCTTCTTCACTTTCACTTCGTATAGCCTCTTTCTCTTTCCTGTAATAAACTGTGGAATTGCTCTGTATCTGTGATCACTCCATCATTGGCTCGACTGGGTGCCAGTACTCATTCTTGACACCGGGAAACAGGGGACCAGGGAACATCTGGACAGACAGACCTAACATGACTACCCTGTTTAAAACTCGCAAATAATTTCTGTGAGATAAAGATCAAAATTTTCACATGCCTCCAAAGCCTATCAAAATTCTTCACATGCCCAAAGCATAACATTATCTGGATGCTGCCTTTCTCTCCGTCTTCTCTTGTGCCACACTACCCTCTCTCCTTCTGGCCACCCTCAAATTCTTTCACTTCCTTCTTGGCCAAGTTCTGGCCTTCTTCAAGTATTTATATCACCTCTTGGCCCCTTCATTTCTTTGCCTAACTCACTCCTAGTCACCCTGCAGGTCTCAACTCAAGTTCCTCCAGGAAGCCTTGCCTGGCTGGTCCCCTCATGACTCTGCCCTCTTTGCCCCATCCATGGAGCCCTTCTTCAGTAATATCCCTGTTTTGTGTTTTGTTTTGTTAAATGGAGGCTTGATGGCAACAGAGGCCACACTTGATTTCATGGTGTATCTTGTATCTGGCTCACTTGTGGGCACATAGTAGGCAAGTAATACATATTTGTTGAATGACTATTGGTAAGTAAATAAGAAGGATGGACAACATATTGGTATTGAGAATACATATAATGCATCTCTGATAAGTGAGTGAGCTGATCATATACGGCAAAAGTTTTGTTCTGCTCTGTGATCATCACAGTCTGTGACGCCTATTGACAAACTAGTTAAGAAATGGTGATTTTGTTAACGGCAACTGGGCCTGAGAAGTTGGAAGTGGAGCAATGCAGATTCAATGCTCAGCACCCTAGAGCATATCAGTGATTACATGTGCCATTTTTCTTACGAGAATAGATAGTTTTTATAATCTATATCTACTTATTACACCTGTGAATCAAAGAAATACTTATATTCCTTTATTCTCTATCTTTTTGTGTGTAATTACTACTGATATTCTCTTTATCCAGATGTCAGGAACACTTGAACTTCATTATTTTTTCTTTCTTAATCAGCATTTTAAGAATCAGGAAAAAATTATATTTTATAGGACTTACTATCGGAAGACAATTTTCCATCTGCATTTAACCGATACTTTAAACTAGAGTTAAGACAGCAACTAAGGATAAAACATCTTAAATAAGTCCCTAAAATACTTTCCAAGTTGAAATGTCACTATAGTCTTTCAAAGTAATTTCAAATATTGTGGGTTTTTCGTTTGTTTTTTAGCATATTTTCCAGTAATGCAGACAGTGAAATCACACTTGGAAACATTAAGTATGCACAAAAGCAAATGGAATTACTGTCAGAGGGCACAGGAAGGCAGTCGTGCTGTCTCCTTACCGTGGTTTTTTCCAGGCAGTGAAGCAGGTGGTGGTGCTGGGTTTCAAAGCTAGAGAAGGATTTGCTAACAAAGGCCTGCCCATCCTCTGAGGACTGTTAACAAAGAGAAGACAGAAGAGCTTTCTATTTTATTTGCAAACAACAAGAACCTCAGCTACACATTTCCACAGAGGGATCTGGCCTATTTTCTGAGATTAAATGGCAACATTTTTTTTTCTAACTAAAAAGGAACAAATGTGCACTTTCTTTTTAAGTTGGACGATCAACATTTACATTTTCATCAAATTAGCGATCTGGTCTTTTAGACATCCTCCCTGAATTGAAAATTTAAATCTTTTTTACTTATTCAACTACCAACTACCTTTGTAAACCAGGGAGCCATTATCTTTGGATGATAAAATTTAACCTAGTGCTTACAAAATCCTGAAACTAGTATCATGCTCACCTTATATAAAAGCTATTTTCTAAGTAAAGATGATTGGAATCCTAAATATTAAAGGAAAGTTTTGAGATAAAAATAAAATTTCTCAAATTGTATTTCATGCTGTGTGACATTCCTACCACTGCATGGTGTTCCATCTCCACTAAAAAGTAAAACAAGACATTATATCACCCACCTACTCAAACCTCCCACAGAAATGAACTTTAAGGAACCATATGTAGTTTTGAAATAAAAAAGAATTAGAAATTTGAATTATTGAGCATTTTCTACCTTTCCCATGTTAATGTGAGATAGTGCAGAAATATGGCCTGATTGTGAGTAAGAATCATGATTCACTGGCAATATTTCATAGCCCAGTATCTAACCTGCTACAGACAGCAGGCAGGTATAGAGTGAAGTTATAAAACATGACACTTTTGTTGTTACGAGAGCCATTGTCATAATAACCCACAATGAGATTATATGGTTCAGCAGAACTAAATCAATATTACATCAATCAATTGAACATTAAAAAAAAGTGAAGTGCTTGATTGTACCTGCAGCTGATTACTGAGTAAACCGTTTCGTTTGCTCTGCATGTAAGCGTTTGCACTTCCACTTTTGGCAGCCCGGATCCTGGCAAGTCTAGCTTTCTATAGGAAAAGAAAAATGAATGTCCCGTTAATACTTACGAATTGTTTTCTTAAAACAGTGATTGCACTCTTGTATGATCCTAATGTCAACATACATATTTTTAAAAGCAAGCCAGCTTTTCACACATAACTACCGAAAGTTACCCCTCTACCCTTTTTAAGTGCTTTATTTTAGTTAACATTTATTAGTAAGATCAATTAACTACCTTTGAGGTGGCTTATGCATTTAAGAATTGTAATTAAACCTTTACAGTAAGATCAAATTATTTCATTATTGTTTCTCACAATTGTGTCAAGAGAAAAATAGCACTATTACTTTACTTATATTTTCATTTACCCCAATCTGAGAAAGTTAATGAAATGAAGGCCAATAGCCCAGCAAACCAGCTGCCAACTCCTTTTCATTTAAACTAATGTCCTTTTTAAAATTAGTAACTAAGTTCCAGGAACCATTTGCCTTTATTTTTTTCTTTTCTTTTTCTTTCTTTTTTCAAAAGAACCACTATTCATCTGTAACTGCATCCTCCAAAGTAAAATTTTATTTTTGCAATTATCCTGTTAAATTAGCCAACGTGGATCCCATGCTAACAATATGAACTCTCTAAAAAAATGCCTGCATTTATCTGCTTTGTCTATTGGCACAGGTCCACACGACTGTATACTCATCCGATTTCTATTTCACTCTGTATTAGTTGAAATGAAGAACATAGTGAACCTATCCAGAGAGATTTTTACATTATTTTTAATTTTTAAAGCATTTTTTGGTATAGAGAATGTCCCTCAAATTAAAGGGTTTGGGGTGGTCAGTTCAATTGTTCACTTACAGTGAGATAGTCAAAGTCATACTGCTGAGCAAACTGGCTGTTTAGCCAGATTTCTGGTATTCCATTATTCTACTTCATAACTGCTATTATATATCTGTCTTTAGACTGTCATGGAATGAGTCTGGTTTATACTTCCTGATGAGCACCATTTTGGTGACCATTCTATTTGTATTATGTGTGTTAGCAAGTGTATGTAAAAAGCAACTGGGTTGACTTAGATAAGAAGTTCTTGTAAGCTTATCCTGCAGAGACTCATTTTCCCTTTCTAAACAATCCAGATAAGTACTATCTTAATCTCAAGTCCTAGAATGCTCTTTTTAATAAAAATTTTAAAGTTACCTAGATTTTTAAAATGAAAAGAAATACATACACATGACAACAATTTTAATACTGCAAAAGTACATGCAAATAAGTCTCTCTGACCCTGGAGCCATCCCACTTTTATGCTTCAGAGTCAATGACTGGTAATATGTCTAGGGAATCCTCTCAGAAATTTTCTAAGCATAAAAAAGCAAGTGCTTATATTCATATGTATATACATATATATTATTACACAGGAGAATACTCATACTTTTCTGCACTCAGTTGTTTTCACTTACTGTATCTTGGAACTCCTTCCATATGTACATATATAGATCCACCTCATTTTTATGGATGTATAATACACCACTGTATGAGTGAAACATCATTTATTTAGCAGGCCAACTACCAATTAATTTTTAAGGCATCTTTTGCTACTATAAGCAATGCTGCCTGCTTTGACCATCATGATGAACTTATCTGCATGACAAATTTCTAGAAACAGAGTTATTCCTGGATCAAAGTGTGTGTGTGCATGTGTATATATTTTGTTTAATAGGTTTTACCAAATTTCTCTCCAAAGTTGTTGAACCAAGAAGCCTTTTTACCCACATCATTTGAGAGTAGCACTGAGATGTTTAAAGCTCTCAAAATAGCATTAACATATCATCTGGCTTTAACTCCACCCCTTCTCCCTTCCTTCCTAAATTTATTCTTCCCGTGAACTGATTCTAGGTTGAAATAATACTTTGTACAAAGATCATATTTACAAATGATGGGAAAAATAGAAAAATCTCATTCTTTTTTGGCAGTATAATGTTTAGATCACTGAGACAATAGTAGAGAATGAAGGTGGAAGGTAGAAAATTTTTAACTTCAAAAGCCATGCTGCCAAGCCAGGAATTCAGGCCAGAGTCAATAAAACAATGGCAAGTGACAAGCACATTTGGAAATTACTTAGAATTGACCTAATAATTCAGAGACAAACAATTTACATCCTGGTTTCTGGAAAGGGGTTATTGTTGAAATTTCAGTCCTGAAGTCTCTTTGATCTGGAACATTCATTTCCTTCATTGGTTCCCTTCGATTCCTTCCTCCTTCTCCCTCCTCCCTCCCTCCATTCCTTCGACCCTTCCTCTCTGTTTTTTTTCTTTCTTTCATTTGTAACAACTGTATGTAATAATATCGCCTACATCATAGTTACTTGTTTCATCTGTCATTCTCCAAGCGTTTAGCAGCAGCATTGAGAAACAGCACTTGCTTTCATTAACGAGACATATACATTAACCCAAAGTACTGTCCGGCAAAGTAAAATGATACATATTTGTCATCATAAAATGGAAAGCCCACAAATGGTGTCAATCACTACCGCAGAAGTAGTCCTAAGCTTAGGGAAAAAGAAGTTGTTTTAGAGACAGAATAACTGTTTTTGCTGAGTCATGTACTGTGTTAGAAAAAGAACCTTCCATCTCAATTTCAATGATGGCTTTTCTTTCACTTTACTACAATTCTATATGAGTTAATTGGTTTAATTGGTCTTGTGGAAAATCACAACAAATGCCTGTTGAATACTAGCCTTTACGACCCGTGATTACAGTTTTGGTTCCAGCAGGTAATTGAGGGAAATTATTTTACAAAGATATTTCAGAAAATCACTTTACTTCTGACTCACTCAGTATGAAGATCTCGGCAACTCTGACAGAGCAATTTGGAGGTTAAAGGAAAGTATCCACGGCTGAAAAGGAAATGTATTCCTTCCAGTCCCTCACCCACACGCCTGTAGGAAATACAACTTCTTGGCAAAGTATGAGCAACTAGTATGGAAAATAGAGTAAGGTTTCAGTAAATATTTTACCTTAGCCTGTATGGAAAGTAGGATGCCTCCAAAATTTTAAGTAAAAGTAAGGTTTACATGGTCAGTGTAAAAAAAAAAGCTTTGCAGTTATTTTCAAATTATTTATTTGTCTTAAATACTGATTGTGTTTGGAAAAATTGTTTGTCTAATAAGCACATTTTTCTTATGCATCTCAATTCTTCATAAACACAGTTTTGCCTAATCATCTAATCTCAGTAGGGTTTCTCAAAGTTGGTTCCAAGGAATTCCCAAGTGTAGTGGGTAAAATCTAAACCAATCACATGAAGCAAACAACTAGTTTTGTGGCCAGGAAAAGGTTGGGAAAGGCTGAGATGCTAAACAAGTTTCTTTGCATGTTGGGTTCCTCACGACATATCATATTGAGGATGTTCAGTGTGAAGATAAGAGGGGGATACAGCATGCGATTTTTCTCAAACTAATTTGACATGGAACTCATTTATCGTGGAGCATTCAGAAGCTAGTATGCAGTGGAACACAAAGGTTTTTAGCAAGTACATTATTTTTTGATTACCCCAAATGGCATTATATAAAATTTACAGTGTATTTTCTGCAACAGAGGCAGGGAGTCAGAGAAAGATCTATAAACAAAACACCATTGAGGTAGCGATTTCTGTCAATGGGCAACCATCTTCTACATAATGTAAGAGGCAGATTGAGGGAGGTTATTGGACCATCTTGTTATGAAATCACAAAATTCTTTCAACACTTTTAAAAAATAAAGACATCCTAAGGCACCCTTAAAAGTGAGGTAGGGAAAATCTCTCTTTTTGGTAATCTGGGGCAATTTCTTATTCTTCAAATGTTGGCCCCCAAATGTTGGCTCCCTGTACCATGCATTCTAGAAATTTTTACTTACAGTTGTTTCTTTCATTAAGGTTCAGTAAAATGCCTCATGTGCAGGTATCATATTAAACTTTATCAGCCTTTAAAAATTTAAGGAGTTTATTGGAATCTTTCCATTTGCTAAGGAATATAGCTGCCCTGGAAATAAGACAAGTTAGCACCAAAAATAATAAAGAGGGAGAGAGGAAGGAAATCAATGGCAGGCAGTACAATATTCCCAGCTCCAGAGCTTGGTTAATCCTGGAGGGGGCAGGGCTGGGTAGAAACACTGCTGTGATTCGGGCCAGTGGGAAAGGCTAAGAATGGGGGTCAATGGGGGCTCTAAGACAGAAAAGGTGAGAACAGAAAGAGGGTGCAGGAGGGTGTCAGAGACAAAATTATGTCTGGGAAGGGTTAGGAGCAAGGTAGTTTTCTTTTTAAAAGGAGATAATCTAAGAGATCATTCCTAGGCTCTAGTAGGGAGTTATTTCTTGCTTTTTTATTATTCTAAAATGCTGGAAAAAAATTCTTTTATTTAGACATTGCTGAATGTAATAGGCAATGGTTCTCAAAGTGTGGTCCCCACAGCAGCAGTATCAGCATCACCTGGGAACTTGTTAGAAATGCAAATTTTCAGGCTCTAACCCCAAACTACAGAATCAGACGCTTTGGGAGTGGGGCCCAGCAATCCATTGTTCAACAAACTTTCTAGATGATTGCAGTAAATCTAAAGTTTGAGAACCACCCTAGCAGAGTGTGATAAATGACAGACTGAATATTGGTAACTCCTTTCTGAGTCAATGTCAAAACTTTCATGTGAAAATAAAAAGAGAAACTACTTATACTGTACATTGCCTCATTGATTCTAAACTTCTCACTGTATTTAGAATTATCTACACAAAAATCCCAAATGGTTCATAGTTCAAATAATGCTAGATTTTTTTTTTGTCGTGGACTTTAATCACTAGGTATGTGAGCATGAGCAAGTTATCTATAAAATGTAAATAATATACTTATTTTGCAAGTTGATTGTGAATATTATAAATAACAGATATAAAACACCTAGGACATTCTAGAAACTCTAGAGAGAGTTGTTGTTGTTGATATTAGTGTTATTAAATTAAAACTATAATTGTTTTTATGATTATTATATAATTACTCACAGCTTAGCCTTGTGAGTATGCAGATGATTAGGTGATGTGATCCGTATTTTAAAACAGCTGCTTCAGAGTATCAAACCTGCCACCTATCAGTGTATTAATCCAGCTTTATTTTGGCAAATACATTCTACTGAATAAATATTTACTGAATAACTGAGAGAATCAATGAATCCATTAAAATACAACTACCAATGGTGAGAGTGGGGGAGAGGTGTTACAGTTTAGGCCAATATTCACCCACATGTCCATGCCTAGTTAAGACTTTATCAAGGTTTGAGAGAAATGGGGTAAATGAAGTATTACCGAAAAGGGCAGGAGTGAGTAGCAAAAGCAGGAAGAGTACTTTCAGGGGGAAGAGCCCAGAAGAAGGAAAGTATCCTTAACAGTGACAATAGGAATTTTCTTAAATTCATATTGTGTATATTTCATGCTTTTACTTGAGCTTGGAGTTGGTAATTGGACTAAACACCAAAAAATCTGGTATAAAAAACCATTTTGTATTATTACTTTTAGTAGTTAGCTTGACTGATGTTTTTACTGAACTGACTGCTTGCTTGACTGAATTAGCTGGTTTTTTGCATAACTTTAATATTTGGTGAATCACCCGTTCCCAGATAAATTTAATCTATCTTAGTCTAATGGGTGTTTGTTCTGCCTTTTTTTTTAATCTCCAGGGAAGGAAAATAGAAACTATCCCTTGGTAACTTATTTAGTTCCATATCCACTGTTCTTTCTTAGATGACTATGTTCAGTTTATTGGTCACAGACTATTTACTGGATGTATTATATTAGGTTATTATATTTGGCTTTATTATGCCAATTTTTTCTAGTAGTAATAATATGCAAAATTCACTGCATTATGGCAGAAACTTAGAATATAGCAGATATTTTAAAGATACCAAAAAGCATTCATAAAACATACTTTTCAATTAGTGTACTTTTATAACATCACATTTACTTATTTTTGCTTTGTAAATTTATCTAGGCCAAAAGGCTTCTAAAATATTCTAAAACTTTTTTTATTGATTTGCTTGTTGTAGATGACAAACTTTGAAAAATACAAATATTTTGGAGGTTAGTTTATTTGAAAATCATATTTGTGCTTCTTACAGTTTTCATACAGGCAGCTCTTACATTAAAGAAGGGATTTCTAGAATGAAGATGGATGGGTAGTATGGAGTTAAATGTTTTGTAGGATTTCTGTTATTTTAGACAATGTGCATATATACCCAGTAGAGGGATTGTAGTCTGTTGGCAGAGCCACAGTTGTGATGCTTGAAAGTCCCTGGTGGAGGAGCCAGTTGTGGCTGAAATCCCTCTAGCTCTGCCCTGCATGAGATTATAACTGCCCTGGGGGTGCCTTTTCCTAACCCTCCCTATTCATTGGATTATCAGTTCTCTACATTCATGCTAACTGGCCTATTTCTTCCTCTTCTCTGTAATAATTAGTTAAAGGCTAGGTATTCATCCACAAAGCAAGCAACTACAAGGCTGAAAGAGTGATCCTTTGCTAAAAGAAGGGGATCTCTGACAGTGGACATGAAAAAGTTCTCTGGACAATATGCTGTGTGACCATACTGATTAACTTGAACTTTCCGAAGAGTTACTCTATGAGATTTTATACTTTACTAAAGAGGTTGCTATTGTTCAGAAACATGTCTAAAACGCTGTTATGAAATTACCTGCAAAGCCGGCAATGAATGACAACAAAATCTCTAATGATATTTATACCCAAATTGTGTATCCACCTTAGTCATGGTTACAAATGGTTTTTGAGTATTTAAAAATATAAATCTATCCTTAAAGGACAAAGATATAGTGACCATGAAGAATACTGGAAATATAGTACCACAAGCCCTTAGGAAACTGCAAAAGAGATTTCCAAGATTATTTCTAAGCAACAGGGCCCAGCCTCTCAAAGTGACTATTTTGACAAAGAATAGGGAAGGGAAGTGTGCTAACATTCACTTAGTTCTTTTGAGAGGTATTCTATCATAGCGTTCAAGTGTGTGAACCAGGGAGCCAGACTGGGTTGGATTGAATGGTGGCTCTCCAACTTAATAGGTATGTGACCTTAGAATTGCTTCATTTCTGGGTACCTTAGGATTCCCATCTATAAAAATGGGAATAATAATGGTAACTAACTCCTAGAGTCACTGTGAAGGTTATATAAATTATCTTTGGAAAAACATTAGACCAATGCCTGGCACATAGTAAGCCATCAGTAAACATTAAATATTGTTAATATTATGATGTGTTTATATAGATTTATATACGTTTACATATAATCTTAATTTTATTGTTTTCCCCATTTTATAGTTGAGTATGCACTGTGGTTATCCTTAGAGGGATTAATTAACTGGCATGAAGTTCAAAGAAATAGTAAACTGCTGGGCCAGAAATAAAACTCAGATACAAATGATCAGATTTCTCCTACTTCCTGTGTCAACTATGCAAAGTATCTGAGACACATTTGGTGCCCTTTAATAACCCTCATTTACTGGAACCTGTTTGACCCCTGATAGATAGAGACTCAATGAAATCAGATCTAGGAATCTGATTTTAATATAATCTGTCAAGAATCTTGTCTTTGGTTTTACTACTGTCTTTCATGTTGTTCACCAAATATTTCTTACCTTCTGCCTCTGGCCCCATAGTAGGATTATATTTCTCTGCCCACTTGGAAGTTAGACATGGCTATGTAACTTACTTTGGCTAACGCAATAGAGACGAAAGTGACTGGAGCCACTTCCAGGAGGAGGCTTTAGGAGGCATTTTATGATTCATCATGTCATTTACTCCTGCTGACATGACTACAAAAGTACACTGTCAAGATGCAGTTTCCATCTCTGGACCAGTAATGCGCTTGTAGCATGACTGAAAAATATTCCTTATTGTTTTAAGCCACCAAAATGTTAAGTTTCTCTTCAGTGTAGAATAACTGGTCCGGACTGATGCAACTATTAACTAATCTAGAACACTGAATAGCCATTCAGGGATTTTAAAGCTCATTGCGGAAAAGTGGGAGGTGCTAAATCATGGTTGCACAGAGCTGAATACACACCTTTTGTGCCCTTCGTTTGTCTGCTCGTTGATTTTGGTGGTAAATCCGACTGAAGTTGGATACAATCACTGGAACAGGTAGAGCGATGACCAAGACCCCACTCAGCGAACAGATGGAACCAAAAATCTTCCCCGCTATGGTTTTTGGTACCATGTCACCATACCTGGTTAGAGAAAAAAAAAATGTTGTTTTAAGACACAGAAGGACATTTCTGTCTGGTACAAATAGTTTCTTGCTTTTAAGTCAAATGATTTTTTGGACATACCTATTTCTACTTCATGACTACAATATACATGGCTTTATAATTTAATAATAATTTAGATTATGAATATCTGAATATAAAAATTGCTTTTCAACCTTGTAGAAAATGATTTTAACATTCAGAAATCACTTTGATTGGAAAATATTTTAAGCCAGATGAGGTAATGATAGCCCTTCAATTCATCCTTTATATGACATGGCATAGTTCTTTACATTTATTTAATAGTCAATATTTCTATGCTGAAATTTATAGGCCAGATAACATATTTTTCCACTTAATTTTTTTCAACATTTGGATTGGTTATGAAATTTAAGTAGAAAAAGTAGCACATCACATTCCTTTCATCAGATATAATCACTTAAAAAATAAACTTTTCAAGGTCCCCATTAACCTTCACTTGTGAAATCCCTTGGCCATTTCTCCATGATGATCTTACTCAATCTCTCAGTTGTACTTGATTAGTTGACTAGTCTCTCCTTGAAACACTTTTTGTTCTTCACTTCAGTATTAAAAAATTCCCTTAGTTGCCCTCCTATCTCGTTGGCTACCACTTCTCCATCTTCTTTTCTGGCTCCTCCCTCCTTATCTAATTTCTAAATCTTAGAGTAACTGAGAGCTCAGTCTCAAGTCTTTTTACCTTCTCTGCAGAAACCCTCGTCTTATCTGATTTCATTCAATCTCATAGCTTAAAACTATCTACATGCAGCTGATGCCCTCATTTTCATCAACAGCCCTGATGTCTCTCCTAAAAACCGGATTTATATCTCTAGCAATCTGGTCTATTTCTACCTCTGATGCCTAAGAGGCAATTAACATTTAAATTAGCCAAATGGAACTGTTACTTCTCTAGCTTCCTCTGCTCCTCTCAAATCTGTTCTTCCCACAATCTGCCATCTATAATTAAATGGAACCACAAACCACCCAGTTGCTCATACCAAAACTGAAAGACACCTCCCACTCACCCCCATACTCCAGTATCCGCATCTTATCTTTTAGCTGTTCTTGTTTTCTTTGGCTAAACCAAACTGTATCCCATTTGAGTATCTTTCCAAGAATATAGCAAACCATCATCCTTTCTTGCCAGAGCTGTGGGTATAGCTTCTTACCAAACTCTCTTTCTACAATTACCACTCTACAATTCATGCCAACATAGCAGCCAGAGTTGTGGTTTTAAAAATGGAGATTAGATAATTGGTACTTTGCTTAAACTCTCTAATGGACTTGAAACTAAAATAAATCCAAACTCCTCACTTTTGCCTCCAAGGGCCTACAGTTTAGTTCCTGCCTGTATTTTATACCACCTTCCACCGAGCCCTCTGGCCTCTGGCCACAGTAGCCATCTGGCCTTCTGTTGTGTGTCCAGCTCCCAGATGGTGATTATTCAGGTTGCTGCTTAAATGTCTCCATCCAAGTTATTTTCTGGCCACCTTATCCACAGTAGTCTTATTCTGTCCACTAATCATCTTCTGTAACATTTTCCCATTTGATTTCTTCATAGTACTTATTAATATGTAATACTTTCTTCTTATTAATTTATTTTGTGACTCCTTATCCACCCTATTGACATTAGAATTAAACGTGATAAAGCAGGAATTGTTCTACTTTGTGTCTCATGAGCATAAAGCAGACTCCTACTACATATTAGTTGAATGAATATATTTTCTCTTCTTTACTGATAGTTTGTCTTAGAGTTCATTCCTAGGAAAGGGACAAGGAGGCAGGCTTTTGATCATGCAGAAAGTTACCCAACTGTGTCTGTGGAGCTGCAACTACTCCCTGTTCACTTAAGGGTTCTGGGATGCTCAGCGCTCTGAGGGTAGAGTCCTTAGAGACAGGGCTCAGAACTCACATATTATAGAATCCAGACTCAAGTGGGTCTAGGAGAACTTGGGGCTATATTATATCTTGAGAGGTGGCCCAGAAAATAATCACTCTAACTAATATTGTTTTTGTGGGAAAACATTTGTGTGTCAACGTGGAGATGGAAGTTGCAGAGGAATTGGCTGAGAAAAAGTTGTTGAGAGTGACAGAAGGTGATACTGACCAGTACCACATTTGGTGACCCTATTCTGAGCTCTGGTCCTCAGCTTTAGAGGCCCAGTTACTCACTCTTGTTGGTGTTTGTGGTTGATCAGCAGTCCCACTAATTTATCATGACTAAAATTCCCACAGCGTTTTCGTATCAGAATGACTATTAATTTATGGCAAAAATATAATAATAGGCCAAGAACCACAATGCTGTGTCCATATGAAACAGGATCTCTTTCTGAAGTCCATTTGGCAAGCTAAATTATAATCTAAAGATTATGTTAGGGAAAAAGTAGTCAAAGCTAAAGGAACTTAGAACACAAGTTTAAAAGGCTTGAGAATGTTCTTACTACAAAGATGTGACAGTGGGATTGGAAGGTTGACTCCTTTTTATACAATGCTGGGTACATATGAGCCAATTTCTATATCTGCCCAGCCATGTTTTATAAACATCTTCTTTCCCTTTGCACTGAGTATGCGGTAGGTCCCAGAGAAGGCTAAAACACAAACACACACACGAGCGTGTGCAGTTTCAGAAAAAGAGATTTGATTTTAACACCTACCATTGAGGGTCTAGAAAGTGTTTCTCAAAAGGGAAAGTAAATAAAACTCAATTATTTATTATGGCCAAAGAAGACAAGTATTGATTCCATGTAATAAAAGTAAGCTTTTTAAAATATAAATGTATAAAATACAGTAGCTAAATGAGTCCATCATATAGTTTCTCCTGCCCCTAAGAGATTTTTAAAAATTAGTATTTATTAGCTACTTTTTGTATTCCAGGCTCACTGTGTCATAGTGTAGGCAAGCCCAGCATACCTGTAATCACCAGAGAAAATTAAGAAAAGTAATGAGATGATCCAGTTTTTGAAAGGCATCAATTTATATCTAGAAGGATCCATAAGGAAAAAGAGGTGACAGATACATAGGGGTGGTTTAATGTCATAAAGTTATGCTAATCTGCATCAGATAAAATGATACTTATTATTTACCTCCACCATATTTGTTTTGTAATCCAAAATTCTTTCACAATTGAGAAAGCATAGGTGAACATTTGAGAGGACTGGGCAGTACTGCAATGGTTATGGTGGGAAGAGGAAGGGGGAATGAAGTGTTCAGTGATGGGTACATCTCTCATCTTTATACTCTTGGGTAGAAAGACAGAGCTTTCCCACTTTACAGGCAATTAATGGTCCCCAAGTCTCTGCTGTTGTGAGATAAGGCAAGGGAGACGGTGAGAGAGGAAGGAAGCAGGACAGGCAGGGGTGCTAAGAGAGTCCAGCTTGTCCTGTGATTTTTCACATAAGGACACCTGAGCCCTTGGCTGGTTCACAGGGAGCACCAGCTGCCACCTTCCATGTACCCCTTGGTACTGTATGTATTGCTCTTTCTGTTCTCCTTGCTCCCTTCACCTGCGAGGTTTGGACTGCTGTTGACATTTGTATTATTTTAAGCATATTTCATTGTTTGCATATATTTAAGAATAACAAAAAACACACAGTATGATTTATGTCTGTTTTTACATTATCCAATTTGTCTTTCTTCCCATTCAGGAATGACCTCGAGAAATGGAAATGCGTAATTTCTATCTGGAAATGGGTAATTCTATGCCCTTGTAACTGGGCATAGAATCTGCTGGGGATGGGAAATATCTCTGGCAAAACCAGCTGCTTTTCTTTGTTTAACAAAAGATCTTTTAACTAGTATTCAAACTCATAGTAAAAAGCAAAATAGCATTATACACCTCAGGAATCATGTCCCTCTGAAACTCAGGGGAGGAAAGGCTTAGAACAGAAAGCTTATAATGAGACATGACACTTCTTGTGGTGAAATGATCATTTAAAGTTTAAGTGTTCCTAAAATACTGTCATCTTTTAATGATTATTTCTATCCTCAGCAACTTGGTTACTTGTTGGTACTTTATTCTTTATATTCAATATAAAAACATCTCATTTTTTCCTCATTTAAATTTATGCTAAGCCCAGTAGGGGTATATAAGGTATTCCATTTTTTCTGTTTTTCTTCAGAATTTAATATTATGTCTTCAAAAATCCATTTCCCCAAAAAAGTTACACTAAAACATTGCATAAATGTGGTATTTATTTTCATACAGACAATTTTTCTGTATTTAATAAAATTGATTAAATGGCTACAAGAAGCCCCTAGGGTCAAATAAGATAAATAATGAATTCTCAAAAAAGTCAAAGAAAATAGGAGAGCATGTACCATAAGAGAATAACTACTAAAAGGTTTTACATTATAGAGTGACTTGAATTTTGTTGACTGAAAGGTAGCTTTCCTCTGCACTCCTTCTAATCTTCCCTGCTGCTTCTGAGTTTCCCCTCTTTCTCCTATATTCACTGTATTAGTAGAGCCACCCCAGTTTCTTTCTGCCCCTTTTTTATCCTGGACATCTGCCAGACTTCATGTTTTCTCCTCACATCAGTTAAAAGGTACAATATGAAGGTGTCCTGAACATAAAAATGTTAGTTCTAAATTAGCACATACTTCCCCAAAATACTTTCCTAAAATTATATATTTTGCCATATATTGAAGATTGTATTGGGTGGAGGACCAGTTTCTCAGAAGAGATTTAATTTTGGGTTATTGAAGATTTCAATTTCAATATTATCCAGAGTTTCAAGCAAAGTTCTTGAATTCTGGAATGAACTCTACTTACTCAATGCCAAAAAAGTGGTTAAATCTGGTTAATTCAGGCAGACAATGTGAATGGATCTGTCCATAATCTATTTATCTATCTCCTGAATGTATCGAGTAGTATTGAAATAGGTTGAATATGTGCATAATTTTTAAACATAATTCATGTAAACCAAATTTTATTAATATCTACTAAATTTTTCCCTGTTTGGCATTTGTCCAAAATAATTTGCCAGGTTTTTTTTTTCCCCTTTGAGACAGAAACTCGCTCTGTCACCCTGGGTAGAGTGCAGTGGTGTCATCTTAGCTCACTGCAACCTCAAACTCCTGGGCTCAAGCGATCCTCCTGCCTCAGCCTCCCAAGTAGCTGGGATTACAGGTGTGCACCACCACACCCAGCTAATTTTTCTTTCTTTTTTTTATTTTTTTTAGTAGAGACAGGGTCTCATTCTTGCTCAGGCTGGTCCCGAACTAGAGTATGGCTGTCTTTAGATCTCAAGGGGAAAAATATTTCCTTGAATTTTCTTACATAGTCTTCAAAGACAATACTGTTAGTTTCCTAGTTCTATTCATACAGTTTTTATTTTTTCTTCTCTTTTTATTTGAAGAGTATAAATATAGGTTCATTTGATAAAGGAGAAATGTTACATAAGGCAAACCTCCCCAGCTAATGCATGACTTTCCATCTCTGAAACTGTTTCCCATGTATACTGAGAAAACAAAAATCACGTAATTTATAAACAATCATGAAGGTACAAGACATCCTCATATGACAGGAAGGAAATGTTGATTTTAACATAAACCTTGATGTTTACTGTAACTCAATCTCTGACATTCTCTTTTTCTTTTTTACAATGAAAACTTGCAAATTACTAGGTCTAAGGAAGAGAATGAATGAATGAATGGATCCTGTGCAGGTGCACAGAAGTCCAGGAGTCTCCTGTACATTGTATAAGGCAGGTGCTAGTTCAAAAAATAGTGTATTTCTCCTACTACAACAGTTTAAATTAAAAAAAAAACCTCATATGGAACACAAATCAGTATTTGGGAGTATATGTATTTGAAAAATTTAAGTATCCTTTAAAAATTAGATGAAAGTATATGATATGTATAATGTCCTGGTGAAAGCCACTAGCTGATTATGTGTGTGTGTGTGTGTGTGTGTGCATTTTAATTATTGATTTTGTGTTTGAATTTTTCTCTTTGACCTGAGTGCTAGTCTGAGAGGTCTAAGAAACAATTTCTTCCTACCTGGAAGCCGGATCATTTCTTAACAAGTAATTCTACTCCTTAGGGTCTCAGTATCTACGTTATTTATGGATTTTCTGCCATCAGCTTGGTATTCTAGAAGGATCACAGTTTGATGGATGATTTTTATAGTAGCTGTAATGTTTGCAAATAGCAAATGACTTTTTGTGTGTGTGTTGCTATATAACACCTGCTTGTGGTACTGAACTTGTTTGCCAGAGGGGCCTTGGTATTACCTTGACAATAAATAGATTTTTCTTTGACATTTTAAAATCAATATTTGCCTAAAAAGCTGCCTTGATTTTGTTTCCACCACTAGCCTGAAGTGATTATACTATCCTAGCTCTGTTGGAAAGCTTGAGAATTTTTTTTGGATCACCTAACATACATAGTTATTTAAAGTAATCTGTGTTGTCTCCTGTTTCAGCCAAATTATGAGCTACTGTTCTTTTAACAGTGTATGTTTTTAAAACTCTTTCCACTATTCACGAAATTAATAATCTTAGTGTCTACTAAATGAAAAAGGAATCCAGAGGATCCCACACCCTAATTAGAGATTTTCAGCTGGGAGGCCATGGACTTTTAAGAAATGCATGGATAAATTCAAGTGGATCAGGGAACTTCACGATACTTTGTTTTCATATGCATTTTCCTGAAAAGTGTTTTCACAGCTTTTATTAAATTATCAAAGTCTTATGGCCCAAATAATGCTTAAAACTTCTGATTTGAATACTTAAGGTAATATCAACATCCTATAGTGTCAATTTAATGAATCTGAACTCACATTGCACAAAGGAAATGCTGTAAAAATATCAGCATTATTTTATAGCTGCAGAAATACCAAATACCCACTAGGGGGCATAAAAGCCTAAATGAAAGTTTGGAAACAAACCAGGTCTTTTCTGGTTTTCACAAGCTGAGAGTGAGAAAAGTATTTTCAGTAAATTGCCTGTACTGATTCCTTATCTTTGCCTGCACACATTCAATATTTAGGATATATTTTGGGCATCTTATTCCTCTGGAAATAGTTGAACAGGACAAAACTCCAATAATTTCATAGATTATCTATTTTCAAGGTGTTTCCAAAAAGATGCAAAACTATTCTGACAGCATTTTGTGTTTCTTTTAGAAAGATAAGTAATTTTCTGTAATGTGAGATATCACTAAAGCATAATTTTAAATAAAAAGGCTTACCCAGGACCCTTAGTGTGAAAATTAGGTGACATTAAAGGTTTGGGTTTGTGTATAGAAAGAAAAAAAATCAAGGAAAGGACTAAGATGTTTTTAGCAAAGCTACTCAACATTTATACACTAAACCTTCAACATTAGATTTCAGTAGGGCTTACTGGTTGCATTTCTTTAGCTTGTGCCTTTTTAAAAAACAAATTCTTTTCTGTTTTCTGTATTTTCCCATGCTTTTAGCATATTATGTGATTAAGTGAAAGCTTTAAAGGTTGTAAATGGAACATGTGATTCTGACCTAACACACTAATGAAATCTTTTTTTACCTAAATGAATGCCATCAGTAAAAGACTATATAGTCTTTTTAAAGAACGTTTTTTTAAATTTTTCAAAGCGTGCTTTTCAGAGCCCACGTTTTTAACACTTTCCTCCTCATTTTTTAAAAAGCTATGAAAATATATGTGGAATTGATTACCGTACAGTACACATGAAAAAAAAAACAAACCAAAAAACCCCACTAGGGACTGGCTTTCCTAGCTGTGGAACCACCGGAAATATTTTCCTATGCTTTGGGTTCCTAGTCTTCGTTGCCTGGAGCTATCCTTTCACTCTGGTATCTTTTAGTCTGGTCATGTCATTCTCCTGCATAAAAGCCTTCATTGTCTCTCCGTCACCTGCAGGAAAAAGCTCATGCTCCTCAGCATGATACATGCAGCTCTTCATGCCTCGGCCACCTCGTCCTCCACTGCTCACCCACACAGCCCCTAAATTCTAATTGGAGGAAACAACTTTCTGTTACTGGAATGTACTAAGTCCTTCCATTCCTCTGTGCCTTGTAATACTGTGCTTTCTGGAATATTCCTCTTTGCATTCCCACTGCATAAATCCTTCGGGTAAACTCCAATTTACATTGATAGAGCTCAAGCATTAGTTCTTACGTAAATAATTTCTTAACTATTTTTATCTCTATCCAGTAAGAGTATCCACTCTTCCTTTTCTATGCCTTCAATGCTGTTTGCAACTAATAGAGTACAATTAGTTTTTTACTGGCCTATCTTCTCTTGCTGAACCATGAGGTCCGTGAGGTCAAGGATCATGTCATCATTATAAACCCAGCTTCAGCACAAACCTTGTCCAGTGCTGAGCAAATGGTTGGAATGCAATAAATGTTTATTGCTTAAATAAATCCTTCAGGGAAAGGTCTGATAGTAAACAACACAGGGAGTGAAGGGGATACATGTCTACTGCTCTTCTCTTAACCAGGTTTCTTATTCTTTCGTCAGGCCTAGCATGTCATCTCCTCCATGTTTATAAAATTCCTCTCCAACACTCAGATGAAATGCCCAGCATAACCTGGTTCTATACTAGGTTATGCATCTTAATGCATCTTACTTTTTATACTCAGAGAAATCATTTTTAACCTAGATGATTTTAAATGAAAACAGAAGTGATCTGACACTTTTCCAGTTCCTACCTGTTTTCCATTATTGTCATATACTTAACAGACATGAATCTAGCCAGAATTTTGAAATACAAATCACTCCAAATTTGACGGATTTTGTAATCTCAAATGCCCAACAATTTGAATGAATACTGACTCCTTGTTATCTGAATCTCACATATCTTTCTGGGAAAAGGCCAGGTTTTTCTGTACCTCTCTATTCTTCTCATGGATGCTACTCATCTTAGATAGCGAGCACTGGCAATTCTTAGCAAATTCCATTTTGTGGTATTCATTTTTCTTAACAAGGTCCTCTCTGGTTATACCCTGGCGGTATATTGCAGGAGGTATGCTTGCCTTTCAACAGAAAAAACATTAATCTATCAAGCAAATCAGAGTCCCAGTGAATGCCCGGTCATCTTGGCTTTGTGCTAATGGCACCAACTTCCCTAATATGCATATTTTGGTTTTGCATACCAAGGAGTTTCATCTTCAACACTGTCAGGGCTGCTTGCATACTGGGGGCTTTCTTCAGTTACCTGCTGCTGTTGCTCCTGTCCCTTCCTGGCCTTTGAAAGGTAACTCTGTTGGATGGAACTCCCCACTGTGCCTGGCTCCAGTCACTGCTGCTGCCCTGCAGGCTTCCCCCAGGAGACAAATCCCTATGCCATTTTGACGGTGCTGTTGATAAGTCTGTTTTCTTATAATCAGATACCTCTCTCACTTGCAGACACCACCAAAACTGTTCATGGCTTACAATCCATTCAAAGACTCCTTAACTGCTTTTGCCATGGGAAGGAGCAACTGATCTCCAGGTTTATGGCTGCAGTGCCAGCCTTAGAGGACATTGTCAGGCAGCTTAATAGCAAAGAGTGGAGCTATTTTTTGTGAATGTTTTCATTTTTCCTCACCTGACTTTAAACAATCTAAAACCTATTAGCTATTATAGGCTTCATGACACCTTTGTTGTATTTGCCTATTTCATTTTTCTACTGCACTTTTAAAATTACTTATGGATTATCCAGTAATGACCTAACACATCTCTTATTTCGAATTCTGCCCAGGAAAGCCTGATAATTTTGCCACCTATCATCTAC
The DNA here is from genome assembly GCA_023783475.1 of Daubentonia madagascariensis. Lineage (NCBI taxonomy): Eukaryota > Metazoa > Chordata > Mammalia > Primates > Daubentoniidae > Daubentonia > Daubentonia madagascariensis. The sequence goes on from JAKFHU010001569.1 coordinate 31,818,588, forward strand.
TATTTAAGTGTTACAGAAAAGAACACACAAAATTCCAACTGCCCAGGAGACTTGGCTCTCTACTGGGGCAGAGAATTAGGGCCTGTTTTGGCAGCAGCAGTGTCTGACTAAGAAAATGGTCTGACTGAAAAGTTGTATCCCTCCTGGCAGATCTGTCCGTGCCCATATTATTCCTGTTTCCAAACACCTGACATGATCTGATGGCAGTCCCATGAAAGGCCTGGTGTCCCTCGCTCAACTGACACCCTGGGCAGGGCCTGGGCTCCTCCTATCTGATGGTGGAGGTACAGGTCCAGTTTGGAGTTCACCCCACAGAGCAGTTTCTCATGAGTCATATAGCCAGGTCGCACGTCTACTTTGTTCCTTCTCTGTGCATCCCTCTGTCTAGTCATTGACCAGGGACTTCTTCCCTGATAAAAATTCCAAAATTATCTAAGTATAAATAATTTAATATAAGGATGCTTCATGTAAATAGTCATAGCTGTTTAAATATAAAAGGAGAGGAGATCAGAGAAAATGTGATTTAACCTCCCAAAGACAGGCAGGCATTTCCACTAAAATTCTAGTCTTCAATTTAACCTAGAAAGTTTCTATATCCTTAAACAAACTTTGTTTTTGATGAGAATCCAAGGGCCTATATTTACATTAGGTATGTTTTAGGAGAATGATTCTGTTCCGATCAATGTGAGACTAAGTTATCTCCTAGAATTAAATGAATATAGTAACTGCATTTTGTGTTTAGATTTTTTCGCCTCTTCTTAGGAGATTAAAGCATTGATTGAATGGTCCTTCTTATTAACTATGTAAATTAAAGCATATTCAGAAGACTATATACATGAAGAGGGTCTTAAGTAAATTCATGGCTCTACCTCTATAGTTCTAGTTGATCAGAATTCTATATGAAAATGCTCCTGTGGTTGCATTCTGATTGTATCTAGTTAAAAAAGCAACCCAACAACACAAACATAACATAATGAAACATAAAGTATACCTGCTTAAACATAAACCAACTAAAAAGAACCTTCTATTTAAAAATATTTTCCTCAAGTTTCATTTTAAGGAGAAAGAGGAAACAAATTATGTGAAAATAAGTTGAAACTAGACATTAAAATTTTAAAAAATTCCAGCATGTATCCCACATTTCAAGCCGATTAAATTAATAATTTCTTACATGTCTTTGTATGTTCCTATTTACATTTAATTTTCTGAAAATTAGATTAGATTATAAGCATAATATCTTACTTTTAAAATAGTATTGTTTCTATTCAGGGTCTAAGCCAGAAAACAGAAATCACTTCAAGTATTTACAACAAAATCGACTTGCTGAAGGGAATTCTCATCACATAGGATGGAGGAGCTGAGATGCCTGGAGGTAACCCTGGAGTTGGCAACAGCAGGGAGTCCTACCAGCAGGAGGCTGGAGGGCTAGAGGGAGGAGAAAGTTTTTGAGCTCAATGGCAGAATGTCCCATGGAAGCTGGGTCCTTACGAGGCTTTTGATACAGAAGGAACTAGCACCACAAAAGAGGGTTAGCAACCACCTTAGAAGATGCAAAGGAAGAGGAGAAGTACACTGGTTCCTCCCCCAGCCATTTTCCAAACCCCTGCCAGTGCTTTTCATTGGGACAACTGGCAGAAAATCAGATGACAAGCCAGCCTGGGAAATGCAGCCTGCTGGCATCTGGGTAGCTAGCGAGAGGCATAACCAAACTGGAACCCGGGGCTTTTTTCCCCAAAGCTGTGCTCTGCCCACCTCACCACAGCGGACTGCAAAGGTCCATTCTCGTTCCAATGTGTTGTGAACCAGATGGAGAGCTGTTATGGTGTTGATTGTCTCTAGCCCTCCCCGTAAAAGGAGAAAATTACATTTTGCCAGAATTGGAGTCACAGTAATGAGACTGATAGGACCTCTCTGTGTAGCAGCGCCGTGTGTCATGTCACCCTGTTTTTGGAATGATCACAAGCAAATCAGCCTTACCGCTCTAAGAACTAAGGTTGAGCTGGACTTTCTTCTAGGGCAGGCTCCAGGCTTTTCAGTTTTTGTCAAAGATGTGCATTTCAATCCACTGTAGATTGAGAACAAGCTAAAGAACCAAAATATCTGTTCTGACAGAGTGTGAAAAAAAATGCCAAACATGAAGCAACATTAAAAAGATGTAAATTAGATCTGATGATTGTAAAATGTTCTACTTGTATGAAATGGGTAAAACGTGTAGTGAAAGCTGGTCCCTGGGGCCTCCAAGCCTCGTAGTGACTGAGTGTTGGCAAGAGGCTCTTAATTAGAACAAACAATTTCAGAGCTGAATCTTTCAACAGATCATTGAAAATGCTATCAGTAATAAATTAAAGCCATATTTTAAGGGTAGGTGAAAATACATAAAGCCAAGTTGCCTTTAAAAATGAATACAGTTCCACAGTTGGTTTAGTTGCTCATGAGTTTCTTTGTCGCAGGATTTTTGTTTTGGTTGTTGTTATTTTTGTTGTTTTTTATCACAGTAATGAAAGTCTACAGCTAAACATGTCAGAGTCTGGCTGTTAGTAATAAATTTAAATAAAGAAAAAATATTCTTAAGTTTAAAGGAGAATATAAGATTGCAGATGAGGATTTTGACAATAAAATGGAAATATATGATATGTGCTTTGTGCTTTAAATTAAAAACAAGAAAGAACATAGTGAATCTATTATAGGTGTCATTAACATGAATAGCTAGAATACTCTTTCAGAATTTGTTTGACAACTTGATGTTTCTACCACTAATGAGGGGTTATGATAATGGTTTATTTACAGTTGTAGGGTAATGCCTGTTGGAGTTTTCACTACTTCATTAACTAACCTCTTAGAGCAGTGACTATGTGATCAATGGTGGTTGATTTTCATTAGGTGAAAACAAGGCTAAAATTTGAAACAGCCGAAGAGCATTCCTTGAAACATTTGTTCGTGGTTTCACAAATACAAATAAAATTGTCTGCTTAGATAAAAGCACTTAAATTAGCGATAATATAAAAAAATCACATATAAAAAATAAGTTAAATCAAATGATAAATGCTAAAAGCTAATATTACTCTAAAAATATTTTTCTTCCTTCTCTTCTCCCTCCCTCCCTCCCTCCCTTCCTTCCTCAAAAATTTATCTAGTTCCTATAGTGAGTAGGGTACTTTGATGCTGATAATAAATTGACCACTTGGTTCTTTTTCCCCCAAAAGATCTCCCAATTAAGGAAAAAAGTTAGAGCAATAAACAAATAATTGAACTCTCATTATCTCAGGTTTCTAAATTTTTAATGTACTTTTTCTTCTACCTTCGAGATGCCTAAGGTTATCGTTTGCATTCTGTGCTCTAACCACGCTAACTTGCACTGGAAACAATTGCTAATTATCTCATTCACAGCTCTGCTGTTCACCCTAAAGAGGAATGCCCCAAGGGCTTACTCTCTTCAGCCTAAGTGAATCTGTTTTTCTCACTCTAATTGTTTCCAAATTATTTTTTAAAAGTCATGTAAATAATGTCATTAGGTTACATATGTTGTTCCTAATATACTCAGAGCACTGTTCTTGTAAAGGGCAAGTTGGCAAATATTTTAGGCTTTGTAGGACACACTGCCTTTGTCACGACTACCCAGCTTTGTGGTTTTAGTGCACAAACAACCCTAGATAATCCATAAATGAATGAAAGTGATTATGCTCCAATAAAACTTTATTTATAGACACTGAAATTTGAAGTTCATATTAATTTTGTGTATCAAGAAATATTCTTCTTCTTTTGATTTTTTTTCCTAACCATTTAAACATGTAAATAGTCTTCTAACCCAAGAGAAGGCCTACATTTGACCTGTGGGCCATAGTTGGCCTAACCCTGACTTCGAAGGAACGATTTTTGTGTTATCAACTCACTTTGGAAAGATTAAGGGCTGTTTCTTCTGGAAGAGTTTGAAACCACTCAACAAAATGTTACTTTAATACTGTAAAACATTTTTCTTCCAACATTTTATGCTTCTTGACTTTAGAAAATGCACTTTCTGGGGGAATAGAAAAGAGGCAGCTCTGAATCCTAGCTCATCTGCCTCTCTCTCACTATTGCCCTCTCCACCGTTTCTGGATACCTTCTGTGGACAGGTGCATAGCAGATGAAAGGCAGACTGGGGTGATTGCGCAGGTTGCTGTCTACCTCTTATGTAATATTGGTGCAGACAGTGGGGGAAGGAGGTATTATGCTCCAAACACTGTGCTAAGTGTGGGAAGGCAGAGAGGAACAGCAGCAACATAGCTGACCTCTAGGAGGGAGAGAGGCAACATAGGAAATCACAACTGAGGATAACAACAACTACTGTAATAGAAATGATCGTGGGAGTCCTTAGGAGTTGAGTGTACCTGGGGAAAGCCTCCACGAGGAGGCAAGATTTGAATTGAATCTATAAGAATAAAAAGGAGTTGGCCACGCAGTAAATAGAAGGGATGTGTTAAGAGGCTTCCAGGCAACTCCTAGCAGCAGGAAGGTCTTATGAGTAGGTGGGCTGATTTGCTGTCTACGAGGATACTGAGATGGCTTGCTTTCAATTCCATGTCTCAATGTCTCCTTGCAATTACTTAAATTCCACAATGAGAGACCAACTCTGCCTGAGAATTCTTGTCTTTGTTAAGGTACAATTACGCTGGTCTTCCTTTATCTGCAGTTTTGGTTTTAGTTATTCACAGTCAACTGTGGTTCAAAAATATTAAATGGAAAATTCCAGAAATAAACAATTCATAAGTTTTAAAGTGCATGTCATTCTGAGTAGAGTGATATGCTGTCCCACGTGTCCTGCCTGGGTCACGAACTTTCCTTTAGTCCCGTGTATCCATGTTGTATACGCCACCTGCCCGTCAGTTATCAACATCCTCTGCTCCTGGCATCCAACCATAGACATTGTCATGGCTTGATGACCCAGGATCACCTGAAGCAGAGAAGCCTCCTCTGGTGATGGTCAGAAGGTCAGTAGTAGCCTAATACTATATCACAATGCCCACCTCACTCCATCTCATCAGGTAGGCATTTATCATCTCACATTATCACAAGGAGAAGAGTGAATACAGTTCTCTCTCTCTCTCTGTCTCTCAACAACATTCAAATAACTTTTATTACAAGAAATTATTATAATTGTTCTATTTTATTATCGATTATTGTCATTAGTCTCTTCCTGAACCTAATTTAGAAATTAAACTTTATCATTGATATGTATGTATAGGAAAAAACAGCATACATAGGGTTCAGTACTATCCTTGGCTTCAGGCATCCACTGGGGGTCTTGGAATGTATCTTCCATGCATGAGAGGGGACTGTTGTATTCCTGAAAATGGTAGCACATTAAGCCTTTGAATTCATATGTGCATCTCCGTGGGATTAAATTTGTATATCAAATTGTTTCTTGAAGGCAGGTTTTAGTGGGGGGAGATTGAAGACAAGTTACATCCAAAAAAGGGAAACGGGTCTAGAAATGAAGGCTGAAATCCAAAACTTGGATTATTTAAAAGTTTTAGTAGCCAGGACTGGTCGCACATAGAAAAAGATTTTTTTTTCCCCATGAACTGACTGTTAAAAGGGTATTTGTTTGTCTAGCAAGAGTTAGTGGAGCCAGCCATTATGCCTTAGAGACCCTGTATTGATTTTAGCAGACAAACTACTAAATAGAACTTGACTACTACACAATGGAGGATTAATTCTCCTTTTCGCATAAGCTTACAGTGCGCATGTCAATATGCATTTATGAAACCTCCTTCTGTGTGTAGAGGAGAGTGAAGAACCTAATAAACAGATTAATATAAAGACATCAAAAAAAAGTGGCCAATTTTGTTTTGTTTTTCTTAAATTAAGCTCTATAAAATGAAATCAGAAAAAAGCAATTTTTTTTACCTAACTTTCTAACTTTATTCATGTTTTTTGATTTAGTGCTTATACATAGTATGGTACTAATTATTTTATATTTTAGAAGGAATAAAATGTGAAAAAAAATGTTTTTCCTTCACCTTAGTGAGGCTTACTTATTTAAACATCCCATAAGATTATGGAAGATTTGAAACAAGAGTGAACCTAGATAATTATGAGATCTTGCTAGCCCAGAAATATGATAACCTTGGGTGGAATTTTGCTTAGCCTTACTGAGTAAAAAAGTGAGAATGTTCTCCTAGTCAGCTTATTATTTGTCTAAGTGAACTCAAACAAATTTTACATTAAAAAAAAGTGATTTTTTTTAACTAAATTGATTAGTTACGGATACAAGTTTAACTCCCTAGTTTATAATTAATGATACAAGTCAAACAAGTCTACAGGTGGTTTTCAGGAAGGAGCAGAGAACTCACATGGAAAGTTGCATGTTGGCTTTAATATCAAGTCGGAAAATATTTTTGTTTTTCTAAAGTGTTGTCACTCTGTACCTACCAAAATAAGGTGAAAGACGATGTGGGACTGTGGTGGGGTGTGTGAATTTTAAGCTCTACATCTTTCTCATGATGTGTGTAATGTATTGTTTTAATTTCTTCTCAATTTTCTTACTCAAAAACAAAAGCAATTTTGCAGTAACTGTAGTTCTAGGATCCTAACATAGTAAGTGACTTTGAAAATACATGGAATGATTTCGTTTTGGCTGTGTTTGTGCCTTTACATACAGAACATCCACCCCTCACATGGGAATGTCTTCTGAGAGCAGGAGTATCTCATTCTCATGGAGTCAGATAAGAAGAGCACCCCGCAGTTAAGGGTTATTATTAATGACTGGGAGCAAAGAAAAAAGTGTAGCAATATTTCCTAATCTTTCATAAATCGGATATTTAAAGACTAAGTACTTTTAGAGGGGCAGGACTTTTCTTACCTTATCTGGTTATACAACTATCATTTTTCTTTTTCTTTTTCTCAAAATTAATCTTCACATTTCTTAAAAAAAATAAAATAAAATCTTGGGGACAACAGAGACAGTCTTACTCTAAAAACTGTGCCAAATCTGTGCCATGTGCTAGCAGAGAGAGATGTGAGTCATCCACAGGGATGCCCCTACCAGCCAAGAATTTCTTTAAGCAACTTTGACCCCTAATGGCTGTGTTCTCTCTCTAATGCTCCAGAAAGTGAATGCCAAGGAAAGTCAGAGAAATGAGTGAGAGGTATATTTGGGGTATTTGGTCTGCACTATATTTAGACTTAATTCTATAGAATTCTTATTTCCCAATCATTGATTTCTGATATCCTAATATACCTTTAATTATCTCAAGGGTTAATTAATATTTCCAACAAGTTTTTTGTGATTTAATTTTTATTTAATTCACTTGAAAAGTATTTGTGTATGTGTATATATATTGCACTTATATACATATATACACACACACACACACACAGATATAGATATAGATGGTATTCTGTTCTCTAATTAATAATGGGTACATGTTGTAAAATGAAAACAAGAAGAGAAGAATGTCTCAATTCCCAAAGGCTAGGAATGGCTACTGTAAAAAGACTTTCCATTTTTATGTTCTATTTCATTATGCCATGGTCATCCCAGGGGAAGGAAAATGCCATAAATATTAAATGCAAGCAAAGAAGATGATACAAAAAGAACAGATATCTGAATATTGTCAAATTTTTGTTATTCCAAATTAATACAATGCTAGGAACAAGAGTTCAAAGATTAGTTGTTTCTATGGATAGATATTTGCAAGCACAATGTTGGCTCATCCTGTGTTATATTAATAGTACAAACTAATCTATGAATTATGGCTCAATACTTTTAATATGTTAGTTGCATTGTGTTCTATACAATCAACACATGATTTTACTTGCATAATCAGATAAAAACAGTAATTTATTTTCTTTGTCAAAACTTCCTTATCATCTAAAGGAAGCTTTATCTGACCAACTTTAGCTGGTAAATTAAAATTCTCAATGATGGAACATATTAGTATCATTCTCAATGGAGGCATATAGGAAGACTCTTTTGGAAGAAAATAAGTGAGCATATTAAGGGAGACTGAAAGACTGTAGGACTCAGAATTATATGGCAAATGTTTGCTTTTCTTATATTAATTGTGTATCTATTATCACCACAGAGATTAAACAATAATTGATGTGCTCAACTGAGCACTGTAAGAGATCTACTGTTCCCCATATATGGGCAAAACATGTTTTTACTCACTACCTCTGCTCAAATAAGTTATTGCAAAGAGGACAATGTTTATCACCAAGACAATACTATTAATCAGCTTGTTTATATTTACTTTGTCTGAATTTGCTTCTGATATTCCAGAAAAATTAAACCAAACCAAAACAAGAATAGTAAGTCACCACAATCCAGATCTTCCAAAGTCCTTAAAAGACTATGCAGCTTACATAACTAATATAATCACAGCAAAAACCTCTCAATGACAATGAGGTCTGCAAGGTCACTTGCAGGTCTGCATTGTCACTTTAGTTTGTTTCAGAAAAAATTGATACAATTAAGTTTCAGGTTAGCAAGAGATAACAGGATCATTTGAAAAAGGGTTTTACGTGGAGGCACTTGTCACTATCCATGTCTGTCTCTGATGGCATATTTGTCCAGATTTGTACCCTGCATGGATTTGGCTCAAAAAAGAACCTACTGTTACTGATTTTCAAACACTAGAGTTTGTCACTGTTTCACAATTGATGGCATTTTGTTTGAAACAACCTGACTGTTAATTATCCTCATTTGGCAAGACATGAAATCAGACCTGCGGTCAAATTCAGCCCTGTCTCCTACTAGCCATGTGACATTGTACTCAACAATCTGACCTCTATGAGACTGTTTCTTTATCTGTAAAATGAATATTCACTTTCTACTTTATAGTTTGTGATGGAGATTATTACTCAAACTGTCTTATCCAGGTGGATTCTTTGCTGTTGGAGGCTGAATTGGGGCATGGAGGTTCATAGACTCCCGAGGAGCTTCCCTTACAAAAGGCTGAGCTTTAGTCTTCCTTGGCGAAACAAAAAGTAACATTTATTGGACACTATGCTGAGAAGCTTATGTGGAAAAACACATTTATAATAAGTTCATAACCCCACAATGAAGCAGGTAGTATTATCACTCCTATTTTATAAGTAAGGGAAAGGAGGCTTAGAAAGGTTAACTTCTAGCAAGGATAATCACAGGGGAGGTGAGAAGAGCTAGGTGGGCAATGCTTCACATTCTTAAAGACTGCTCACATACAGTCTTATGACCCTATTTATAATTGAGACTATGCATACAGATGTTGTGCATGCTTGTTAGTGGTAGAGCTGAAATCTGAATCCCAGGCATTCTGGACCTTTCAGATAAAATAAAAATCTTTTGAGATGCAAACTGAAATAGATTCTGAATTTGTTCAGGAAATTTAGGCTGAGCCATCACTTCAGGGACCTGTAGCTGATTTTTAAACTTGCAATAGAAGATTACTATTTCTTTTAGTTTCCCTCTTATTTTAAAACCAAATAAAATGTATTTTCTTAGGTGGAACTGTTTTGCACTTTTCATTATGGACTTTTGTTTGTTTTCCTTATCTAATATTCTTTTATTCATTTGTATTCTTCTTAGACTATAAAGCTAAGTCAAAAAATATGTTTCAGAAATCTAAAATTGAAAGAAAACCCACAAAGTGAAAGTTTTAAAGAATTAAATAGGTTCCTTATATACAAATACAAATTAGGCCTACCAGAAAGAAAAAACTTTCTCATTTCAGTCTTTTTGGGTCCACGTTGACAGAAAGTCGAGCAAGAACATCAGCTCAGCCTGATCGCATCAGCCTCTCTTAATATTTTAAATTGGGAGGAAGCACCTGGGACATCAGCCATTGAGTGAACCATAAAACTCAGGCATCTTAACTTTCCTTAAAATTATGTAGAGTCTTTGTTAACACAATAAGCTCATTTACTATTCACTTTAGCTTGGGAATTTTGATTTGTTCATTTATTGACTTGCCTGATTATCACCTGGTATTTTAAATAAACTAAATTTTGATTCTAACCATAAAAATAGACTTTGGTTAACCTTCATATTAAAATGAACCAAAGTAAAAAAATATAAACTCACTCCTACAAATCATTTATAAACTGTGTTTGCCCAGAAACCAAAGCCTCAAAAAATAGAATCAGAATATTCTATGAACTAAATCTAAGCAGAACTTCTAAAAAATGCAAAAACTAAAGGCTTTTACTTATTCCTAAAGAAATACAAAGAATTCATGTCAAATCCTTAGTAAGAAGAAAGGCTATTCCCTTGTGTGATTTAATGTAGGGAGCCCTTTGGGTCCCTTTTTCTGGCTTGACGCTCTCCGTGGCCTGTTTGGTTCCACTTGCTTTCATAAGGGGACATGTTATTTTTTAATGTGGGCCTCTGGAATTTCTTAAATTAAGCTTGAGAAAGGACATCTTCATTGCTACCAGATATTAAACTGTTTTAGGCATCTTTGTAAAAGGAATGTGAGCTATTGCAAATACAATGTTGAATTCACTGTTTGCATATACTAACCTTCAATTTTATTGAATAAATAGCAAATATTATATAGGATGTGGGACATATAAATTCCGTGATCTAAATATGCATAGGCACTATAATGGTGAAATCTGTATCTTTGAATCTTTGATCAAATGCTAAAGTCAGTGTCTTTGATGTGAAGATATGACATCTCTCAGACAATTCACAACTTTATTTCATCATCTTTTATATATTTTTATATCATATAATATATAAAACATACATCATCTACATTTTATATTTTTGTATCATATATATGATACAATTCTAATTATAATGTAGTTTAAGTAAATAATTCTAATTATAATACATTATAATTATAATGCAATTTTTTTGATACAGTGTAAGTACCAATCTTAGAATGGCTCTTTAGGCCAAGACAGTCCTAACTAAGCTGTGTGATAGTAAATAAGACAAACTTGCCCTTGGTATGGCTGTTAGAACACATGCCCTCTCAACTCGGATTGTGTCAAGCGAAGCTGAGGGAAAACGCAAAATCAACACAGACCCAAAGAACTGTGAAGATAGTTGACCTTGTTTATGATTGTCTGTCTCTTCAAAGGAGGCTGAAGAGTACAAAGTCTTCCAGGCTAAAATACTTGCAATTGTATTACCATATAATTCCACTTTTGTTCAATTTTAATAATGAAGCTGGGGAGAAAATATAGCTGCACAAAATTACCTGCTCCATGCTCAGCTTTGAATATTTAACAGCTTAATCAATGGCAAAAGCAATTATAAATGTCTGCAAATAAAAATAATTCCTTATTCCTGGTGTGCAAACTTATGTATCTGCCTCCTTTGCCAGTTACAATAGAAGTTTGAAAAGAGACTTGAGAACTATTTGTCATCCTTCATTGTCCTCACAGTGTACTGAAATCAGGTATCATTATCTTAGTAAAATATGATTCATTACTGCAGGAATTTGGATACAGGGTCACCAGGTACAAAGCAGTAAGATGCACTAGATTAAGATAGTGTGCGGGGTATGTGACACATGCAGTTGCATGTTTGCACTCACAACGTCCCATGGGCACAGAGTTCTGGTGGACCCACGGTACGTAGGAGTTTAGCAAGACTCGAAGCCAGTCCAAGGTAACCGTATTACATCAACCCTGAGTAAGGTGCAGGGAGGGGTGACAGACTTGAAAGCCATGCTTTCTCCTTGAACCAGAATGTGTTTGGAACACAAAAACAAGGAATGGCATTCTAAGAAACATGAACAAGCAAGGCATCCGTACCACATCCTCTCTTATTCCTGTTCCTTTCCTCTTTGAGTGAACTATCTATGCTGAAATGATGACACAGAAGGAGAAAGGAAAGACGGCAACCCTCAGCCCCTTTTTCTTTTGACCCTTCCTTGCTGCTTGGCAAGCTGAGGCAGAGAATGTGGTCTAACGTGTACATAAAGTAAGAAGTGACATAAAAACAACTGAGCTACTTCTGTGCAGAGTTTCCACTGTTCTGGCAAGAACGAAATACATGCATGTATGAGTTATGAAATACGACTTGTGTAACTTTGGTGATTCTGCATATAAATTAAATTCTCATGTTTTAAAACTGGTATTGCACAACACAAAGATGAATGGTAAAATTCATGGTAATAATTTAAAGTTTTAAGTTTACTTAGCACCACATTAAGTAGCAAATAAGAAATATAACAAGTCAAGAGAAACTGTGGAAGAGAGAAAAAAGCTTTATATTTTAAAAACTTTAATGGCACTTTTTTCCTGCTTTTTGAACAAGACTTCACATTTTATTTTCTAGTGGGCCCTGCAAATTATGTAGCCTAGCTAGTTAATTCCAACAGTTTTGAATACACTGAGAATATGATTTGAATGATGTTTTGCCACTTGGTTATGGCCTTCGTTGACTTTTCTAAACCTCAGTTTTCTCATTATTTGTTTATTTAACCAATCTGTATTTATTGAGCCTACAGGGTATACAAAAAAGGACTCTCTACCCTCATGGAGCTTATGTGGTATAGCAGAAGACAGAAATTAAACCAATAAACAAAAAATAAATGCATAATTACACATTGTAAGACCAGTGTGTTTTGAGAAAGAAAGTTGGGGAGGGTGTTGAGACCTAATTTATTTTGGGTGGTGAAATATTTAAATTGAGACATAGAAGATGGGTAGGAGATAACTGGGAAAAAAGCTGGGAAAGGGAAGAAATAAAAATACCTGTCTCACAAGGTGTTTATGAAGAATTATGTAATTATATGACATGTATGGAAAACATTAGGGCCACCCTGGCAATAGGAAATAGTGAATACGTGATTTGGAAGGCTGATATAACATCACTAGTCACTCTAGAAAGTGACTTTCAGTCTTATCTTCACCATCTATCCATATTAGACAATGTGCAGGTAAATATCTTTTCTAGAAAGTTCATTTTCAACATAGTCACTTATTTAATGGTATTTAGCTGACCTATCAGTACATGACACAATCCATTCTTTTAATTCTCTCTCCTTGTTTAGCCATTTCTCATGCACATGTATCCGTTTCTAATGAATTGACCTAGGAGATCTGTAATTTTTGGTCCGAGTCTACACGTCATCTGACTCAGCTATGTTTCCTTGCATTGTGGTAGCATGCTTACCCTTGGGCACAATAGCATTTCAATTAAAGAAAGCCAGTGAAGGTATTTCTTTTCTGTCTTTCATTTTCTTTTACTTGTCACTGATTTTAACTACTGTTATGAAAAATTTTTTAAAAGTGTCTTTCCACTCTTTGAGTTGTCACTTTTGTTTCTCCCTTTCTGCCATTCACGGAATTGGTGTCTCCTGTATGCCTCTTTTATCTGAAACAACCTCATGTATCATCTTGCTTGATGGAGTCCCAGTTCTGAGGTCAGATTAGCTAGTTTCTTGCACAGGCATAGGCACAGGCATCTGGGAAAGGCTAGAAAATGTAGAATTATCTGTGGGCAAACTATTACAGGAGGTGAAGTTGGTCATTGCTGTCACTTGGACTACCTTATCAGTAGCTCTCCTATGGCCTTCACTCCTTGATCACTCAGAGTCCTCAAGCTGACATCTCAGGAACAATGTCCCTCTACTTCAGCCGGGCTAGTCATTCCTCTGCGGGATCCTGAGTGCTTGAGCTATCACAAGATCTCATCTACCCCAACCAGAGGCAGATTTACAGTGACTACAGTGACGTTAACAAAGCTTAAGCTTCAAGGCCCTGAGAGGGGCTCTAGCAACGTGTTCACAGTGTCATAAACATATTTGTTTAATTCTACAAAGCAAGATAGTATAAGCACTGGAGGTTGCTTATACTATACTGCTGTCTCTTTCTACTTCTATTTTTCCTCCTTATTTCCCTATGGACAGAGAGTGTTGGAGCATTTTGGGATCTGGCTACGGGTTTAAGCTGGGCATACAGTTAACTTGAGTTAAGTAGGCTACATTTATGTGCCTCATAGTCAGTTCCCTGAATAGTTATTATTGTTGTAGTTGTCCTGGTGTAAGAATTATTTCCAGTAAGATCTTTACCACCCTTTATGTTAGTCTCCCCATACCTGACACAAAGGTACAAAGACTAGAATCTGTACCATTCTATAAATGTGTTCTAAATCACCTGGCACTTAGAAGTATATGGATTTCCCAGAAGCTAGTCTGTGGAAAATTCTTCCAATCAAAAGATGTATAAACTGGTAAGCAAAAGATTCAGTTCTAATTAATGCCAAATCAAAGGAGAAGTTCTCTCCTGTCAGTGACAGAATTGATAAAGCAAGGTACTGCTACATTATGCAAATTTTATGAAATTGTAAAGTAGAATTGATCAGAATTCTTGTCTTTTTAGGAAACAAACCTGTAACAAACAATGAATATGTCTGTTTTATGAATCTCAAGTATCAACAAGACAAAAATAAATTTTGATCAACCATGCTAGAGAAAAAGCAGAATTATCTTTCTATTCTTTCTATAGAAAATATCACAAATATTATTATTACAAAAAGTGGTGAGCACCAAGTATGCAGCCTAAAAATGTAGGGAAAAAAGTGTTATAGATGTATGTTAATCAGTTAGTTCACAGACATATAACTTTCTGGATTTTTTGACATTTGTGTTACTTTTCAACTTTCCTAAAATAAACTTTCCTTTTCTCATTTTTAGACAAATCACTTTTCTATGAAATTCTATATTCATAACTGCTATGGTCTGAATGTGTTTGCTCCAAAATTCAGGTGTTGCCAATGTGATAGTATTTAAAGCTGGGTCCTTTACAAGGTGATTAGGCTATGAGGGCTGGTCATATGAGGGCTATAAGAGCTGGTGAATGGGATTAAGGCCCCTATAAAAGAGGCTTTATACAGACTCAGCTGGCTTGCCCTTCTGCCTTTGCCATGTGAGGACACAGTGTACCTCCTCTCCAGAGGATGCAGCCCTCACTAAACATGTAAACCAGCAGGTGCCTTGATTTTGAACTTCCCAGCCTACAGAACTGTGAGAAATAAATTTCTGTTCTTTATACAATACCTAGTTTGTGCTATTCTGTTATAGCAGCACAAAACGGATTAAGATAATAACTTTATTTATTTATGTTTTGGTCTAAAAAAGGGTTCTCAAAATTATATAATCTTCAGGCCCCACAAAATCTGTATCCATCCTTGACTCCAACTCTATACACCTTATCATCAGAAAATTAAGTGTAAACTGTAACAAGAATTTTGTATGACCCTTTGTATTAGTTTTATGTTGAGGTACTAACCCCTCCTATATACCCATCTAGAGTCTTCTTACAGCCTAATCCTATGAAATGGACAGTAAATTGCATGGTCCCACCCTCTGGTTCTACTGACATCCCACTGCTTGGAGTGAAATAGAAGTTAGCCAATATAGGACCCTTTGTGGGGATGAGAGAGATAGAAGGGGGTTCAGGGATCCAGGGGGTGTTAGGGATGGAATAAGAAAAGAAAAGGAGAGAGAAAGGAGCAGAGGCACTGATAGAAGGGGACACATCACATGGGCAGAGAGAGAGAGACCTCAATTCCTTTTCAATTCCCAGTTCCAAATTCTCTCACTCTTGAGATCCATGGAACTATATGACTATATGTAATCTTTTTTTTTTTTTTTTTTTTTTTTGATATGAGGTCTTGTTTTGTCACTCAGACTGGACTGCAGTGCATGATCATACTTCACTTTACCCTCAAACTCCTGGGCTCAACTGATCCTCCTGCCTCAGCTTCCTGAGTAGCTAGAACTATAGATGCACACCACCATGCCTGCCAAATTTTTAAATTTTTTGTAGAGATGGGGTCTCACTATGATTCCCAGGCTGGTCTCAAACTCCTGACCTCAAGCGATCCTTCTGCCTCTGCCTCTCAAAGTGCTGGAATTACAGGCGTGAGCCACTGCATCCAGCCTGTAATCTTATTAACACCAATGCTTCACATCTCTCACTTATGTAATTGAATTTTGAGTGGCTCTCCATTCCTGGCAACCAGAAAAGTCCTCCCAAATCATCCTTCTTGATGAATTTGCATTTTATTTGAGGACTCTGGAAAATAATAACTATGATATATTGAATGCCAGCCAAATTATTGAATACCTACAACATCTCTAATATTCATAACATCCCCAGCAGATAGCTATTATTATCAATATTTTACAAGTGAGAAAAGGGCCTCGGAAAAGGAGAGTAACTTGCTAAAGGTCGTATAACTGGAAAATGAAGCTTGATTGCAACTCACCTTAGTCTGACTTCAAACTGTGTGTTCTTTCCATTTATCATGCTGCCTGTCGATGTCTAAAGCCAAGAAAATTAATTTCTGCTGAAGGAATTTTATACATGATACTGAGCACATGACTGTTGAATGTTAGAACAGGAAGAAGTCATTACAGATCATCTAATTCAACCCCTCGCTTTTACATTAAGGTCATTGAGGTCTTAAAAAAATGTAGCTCAAGTTTCCAGAGCAGAGCAAAGAACTTGGGTCTCTTGGCTTCCTTTCATTAAATTCTACCTATCCTGATGGTATGAGAGAATCCCAGACATTGCCTAATACTGTTTTGCTTGAATAAAAAGTATTTCCTTCTGGTAAACCCATATCTAATAATTCACATTTTTTATTCCAAAAGAGAACATTAATAGGAAATATTAAAGGAATTAAAATATCACTTCCTTTAAAAAGCATTTAAATTTTATTCCACATGTTTGTTCATTTTAAAGGATTTATTCTTTATATAATTTAGTTTATTTAAAAACTAGAAAAATGACAATACTTGCTATCATTTATCAAATACCTGCTGTGCTTTACATATATTATTTCTAATCCATATACAACGTAGTACTTATAAGAACAATAAGACTTAGATAAATTGAGTAATTTACATAAGGTTGCCCAAATAATAAGGGGCAAAACAGAATTTTTTAACCCAGGTCTTGTTGACTACAAATAACAAGTATTTTATCAATTTTTTTTGAAGTTTAATGTACATAAGATTCAAAATGTGGGCATTTAGACATGGCTGATATTATACCCTTGTTATTTTGTATTTCTTTTCTTACTATCTGTGAAATGATTATGCCTTGCCATTGAAATCAGCAATCTGGTCAGTAGCTTTTAAATATTCCTTGAAACAGAAATCTTGGTACATAAATACTCAGAGGCTGTGAATTTTCTCATTGAGCAGGAATAGTCTTTGAAGAAAAGATTATTATAAGAAAAACAACTCAGCTGACCAGAGCTTTAAGATTTAAAAATCATTTCTTTATTTTAAGCCAGAGTTCAAGGATTTATAATAGAAGATTTACTTAAGCCTGTAGGAAAAAAAAATCCTGGAAATATTGCCATACTGAATAATGTATCATCCAAAAATAAGCCTGAATTTATTATGAACTTCTGATATTTTAGAAATGTCTCTTTCTAAATTGCTCCTTGGCTATGCCATGGTTGATTACACTGATATTGATTTTTGTTCTTCTTGAATAAACAGATAGAGGTTATAAAGATAATATTCTTTATCTAGACTTTTCCACTCAAGATTCTATTAGAAGAAAAGTAGATAGGACTGGATAGTGTTTGGCCAATAGCCATTATTATGTGAGATAAAATGAATATAAATTTAGCATAGTGCCTGGCATACGGTAAAAGCTCAATAAGTGTTAGCTATTGCTATTTTTATTATTGGCCATAGAAAGATGCCAGGGAAACCATCAGAAATGTGGATGACTTCCTAAAATGAACACAGCATTTTGTCAAATGTTTCATGAGATGTCCAAGTGTGCGAGGCTAGTTGTGAAAAAAAAACAGCTTTATGTAGCTATGAGATGGGATTTGGTTCTTATCTGGCTTTGTGCCAGCCGTGTCAGAGCCCTTGTCGATTACTGTGGAAGTTTGATCTGACCTGCTGATGTGACATTGCTGACACCACAGTGTGGCCAGTGCCACCCGCATGGTATCAGCACTTTTCCTCTTGCAAGTGCCACGTATCTCTAATAAATATCCACTTTCTCACTCTGGGGATGCACTTTCTTTTCTCCTCTTCTTGAACTTAGGGCCCCAATTCAGGTTCTAGTGCTGTGTGATAACTTTCCTTTTTGAATGTTACAGCAGATGAGCCAGCTCATGTCATTTTTCCACTCGTAGGTATCTAAAAGGAGAAACTGGCAAGCCAAACACTCTGCCAACATAGCCACATTGCTTCCAATTACCTTAACTATAAAGGGTGAAAAAAATCAGTTCAATATCCAGATAATCATTCTCAGCTGGGGTTCACAACTTCTGAAAGGCAGTTTGCCAAGGTCCTGAGCATCACCATCTGGAGGGTGGTGGTTAAATGCTTGCTCCTGTCACGAGGTAGCAAGAATGGAAGAGCACTGACCTTGGATAATTCCCAAAGGAAGTTGCTGATGATGGGTAGGTGAAGTTGTTTTGTTGTTAATTTAATAGGATGTTGGTTGCAATGTTGTTAATTTAATGGGGAGTTGGTTGCAGAGTATCCAGCTAATGTGCCAGTGAAAATTAGTGCATGTGAAAATTTGACTCATCCTCAGATGCTTTCTCTCTTTGACGGCAGTCATTAAAGAGTTTCTAAATAATGCCAATTAAGCTCTTCAGTCACCGGACCAGGGAGGACATCTAGATTACACATTCCACAGTTGAGGCTATTTTCTACGCATATCATGGGTATATTGAAATTATGTAAACAGGGTGAAGATAATGAATAATCACACAGGTGAACTAATACAACTTCCCAGGCATCTTATTTAGAAAGATGAGCCTCCTTTTTGAATATGACTGATTAGCTACCCTAATTTTCATCCTAAATTCACCTTGAGCCTACTTTATTATTTTTTGCCCCAGCCCTACCAGGCAGGAGGAACTTTGGAATCTTTAAATGTTCATTGTGAATGGAACCATATGGCAGAAATTGCTACTCACCTCCCAATAAAGCTAACATGTATTTTCCTTAGTAACAGAACTAGAACCCTGATTGTTTACCTAGGCATTACAGCCATTCACCTAGATATTAGTTCAGCTAGGTATGACCATGAGCCACACCCTGAGGATAGGGGAGAAATGATGCAGAAAGAGTCAAATGTACTTCTATCTTGTTTAAGTTACATGGCCAAAAGTAATCCAGACAGAGAGCATAATGGATTTTACAGAAGTTTTTTTTAACATAACATTTATTAGCTATTGTCTTCCCCTTCATCACTCTTTAGAAATCTATATACTTTTTGCATTCGGTAAATAGCTATTGAACAAATAAATCTTAACTATTTAAGAACAGCTTGTATTACACCTACAGAACTGAAAAACATTGCTTTCAACATTTGTTTTGCTTCATGAAGGGCTTTGCCAAGCTGATTAAAATTGTTTTAACTTGAATCAATTTTTCTATTTTTTTAAAGTGCTCAAAAGTTTGCATGTTGAAATGGGCCACGATGTATTAATTATGATTTATGTCATGATTGTAAGAGCATATCTAAATGGACTATTGACCTCAAACAAAGAATTTATCATGTCATAATATTATATGATGGCCACAGATAAAAACGTGGCTTTGTAAATCAAACAGACTATCACTCAGTTAGGATAATGTCTCTTACACATGCTTCAATAAGGAATAGTGCTACTAAGGGGGAAAAAGTTAGTATAGATAAAGATAACCGTACAGATGTTTTTTAAAAGTGTAATTAAACTTATATGAATTAGCCATATGAAGTTTCTCCCTTTCTATTGGCTCATTATTTGCAGTAAATATACATGATCAAAATATTGCCATTAAAAAACAAAGCCCTCTTCTCACCACTCAATGTCCATCTACTTTACCATTCTATTTATCTCCTTTTTCTTAGAGATAAACTTCATAAAATATTACTCTAAACCCACTTATATCCTCACTTCTGTGAGGGTTGTCTGACAATTTTTCTTGACCAATCTATGGCATGTGCCACTGTTTTCGACATCATTCCTGAAGCTCTCTTAACTTTCAGCTCCCATGAGAGTTCTTGTCCTGGTTCTCTCAACTTAGTGTCCACCCTTAGTGTCAATCACTCGTGTCCTTTCTTCCTCCATGCCTAAAATACTGTTTTGTTCTGAGGTTCTATCATGAGTTTCTTTCTCTTTCACCTTTGCATGTATATCAAAGCTTCACATACCAGGTATTTTCTGATGACTCATAATCGTACATTCTATTTCCTGAAACACAGAGTTGTATTTCTCTAATCATTAACAAAAATCCACCAATCTGAGACTGAACTTACCCACCGCAAATGTCAAACTGTTGCCTTCTCCTCCTCCAAGAACATTGTCTTTGGGGGATGACATCACCATTTTCCTTCTCTATCCCTTTCTGCCATGAAAAACTCATTCATCCTTTAAGATTAATAACAGATCCTACCTCTTCTTGGAAATGTTCCTGACCTTCTTGAGGGCTTTTCCTCTTCTGTGCTTCTGCTCTTTGTCCCCATAACACCAAGGAGATACTTGTGCTTAATATTGTCACCCTGTGTTGTTATTAATTTACTTACAAAACATCATTTCACTTTTGGTTTCTTTCAAGCAAGGCTTTTGGTTGTTTTTCTCTGTGTCTTTAGGTCCTACCACAATGACTCATACAGATGAAAAGCCCCAGCAATGCTTTTGAATAAACAAATGAATGTTCCCTCAACCTTTGCAAATGGAGCCATAGTTTGGATTTATTACTCATTGATCTAATCCCATTTTTCATTTGCTAGACTTTACTCATCTCCCATCTCAACTATTCTCCTGTTTTAAATAAGTTAAATTCTTATTAATTTTAAAGACTTATTTTTATATAACAGAAATATCTAAGTATATAGAAAAGAATTTTAGAAGAATCATAGGAGTATTTTCTTATATTCTCATCTTTTGAGCCTAAGAACAGAACTGTTTCCTTGGTGGTAAAGGAGAAATACATATCGGAATCCAATACCAAATTCCTCTTACAGGGCAATTGTAATTAGAAAGCTGGTCTACCTTTTAAATCTGACATTAGGATTTACTCTACAGTCTCCTCAATGACACAGCCTGATATCAGTAGGTGCTTACCAAATATTTGTCAAATGATTTTATGCACGGATGACTTCATCCATTATTTTGAAGTGGAGATAATGTGTGGACTAGCTTATAGCTCATAGTAATCATAAATAGCTGACCCTGACTGAGAGCATAATGCATGCCAGGCACTGTTTCTTACCGTTTTATATGTATTATCTCATTTAATCCTTGTAACAACCTTATAAAGTAAACATCATCATCATCATTATTATTGTTATTATTTCTATTTAACAAATTGGAAAACTAAGCCACAGAGGGTTTTAGAAAATTGTCCAGAATCTAATCATTAGCAAGCACCAGAGCTGCAACGTAAACCCAGAAGTCTGGCTCAAGCATGCATGCTCCTAAGTAATTTGCTATAGCTGCTCTGTGATAGACAAAGGGGCTCCACATGTAGAAAAAGAGTAAATCTATATATCCAAATATGCTTCCCTAAAATATGAGGGTTATGGGTAATCTAAATAAGTATTCCTTGAGACTTTTTCCAGAAATAAATATAGTGATATTTCAAAATCCATGACAAGTGGATGAACAATAAATAAGGTCTCTTTATTATTTTCTAAAATGTCCAGTAATTTTATTTGAGAGAAGCTGATACATGACATTAAAAATATTTCTTCAATCTCAGGCCCTGTTGAATATATTTTATTGTTTGGTGGCAGGGTACTTCCACTCTAAGTACATGTCACAGCTTTGTTAATTGTTTTTCCACAATTATCCTGGCATTAGCCCCTCAGTTTCTACTTTTCATTCCCTTGCAGTTGGTCCACTGGGGTAAACTTACTGCTTCCTTACTTTTTTTGCATTTTATATGCTTTCACGTTTTTATGAAATCTTTCTAAAGGATAATCTGTATATCACCACATGCATGACTTACATATTAAAGTATACAGCAAAAATTTATACTCTGTAAAAGCTGTTAAATCCTGTTTAGCATATCAGACTAGGGACTCTTTATTTTGAGGTATTTTGGTGTTCTTTTTAAATATCCTTGAGCTCTACTTTAGCTTCTAAAACAAGTAATTAAATACAAAATTCCTCACGTGCCCAGATAAATCTAAAAGAGAATTCTTTTACCCATCTAGGAAAAAAATATTAACTTTTGAGTGGTTGGCATTTGAGAAATCAACACTGGAAAGATGCTTAGTTAAGTAACGCAAAAATTATCAGTTGCAGTACAAAAAGTTATCCTCTGATTACTTTACCTCATAGTAATTGCATTTGAAAGGAGAAAACACACAAACTATATCTGTAATTAGAATGCAAACTCACTTATTTATCAGTGCTTAGGGAAGACTGATCCCCTCAACACATTCTCTTCCTGCGTGAAAAATGATAACACTTTTACTCATTCAGCAGTTCAAAAGCTGTGTAAAATGGAATGCTCTCAAGATTTTAAAAAAGTCATTATTTGCAAATGTATAGAACTCTAGATTGTCAAAATATTTAATTACATATACTTGATAATCTATAATCATTTTACTTATAGTCTTAGTCCATTTTGTGTTGCTATTACAGAATACCTGAGAATGGGTAATTTATAAACAATAGAAGTTTACTTGGCTCATGGTTCTAGAGGCTGGGAAATCTAAGAGTGTGGTGCTGGCATCTAGTGATGGCATTTATGCTGCATCATCCCATAATGAAAGGCAGAGGGGCAAGAGAGTACAATGGCAAGAGCAAGAGGTGTCCAAACAACTTGTTTTTATAACAAGCCCACTCTGGAGATAGCTAACACAGTCCCATGATAACAACATTAATCCATTTATGAGGGAAGAGCTCTTATGACCTAATCACCTCTTATTAAGCCCCACCTCCCAACATTGTTGCATTGAGGATTAGGTTTCCAGACATGAACTTTGGGGAACACATTCAAATCATATCACTGATCAAGAAATACATTTAGGGTTTAGGTTCAGTCTGTACATTTTTGTAATATGGTTGACTTTAATATGGAAAAATGACCCAAGAGGTCACAAAATGCTTCCTTAAAGGAATATGTGTTGGGTGGGGTCTTTGCAGGCCCCTCCTGCTCAGCAATGGGAATGGCTAAACAAAACTTGGCCCTGGCACTCCTAGCACTCCTGGCACTCCTGAGCCTTCAGCTCAGCCCAAATATTTTTTCTGTTGAGGAAAAAAAATAGTATTTTAATATAGTGAAATGATTTCCTTTTACTCATTCACTACCAACAAAGGATGTTTGTCTGCAATCTGTATGGAAAATAATATCATACTGGGTGGTTAAAGAAAAATAAAACCAGCCTTTTCTAAAAATAAATTATAATTTGAGTTAGGTAGCTTTATGCAATAGAAATGTTGCTTGGGATAATGACATTTCTGGCTGGTTGCCTTGTTTGATGCTCCCAGAAGTGGTTTCCATTGAGGCTATTAAATAAAAGGATTGACGTGATGGGGAACTCAAGTCAGTCGTGCCCCTTGTATAAGGATTAGTTGACTCTTTGATTTATTTTGGCATTTCATTTTACACCTCTTTTTGAAATCAACTCATGGCCGTGTGGTCAATCAACTTCCATCTATAAACTACAAAATGTACTTCTACTTTGAGATACTTTATGTGTATTCTGATTAGTCTTATAGCATCACAAACTTTACTGAAAATAAATGAATCAAGGGCTTTGAATGCAGACAGGAAGAAGTGGAAGGTTGTGTGTATAAGCAGAAGAAAATGAAATTACCATTTCCACTGTCATTATCATCATCATCATCATCATCATCAATAAATGTAATTATTAAGTTCACATACACACTTGCCATTTTCTGCCTCTTCTCATTATAGTTTCACTTGAATGCATATACATTTGAGAATTATTAAAAACATACTAATTAAGTCTAGCCTAACTCCTCTCCTTCTTAAAAAGCAGCAGATACTGTGGTAGACTACCAGCTTATATAACAGTTCACTGGCACTCTTTCACAAAATATGTCTGACATAAAGTGAGAAATCTCATAGTCTCATCAACAGAGAAAATATAAAACAATAAACTTAGCATATTTTCTATTGCCAAATATTCCTGTCTTTATAATTAAGGACAAACACACTTTTTCTGCATTTGGTTGTTGTTTCCAAAATGAAAGTGGACCAATAAGGCAGACAACTTCTGGGATGCATATGGTTTGAACTAATCTATTTTTTTCTGTGTTGATTGTTATAAAACAAAATTTACCCTTGAATGTTTCGACAATTGCATCGGCATGGTGAAAAGATGCCTGGGTTGAGAGGTGCACTTTGACCTTTGTGAACACTGGCTATGGGCAGCTGCCAAAGAACCTGCCATTTATCTACCAGGAAGTAAGTAACCAACCACAGTGTTCAATGTGCACATTTAAATCTGGAAAATAACTATCCATATCACCCTAAAAAAAAAATTGTGCTTCATCGTGTGTTCAGCATCATGGAGTACTCAACAATAGAATAAGAATTAAACGCATAAGGAACTTGCAAACTTTGTTGGGAAGCAAGGATCCAGTCATCAATCCAGTTTACAATATGTGATAAAATGTGTGTGTGTTGGGGAGTGCGGGGGGTTGGGCCAGGAGGAAAAGACCAAAGTGCTATAGTAATTCAGTGGAAGGAAACCAGATTTAAACTGGACCTTGAAGGTTAGGTAGGGTTTGGGAGAGATGACAGATATACTAACCAGTATTCCAGCCTGGAGCAAAGGTAGAGAAACAGAACAGAACATGGGTGGATTGATGTAATTGCACAGGCAGGTGATGGGTTTGGGGTGAGGGGGTTGGTAGTCTAGGCCATACCAAAAATCCGTCTGACTTCTAAGTATGCCCAATGCTGGGGGTTAACTTCACAGTAGCCAATTTACCAGCACAGGACAAGGGCAAACATCTCAGAGCATTGTAGACATCATCATGGGTAGTAATACCAACATGAGATAGAATTGTGGTGGTCCTTCTAACTATTTTTAGATTTAGTCTTTTTCATAATTGAAGGTTGTATGACATTACTATGGAAAAAATACCTATAGTTCCACTGCAACAGAGGGTGGCTTAGTTTGAACTTGTCATTATACATGGCTTGGCTCACATGGGAAGAGATAATTGTCTTCAAACTTGGGTCTGTAGTTAGCCCTTTTCAATGGAAGAAAGGATTTCTAAGTCATGATTATTTATTTATGAATTGTGGGTGTCTTAATTAAAACCCAGGTTTCAGACTATGCAGGCTATACGCACATGACAATACTTTGTAAAGACCACCTTTACCTAGGTATAGGTGTCCAACATGAAAGATTGTTTCCTAAAATATCAAGCTGGGATGGACTTACCCCGCCAAATTATGTGGATAAAAAACAAAGCCAGAGTCTTTCAAAGCTTTTGGAAGTGTAGACAATTATTGAATCAGGCTGGAGGCAGTGGGCACAAATGGGCTTGGGAAAGGAGGCATCCACACGGGTGGCTAAGGGTTGGTTCTGAGTCCAATTCTTGCGAAGTAAACAGAAAAGATCCTTTCTGTCTATTTTTGAAAGTTTACATCTTTCATTTCCTTTCTGGCCTTTCTCTGTCATATTGCTACTTCTACTGCCCCAGAATAGTAGAAAGGAAAGAGACAGGTGCACTGGAGAGTCAGAAAGAACTATGTTCTAGCTGTTACTTGTCAGCTGCATGACTGTAACCTCTCTGAGTCCCAGTTTTTAATTCTGTTAAATAGGAATGATAATACTTTTTTGTGAGGATTAATTGAGGTATTGCATATAAAATAGCTAACATGGAGCTAGATCTGCAATAATCACATATTGGAGCTAGTTTACTTCCCTACTTCCTTCCTTCCTCCCTGTTCCCCCACCTCATCTCTCCTTTTCTCTGTCCTCCTTTTCTTTGCCTCTTTCCTCTTACTTTGTATTCGTTATCTATTTTAAAATATCTTTTAACCACTTCCCAGTTGGTAGGTACTATGTTTAGCACTAATAATAAATTGGTGCCTTGAAAAGGAAGAATAATCCCTGCTCTCATCAGCTTACCATTTAATACGAGAGACAAACATTAATCAAAGCAGTACATAAAAGAATGTAAAAAATTATACCTTTTAAGTATAAAGCAGAAGTACATCGTGCCATGAGGATGAACAATAGGATTATTAATATCTTTTCCTTTTTCCATTTCAATAATTACAAACAGAAAAAATATGCTGAAGTAGAACTCAGAAAATTAATAGAAAATGCAAATGTTTATGTGTTGGTGGACTGACTGAGCTTGAAAATATATGAATATAGGTATTTCTGCACTTTGAGATTCCTGGAATCAGAAAGTTGGGTAAGAGACATAACAACCTAATATATTTCTACTTCATGTTTCTTTTCTTTGCTTTTTTTGCCCACTATTTTTTTTTTTTGTGTGTGTGAGTAGTTGTTTTAGTAGGCTTTGATAGGTTTACTCTCCCTTTGATTAAATGAATAGTAATTCCTTTGTTCCTTTGGGGGAAAAAATGTACTTTGGAGTTCAAAACAGTGGTTTGCCCAGAAACTCTAAGTTCAATCACATTACAACCACTCAATAGCAAACAAACCTTCTTCCCTCACAGGAGTTTCATCTTAACGAATGGAGGTGAGGCAGCTTCACAGGATGGAATGCCCTACGGGCCCTGAATTCTCTCCCAGGCCCTCTGGCTTGGAGAGAATATAGAACTCAGAGTCTTCATCCACATGAGAGCCCTTGCCACAAAGTGACAGAAGTCAGCAGTCCTGAGCAGCAGGATACTTTCTTATTGAATAATAATTCTTTTATTGTTAATCCTAGAAGGGATAGGTTCTTCGCAGGGTGCCTTGGAATCTAGGATAAGATTAACTTTTTATTAAAGGACTATGCCTGGGAAACTTCCTTTTCTTACTCTGTCTGCCAAGGCTGGGGGATTTGGGTCCTGTTGGTGAGTTTATGCCACATAAATATAATCTAGTGTAACATTTTCTCTCATTACGGTAAGTAATGATTTTAAGGATAAACTTGGAGGAGAAAAATAAAAGATAGCTACCAAAAAAATGTGTACAAGAGAATTTAGAATTAACTGATCCACAAGCACCGTAGTCAAGGACCATCAGTTTGGAAGTTGTCCTTGGTGCAGATTATTCAGCCATGATGATCTTTGCTGTACTAGGGGGTGCTCTTCATGTAATGTATGACACATACATGTTACGTCTCTTCCCACTGCACGTCACCAAACAAATGAAAAACTTCTTTTGACTCCACTTCCTTCTCCAGCTACCTTTTCTTTTCTCTCCTTCCCTTTGCAGCAACATTGCTTGAAGAATTGCCATGTTTAGTGCCTCTCCTTTCATTCTCTTCCTATTGCATCCCAATGAGACCTTCTTCCCTACCACTTCACCAAGATTGCTCCCTGGAAGCTTCTCTAAGTTGCTAAATCTGAAGGTTAATTCACAGTGTTCATATCACTTGACCCCTTCACAGCATTTGACATAACTGACCGCAAGCTCCTCCTCAGAAAATTTTCTTTCTGCACTTGCCTTTAAAGCTCTGCATTCTCCTTATTTTCCTCCTGCCTCTGGCTTCTGCTTCTCAGTCTCCTCATCACCTCAATTCCTTGGCACTGAGAGTGATCCAGCTCTCAGCACCAGCTCCACCTCCCTGTGATATTCACACTCACGCCACTGGGGATCATATCCAGTCACTGGCTTCATAACGTTTATACTCGGACAATGCCCAAATGTGTATCTCCAGGTTAGATCTCTTCCTTGGATTCTAGACTCATGCAGCGTACTGCCTATGTGTCATCTCCATTTGATGTGCTGTAGACATCTGAAGATTAACATATCTAAAACTCCACTCCTAATACACCTCTCTAATTCTCTTCCTTCCTGTCTCCCCTGGTTTAGTTAAAGGTAGCTCCATCCCTTAAGTTGCTCAGGCCAAAAACCTCAGAGTCAACCTAAATTTCTTTCTCTTACATTCACTGTCCAATCTGTCAAAAACCCCATGTCAGTTCAACCTTTGAAATATACTTACTGTCCAATCTCTTTACTACGTTTCCTTTGTGAAGACCGTAGCTCAAACCACCATCTTCTCTCTCCTGGGTTATTGTAATAGCTTCCTGATTGCTCTCCCTGCTTCTGCCTTGTCCCTAAAAGTCTAGTTTAGCCTAGCAGCCAGAGAGATCCTGTTAAAACAGATGTTAGAAATATCTTATACCTGTTACTTCTCTGCTTCAAACCCTCCATTGGCTTCCAGTCTCACTGTGGGTAAAACCAAAGTCATTGGAATGGTCTACAAGGCCATACACTGTCTGATCCTCAGTCAACTCCCTGTCCCATTATGTGCTGGCACCACTCCCTGGCCTCCTTGCTGTTCCTTATGGACCCCAGACATGTTCCTGCCTCAGGGACTTTGTACTTGCCTAGACTTCTCTTTTCCTAGATATCCAAAGGCTCACCTGTCACTGCCTTTAGGTATTTATTTAAATGTCATCTTCTTAGTATAGATTTTTCTGACCACACCCCTCCCCAACAGCCTTATCCTCATTCTTGTTTTCTTTTTCTCTATCACGTGCATCATCCTCTGACACACTATATGCTACTTTTTCATTTTGCACGTATCTGTCTTCCCTCCCACCTCCCACCAGAATGGAAGGTCCATTCTACGATGGCAAAGGTTTTTGTCTCTTTTATCTGCCGTTGCATTCTCATGGCTTAGAATAGCGCTTGGCATACAGAGGTGGTCAATAAATATTTCTCAATTGGTTAAGTATGATTATCAGAAATAGAATTTGTTATTTGTGACTCTAAAACACATTCTCACTGCTGCTTGATGTATTTCTGCTTTACTTCCTACTCCCATCTGCTTGTCCTGCATCGTCCCAGTGTCCTGCCCCTCACCAGGTAGGGGTGTAGGCAAAGATGAAGGTGTTGGTGATGCAAATAGGGTTCTGCCCCTGCGTGGTGGTGTAGCTCTGGTGCCTCTGCTAACTCACTCAGCACACCTGCAAGCACATGGCTCTCTCCTTGTCCCTGATGCCACCCATGCAGTGACACTGGACCTCTCTGGAAGTTATTTGTGGACTTTTTTCCTTTACAAGAAGTATCATATGAAAAGGTAATAGAACTATATCTGTGTATATGTATATTTTTATTTAAAAAATAACAAAGCAAATTTAAAAGCCTTTCTAAAGAAGGCATTTTTTTCTGTATGCCTTACACTTGCACCATATATTAGTTATTCATGGACAAGTACCAGGGCATGTGATTGTTTACTGAATGCTTGTCATTGAAAATAGATAATATTTCCATTTTTAATTAAAAATAATCACCAGAAAAAGAAATAATTCCTAATACTAATACCAGAATCATGTAGATAGAGTTGTGCTGTGATTTATAAGGTGCCAAAGAGAAGATCAAAGAGGGTCCAGCAGTACCACTGATTTGACTAGAACTTCTACACACCCTCTGCAGATGGCAAAAAGGGTTTAAGAGAAACACAATAGTAAATACCTTCTACGTTATTCCACTTGCCAACACTGGTACAGAGGATCTAGAAGCCTGTTGCTTAGCTGAAAAATGCTCTGGGGAATTACTTAATGGAGAATATTCCCAAAGTAAAAAGTTGTTTAGGCTCCTACCCTCATTTTGTTTGCCTCTTCAGTATGTAATATGACTTCTGTTTAAAAGGAGACAAAATGGGGCTACAAAAGGAACTTGACTTATGCATATTCCATTCTACAAGGAAGCACATTATTGCAATTTTCAAGTACATTATCTAAGTAGTTTTAGAGAGAGGGATGGTGATGATTTATGTCTAAGTTGTTATATAAATCATAATTACTAAACCAGAATATTGATCCAGAAATAAAATGAAGGGCAACCCACATCATAAATTTTATACCTAGGGGTTTGTTATATATATTTCAAGTATATGTTAGGTCTAACTTATATAGGTAGTGATTTAAGTTTAGACACATAGCCTTTATAAACAAAAAAAATAGCAATCTATGAAATCAGGTTATTGAGCTGGAAACATTTTAGCTCAAAGACAAAAATTAAACACCTATTGCAATGCATGCATCTAATGCATAAACATTTTAAAATAGGAAAACTAAATTTTATTGCCATGTAATTGATTGTGATTAAAAATTGATGACAGTCAAAAAAACAATATATTCCACAAGCATAATACAGAATACTAGGAAACTGCCCTGGTATTCCATATTGTGCTTGTGGAATACTTTTATTTTGTGTCCTATGTTGCATTTTTCTTGTCCAGAAAGTAAAAATGCAATGTGATATTAGAAGTGAGTATCTGAATTAGGCCCACTACTAAGCATTTTTCTACTCATAGTCCCATTTCACATAAGATAAGACTCTATAAAACAGTGACACTCTATGTGTGTTATAACCATGATCAGCCTCTCTAAAGCATTGAAGAAAGGTGAAGCAGAGGGGGTGCCAGTTGGAAGAGAGAATTAAGCATGTGGCATTTGCTTTTGAATCCATCAGAGCTATCTCATCTGCAAAAAAACCTTATCTTCCTTTTCTGGTCTGCCTATTGGCATACAAGAGGTAAGACTTCCTTTCCTCTTGTTCAGTCTTAGACATGGAGCTCATTTTTTGACATTCTTAACAACAGGAAAATCATACAGAAGTACATTTTCAGATTGGAACAAATTCTCTTTCTCTTCTTTTGTAATCATAACCAGGCTTGAGTCTTGTTCTTTTGACATCTTTTTCTTTGAGGATTATGTTGTGGAATCAAGGTGGAGGAATCTTGAAACAAAGACTGAGGGTGATAGACACGGTAAGCATTTTCCCCCGGCTCCATCAGACAAGAGTTTGGTGATCAGGTGATCAACATTAACAAGTCAGAGAGAGCTTTATATGCTGTTTCAGAAACTTCAAGGAGATCAGGGCAATGAATTAGTCTTTGAGTGATGTAGAGTCTCCAGGGTTTGGTAAGAGCCCCTCTAACGAGAAGAGTGGCAAATTTCAGACCATGGGTGAAGTTGACTCCCCTCATGTTTTTGTACAGCTTGAAAGCTAAGAATGGTTCTTAAAATTTTAAATGGCTGATATATGATCATGGCATAATATTAAAATTTCAGTGTTTATAAATAAAATTTTATTGGAACTCAGACATGTTCATTTGTTTGTATATTTTCTGATTGTTTTTGTACTACAACAGCAGAGCCGAGTAGTTATGACAGACAGTATGGCCTACAAAGGTGAAAATATTTACTATCTGGTGCTTTACAGAAAAAGTTTGTGGACCTCTGGTATAGGGCATAATTTATAGAACTCTTCCCTAAAATTTACACTTAAGTCATTTGCAATATAAACTCGGGATAATTTTATCTGTACATAGTATAGCTTTAGTTTTGGAGCTCTAGCTTTTAAGAAAGCCACATTTACTCATGTGTTTGACTGAACCTGAGACTCAGGAATGTGTTCACCCAGTTGTAGGAGGGGTTCAGTCTCACAGTCAAAACTAGACACTGACAGCTTTCCATACCTTCCATACTTCATATTTACTTGCCTACCCTTATTTATTATCAAAAGTACAATTAAATAGCTGAACGTCAATAACAAAAGAGATATTTTTGAAAGAAGGGTCTGTCTTAAAAGGTAAACTTCAATCCCTATTTCACTACCTATAAGGAGTATATATATTTATGTGATCTTATTCTTGATTTGAATATTGCTTATTATGGATTATGGTTTACTATTTTAAAAAATATTTATCTTTAAATTGACAAAAATTGTGTATATTTATCATGTACAATATGATGTTTTGAAATATGTGTGCATTGCAGAATGGATAATTAACAAATGCATTACCTCAGATACTTATCATTTAATTTTTTTATTGTGGTAAGAAGATTTAACATGAGGTTTACCCTCTTAACAAATTTTTAAGTGTACAATACAGTCCTGTTAACTGTAGGCACTATGTCGTACAGCATATCTCCAGATCGTCTACCAGAACTGAAACTTTATACCTTTCAAACACCTCCCCACTTCCCTCTCCCCAAGCCCTGGAAACCACTGTTCTACCCTTTGCTTCTATGAGTTTGGCTATTTTAGAGTCCAGTAGTTGTCAGGGGACAGGGGGAGAGGGAACTGGAATCATGCAGTATTTGTCCTTCTGTGACTGGCTTATTTCACTTAGCGTAATGTCCTCCAGGTTCATCTAGTTGTTGCAGGATTTCCTCCTTTTTAAAGGCTGAATAGCATTTTATTGTATGATTATTAGAATGTTAAATGGTGTAGTCACTATGGAAAACATTATGGAGGTTCCTCAAAAAATTAAAAATAGAACTACCTATGATCCAGCAATCCTATTTCTGAGTGTGTGTGCATGTGTGTGTGTATATATATAATATATATTATATATCTCCCCCAAAATATTGAAATCAGGATCTCTAAGAGATATCTGCACTTCCATGTTCATCACAGCATTATTCACAATAGCCAAGATATGGAAACAACCTAAATATCTATTTACCATTTAATCTTAATTTAGAATCCAGATATTTTTATGTGGGGATCCAGAAACACAAACATATTGGATATAAAGATCCACCAGGCTATATACCTCAAGGACTAATGTCTGCCTTTGCCAGAGAGAAAGTTTTATAACCGCATTCTGTTTAGTGTATGTGTGTGTGGGGGGAGGGTAATCTTTTCAGTCTTGAATATGTTCTCTGGGATCTAGAAATTTTTGCCTCTCTTCCCTCTAAGGGACTTAGAGTACAGGCAGAAACAGATTTCAAAGGATAGCCCCTGCCCACCAGGGGGACAGGAAGAAAGAGGTTCTCTTCCCATCAGAACAGTATTGCTTTTTACCTATTCTTATTAGGAGGGAATTCTAAATTAATCTGCCTTGGTCAGAATGTTCCTTGGAAACTGTTTATTCAAAGATCCTTCTCCCTTATGTAGAACAAAACATATTTTATCAGGATTCAAGTAAGGCTGTGGAGTAGAAATTTAACTGCTTCATGACAGCAGATATGGAGTTGACACTGCCATACTGATGAAGAAAACCAGATGCCATGTGACAAATAGCTCATAGAAGAGCTGTTGGTTACACCTAAATTTGGATATTTCTGTCTTCAGATGTGTAATCAGACATTTATCTCAGACTACCAAATTCTGCCAACTGACATTGTGGCATCTGATATCATCATATCAACCTCCTGGTGACATAGTACTCTGCTTTCATTGTCAGATGGATGCCCCTATACGTGTAACCTGATAAGAAGGAAGTATTTGTGAGAACCTGGACAGACACATGCCCTGGTGTGTGTATATGAGACCATGACATTCTAATGGCTCTGAAGAATCCTCAAAGCCTACATGATCTTGGTGCTTAGGTAACTGTCCAAGTAATAACAACCAGATCTGTAAGGGTGATAGTACTTGTATTGGAGGGAGAGAGTTTCATCTCTCTCCTAGTCTTGGTTTAGATATGCATGGAGTCTCTAACTTTATCAGCACTCATCTATGTTGCTACTTCTGGGCCTTATTGTAAACCGCTTCTGAGCTTTAAGTTCTACCTTACAGTATACCAGAGACTACTCAAAGTGACTACCCAGAGACACGTAAGGTCTACGCAGAGTATGTGTGGCCGAAAGTTTCTTGTATTGCAAAACCCTCTGACGTCTTAAAATGAAAATTGATGGAAATAGGTTGAAAAATAGTAACCCATTTACTACAGTTATCAGTAAAAAGGAAATTTACATATCCTGTTTAACATTCCAGGAGTGCATCTTGTACTTTTTTTCTTTTGATTAATTTTGGCCTCCTTGAAAATAACTTCTATGTACATGTAGTAGCTTAAGCCATGAGGCCTAAGGCATGGAAATACAATATACTCACTTGAACTTCATAAAACATATTTTAGCAAAGATGAACTTGCTGTTTTTGAAGGCTCCAGGAATAAAGCTACTTCATATTAACATGTATACAAAGAGTTCAAGTCTTTGTACAGAATTCGGCCTTATTATGACACAGGCTTTCCATATAATCAGGAGTATCTCTTTTGCTTTTAAGTGATGATGAAATACTCCATTTTATTATTACAACTATTTTACTAAATAAAGGCTCTATTTGGAGATGGCCCTATTATCCCAATGGCTCAGGAAAGAAGCCAGAGAATCATTATTAAAGAAAATAAAAGAAAAAGGAGCCTGTTTCCTCCAAGCCACAATGGAGCCAACTGTATTGGCTGCACCATTCCTGTCATTACTTCCCTTGCATTTAAACTCTAAGACATCAAGTCTGCTGAGTCTCTGAAATGCTATTTCTACTTCTAATTTCTTTTTTTCTCAAAGAAAAATTGAACAGATTTAACTTTTTGATCATTCAGTGTATAAGTGATTCCCAACTTCTATTTTACTAATGTTTCTGTATTATAACTTTGTCACAACTATGTTAATCTGATCTGGCCATTGAGTATAGCATTATCCTCAGGCTTCTTAATCATTTTTCTCTCTATGTATAGAATCTCCTAATCATGTTTTCATATTCAAATTGCATATACATGAAATGACCATTAAAATATTATTTAAACTCTTTAATTATTCCTTTTGCTAAGAATCTTAGAAAACAGAACTTTTCACACTTGTTTTGAATGTCTGTTTCTTGCAATGACTATGTAAATGCCACCAGCATCCTTTCAATTACTTCCCTTATTGTGATCCCTTCTTCTGAGTGCTACTGGCATCTTTCAACACTGTACTCTAAAGCTGTGATCCCCAACTCCAGGACCACGGACCAGTACCAGTCCACGGCCTGTTAGGAACTGGGCGCACAGCAGGAGGTGAGCGGCAGGCAAGCCAGGGAAGCTTCATCTGTATTTACAGCTGCTCCCCATCAATTGCATCACCATCTGAGCTCCGCCTCCTGTCAGAGCAGTGGGGGCATTAGATTCTCATAGGAATGAGAACCCTACTGTACACTGTGCAGGTGAGGTATCTAGGTTGTGTGTTCCTTATGAGAACCTAAGGCCTGATAATCTGAGGTGGAGCTGAGGTTGAGATGCTAGCACTGGGGAGCGGCTGCAAAAACAGATTATCATTAGCCAAGAGGTTTGACTGCACAGAGACCATAATAAATCAATTGCTTGCAGACTCATAACAAAACCCTATCAGTGAGTGGCAAGTGACAATTAAGCTGCATCTGGTGGCAGGCTTCATAGCGGCAAATGTGTTGATGTACTTCAATTGTACAGCTGCTTCTGGTGTCAGGCTTTAAGTCAGAATCCAACACTTATTTTAGTTTGTGTGTGGTCTGCCCATTATTTTATTGATCACTTCCTTCCACACCTCTTTCCCGCACCACACACTTGTCTCAGTCACAGTTTTGGTAGCCCACAAGCTAACCCTAGCAAAAATGAGTAAAAAACAAACATCACTGGAGAGCTTCTTTGAAAAGGGGGAAAGAACCAATGACAAGACAGCAGAAGACTCTGAGACTGCCAACAAAATGAAAGCTGCATTTAAAAGAAAATACCAAGAGTCCTACTTAAATTACGGGTTTATTGCAACAGGTGATTCACATTCTCTAAGCCTGTTTTGTATAATATGTGGTGACCGGCTATCCAATGAAGCCATGAAACTTTCGAAACTGCTTTGCCACATGGAGACCAAGCACCCTGCATTAAAAGACAAGACTTTGGAGTTTTCCAAAAGAAAAAAAAAAAAACGTGAGCATGAAGAACAAAAGCAATTATTGAAGGCCACCACTTCATCAAGTGTGTCTGCACTGAGAGCATCATTCTTAGTGGCTAGGCCCTTTGCTAAAGCTAAGAAGCCCTTTACTACCGGTGAAGAGTTGATCCTGCCTGCTGCTAAGGACATTTGCCATGAACTTTTAGGAGAGGCTGTAGTTCAAAAGGTGGCACGTGTTCCTCTTTTGGCTAGCACCATAGCTATACAAATTGATGAAATAGCAGAGAATACTGAGACACAATTGTTAGAGAGGATTAATGAGTCACCGTGGTACACGATCCAAGCTGACGACTCTACCAATGTTGACAACAAGCAACACTGTTTGTTTTTGTGTTATATATTTTCAGGAGGATGTGCATGGGGATATGTTATGTGCACTTTTGTTGCCAACCAACACCACAGCTGCAGAACTATTCAAGTCTTTGAATGATTACGTATCAGGAAAACTGAATTGGTCATTTTGTGTCAGTATATGCACAGACAGAGATGGTGCCATGACTGGACGGCTTTCTGGTTTCACTACTTGGGTCAAGGAGGTCACTTCTGAATGTGAAAAATGTCACCTGAACTAAACAATGTTTTGCAGGATGTAATTAAAATTATCAACCACATTAAAGTACATGCCCTTCACTCACATCTGTTTGTGCAGCTCTGTGAAGAGATAGATGCAGAGCACACACATCTTCTCTTATACACAGAAGTGACATGGCTTTCTAAAGGGAGATTGCTGGCCAGAGTTTTTGAGTTACAAGAGCAGCTCCAGAGATTTCTTTTAGAAAAACAGTCACCACTGGCTCCACGTTTCAGTGACACAGAATGGGTCACAAAACTTGCTTACTTGTGTAACATATTCAACCTGCTCGATGAACTCAGTCTGTCACTTCAGGGGAGAATGACGACTGTATTCAAGTCGGCAGATAAAGTGACTGCATTCAAAGCCAAACTGGAATTACGGGGGCGATGAGTGAATATTGTGATTTTTGACATGTTTCAAACATTAGCAGAGATTTTGAAAGAGACTGAGCCAGGGCCCTCTTTCTCCCAGCTGATGCATGATCACCTGTCTTGGCTTCCCAACTACAAAAGACCCCCAAACTTGGAAGGAATAGATCCATGACCCATTTGTGAATAAGCCAGGTGAATCGACTTTGTGCTAGAAGAGGCTCAACTGCTTGAGATCACAAATGACGGTGGCCTGAAAAGTATGTTTGAGGCAACTTCAAATCTCCATATGTTCTGGATTAAAGTCAAGGTGGAATATCCTGAGATTGCCACAAAAGCACTGAAAAGCCTGCTTCCATTTCCAACATCCTATCTTTGTGAAGCAGGGTCTTCTGCAGTGACAGCAACCAAAATGAGATTATGGAGTAGACTGGACATAAGCAACACACTTCAGGTGTCCCTGTCTCCCATCACCCCCAGATGGGACCATCTAATTGAAGGAAAACAAGCTCAGGGCTCCCACTGATTCTGCATTATGGTGAGTTGTATAATTATTTCACTATATATTACAATGTAATAATAATAGAAATAAAGTTCATAATAAGTGTAATGCACTTGAATCATACTGAAACCACTCCCTACCCCTCCACCTGCAGTCCATGGAAAAATTGTCTTCCATGAAACCGGTCCCTGGTGCCAAAAAGGTTGGGGACCACTGCACTAAAGGGTCTCTAGGATATTCATCATTATTATTGTGTCCTCTTGCTGACTTGTTTAAGAAATGTCAACTAGTAAGTCCATAGTAGACTAGAGTACCTCCTCCCTCACCATTTGCAATGCCATTATTAGGGAAGGCAAATAAAAAACCATAGGACTTCTTCATGTATTCATCAAACATGCACTGATGACATGCACAATCCTTGATGCTTGATAAAAAGCTTTGCTCAGATCCC
Organism: Daubentonia madagascariensis; assembly: GCA_023783475.1. Lineage (NCBI taxonomy): Eukaryota > Metazoa > Chordata > Mammalia > Primates > Daubentoniidae > Daubentonia > Daubentonia madagascariensis. The sequence continues at coordinate 31,856,212 of JAKFHU010001569.1, forward strand.
TGGGGGGAGGGAGTCATTTCCTCAGTTAGTCTTTTGGCTTTCAGAATTGGTTAAAAGTCAGAATTTTATTGGATTTTTCAGATGAAATTTTTACTCATTTTTTTTGTGGCAGATATTGCTATTTGATTTTTTCAATAGTCATACCCTCTTCTTTCTTAAAAAAGTTCAATTTTTCTCAGGTACGGGCTAATACTTTTCTCTGAAAAAAGCTGTTAGAGTAGGAGACTAGGAGAGAGGGCTGAGAGCAGACGCAGGGGCTTGAAGACGGAGTGCAGGTGTTAAAGTAAACAACCCGCAGGCAGAAGCTATCCTAACTAGGGGGTGCTGATAACCACAGGCAAGAACCAGCTTCAACCAGCTTGTCAACTGTCTCCATCACCTTACATGAACTTTGGCTAATTACAACATCATTTACATCACAGTTTTAAAATTTCTCTGCCCTTGAAATCACCATAACAGTTCTGAGACAACCATGTAAAGAATAAAAATGGGAGGGAACCCAATTCTAAGAATTACTACCCAAATTCTTAATAAAAGCCAACCCCTTAGCCTTGAATATTCCTCCCCTCAATTAGTAAGACTTCAAAAGACCAAAAACCACTTTCTCCTCTTGCAGCTGCTCATTTTGAGCCTGCCCCCCTCCCCTCTGAGAGTGTCCTTTCACTTTCAATAATGAAAAAAAGCTGTTGCTTGCTTGGCTTACGTGGTGCATCCTAAAATTCTTTTCCGGACAATCACCAAGAACTTGGGAAAACCTCCAGTGAGGGCCATTAACAAAGTGGCATGCAACCAGTGTTTCACGAGATAAACCGATATCTTGTCTAAGTCAATCATGGCAATCCCATTTGTCTTTGGCAATGATTGGTTTAGGGATGGACAAATAAAGCCGTTTTATCCAACAGGAGAGCTGGAGTGTCTGCTGTGTCTGCTAGAAGTCCCTGACGCATGGGAAGAATGACCTTTCTTTTTCATTTGTAAGTTTTTCTATCAACACATCATGCTTATGGCTGCTGTAGTTACCATAAAACCCTAAGTAGGGATATAAACGCACAAATGATGGCAGAGCAGAAAGGTGGAACAAGCATTATTAACCCACTGAATCAATTACAAAGCTGCCTAACTTCAGAGTTTCTATTAAGAGAGAAAATAAATAATTATTTCGTAAAGTACTTCTAACTGGGTATTGTGTTACATGTAGCTAAAGAATCTCTTAACTGATGTATAATACAACCATGTTGCACATTCAAATAATCTCAAGTCATTGCTTCATTTCTGAAGTCTTTTGTCAGCTTTAACTGTATAATGTTGTTGTAAAGAAAGAGTACAGTGTCTTTAAATAATCATTAGAATGGCTGATCAGTAGGACCAGTTTATACACTATCAGTGGACAGTGAGGGTGATTTTGGTATGGTTCCATGGAGTCTTTGTGCTTTTGGTATATATATTGGTGTTTTATAGAAAACACAATCGATGTTGCCATGGATGCAGAAAGAAAGGAATGCTCATACACTGTTGGTGGGACTGCAAATTAGTACAACCTCTATGGAAAACAGTATGGAGATTCCTCAAAGAACTAAAAGTAGAAACACCATTTGATCCAGCAATCCCACTACTGGGTATTTACCCAAAGGAAAAGAAGTCATTTTATCAAAAAAAAAGACACCTGCACTCGAATGTTTATTGCAGCATGACTCACAATTACAAAGATGTGGAATCAACCCAAATGCCCATCAATTCATGAGTGGATTAACAAAATGTGGTATATGTACACCACAGAATACTACTAAGCTGTGAAGAAGGATGACTTAATGCCTTTTGCAACAATTTGGATGGAACTGGAGACCATTATCCCAAGTGAAGTGTCTAAAGAATGGAAAAAGAAACACCACATGTACTCACTATTAAATTGGAACTAACTGATGAGTACACATATGCATAGAGAGAAGTAAAACTCAATGGAAATCAAGCAGGGGGGAGAGGGGAGGAGGGGATGGGTGAAAACCTACCTAACGGGCACACTGAACATTATCTGGGTGATGGGCACACTTTTAACCTTGACTCAGGCATTACAAAAGCAATCCATGTAACCAAAAACAAGTTAAGGAATCTTAACGTATTTTACATTCTTTTTAAATTTCTGGATTTTAATTTACTCTGTATTCTATCAATTAGGAAATGTGACCATTACTGAAAAAATGTCTAAAAGACTGCTGATTTCTAATTTTTAAATGTCCTGATAATATTAATATAAGTTACTGTTGTATTAATACTCTTATATTTGTTAATATTAGCTTTCATTCTTCCACAAATCTCTGAGGGAAATAATTGATGTAATGAAAACAAACTTTGCTTAGGGAAAACATGTAGAAATCTTGTGAAATTATGTTTATGTTCCTTAACTTGGAAAAAGGAAAATGACAGAAACTTACTATTGCATTGATGAAATGAATAGGTTCAAGTTATGATAACTTATGTTCTATCAGTTTGAGATTATGTTTTTGAAAATGAGACAATACACTACAATTAAAGCTAATTTATATTCATTACATTATGTAGGATTTTATCATTTGCATTTCAACAGTATCTTTTCTATTGCACTATTATCTACTTAAAATTTAACTATGCCTTTTTGAGAGTTTCACTTAATTATCTTTAAGTTAGTATTAGCTGCTTAGTTAGCCCAATTATGTTATTAAGAAATTTTTAAAAAGCCATTTGATATGGACATTCAGGAAAAGATATTTCCTTGTATTGTATTAAAAACACCTTCAATTTCTGATATAAAACCAGGATTCATATATTCTACCTGTTTTTCTTAGCAATTCTGCTGATAAACAGCTTCTTGACATTCTGCAATGAAAATGTGAGTAGTTATGATTAAAAGATAGAAATTATGAAGCCCAAAACTCATTTATATATGTAAAAATTTAGTAGAAAGAAATTTAGTAACTTTTTACTAAACCCATAATGCTTACTCCTTCATTTTGTGGAGGTGGATATAGAACTCGTTTATTTGTTTCTGATGCATTTAAAATATTTCTAACAGAAATGTCATCAGATGTTGGTGCAGGTAACGAGTTGTGCTTACACAGTGCAGGTGTTTAGTTAGAGCATGATCATTATGCTTCTTTGCCTCATCTTCTCCATTCATCTGACTATCAAAATCTTCCTTACAACAGAATCTGGAATCATTGTAGCTATAAGGGATTTTAAAATTCATCTATGCCGCCTCTATACCCCCCATACTTCTATCCAATGAGAAGGAAACTGAGACACCAGAAATCCAAGGCTGCTCAGTCATTTTGTTTTGTTTTGTTTTTACTTTATAAACTTTTATTTTATTTATTTTTTCTATTTATTATTTCAGAATATTATGGGGGTACAAACATTTTGGTTACATAAATTGCTTTTGTACCATTTGGGTCAAAGTTATAAGTGTGCCCATCCCCGAGATAGTGTGTATTGTACCCGTGAGGTGTGAGTTTACCCATCCCCTGCTCCCCTCTCCCGCCTGCTTGATTTCCAATGAATGTTATTTCCATATGTGCACATAAGTGTTGATCAATTAGTTCCTCAGTCATTTAGTAGCAACAGAGGTCCTGGAACTCCTGATCTCAGCACGGCACTCTGAAATGAATATCTCTGGGCAGCGTCAACTCTTTAGGTGCCATCCTGTCCAAATGCTGTTTTGAAACGTCTCCTTTGGAGAATTACTTGTTTATATAGCTTGAGATGTACTACATGTGGGTAAGTTGTTCAAAAGCTGAAAATAACCTCAGTCCTTGGATATAAACTATAGGATTTCATCTTAAAGCACTAACCAGCATGAAATTATTGATTGTCCAATACCTCCAATACCTATGCCAATACATAAGTACCATGTTAACACATCACTCAGGGGCCTCAATACCATAGGGGACCTGCGCCTTCTAATCTAGTATTTGGGTATTAATTAAGTATATCTGGTTATCTGAAACCCAACTTATCTAAATTTAAACTTCTGATCTAGTGACTGAATATTAATGAAATATATCTGGATGCCTTAAGCCAACAATCTAAAATTAAACTGATCACTATTCCCTGTAAACTTATTTCTTCATTTCTTTATTTAACAAATATTTATAGAGTGCCACTTTGTGTCAGGCAGTGCTCTAAGATGAAGAGATTTTCATAGCAGTGGATAAAACAAATTCCCTTCTCTCGAAGACCTTATATATTATTGGATTAGACTGAAAACAAGTTAGTATTTAGTATAATGAAAGGCAGCAATAAGAACTTTGCAAATGAAGCAGAGGGGGTGGTTAGAGAGATGACAGGCCAGAGGAACAATATGGAACAGGTAGCTAGGGAGGGCCACTCTAACACGACATTTGATCAAAGATCCCATGTATGTCACACATGTATGTGTGTTAATTTGCCTTATAATTTGTTTTATCCCTTCACTATTGGTTATGTGCCCTTAGTTTTAAGGCATACTGCCTGGTTTTATTCATATGGGGAAGAAATAGTTGTTGCCCTCATGGGGTTCACCATCTGGTATCAGAAATATAACATGTGTATGTAGTAATAACTAAAACAATGCAGATAGTGGTTAAGTGTTGAAGAGAAATATTGATAAAGGGCCAGGGAGTGAGACAATGGTGAGAAAATGAAGAGAATGCTCTTTGATATTAATCTTGTCTTCCCAGCCAGACATTAAGGAGGCAGAGACCATATATTTTTCCTCTTTGTATCCCAACTTCTAGCACAGTGCCTTCCCTATTTGCGCCTTGTTTGGGCTATGAAAATTTGTGGTAGATGATGAGTATTGTTTCTTAAATCAGTTAGTGACTGCTCTCCTTTAAATTGTCCTGTAGGAGACAACTGTTCTCATGAAAACTAATCATGTCTAAAACCAAATGCAGCTTTCCTTTAATTCTCTTATCTATGTCTACCCAAGTCTAAACCGTCTCCTACTTCTTCCTTACCTTATTCTACCAGTAACCACACTATGAAAAGGTGACTCTTTGTGCCTTCCCGTCAATCTACGCAGGTATTAGGGGCACAGAGCGATGGATGTTTAAATGAGCAAATGAATAAATTAAAGAACCTCTTTCTGGGTACTAAATTTAGCATTATTTAATTCAGTTATGAAATGGACTTTTCATGACTAAAGGGAACAGAGAAATGGAAAAAAATTTAAGTTTAAAAAGCTTTTAGGAAGAATGTGCAACTTGGACTCCGTGGTTATTTTTATTGGAACAATATAACGGAGGTTTCTAATACTTGGTTAGGTAGCCATTTTTTTAAAACAGGTTAAAAAAATAATTAAAAGAACCAAAGTAATTATGTGCAGAAAATATGCTGTCTATGCATTTAAATACATGCGGGATTGTCTTGTGCTGTGAGGCCTTTCCACTCCCAAGCGTCTCCTTTGAAAAGGAATCGTCCCAGTCCCTCTTTCAGTCAAAAGATTAAACCATTTTAATTTTCTGAGGGAAGAAACCCCCAAAGCCACATAGAAGTTTTTAATTCTGCCCTAATATAAGCTGAATTCTCCAAAATGCCTGCCTCTGAGGTAAACAGAATCCATTAAAAAGCGGTTATTAAGCCCTGTGAACAGAAAACAATATTAGAAGCCTAAAAATGATAGCTCTGGGGCAAGGAAACTCGTTGGAAGTAGCGTACAGAAGCAAGAACAAAAAAAGGAGAGAGATCCTTTCGTACAAAAAAAAGATTATGATGAAAAATATAACTAATTAGCATTTTCATTGTTTCTTTCAATAAAAATCTCAAGAAACTTTATGGGACAAGTAGGGTGATAAAATAAAGCCTCAGGGTAGGCTACCAGATGGCATAATATATACACAATGAAAATATAAACAAATATGGAAACTTCACTGTTTATGTAAGCTGTGTAACTGCCTAACCATGTTGTCTGTATACATTCTGTGCCACATTTAGCACTTTCAATGTTTAAGAGCAATGTAAATATTTTAGAAAGTACTGTTACCTTACAAGTGTAACTCTAAAGTCAAGTGCAATTGGGTCAAGAATCAGAAGTTTTTATGTCGTGAACTAAAACACACACACACCCTCCCAAAACTGGATTTTTCTATTCACAATAGGCATACATATATATATATATATAGTATAAGAGGTATAGATAAATGAAATATTTATATATAAAATCATATATCTATAGTAGAAGAGTTCCATGGAATAAAAAACATACATATATTTTTATAGTACTAAGTTCTGTATAATCGAATGCATACAGGGAATTGGAAATGCACAATTCTTACTTAGATGCTGGTATAAATGTAAGTGATGTTCTTACTAAGGTCAGAGCCCCCTAACCATCTCAGAGTTTATATTCGAGAATCATAATGATGTTTAAATGTAACACAGTGCGTGTGTTCTGTTCTGATAAGGCTTATTATTTTCAAGAAATGGAGTGAAGAATCAGCCTTAGTCTGAATTCATAAAAGCCATCTATTCCATTGGCAGCTCAACAGAAAGGGCCCACAAATTAATGATTATGTTTCCAATAAAGGATATAGATTGAACATTGATTGAACTATATGGGCTACTGATTACTTTTATAAACCCTAAAATAACACTTGCTATACATATTCTTACTGACCTAGAAATAAGCTTAAATTTCCTTTTAAAACATAAGCCTACATTAGGCAACTTAAGAATTAAAGAACTCATTCATATTGCAATCTTCTTCTGCAGAAGCTAGTCTTTGAAATATCTCAGCACTTTGAAAGCAAAAACGAAAGTATTAACACCATATATAACCATCAGAGGTGATGTCTTAAAGACTGACATTCGTCTGATTGATGCTGTTTATGTCGCCAGAAGGAGGGGATCCTATGTTCTACCTACGCTCTATCTTCTGGATACTCAGATTTCTCTAATTTAAAGTAACATGTAGATTAGCCTTGGATTTTTTTTTTTTTTTTTTTTTGAGACAGAGTCTCGCTCTGTCACCCCGGCTAGGGTGCAGTGGCATCATCCGCATCATCATAGCTCACTGCAACCTCAAACTCCTGGGTTCAAGCAATCCTCCTGCCCCAGCCTCCTGAGTAGCTGGGACTACAGGTGCACACCACCATGCCTGGCTAATTTTTCTTTTTTGCATTGGATCTTTATATACTTGAGTCCTTACCACATAATAAATGGTCATAGAAACTCAACTCAGTAGCAGACCCACTTCTATCCTCAACTATTTCACAAAGACTAGCTGGATATGGAGCCTTTGGGACTCACAAATGGTCTGTTCCTCACCTTATTTCCATCACTCTTCCCTGGTTCGCATCTGTTTCTCAGCTTAGTGGTTTACTCTGCCCTGTAACTGATTCATTCCAAGGTGACTAGCTACTCAGAGACCCTCTGCTGTCAGTCATATAAATATTTTACATTTCTATTTACTCCAGATGTCTTTTTGGTAGCAATAGCTCTACTGAACTCTTTCTAAATTCTACCAGGCCATTTACCTGTGATTCCTGCCTTTATTCAGTTCCAAAGACTTTGCGATAGTCACCCTCTGCTCTTAAATCGTGACAGCCTGATTACTACCAGGGTTTCCAACTTACTATGATCATGTACTTGCTTGATTTTTCCACAGTAATTATCCATTGGATTTATAGAAAGCTTAATTAATCAGGACTCAGCTTCAACTAGTTATGATCTTATGATCTCAGGTTTCTGTCCTTCAACAACACAGCAAATACGATTACTTCAGATAAGTCCTTTAAAAGAAGGTACCATTCTTGGTTTTTATGTAGATTATAGCTACCCATATGCCTTTCTTCTTCTTTCTATCCTGCATCAGAAAATAGTTGGATTTGTAAGCACTTTGTTCATATACCTTGAAACAGGCCAGAGATGCAAAGGAAACGAAATGTTGTAAGAAAACAAGCCTGGTTACCATGGCAAATAGAGCTACAGTATTTCCCAGGAGAAATGTAAATCATTCATCAGGATTTTTGCTCACTTCTTAACTCATCTTTGATATCTTGAAGTACATCTATCTTAAAATGAATCAGACTATAATAATCAATACATTATCAAAGAAATATGAGTTTTTGGCTAATATAGAATTCCTATATTCTAAAATGAATGAATATGTTGTTAAGCAAGAGTGAGAAAATACTACACAGGTATCTCTACAACCTAGAAAGACTAACAATCCACATAGTTTAAAGACGACTAGGAACTGAATTTGGTACAATTAAATTGACTGATGCAGAGCAGAGGACGGTGGGACTAAGTGACATCTAAACTGCAAGCAAACAAAGTGGGATTTCAGTTCATGATAAAAATTCATTTAATTGCAAAAATAAAAGGGAAGCATTTAAAAAAAAAAGACTGCACATCCCCACTCCACCCCCCAAAGAAAATTCTATACTGGCAAGAGAAAAGCAGTTGGTCAAAACAATTCAATACAGCAACCATTTGTTGAGCATCTATAAATGCTATGCTGTTTCCGGTGCTGAAAACAGGAAAAGGAGTAAGAAGACACCACATTCAGACAGCTTACAAACTAGTAAGGGGACAACAGCTATATCACTCATTATAATACTATGATAAATGAGATCACTGAGAGATAACAAAGTGTTATGAGAGCACAGTAACTCGACAGCTTGTTCTTATTCCTGGCATCTACACCTCCAGCTGCATGCAGATAGGCCTGAGATAGAAATAAGTGGGTGGCAGATAGGAAGTCTCTCTACAATTCATTCTTATACATATTCCAGGGATTTAGGCATGGGCATCACACACGAATGCATTCACTATTAAAAAACAATAGAAACTCAATAAAGAATCATAAAGTTAAATACTCAAGAAGTTAGCAAGCTGCATTAATATGAACAGAGTTCAACAATTTGTATTGATTCTAAATAACTAGGTAAGAAAGTTGAATGATTTGATGAGAAACTTGTAAGAAAAGACATAGGAAAAGAAACTCGTATTTCCAACAAAACTGCACCTAGGAAAAGTTTCATTTTTAACTTCTATTCAAGGGTGGGATAAGATGAAATTTTGGTAAATAGTAATTATAAAAATTCAGGGAAAATCAAAACAATTGCATTCTAAAGTGATGCACACTGAGGACACATTTATTTTGAAATCAATTTTATTATAAAGGTATACTTTCTATTTTATTTTTTTGAGAAAATGAGAGTTCTTCCCCTCCCACATACACACTCCTGGTGGAATATAAGTAAAATACAGTTAATACTAATTTTGAGGGCCTTGGCTTTATGGGCACATGTGATTTGACCATGAAGCTAGAAGACGTTTATGAAACTATAGAACTAAGAAGATAGGCCAATAAATTACCTTTAGGATGTGGCTGTATTCCTTTAATAAGAGTTGGGAAAATTTAATAACTGGAGGGATTAAGGTGTTTATCTGAATATATTTGTTGAAAGCCATTAGGGTGAGTCCTAATCTCATCTGGCTGTTGTCAGACTCAGAATATAGCTGTGTCTACTAAAGGCTTATCCCTCAGGAACTTCTATATAGAATTTAACATGCCTAAACTTGCACTCACATAATCATTAGTTCATTTATTCTTCCATCAACTTATATTTATTGAATTCATACCAGACCCTCAGGATACAAAGACATGGTTTTTCAAAGACTTTAAATCTAGTGCCTTAGACTCAAAGGTGAAGAGTCTATTTCAATAATAGTCTGATATGGGACTAATAGACAAAAAATACTTTTGGCTATCATTGGAGGGGTGTCTAGGTCAGGCTGGCCTGTGGCAGATCATTTAAGTAAGGTTTTCTTACTTAAGTGTTTTCTCTGTTGACTTTTGAAGGAAAAAATGAGAGCTAGGCAGGTAAAGAAGGGAAGGCTATACAAAGGCATGGAGGAAAGAGTATTCAACCTTCAAAAAGTCTGTGTGATTCAGGATGCCTGGACTAAATATTGGGAAAGGCAGATGATGCTGGATGTTGTAACTAGGTCATGGAGGGCATTTTATGCCACAATAAGGACTTAGGATTTATTTTCTAGGTTATGAGAAACCACTGAAAAATTTATAGCAAGGGAACAACATAATAAGGTTTGCATTTTGGTAAGCTCATCCGGGCTATAATAAGACGGGAGACCCGTAAGGACGTTGATAAAACATTTAAATGATAAATAATGATATGGAGAGGGAGGATGGATTTTAGATTTGTAGAATTAACGCTATTTGGTAAACAAATAGGCATGATGGCCGAAGAAACTGAATGTACCAGTGACAATTCTCAGATTTCTTTTTTGGGCAACTAGTCAGCTGTAGGTGCCTACTGTCAGTATGGAATTTAAAGAAGAGAAGCAAATTGTGAAGGAAATAAAATTACTTTAATTTTGAACATGTTAAGTTTTGGGAAATTAAAAAACATCCAGTTTGGGTTAATTAGAATGCTTTTTATACTGATGGATCTGGAGCTTAAGAGAAGGTTCCCATGTTAGTCTGCTGGCGTTGCCATGACAAAATACCATAGACTGGGTGGTTTAAACAACAGAAAGCTATTTTTCACAACTCTGGGGGCTAGAAGTCCAAGATCAAGGTGTCGGCAAGTTTGGTTCCTTCTGAGGCCTCTTTCCTTGGCTTGCAGATGGCTGCCTCCTTGCTGTGTCCTAGTATGGTCTTTCCTCTACGCACATACATCCCTGTTGTCTCTCTGTGTGTTCAAATTTCCTCTTCTCTGTCTTTCTTTTAATATGAAATGCTTATGAATGTGTGTGTCATCCTTGTTCAGGGGACAAGCTAATCTTAACCATACCCTTCTGATTTTAGTATATGTGCTGCCAAACCAGCATTATTCCTCTTCTTATAAGGACACCAGCCAGATAGGATTAGGACTCACCCTGATGGCCTCATTTTAACTTCATCACCTCTCTAAGGGCTCCATCTCTGAATGCAGTCACATTCTAAGGTACTGGTGGTTCACATATGAATTCACATATGAATTTTTGGAGGACACAAGTCAGCCCATAACAGATCTCATTTGCAGATAGATCTGAATTATTGACTATAAATCGCAATTGAAAAAGCATAGTGATAGATGGTATCACTCGGGGAGAATATAAACATTAGGGGAAAATGTGGCTGAGAATGAACCACTGAAATGTAATTGTAGAGATGGAGAGAGGAGTTAACAGAGCCTTCTACCTCAGAGAGCCCAGAGCACTAGGATACTCAGGAAAGAACTGTGTTATAAAAGCTAACAGAGGCATTTCAACAGGTAGGAGTGGTCAGTAGCTTTAATTACTCTGAAAATATCACTATGATGTCTGAAATGTATCCACTGGCTATTACAACAAAGAGCACATTAATAATTTTAGTAAGAGTGGTTTTGGGAGAAGATTTTGAGATTTTCAGTGAATGAATTGTGGGAAACGGAAATTTTTCCTTTAAGTAGTATGAACTTTTCCTTTATGAATTTTTTTCTATGTCAGGAAGAAAAGGAAGGAGTATCAGGACTCAAAGAAACATTTTCTAAGTGGGTACACGCACACATTATAATGAAAGAACCATTGTAGAGAAGCAGATTGAACACATTCTAGAATGAAGGGATAACCAATAAAGTGAGGTCCCTGGGGAGGCAGCAGGAGATGAAAATAAGAGAACAGGTGGGGATTAGCTTGGAAGTAGATAAGGGACTGTGCTTTGAAGATAGGAAGACCAAAGGTTAGAGGTTTAGGTATAGATAAATTTGCAGACAGTGAGGAGAAAGTTGAGTTTTGGCAAATATGTTTTGGGGAATGAGAAAGAATCAACCAAATCATGAGATCATGGCTGTGTGATTGTTTTTCCATCCACGTGCAGTGGAACTGGAGTAGAGAAGGAGCATGTCAGAATGACGCAGGTTGGAGGGTTCTAAGTGGGACAGACAGGTCAAAGCACAGAAAATGCTGGCAAGAGAGTGGTAGAAAGGGTGCAGCATTGGATATAAGCTGGGCAGGAGTAAAATGAAGCTTTGATGGGAATGGCAATTTTAGAGTAAACATGTGAATTAGGGCACTGGAGAAAGTAATGAAGTCAAGGCAGATGCTTAAGGAGGGGAGTGACATAACTGGAGGGAAAGATGGTTTTGATCAGAACTTGGTAAATGGGAATTTAAGATATCAGAAGGTATATGTTCAAGTGATCACCAGTTCCAAGTTGAGGTGATATTAGTGGATGGCTGCAGAGGAGCAGAAGACATGGTTGTTGGAATCAAGGAAGTTCACCATTTTAACTGTTGAATGAGTCGTAGACACAGATGTTGAAGTCCGCTGGAATGACGACAAGATCTGGTATACAGAGGAGTCTCCTGTGTATGAGAGGGGTGGCAGGGAGAAGGGGCCAGAGACCATCCATGGTTGAATGGCCTGGCTGCCTAGGAAGTCACTTGGTTGCTGTTGTACAGTGAGTGGGTTTGCTTATTTAATGCAAAAACTATCTATTGAGTGGTTCCTGTACCTAGCTCTCTGGTAGATCATCAGTGGCATTTATGGAGAATTTTATGGCTAGCATATTTGGTAAACAAATTCAAAAGGAAACCATCCTTATCTCACTAAAAATGAACAAATTTGCATACACAAACAAATAAGGAAGTTGGAATGGGGAAATTTATGTAGTTGGAAGATGGTTGAAAGTTCAGACAAATATAATTATAGTCTAGCTCAAGGACTGGCAATCTTTTCAGAGGTGATAATACCAATGTTCTCTACACAACTGTTTTAGAATTTCAGACCACAGGAAAGCTGGAGGGAGGGTGGGGCATGGTTTTGTAGTGACTTTCTGATTTCACTCGGGATAAATTAGACTCTTGAGAAATCTGGTGGTACCTCTTGACAGAAGCAGGAATGGGGATCTAGTTAGCAACAAACCTGTGGGCCTGTGACAGGCTGAAAACTTGTCTCTTCTCCATCTTTGGGAGTTTGCCAATGTCTGCTTTACCATTATCCCAGAAATGATATATAAAAATAAAAAATAACTATCAACTCACAGAAAATATGAATGGTAAAGATTAACACATATTTCACATCTTTATATTTGGCTCTCAGGATTGATCCAGAATATGATGTCCAGGAAATGATATATAATTATGGAAAATGATACACTTGTCTGGATAGAAGAGCAAGTTGGAGAAATTTTTTAGTCAAAATGCAGAATAATTCATCACTTTCTAAGTTCAAGGAGACTGTGGCCCTGCAGATAGATTTATGTATAATTAACATATCCTTATCTATATAGGCAGTAGACTCATCTTTTAAAACAGATTCTACTAGAAGTGTATTTGAACTTTTCCCTTAGCCTTGTATTACAGTTGTTGTCATTGCATGTGTTAGTGTATGTAAATTTAAAGCTTAAAAACGTACCAGACTAGTTACTATGGAAAAAGCATGACTCATAAGAATTTTAGCACGGGTTAAGATCTGAAAGATTTCTCCCAGCCTCTTATCACTACCACAGAACTCACAATTCATGGAAGCCACCAGTAAGATGACTTTGCCTCTGGCAGTTGCTAGTTCTATATCCTATAATTTGGGAGGCTCAGATTTTGGGAAATCATTAAACTTTTTCTTGTCCTTTTCAAGTTGGAGACAGCAATTGTAGACAGCTTTCCAGTGGGGTATCTTTTTGTGTCTCCTTACCTGTGGAGAAGCTGCTAGCTGAGATATGGAGTTAAATAGCTTCTGTTTCCTTAATCCAGAGCACCAAGTAAAAAAAAGTGGTAGAAACCATATTTCACCATCCATTATTTTCTCTTCTAATTCTACTAATTTATCTAAATTCCATTGGTGATAATATTCTAGCAGGTTAAAAAAATCATAAGGTTACTTCAGAAGCCAAATAAATGCAAATTCTATATTCCTATTTGCATGATAATTTGGGTGACCTTGGAGAAGGACGTGGATGAAACTCAAGATATTTATTTGTACTCTACATAAAATTTTACTCTTAGACAATGTGTTATTATTTGGACCTCAGTTTTAAACATGTGAAATAGTGAGGCTAGACCATCATCATTTTTTTTTCCTCTAGAAGTAAAGAAAGCTGAGCAACTCTGTTTATTAAGTCCTATTTACTTGGTTCTACTAAGATCCATTTTGAATGTCTTAATATTTTATAATTATTATGCTTTCCCTAAAAGGAAAGAGCTTTACCAATCCATTTATACACTGAAGTGTAAAGAATAGACTGTTAAAGTTCTTCCTTCAGGAGAGCTATTTAGAAACAGGCTCATCTATAAAACACTTTTAAAAGGAACTGATCAAATTTTGCAACTGATCCTAGATAACAAAGAAAAATGCCAATGCAGTGAAAGATAAAAATGAAATGATTTGGTAGCTCTATCATCATAAATATCAACGAGCACTGTAATTTTAATGTTGCTGAAATTGGCACTAGGGCATTATTGATTTTCTGTATCATCTAATGGTTTCCTGCAAATATCTTTTATAAAAGTGCATTATATGTCTTCTTAATAATCTTTTTTCGAGTCATATACTATCAAATCCTGCAGAGTACTATTCATTCAGCAGTAAGTTAAAGTCATTAAACATATTTCTATTAAATTTTTATTAGACTTGAACTAATATCCTGAAACTGATGCAATGTAATTTTACTATTCAACCAACCACCTTGATTGTTTCGTGCTAAGAACATTTTAAAAAATCAGACAAATTTTCTAAATGGACAATTAGAATTTATTAGAATTTTTTTCCAGCATTTTTCATGTAGGAATAATTATTTTAAAGGCTTGTTGTTATAATGACTTTCCTTTCTCAGCGAACCCTCCTCCTCTCTTTTTCCTCAATGCTTTCACTTGGGCATAAAAGATATTTTCAGCTCATGACCTATGTGAAATGTGTTTTAATTTTGTTCAATTCCCAGCTGCTTTACATCTTGACATAGAAGAATTACTGCATCACACAGTGTTAGAAAGATAGGAGATAGAAGATAATTACTGAACTTTATGTTACCATCGATGTGTGAAATTTTTCAAGGAAGAAAATCCATTCATTTTGATAATATAGGCACATTGGTTAAATGCACAACCTTGTCCCATGAAAAATTTATTCTTAACACCTGTTTTTCCTCTAGTAAGCCATTATTTGAGAATGCTTCAGTGAATTTTGATTTTATTTTGGAGTTATGAGATGCACATATTTTAATGTGTACATGCTTCCTCTGGGTTACTCAGGTATAGTAATAAACTTTTTAGTTAATGGGATATGTAAATGTACTCTTTTTTCCTGCTTCTAGTTGGGGCTGTCAGAATACAATGAGTTCACTTTGGCATCACATGTCGTCTTTACCTTCGCATCCCTGAGAAGAGGATTTGTGTTTCTTGGGAGGGAGCTAAGATCAGAGGAGAGTTGACTTGTCTGGCCCAGCTGTATCTTTGTTACCTTTTTATGTTTACTGTCTTCTTTTTCTGAAGTTTAATAAAGAGACAAGTTTGGGCATATTCATGTCTGCTGAGTAGAGATAGAGATTAGATTACTATGAGAAGGTTACATATATTTGTTTGAAGAACCCTAATTTTTTTAGATAAGCAGAGAACCATGAGAGTGTTTCTCATGCTCTCCAATATTCCTTAAGACCACTCTTAGAAGCTGAATACGGGGCTACAGGCACATTAATCTCATCCAATGTGGTGTTTCTTAGATTCTTATAATACACATGCATTGATCTGGCCCAGTATGCTGCTCCTTAGGTTTTTACATACATACAGTATGGAGTTCATATTTTTCTTCTTTCTCATTACTTTAATTAAGTGGAGATGAAGATAAGATAGAGATGACATGTTATCCTAAACCTGGATACATGGATGATTGCAAGGATTTTGAGACCACTTTGAAGGTGTATATAAAAGACTTTATAAGTATGTGCCTCTGCAGTTTTCTGGGGTACACAGCTTTTGCTAGAATCGTAAATGTCCCCCAAAGATAAGAATCCTTGTAAATGGACCACATTGTTCTGGCAGCCATACTAGGTTTTCCTTATCACATTTAAAATGAGAAATCAAAGCCTATACCCTTTGCTGTTCTTGTTCTAACAGGGGAAAAAGAGGCTGAGCTTAAAATCAGTCTGCTACTCTCTACCCGAGAGGTAGCTTGTTGACTGAAGTTCAGCTTGTGATGTGCTTCCTCCTTACGAAGTCTTTTGCATAACATACTGTCTTCTTTCTATGTATGTCTTTCTGTCTGTCTCCCTCTCCTCTCACCTTTTCCTCACTTGTTCTTTGCCTCTCCCTCTTTGTAGCTAAAAAGAATGAATTCGAGTGGATTAATAAAATGTGGTGTATGTATACCATGGAGTACTACTCAGCCATAAAAAAATGATGAACTACCTCTTGTATTAACCTGGATGGAACTGGAGACTTTTCTTCTAAGTGAAGTATCACAAGAATGGAAAAACAAACACCACATGTACTCACCATTAAATTGGAACTAATCGAGCAACACTTATGTGCACACATGGAAATAACATTCATTGGAAATCCAGCAGGTGGGTGGGGGGAAGAGGGGATGGGTAAATTCACACCTAATGGCTACAATGCACACCATCTGGGTGATGGACACACTTATAACTTTGACTCAAATGGTACAAAAGCAATTTATGCAACCAAAATGTTTATATCCCCGTAATATTCTGAATTAAAAAAATGTTAAAAAAAAAAAGAAAAGGTTTGATGGTTCAGTTAAAGCTATAAGATTTTGTCGTTTTCTGAGGCCACACATTTGCATATGATTTGCATGTGTTTGCATAATGATTCAAAAGACTCACTGTAAGTGTATAAGAGTAAAAGAAAATAAATGAATGAGTGAAAAAATAAAAAAAATTAAAAAGGTAAAAAAAAGAATGAATTCGAGAATTGAGATGTAATGAATAAATGTGGCCCTAAAATTTCTTTACTCTTAATTTCCTGAGTATTGACATTTGTGTTTTATTTTTTATTTATGTTTGTTTGTCTCCCCTTGAATTACCTAGAAAACCCATATGGGTGGCAAGCAAAAAGAGGCAGATTGAAGCACTATATTTGGTGGAGTTTGTTATTTTAGTGGAGGGACCCAGTGGTTAGAAATTAGGCTAACTGTCTGACTTAGCCTACCAAACTTTGCCATGGGTCCAGACGGCAGGCATAAGGGATGCCCCTGCAAGAGCTTATGCATGTCTCACAATTTGCACAAGGAGCAAGGAAACGGGAATGTTCCCACTTGCATCTATGCTGATTTTTCCTTGAGTAAATAGGGAGTAAACTTCCAATCTGAATCTCCCAAGGGTGGCCCAAGTTATCATTTATATTTTGTGGCCCTGTTTTATCAGAATTGTATTATTTCCCTACCAGACTGTATATTGTTTAAGTAAGATAATGGCATCTTTTACCTTAGTATCTTTAGAAACTGAGTACCTGACACGTAGTAGGGATTCAAAGCTGGCCAACTACATTCTCATTCATACGTGTGGTAGGGATTTGCTATTTCACCTTGCTGATTATGGTCTTTCTGTTTATTCCTAATTTTCAATACCATGGATTGCAATCTTTTTTTTTTAATAATTCTATTTTTTTCTAGTATTATTTTCTGATTGATTTAAAGTTTGTCTAATCAAGAACTTAATATTTATTAAACTTAAAGTTATTTGTGAAAATATGGACCATATTTGAAATATTATCTATAATTACTAATAGAGCAAGTGCAGATTTATACCTGATTGGGTGTGCATGTTTATGGATGACTTTCCCATTTGTTATTTGAATAATTGTGCTGGTAATAAACAGACACAGCCATAGAAAGATCCAATCTAGTTTGATCATTGCAGAACTATTTGAAGAGAAAGAGATGGGTTGTGTGAGTCAATTATCGTAAAGAGAATGGAGAGTAAATGACTCCGGCAATTTCTTTTAGATTAGTAAAAGCAGCAAAGAAAACCTCCCAATTCCCCTTCTTCCTCCTTAACTAATTTTATGTTGGCTTTATTGCTACAAGTCCGCAGGCACACACAACACCTTTCCTTCATACCCCAAAGGCATAAAAGCTGTTGACAACATTTGGAAGAAAATAAAGGACTTGAATCTGTTTTTGTGCCATATAGGCATGCAACTCAGTAAAATAAAACTAGTTAATGAGGAATTAACTCAATTTAAGGTACTGAAAAGTACATTGATATATCAAGTAGAGTTGTACTTGTAAAACAAATTAAGCTTGGGTATTGCCTAGGAGAGAGGTAAGTGTGTCACACTCTACTTAAGTATCTGGTGTGTTTTTAAATGTGGAACTATAGAAAGACATAAATAATTATCAACTCATCAACCAACCAACTCATAAACAAAATCAGATTATTTCAGCAATTACTCAATGGTTTGTTTTATTATGATGATACACAAAGGTTCTTTCTTTCCAATTCATCATTCCCTTAAATATCCACTTGTTTGTACTATAACTTGAGTAGCCAGAAGTAATTAGGTTTATAACCCACAGTGCCACTGCCATCCACACAAAACTCAACTTTTCTGAAAAGATTATCAACATTTTGGGTCCCTGGGTTTTAAAATCTGGTTAATTAAACCATGGCATCATAGATCTTATAAAATAAAAAAGCAATAAGCCAGAAAAAATTATAATTAAATATGATATTCAGTATCTCTGAAGATAGATAGTCTTATATTTCATTTTTCTCAGGATGAGGTCTGGGTCTCTAAGATGTTAACTTGGTAAATAGTCTATTATTTGGTTTGAGCATTATGGCAGAGTTTACCTACCTCCAAAGATCTTGCCTACAGATTTCTCAGCTTAGACTAATCACTGAATCACTAATGTGACAGCCAAGGCATCTGGAAAGCCATAGATGAAACATGGAATCAAAGCTTTAGGGCTGGAAGAAAACTAGGGGTTCATGAATTCTGTTTTTCTCAGCAACATAATTGTCCTTGACACACATCCTTGTAATTGTGCTTGAAAACCTATAATGAAAAGAAACTTGCTATCTCAAAATATGGACAAACCTATTATTGGCCAATGACAATTAGATAATCACTATCATTTAAATGATGATGCTAAATATGCATTTCTTGTAGTTTATACCTTCTTTTCCCTCAGCTTTTTCTCTCTCTTCCTCCCTCCTTCCCTTCTTCTCTCCTTCCTTCCCGCCTGTTAAATAAGTTAATATACTAATTCTACCATGAGTATATCAGTATATTACATTTGAAATACAAAGAAACAAATATGGATCTTTTTTGTGAAGATTTAAGGCATATGCATAATGACTATATCCAAAGCTGTTGATGGTTAGTTTATAAAGTATTTCCACCAAGGCAAGAAAACAAAAGAGTGAGTGTGCTGAGTAAGCAAAAGTAGTTGTTTCTAAAGCAAAAGATATTCATGATGGCACCAAGGCTGAAAGACCAACCAACCAACAAAACTAAAACACTAATGCAACAGTAGAAATTGGCTGAGATCTACTACCCAGGCTTCAAAGTGTGTGTGTGTTGCACAAAAGTGTTTGTATTGAAAATGGTGATTTGGTACTAGAAGGAAGACCACCCCCACTAGGTCATTAAAGGTCATAGAGACATTAACTCACATGCTTAGACTTCTGCTATATAAATACCCTAAACTATAATTGGATCAGTGAGCACAAGTGCTATAAGTGCTCTAGAAGTTTAAATTGTGGTATATAACGGCAAGGACACTAAGTACTGACTCTCAAAAGACAGGGAATAAGCTGCGCCTGAAGGTTAGGAGATACTGCAAAGTATATGTTTTCACTACAACCTTTCTTGTAGTGGTATTAGACTGGAATTTTATTCACGGCATAGTATCAAGTGAGAAACACATGTCATGTTACAGAAAAATAATCATGTACTTGTAATCATATATGTTTAAACATATTTTTATGAGCAAAGAGAAAAGTAGGAAATATAAATATAGATAGGTTACTATTGGTTATTTCAGGGAGATGAAACTGGAGTAGAATAGAGAAAGTAAATGATCAATTTTTTCCTTATACATTGTACTTTTTATTGTTATGTCTTGCTTGTTTTGCTTTTGTAATTAAACAATTCAGTAAATTAAAAATGTAAAAGTCAAAGATATGTTTTGCTGTTGTTTAAAGTTTCATTTATCATACCAAAATCATCATAAAAATTGGAGGACTTTCATGAGTTGCCATCTTTTTAATTATTCCATTATTTCATAAAATTAAAAAAAATAAAGATCAAGCAAGTAGGGGACATAAAAATCACTCTCTAAAAAACACTGCATTATTATTATTTTGCTCTTTTTACTGCTGATTGGCGAAATTTCATCACTAACTGATCTCATTTGCAACCTCTCCTTTTTGTTAGTCTGATTTGATGTGGAGTGAACGTGGATTCTGGTAGTAAGAAAAGTAGTAAGTGTTTATTTCTCTAAAACAAATACTTAGAAAAGTGCTTCATGAAAGTAGAAGAAGAAATTAAATTACTTCTAACTTATCATCATATGGTACAAATTTACCTTTTCAAATCACATTACACATCAGAAATTTGTCTAGAGAAACCTGTCCTGTCACAAGTGAGGTCAAACCCACAGGGTTTGGAGAGCTTCAGTGGACTGCTTATTATCAATAAATAGTTCTAGTTATATTCCTGGTTAGTGACCCTTATAAACTAACAAAGGTAGGGCTTCTGTTTAAACCTTATCCTAATCTGAAAGCATTCAGATGAATCAATGTGTTGGCAAGCGTTTAGTGAGTTAAAAGTCACTGGAGTCTCCTGAAGAAAATGAGTAGGTATCAGAAATCAGGATCAGGTACAGATATTTACTCTACCCTTACCTTCTAGTTTTGAATCTCTTTTTGTGGTTCATTTGTTTTAGTGGATGATTTGGTGCATAAGGTGCATTTTATTTAGGTGGTTGAGTTACTTGAAGTATGAAAGGTGCAGAGAAATTGAAGGATAATTTTGTCTTTATTTAGGACCCAAAAAAAAAAACCACCCAAAGAATAAATATTTCTATTTCATATGTAAGCTCAGTTTGCCTCCCCTCACACATCATGAACAGCACACAGATTTTGTTTTCTTTGTAAAGCATGACTATTGCAGGGACATGCAGTAGAGAAATCCATTGGGTAGAACTACGTCATAAAGAATGAAATGCAATCATATCACTGAAGCATTGTTTATTTGGGAGATACACCGGGATGTAGATATGGTTTAGTGATACAAAACTTTCAGATAATAAAAGTGATAATTGTCATAATAAGACTTTTACCTGATTAAAAACAACACTATTGTAAATGCTTGGAGGCATTTAGAAGAAGATTACAATGCTTATTCAATTAAATTTTAGTAAAAATGTATGTATGGAGTATCTACCAACCCTCTCTTTGGCAAACACTGTGTAGTAACACAAGGATGAACACTGTGGGGGAGGCAAAATTTTACCTCTACCCATACACATTAAATAAATGTGTAAATAAATACACATTTATTTAATATAAATTTTATGTGACATGGGAGCCCTCATACAGAAATGAATACCCAAAGAAGTGGTAAAACCTAAATACTTTTATAATAGGTTGAACAGAGGCAATTGTGGAAAAGTAACTAAACTATGTGGGGAGGCTAGAAGAAGATTAGAACTATTTGAACAAGTTCTGTTTGTATGGAATTCTCTCGGTCTCAACTTCCCATCCTTAATGATAAGAATGTTACTTTCACTGTGCTATAGGGAGAACATCTCCCTTCTGGGGGTTTCATCTCCTGCTTTCAGGAAGAAAAAGTGGAGGGTCATGGAGCCTTTCTTGTATCTCCTAGTTCTTTTAACTGCCTATAGCTCAAAATAATCCTTATGCCAAAATGGCATAATATGGGGTGACATATTATGTCACCCTTTAACACTCTGTAGGCACTGTCCTAACAATGGGCAAAAGCTTAAAGTCTACTCACAGAGTAGGTTGTCATTATGAGAACCCTCATCGTGTTATTTAATTTTCTCAGATATCTGTTTGGTGACATCCATTGAAAGCTTGAGTATATCTATCTCATAGATTCTCCTTCTGTAACTGAGGTGTGTTCATCCTCTAAGCCTCAGGAGCCTGTGACCATGAGTATCATTACTAAAAATGCCTCAGGGTTTTGTGTTTTGAAAACATAACAGCTAAACTGCTTCTTGGCTGCAAAGTGGTAGAGGAACAAAAGTTTTTGTCTCAGCTTCTAGGAGCAATGCTGATGACCCATTTTGGGGCTTAGAAGAGTCAATTGTGCTCCGCTTCCCCTGCCCACACCATTATTTTTCAGATAGTTTGAGCCCACTCACCTTTATTAACTGTATTAAAGTTTAAAAGTCTCATCTAAACATCATTTGAGAAATTTTCCCATATAAGATAGGATTTAAAGAAAGTTATGCTTAACACTCTATTATCCCTCTCAGTTTCTAGGAAAAGACCTATTGGATGGTTTCTTTTTAAATGCTGAGGTATGGGGGGTAGGGGGAAAGCTATACAATAGAAATATTAATATATTTCTTACAGATCAATCATTAAATCAAGTCCAAGAACACTGTACTCCTTGACTGAAACTACAGAGCATGTTATAACACAACATATTCTTCCTAAAAATCTCTTAATGACTTTATACTAACACCATTGATACTTTTGTGTGCAAACAAGCCATAATTCATATAATAATATGTGCTTACATATTTGAATAAAATAACTTTTCAAGGCCATTCTGGCAGCCCTATCCTAATCAATAATAATGGCACAGTTTATGTTTTATAGCAAATTAAGGCTAAACAAACTTAACATAAAAGTTACATCTATTGAAATCCAACCAACTGGAAAGAAATGCGGTCATAATATATAGGGAAAATAAATGATCCATTCTTAATGGAAGATTCCTTTCCATATTTACTTTTGTTTTACTTAGACAAAAGACATTTTTCCTTTTTAGGAAGCTTTCTTTACATGATTATTGTTTCTCTTTTGAGAATTAAAAAAGGATGTATACATTTTAGTCAGAAGACAGAATGTACAATGGTTACTGCTTTTAATTGAAAGAAGGCTTCAGAACTGATGATGAGAGTCAAAACTTGCTTTCTTCTTGACATCAGTTACCAAGTTTAAAAACAATTGATAGAATTTAAATAATATATTTTAAAGTAGCAGTATGTCATGCCCATATGTTGCAGTAGGGGGAAGATGTCTACAACAAAAAGTTATTATGCTCCTTGTAACATAATACATCAACCATACCTACCCATAATATCTCACCCACACCAAAACTACAGAATCTGTGGAGGGTGACGATTTTTCTTACTGGCCTCTGTTTCAATTAGAAAATCTAAAGGTAGTCTTTCTTACTATATTTTCCTTGTAGAAATTGCATTTGACCCTTGAACAGCACGGGTTTGGACTGCACAGGTTCACTTATATGAGGATTTTTTCAACTAAATGCAGTGATCAAAAACACATTTTTGATAGATGCGAAACCCACCTAGAAGGAGGGCCAATTTTTCCTATAGGTAGGTTCTGCTGGGTTCCAGGGCTGACTGTGGGACTTAAATATGTGTGGATTTTGGCATACACGGGAGTCCTGGAACCAATCCCCTGGAGTATACTGAAGGACCACTGTAGTTTTATGTTTAAATATAAATGACTCATTGGATTGACATACAAGAACAGTTGCAAATTTACTTACTATTTTCTTCCCATGGTATGCAAACAACACTACGACTTCTTAATCAAAAAGACTTTCACAATTGCAAAGTAAATGTACGAGACAACCATGCATTTGCCAGACATTTTTTGCCATCGTACCTACAGAATTTAAATATGTTGTGTAATTTCACACACAAATACTTCTTTCCAGACAGTGCCTCCGATATCGCCATGTTTGTTAGATTAAGGTCTCTGGCCAAGGAGAACACATGGCTGAGTCACCTGCAGCAGAAGTTGTGAGTCAGAGTCAAGGTTAACAAAGAGTTTGGAAGAGGGCACTCTCCCCTTCAGCTCTATTGTGAGATATATGGTAGCCCAGATTCATTTATCCTAGAGGTATAGCCAAAAGACATTCTATCTACACATCTTTGCACAAATGAAGACATGTCAGGGCCAAGGGGAAACTGTGAAGTCTCTCAAGTTTGAATGATCTCTCTCTGCTCATTTTCCCTCCATTGGTGACATATTTGCATCTTCTCCCTTTGCACTCTTGACCCCTGAATTTTAGGCACCCAGGACTTTCCTGTTTTCTAAATCCCTAATACTAGCAAAAATTACTTATTCAGTTAGTCATATATTGAGGATTATTACATAGAAAATTAGGATATTTCCAATCCCTGTATATCCTTTACCTCTCTCACTGGTGTTTAAGTTTGAAGAAAGTTTTGCTCATCTTTGTATTTTCTCAGTACTCAACACAGTCCTGCTGGTACAGATCTTATCCCACAGTGTCTGCCATATGTTTCATAACTGTTGAATGCATGTGTTAGTGTATAAGGAGCACATCTCCAGGTAAAGCATTCTAGTGACTTGTAACATTTCAACATGAGGTGGTAAAATGATAATAATTTGTGGTTCCTGTTAGGGACTGGGCCACAGAGTTCCACGCCCCTTCTCCCCTCCTCCTCCGCTCGCCATCCCCCTGCCCTCTCAACCTCCCTTCACCCATCAGTGGAAAAATGCTCTTATATGAAACTTGTAGGGGGCGGGGCTGCGCACAGCAGGAGGTGAATGACAGGCCAGCAAGCAAAGCTTCATCTGTATTTACAGCTGCTTCCCATCAACTCACATCACCGCCTGAGTTCCTCCTTCCCTGGTCCATAGAAAAATTGTCTTCCATGAAACTGGTCCCTGGTGCCAAAAAGGATGGGGGCTGCTGATTATAATAATGATTAAGAGAGTGAATGCTGGAGTAAAGGAAATACCAGTCCCTTGAGTGCTGAGGCTAGTAGCCTGTCAAGTGATAACTAGCTGTTTGGAAGTAAAGGATCAGGACCTTTTTATTTTAAGGTTTGAATGTTGGAGTGTATGATGGTGCTGCTGATGTGGATGATGACTTAATTTTTACATAGTGTTATGGAAAATAGTCATAGTTGAAAATAAAGCCCAGAAAACTGGTCAAGTGAAGGAAGAGAAATTAAAAGCAAACAAACAAGTTTGGTTCTTTGCTTATTTCAGTCACACTTGTGAATTGCTTACCATTTACACCTAAACCCCATGTTACCCAGGAGACATGTATATCATATATATTTGCCATATTAATTTGACTAAAACAATGAAATCTCTCATCTGTTTTCATGTTTGGAGGCTTGTTCTACATGTTGGTCTGCATGTAACCCATGAAAGAGTACAAATACAGGAATTTTTCTGGATGTTAGAGATATAGCAGGAACAAGACAGACTTAATTTCTCACTTGTTTGGAGCTTACAACTATCACTACTAATGCTAGCTCTTAGAAGATTTTACTTTTTGTCTGAAATGTCATGAACCCATGTATAATTTTTTTCTTCATGTGAGGTTGATTAGATGTATTGATCAAATTCTAGTGGAAATGTAGATTAGGTATTAGGTTAGCTTCTCTTAGTTCTATAACAAGCTTATGTATGAATATTAGCAAAATGCTTCAGAATGTGTTTTATTGGTCAAGAATGAACCCAGTAATATAAGTCTGCATAAATCTGTTCACTATTGAAACCAGCCACAAGGCAAAGCACATGCCCATAGGACATAAATTAAGAGCAAAATCTTCTACCTACAGAGCCAGCCCAGCTATGGACCCAAATGAGAGCCAATACCATAATGGCAGAGAAAATTTGATATATGTTTATCAATGCCTGTTTTCACATGTTATGAGCAAAAATCATCTGCCTGTTTCTAATAAGAGTTCAAATTATTCTTTTCTGTTTTTGACTCAGTTTTTCAAAATGGCTTTTGTATATTAGAGATGAACAATCTTCTCAGAATTAGCAGTAGAAATACATGGAACTGAATTCCATTTCTATGCATGTCTAGCTCGGTAACAATGTCTGTTCCTGCCACATGGCTATAGCTTTTTATTTCTCCTACATGAAAAACTCCCCAAAAACAGAATGATTTTTTTTTCCCACTCTGAGCAACCTCTGTTATAAAGCTATTTCCCTTTGTCTTTTTGGCAAAAAAGTTTTCTTGGGATGTGAGTTTGCTGCATTTGCATGTGTGGCCCAGAGGCCTCATACAGTCTCAGCTGGATAGGTCCCTTGGAAAGAGAAATAGCTAACATATCACATTTTATGATGAGGCTGCCAGATTGTTGTTCCCCTTTATACACCTCCTAGTCGTTCTGCACGAGGGACTCCCTAGGGTGAATGCAAGAGATAAATGAGGTGTTGAGGGGAATAATAATTTTGCACAAGGTGAAAGGATAAAGGAAAAGTGAAAAACATTCCTGCTTAGCCACAGGATAAGTCATATTAATTAGTCTGCGTGTGACACAACTCCACAAGTGGAAATGAAATTTATGAAAAGAGAACCATAAAATGGATACACCTCATAGATAAATATCACTTGAATGCTACACTTCACAGCTTTCCACATTGTATAAAATTACTTCATTATTCATGACCTTATTAAAACACATTATAGATTACACTTGGATATGAATTCTAAATACTTAATCTCAGTATGCTCTGTGCATTTAAAAATATAATGAAAAATCCATTTCTACCATTTCAGATTTAGACATTTGCTTTACAGTGACAAATTAGGAAATACTCTCCTGTGATTCATTTGGTAAAATACCTGTGAGTCAAGTCTAGTCCACAGTAATGTAAAGAGGTAGTGTAGTGCATAATCTAAAAATCATGAAGACACATTTGACTCTAGAATATATCCTTAAGTATTTTCTGCATGTTCCACTTTCTGAAGTTTGCTTGGCTTAGGATACTAAAAAAAAAATTGCATTTATAAATGTATAATACTACAACTAATGGCCAGGAAAGTTAGGCCAGCCAAGGAAAGAGATACGTGCTAGTATGGAACTTCTTTTAGTGTTAAATACATAATATAGATAATCCATAAGTGGATAAAGAAGAGTTGGTAGAATATTAAAAATGTCTCCATTTTGTTAAAACAGTTCTATAAAAGCATGAACTAAATATAATTTTAAACAAATGATGAAACAAGAAAGTTTGCAGTTTGACTATATGCAATCAAGATTAAAGATTCTTCTTCTTTAATTTTGTTCTATTTGATTAGACTGATTAAAAATATAGCTATAGACAGGTAATCTCAATTATTATTGTAGGCAAATAATAGTTCTGGTGTTTTAGGATTTTTACAACTGGAATGTAGATATTCACACTAAAGAGGCTTTTTTTCCTGCCTATTTTAAATTGTTTTTGAGTGTACAGTTCAGTAGTGTTACGTCCATTGGTTTTTAAAGGTGTTTTCACAAATGTCTGTGAGAAAACTAGTAGGTCATAAACAATTTAGAATTAAGTTTTAAATTGACTTGGTTTATGTGTGTTTTTCTGGAAATACTTGAGCATGAGTGTTTACTGAAAAGCTCAATGCTCCTTTAAGAAATCTATTTTTGCTATTAATATATTCTCCTTAAAATATTGTATATAAGTAATTTTATCTACAAACTAGAGTTCTATTTCTTTAGGATATGCCTATATCAGCATTGTTTCTCTTGTGTGATGAAAGGAGTAATCACTACAGTATAATAATTATCTTTTTTTTTCCCAAGGAGTAATTAGGAATGAAACCCTGAATAAATAATGGTGTGTAAATTACTGCTGGCATCCCAAAGATCCAGTAGCTCCCACATTCTTCTTTTCAAATGTTTTTCCTTTGATTATTATGCCTTATTTATGTTATCAAATATAGGATTCATCTTTTTTTTATAGCTGATGCTGCCTCTTTTGCACTAAGGTAATTGAAGTTTATTTACTTACTAGGGGAAAAATAATTTAAAGAACTTAAAAAATATTCTCCCTTTAGAAAAAATTCAAACTTTTCTTTATATAAATATGAAAATGGATTAACATGTATAACCCTTGTGAATTTATGGAAAAACTTTCCTATAAGATAATTATTACAAATATGGTTGGGGAGGATATTCAGTGTTTTAGGGATACCTTTTTTAGATTTATTTAATTTATTTTTGAATAGGTAATTCATGCATGTTAATATCATGTTCAAAAAGATCATGGGTGTATATAATAAGTGAATATTTGTATTCAATCTCCTTCCCCAGCACCATCATGACTATTTTTTGTATATCTTTTTAGGGATAGTTTATTCATACATAAGATTATGTGACTGTATGTGTGTGTATCCATATTCATAGCTATGTTTATATTTACATGCAAATATCCATATCTTTATCCAGTAATGATTGTGTACAACACATACAATTGTGCACTTTGTTGTTTCACTTGGCATTGTATTAGTACATATTGCACTGTCTCATTCTTTTTAACCATTGCATATTATTCCATTGTATGTAATTATTTGAACATACACTACATATACAATATATAAAATTTATCAAATAATTTGATAACCCAGTCCCCTATCTTATTGAAAATGTATTTTTTTTAATCTTTTACTATTATGATCGCTATGATAAGTATCCTCATACATACGTTACTTCACAAATGGCCAGAATGTCTGAAGGATACATTTCTAGAATTAGTATTGCTGAGTCAAAGATTATGTGAATCATAAATTATGACTGATATTTCTAAATTACTCTCCATAGAAATTGCACCATTTAACATGCCAGCCAGCAACGGATACAAGTGTCTACTATTCCTCACATTCACAAACAGTGTTTTATGTTGAAAGTACTATATATCTCCAGTTAAATATCTGCCTAAATAAATATGTCTATGAATATAATGTTTGGCGTTTTGTAAAACACATTTCTTTTCTTATTGACAATATCAAATATCCTGCATTCTTGGAGTTATCCTAGGAAGCAACAATCAAGCAAAAATTTCTATTAAAACTGGCTGAAGAACTGTGTAAGATTTCAAACACTTTTGCCTTCCCTATAATAAAACAATAGAAAAGGGCATTATCATAATTGCTAATAATAAACATTTGTTAAGCATTAACAATATACGAAACACCATAGAGAGAACACAGAATTGGACATGTTCTGAGTGCATTTAAGCTGCAATTTAAAAGTTGGGTAGGGAGAATACTCACAAAAACCGGTCTCCAATTTTCCCTGTGGAGAAACAAGCCTGCTGCTTGTTAACTTTCCACAAGCAAAGTTAATGACTCCCTCCTTCCATATTTCCATAGTGCTTTGTTTACATTTTATCTCTTCATACTGTGTGTTATGTTTATCCACTGGCCTCTCAGCAACCCCTCTGGATTGTGAGACCTTGAGGTTAGGAACTCAAATTTTTGTATATCCTCAGTATTTAGCATAACGCTCACCACGTAGTAAGTGTATAACTATTGTTTTTTTTATGAATAAACAGATGCTGAGCAACATCTCTTTTTATCCTCACAATAAACCTATGATGTAAATAATATTATTATTGTTCCTTTATAGATGAGCCAATTGGCATATATAAAAGACAGCTTGCTCCATGACACACAGATAGTTAGTTGCAGAGGCAGGATTCGAGCCCTAAGACTTTCTAACACCAAACTCAAGCTTTAGAAGAAAGTCAAGACACTGCCTCTGAGGAACAAATGAACTAATGAAGGCATCTCTCAGGCCCAATCTAGATCACTGAGTGGCCCTTCATCATAGTCCTGCAGAGTAACTGAGATTTGGTCCCAAATCATTTCCTTATGAAGCTGTGCCTATTGCACTGTTCCTGGGGGTTCTATTCCATGAATAAGGATCGTAGACAGGGTCAGTTCCTCCAGCCATCTCAGTTCTTGCTGTCACCAAAAATCTATCTTCTACATACTAAAAGTTTTTCTACTAATCACTAAAAGAAAGAACACAGAAGTAAAACTTGTAATAACAAAATGAAATTACAAAGATTCTGGAATACTTAAAAGTTGTGATTTTTTAAAATGTATTTAGATATCTCAGTTTCTTCCACTCACTAAAACTAACTCATGCCTAGTTTCTTCTTTCCAGCAGAAAGAACTGATTACAGTGAAGATGGACAATACTTTTGAAGTGGTGAGGCATCCAAATACCCACCTCAAGGGGTAGCTCAAGGAGCACCATAAAGCTAGTTCACCTCCACTTATCCCAAATGTGATCCAATTAAGATTATTTTCAGAAATGTCTTTATAGTTCTCAAGGTCCCAGGTGGGCTTCTAATTAGTTATCTCTGCTATCACAGTCTCTACATTGTAAGTTAACAACGGGTCCTTCCGTTGTTTTTTCCTTTTTTTTTTTTTTTTTGATTGCTGGGGAATATGGACAGCTAGGGCCAAGAGGCATGAGTCATGAAGGGCAGAATCACTTTGTCCACACTTCAGTTCTTCTCTTTCCTACTCTGACCCATGTCCCACTAGACTGCACTATCTGTGATAGAAGGACCTGGATTAATTGGAAGGTGGAGAGGCAATTTTACTTACACTAAAATTAGCAGATTTCCCATAGCTTCAACAAGCTGAATTGAAGCATTTTTGTTCACCAAATACAAGTATAGTCATGGGTATATTAATAAAGTCAGAAAGGTGCAAGGTGTTCACGGGGACCAGATGTTTTCCTTTTGGGCAGACTTAAAGAAAGATGTTTATTTTAAAGTGGAGGAAAATATAACTTGAATAATTGTCTTAAAATGATTTGTGAACTCACATTTAAAATTTAGAAAAATAAAATGGGATACCAATGAGAAGCAGAATAGTGTAGATTTATTCATTCATTAATTCAGCATGAACTTTTTGAACACCTACAACGTACCCAGCAGTTTAGTGGACATCTAGTAGTAAACAAATCAGACAAAATTCCCTGCCTTCTTGGGGTTTGTTTTCTCCTGGATGGAAGAAGATCTAACCTAGAAATTAAGTGGACTGGATTTCATTCCCAACTTCAAAACTGATTATCTATTTGAAATTTAGGCAAAGCACTTAACCTGTATCTTTAACTTCATTTTCAAACCTTGGATTTATCCTACTTACCTTACATAGTGTTGCTATAAAAATAAAAAGCAATTGTGAAAGCATTATACAAAGTCTGTCAAGCTATACCAAAGTAACAAAATGATATTTATAGGTCTGTAAATCAGTTATCTGAGGTATCTGAATCAACTATTGATTCTGAATTCTTACCTGTATTGGTTATCCATATTAACAGAATTAGATCAAAATGTCTACTTGAGTGACCATCAACATAACCAAAACGCCACATCAACTGTATAGTGCACTGTTCCCCTCCTCCATAAAAATGTAACATGGCCATAGGTGAACTAGACCAGAATATCACAGTTAAGAAAAACCTTGAATAAGTTCTATAGACCAAGAAAGTTTAAAAAATATTTATGACCCAAAGAAATCAGATGGTTTTCATTACTGTTTTGAAATTCACACTCAATCCATGAAACCTTAGTCAAGAAGAGTTCTGATGAACCATTTTCCTTTATTTGATTTTTATGAACTCATAAACATGAGATGTATCCTATCTAAGTCCAGTGTTGATTAATTTCCTTTATTTCTCAATGAAATATCTTTGCCCTTTGGAGAAAAGATAGTTTATTAGGTCTCTCTCTTTCTCTCTAGAACTATTTACTTAAAGTAGGCATTCTTGGACTCTTCTGTTGTTTATCTTTTGAACATTATTGTCTTACTTATCTTAGAAGATTTTTTTCTTCACTGCAATGAATTTCAATTTTAACTATATTCATTTTACAAAAAAAGCCATAGAATTTTAAAAAATCCCATCAGTGCTAATGTGTGAGTAATGATGCATTTCTTGGATAATAGCACAGACCAAAATGAAAAAAAAATTATAAGACTAAATATCTTGATTATAATTGAGAAAAGAAGTCTTATTCTGAGATCTAGTCTCAAATTCTGCCAAGAATAAGTTATGCATCCTTGGGAGAGTCTCTTAATAATTCTAGGCTCATTTTCCTCAACATTTAAATGAGGGGTTAGTATTACTCTGTCTTTAAGATCTTTTCTTCCTGTGTCAATGAATCTATGAATCTACTTGTTTTTCACAAGAGGCAGATTTCAATGTGCTATGTAAAAACTTCATTAATGTGATTAGATGGTTCATTAATTTTTACTTACATTAATATTAAGTCCTCTAATACAAATTGACTTTTGCAAAATTGGAATCCAGTTTACAGTGACTTTGTGGTATTACTAAGAGATATGAGTAAGTTATAAGGAGCATACTAGCCATTTAGAAGAAATGCTATTCCAGTTAGAAGACATGGGCGAGTTATGCTATTGGGCTGCTATAGTTGACTGCATATGTAGTGTGCATGGAAGTTAATGCTTCAGGGCATTCAGGCCTGATAATCTACATGAAATTTTTGCTATTTTAAAAGGCTTAAGGAAAATATCAAATCTGAAGGCTAAAATCAACCAAAAGTCATTAGTATATACTGGAGGCACAGAGCTAACACAGGGGCCCATTTCCTTCCCTCTTGCAGGGAGGTGTCCTTTTCATTTTTCTGCCTTCTAAGTTCCTCTTGGCTTGCACCTGCTCCTTTCTCTTGCTGTGCCTTACCTACTCCTTTCAGGATCCCTCACTCTTCTCTCTGCCTTGACTGTGTTCTTGTTTTTTACAAATCAAAACTTCTTACTTGCCTTCTTACACTCTTCTTTTCTATTTTGATGTCTTTCTGTTAGCATATATTACTTCATTTTTGTTCTCTTTCTCTTCCACTTCCCACTCTGTGTTAGTTTTCACCTCCATTGCCTTGGCACCCCATAGTTGGCAGCCCAGAGCTGAGCCCCTGTTTCTCTTTATGACCTTTTTCATTCTTCTCTGTCTTCTCTTTTGACCTGCACTGTACAAACTCACTCATTCCAATCTGTGATTATCATTACCTTTACTTATTTCTCCTGTTATTCATAAGTATTTATTGCACTTCTACTATGTGCCATGGGGTGTTTCTGTCTCTCTGCAAGAGGATGAAATATTAGAGAACAAAACAGATAGTTTAGGAGGGAAGAAAAAAAGATTTTTATCATATCCCTTTTTAGAAGTATAAATCTTTCATCTACTCATTTATTCCATGAAAAAAAAGCAAGGAACTGCCATTGCTAATATCACTGTACTTGGACATGCCTGCAAAGCAAGGCAAGACTATTGTACACATCTATATGTAATAAAAAAAGCATATCTATATCTATGTGCCTACATAAGTCTACTTATCACATATATGGGAATAAAATCTATGTATTCTGTTTAGGGTTGCCACTATATTTATTTAAGGTTCTGAGTAGATTTCTATGTTAAATGAGCACAAAACTATAAATATATGCATATATGTACTCAGAGTTGAATGTTAAAACTAATGAAAATTTACAACAAAGTTAATTTGGCAAATAGTTAATGAAGTATATTAACAGTATTGTGCTAAACAGTAATTAGGCAAAAACAGTAAGCCATTCATGTAAATGAAAATAATTAGCCTTTCTTTTCACAGCCAAACCTGTCAATAAACTCTTGCTGTCTCGACTAGAAACAAAAAGAGCCTTATTTTAAATATGGCAACAAACTACCTTAATTAGATTATGATATTAACGTGTTTGAAAAGGGAGGGGGAAGGTGACAGGGGTCTTGGAGTATGTAGGACACACAAAAGACAAACAGTTTTATCAATCATAAAGATAATGACATGAGGTCCATGGGTTGTCATGGGATGGCAGTGTATAAAGGGACAGTCTATAAAGATCTATCCCCACCTTTCCTAAAAGTACTAAAAGTTGTCATTTAATTCTTTGAAAGTACTATTCTCATCCCTCTAGCCAGCCACAGAGAACTGAGTTCAAGAGCATTCAGGGAAGTCAGGCAGCGGGGTGCTAGTCCAGTGAAAGCAAACTCTATGTGTTGAAGTTTAATATGATGTTTAACTTAAGGCAAATCATGATCATAGACTTCTAAATTCAGATACAGTCAATCAATGAGGAGAGTACTATGCAGAAGGGTAGGGCTGACAAATAATAATAATGAAATATAAACCATACTGGAAGACAAGTTTAAGACTTGGTAGTATAGAGACTAATACTTCATGATGCTTCAGGTAAAACAAATACTCTCAACCTCATATGTTTTTCTTTATCATTTAGGCTAAGTTGCTTAAAACACTGTATATCTGAGAAATGGATCTGAAAGTTTAAGGAAAAAATGGCTCTTGGAGTTGTCTTTCCTTAAGTTCTGAGTAAATAAAACACACATGAGTAAATAAAAGCAAGTGGGAAGTTTCAAAAACATAGTGAGGCTTCTATTTTGGTTAGCAGAAAAGGTACTTTTTAAATTGCCTCTCTAAATTGTACTAATTTGCCATTGACTCTCTCTGCTGAGATGAAAAACACAATTATTTCATTCTTTTCCCCACTGGCGGTATATCAGTAAATTACCTTATATTTGGTTTTAAATAGATTCATTATTTATAATGGAAACTAATATTTGCACCTCTTTTTCTTCTTCTTTTATTTTTCCTAAGTAAAATGAAAGCTGTGTGGCCATTCTTATAATCTTAGAGTGGAAAATGCATTTCATTCCATGCTGCCATTGGCAAAAACCACAAAGCAAACATAAATATGAGAGTTGAGATGGAAAAGAAATCATTATAAACAAAATTTAAAAACAAATATCTAATTTTAAATAAATCACAATCAACAAAATCACTAATAGAAAAACTAATTTTTTAAAAAAGATGTCTGGATGGCCATATGTAGAAGACTGAAACTGGACCCACACCTCTCACCTCTCACAAAAATCAACTCACAATGGATAACAGATCTAAACCTAAGACATGAAACCATAAGAATTCTCAAAGAAAATGTTGGAAAAACTCTTATGGACATTGGCCTAGGCAAAGAATTTATGAAGAAGACCCCCAAAGCAATCACAGCAGCAACAAAAATAAATACATGGGACCTGATCAAATTAAAAAGCTTCTGCACAGCAAAGGAAACTATCACTAGAGTGAACAGACAACCTACAGAATGGGAGAAAATATTTGCATGCTATACCTCTGATAAAGGGCTGATAACCAGAATCTATACAGAACTTAGGAAAATCAACAAGAAAATATCAAACAACCCTATTAAAAAATGGGCAAAGGACATGAACAGAAACTTTTCAAAAGAAGACAGAATAATGGCCAGCAAACATATAAAAAATTGCTCAACTTCTCTAATCATCAGACAAATGCAAATCAAAACCACAATGAGATATCACTTAACTCCAGTGAGATCGGCTCGTATCAAAAAGTCCCAAAACAACAAATGTTAGCGGGGATGTGGACAGATAGGAACACTCATACACTGCTGGTGGGACTGCAAATTAGTACAACCTCTATGGAAAGTAATATGGAGATACCTCAAAGAACTAAAAGTAGAATTACCATTTGACCCAGCAATCCCACTACTGGGTATTTACCCAAAGGAAAAAAAGACATTCTATAATAAAGACATCTGCTCGCAAATGTTTATAGCAGCACAATTCACAATTGCAAAGATGTGGAAACAACCCAGGTGCCCATCAATACATGAGTGGATTAATAAAATGTGGTATATGTATACCATGGAGTATTACTCAGCAATAAAAAACAATAGTGAATTAACACATCTGGTATTATCCTGGTTGGAGCTAGAACCCATTCTTCGAAACAAAGTATCACAGGAATGGAAAAACAAGCACCACTGGTACTCGCCATAAAATTGGTACTAACTGATCACCACTTACATCACACAGGGCAATAATATTCATCAGGGGGCGGGCAGGCGGGAGGAGGGTGGAGGGGATGGGAAAAACTCTCACTGAATGGATGCGGGGAGCACAGTTTGGGGGATGACCATGATTGTAGCTCTGACACGGGGAGTGCATGGGCAATATATATAGCCAAAGTGTTGTACCCCCATAATATTCTGAAATTTAAAAAAAAATGTCTTGGGGCATGATTACATCAAGGAGTTGAAACAAATCTAAGTTATTGGGGCAAGAGAAAAGAAGGAGCTATCCATGAGGAAGGAAAGGAATTAGGAAGGAGGCAGGCCATTGGGAACAAGGATGTCAATGCCAGAGCATAGTGGTTGTGGAGGTGAATGTTTTTCAAAATTCTCTTCATTGCTCATTCAGAAACAGAGACACACTTATTGTGCCATGTTTAATGGGCCACATTTGGTTGTGGAAAGAAAACCTTGGGACAGGTTTTCTTTCATAGTATAATGTCAGGATCACAAAATTATTCTGGCAGATTTCAGTTTAATTTCATAGGGCCATATTTTTATCCTTCTGAAAAGAAGTCATGTCATGGTCTGGATCAGTACAAAAAATAACAAAGCCACATACTGGTGGTGGATGCTTACATAGTGGTATTTATTTTCTCACCTTGATAAATGTTGAGGGCTTCCAATTCTTCCTAAAAGAGAGGGAAAACATAACTTGCTAAGTGTCCACTTAGTTCATGGCTTTAACTAAATGAATGTTAAGATATTTTGCCACTGGACACGTGAACCTATATTAGCATACCATTTATTATGTGGCCAGCTGGTAGGCAGGATTTTACAGCAATGGGGCCCAGAGCTACAGTTCTCTTCAATCGTTTCATTTCTTTGTGAGGACTGGAACTACTTCTGAATTTATATCTGTTTTGCTAAACCAGTTCACTGAGTCATCTAACAACACATAACTAATGCCCTCTGAATGCAGATCATTGCAGTAGACACAGAGAGACATTAAATGCAGATATAAGACATGTAAAAAGTTTACAGAGAAGCTGAACAGAAAAACTTCATATAAAAAAAAACCACCAAGCAACACATAAAATAGAATAACTGTGAATCCATGCAATAAATATTCATTGTCTATCATGGTCCAGATACTGTTAACAACTGCAGATACAAATGTAGCCAAAATAGAGTCTGATCCTATCCTAAGTATTTAGACAGGCCTAAATCCTAGGCAACAAACGCAAGTGTGAATGTTTAGAAGAATCATCAACAAAAGTTATTTCCATTCCAGGATATATTAGGAGGAGGAATAAATATTAAACACACAAATAGCTTCTGTAGGATGCCTTGGTCTTTAAGTAAACTTTTTTTTTTTGAGAAAGAGTCTGAGTAGAGTGCAGTGGCATCATCATAGCTCACTGCAACCTCAAACTCCTGGGCTCAGGTGATCCTCCTAACTCAGCCTCCCAAGTAGCTGGGATTACAGGTGTGCGCCACCATGCCTGGCTAAATTTTTCTGTTTTTGTTAGACGGGGGTCTCGCTGTTGCTCAGGCTGGTCTTGAAGTTCTGAGCTAAAGCAATCCTCCTGCCTCGGCCTCACAGAGTGCTAGGATTACAGGTGTGAGCCACCGTGCCCAGCAAAGTAAACATATTCTTAATTAATGTTGAAAGGTAGGACCTGGCTTCTGATAGTAATGAGCCTTTACCAATAAACAGAACCAGAAACACTATGAAATTATTAATTGAATTTTGTGATGTGCACATCCCTATCTTTGTGGGAATGATAAAATTTTTCTGCCCACAAGGACCATTTAAACTAGTCAAAGAGACACAAGTGGATGCTGTCATCTTGACCAGAAACAAAAGTCTTTGCTAGTGATTTCTTTGCTATATTTTATGATGGCAAAATTTAGTATTATAGAAATTAAATATGGACATTTCCTGGTACTTTGTTCTTTTCTAGGGGATTGGAAATTGATTTTTAAATCATTTATCCTAGTAGTTTCCTTCGTATAATGAAGAGGTCTATCATTTATAGCATCTACCTTTCTAGAGATGTCAGATTTTATTTGGTAGTATAGTCTGGCTGGAATATCTGGGCCTCTGAAATGGAACTGAGTTCTAGTATGACACTAACACATTTTCCAGGAGAGTTGAAAACAGGAACGTCTCTGAAATAGATGGCTCTCCCATATATAATGGCCATCTGACACTCGTACCGTATTCTTTTTCCCTGTATATAATATTCTAAAATTCCAGTCCTAGCCTTTAAATATGACCCTAAACTCTCAAACCTGGTTAGTTGTGTCCCTATAGAGATTTCATTCAATTTCTTAACAACTAGGATATAAGTCAGCTAAGCTTTAAATATATCTTACTTTTATAAAAATATATACTTTCACCAAAGTTCATTTTGAGACGGTTTGTGGTGAGGTAACATTAGGAAATAAACCTAGATTACTTATGTTTTTCCTAGTAATATGCCCTGAAAATAGCAAATAATAATAACATATAAAAGTATTATTATATTAATATTATAATATTATAAAAATAATTATTTTATTATAAATGTTGCTTGAATTCATATATTTAAAGATGAATGTGCCACATAAACATTCTCTATTTTTTGAGAGTAGGTAGCAATTATTTTTCTGTTTCACTTATGGTTAAAATATTTTAAATTCTCCCAAAGGGATTCTTGTACAAATGAATTATTTTGTAGTGTTTAAAATCATTTTTTTGGAAATAAGTTATTGTGATCATTATTTATCAGTCTTCCAAGGAAGGACTGATCTTTAAAAGAACTTTGGCTTCTAATATATTGAAATGACTTCCCCAAAGTCTGAAATAGTGTATCATTTATTTCCTAAAATCCCTCATAGACATTCAAAATAAGACACTATATGGTTTAAAATATAAAATTCTATTACTTTGATCAAATCATACACACCTGTGGCAACAGAGCTTGTTTTTGCAATTAAGGATTATACATTTCTAGGTTAATTGTTTTGAAAAATATATGGAAGTTTTCAATACTATATGATAAATTTAACTTCATAAATTAGAATATTTCTTATTCTATCTTGACATTCAGAAATTGCAGCTTGTTGTGTACAGCCTACTCTTACATTTTATTCTTACTATGTTAATGCCACTCATGAGATTAAAACTGCATTCTTCATGGCTAATATTCTTACTTCCTTACTTAGGCACAAAGAAATACTTATATGTGGAATACTAAAAGGCTCTAAAAAATAGTGCCCTATTCTGTAAAAGTTTCCAGTATGTGCTGGTCTGAATCTGTCATTCATTTAATTAGCAAACATTTTTTCACACTCACTATGTGCAAAGTTCAGCATCATTGCACCTGTAAGGATTTTTGTGACAAATCCTATGGAATAACATGCTCTGAAAGCTGGAAAGTGCCATACAATGGAAGTTATTGTTGTAGAGCTGACATTTTTATTATAGAATCCTGACACATGTTGTGGAAAAAACCATGAAATTTTGGTATCACAAAACATAATGAAAGTCCTAGGTGTTTTGCTTTTTAGATGTGAAATCCCGGCAAATCACTTAATCTGAGATTCAGTTTTTTAATCTGCAATGTTTGCTTCCTAGAGAAAGAATTACATTTAAATGAGATAATGTTTGTGAAAATGCTTTGTAAACCCTGAGGTAGTTTATAAATGTTCATTATTCTTACAAAACATGGTTCTTGCCTTAAAGAGGTGGAACATCTAACAGAACAAAAAACCCTTTATATTACACTAAGACATCTTTCTTAAAAGTATTTAATTATATTTACATAGAATATTTTATTTAATAAAAAATTAATCTACATGTTGATTTTAATATAAAGGACAGATCTGAATGTAGATTCCTCTTTGAGCGTAACATCAATACCTTTGATTCTGGGATGTATCTGCGATATGAAAGGACTGGTGATAGCTTTCATCAGGATACAGAGGAAATAAAGCACTATAAAAGGAGGATTTCAACAGCAAACATCCAGAAATATTTTAGTTAGATTCTTATTCACTAATATTTTTGTTATACGAATTTAAACTAGGCATCAGAATCCCAGCAACCATAAGAACAAGGAAGTTCTAAGAGGGGCAATCTTGCTGGGGATGACGATGGCTGGTTTCTCAGGCTGCATGTTAGCAGGTGGGTTTGAAAGTGCTGTGTTTCGCTTTCATTCATTCGGTTTCTTTTCATTGTCTTTTATGCCTTCTAACACAGAACACTGGTTATTCTTTCCAGGAAATTTTTATAACTGTATTTTTAAGTATCCAATGTGCAAAAAATAAAAAAGAAAGAAAATGCTCAGAAAAGTTTTAATGAGTTTCTCACTTTAAAAGGAATATCCAATATTTAAAAGCCCAATCAGTGATGTAATGTCATTAATAGTCCCTATATTTCATTTCATGTCATTGCATGGATATTAAGCAGTGACACTTTGAAGTTTTATCCATCAGCCCATTGCTTCTGGGGGGGAGGACATTTCTCATGGGATTCTTCTCCAAGTCCACACTGAAGTCCAATTAAAGTCAGTGGGAGCTAGGCACCCAGAGGGCAAGAGAGGCAGAAACTTGGAGAAAATGTCCGTTATCAGTGTGATTTACACAAGGTCACAGAGTAGTTTGGTCTCTAAAAGCACTCCAGTTGGGGGAAGGCTTGGCTGGAAATCCTCTTGCCTGCCTGTCTCCAGGGACTCTGGAGGGCACAGGGCCTTTTAAAATAGCCATTTCAGAAAGATCATCTTTTTTCATTTTCCCCATGTGTTCTCCTCTGGTTCAACATTA
Organism: Daubentonia madagascariensis; assembly: GCA_023783475.1. Lineage (NCBI taxonomy): Eukaryota > Metazoa > Chordata > Mammalia > Primates > Daubentoniidae > Daubentonia > Daubentonia madagascariensis. Next base: position 31,896,822 of record JAKFHU010001569.1, read on the forward strand.
CAGGATTAGCCGGGGACTGCCAAAATCACAGCCCCTGAATGAGCTGATGCCAGATCTACACAGAGTCTAGGTAATTGGATCAGCTGGGTTAACTAAAGCAGCTGTCCTAAATGAAGGCTTGAGGACTTCAATCAGATGCTATTTTAATTCTCCAGATAATTAGATAGCCTATGTTAGTTGTAGAAATAGCATTCCTTAGCTATCCCTCTTTCCCTTGTCTTCATTCTTTAATCCTTCTATGAGAAATCTGTCTCATATAGCAAAAAAAAAAAAAAAAAAAGTGCAAATTGTACTACTAACGTAGTCCTCAGCAAGATCTTCCCAATGGCTGAACAGTATCTTACAGAGCAAGAAGCCAAATGAAGGACTTAGCCCATGAACTATTTAAAAGTAACCAGATTCACAAAATGGCTAACATAACATTGTTCCCCTTATAAGACGTTTTTGAAGAATTTGTGTTAGAACTTTAGCCTGTTCTTTATGGAAATACATATTTATGCAAATATAAATCATTTAAATATATGGAACTATATTATGTTGATAAACAAGATTTATAATGCCTCTTATGTTTATGATGTATTTTCATGCAACACAACCCTTTAATGAAAGGGTTCAAGAAGCCTATTGACATTTACTTTTCTTCTTACCATATATTTATTAAGCCTGAATATAACATTCACATTAACATCAAACACAGGTAAAATATGAAATTGCTGGAGAGGAATGATGACATATTTTAGTACTTTGATGGTGGTGCCAACATTTCATTTAGGATATTTATATATGTCATCTAAAAAGGACAATAAATTTCAGTGAAGGCTCAATATATTACAAGACTTTTCATCAACACACTCCATAGGGTAGGCTAAAACCACAGAGGGGAGGAAGAAATACTGCTGAATAATCAATCTTTGAAAGCATTCAATGTTATTAAAAAAGCTACATTTAAAATATCCATAAGTCTAAAAAATGAACGTGTCTGAAATAGTGTGATGCATATGTGTAAATATGAGAGTGATATAAAACACATACCTTTCCTCCTATTTTTCAGTATGAGATTATTACATAAACACAAATATTTTTAAAAAATACAGTGGGATATTAGTGATGCTAAGGCTTTAATACAAACTCTACCCCCGGAGGGTAGAAAAATCTCTTTGTGTGAAGCTTTTGTTAGTTTCTAGCCACTGTGCTTGCTAGCTAGCACAGAATAATTCCCCACGTAGCTCAAACACATAACAAGGCAAGACAGACAAACTTTTCAGCTTTAAGGATGGGTGAGCTGGATTAAACAAATTCATTACTTTTATATGCTACTGAAGGTTGGAATGAAGTTTGCCTGCATTTCTCCTATCCTAAGTTTGAACTGATTTATATGTCTAGTATTTCAGCATGATAGACAAGTATTGACATGAATTTATAAAAACCACTATGCCCCTGCTGTGTTAAGTGAGTGACAGCAATAAGAAGAAAGAGGCACATGCAACTTTTTCTGAGGGGGTGGAGTTGCACTGCTCTCTGCTAGAACTGGGAGTACTGTATTTTAAAACGAAGGGACAGAGGACCGTGGTTGTGAACCCTGTATCCTTTGGAAGAAATCATTTTATTCACTATAAAAGATGAGCTGTACTATTTCTTAAGCCTTGTTCTCTGGCACTGAAAAATGTATCATATTGAAAGGAGAAGTTTCCTAACATACCACAGTAAAAGAAGTCCTCCTGATTCCATGCTCTTCCAGACCTCTTCCTTTTCACTTTCACTTGCTGTTCAAATAAAGTCAGAAAAATTGATAGAATTTTTTATCTTCTACTGCAAAAAAGGAGACCTTTTCCCCAAATCAATGCCATCAAAGCTGTTGTACTTTCTTTTTCTCTGGGCTTTATTTAGTAATGCCAGGGTGTGTGCACACTCTAGCATTTGAAATTCTTTCCGGTCTATATGAGGCACCAAAGGAAACCATTCTATAAAATTCACTTTGGGCAAATGAGCTTTAAAACACTCTCAGCAGAATATCACTGAAGAGGAATTTGGCAAAGTGATGACCTATATATTTTTGGTTTTCTTTTATAAGTCTCTCTCTTTCTCCATACACACACAGACACACACACACCCCACACAGCCCTCTCTCCCAATGATGGGTATGACTCTGAATAATCTATACATTGTTAACTCATTGTTAACTTTTAATGGTCTTTTTCACTTCCATACAGGTATAAAGCACCTACTGGGTGAAAATACTCTTTTGATTTCCAGAGAGAACTTTCCATCTTGAAGTGGAGAGGAAGGTATGTAAGCCTGCTCAGTATGTAAGCACTATTTATAAATGGGACCTATTATTCCCAAAATATTAGGGAAGAAATCATTTGTCATCAAACTGAAAACCATACATATAGCATATCTACCCCTCTCCTGAGGTACATTATTATATTTTGTCCAAGGGACTATTTTTGGATCCACATGAAATTTAACCTTTGAGGGAATAAACTTAAAAGTTGGTAAAGGAAATATCTGATTATTAGGTAAAGCATCCAAATCCCTCCTCAGATGGCAGGGAAAATTCTAATTTTTTGCAAATTAGTTTCCACTACATCTATTATGAAACCAGTCGCATCCCTAGAGATACACTTGGGGGTTATCCTAAACTTAGGACATGAAACACATTGTCCCTCAGTTGGCTTGTGACTCAGCATGTCTTAGAAATACTAAATCCCAGGAACCTCGGATAGAGTATGAGTCCTGGAGGCCCACACTGCAGACATTTTATAACTCTCCATTACTTGGTTTTCAACTTCGCAGAGGCAGTAAAATCACAAATATAAAAACAGCTTGTGAGTATGTAGGAAAGATCTTCTTTACTAGCACAAGTCTAAGAAATTCTGAGGGGAGATCTGAATCCTAAATTTACCTGCCAAACTTTTTGCTCTGACCCTGACTTTACTGCAGGGTCAGTCACTTTACTTTATTTCCCCTGTGCCATTTAAGTAAATATAATCTAAGATCTCAACTTTAATGCATTTTTTTCTGGTTTGTCCTTACTGTTTCCTTTATCAGTTGTGTTTGTGTTTCTGCAGAATGGTTATCTTCCAGTGTTGGCTTCTTTATACTTTATTTTAGCTTTAAGGTAGGCATTCCATTGGGTCTTCATTTTCAAACTTGCAGCAGAAGTCACACAGGTGCTAATCTCTTCAAACTAGGTAGTAGAACTCTATGATGTTTATCATACTTGCCAGACTATTGATAGGGATTAAGACATTTCAAGCTCTTAAATCACTTTAAGAAATTTGAAGAACACATTTCCCAATTCTGACTTAGTAAAAATTCACCATAGATGGATTTCTTTTTCACCTGAACAGTGATTTAATCAAGTTAATCTACTTATCCACATACAAAATAGGCACTGGAACGGCTAGAGAAATTGTGGCCTTAGGTTATTGCTTATATCAGAAATGGATAGAAATGATAACGCCAGCTGAAGTTGTCGGGAAAAAATATAAATGGATAGAAATGAAATCTTTTCTATGTTTGTATAGTATTGTTGATATCAATGAAAGAATTACACTAGAGTTATTTCATACTCCTTCAGTGGATGATTGCGTTTTGCAATAGCTGAAAAATGAAAAAATTTGAATAAGAATAATACTTTTAAAATCCATTATCTATTTTAAGTCTGGTTACAACCCTGTGCCTTGGCAGGGCAGGGATTAGTATCATCCACATATTTCAAACTCAAAGTTGTTTTGGATTTATCCAGCAAGTAAGAAGCAGAGGAGGAACTTGATCTTTAGACGTAATGCCTGGCCTTTTAAAATTATCTTCGCCAGTTTCTTATTTAATTCTACCCTCCTTTAGAAATCTGTGGGAAAAAAAATTCCAGATTCTAGGTTATGGAGACTCAATTTGAGAACTCCAGAGACTCATCAAAATTTAGCAGACCTTTTTTTGGCACTTATTATGTTTGGAAATGTGATTTAACTCTGAATCAAACCTAGTTGCCCACTTAGTCTAGAGACTGTACACTCCTCAAGGGCAGACACCACTTCTTATTCATCTTTGGCTCAGAGTGTAGAGCAAAGTACTGGCACAGAGCATGTACACAGTGGATACCTGTTGAATAAAATTACACATGGATCTTGAGTCTGGATGAATTTCCTTCTCTCCAGTTTGTCTACATAGTGGAGCCATAAAGTTGGAATTTGTAAGGTCCAATTTTCCTGTTCACAGTTCTATAAGTCCCTAACTGTAAAGTATTTGGTTGTTGATTTATCAGAGGATGTATAAGAAGAGTGTATCACAGTTGAAGAGCTATGACATTACTTGGTAGATTGTAGAGGAGAAACCTGCCACTTTAGGTATCCTGCAAAATACTTATCCCTCAATATGTTTTTGTTTAACCTAAATGATGTTCTTAGTAATTTACTTCATAGATCTTCACAGTTCTACAGTACTTACTTTTACATCATTGAGACATTTTGCTGAGACTCATGTAGTTACATTTATATACAGGCAAAGCTTCAAATATGTAGGAATCTAATCTCTTCATAGGGAAAAAAGTACAGCTTCATTTGGTAATAAGTAGAATATTGGCAAACACAGCAAAAAATTCTAGTTAATCACAAATTGTAACCACTCTCTAGTTGACATGTGCCTGCTGTGCTAATTGCTTCATTACTTAATTATGCAAAAAATAATAGCATACACAGCAAACATAGCCCATGAAGCATTATTAAAATACAAAGAAACATTCTCTAGACTCTTTAGCACAAATATAAATATTTCATAATGAGGAAGTGCTCTTATTATAATAGTAATGAGAATTTTACAGTTAGCTTGAATTCTTCCTTTAAGTAAACCTCCATAACGCCTTTACACACCATGACCTCTGCTGTCTGCGGTTATAATTGCGGATCTTGCCCAACCCAAAGAGTAAGTTTTTTTTTGTTAAGGCATTGTTATATCTCCCTGCTCTAACACATAATTTTTATCACTATATATGTGTTAAATAAAGGAATAAATGAATAAGCCAGTGAATAAATGAACAATCAAATAAACCCATCAATCTAGGGAATAGCTTTGGACTTAGAGAGAAGTCCCAGGAACTACTTTATAAGATAGTAAACACAAGATAGTAGCTTCTAGAGCAGGAAGGCCACAGTTGTGTTTCAGCTGTTAGCTTTAGGGCCCATGATCCAGGGATTGATGTTCATATAAATGTTCCTAGCCCTGGGCAAACAAATGAGTATTGTCATTTGAAACCTTCCTATTACACGACTTTAAATGTTTTTGAAATTCTTTAAGAATTGCTCTTGGAGAATTTAAGACTCACCCAAAAAGTTCAGTTTTATTACTTTTCTACTTTTTTTTCAAACTCAGTTATTACAATGATGTACAGGTAAGCACTGAAGAACTGTCTGTGAAGACCTGTGAAGTAAACTATTACAAACATCATTCAGTTTAAACAAAAACATATTGAGGGATAGGTATTTTGCAGGATACCTTAATTGGCAGTGGTCAAAGTGGACAATGGAAAGATGGCTGGAAAGAGAAAACGTGAGCGGTTGCTTAGGAGTTACTGCAAGTGTCAGATGAAAATTGATGGTGGCAGTAGGCATGACACTAATTAGGATCCATGTGACAGACTTGGGGATGGACAGGATGTGGCAAGCAAGTTGAGGGAGGATCTCAAGTATAATACCCAGGGTTCTAGATTGAGTATCCTAGTGTGTGGTGGTGCCAATTCCTGTGCTAGGGAGCATGTTGAATGGAGTAGTTTGGTGTTGGTCTTATTTAGCATGAAATGTGTTTGAGACATTCAAGTAGAGATGACAAGTAAGCAGTTGGTAAGACTCTCTAGTATTGTCAAATAATACTATCCAATATAGAATTTTTATGTGTTCACAGAATTCCTTACGTAGACCTATATATAGAATTTTGATGTAGGAAGGGCCTTATCGTAAGTATTATTATTCAATAAACATTTGTTGCTTGTTGAATATCCTCAAACAACTAAGGCTCAAAGAGTTGAAGTAAGTTTCTGGCCCAAGGTTGGAATACAAGCCTAGAATTTATGGCTCCAAATTTTATTATTCTATCGATTAGATCAATATCATACTGTTTAAAATGAAAAGATTCTACAAATGCCTATTAGATCAAGGTGATGTTGGATAGTACTTAGAATTTTTGACATTATCTTCTGACCATATCTTTCACATGTCTGATTAAATTTGTTTTCCTTATACTCAAATAGCTTCAAAATATTTGCCAGATGCTCAGATTTAAAATCCTTGCTATCCTACCCAATTTAAAATTTAATGTAGTCCCTAAACAACATAAGATCCTGGTTCTCTCTCAGGTTTATAAATTTCCTTAATCATAATGAAAAAATTGCCATATTATAAGAAGTCATGAGTTACTACTAAGCTTTCTCATTTATATACCACATGATGAATTCAGAGGAGCAAAATGGTTGCGAACATGTGCTACAGAATTGAAATCTCTGTGTTCTTATTGTGGATTCACAGTTTGCAAATAAAGTACCTAACCTTTCTTAACTCCAGTTTCCTCATCTGTAAAATGGGAAATAATAACACTCATTGGTTTTGTGGGGATAATTAAACGAGATAATTCTGATAAATATATACTTAAATTTGGCTCTCATTACTATCTGGATGGGCCAACAGGGATTGTTCTTTATTGTCACAGGAAATAGCACGCTTTTTTCTTCCAAATGTTCATTGCTCCTTCTTGACCACCCATTAAGTGCTGGTCTTAAACTTGGTTTCCTTCTCTACAAATACATTGTAAATTCAGATTGTGCCTCTATATTATAGTGCATAATTGAAATGTGATTTTCACTGCATTGATAAGTAGCCTCTTCAAATGGACTAATCTCTTTGGACCTACCTGCAAAGTTTGCCTAAATAGAAACTTTATCCAGTAGCACTGTTCTCCTTTAAATAGCCCTAGTGAAAGAGCAATCAGTTTTAAAAGCAGTAGGGAATAAATTGGCTATTCGTCTCAAGTGAAAGACAGACATCTTTAGCCCTACCCCCTCTGGATTCTTACTTCCTCTGAGAAGGAAAAGAGACATTTTTCTCAATACTTGAAATGGCAATAATTCAAGATTTTACATGTGTGATTAACAATGGGTAATCAAGGCTGTAAATATGCTTTTAACAGTAGAATTATTTCTCTTGCAGCTTGATCAACAAAGGAAGAATTGCTACAGGTTTTAAAGCCTCTCCTTATGCCAAGATTGGAGATTCACCTTAATTCAGTGAGAGAACGTGAGTCCTGGCCAGTCCAGTCTATTCATATCTCTTTGCAAATAGACTATACAGCCAATGAGATAGATGTTGACCTGTCTAACATGGATACTTGTAAGCTCAAAAGCTACCTCTAAAGGTAGCAGAGCAAGATTTTAAACCCCAGCTCTTCACTGTGTGATCTGTGGCAAGCTGCCTAACTTCTCCATGTGCACTTCCTCATCTGTGAAATGGTAAATAACAGCTGTGCCATTGTGAAAGTTTAGTGGGTTAATTCATATATAGTATCTATTATATAAAGAGCAATAAATAAGTCATGGTTATTATTATTTAGTAAAATCAAATGAATAAAATAAAACAGATACGGTGTAGGAAATTTTGTCCAAGTAAAACTTTTTTTTCTCATCTTGTTATGAAAAATAAAGACCATCATATATCCATAGTGGCCTAGATATATTCAGAATGTTTCTCTCATTCTCCAAATAACTCCAGAGAGAGTCCTTTCTTGTTATCTGTGTTGTGTATTTCACCTCTCTGAAGAAAGTGGTAACTATATTTTACAGGTTGTTGTCTCTGGCTTTAAAAATTCATTTACTCTAACTACTTTCAATTTCTTAGATGCAAGGTGTATACACATGCAAGACAGAATTATTTATTTTCTGGAATTACGCCCTTGTTTCCCACTGTTCAGCATGTGTGCATATATACTGCTGAAATTACATCCTAATGATAGCAAATTGCAGAATTATGAGATATTCTGTAGCATCTTTTTTTTTGAAATAGAACATGGAGAGACTTTAATAGCAGATGCAGCATTATGAATACAATTTACTGGAATTGCTCTTCTCTAATCATATAGAAACCATGTTATATCCTGGAGAGGTTATAAAAATATATAGAAATCTATTTATCCTCCAAGGAAATTGAGGTCTTAGTTAGAGCAATGACAAGAACCTGACATCTTTGAGACTGTATCTTAATGATTTGATTTTGTGAAGCCACAACATACTGAATACATGTATAAATGGAGGACAATGCTTTCCACATAGAGTATCTATTATTTTAGTCTTTCTGGGTTATTCTTTAGTAAGAACTTTTCAAAATGGAATTTGTACATTTGTATGAGAATTTTTAATCCTCATTTCTAGGTTAAATTGAGAACAATGAACTATTTGTACTTGATGCTCTTATTACAAGCTGATAAAATAAATTGTACATATATAAATTACTTCTCCACATTTTCTATTTATAGATTAAAAAAGCAAATCTGTGCAACGGAATATGTGGTTCAATCAATACTCATTCTTTTTCTATATCATACAGAATCCTAACTGTATAAAATAGCTAAATATGCTGTTTTAGAAAGCATTGCATCAAATAGAATATGCAATTTTATTTGTTGCCAGAGGGAAACTCTATTGTTGATTTCTATGTGTATCCTCCTAAAAGTGAAAAATGTTCATTTAAAAGCTTGCATTTTTAATGTGGTCTTTCACATTTGCATTATTTTACGACTTTGCAAAGTAATGAGTTCCAAAAACTTTATTTTTAAAATAGATTTATTATTATTTTAATAACTTTAAACACTAATTTTGATTTTAAAAATCACTGAGCTTCAAATTGAAATTCTGTGACTATCTGAACTCTGGGCCACTTCATCAGTATATTCATGTTTTAGGTCTGGATAAATACAATGGCATCTCAGAAAAATATCTGGATTGATAATGACTCAGTAGATAAAGATTGTAATAATATTATTTAACCTTGAAAAAGCAGTATTTTTTGATACCCTGTGTTTGATTTGATGCCACATGAACTTTAAAAAGGATCAAAATATTACCTGGATAAAATTTTCAGACATTTCTCAAGATAATAGGTGTCCATTTCCTTTGCTATCAACAGCTTTGGAAGCAGTTGTTAGAAATACATTTAATCTCTTTTAAACTGCAGCTCCTTAAGGCTGATGTGATCACTAAACCAAGGATTTTCTAATTTACAGATTTAGTTAGCAGATGCAGTTAGCACTATTCTCATAACATTAACAGGCACATATACCTAATTTCAATTTCTTCTTTAAAAGATTGTTGTAGTCTGCTTCTGGCAAGAATAATTTTCATATTAACACAACAACAAATGAAAATGCAAATCTTTAACTTAGATGTTTTAAAACTCATGTGACTTATCCTAGAAAGCCACACTGTGAAAAGTATATGACAATAGCCTGTAAGCAAGACACTGAAATTCTGTCATTCTTCCAGCAGTTCCCTGATGACACAGACAATAAGAAGAAATTTTATTGGAATTATATGGATGTTTTTATTTGCTATGCTTTCCTAATAGTTCCTTTATTAAAATTAATAACAAGTTGTTATGAAATAATAAGAGCTGAGCTTTTTGCTATGACAGTTTCTCTACCATACATGCCCGAAGGAACGGACTTGGTTTAATTATAGCTGAATATTTTTGATAACAATAGAAATTGACATCTAAGATTTTGAATAGTTTGGGGGAGAAAAGGAGACATTTTTCACATTAAAGGTATGCAACAGCAACTTTGACTCTTCAAGTCACTGTGCACTAAGATTCTGTCTCACATTTCTTTCTTTAGTATACTACAGTACTTTGGTCAATTCCAAAATGCTAATGAATGAGTGACTTCCTCAGTGTACTGTGGCCAATACTGTTTGGATGTGCAACATCATTATGAAACTGACTTGCTAATTACTTACCTACACATGATTTGATGCTGAGCACTGCAAGAGAACTGGTTTACTGTCTTTTGAGAACTTATCCCTTAATGAGAGAAATGCCAAGATTGTATGCTCATCTTATTTATCCCTAAATGTCAGTCCTGGAACGTTTTTCCTTTGGTACACTCACTCCTAGGTCTCTAATTATGATGTCTACACCAATGACTCTGAAATTTATGACTCCAGCCTCAACTTCTCCCCTGTACTCCAGACTCATACATTCAACTGCCTACTTACCATTTTCATTTAGATGCTAAAATGACATCTCAAACTTTATATGTTCAAAACCAAACTTTTTGTTTCCACCTATCTGTTCCAATACAGCTCCATTATTTCAGTTGTTTGGACTAAAAACTTTAGAATCATCCCTTACTCCTTTCTGATACTTATATAGGCTGAGTAGTTTCTTGTCTCAGGACCCTTGAACTTGTTTCTTTTGCTTTGAAAATTCTTCCCACATATTTGTGTATGGTTCTTTCTTTTAGTTTTTTTAAGCCATTCCTGAAATGACACCTTGTTAGAAAGTTCTTCCATGAGACCCCGTATCATGCATACCCTTATCCTGTCCTTCTTTCTTAATAGCATCGATCATATTATTAATCATTTATTTATTGTCTTCATCCTCCAGCTAGAATGTAAGTCCTTGTGTTTTTGACTTTGCTTTGTCTTTTCTTTTTTTTTAAGAGATGGGGTCTTGCTGTGTTGCCCAGGCTGGAGTGCTGTGGTGTGATCATAACTCACTACAACCTTGAACTCTTAGGCTTAAGTAGTCTCCTGCTTTGGCCTCCCAAAGTGCTGGATCTATAGGCGTGAGCCACCATGCCCAGCTGACTTTGTTTTTTCACTGTGGTTCCATTAGTACATAAGAACAGTACCTAGCACAAAGTAGGAACACAGTAAAAATTTATTGAATTAATTCACAAAAGCCACATGAAAGGATGGAGAATGTGGTAAATATGGATTTAATTATCGAAGTTTCCTGGGATGCTATCCACTTATATGGTGGATGGAACTGGGCACTTGGGCTTAGGGAATATGCTCCTTCAATAGCCAATAGAATTCCTAGGTACATAAGGGAAAGAATTTGCCCACCTAGGGACATAGTTAGTGCTGATTTCATTAATGTATTCTTATTTATGACACATATATGCCAAGATAAATAACATTCTTAGTTCATTCAATTACATATTGAACATCCTCTCAAATCCTGAATTATTCACATGGAGAAGCAATCATTAAAAAATTAGGATTAGCTCAGAGGAGATTTCCTGTGAGGCTGGTCACAGTTGATTGGCAGCGTTATAGCTAACTTTGCCTCAGTGTCTGGTAATGCACTTATTCCCTTGATTCTTGGACTGTGGAATGTCTACACTGATTTGCCCAATCGTATTTGATGCAGTAACTCTAAGAGTAACTAGACTTCACCTCAAAGGTAACCTGGGTGCTCAGAAAATAGCATGGGCTTGGTTTGTTGTTATGTTTGATTTTTATATCTTTAGCTTTCTGCTCATTGTCCCCAACCCACAAGAGAAGACTGATTCAAAATCTCCTTAATTATTTTGAGTCTTTGTTTACTTCTTTATAATGCATTGGTGTCTTATAATCTTGTTTTTCTCTTTTGCATATTTTTGTATATTCATTGCCATCAGTCCTTCTTAGATTTTTTTTTAAAGCTGCTATATTTCCTTGGAGCTGAAGATTCTTGGAACTAGCATTGCATTTTTTATATCAAACCCTCTGGCCTAACAGAGTATCTTTTATTATCAGAGTACTAGTAATACTTTTAATATCAGAGTACTAATTATTATAGATTAATTGATGTCTTAACTTTAGATTCCTTAAGGGCTCCCCAGCAAAGGTGATGGCAATAACAATTACTATGTGTCTGCAAATAAATGAATGGTTTCATCCCTGATTTATACTAAATTATAGATGGTTTTAGTATTATATATAACCTATTATAAGTGCACCTGAATTTATATATTATACAATTTATTTATTTTATATGTAATCCATTATAAATGCTATATACAATTCTATAAGCATGAAAATCTTGATTCAACTTTTGGGCCATTGCCATAATCTTCTTGATGTAACCTGTGGTGTAGACCAAAACTTACCATTTTAATTCAATAGAAAAGGCTAGCTCATCAGAAAGCTTATAGATGTGACTGCTAGAAGGACATCAACAAATGGATTAAATAAAAAAAAAAATTCTTTTAGGACTGAAAAAAACCATAGTGGGTAACATTTAATAGGAACTTTACTTTTCAAAACAGGCATTTATTTGAAAAATTCATGTAAATCAACAATTTGAATGGAATCATGCTATTAATTGTAACTTTTTATGAATACAATGGTAACCCTTTAAATCAAATAGCTCTTTGACAAAATGAATAAACATTTCTCATTTATCCATTTTTAAAATGATAATATTAAACATAGGTTATTATTAGATGTTCATTTGCCTTTCTCTTCAGCTAGATGAAAAGCTCCTAAAGGGCAGATCTGTTGTTCTTATGACAGGCACAATGCTGGACACATGACTGATGCTTAACTAGGGTTTGTGGAAATGGTAAATTCAATTTCCAGTTTCATCTTGGTTCCTGCTGTACTAAGTACTTATTTGAAGTTACATTAAAATATAATAGCATTGTGGTGTATGATCAACATTGTACTATGCACAAATGGGAGTGGATGTTACCGGACTCTAGATAAAATATTAGGCAAATTCAAAGAGATCAAGACTGTTTAGTGTATTTCATAGTGCTGGAAGGGAATTTAGGGATCTTGAGAAAATAGGCATGAGGATTTCTTTAGGAACTTCTTTGTAGTGACGTATTTCTTTAGCATACTACACTTTTCAAAGCATATTTACTATGAGCTTCATTTGAACTTTCAAACAACATTATGTGTTCTATTGGGCAGAAACTATAATCTCCCTTTTAAAAATAGGAAGAAAATCTTACAAAGAGAAAGGCAATGATTTGCCCAAGGTCACACAGTAAATCAGATTTGAATCTTGAATATAATTGCATGTTAATGTGCCATGCAGAATACTGTAACATTTATTTTCAAATTAATTCTAATATTCCAGAAGAGATTGGTGCCATTATTTATGGACCAATCTAGAGATGTGCCATTTTTGTTATTATTGGTGGAATTAATAGTGTTGATTGACTATAGTACTTATACTACAACCACACGTCCATGACCTCATTGCAAAACTCTTTAATCTCAGGAATCATCTTGGTTAGTACCACCTAACTATGATCACTCTTTTATCCCACTTTTCATTAGAAATATATACACTAAAATACACAATGATAGTTGGCATTTACTTTTATGAATCATTGCTACATCTCAAAAGAGTATTTCAGGTATGGTACTTAAAAGAAGAGGCCATGCCTTCTCTTGTATGTATTCTTCTTTAGAATGTGTGATGACAAATGAGTTTTCAATAAATATTTTTATATCTAGAAAATTAACTTACTCTTCTTGCAGTCTGGTTTTCTATGTAGAAACAAAAATAGACTAGCCAAATTTAAAAACTATTTATGAAGCAATAAAACAGAAAATGCAAGAAAAGTAAATGATTAAATATTAATGCAGACCACACATTCTTAATAGTAATCTTAAATTTAAAACAAATGCTGTACAAAGTATAAACATTGTTAAAAAAATTAAAAATAGGTTCTTGTTTTAGATTGCAAAATGTCACAAAATTTAGAATATGCCATTGGTCTTTCATATGTCCTTGCCTACATATTTAAAATTACTTTCTCCCCAGGCATATTATATAAAGGTAGTTTAAAACTTCACTTTTTCAATTTGCAAAGTTAGGACAAATATCAAGAATTTATCCTAATTAGTGATAGTGAACTATAAAACCTATATCACCAATGCATCAAAAGTTTTTCAAGTTTCTTATTTTTGTTGTTATTTTTTGTAAGGCATATTCATGATTCCCTCAACTTTCTAATAAGAAAGTCATTCTCATGAATTTTTAAGCCATATTTTATGGTTCAAAAAGCTGAGAAACATTTATGAATGTGCCTTATTTCAATAATCTTTTGAATTTTTCCATGATTTCTATTGAGTTTTCCATGAGTAAAATAAATTTTTTCTCCTACATATACAGCATGAATTAATGGACTCTTAGGACTTTTCTATTAGAACTAAATGAATTACTGCATCTATTATTAGGTTATTAAGTATGAAATGTCCAATTTTTAAGTACTAAGTTTGACAGTTGGTATCTCCGACATTTCACTTTGACACTTCTAGTTTTATTTTTATTGTGGGGGTGCATTCTCAGTCTTTCAAATGCACATTTGGCTTGTGAGTATCTTTCAAAAATTTTTTTAGAGCAATTTTTGTGAAACCATGGATAAATCAAAAATTCGTGTTATTTTCGAATATGAGGTCCGTCATGGAACCAATGCAGTGCAGACCACTCGAAATATCAAGGAAGTGTTTGGGAAGGATGTGGCTGATGAACTCATAGTACTTCAATGGTTTGAGAAGTTCCATTCTGGTGATTTTAATCTTGAAAATGAGCCACATGGGTGGGCGACCTGAGACCAAGGTGGTTAATGATGAGCTGAAAGCTGTAGTGGAAGCAAATCCATCTCAACCTACACATGAATTAGCAGCAAGGTTTGAAATTACTATTCCAACAATATTGTACCATTTTGAACAAATCGGAAAGGTAAAGAAGCTGGATAGATAGTTTCCGCATGGATTAAATGAGTGTCAGAAGAGAAATTGTCTTGGAGCTTGCCTTTCTTTGCTGTCTCGACATAAAGGCAAACCATTTCTACACCGTATTGCTACGTGTGATGAAAAGTGGATTTTTTTTGACAATCACAAGCATTCAGCACAATGGTTGGGTAAAGATGAAGAGCCAAAACACAACCCAAAACTGAATATTCATCAAAAAAAGCTAATGGTATCTGTTTGGTGGCCCAGCGCTGGTATTATCCACTACAGCTTCATGAAACCTGGTCAATCAATTACAGCAGATGTCTCCTGCAACAAGCTGGACGAAATGATGAGGATGCTTGCAATTAAGCAGCTGAGAATGATCAGTAGAGACAGGCCAATCCTCTTGCAAGACAACCCTCGACCACATGTTGCACAAACGACACTGTTCAAACTACGGAGGTTGGACTTGGAAACGCTCTGACTACCACTTCTTCCTGGCTTTGGGCCACTTCTTGCAAGGAAAAATATTCAATTCTCAACAAGCTGTGGAAAACGCCTTTTGCGATTTCTTCACCACTCGCTCTCTAGGCTTCTTCGCTGCTGGTATAAGCAAGCTACCGTTAAGATGGCAAAACTGTGTCAATAGCTTAGGCACACACTTTGATTAATTGTACTGCTTCTTGTTTGAGATACAGTAAACTAAACTTTCAATTAGAAACCAGACATTTCATATTTAATGACCTAATAGAAAAGGAAGGGCAAGAAATCAAATGAAATAATGGACATTGTATAAGAAACACTGCAACATAAGTATGAAACCTATAACAAAGATCTAAAATATATTTTTATTTCACAATTGAATTAAAGTTAAAATTATGTGGTAGTAGATAATATTTTTACAAAGCTTAGAGAAAAATCTAGAGATGTGAAAATTGGAATGGAGACTGCATGCAATGTCTAATGAGATCATTACATTTTTCTGTTAATAGCAGTTGCCTTGCTTTGCTATTTTACTATGTTTTTAAAATTATTTTCTGCCAATTACTTACTCTGCTTCATTGGTTCTAAGTGATGCAATACACTAAATCACTTAATCTTAAACATCACTTATGAGGGTTACTCCTCCTTTAATTTTATGGCAGCTATATACTATAGTTAGATGTTAATACCATACAATATGGGCCAAGTCTCAGTCTACTTCCCCCCAGCGATGAATCACATAATAGGAAAAATTGCAATTAGATATTTTGAGATATTCAATAGTGAGCAATCTTTCTCAGCTGTGAACTTCATAAATTTATGATCAAAATTTACGTCAATTCTTTTACAGTATAATAAAAACTGCTTTCTAAAAACTTAACTGTTTGCTTTATCATTGATCACATTATTAGACAGTGCCATATTCTATTTTTACATTTTTACTTATTTTGGAAGATATCTAATTGGTTCACTTTTATCCTCCCCAACACCATGGGTTGTTAATAATTTCATGTATTAATTGTTTAATTGCAATATTATTAGATATAAAAATAATTACAATATGTGCTAAGTACGCATCTTCCAAAAGAATGCAGTAAGTAAAGCTGCTAGAGATCTGAAAAGTCTGGAGATGGCTAAATCCAAGAAAGCTACACCATATTAATGTGTTCTATTGGTAGAAGAATCCATGAACAAATTTATCTCAAGGCCAAAATATACTGACACTTCTGTTAACTGTTTTCAGGCTTACTTAGAATGTGATTTAACATAACAAAGTGAGGGAGATGTAAGGATGCCTTATATTTGGTGTCAAATCCTGGAAACTTAATTGAATATACAGTTAGAAGCTAATGTTAAGACCTTATTGGACTACCCATCTTCAATTTTTCTCTTCACCATCAACCATTTTATATACCACCATCCAGAATAACTTTTCTAGAAACATAAAAATCAATTCACAGACTCAGCTTAAAAACTTTCTACATTTGTTTATTGCTTGTCAGACAAACATTTGCATCAACCAACATTTTGAAGCTTATTTTTAATCTAACGTAAATATCATATTTTAGGCTCACTGGCTGTACTAATCCCTGAACAGTCCTTTTACTTTGCTCCACCCATAACTTGGCTTAAATTCTTTTACAAGTTTAGAATTACTCTCCCTCCACTTCAACCATTCAAATTCACATTTTTGTAATTCTTCAGGTCCTGGGTAAACACTCATAACATAAAGCTTTCTGTAGCTCCTCTCTCTGAATATATTAAAAGATTGTTGTTTCTGTCATCCATTTTACAATTCACATCCTGTGTTTCATGCTATATTTTTAAGTCCAGAAATATTATTGAATATCTTACAAATGCAAGGCATTGTGCTAAGTGCTGTGAGGCTTTGGTCCTCAAAGTGTGCTCAGAGGAACCAGAAGCATAGATGAATATGCACAATCTTGGAACTTCACCCAGACCTCCTGAGCCAGAATTGAATCTTCATGGTAACAAGATCCCTAGGTGATTTAAATTGGAGAAGCCCTACTTTGGAGGACATGAACATGAGCAAATCATAATACCCGCCCTCATACAGTTCACCAACTAATAGCAGGGAATTTAGTAATCAAGGGAGAGGTCATGAGAGAAGGATAAACAAAGTTTAGGGCATGGAGGATGCTGAAGGGAGAAAAGATCACAACCAAATATGATTATAACTATTAATTCCATGACATATCACTAATAATAGTATTAATAAAACTTATTTGCTCATTCTAGTGCATGCACTTGGTCCAATGTTAGGCATTTAACATGCCTTGTTTCCAATTTTCACACAGACCATGGTACATAGTTACTAGTATCCTCATTTCATACATCAGAAAAATAGAGAAAAAAGGTTAAACACTAGCCAACTAGTATCTGGCTCAGGATTTAAACCCATGTCTATTATCTCTGTTGTTTAAACTTTTTGACATTCCCTTATCCAAATTTGTCATTTATATCATTACTCATATACTACATTTCCCTTGCATATGTGAAATTTTTCCCAAACTTGAGAGCAAAGCCTTTTAACTCTTCAACCCTACTTTATGATTCTTTGATTCTCCTACAGAACTGATTGAAGGCACCAAATAAATGTTTCACTGATGTCGGAAAATTAACAATTTCCCAAAGGAGAATTTTTTTAAGTTTTGGTAGTAAAGGACATATAGTGGTTTGGCTTAGCCACAGATGTTTAGATATAAAGAAGGAGGTCTAAAAAGTGTATTATGTGCATGTGTATGTGTGAGTGTGTGTGTGTGTGTAAGGAAAAGGAAGAGTTATTTTAAAGCCTGAGAGAATATGGTAACAACATTAGCTTGCGGGTTCCATGATTCTGCTATAATCCTCTGAATATAGTGAGGAGTTGGGATATATTTATATATTTATTTATTTTTTTACTTATTAACAGAAATTATAAGACTGTATAAATAATAATTTTACATGATTAATTAATTTAATTACCTAATAATCCTAGGACACATAATCTGCAGGTAAAACCTCCCATTCACTGGTCCCATAGAAAACCTGTCATATTTATTTTGAAGTAGCATTAGCTCCCTCTCTTAAAAGAAAATCCCGTGAATGCGAATATATGTCTTCATGCATCACTGAACTTTGAAGTTGATGTCTTAATAATTAAACCATTCTTTTAGAGAGGTTTAACATATGTTGAGTTCTTTTAAAAGAAACTCAGACACATCAGTTCTAGCCTGTCTAAAATCCCATGTAACATGGTAATAAACCATTTGCTTAAGTACAGGATTATTTATTTTGGAGTAAGTGGCATATTTCTTTTTCTTATAATCTCATTCAACATACATAGTATATTGTAAGACTTTCCATCATAACTTGGTCAGGTCATAATGAATTAATGAAAAAAGAAAAGAGCCTTTGAGAAACAAGACTAGTTTCATTCTAAAAAAATTAAGGACCTCCTTTCATTTTTTATATAGTTGAATGCCATTTTCACAGATGTATCAGGGGTAGCTGGATTCTTTCAAAAAGATGAATAAAAGAGGAAGGAACTCCATTCACAGCACTCCTAGACTTTCTGCCTTTATCAGTCAATGACAGTTGTAAATGGAGACACTGAAATTTGCTCCTTTAATCTTGTTTTCTTCTCGCACATGCAAAGTTTTCTATTTTCTTCTTTTTATTCAGTCTCAGAATGTGTTTTCTTATTACCAACTGCCTATACGTTTTGAATTGTTCGTACTTGGTGACAGCAAAAGTTTATCAACTTTATGTTTATTAGAAAAAAACTCTGAATATTTAATATCACCATTATTTTATTTTTAAAAATGTTGTCATAATGAATAGAACTTAAAATTGAAAAAAATACTTTATTAAAAAGCTCAGTTCACTGTCAGTATTGTTTATTTGCCCCATGATAACTCAAATATTTAATACAGACTTCAGAATGCATTGACCTGTATTTGGGAGCTCCTGGGTTAAAGAACACAGAAAGGGGCATCATCCCCAGAGTGTGCTGCAAAAACTGGTACCTCATTCTCCAATATGTTTAACAAAAGCATGAATAAAAGGCTATGGGGTGGGCTGGGAGAACAGGAGAGAGGCCCTGGGTGACAGGATACCTTAGTGGTATGTTAAAAATCATTTTTCTGTTTCACCCAAGATAAGCTGAAGTTTGTCCAGGATGCAGACCTTTGCATACTAGGAATTTTACCTGCCCACAATCAATCAACTTATTTGGATCAAGACATTATTACTTAGCACATCAATTCTTCTTCTTATCAGTGGAAAGAATTAGCATAATTCTTAAGATCATGAGTCTTTCTAAATTCCTGGACAATAAATTGATAAAAATTTACTAAGTTTTCCCAAGAAATTTAAAGTCTTTTGTATTAGGACATTTCAGGGGAAAATGCCTGGTAGGAAGCTTTACTCTCCTGTGTGAAAACCAAAAACACTTTTTTTTAATCATGTTTAGTTTTCTTCAATTTAGTTTTGTTTCTTTACTTATTCAAAATATATTAACCAGACTCCTACTGCATGCAGGTACGGTGCAAGAGACAGAGCAGTGAACAAGATAAACGTGTCCCTGCCCTCAATGTTTACTCTGAACTCCAAATTATATTCTTGGACTAGACGTTATGGATGCAAATGAATGAAAATGGCTGACTGCTCTCGAGAGAGGTTTTTTTTTATTTTTTGCAGTTAGAATTCTATCAGTTTTCATATGAGAGAATGAACGGCAGCATTTACGTGAAAAACTCATAATACTGAGTTTTAAATATTACCTAATTGAGATTATTTACTTTTCATGATTAATAGACATTTTTTCACTTATAAAATTATTCTAAAGAACTTCATTTTGGGTAATATAAACAATTATTTCATGTAATTGGACAGAAAATATTAATTTTAAAGACATTAGAAGGATACTCATATTACCTAAATATTAGCTTTGTAAAGCGACCACCTGAGTATCTTACTTGTAAAACAAGTCCTTTTCAGCTTCTTCTTTCCCACATACTATCTCAAGTAGGGCTGACACAAACCTGGCTTTTGTACTTCAGTTTTACAAGTTCATAATTAGATGATCACTTTTCAAAAAATCAGAAGCCAAGAATAGTCATGACAATAAGAAAAAATAAAATTAAAGCTTCCTGGCTGCCAGGCTAATGCTCTTTAAAGAACCATATTATATGACTATATTCTGGTTGTTTAGTTTCTGTTGCCATTGTTACAAATTCTATTTCATGCCTGTAAATTATATTTTCTAAGTTTGCATGCACAAAACACTATTTATTACACCAGTAGTTGGTTTTCTAGTGTCTTAAATTCCTACATGAACAGCTAGCTACATCATCTCACCTATTCACGTGGAATATGTAAAGTTACAAATGTTGAATATCTATGTTTCAAAGCTTATTAAAGATGTTTACTATCATGGAACATCCATTCATTATTAGGCTAGGTACTGTTAGAATAAAAATTTTAATCACGTTTTCATTTTCTAACATAACAATTTCATTCTTCATTCAATAAACATTTAAGATAAGCCTACACATTAAAATTTCTGAACATTCCTTGGAAAAGAAAGTAAATAAATAATGACTCTCAACTTCTCAAATTCATTAGGCAAATCTTTCTAAAATCTCTAATGTGAGTACACAGGACATCAAAATATAAAAGACTTTGTTTATGTGTTGCTTCAACTGATGTGTCTAGCCTGAAATATAGCAAAATGTTGCTTAATAAAGTTAGTTTACACTAAATTAAACTATAACTGAAAAGGCCTTTCCTAGTTTAGTGTAAATCAATCACTAATGTGATAATTAGAGAAAATATACACCAGGAGGAAGACAATAAAACCCTGAAGTTTTCCTAAAATAATTTTATGTGTTTTCCTTGTGAAACAATGGCAGTCTTAAAAAAAACACTAAATGTTAATTATATTAATAATTGAAAAACTTTTATAAGAAGTAAAACATCTATAATGAGGGACCATAAAGTTAGTGCAGCTGTAATTCAGTTTAGAAACTCTATGACAAACTATCCTTTTTGAAGAGACATTATTTTAGGAAGAAGACAATTAGACTAATATCACTGGGATGAGAGTTTAGAGAGTGTTCACATTATCTACAGACTTTTTAGGCTGTTCTGAACACAGTATTTCGTATCTAAAATTCAAATAGAAAACATTTTATATGTAGGTATGGAATTATGTTTTATAGGCGAGCCACTGGACTCATTTGACTCATATTTTATTCTGGTTTCAAGTTAAGAAAATAGATAAATTGGTTTAAAAAAGTTTCATTACAAAAAGGTGGAACACATATTCATTACATTTTCACTATAAGACATCAGGTTGTAACACAAAGTTTGGCCTAGAACTGGTATTTTGGATGTCATTCAGAAGAATGTAATGATTAGAAGCACCTTGCTATTCCTGTTTCACATGTAACATGCTCCCAGGTCATAGCCTAAGAAACTCTGGAATATAAGTCATCCATGTAGCATGCCTGCAATCTGGATGCATACATCTTGTCCCCTGAACTTGACATTTATGTTACTGATGGGATCAATATACAATGATTAATGTGATCACTTGGGTTAGTTAATGCATTTATTTTTATGACTGTGACCCCTATGATCAGTTGTATGTGCAAATGTGGCTGTTATGCTCAGATGTTTGGGAAATCAAGGAAACAGGGTGAAACTAAGAACATGAAGGGCTAAGAAGATAATTAGGTAGTAGGGTCTGAAGGATGGTCAAGTGTGACCCATCTTGATAAATGCAAGTTACGTTGCAACCTAGCACACACACAGGCACACATGCATCTGGAACAAAGTTTCACAAAATTTTTACCTTTATTTACCCTAACTAAATGAGATGCAAAATATATTCTATTCTATTCTATTTTATTTCATTAAAAAATATTATTGGTCCCTACAAAGTAAGTAGATTTCATTGCACTAGTGGATTATGATCCACTGCTGGAGAAAAAAGTGTCTAGTCTCAATGAGTTATGCTTAATATGAAGTACATGGATGGGTTTGAAGAGTTTGTTAAAGCCGTGAAATGATTTGAGGAGATGATTCATTTCTATCAGATTCTCAAATGGATTCATGACATGCCTTCAAGATAATAAAAGCTAAATAATGCACAGAGGTATTTACAGTTAGAATCATACAGAGTACATGAATATTATACTAACACCTTTATATGCGTTACCTCATTTAATCCTCACAACAGCCTTTTTAGGTTGTTACAAATTGTATCTCAATTTTCTAGTTGAGGAAATTAATGCTCAATGTGAGAAAATAATTTTTCCATAGATTACCTAGTAACTAAATGGCAAATAGGATTTTAATACATGCAGTTTGACTCCAAAACCGTTTTTTTAAAGCCTATGAAATCTAATAAAGTAATTTCCTTCCTTCTTTCCTTGCTTCCTTCCTTCCTTTCTTTTTTCCTTCTGACAGAAAGATGTATTCATGTCCTGCTCTGTGCCATACACAGAGCACATAAAAGTATCTGATACTGCCCTGATACCCTTCGCAGTCTAGTGACAAATAAACAGAAGTCAAGGCTGAGGGCCATTTCAAAGCCATAAGAGTCAGAAAAGCAGAAATAGACATAAGTTGACCATGAAACTCCCTGAAAATGGTTCCTTTAGAAGAGGAGTCCGTGTAGTTTGACTCAGTTTCAAATCAACCATGAAACTGTATTAGAAAACCCAAGCCCTAGAGAAGTAATTATTTGCTACATTTTACTCTTTCCTATTTTCTCATACAATTGCAGAGCAGTAAAGAAGGTGATTTATGGAGAACTGAATTCTGGTAACCACAGGCAGGATTTACGGGAGAAATGCTGAACAAAACAGCAATAAACAACACAGAGACAATCTTGGCTATTGGGAAGAAACAGCAGTGCTTTAGGTCATTCTGACGCTTGTCACTTGAATTGGGGTTGCCCCTTATCAAATAAGGATGCATCCCAGGAAAGCTAGAACAAGTGTCAGCCTCCGGGAGGACAAAGAGCATATTGCCTTGGAAAAGAGAATGTTTCTTGTCATCTATTTGTCCTTTAAAAGAATAATACATTTGACCTCATGACTAATATTATCTTCCTGGGCTAGGCTGGTAAACACATTATACATAAGAATATCTTATAATTAGACCATTTGGCCTTTAAAAACTGACACTCTCAGTGGGATTTACAAAGTATCTGACAGTTCAAATTCGGTTCATAAAGGACTGTCAATGACAGTGCCATAACTGATGCTTCTGGTGCGTTCTTCTGTTTAAAGATTACTGAAGCAAGAACAAAGAACAACAGACATTTCCAGGAAGCATTGTGGTGTAGTTGGAAGAAGAGTTTGATTCAATGCTGTTAAGTCCTCATATCGTTATTGATGCTATGTAGTTGTGTGATTTTGTTTAAAAAATATCACTCAAGTTTTCAGTGTCTCTACTTCTTCCTATAGATGAAGGCTGGTTTAGACTATCTTACACGTCCCATCTCACTTTGAATTCTTTGAGTCTATGTTAAATGTGCTTAAATTGTTAGTGTATGATGTTTGAAAAGAAAATCTCTCATGGGATAACACAGTAAGCTTAGTACTTATCAAATTTTTCCATTAAGTTTTCCCCTAGGCAGAAAATGGTAAATATCTCCTTCTAGAAATTTCTTTGAAGTCTCTTGTTTTATCTTAAAAATTATGCAAATGTTGCCTTTTACTCCATAAGGTATCCTTGATCATTTCAATACAAAGGAATGCTTATAATTACTTAACATTAGGAAAATATCAATGCAAAACATTTGTACCATACTTCCCTGTGATGTTGAATATTTCCTGGCACACATCAGGTTAGTAAATGAAGTTTCAATCCAATGCTTATTGCATTTTAATTGGGTTTAACTGGGGAACATATAAATATAAGTGGAGAAGGAATATGTGTATAAGAGGAGGAGGTGTTAGGAGGTGAAATCCAGAAGATTGTTGGCAAAGGAATTTAAAGAAGCAGCAGAGTTCTACAATTTCAAATAAAACTAGATAAGGTAGATTTTTAGTTCTATAGACTTTATTATAGCTGAAGGGCAGCTGAGGTCAAATCAAGCAAGCCTCAAAATGATTCTCCACTGGAGCTCTTTGTGCCAACCATTTAAGGCATTGAGCTTTATGTCTAATCCTTTAAATTATTCCAACAAAGGTTAAAATGCTGTGTTAGATTCTGCTACAAGTATAGGGGGAATAAATTTTAAGAAATGCTTCATTAGTTGCTTATCTAAAAATTATATTATATATAAATAATTTGTAGACTCCAACAATAGTAGCCCACATTTCATATTATATTTCATATAATAGTTTTATCAAAACTATCCCAAGAACTTTAGCAAAAAAGCAGTTATTAAATAATACATATATGTACTGGGATATAAAATGTGGAATTCAACTGTGGTTAGTATTTTTGTAGGGAAGTAGGAGCCTCCCTTCAGAAATTTTAACAACTAAGAAAATATAGAGAAGATTGTATTCTACTCCTAAAAATGACCGAGGACCTCATAAGGAAAATGAAGGACCTGTCTCCCCAGCTAGAATTTCCCGTTATATCGGGGATGAGTTTCATAACGGTATAATGCAAGTAACAATTCAAGAAATACAAATTTGTTCATTATAGAGGAGAAAAATAAACAAATGCTGTATTATAACTGTCATTAATTGTGTAAATGGTTGCAATCTTCCTTCTTGAGGTTTTAGTTATTCTGTTATCTACAGGCAGGGAGTTAGGCCAACTGACCTTTTGAGTTTCTATAGAATGCTGTTTTCTGAATCACTGTAATAGCTAGTGGATGTCCCATAATTCCAGATCATACTAGAAAAAAGCTAAAGGTCAGTTTTCTACTGTACAAAGTACTGAGTACTTCTGCCAAATTATATGGCTATCTTTGTGCTTTTTCTAAATTCATACACTACTCTATTAATATAATGAGCAGTTCATTTGGAATTTCTTTTATGTTACTATTTGAATTTATAGAATGATTAATGAAACAAGGTCTGGGACTCACATTTAACCCTTTTCCAATTAATCAATAGAAGTTCAATTATTTTATCATCTTCCTTAAAATGCCTTAAAAAGTAACTAGATGAGATCTATATAATTATAGTATTCATGAATTTATCAATTTTCTTAGTAGAATTAAAAATTATAAGGGCCAATTACCAAAAATCATTAAGTATACAATAAGAAATGTCTTATTCTTTTAGGAACTAAACTCCATGATTGAAATGCATGTTTCTTAAGACTTACGGTTTGCCAGTGAATTTTGGATACCAGGATTTTAGTGTGTACGTGTGGAAAATAATCTGAGTATTTGATGCAACAACATTATAAAAAAGATAAAACTTAATTATTTGAGATAAATGTGAAAAAAATTGTAAAACAAATAAGCATATCTCACACGAAATGCAGTAAAACAGACATGGTGGTTTTATCTTTCATCATTTAGTACCTCAGCAGCACACCTTACGTGTTATTTCCTTCACTGCTGAATGATTCTTAATTACTTTACTTAATGGGAAATAACACTTTACATAAAAGGAAAGTGTTGTGAGGAGACAGAGCTATGTAACTAAAGTACAACATTAGCTCTTTATTTCATGAACTAGAAGTTTAAATGCGTGCGCACAGGGGATTTGGAAGATGAGTTATGGGTTTTTTTCAGATATAGTTGCTTGTTCAAATTCAGCCTGAGTTGTTTACCAGCCCTTTATATACAAATTCAAGGACAAATTAGCAATGGTGCAATAGCTCTCTATCTGCTCATTAGTAGTAAGCAATTCACAAACGTCATATCTTGGGTAGAGAGTGCTACTGGCTGAATGTTCTAGAGGGCGGACTGGGAGAGCTGTAAGAACCAAGTCTCTGCATTCATTTTGGATGAGGTGCATTTCAGAGTTTGGAGAACCCAGAATGATTGTGCTTAAACACACTTTTTCTGGTAACAGAAAATTCGGCAGAGCTGTTACTGCAGAGTACTACCCATGGAGTCTAAACATCATGGGCCAAAGATTTCTTCCTATGAAACATCCATTTCCCTTCTAACATCTGTTAGTGGTTTTTGTAGAGAAGCACAGGCAAGCACCCTGTGATGATTCCAGGGTTTTGTAACCTTTTATGATATTTTAAGTATCATTAAAAGGAAGTCTTAAAAGGTCATTTTATCGGGAGACTCACCTTGGAATGAAGTCTGTTTTTCACTTTATTGTGGAGAACAGAAAATGAAATCCTTTTATATTGGTATCTCTCAGGTTTTAGTCTCTGCATCCTGATTCATGTGTTCCTTTATAATCTCATCAATTCAATCAGGGTTTTCTGGACACAGACTACAGTTTTAAGAACAATCTTCTCCACTCCTGTTTTTACACCCTTCACCCCAACTCTAAGCAAATAAAAATCACAAAACCTATTCACATCCTGATAGCAAAAGTTCATTTCTATGCTAACCTACACCCTCTGAAAATATAGGGCACCAGATCGCAAATCTTCCATGGCTGGGCCAGATTATGTCTGTGAACTGCTGCAGATTACCTTTGAAAGGTTATTCATGTCCCACCATCTGAGCTTTCTTCACGATTCAGTTTCTTAACATGAAGCTTTAAAATTTATAACAAAACTGTGGCTTCCCATTTCAGAAAAACACAAAAATGATATATTGACAAATGAAATATGTAATAATTAAACAATATCTGCAAACTGTTTGGGGTTTATTAAATAACAAAGCATAGAGGAACCCAGATATTAATCATCAGGCTAGTCTTGTCTATTACCAACTTTCATCTAATGGTGCAGTTCATTACTTCGAGAGGGCTTCTGCAGGCTTCTGCAGGACATTGTATTGAGTAAGCAATTATCCTCCCTTAACAACAGAAGTAAAACTTAGATAACTTGTGATTTCTTTGGGACAGCAAGATGGGCGTTTTCAGAACTGATGTAAGAAATGGCTTTTGGAGGATGTGAGGTTGGAGTTTTTCTAAGAACAACAGCTGAGTGGGTGAAGCAAACAAAAGGGCAGACTGCATTTAGAATCCTGAAAACACACATTTGTCTACATTGCCAAGAAACAAAAACAAGGTAAGCAGATGAGCAGCACCCTGTTAATGTCCCCCTTTAGGATGAAGATATGCATTTTTTAAAGAGAGAATACAGCTTCTATAAAAATGATATGACTGTGAATAACTATACAAACCTCTGCAAGTAATTAGTTTCTACATGAATAATGACTGCGTAGTATAGTTATTCTGTGTTTACTTCAGGGCAGGTAATTTATTTGTTTCCTCTAGGGCCTTGTACCTCAAGCACAGTCGGTATACCAGCAGTACAGGCATCCCATGGAGACTTGTTAGAAACTCAGAATCTCAGGTTCTGCCCCACACTGGAATCAGAACCTGCATTTTATGGAGACCCCCAAATGACTCACATGCATATTAGAGTCAGACAAACACTATTCCAGGTGATTCTCCAGTTTTCCTTCATTTTGGAACAAGGGTGGTTAAACCCCACCGCCCCACATAAAACACTTGGTTCTAGAACTGGGAGCTTCTCAGTTATTCAGGAGGGATATCTGGCTTCTTATACTTAAACTGTTTCAATGAGGGTTCCACAATCCTCAGGGAGCCCAAGAAGTATGAAGTATGGCTGGTTCGCCTAAGAGGTGTTAGAGAGGGAGGCCTGCCTCACCTACTTTGGTCATCTTTCCTGCAGCTTCAAGTTAAGGGCAATATAGTTTGTCACACATGCCATTCAGTATTTGGGGTTTTAAAGGAGTAAATATGATGACACATAGAAAGCACTCAGCATGTGGCAGGCACTCAAATAGATATTTATTATTTGTGGGATAATTACTATTCTCTTTCCAGATTATTGAAAAATAGCACTGTATGTCTACACACGCAGTACTCCTGCTTAAACGAGCAGGATGTGGACTTCAGAAGTCCCAGGTGGGTGTTTTTCATACTGTTCTTCATTTATGGTTAAAGGGTGCATGGAAAAAAGGCTGGCTTTATGAAAATGTGACATGTTCAGTTGTAGTGGGCCCTGTATTTAGGATGGCTTGGTTTAAAGTTCAGCTGTTGCTTTCTTGAAATTTTAAAATATTTTTTGTAGAGGAGCCCCTCATTTGACACATTCCCGTGCATGGAATTTTGAAAATTCCAGAGCTGGACCTGAGTGGAGGAGAGCTGGTGGTAAGCAGAGCCAGCTTCTTCAACTACAACCAGATCTCCTGTCCTTCGGTTTTATCACTGCAAATACTTTAGATGGGAGCATTCTTCACAAATGGTTTTTGTGCTGCAAAAGCAACAGTTTCTTCAAGTTTCAAAAGTTCACAAAACTAAAACACAAAATATTTTGTGGCACAGCAATTATCAGATTATAGTGGGTAATGTGAAGACAGCCGCACTATATACATTAGCCTTCCCCAAAGTTGGTTTGACCATGTATCCATGGATCAGTTTCTAGCAAAACCTCAGTAACTCTGACAGCCAAGAAATATTTAGTAAATTCCCAAGGCTATTCCAAAATAGTTTGAATGGTTATATCAGGGTTGACAGAGTGCTGTGCAACCCTGTCCCTTTCATCAATGAAGTGAAAAATTATGGCTAATGATTTCAGTTAATCTATGTTCAAAGATATCACAGGGGAAATAGAAGGGTTTTTTTTTTTATTACATGACCTTAGTCTCCCTCAGCTTAGTAAGCTATGGACATTATCAAAGTCCTCGAGGCAGTGACTCAGTAGCAACTATATTACTGCATTCTTAACTGTGCAGGAAAAAAATTCAGAATATTATGAGCTACTTTGCTCTACCAGCAGAGTGTTGTGAAAGATGATTAACCTGCTGAAAACCAAGGTTATATCCTAGCCTAAGTAGAGAAAAATCCCACAAAGAGCCAGATTTCCTTGTGTTACAGACAACTGAGCTGTGTAAATATGACCCCTTAGAGGGCACACCATTTAACTGGTCAGTTACTTGGTGTTTCTGTTTGTTTATTTTGTTTTTGTTTGTTTGTTTTTAAGAAGCCAATTTAATTATAAACACCAACCCAGTGTTTGGAAGACTGGCAGAGTTACTGTGCAATATCAGCCTCTAGGGTTCAAACTTGGAAGGAATTTTTCAACTTCAGGTGTTTTGAGGAGTTGGTGGCCATGTTTAATTCCAACTGTCAAAGACTACTAGTCTTCCTGATGCTGTGGTTGGGTAAAGAAGGCACTGGAAACCATGTAACTCTATAGAGTCGGGTGTAAAGAATAAATGATTGCAGGAATCCCAAACAGCTGAAGTAGGACATTAGAGAAAAACAAAGAAAAAGTACTTCAAATATTATACTGAAGTTCAGCATTGGACTTCCGGAAGCAAGAATGAGGGACAAAACAATCTTTTGTTCTGGGATCACAGGTACTATAAATATGGCTTGAAAAACTGGAGGAAGGTGCCATAACCACAGACCCTGTGAATAGAAAATGTGGCAACAGCATCAATTTTTTTTCTATACTGTTGCAAATGAGAAGAATGCCTGGGTAATTTCATTTCTGCCTATATTCTTATGCTTGGGACTTTCAGTTGTGCTTATATTTGAACTATAAGATTATTGGTTCTAAGAGCATCTGAAAAACAAGTAAATCTGAAACAAATAAGTCTTAAAATAATCAGGAGGCTTGTGCCTCCATTTCTTTTTCATCCTGTAATCTATGCTAGTTTGGATTTTAATTTATACTTTTCCATATTTTTATACTTATCTTTTATCCTGTCACTAGATTACATTTGATCATGGTAAATTTCTCAAATATTTATGCACATATGAAGATTAACTGTTCTGGAGTGCCAGTCTAATCATGTAATCTGTGGCCCTGTACCTCCTACAGAAAAAAAAATACTCACATTCCTTAGACTGGCATTGAATGTGGTTCTTGGTCTAGGCTTAATCTTTAAGCCTTATTTGTCACTTCTTTTGGATACTCTAAGCTACAGCCTTTAGGCCTGTGTCCCCTTTCCTGGTTAGAACTAATGTTTTCTTAATGTCCATGCCATTGTTACTGCTGTTTCCTTTGTCTGAAATGCTCTACCTCCATCTTGCATATTCTAATTCTACTCATGCTATGTCTAGAACATACATCACAGCCTCTCTGTAGCCTCCTCTACTTATTCTCCAAGGAAAGAGCAATCTTCCTTTACCCTTTTGTGAAATGCCATTATCTGTATCCCTTTTCTGATGTTTATCAAGTTTAATTTGTATTTTAGTTACATATGTCTTATTTATCACATTAAGAATAATTTGTATTTATTAATTTTGTATCTACTAAAAAAGCTATCACAATGCCTTAAGCATAGAAGTGACTGAAGAAACATTTGATAAAATAAGTATAACGAATGAATATTTAGCTGGGATAAAGAAGTAAACAGAGATAAACAGTACTATGGTTTATGAGAGATTGGGCAGCACCAGAAAATACAATTGCGAATCTACAGATTTCTTACCCTACAAATGTTTTAAATAGAATGTGCAGGAATATTCAATGTCATCATTAAAACTGCATTAATGGTGTGATATCAGTGGGGATGGCAGAGTAGGCCATCTGAAAACCTCTCCTTCATAAAAGCAACGAGAACTCTGACTAAAAATGTCAAAATACACTTTTTCAGAAGTCTGGAAATTAACAAAAGGGTTGCAACAATCTGGGGAGCATTTATTCAAAAAAAGAAATGTCTGAATCTCTATAAGAAAAGTGAGCTCCATGGTGTTTTAACTTGACCTGTCCCCATTCAAAACCAATAGTCCTATAACCAGAATGAAAGCTAGCATCCTAGCAGGAATGCAGGGTTAGCTTAATATATGAAAACCAATCATTGTAATATACAATATCAATGAATATTAAATGAAATAATCCACAGATTCAATGCAATCCCTATCAAAATCTTAGCTGGCTTTTTTTTTTTTTTGCAGAAATTGACAAGCTGATTCTAAAATTCACATGAAAATTCAAGAAACCCAGTACAGCCAAAACAATCTTGAAAATCAAGAACAAAGTTGGAAGATTCACATTTTTCAATTTTAAAGCTTACTGCAAATATATAGTAACCATGACAGTATGGTACTGGCATAAAGATAGATATATGTGGATCAATGGAATAGAATTAA
This sequence comes from Daubentonia madagascariensis, assembly GCA_023783475.1. Classification (NCBI taxonomy): domain Eukaryota; kingdom Metazoa; phylum Chordata; class Mammalia; order Primates; family Daubentoniidae; genus Daubentonia; species Daubentonia madagascariensis. The sequence continues at coordinate 31,928,214 of JAKFHU010001569.1, forward strand.
GAGTCCAGAAATAAACTGTCACATTTATAGTTGATTGATATTTGACAAGGGTGCCAAGATAAATCAGCTGGAAAAGAATAGTTTCTTCAATGAGTAGTGGGACAGTTGTCTCCACATGCAAAAGAATGGAGTTGGACCCCTTCTGCACACTATATATAAAAAGTAACTCAATGTAGACCAAATACCTAAATGTAAGAGTTAAACTATAAAATTCATAGAAGAAAATATAGGTATAACTCTTCATGATCTTGGATTAAGCTACAGTTTCTTATATACAACACCAAAAGCACAAGCAACAGAAGAAAAATATATAAATAGGACTCCATTAAAATTAAAAATTTTGTGCTTCAAAGGACAAAGAAGTAAAAACACAGCTCAGGGAATGGGAGAAAATATTTTCAAATTATATCTCTCATAAAGGACTTGTATCTAGAATGCATAGAGAACTCTTACAATGCAACAATATAAAGACACATAACCAGTTTAAAATGGGCAAAGAATTTGAATAGACATTTTTCCAAGGAATATATACAAATGGCCAGTAAGCATGTGAAAAGAGGCTCAACATCATTAGTCTTAAGGAAAGTGAAAATCAAAACCACAATGAAATATTACTTCCCACCCATGAGGGTGACTATAATCAAAAACATAGATAATAACAAGTGTTGCTGAGGATTTGTGGAATTGGAATACTCATACATTGCTAGTAGGTGTAAAATGTTGCGGCCACTTCGGAAAAAATTTGTCAGTAACTCAAAAAACTAAGCACTGAGTCACCATATGACCCATCAATTCCTCTCCTAGGTATTACTCAAGAGAATTGAAAATACATTTTCACACAAAATCTTATACATGAATAATAGCAGAATTTATCATAGTAGCTCCCCAGTGGAAACAACCCAAATGTCTATCAATCAATGAATGAATAAACAAAATGTGGGATATCCATAACATGGAATATTATTAATCCATAACAATGAATGATATATTGAAGTATGCTACAACATGAATAAACCTTGAAAACATTATGCTAGGTGAACAATGCCAGATACAAAAGAGTACATAAGATACAACTCCATTTACATGACATGTCCGCAAGAGGCAAATTAAAAAAGACAGAAAGTAGACTAGTGGTTTCCAGGGACTTGGGGGAGGGGAGAGCGAAGAGTGACTTCTAATGGGTATGGGTTTTATTTTGAAGGTGATGAAGACATTCTGGAATTATATAGTGGTCATGGTTGTGCAACTGTCTCCAAACATTGCTAAATGTAGCATGGGGGTCAAAATAGTCCCTCTCAGAACCACTTCTATAGACCTATACGTACTGATGTGGAAAGATCTTGAAGATGTATTATTAAATAATAATAATCATTTTAAAAGATGTAGAATAATAAAAAATGCATTGATGTTTATTTGAAAGATTGTTTGCAGTTCAGGAGAGGAGTAAATTACAATTGGACAGGGTAGGAATAATAAGCAACATAATTTTCTTATATGAAAAATAGACTGTAATATTCTACCCACATCAAAGGTACAATAGAATGATTAAGAGGTCACATTTATGAATGTTTTCCTTTTTATAATTCTTACATAAAAAATGATGTACCATAAAAAAAAGATATTTTTCTTGTTACATTCTGTACTTAACATAGCACTGAAAAATATTCAGTCTGTTTTCTACAATGATTGAAGCATAATTATATAAATAAAAATAAATCAAACTGTTTCATATTCAAGACAAGAGAGTGCAAGGAGCACCTGTTTCCATTTTAATTGCCAGAGAGAACACTGAATCTAAATTGGATTCTCCAAAAGAAGAGATACCACTTTAGTTTAAAATTACTAAGGAAGAAGATCCTAAAAGGTAGGACTTCCTTATTAAAGCTGACTTACAGAGTAATAGTAATTACTAACATTTTAGAATTTGTTAAATGTGTCAGGCCCTGCACTTCCTGTTTTAAATTACATTTAATTTCTATATGATCCTATTAGGTATGGTTCAAGGGATCATTTCTATTTTATAGCTAAGGAAACTAAGGTTTAATAAGATTGGGGACACACAGGAAACAAGTGGTGAGATTCAGTCCTAATTCTAGGCCTATTTAATTACAAAGCCCATGTATTATACCAACTTCCCACTATTTTTTTTTTTTATTCTTATAACTTAAGAAGAACCCATGCGGAACAAAGGGTATGATTTGGATTGCATTTATTTTCCATGCCATCTTTGCCAGTAGAGATAAAAATCACTATTGTGAGCCTCTTGCAAAAACACATTTTCACATGACAGGGACCTTAGAAACTTTTAATATTGGAACTTGTGGTGAGTCTGGAGAAGGCCAGGATATGATGTATGGCTCCACTCAAAAGAATCAGGGGAGGAGGTCAAAGCCAGAGATGTTTAATAAGTGTGGGGTCAGGATTTGAACTTATCTCACTGCTGACCTCTGGCTGTCTTTATGGCACCATGCTGCTTCTTACAGAATTGCAAACATAATACAATCAAACACAGGGCTGGGCACCAGCCCAGACCCCAACTGTGTACATAGAGTATGAGTATAGATACGACTCAAGAAGACATCTACCTACTGCTCAGAAGAGTGGAAAGCCTGACTGCTTGGAATGATCTCGTCTGGGACTTCAACACACATACCACCTACTTGGGAAATCGGAAAAAGTGTTCCATAGGAGGGGCACCTCTCATAGGTTCTTTCCAGGTTGAGGATCTACAATAGATGCTTCCATGTGTATTATTATATTTGAGCTCCATAGAAATCCACGAAATAGCAAATCAGGTTCTATTATGGTTTCATTTTATAAATGAAGAGATGAAGAATCAGAGATTTTAAGTAACTTCTAATAGGTCACATGTCAATGAATGGGATAAAGTAGACCTTTTCATTCCATATGTAGTGTTATTTATGTTATACTAGTCTTCACGTGTAGACTACATAATTTTTTTCCAGGAACTTTTGTTCTGTATTAAAGTATTTTTATCTAGTTTAATAATAATTGAATCCCTCACACAATTTGTGTTGAATTTTTTCTCATCTTTGTCCCAGGAGGAGAAGGAAACATTTTAATAGATTTCTAAGAACAAATATTTACTCTCACAAACTGCTTCTGTATCTGAGTCATCTGAGTCTTTATTTCTATCTTCTCTACTTTATTTTAAGAATTTGTTTAAAATGTTTCCATAGAAACAACTGGAGAAGAAAGTAATGAGCTATGTAACATTCTCAGTGGATGTCTTTCTGCATTTTGGACATTCATTTCTCAAGAGAGGTGAGGGGGTTATTTTTTGAGGCAGAATGCATTTCTGAAGGGGCTTCTCTTCACATTTCTCCTGAATGTTTTAGATTATAAATGTATATTCTATAGCTTTAATGAAAAATTCCAAAGACTATAAAAACGTTCTAGTTTTATTACTGCAGCTGAAAGGGGATGCCCTCATCTATGTTACCAACATGAATTGTTCTCTCTTCTCAGCATCTCCATAACTTACATTGTAATGCTGAGGTTGGGTCATGGAACACTGGACACTGCATATCTCTGTCCAGGCACATTGAATAGATGATTGCAGGAAGCCCATGCAGCTGGAGTGGGATGACAAAGAGGAAAACAAGGAAGAAAAATGTACACTAAAACTCAATGGTGTATCTGTGGAAAAAAGGAGGCAACAGATTAATCCCAACACCAGAGATTCTGACACACTTAGATGATCATTGAGAACCAACATTTTTCATAACACATTTAACACCTATGAATTTTCTGAAATGATGAAATCTGATAAATGTAGAAGATGTTGGAATTTTCCCTCATTGCTATTTACATGACTTTATTATTTACACCTGTACCACAAAGGCTTGGCGTGGAGGCAATCATTCTGTCAGTAGGTATGGAGCACTGCAGCTTTTGTTCAGCGCATAGGGAAGAGCAATAACTAATGCTGTCTGCTGCTGCAGGTCCTACATTATATGCTTTTATCTTCCCGGGACAGTTTTATATTTGAAGATTTCCCTTATCCACCTCTTCAAGCTGATCAAATCGCAAAAATCGCTGAATGGAATTCTATATTGGCCTCACATGTGAGCATGTGGATCTATACATTAGCTAAGTGAGAAGGGGTTATATATTCTAATGGACACTACAGTTCAGTGTTCGTGAGGAGTTTTAATGCTTTTAGTTGACTATCGCAGGGAAATTTTTTTATGGGGAAAGGTAGAAAGGATTGGTTTAGGTGGTTTTGAAGTTCTAAAGGACTGTTGCAATGGACAATTCTTGAATCTTATGGTGCTAGCTTAACATGTTATATAATATACAACATTACATAGTTAGACTTCTTTAGGTGTCACCTGCACTTCCTGAAGACACGTGGATCCTGAGCAGCAAGGCTACATCTCCCTTTTCCATCCACAGATTAGCTGTTGTTAACAATGACCAGTTTCTGCAACCATTGTCCTACATGGTAGGGTCAGCTATGTCTTAGAAAGTGCCTTCTCTAGCACAAAAACACCCTTACTGAAGCCATTCTACTTTGGATGTCCTTTCTTTTTTTTTTCTTTTCTTTCTTTCTCCCACCTGTGGGATTCAGTTCAAATGTAATTTCCTCTGAAGAGACTTCTTTATTAATAATTTGGTCGTTGGCTCCTCTGGGACCCCTTCACATTTTTTAAGAACTCTATTACTGAAGCATCAGGCATGTTAGTGCACGCTATATAGCTAGCACTGGTTTAACACAACGGCCACAAATATGAGTAAATACAATGTAGTCCCAACTCTGAAGGGAGTAACAACATTGTAACTCTTATTTATGCATCTACTCCACTTCCTGAATAACATATGAACTTCAAGAAGGTAAACACTGTGTTTCATTTATCTTTGTATTTTCAGCACTTTGCACAAGAGTTTGCACAGAAAAACAAAATGAACTGTATAAAGTGCTTATTGACTGAATATGTTACTAAAAACATATTTATCTGATTTATCAGATAAAAAGAATCTTAATGAAAATATGCAAATACAAAAACTTAAATAAAATTGGACCAAAATTAGAGAATTTTACATAATGGAATATTTACATTTTTATCAGTTAAAAAATGATACATGACTCATTGATTCACTGATTCATTCAGTTGTTCAGTTAACATTCATTGAGATAATACATAAACCACATTAAGATGTTTTCCCATATCTTTATATTATGCCAAATTTTGAAAATCATGTATGAAGTTATTTAGAATTAGGAGCAAAGGAAATTTACAACAGATTTTCGAAATCTCTAATAAATGATGGCAAATGATGTCTTAGTAAAAGCAATCTTGCTCATCTGGTAATTAGACAAAACATTGTTAGTCCATTCTCTTTTGAAAAATCAATTTACAATTCACTTTCACAGTCTGCTGGTTTTATTTTGAATGAATACGTAGTAGATTATCTGAACTTAAAAACTAATAAAGTTTGAGGTCCATTTGGAAATGTGGTGTTCTGAAGTATCTAATACTCTGTCCACAGAAGTTGGATTTCAGTAGAACTCATTCCAATGAGATACATTTGAATATTTCACACATCTAGTAACTCTAAGAGTTGATGGGACTATGTTTAATTTTACTATTCTAAAATTTGAACTTGAAAGACTGGAACTAAATTATTAATACATTAATATTGGAATGAACTTCGTTAGGGTTTACTGAGACTAAGAAGGCTTTGTATCCGTCTGCTCATTGTATACAAGTGATGGTGTATGGAGTGGCACTGAACAGTTAAAGTTTGATTTCATACCATAAATATATAGTGTGTAAACCTCTGAAAAGGTTTTCACTTTAGACAAATACTTGTTCAGATCTTCTGCTCATTTAGGAATGAAGCTTTCATGCTGTGATTATCCAATATGGACTCTTACAAAGTTCTTTAAAGTGAAGAAATCCAGTTTCAATAGACTAAAGAAGAAAACAAAAACCATCTTAATAGATGCAGGGAAAAAATTACAAAATTCACATCCTTCATGATAAAAACTTTCAGCAATGTAGGAATAGAAGGTAATTTTCCTAATGTAGAAAAAGGGCATATATAGAAAACCTAGAGGTAACAATCATAATTAACTGTGAAAGACTAAATAACTTTCCTCCTATAATCAGAAACAAGGCAAGGCTATCTGTTCTCATCACTGCTACTGTTCATTTTACTGGAGGCCGGTGGAATGAGGTAAGGGAAAAAAAGGCATAAAGAACAGAAATGAAGAAATAAAATAGTCTCTATTCATAGAGATACGATTGTCTACATATATAATGCCAAAAATATACATAAAAAATACTAGAACTAGTCAGTTTAACAAAACAACAAAAGGCAAATTAAACATACAAAAATTAATTTTATTTCTATATGTTAACAAAGAAGAATTGGAAATTGAAAATAAACCATTAAAATAGCACCAAAATATGAAATACATAAATTTAAATGTAACAAAATGTGCAAGATTTGTAAGCTGAAAATGGGAAAATAATCCAGAATAGCTAAAATAATATTGAAGAAGAAGAGGAATATTAGAGGACTCATCTTCTTTCAAGACCTACTATGAAGCTACAGTGTTCAAGACCGTGATGTCGGCAAAACAATAGACAAATATATCAATGGAACCAACAATGAGTTTAGAAATAGACCCACACATATATGTTCAATTGATTTTCTACAAAGGTGTAAAGGCAATTTAATGGAAAAGTGATAATCTTTTGAACAAATGATGCTGGAACTATTTTCACATTTCAAAAAAGTGATCTTCAATCCATACCTCACACCATATACAAAAATTAACTCAAAATAAACCAGAGATCTAAATGTAAAATCTAAAACTGTAAAAGTTGTAAAACAAAACATAGAAAAATATAACCTTGGATAGTAAAAGATTTCATAAACATGACAATAAGTAAATGATCAATTAATAGAATAGAAACTTTCATAAATTGGTGAAATGATAATCTAACAATACAAATATGGGGCTGCCACTTAAGTGCATTAAACTTACCTAGCAGTAAGATATTTCCATCATTTAATAGTAAAAGAAACTGCCTTTTAGAGTTAGAGCTTATATTCCCACTAATGCTCCTGATTTCTTATACAAAAATAAATAATATTAAACTTTAAGTCATAAAGTTTGACTTTTCCTCAATGGAACCACTTAATTGTTCTTCAATGGAAAATTAATTGTTCTTAATTATGCTTCTTAATTTTTGTTTTTAATTTTTCTTCAGATAGTTACTGAAGAAAAAAGAAATATAAATAAATTAAGCAGAACTGAAAGTGCCAATGTAGTCGTTTGGGGTTGATAAGAGGAACATGTTTTTCAGGGGAGGCTAAATGCTTTTCTGGAGGCAATTTTTAGAATCTGCAAACAAATCTCCCACTCCAAGCCCAGATAGTCCTTTTGACTTAAGAAGAGTCCCATAGGGACAGAAGGCTGATGCTTCCCTGCCTAAATCACAGATTTAGTCTGTGGCAATATGGCACAGACTACCTTCTAAGATGACATGTCAACTCAGGAAACAAGGCCAACAAGGCCCTGAATTCCCTGAAATTTATTAGTATTTATATTTCCCAAATAGCCTTCTTCAAGGAGAAAATTTAAAGATAAAAGAATGGTGGGTTGGAGATACTTTCCCAGGATCTTTAGGATGGAAATCATCTAGGTTGTTCATTTTCCCAAAAGATGTTTCCCAGATCTTTGTTGGTCGTGGTGTAATTTGAATTGCAGAGCCCTTTAAGGTCCAGGAAGTGCTGCTCACCCAAGGTGTAAGGCCCCAGTAAGGAATGCACTCTAATTAACGATTCTGAATTTTATTGAGAAAAACTAAACAACAGATGTGTTTTTCTATACCTGAGAGAGAACATTTGTATTAGCTGACTTTCCAGCCCAGTATGTCTTGGGTTATTTTTATTTCTGAGTCTTGACTGGCTATAAATCTTATTGCATCTGTGAAATCTTTTATTTAAACTAAACACATCAAAAGTTAAACCCATTTCTCTTCCATGTAAATCTCTCTTGGTAATATATTTTTGTTAAGGATATACCATTCTTTTCTTTGTTTGGGTGAGAGCCCTTGATGTTTGACTCCTCCTGTCTCTTATCAATACCTCTCCTTGTTCCTCCACATCCAATCAGACATCAGGTGTTCTCATTTCTCTCTGTCTCTCTCAAGTGTCTCTTTTCTAATTCCTTTCTGATTTCACTAAGGCTGCTCTTCTAGTTCAGGTCCTTATCATCTTTCATGTAGATTATTGCAGTAACCTAACTGGTCTCCCTTATTCCAGTCGGTCCTTCACTTTCTAACCTGGGAAGAAAGATACAATAGTTATTAAGTTTAGGTGTGCCAGAAATAAACAGCCTAACTTTGGACTTCCATCATGGATAAGTTACTTAACATCTCTAAGTCTCAGTTTTCTGAGTTTCCTGGGAGGTCCTCAGTGCAGTGCCTGGTCCATAGAATTTGTTAAAAACATGTTAACCACAATGTTTTACCTCTCTCTCAGTTCTTAACACAATGTATCACTGTGCACTTGTTTTATCTTTACACGTAGACCATAAACTTCTTTGGGTTTAAACACTGGATCTTACTGATTTTTGAACATGCAGCAATTGCACAGAAACTAAGAGTGTAGTAAACATGGTAGGATGCAATCAATATTTATCAGGTAGTACTACATGGATTTTATTTACCAACCATTTGTGAATATTTTTCTTAATGCTGATTCAGATTCCTAATAATATTTATCTGGAAAGAGCGTAAGCTTTGAAGTCAAACACACCGAGTTCAACATTTGGCTTTGACACATACAATTGGTAGGACTTTATGGAGGTTTAGACCCTTTCTGTGTCTCCTTCCTTTAACAAAAACTGGCATAACAATCTCTACAACACAGTTCTATGTAACTTTTGCTAACATAAAATGTTAGTTTCTCCTTTAACATACAACTCCCTACTACAAATAGGAATACTGGTCCCTCATGGATTTCTGCTTTATAACTTCCTAAGCATACATTGGCTGGTATCATAATTTTCATGCATGAATAACAATTTGGCCAATATTTAATTCATTTTAAAAAGCCCAAAAGTTAATATAATTATAAAAGAGTTCTTGAAGAAAAATTGGATATATCCTGCCTTACATTCTTGAGAAATACAGTGAAACTAAGTAAATAAAAGAAGGACAAAGTTGCACTGTCTGGAAAAATTCATTTAACATCATAATAATGAAGAGGGTGAAAACTTTAGGTTCTCATTTCATAAAGATTAACAAAAAGGCAAACATAAGGTCTACATGAACAGAGTCATTAATTCATTCATTCACTCAGATTCCTCCCTCGATCCTTCCTCATTGGCTCCCAAACCTTTTTAACCCTCTCCCTCCCTTTGTTCCTCCCTTTCTTCCTTCCTTTCTTTTGTCCCTTCCTTCCTTCCAGATCATATTATTTGAGTGCCTTCTATGTGCTGGGTGCTATTGATAGAAAGCTTCACCTTTTGAGGAACTCACAGAGCTTTAAGAAAAACTCAATCGATTTTGAAGTCCAGTTATTTTTACATCATGGCCTCTCAAAAATGGGATTAAAAAATACCACTGAGATTGTCTGAATTTAGCTATCCGTCAGCCCAGGGCAGTGTCTGAGATATTAGCAATGACAGCATGATTTCTTTAAAAGTTCTGATTTCCACATGGGTTTCAGTGGGACTGAAGTGGACATATGTCAAGCTTGGGGTGGAGGAGACTTAGGCAACATCTCTCCCCAGAGATATGCTGTATACTTCTGATACACCAATCTCCAGGCTATTTATTGAATATTTAAGGACTTTAACTGTCTCAGAATGTTTAGGACAATGAAGTAGATGTTCTACTACAGGGAAAAAAGGGCTGTGGTGTAAACTGTGATTTCCAAATGCTAGTCTGTATACTGGGTGCTATGGACTGAAGGTTTGTGTCCCTCCAAAATTCATACGTTGAAATCCTATCCCTCAGTGTGATGGTATTATGAAACGAGGCCTTTGGGTGGTAATTTTGGTCATTAGAATGCAGCCCTAATGAACAGGATTAGTGCTTATATAAAAGAGACCCCAGAGAGCTCTCTAGTCCTCTTCCCACCATCTTAGGATACAATAACAAGCTTGTAGTCAGCAACCTGGAAGATACCCTCACCAGAAGCCGAGCATATTGGCACCCTGATCTTGGACTTCCAGCCTCCAGAACTGTTAGAAATAGATGTTTGCCAAGTCACCCAGTCTATGGTACTTTGTTAAAGCAGCTGGAACTGACTAGACACTGGGGTTGTACTATCTGCTTAGGAATGAATTTAAAAACTATTTGTTGTGCTTTTAGAATATACCTTTACTGCAAGGATTTCATTAAATCTATCCTTAGAGAGCTTTATATTTGGTTGGTTGGACATCTATTTCGAAAAGAGTACACCCAATGATCCTGATGTTCAATGAGGTTTGGAAACCCCCAAGACCATACCCTCATGTGTCAGAGTTCCAAGAGCTCTATCCCTTGGCTTATCTGGTTATGAGAGGTAGTGTGAGTCATAGAGATGCGTGTCAAGGTTGGCATCTTGGCCAAGGCTGGTACTGGTGTGGGCAGCTGAACACAGGCAGCTGGCAATGGTGGCCAATGGGATATCTGAATAGAGGGACTGCATTGTTTTGATAATATGAGAGAAAACGTTCCCTCTCCCTCCTTGAGGAATAATTAGGCTGAGACATCAGATTTCAGGCAAAAGGCTTGATTTTCTTCTAGTGAAGTGGGCAAGGGATTAGAGAACCAACTGTTGATCTCTGTGGGGTAATATTTGTACTTTGGGTGTGGATAATGGTCTGGTTATACCTTTTGCTTTTTTATGCTTGGTCATTTACATGTTTTCCAGCATCCTTCCATTTTGGGATTCAATAAATCTACTGCTATAGAACAATCATTAATAAGGCCTGTGGTGGGGAGATCTCTTGCTGCCAAAATTGTTTGGATGAGTTGTTCTTACCTGGTGAGAAGGTTCTTACCTGGTGAGAAGGTTTGTGGCTAGGAGGCAGCTTTCCTATCACAGTCAACTGCTTGGCTTGGTCGTAGTAACAGTGGGAAGTGACAAGGAGTTTATATTTGAAACGATTATGTGATATTCTTCTTCTTCAATATATGTAGGGACAGTGCCTATGGACCTCATTTGGTAGGGAAATTTACTTAGCTCCTTGAGTGTGCATTTTGAAGTCAATTCTGTCTGGTGAATCAATCAAGAGGTTGTTCTACCTCAAATCAAGCACTTAGGAACAATGAAGACATAAATTGGTACGTGATTGGATCAGCTGTCATGTACTGCATCTTATTTGGGTTCTAATGCCTGCTCTAAGAAGAAATATTTGATAGGTAAGGCTTTTCTTCCATTTTGTCTTAGTGCTTAGCTAAACTAAATAGGATTTTCACAGAGTCTTTTCAGAACAATCTTGTATTTGTTCTTATAGAGTCAAACTGTTTTGCTGGTATTTGAGTTAGCCTTTTTTTGGTAAACATTTTAACAAAAACTGTTTGCTTATAATATTTGATGTTTCTCAGTGAGTTTTGACAACAGATACATCTCTCTACTCTCCCAGAAAATATGAGCATCAAGGGTGTTTATGAGGATTGTATTGTAATCCTACCAGACATTTTTTTCTCCTTTTAAAATTCTTAAACATCTCTGTAAGATACATTTATTAAAAATGAATACCAGTGAAAAAAATTTGAGTAGTGCTATGAGCACTCTAAGTGTGTATCTTAATTTTCCTCAGATCAAAATGAACCAAGATACACTGATATTTACTAGTCTTCATAATATATATAACTCTTTCCAACCAAATCAAATGTGCAGTAAGAAGCTTTGTGAACAAAGGCTGGGACATGCATGCTAATGCCTGATGAAGAAAGGCAAATATGCCTTTTTTACTTTAGAAGAAACTTTGTTGACTTTTTCAAAAATTGTGCAATTAATTATAACTATGATAGATAGATAGAATAGTCTACTCTATTTGCTTCTTTACATAAGAAGGGAACCATGGCTCTGTTGTTACAGGAGGGGTTTTGTCAGAATTGTTGCATGAGGCTGGATTGTGTGCCTCGTGACTAAACATAGTTGACAGTACAATCACGTCAGTGGCGGCCTCATTACAGGCCGTCGGCTACAGCCACTTCCCTTAAAGTAAAAGTGGGTGACTATGATACTTATAATGGCAATTTTTATATTAAAACTTTTCCCACTAAATTTTAATCAGTGCTTAGAATCTCATTAATTATTGTTTATAAAATCTTGTCAGCCACCAGTTGCTATTCTTTAAAACCATTTACACATAGGGTATATATTGTCACATAATGGAATGGATTTTCATTTTGTAATGCCTGTTAACTTTAAGGAATTAATATTAATCATCATGGCTAAGTTTACTGCACTTCACACACAGTGGCAAGTACCGCACTAAGGGTTTTACTTGCATTGTCTCATTTATTCCTCTCAACCACCCCGTGAGCAGGAGGAACAGGCAGGCGCAGAAACTTGCCCAAGATCATATAGCTAATAGATGGTGAAGGGAGACTGAATAAAGACTGAATAAATCTATATTGCTTGAGAGCTCTTTAACCACAGGTTAAAAATGTAAGGTTGAGTGTGGTTATGATTCTGTATCAAGTGAGGCAGTTGAGTAAATGTACTTCAAATTAAGGGTTATATCAATACTTTGTATTTCTACAGTGCTTTCCTGGCACTTTCCACTGCACTATTTTATTTATCCTAACACAGTCTTGTGAGGTGTGAAGGTGTAGTGGTCTTCTTGTCTTCTACTTACGGAGAGAATAAACTTCTTTCTACAGCTGCAGAGCCTGCACCAGAACCAGTCTTCTAATTCCATGAGCAGGGCACCTCCCATTGAACCAGATTGCCTCTTTGCAGGCCAATCCATTCCTTGCTAATGATGATATTCAGTGAACAATAATTCAGAATAGAGCAAGCTATGGAAGAGTATGCATTAATGCTGGTACATGTTATTTTAATTTAAAATCTCTAATTATCTCACAAGCCTTCACCAAAGTTGTAAAGAAGTGTTTCATTTGTAATACTAATTACATAGGTAGAAAGTTGAAGCCTAACTTTACTGAAAGACATTGAAGATGAGTAGTGGTATACACTGGGGAAACGGCTACTCATTTTTGATTTTTCCAAAGAAAATTTGTGGGAAATTCAAATGAAGCAATATCATGGTAGAAAAATAATTGATCCAGAATAAGTTTAACATGGAAAATCTGCATATGAGTTGCAGTATAGACTTCCTAGCAGCCCAAGATAACACAAGACAGTTTTTCAGAACTTTTTCCTACACTGAAACATAAATAAAATTTCTCTAATCAAGTTTTCATAACACGGTTATTGTAAAGGTTATCCTAGACAATGATCTACATAATTAATACAACTGAAACTAGATGAAAATGCCATAGAACTGAAGTGTAATTCACTAAGAAATTCTACAAAAGCCCAAACAAGTACATTCTAAATATATAATTTTCTGAGGGCCTGGATTGATGCTAGGGTAAAATCAGAATATCCAGAAGATCTCACAAAAAAAAGTGGCTTTGGGATCACATATTCTTTTTTGAATCAGATGAAAGCTCTTATTGGAACTTCTCTCTCCAAAAATACAGACACAAAATTACAGTTGCAATATATTTTAATGAAAAAAAGATATGTAAAACTGAAAATCTACTGGCATTTTTATTCTCAGAACATTCCTTACATCCAGAATCCTTCCAATAAGTATAAAACAATGGATAGTTCTAATGCACCATTAATATTATTTGCCGCAACCAGGCTTTTGGAAAGGATTAACAGCAGGGATTTGAAGGATGCAACCTCTGGCAAGAAGCTGTGTCTTTCTTGTGGCTGATCAAAGGGAGATGCAATCCACTGTGGAGAGGGTGAAATTAAGAGCCTTTATGAAAATTAAGGAACACAGGAAAGACATGAACTTTAGAGGCCCATTTCTGACTACAAGTGTGTAAAATGGCAATAATAATAATAATTTTTTGAGCATTTACGTGTTCCCACTCAGTTTCCCTCTCAATGTTATGAAGTTAGTAGTATCATCATCGCCATTTGACATAGGAATAAACTGAGGCATAATGAGGTTAGGTAACTTGCCCAAAGTCAGAGTCCAGACATTTAACTTAATTAATAGAATTTATTTGGAAAAAAAGATTTCAGTTCTCCACTTGAAAAACTGTGGCATTAATTTTTTCTTAGAGAATAAATTGTTTAAAAATAAATTGAACTCATAAAGACAAATTTTGTACATTCAAATGGACATGAAAAGAAAAAAAAAGTAATGATCATTAAATTTCTTTTACTGCTTGCTGCCTTGGCCTAGCATTTAAGGATTTTAGGCTCAGTGAGCTGGAAAGAACTCCAATAGTGACTCTGCATGTCTCCTTGTGACAGTCTTTACACTGGTACTGAATGGATGTCAAATGTTCTTGATCCTGAGGTTTAAAAAATATCTACACCTTACCTCACAAAATAGTCCACCAAATCTTCAACATGTTTATGTATATTATATTGTCTATTAAATGTATATTTTGATAAGAGTGGTAAAAATTAAATTTCAAGGCCTAAATTTCTATTTACTTTTGTGCTTTGCATACTCATCATTCACCTCAGATATTTATTTCACATCATGAATTTATCATATCCTAGTACACATTTATTCTAGTACACACTTATAATCCTATTATTCATTATTTATGTTAACTTACTTTCTAACCTTACTTTCTAAGTATAAAGATTAGCTATTGCATGACTGAGTTCAGCTTTGTAAAACTAAACACTAAATATACATGTGGGCTAGCTCCTAATTCTAAGGTTAGATAATACCTGTCAGCTTTGACCTGTGTCCTCAGAAAAATTTTTCTGGGCTGGCTCATGAGAAGGTTTTTTGATTAATGTTTTATAGCTTTGCTTTAAGAGAAAACACAGTACCATGGTAAGGAGTAATTTTGGTTTTTCCAACTTAGCACAAGAGATAATTCTCTGAAACCACAAGACATTGCTCTATGAGGCATTTATTGAATAAAATACTGTCAGACAGGCAGGCGGATAATTATATCCCAAACCTAAAGAAATCAGATAAGGCAAATTTAAAAATGCACATTGTGCAATGGTGTAAAATTAATTCAGTCCTCTTCCTGTTCCTGTCTATTTTGCCATTCCTTCCTCCACCCCCTTTTAAAGTTTTCATTGTAATTGGTGACTGAATGTAGTTTTCTTCACAAGCTTGTGTTCCCTTAGCCCACAGATGTCAGGAGGAGGTGGGAGTAAATGCAGCTGTGCAACAGAATCAAGTTCCATCTTCCCCAATAAACAGTAGTGTGAACAGTGCTCTGCTTTGCTTTCTACAAGCAGTTTCCTATTAGGTTCAATTTCGAGATTATGGGTTCAAAGCAGGTGGTCTCTAAAGTTCTGATCCTAGATTCCAGTCTAAGGGACTCACTCGGGAAAAACATATCTATAAAATATACACATATAATATATAATATATATGCATACATATACATGTATAGTGCATAGCTGCCTCCATCTATTATTATTCTTAGCTGCAATAGTAATGATCAGTGTGTATGCCCTAAAAATGACAAAGAAATCACGCAGAGCATTTTAATTCTGGAATTTAGGATTACAAAATACAAGTTACAACAAGACAGGGACTTTTAAACCTTCCACACACCTGTTAGAATATAATGAAACAATAGAAAAAGCACTTAAAGCCAGGAATGCCACTGATTTCTCACTTTACTTGGGTAAAAGTCTAATCAAATATAATGTAAATTTTTATTACATAAGGACCATAGAACCATGTCCTACAAATTATAACTGTATAAATATTCAGCTAAGGAGAGGAGATCCTGTGTAAAAATAAAAACAGATAGTTTTGTTATTTAATGGGTGAAGAGAGTGTCCTTTCTCTGACTGACATTTTATGCCTCACAGATGAACATGAATATAAACATATCTTTTCTTTTTTTCAATATGATCTGCTCAAAATTCTTTTTTTTTTTTTTAAGAGATGGGGTCTCACTCTGTCACCCAGGCTGATCTCGAACTCCTGGCCTCAACGGATCCTCTCGCTTTGGGGCTCCCAAAGTGCTAGGATTACAGGTGTGAGCCGCTGCACCTGGCTGAATATAAACATATTTATAAAGTACTGTATATGCCCTTGGATTCTAAACATAGGTCCCAGGCCCTAGGTAATCTTCGTGTCTACCACAAAATCTACAGGAGGTGTGTGCAGATCCGAATTTGTGAATGCTACTACACTATTTTTTCTATTCTTTGAAACACTAAAAAATTTAAGTGAAAAGAATCAATACAACAGCACACAGTAGGAGCTGTAACATGCACCATGTGCATTATTATAAAGGCAGTGTAATGCTGTATAATAATGGACCATTGTGAAGACAGACGCTTTTATAAAGTTGAAAGTGGTGGTTTTTCATCATTATATGAAGAGAACAGAGTGACTGATGTTACAAAAGAAATGATGAAAGAGAAAGGTCATCTTATCTCTGATACACTTGCCTTTTTTTTTGCCCAAAAGATATATCTGTTAGGAAATCTATTCGTCTAGAAAAAAGTCCTGTAAGTCATTAGGAGATGAGTTCCCTGGTCACTTATAACCACATGAATAAACCATTCTTGCTGATCATGGAACAGATCAAGTAGAATAGTATATATAGCTGCCTTCTGGCTAAACTTTTGAAAAATTATGACACCTTTCAAGAAATTAGTATTCTTGGTGTCTACTTGGCTAGGTTAGAGATGGAATTTGTGAAAGATTTCTATCTTCACTTTTTCTTTCTGAATTTCCAACTCATTATATTTCTCCGCTGGATTTGGTGCATCTTGAAGTAATACCTGTGGCCTAAATTAGAGGTCTTGGACTAGGGAAAAACATACTCATCAATACTCTATTAGAACATATTTGACTAAAATTGCAAAACAAGATGCCAGCATTCTGTGTGCCTTTGTGGAAAATTTTTACAGCCTTCAGACATCAAATATTTAATTTATAGAGCTAAAATAGTGAATGTATTAAAAGATATAATCCAAGAATGTTCACTTCTCCCCTTCAAAAATAACTAAAAATCCCTATTTAGATTTCAAGTGGGCATATAACATTAATTTAATAATGTGGTATAATATAGGATCTACTCCAAAAATCAAAGAAATCTTCTATATTTAGGCAATTTGTGGGCTTTTTAGGAAGCTGTGCTTTATACTTTAATGAAAACAAAGTGTTATTTCTCCGTGATAAAGATCTTGAACCGACTTGAAAAGTAAGGGTAGTTCTAGTCTAAATGAAACCATTCAAGCAGGGCTATGAATGTGCCTTTGGCAGAGATTTATAACACCTACTTAAAATGCTACACTAGTAGGAAATGAGAAAAAGAAGAAGAAAAAAATCCTCTGAAAGTCAGGAAACCATTGAGAAAGCAATGAAAATCTTAACAATAAAATGCTGCAAATCAGTACTAGCATATCTTTGCCTATTTGACAGTTTACAAAATGCACAACAGTACGCAGTGATACACTACAGAAAAGGGAGAATTAATTGCTTAAATGTGACGAAAAATTCTTCATTTGTGCCTGGGAATTTCTGATATAGGATCGATTATAAGAAGCAGGATTTATTTGTAGTAATTTTGGTAATAACATCCTACCTTACAAGTCTGATTATGAACAAAGATGTAGGTGAATTTTAAGTGTGATTAAAGATCTTGTTTTGTCCTTTGACAGGAACAAAACAAACAAACAAACAAACAAAACACCAATGATGAGAAGTTCAGTATTTAAATGGAGGAAATGAGAATAAAAAAGCCTCAGTAAAATATGCATGAGGGTCAAACATCACTAGACATTACTAGTTTAGCTTTAGGATATATAGGTGTGATTTTCACAACAAGAAGGTACAATGCCATCATTTCATAACTACCTGTACTTTATGCCTCTGTGTGTGGGTATGGGTATGGGTATGTTTATAGCTACTATATGTTTTCTATTGTATGATGCCTAAGATTTTTAGGAATCTGACCACATAATTCCTATATAGGAAAAAAATCTTATATAGAAATCAAGTTAGAGTAGCCTTTACCATTTTTCTTGAGAAAATGTTATGAGAATAAACTCAGAATTTATAGATTGAGTTGGAGTGAGCCATATAACTGTTAAAGGATCAATCTTTAAAAAACTGCCAATTTTGCATGGTGAAACCTGGGGAATTTTCTTGTTAATGTGGATTAAATGAATAGCCAATGGTGGCTCATAGACACCAGGAAAGATCAACATATTTCCTAGGGATGAGCATTTATAGGATTAAGATTCATTACCACTGCCTTCAAATATTGCTTTTGATATAGGTCCCTGGTTCCAACAGCTGAGCACAGAGATGTGTCACTGACAGTGTTTTGTCTTGATTCCCTGGCCTGCTTCCTGGAATTCATCTTTACCTACTTATGTGGATGGCATCTGCCCTCTGCTTATTTCCTATTGTCCTTTCTTCCCTTGGTGCCTAATGTGTGGTCTCTGACCTAATTAACATATGGTGCAAACTGATCCTTTTCCTCAACGTGAATTTCAGACCCTGGCTTTCTCTACAAAGTCCTAGCACAATATGTTTCTCTGCTTTCTTTTCTCTATTTATTCTGTCTGCCCAAGGCATGCCTAGTAAGTGTGCAAATCATAAACCTTCCTTTTGGCATCTATTTAAAGAATTTCAAATCAGACCACATCAAACCCCTTTGTCAACCATGATGACTTTCCTTACCTTCATTATTGCCTGTCCCTGCCTGCCCTTTCTTTGCCTAAGTTCTTCCATCCATGTTTCCTGGTGAAGCATCCAAAGAACAGACATTTCTTCACTGAGATGAATTTTATACTGTTATAATATTTCCCATATATTTTCTTTTTATGTCCCCACACTCCCCATATGCACCAAAAACAATCACCAGTAATGCCTCTGTTACGCTTGGTGATTCCCAAGAAGGGAGGCACATCTATGAGTGTATCAGGAATGCTGAGGTGCCTATAGATTAATAATTTGAACAAGCCCTGCCTAACCCAAATATTCTCATATGCCACCATCCTAAAGAGGGAGGGTATGCTCTCCCATGTGAAAAAAGTCACTACCCTAATGATACAAATATACTGAAAAAGTCCTGTCTCTCAATGGTTTTCTTCTTTTTCTACCATTGTATTTTTTTTTTAATTTCAGTGCCAATCATGAGAATTAATAAGGTATTCTTCTTTTATGAACCCAATACAATTGCACATTTTCAGCTTTTTTGTTTTAACCAATACTTCATCTTTCCCCAAAGTGTGCATGTGCATGTGGGTGCTTGCATGCACAGTCTGCAGAATGCCACATACAGTGATGTGGAAGAAAGTGAGGCCATGCATTTAGGGTTACACTAAGGATTAGGATTGCTGAGAATCCTATTAAGCTCCTGTGAGAGTTCAGGGAGAGTTGGAATGAGTCTTTCTGGCATGAGGATGTTCTGCAGGCAGCTAATTCTTAAATGGGCTCCTTTATATTGTTCCCAATGTACCTGTTTCAAACACTAACCTGTTCAACTTTTTTCACTGATAGTTTAGAATGGCATTGAACATAAAATCCATCTTAGCTGCATGAACGCTTTTCCTCTTACTGTGAAGAGAGTCAGTTTTGAAAATTACAACACGAGTCACCTAAGAAATAACAGCAGGGATACCAGCAAGGAAACTTTAAAATGTGCTGAAAGAGCCACCTGAACGTGAGACTAAAAATGATTAGTAAAAACACAACTGAACACAATCAATAAATGAGCCAGGTCTGGGGACAGTTTTGAATCTGCATGGAATGCTAAACTGTTGATACACAAGGGCAGCATATGTGCTATGAGATAATTCAAAATATAACTTATGCCCCTGAAGAGGCTAGCAAGCTTATTTATATTGTTAAAGTATGTGCTCCATATGTCTCTGTCGATTGTGCATTCCAGATGTTTACCTCAGTTCCATGAGAATTTCTCAAGGGAATGAAAATGGATACGATTAACACCCTTTGAAATTTCACTGGATGTATTAGCTACTTCCTTTTCCTCACTGAGATGACAGTGTTGAATCCTGTGACCTCCCTGATGTCCTGTGGTTGACACCTTCTCCGCTGAATTCTTCAGACAATAGGCTAGATGATTGATTAAAATTTTTTGTGGTTCTTTTTTTCTCCCTCAAAGAATGCCTTCTCTTTGTATAGTTTCACACAATTATTTTTCTACTTAAATTATTTCACTGGATATATACCTATATCTATCTATATGTTATGGGTAGAATTGCCCCCCCACTACAATTCATATGTTGAATTCCTAACCTCAGAATGTGACTATTTGGAGATATCGGAGAATCTTTACAGAGGTAATTAAGTGAAAATGATGTCATTAGTGTGGCCCTAATCCAATATGATTGGTATCCTTATAAGAAGAAGAACTTTAGACACAGAGAGGTATAGTGGGAAGGCCATGTGAAGACACAGAGAGAAGAGAGACAGAGAGAAAGATCTCACATAAACCAACTTTGCTGACACCTTGATCTTGGACTTCTCTGGATTTCTCCAGAACTGTGAGAAAATAAATTTCTGGTGTTTTGAGCAACCTAGTCTGTGGTACTTTGTTATGGCAGCTCTAGCAAAGCAACACAATATATAATACACACACACACAATATGCTCCAAATAAACAATTTATGGTTCCGTTTCAAAAACTGAATAACATTATATCAATAGTATAAAACTCATTAGGAAGAAAATCATATATTTGAATACAAATTTGGGATATAAGTGAAAATAGTCATCAAAAAGAATTAGAGAAAATGGTGATGTACATGTGGGGTGGGCCCTGCCATGTGGGATTATGTTGGTCTGAGTAGGGATCTGAAATAATGGAAAAAAGCTGCACTATATTCCTTATCCATGCTCCTGACAGCCACTGAGTACTTATCAATCATCATAATTACAGGTATCAAAACCATCACAACTATGAGTGAGACACTCTGCTGAGACTATGGGCTATACTGCAAATAAACAATATACTTTCTGCCCTCCAGAAGCTTACGGTGAAGTTGGGGAGAGAAGATTTGTGCACATAACATATACACACACACAGAGCAATGAAAACCAGATACGAAGACAGACTAACATCATAAGCTAAGGAAACTACAGGAAGCAATTTTGAGGGTTCTATAGGTTCTACAATAGCTGAAAGTGAGGCTGGAAAAAATGGAAAATAAATGGATTATATAAAGAATAAAATGCCTACTGGGCTAGGATCAGGGCCAAGGCTAAAATAAAAGTTGGCCAAGAGATGAAGAGATGGTTTCGGGGGTAGGGGGGAATTATTAATTATATATTTTACAATATTTATATTTTTTTCTAATTTTTTAAAAGATTTGCTTGGGTCAATATCTTGAGAGAAAAGCCCACTTAATGGAATGGAAGGATGGAGAAATACTGGCAATAGAGGCAGAACAGGAGTAGTCAGAGTGCTTAGAAGAGACCTAAGACCTTGCAGTAGACAGAATCTAAGGTGTGGGAGAAACACGAAGCAGGCAATCATACAAAATGCAGCAGGAAGGTGAAGGAAAATACACACTAATTTAATGAGCAGATGATCATTTGTGTCTTCAAAATAATATGAGTACACAATGAAGACAGAAGCTTGACTGCAGAATACTAAGAATGAGGAGGGTATATATGACAACAAAAAAAAGAAAAAAAACTGAATTGAGAAGTTTAGATTTGCTAGAAAGAAGAAAAATAGAAGAAGAGCTAGCAGGAAAAGGGTTACATGATTTTTTTTTAATCATGATGGAGAGGTCTTCGGATCTTTGAGAGGCAGCGAGAAGTCAGTGATTAACACTGCTGCAGAGCGGGCACTCGGAGAGGCCACAGACCAAGGTTCTGAACAACGTAACGAGAAAAGATGGGAAGCAATTACATTGCATGTTCTAGATGAAGGGTGATATTGATTACCCTTAAATACCAAGAAAATGGAGGACTTTCTTTTCTTTTTCTTTTACACTTTGATAAATTGTAAAGATCTACCAATTTTGGATTTCAGGAAGATAGTTTACTACTTGTTCATCTTCCCTAATCTCTATTTGAACATAATACTAAAACTACAAACTGAATTTTTCTTCTGTAAGGAAGAAACGTAGGTGGAGGATCGCTCCTCTCCAAACAGAGAGGAATTAAATTGTTGCTATTTCTGCTTGTTATTGTTATATTTTATTCCTCTTTTATAATTTAATTAGGACTCCATCAGGATTCATAGTTCTTCAGCAAGAGATGAGACATTTTAAGACAGGATTGGATAAGGACTTTCTGTCTTGGGCTATCCAATTCAATCCATACAATTTTATGTATTATCTACTGGGTGCAAGACACTGTCTGTGCTAAAGAGTTTATATGTTATGAAACTTTACCAAACTCAGACATGAAATATTTCAATAAGGTTTCTACAGGCAAGTGAGAAATAAACTAAATTTGCTTTTAGAAAGAGGAACATTCAACTGGCTCTAAAAACTGCAGTCTGTTGACACTAGTACTTAGCAGATTTGTTCAGAACGGTAAGAATAAGCTTAGCTCTGCTTAGCTAGAAATTCTTCATTATTACATCTTCTAATAAGACGTTATATTAGAAATCATTTAATCTTGAGTTCTCAGAAGTTGTAGTTTTAAATTCCATTTGAGCAGACCTACAGTATGTATTTTATTGTAAATCTTCTCAAATAATTTGGGAAATAGTCATCATACATGAATTCTTTGAGTTGAAATGAAATATAGAAACTATTTAGTCCAATTTTTCTATTCAATTTAGGAATCCATGATCAACTATTGTTACATGAAGATCATTTGGCCTTTCTGTGAGTACTTTTAGGGATGGTGAGCTCACTACCGTTTTAGGTTGATCATTGTGCTATAGTAAAAACAAGCCCACAGCCCACTGAAGTCATGAAAGTTATTTTTTTAAGATTCTGGCTGCATATTACAAAGCAGAGAGTGTAAGATATTAAAGCAGTTTTTCAGACATAAAAAAAGACTTCTTGTCTTTTTTTATAAAGAAAACCGTGTCTTTCTTATTAACAGAACGCAAGTTCTAAAAAAAGGTGAATTGTAAATGTGTTCAAGAATCAAAAGAGAACATTAGACATTTGGAACAGGGGCAGGTGTTTGTAAACAACATGGGACTGACTGAATAATTATCACTTAGTAGATGCGGTGCCCTCATTCTGATCAGTGGGTTCTACTGGCTTGCAAGTTTTAGGCTGGTTTTACAGAGTGCTTGGGGAGCAGAAGGAGGAACGTGGCAGAGGGAGAAGGGGGAGGAAGAGGGGGAAGAGGAGAGACAGTTTACCTGTTTCCTGTACCATCCCACCCTCTGCTTTTCCTTCTCCCTTTAGGTTTGCCTTGTCCTACTGAGAAGGGTTATGCTCCACTGCTCTGCAAACACTGACTGAAATAGTACAACTGATTAATATTTGTAAGAGATGGGATGGAGACTGAAATTTTCATGTGAAAGTTCTTCATAGGCATGAGCATTTATAATCAAGAGGACTCTGGGGTGTCTGAGGCTAGTCTTCAACCACGCTTTTCTCAGTATCAGAAATGGATCCAGGATGGCCAGCCTGAGGTCACTAAAGGCACTGCCAGATTCGCCAGCATATCTTCTATCCAGTGAATCTTCTCTGCAAGTCTCTCGATGCTTAACTTTTCTTTAGTTCTAGTACACTTAGCACAGAGAAAAATTGCCCAATTTTATTACTATCCGCTTTCTATAGTTTATTTATGGTTTGTTATGCTTACAATAAATGTTCTTTATTTAACTTAAAAATTAAAATTAGAAATATATAGACTCTACATCTTTGGAAAAGCTTCTTTACTAATGTGCTCGATTTGCAGTGAATCTCTAAGAGTAGTTTTTATTTTATAAGAGGAACAAATGTAGACTTTTTAAATAAACTTTATTTCTTGAGTGGTACATCTTATTATTCACCTTGTTGAGGACAGAAAATAATTAAAAGTAATTACTGGCTAATGGTAGACTCATGGGGCAACCATAAGTGATAAGACCTAATGCACTAGATTATCACCTTTTAAGGCAATATAAAATGAGTTGAATTTAAAGTTGGTGTTTCATTGGTTTTGAAGAGGATATTTTTTGAACAAATAAAAGCTTAACTAATGTGTTTTTTCTTAAAAATACTAATTTTTTGTTGATGCTTGAGTCCAGGAAGGCACAGTTTACTTAGTTTCTCTTATCACAGGCTGAAATGGCAGGCAGGCGGATCTTCATTCTTATCTGTGCGGGCCTGAGAAAGTCACTTAATAGAATTGTAGAAATGATGTATGTTCCAGGAAAGACACATTGCACAATTGGTACGTTCATAATAAGTTATGGATAAAACTTGTATACATCCAAAAGGAAAAATAAAAATAATCTTCTGACTATAATATTATTCTTTTTTATCTCCTTAGTTTTTTTCTGAACATATTAAATTGATCATTTAAAATCTCCCATTGTTAAATTTTTTAAAAAATAATTTTTACATTTTCACATATCATCGTAAGGATTTTGGAACCAAGATTTTTTTAAATAGTAAAACATTATGCAATAGGCACATCAGTCTTTATCAGACTGTAGTTACCTGTGGATTCTTCTCACCTTCAGGCACTGGCCTAAGGATGGAGGGTACAGTTTTTTGGGAGAATGAAGAAAAAAGATTTAGAAGTAAAAACTGAAAAAAAAATGATACTGAATTTTGGTGAATGTGGGATTTTTCACATTCTGCTAGAGAAAGTTTAAATTTGTATAAATTTTTTGAAAACAACTTTGGCGATATAAATTAAAAACTTCAAAAATTTTCATACTGTTTGAACTCACAATCCAAGAGACTCTAGCCCAAGGAAATAATCATATGCAATCAAAAGTACATACATAGTTGTTCCTTATAACATTATTTATAAAATAAAAACATTAGAAGCAATCTAAATGTTTAGCCAGTAGGGCAAGAACTAAATAAATTTGTAAGATGAAACACTGTGTGGTAACTAAAATACATTTTTAAGTTGTATGATATTGTAAAATATTTTAGTTATAACATTATAGAAGAAAAATCTTACAAAATATTTAATTGCCAATGGCAGGATTATTTGTAATATTTATTGATTCATTCAATTTTTTTCATTTTTCTCTAACTTTGTTACCATGAACATTATTTTTTAAATATTATGTGTGTGTGTGTGTGTAAAATCTAGATAACTCTTTGAAAAATTGCTGGAAAACAATATGACAAAATGGTATGTGGTGAGACAGTATGATTACTGACTTTTTTGGGGGTAACTTTTTTATTTTCTGCAATGTGCATAACACTTTCTCAACCAACTATGATAGAAAGTTGTGAGAGAATCAGGATATAAAACCTGTTTACATAATAATCTAGTTTTACAGCAGAGCATTGTATACCTTTATATGCATATAAAAAAGAAAAGAAATTTACTAACATGAAAAAAATGAAGTGTATGACCTGAGAATTTTCAAGAACTTTAGACATGACGTTGTCAAACTCATTTATTTTAGATACAAGAAAGCTGAGGTACAGAGAGGGAAAGATTCTTCCAAAGGCATGTGAATTAGGAGTGTTCTTACCCATACAGTGATATGAGAGTCACCTGCTTACTTTTGACCTAACCAAGCACAGCCAGAGATTCAGGGCTAAATAAGGGCCTATTCTCTTGATTTGTTGTAAGTCCCCAAAACTTCAATCAGCTACTTAAGCAAGCTGTTTCTGAGCATCATATGGACAGGTGTACAGATTCTGGGTAACCAGAATTAGTTTGTAAGGAGACTGTGGATGAGTATTTATTTATTTATTTGTTTATTAAATCTTTTTGTAAATGTGAAGAATGGAGTAAGTCTCACAGTAAGGATCAGATTTATTTATAAGTAAAGAAATTTTAAATAATTCAAAGAAAAATGGTTAGAGAAAACCATGATACATACATACATAGAAAACCATGATACACCCCCAAAGATCAAACTATAGCTATTTATTTTGTTAATGTTGCAAAAGCTGATTGGAAGAAAGAAGCGGGTGGGGGAGCAGAGAGAGAAAACTGTTTAGAACGGTGAGTTTTAACCCTGTTGCATATTAGAATCACCCAGAAAGCTAAAAAATACCCCAATGCTGAGGCTGCAATTCAGCCCAATAAAAACAATCTCTAAATGTAGAATTCAGGCATTGGTATTTTTTTTAATGTCCTTCATGTAATTGTACATGTGAGAACCACCAGTCTAGAAGTTTTTCATTAACATATTTTAGTTCTTTGATACTTTGTTCTTTGTACAATAGCCTCTTACTAAACACTAAGGTTCTCTCTTTTAAATCCATGGGTCCTTTATCAGATATTGCAGTCAAAGGCATTACTGGGCACATTTACTGCTATTTTTGCTTTCATTTGTTCCTTCTCAAGTATTGCCATTACTATGTTAAATAATCTTTCACATATGATATGTAAAACTTGGCTGTTGACAAATATTTCTGTTCACTGAATACATTAAATTGAATTATAAACAATTGTCAACAATGTAATTTTTTCTCACATTGTAGATTAAATTCTATCATAGAAAAATATAAATACTAGTCTCTGCCTATCTAGTGAAAGAACAAGAAAAAATTAAGGATCTTACATGTTAACATTTCCTAGGATTCATTTAAATTAGTTCAATTTTTCCTCATTCTAAAGGGATCCTTAACTTAGCCTACTTTTAAGTGCCTAATATTAGCATAAGGACAGAAATGTAGAGATTTAAGTGTTAAAATGACATATGAGTACTTTTAATACCTGAATTTAAGTTCTTTGAAGAGCTTGACTACATATTAAAGTTCGGATCTTGTAACTATATCTGGTATGCAAATGTCTCTTTCTTTTTCTGATAGATATAGTTGTACTTTTAGGCTTCTTGCATTTACCAAACTGTCAAACTGATAGCACCAAACACCTTTTTTTTTTTTTAATAAATGAAACTTCCCTCTAAATGCTAACTGAAGATGCATTTTCCAAATCCTTTCTCTTCACTTATGAGAAATGTTATTAGATGTTCTAGACTACTAGGAGATGCAGCCCACTTTAGTAGTATAGAGGATAATAGTTTTCAAATAAGCTTAAAGGGGGAAAACACAAGTGGCAGAACAATTGTTTCAGGAAAAGGCCTCTTTTCAATCTGCAGTGCTGTGGGAACTTCAGATGGGCTAAGCTTGGACATTTGTTTCTTCCCGCATTTCTGGTAGAGACTTTCAACATCTTAGTCAAACCTTGAGGACAATCCTTGCTCCTAGTTTCCAATGTGCATTTTACAATTTTATCTGAAGCCTGACTGGTAAAGTGTACTATAAAACAAAAAATATAGGAAAAAAATGAAGCATTTAAAAATGACTGACATATAGTTATTTTGCTCCTTTGTGTAAATTTAAGTGCTATGGGAGATGAAAATACCCAGATTTTGCTGTGTTCGCAGAGTTTTTAAAGACAGAATTTAAAGAGCTATAATTGGGAAAATACCATAATATTCCAGATTCAATAGTTTATTTTGAGTGTCTCAAAATCTGAGAAGCATTCTTATAGTCTGACAATTCATACCTTATCAAAATCAAGAAATATTTCATAT
The DNA here is from genome assembly GCA_023783475.1 of Daubentonia madagascariensis. NCBI lineage: Eukaryota > Metazoa > Chordata > Mammalia > Primates > Daubentoniidae > Daubentonia > Daubentonia madagascariensis. The sequence goes on from JAKFHU010001569.1 coordinate 31,956,010, forward strand.
TAAAAAAGTCAATGTTTTATAAATCAAAAGAATAGTAGCATTTATAAAAAGGAAAATATCTTGTGTATTTGTGTGTGCATATGTGTGTAATTATTAATCTGTCTCCTTAGTTTTCACTTCAAACAATTTTATTAAACTGGCTATATCGATTATGTTCACACTTTTCCAAACTGTTAAGCTGTGACAAATCATCACAATATGTCACAATGAATAAGGCAATGTATTGCCTGACATATGCACAAGGCATTTGTATAAGCAATAAATCATATAAAAACCATATATGTATATAGAAACCATACACCTCTGCATTGTTTTTGTAAATATAGACACTATAGAATGAATTGCCTTTGAAATCTCTCTCTAATCTAATACCACAACCTACGTAACTGCACATTTACTACTTTCACATTAATGTAGAAAATATTTTTTGAACAGATGGCCTGTGCACAATGTTTAAGCAATCAATGGACTGTATTTTAATTTACTTGAAAAAAGAAAGCAATCATTGTTCTGATGAGAAAAGTCAAGCATTAGCTCCATCCCAGGCTTCTGCCTAAACCTATATGGTAAGAATCAAGGAAATCATTCTTTCCATTTAACCAGCTGGTATGCAAATGAAAGTAAAAGAGATAAACAACACCAGTAAGGAATGGGCCAGGAAGATAAAGCTGGAAAAATTCCAGTTAAGAAGCTAACTAAATATTTCTGTTGACTGTTGTTGCATTTTCTGTCATTATTCCTAGTCTTACCCTTCTAATCAGGTTTTGAGAGTGCAGATTATATAAACTACACTACAGAAAAGAAAGAGAAAAAATATTCTAGGTGAAAGATGCAACCAGTAAATCCACACAATTGTGGCTGGAGTATAAATATCTGACTTTGAGGAAGACTAAAGTAGTGGATCATATTGTTGGCAAATCTTCATTTAGTCTTAATGGTATAATTGGTTTTACTTAGCCAGATGTTTAGGTGATGTATATTGTGGAAGATGGTTCATTGAGAAAGAGTTATGTAGCTTTTAAAGAGAAGACAGATGTTAAACATGCAAAGGGACCCTAAGGGGTAGTTTCCTGTCATGATGCTTTATGTAAAATAAAAATCTATACCTAAATTGTTTCCTGCCCATGTTTTGCTAGGACAGAGTGAGAGGGAGCATGGAAAGCTAAAATAGTCTCAATCCAGGAACTGATTCCAGGAAAAGCTAAGCCTCTGCCTTTTCTTTCTCTCCCTCCATTCCTTTTACAAGCTCATATTAAAATAACTGCCTTGTGCAAGGTACAGAACTTAAAGAACTGTATCCAAGTTGAGCCTCCATATTAATTATTTTCAATTTTTTGAGACAAGGTCTCACTCTGTCACCCAGGCTGCATGTAGGGCAGTGGCACAATCATAGCTCACTGCAGCCTTAAACTCCTGGGCTCAAGTGATCCTCCTGCCTCAGCCTCCCGAGTAGCTGGGACTATAGGTGTGCACCACACCTGGCTAATTTTTTAAATTTTTTGTAGAGACAGGGTCTTGCTATGTTACCCAGGCTGATCTTCAACTCCTGGCCTCAAATGGTCCTCCCACCTCAGCCTCCCAAAGTGCTGCGATTACAGGCATGAGCCACCAAGCCCAGCCCATATTAATTTTTTTATCTCAATTTTAATTTATTTATTAGGCCTAATAATATTTTCTCTCTATCCTTTTCTCTCTTTTATTCAAATTTCAGCTTCTCCCTTCAATTAAAAACTTTAAAGCTAGATAGATTTATTAGTCACAAATAAAGGCTAACTATAGAAAATATTGAGCTAGGAAAAGATGTTTGGAGATATATAGTCCACATGTCAAACAATATCATAAATATCATGATGTGAGTGGCAATCAAGAGGTATTTATAAGATCTGTTTTAGTGAAGCTAATAGGAGGGCAGGTGTGGGTGCTGGAGGCCACGGGGAGTGGTTATAGCCGCAGGAATGGTTAACAAGGTAGAGATCTGGGCAGGGTGCAGAGACTCCTAGTACAGACAAACTTGCAGGACTATTTGTATCGCAATGGCACTTTTATTTTTCAAACCTTTTTGGCATTACCAAATCAAGACATATTTAAGAAATACCAACTGTTTATACTACTTTGGATATTAGCCAGGAAAGGAAAGGTCACCTTTAGCTTTAAGAACAGGGCTGGTGTTATATTTGTGAGAGAAATACTGCTTGGTGAGTGGAATTTTAAGAAGTCTGAAGATAAAGGTAACACTGTGAGGAAACCATAATAGAAATAGAACTATATTAAATAAAGGAATGGTCAAATCCCCAATTGAGAAGCATCTTTAGTGAGAAAGATGATATGTCATTTATACATGTATATGGAAGAGGATATCATGAATTTGGTAAAAAGAAAAATTGCTGTTGATAGAGAAAAAGAAATATGCAAAAATTACATTTTTATCTGAAATAGAAAAATAAGAGGAAAGGGGAAACCTCAAATATTACCAGGGTTCAATTATCAATTTGCAAACATCTAATTTCTTTATATTATACAGACATTCTGAATTATGTTCTAAAATACAAGTTATTTACAAAATGTTAAGAAGTAGGAAGAACATCAATAAAAAGTATTTACACAAAGAGGGACACTGACACTTCTCTAAATATCCTTAATGTACTACCTAACAGAGACAGTGCTTGGAGTGTTTCAGTTGTCTGTTCTTGAACATCATTAGCATTTGTCAAATAAAAATCAATCCCTGTCTGAAAGGTCCCCTGTCTCCATTACAGCTCCATCAAGCTGTCACTCTGGTGGCCCTGTGCAGGCTGCTAACCAGTTACAAATCAGCCTCAACTGTCCTCTATCTTAGAGTCTCGATTTAAAAACAGAGTTTACAAAAGCATCTTAGTGTTTTTCTGGAAAGATAATTTAAACTAAAAATACTTATTTTTTTTCTATTCTCCAACTCTGATCTCCTTTAAGTAACACCTGCTAGGTATATAGTTGAAAAACAGAGAAATTTTTCCCTATGACAGTATTTTGTATGTATTGATCCAAAGTCAGTTTTGTTTTTTAAACTATTGATTGTATCTCTTTTTGGTGATGCAGGAACACTGTGGGTGAGTGTGTGTGTGTGTGTGTGTGTGTGTTTGTGTGTATGTGTTGGGAGGTACTAGGGAGGTGAAAGACTTGTAAACAGGCAGAAGGCTAAAAGCTTCTTTACTCCTGAGTTCTTAGTTTTGACTTGCATGCATAATACAATCTTTGAAATTGAGATAAATAATTCAGGATATTAAGTTTTATTTTATATAAGTAAGGAGATGCAATCAGGAAATAATTAGATAATTTTCAGAGGTAACAATTAACCATTAGAAATTGTATTGTTATGAATATAGCACTGGAGGGTATTTTACTCCTCTTGTCATTAATCAAGGAAGTCTGAACTAGAGCATTCAGTTATTCGTAGAGTCTTTAGTAATATCAAGTTGAGGAAGATGACAACTAGAACATACAATGTGGTCACCTCAGAAATATATAGAAGGAAAGGGCATAGCATAGGTAAATTCAAAGATAAATGTACTTAGTACTGCAAATTCCCTTCTGGATCAGTTTAAAATCAGCAGTATGCCACAAAGTTAACATTTTAACTTTTACTCTAGTCCTGTTTGTTCACCATTTGCATGTACTGGTGGGGCTAGTCAGAAATAGGGTGACCAGAAGTGAAAGACTGATTCATTCATTCAGACAAAGTTATTGAGAATTCATTCTAGGAATTGCCAGGGGAAATAAAATAAAAAATGAAAAAAAAAAAAACAACTGCATGCTTCTGCCCTGCCCTCATGGAGTAGATGAGTAAACAATTCCAAAATATCAAATAATTAATAATGACTTTCATCATCTTCACCATCACAAACACTTATACAGCACTTTGTAAATTAACCTATTTTATCCTCAAAACAACCCTATCAGGTACTACCTCCATTTTATTTATAAGGGGATTGAAGACAGAGAGAGAGGTTTAGTAATTTACTAAAGGTAACAAATCAAGGAAAGTTAGACATCAGGCATCCAGGCCTTGAATTCATGTACTAATCTACCTCCCAACAAGAACTCAAGGTGTTCTAAGCCTGATTGTTAAGTGTACTTAAAGCAATATTTCCATGATTGGAATATTTGCTACATACCTTAAGTAACTCTTTTGGAAGTCCTGGGGTTTGATTTTAATAAAACCTTTGCCCTAAAGTAAGATACAAATGTATTTTGAAAGAAAATATAATCCCTTAATTTCCCATTCCTTTATAGTCATTTAAATTATTTGAAGTTCAAGAAGACTTTTTTCCTTGATTAGCCTTTTATCTTATTAATGAAAATGAATATTTTGCCAAGAATAAATAGGAATCTGGTCAGTCTCATTAGAAACTCAGTACTTCTAGAGCCCAGTGACTCTTAATTCATCATAAAATACTTAGGGAGTCTTAAATCTGATATTTTTAGCTTAATATACAGCAGTCTTCATGCAACCCCACTGAATTTACTACAATATTCATCTTCAGAGTTAGAAAACAGTTTATTTGCTGCCTGTCTCAAAGTCATTAAACTTAGTTTCCCCGCTTATATTGAGAAAAGGAAAATTTAAGTGTTCTTGGATATTTTTTCAGTACTTTAAATAGGAAACTGGTTTGTGTCAACCATGTTTCTTGTAGGTCTGTTACCAAGAAAATACGCAGGGAAGTTCTAAATTAATCCCTGTGCATAAATTGGTTAAATTCAAGAATATTGCTAATGCATCATTGATACAAAGAATACCTAACTCTGGAGAGCAAGATGAAAGTATTGTGTGCTTATCTGTTTTGATGCTACAGACTGTGATCTTATCTACAAATATCTAACTTCATTACCTAAGCATTGGTTTTCTTTACTGGCATGACTACACCCATGATGTCAGTGTGAAAAATTTAAAATCTGTAACTAGTTTTGCAGGCAGAAATATATATCTTAATGAAAATATTATGCTGCATAATTATCATGTCCGGAAGCAATTATAAGCAATGCTTTATACTGACAGGATAAAAGCATTTGCTCATTTTAGATATTTGAGTTTCTTTAAAAACATATAAAGACAGTTGATTACAGACGTTTATGGGATGTCCTCACTTTGGTAGCTGAAATTCTGAAAGTGTTCTACTACATTGCACTTTGAAATAGAGACCTGCAGCTTAAGCTTTGTAAGCCCACCTGAAATAAAATTAACTTCTGAGATATAAATGGTGACAAATTTATGTTCATCATTGATCCTGGGCTATTTTTCAGGTGACAGATAACATGGATTTCAAAACAATAAAGGCACCTGAAGCAGTGATATGTATTAAATGGAGGGAGATGTTGCAATAAATATAAACCAAATACCATATCTCTATTGAGACTTTGGATTACTAGGAAATTACATTGAGAATATACAATTACATATGGCTATCTACATATCGAGAATATGGCAATATTTATTATGGATTTTTTATAAAGGAGAACATTTATATTCCAATGCAAAAGCACAGCAATCATTTCAATTGCTGAAGAGAAAATAAAAGTATTGGTTTCAATGATCCTTGAAGCACAACAGGAACAGGAGCATGGGGATTTTTTCACCAGATTTTTTTTTCCTTCAAAGAAATGTCTGATAATAGATGTTGTGATGAAAAATGATTTTCCATTTCTAAAACTGAAAGACAGGGTTTATACACAAGCAAAATGTTTGCCATTTTTCATTGCACTCATTTGTAAAGCATAATCATAAACTTCACAAATAAACCAGCAACTTAGCTCATTGCCAGAGGTTTAGGCATAAATGTAAATATAATTAAATTTATTTGTATAAAGCTCCTATGAAAATCATGTGTGAGGAAAGATAAATAAACATTAAAAAGGAGCAATATCTTAAAAACAAAAATAAAAATATATATGGGAATGAAAATTGGAAACCATAATAATAATATATAATTTTATATATACATAATCTGTTCTGTCATACATGCTTATTTATTTAACTTCTCTGAGCCCCAGTGACTCTTATAAACATAGTAATGGGAATTCTTGCTAAAGAGGTGACAAAAGTATTTTAAAGGATGTACTAATATCTAGACTATTTTACCTCAGGTAATTTAGAATGATGAGGAGAGCAATGTCTCTCTTCCCAATTCATTCCTCCCCCTTCCCCAGTCCATAAACAACTATGCTATTTCCTGGTGAAAGATTACTAACGCCATAGTGGTACTCTTGACACACACATGTCAGTAATAGGAAAAAAAAACCCCAACAAACTACAAGTCCTTGAGCAAGTGCATCTTTTTTTGATACCAGAAGCTTCCAGGGGTCCTTCTGGTCGCTACACCCATCAGCTACCCCTGAAGATAGGTGTGGTCTGCGAGTCTTTATTATTAAGTCACTTAAGTTTTGTTTGACAAATAGGATAACTTGTAGACTCAGGAATTGGAGAATAATTATGTAATCCTAATATTAGAGAACTGGAAAATTGAGTACTCATTCTCACCTTAGTGGAACTTTTCAAAGTTAAAATACTTACCGACAATTCATACTTGGATATCCTAAGTCCAGAACAGCGGCAGCAGACTCTTGTATTATTAAATCCCCTCTTGGGTACCATACGCTGCAAGGATGTATAATTCTGTTTTTTATCATTCAAAGAATGAATACAGTAGAAAGAGAATCCTTATGCCTTTTTTTTTACTGACTTAATAGACATGGACTTCATTTTTTAAGCCATGTAATCTCCATGTGCAGAGAATGGTCTGTGACTTTGCACCTATGCAGAATGATTCTTACATACCAAATTCCCCAAACCAACATGTTAGCACTTAGCAGATCCTAATTAGGCTTTCCACAGAAAGCTTGTTAACGCAACTAGATTATGGACTAATACTTTTATCTATTGGATGAATATCTGATAAGACCTTGTCATCATTTCTTTTACTAAAGATGCAGACTAAGGAGTTGTTACCATCCGCGAATAACAATTTTTATTAATAGTCTCATCCCTTCTCTCTTCTGTCATGGAAAGACTATAACAAAACACATAGATACACAGTGCAAGGATATTTATGAAAATACCCCAATCTCCTTGCACAGATATGGACCTTGAGGTCCACAGCCATAAGGTCCCTTGCCCAAGGTCACAGAAGTACCTGTCCAAGGTCACAGAAGCACCTGTCCAAGGTCACAGAAGCACCTGTCCAACGTCACAGAAGTAGCAGCAGACCAGATTTCCTCATGTCCATTTCAGGCTTTTTCACTCCATCTCCTGATATAATACCAGTAATTGAAAAACAGTCATATGAAAACTATATTTTCTTTGTCTGTTATGCAGGTACCTATTTCTAATATGTAGAGTTTTAGTTAAAATGTAAGAGAAATATATTGTTTATATTATTGGAAATCAAATTGAGTATGAGTGAATACAAGGTTTGAAAGTGAGAATCCCCTTCCTACCATTACAAGTATCTACAAATGTTACTCTATATGAACAGGTATATTCAGCAGTATATTAAGTATGATTTAAAAAATTCAATGTCTTTTGTAAAGAAAAATAAGAAACAAAAATGGACATATTTTGTAGAGAGGATTATAGAGGATGAACTGATTGAAACTTGTATCAGAATCATTTGGGGTGCTCATTTAAATGCAAATTCCTCTTCTTTGAACCAGATTAGTGATTTAGATTTAAAATTTCTAGAAGTGGAAACATGAATTTTATATATATTTTATTATAAACCCTAGGCAATTATTTGGCACAGAAAAATTAGGTATTAGATATTTAAGTTTATGTAACTTCATAAGATGGATTCTTAAAGACAATTCTTGATATTTACCATGCTTTATAAAACACACATTTGTTCCCTTGATATTTATATACTTTTTTTGCAGAATGAATATAAAACATTTTACACTAACACTTTCAACCCACAAATAACTCTATGGAGAAATCTTCCAAGAGTTAAAAGAATTCTGAAGTTTCTGAGGTTGTCTTAGTCTATTATACTCTATCTACTAAGAACTGTTTGACTTTTTTTTTAATGTCTGGGCATGGTGGCTCACACCTGTAATCCTAGCATTCTGGGAGGCCAAGGCAGGAGGATCACTAGAGCTCGGGAGTTCGAGATCATCCTGAGAAAGAGCAAGACCCTGTATCTACTAAACATAGAAAAATTAGCCAGGCATCATGTCATGCACCTGTAGTCCCAGCTACTCAGAAGGCTGAGGCAGGAGGATCATTTGAACCCAGAAGTTTGAGGTTGCAGTGAGTTATGATGATGCCACTGCCTCTAGCTGGGGCAACAGAGCAAGACTCTCTCAAAAAATAAATAAATAAAATAAAATCAATCAATCAATAAAAAAGAATTGTATTGCAAAAGAATATATTTGCATCTTTGCTGAATAACATCTTCATTAATCAAACAGCTCTAATCTATTGAAACAAACTCTTAGTAATCAGTCATTAATTCATGGCCTACTACTGTGGTTTTCTTCAGGGAATTCTTTGACTGAGGTGCTCTGTCAAGATGTGGATGGAAAATCTCAGATCCATAATACTGAGCTGCACACAAGATGACTATCACGTTACTGTCTCAAGCTACTTGTAAAAGAAGCTGTTTCTATGGCATTGCTTTCACAAGGAATCATTAACAACAACAAAAAAAATTGCAACAATATAGCACACATTATTAACTTGCCTTATTATTATCAATGGTTTTTAGCTTTCTTCTATCTTTTGATCTTTTTTGTAATCCTATGCTTATACAGATGTGCAAATAGAAGATTGTAGAGAGAAAGCTATTTGTCCAAGTTTATTGGTATATTATATATAGAAGTGAATTTTTAAATTCATTTATTCATTTATTCTTCTTCTGGGATACTCCTAAAAGCAAAGAAGACACATTCTTTGTCCTTATGTAGCCTCAAGTAGAAAGGTAAATACATAAAGAGGCAATTTCAATGTAGTTTTATACATGTTCTGATGGGTTAAGTGCAGGCTGCAAGGGGAGCATCTAGGAGAGATACCTAATTCAGTTTGGGGGCATTGCAGGAGGATTCCTGAAGGAGAAGACACCTATGTGGGCAAATGAAAGAGGAGTAGGAGTTAGCCAGCTAAAAAGGTTGGAAAGATGAGGATAGGATATTCCATGCAGAGAGACCATTTTCTGTAAAGGCTGGGATACGAATGTGCCTGAAGTATTTGAAACACTGTGGGTAGTTCAGCTTGGCCTGAACATAGAGATGGAGAAAAACACAAGTCAGATCATTAAGTATTTCGTACATTATACTGAGGATCTTGTGCTTTGATCTGTTGATGATCACAAGACATTGAATATGTTACATTTGTGTTTTAGAATGATCCCTGGGTGTGTAAAGAATAGATTGAGAAGGAGCAGAAATGAAGGCATTCTCACCCGTTCAAAGGCTTAAAAATGATAACTCAAATCTAGATGACAGCTAGGCTTAATGTATAGAAAGGGAGTGGAATGGAAAGGACTTAGTGATTGACGTGGGTAACAGGGAAATGAGGAGTATAGAACAGTGTCTTCTACGTTGGGCAATTAAGTGAACCATGTTGCAATCTGAGACAGGAAATACACAAGGAAGGAAGGGTTTTATGGGTCCTTTACTACTTCAATATTGTCTTCTAAATTATTCTTGAACTTACTGAGTGAATATTCTTTGCAATAATGGAAAGGGGGAAGTGCTTAATTATATGTCTAATAGAGATCTGTCTGTGACATGTCACAGCATTCTTCAACCAGCTCTTGACTGAGATCATGGAACTAGGCAGGCACCCCTTTAATTTTTTCTCCATCATGTCACCTGTGTCTTTACTGAACTTTCAACTCCTAAGATAGCCTTTTCTTATGAAGGATAATAGTGTAACATTTCCATCAATTACTAGGGAAAATAATTTATACTGAGCTTCTAACAGATATGTCAGGATTCTATTTTACAAGTACATTAGAACTTCTAATTGTGGTAAACAATATATGGCTTAATCAGGGTCTAAAACAAACCAAGAATATACAAATTTCGTATTGCATGATATTTCACATTCAAATTTACTTAGATTGCAGATAGGCTTTTTCCTGAATATTGTTACAGCTATGAAATATCTTTACACAAAGATATTTTACCTCATAGGATCTATTTAGTATCTTTCATTACCTTGTAATTTGGCATATTTCCTTTTATTTACCAAAAATTCATTTCTGATTGTGTCTATATTTGCTTATTACTGATCCTTAGAGCCAAGTACAGTGCTAGTGGTATGCATATTTATTAAAATATCTGAGTTTTCTTTTTTTTTCTTTTTTTATAGACAGCAGCTTACTCTGTTGCCCAGGCTGGAGTGCAGTGGCACAATCATAGCTCACTGCAGCCTTGAACTCCAGGGCTTAAGCAATCCTCACGCTTTGGCTTCCCAAAGCTCTGGGGTTACAGGTGTGAGCCACTGCACCCAGATCTTAGCTGCTTTTTATGAAATTAATTTTAGAGTTTGCAACATACCTTTTATTTATGGCTCAAATGATGGCAAATAATCATCCTTTAAGACTGTGGTCCACAACCCCCAGGCTACGGACCAGTACCAGTCTGTGGCCTGTTAGGAACCGGGCCACCCAGCAGGAGGTGAGCAGCAGGCCAGCGAGGGAAGCTTCATCTGTTTTTACAAGCTACTCCCCATCGCTTGCACCATGCATAAGCTCTGCTTTCTGTCAGATCAGCAGAGGCATTAGATTCTCATAGGAGTGTGAACCCTACTGTAAACTGCACACGCGAGGGATCTAGGTTGCTCGCTCCTTATGAGGGTCTAATGCCTGATGATCTCAGGTGAAGCTGGGGTGCTGATGCTAGCGCTGGGAAGCAGCTGCAAGTATAGATTATCATTAGCAGAGAGGTTTGATTTCACAATAAATGTAATGTGCTTGAATCATCCTGAAACCATCCTCCCCACAACCCCAGTCCGTGGAAAAATTGTGTTCCATGAAACAGGTCCCTGGTGCCAAAAAGGCTGGGGACCATTGCGTTAATAGACTATTTTATTTTTGAATGCAATTAAGTCTGTCATTTAAAAGTGTTAGATCAACTTGATGAAATCTCTTTTATATAAAAGTCAACATGTAATTTTCCAGGGAAAAAGTCCTTTTTTGCTTGCCCTCTCCAATTTTTTCATTTCACAATAAAGTTTCTTTACAAAGAGGTCATCTTGTCACTAACTCTTGACCACCTCAAACTCATGCTTCAACATACTACAGAATGGGTTTATACTCTATCACAGGAATAACCTCCTTGTTGTCAACTCCAGTGACTACTTTTTAGTCCTTCTCTTCCTTGACTTCTCTTTGAAGCCAACATTGTGGAACATTCCCTCATTCTTAATACAATGTTGTTGTGTGTCAGTCTTCCTTCTGACTTTTTCATCTCAATCAATTTCGCTGGTTTATTTTTTGCTGTATTTCCTTAAATGTCAGTGTTTGTACTTCAAAGAACCCCATTTCTCACTCTCTGAGCAAACTTACCCACACTCATATTTTCAACTGCTACCTCCATGCTCATAATTTCCAAAGAGATGTCTGAAGTCCTGACCAATATGTACAAATGCTGATTCCCTAACAGATACCTTGAATCTGTCTAAATAAAGAAAATTGACCATCTTCTTCCCTTCCTCATAATCCTATTTCTACTCCTTCACACCCAATTTATTTTAGAAATGTGGCCATCTGCTTAGGCACTCAAGCCATCAGAAGTATTCTATAAAAACCAGACAGCTTAATGTTTAAAAATGTGGACTCTTTAGCTGAACTTCCTGGGTTCATGTCCTAGCCCTGTGACTCTGGTCATGTTATTCAACCTTCCTGGGTCTCTGTCTCCTCATCTGTAAAATAAGGATGATAATAGCTATACCTCATAGGGTTGGTTTGAGGATTAGTTTTCATAAATACTTAGAACAGTGACTAATATAGTATGTGCAAATTATCATTAATAACCTTCACTTCTCTCCCTTTACTTGTACAGCTTAAATCCAATCAATCTGCCAGATTTATTAATTGCATTTCCTATTTACCTCACCTTTTATCTGTCTTCACTTCTACTGTTGTCTTTAGGACTAAGGATATACTGTCTTTTACCTCCTTTTTTGCAGTGCCCAATGCATAGTAGGCTCTCAATAGCTGTTAATTAATAAATAAATTAATTTATCAATGTCATAAAATCTGGTTCTTAAAAGGGGACTCCAAAACTCTTTTTGGCAATCCCTGGAATGTTTGTATATCCTCTTAAGGTAACTGTTTCAAAAGATTGAGCATCTCGACACAAACATATTGGTATATTTGTTGATCAGTCTTACTGTTTGTAAAACTGCTGTGATGGGACAGTACTAATGGCTAGTTTATAGACTAATCACCACTTGTGTAATAATTAAACATTTTAGTACCTACTGTTTTTGGAGCATTGGGCAAGTCACATACAGCTTCTCTGTTTTTTTCTCTAAAATTAGTAAACTGGATTAGAATTAACTCAGTAATCCTTTAACATTTATGATTCTAATAGAAATGAGAAATTATTCAACACTTAAAATGTGAGACATTAAGAAGAATACATCATATAAAAAATTTCAGGTAGGGGGATACTACACTGATAATCTTGGTTTCCTAGCCTGTTGCTTAGCTCAATGAGACAGGCTGGTCGACAGAATTTTTTAGAAAGTAGCTTTTTAAATTTAATTCTACAAGATTTCCCCTGTCTTTGCATTCATTTACATCTATTTCAAACACCAAACCCTTCTATCCAAAAAGTGCAAAAAACTTTAGCTTAAGCTGATTACCACATTAAAGTTTTGACCTTGAGCCTGAGAAAGGCTCCATAGAAACTGAATCCCTATCATTTAAGAGATATTGGCTTTTAAAAAATGACAAGTTCCAACATTTTATTGTCACTTTTTCCTCTGATTATTTAATAGGAGGTTTTTTAAAAGGCAAAATATTTTAAATCAAATTTGATTCATCGTTCCACTTTAAGTGGCAAGTCTTTTAAATGTTGCCTTTTAAAACTACTGAATACCTAAAATTTCTTCTGCTGATGAATCTATGGCAAGCTTTTGTGTAATTAAAATGGACTGCAAAAGTGATTTCTGGGACCTGGGAAAAAGATTTTCCTGTGGAAACTAAGCAGTGTTTATATCAATGTTGAATTATTTATGAGTTAGCCATATTAATGCTAAATTTTAACTGAGAACAACCCAACAATTTTGGCCCACATGCTCTGTTTGCTTAAAATTATTATTTTATGGAAGACAGTCATATTATGACTTCAGTAGAGAAACAGGAAAGTCATTACAGTTCTATCATGGGAAAGTTGCTTTGAATGTAACATGAAATCATCTATTTTATGTTAGCATTGTCCTTCATGTGAGAACTTTCTGCTCCAAAGGACTATGGATATTTCACAATATGTCCTTAGAAGATCAAAGTGACTATTAAGGCCTTGCTTAACTTTCTGGTAGGTATCATAAGAAGATTAATTCATAAACTCACATTTTGACGCAGAAGATTAACATATCAAGTTTCAAAGATCACATTTACTTAAAGGCAAATTTAGTGTATGGCAACTCCCTGTATCATAGACTAGAATATCTGCCGTGTGCTCCAAAGCACGAACTTTCATATTGTAATAATCGTCCAACAGAGTTAAAATTTCAAACATATGATTCCATTTTTTCCTGAGTGTACATTTTTGTTCTTATTGGACTATTTGCATAATTTTTTATCATTCAGAAAATATTGCTATTACTAGAGCATACATAATGATAAAATAATAGCCTCAGGCATAAATCTTATCTTTTAGAGTAGTAGCTAATATTCAGCCCTGAGTCCCTGCTTTTCTACTTTCTATGTGATCTTCAGAAGGTTTGCTAATCTGCGTAGTAAGCCTTTGTATTCTCATCTGTATAATGGGAAGACCTGACTACTCTGCAAGTGTGGTGCTGCTGACCACCCGGGATTATTTGGCAGATCAAATTTGAGATTCTGTGTGCACAACGCCTGGTAAATAGAAAGTACTTAGCTAATTCTAGCTATTATCATTAGTAGTAGTAGAATGTATATCATCATGAAATTGAATTTTAAAAAATTATTAGAAAATACATAGTTGTGCTTATAAGAGCAGCATGATTATAATTTCACCAAAGAATAAAGTTATGCATTTAGAGTTAATCATATTCTTGTAAGAAGTAACTCAACTTCTGAGGGATATATTAATATTTCCAATTTTTTTCAATCACTGCTTAGTCTACTTGTCAGTAATGCACACACATACACAAAGTTTTTATTCTGTCAACTCTAGCTTTATCACTTATCAATCGTTTATATGTTCAGATAAGTTATAAACCAAAGGGTCTTGTCATGATGCTATGCATTATCCACCTCTTTTTATACTATTGTGCCCTGTTGGATATAATAATTTCCTAGGTATTTTGTTTGCTTCTCACCAGACTAGGTTGAGTCTACATAAGCAAAGGGAATAGGTATTTCAAGGGAACAGACAACTGTAAAAAAAAGATAGGAATTTAAGGCCTAAATTATCCTGCCTATAAAGGACAAATTCATCAGCTCATCACTTCAAAAGCTCAAAGAACAGCTGACTCAATCTGTTTCACCATAGGATGTAAACCATTATTTTCATTGAAAGAATCATTCAAGTGAAGATATTATAAGAAACAGTGTGGCTAATTAGTTGTTCACATATATCCTACAGATCCCATTTAGTTCTTCCCAGAATCACAAGTTATGCACAGATAGATAAAATTATTTAATTCTGAGTTGAAAATAAGGTATTAATGCTCCCCTCCATTATTGGGGGTTTAACAGTTAGGGTGAGAATGTGTTCCTGTGTAGGAGGAATAGGTTTTCAGAGCTGTTAATGTCCCCAAGAATGCTATAATTTAAGGGTGTGATGGTTGCACCTCTCTGACTATCTTATCCCAGTACCCATGATTGCAACGCCTCTCCCTTTGTGATTCACCAGGGCCATTTATATTTGCTCCCTTGAAGAGTTTTCTAGTTACTTTTATTTAAGCCTGAAATAAAATCTTACTGTAAAAGAATCAGATCATAATTAGTCGGATGTGCACCCTGTTATTTGGTTTCAAACTACATGAAAATATAACTAAACAGGCCATGAAAATTTGTATGACATTTTTCTAAAGGCCTCTGAAAAAGTTAGAGAGCTATGAAAAAAAGTTCTTAATAATAAAGGCATCAGAGGGAAAAATTAGTCAAAATTTATATATTTAATATATTGCAAATTTTCTCAGCCAGGTTGAAGGAAGGTAGTCAATTAAGGCAATTGCAAATTTCAAATCTTAAATTTCTTCAGGAGTTTGGTATTTAAAAACCACAATACAAGAATTATTCTTTTTAAATTGCTCATTATTTCTTAGATGCCTCTACAGCTGCCAGACAAACGAGGATGAGACCAGGTGTTGACATAAAATTTAATGCAAAGAGTTTTCACCGAGCACTTATTAAGTGTTACCATTCTATTAGTTGGAGTCCAGGAACAATAGAAAACAATGTTCTGAACCTCTCTAGAAGCTTAGGGTACAGGTGGAGAGACATGCAAATCAACTAACAATACAGATGTAATTTAGTAGGAAAGTCAGTGACACAAAGAGTAAATATGCTATTAGGCATAAAAACAAGTAAAATATAGGTGTTGAAAGGTTATGAAGTAGTACTTGGAAAAAGCGAACTTGGACTTTGTACAGGAGGAGGAAAATGAAAGGATATTTCAAATGGGGCTAACAGCATGATTAAAGGCAGGAAAGTGAAACTGAGATATTAATTATACAAATTGCTTTATACCATCCTTTTGTATATGATGTTAAAGATATCTATATAACTCTGGATAACACTAGGTCTTATTTCTTTTATCTAACTGTATACTTGATGAAGACCTAGAGTTCAATAGATCAGTAGAGTGACTATAGTTAACAATAATCTACTGTATATTTCAAAATAGCTAGAAGAAAAATATTCAAACATTCCCAGAATAAAGAAGAGATAAATGTTGAAGGTGATGGATATCTCAATTACCCTGATTTGATCTTTACATATTATATGAATGTATTAAAATATCACATGTATCCCAAAATATGTGCATCTATTATGTATCAATAAAAAAATGATCTCTATATAAAATTTTTTAAAGTAACTCACAAAATATTCTGGAACGCAAGAGATACAGATAAGAAAAATGAAAGACTAGCAGCCAGCCTGCAAAATTCAGAAATGAAATGCTGGGTTACAAACTTCAAGAGTTGGGAATTTATAGATTAACACACTTGTTGATTTATGAATATGCACAGTATTACTTGCAAAATGTTAGTTAATAACATTGCAACTGGGACGAAGATACTAGAGAGACAGATCTCTAGGCAAGGTAACCCTGCTTTATGCAATGTTAATATGTCACAAATTCCTTAGAGTGATTTATATTTCATATCTATTATACAGATAAATCTGTTTTATTAATATCGTAAGTCTAGGTCATTCACTGGCACATATTTTTTCAGGTAATACTGTTTGTCTGTGCAAAAGTGCAATAAATTCTCTCTCTTCAAAATCTGTGCTTTAGTAGCAAGTCCTCATTTTGCATCCCAATAAAGTAAAATGTCATAGTGAATAAAGCACTATAGCGACATATCTGATGAGATCCTAAAAGAACCTGCCAGAAAAAGACTTTGAAATAGTGATGAAAGGGAAGGAAATTCCTGGCTAGTGATCTATCTAAGGGGAGATCCTTAAATGTTGAAACCATGCACACATAGTCAGAACTCTCTTCTTTCTCTGAGAAGACTTCTCCTGTGGTTTTTGAGGGAAAGCTCTTCATTGGGTTCTCTTCTTCTTTCTAATTATGCATGCAGAATAGTTTCCTACCTCCAACTGGTAGACAGTCTGAGTTTCTCTGTGTTACTCTGGGGCCATCAGGCCAACACGTGACACAAAGATTATTCATTGTGAAGAAGATTTATTCTCTCTTACTCACTAGTAGAATTTATTCATTTTGGTGTTCTCTGTACCCTTCATTTTGGAGGCATTGAGAGATGGAACGCAACAAATAGTGTTAGAGGCTTTTTTGGCATTATTTTTCACTTAGATCAATCTCTTTGAAGTCTTATACAAGATTATGGTATAGAAGAGTTTGTATACGTAATCAGTATTCTACTATAATCTACATGTGTCAAGAATTCAAGTTTGCCTTTGATTCAAGAATTGTTGAAGTGCTAGTCATTTCTAATTCTGTTCTTCTCAGTTTTAAACTCCACCTTGTTTTAAACATTAAAAATTATGCTTTTTTTGCCAGGTGCCATGGCTCACGCTTGTAATCCCAACACTTTGGGAGGCCAAGGCAGGAGGATCACTTGAACCGAGGAGTTCGAGACCAGACTGGGAAACATAGCATGACCCTGTCTCTACAAAAAAGTTTTTAAAAATTAGCCAGGCGTGGTGAGGCGTGTTTGTAGTCCCAGCTACTCAGGAGGCTGAGGCAGGAGGATTACTTGAGCCCAGGAGTTCGAGACTGCAGTGAACTATTATGGTGTCACTGCCTCCAGCCTGGGTGACAGAGTGGGACACTGTCTCCAAAAAGAAAAAGAAAATCATGACTTTTAAGTATAAGCAATATGGCATATTTAATACATTTTAAGCTATTTTCTTTGAACCATTTTTGTCCATAAAGAAAAACATCTCTGAATTTTGTTTATGGGTATACTGATTTAACAACTAGGCAGTGTAGTAAAGCCAGCAAATTTTCTGGCATGTCTGTTCATATTCAATGATATCGAGCGGCTCAGTTGGAAACTTAATCTGACTTAAATGTTCCCTGAAATAACTGTTATTATCTTCACATTTGGTTTACACTGTATACCTATTTAAATATGCCTTTAAATTATTTTTTTGGAACCACACAAAGCCTTCTTTTACACCCAGATTTTAATCTCTACACTTACATGATATTAAATCCTGAGCAAACTGTTGAATTTTGTAGAGAACTCACTGTGCTGAATTTGTAAGAAGTTGACCCGACAGATTTTATTTTCATGGAGTAGAAGGCCTTGCCAATTAACTGTTACTTTCTATTAAGAATATTCAAAGCAGGAAAATTATGAATATGTCCATGTTTTTCCCCCAGATTGAATATGATGGTCAATATTGTGAATTATTCACTATTACAATCACCCCAAACCAAAATCCTTTCCTAGTTTATCCTTTATTAAAAAAAATTAATCCGGGAGTAGTGGAAGTCATCACCAGCCACAAGGGGTCAGCAGACACCAGGGATAATAAGACCCTTGTTCCTGGGAGGGAAGCAGAAGGTGAAGGACCTGCAGATCTCTGGGTGAGTGTAGAGCAAAGTTGTTCCCCAGCATGTGCTTCAATTTGCATTCCTATTATAGTAAAAGAAGAGTACATACAGATAAATGCGAGACCAATCAGGACTTCATAGATTTTCAATGTTTCATTCTTAGATCCACTGCATTTGAGTGGACGGAATGAAGGAAGGGGTTTAGGAGAAATTGAAAAAGCCCAAGTAACTGCAAAGAAGGAAAGGTAGACCCTGCTATATAGGAAGTTGCAGCTAACTAGGTTTCATTCTGTTGCTAACTTCACAGATCCATGAGATCTTTCTCTAATCCAAAGCTTCTCAATGTGTGGTCTCCAGACTAGAAACATTAGCATTTCTCCTGGAAATCTGTTAGAAATGTAAATTCTTAGCACTACCCAGAAGTCCTAACCAAAAACTCTGGGGCTGGGTGCCAGCAATCTGTGTTTAGTAAGCCCTCCAGATGACTCTGATGCAAATTAATGTTTAAGAACCACTGCTGTAACCTATAGTGGAAAAGGTGTGAAAATGGCCAGGAGTAGTAGAAAGGACATCATCATATTTACACTAAAAGATCTAACTGAGTTAATTTTTTAACTAGTATATGTGTGACTGCCTTTTCAGTCCTAAGCTCCTCTTTACCATTTAGTGTGTATTTGTGGCCAAGACTGAGCTTTGAATCTTTTCCAGCTCAGCACGAAAGTAGGCTAACCCTATTGGGAGTAATGACAAAACAATTCCCATGTGAAGCATATTAAATGTATAGGCCCATGAGGATGTGAGTTGCTTGCCAAGGTTAAGAAGTCACAGCAAGAGATGATCCCAGAACACCTCCAAGCTTTTGTCTAAGCAATCTGCATAATACATTTTTTCTTGGGGGAGAGAAAAAAATTAACAATGCCTAGTATGGAAGCCAAACTCAAACCAGCTTCTGAGCCATATGATGTGGCTGCAAAACCTGCTAGAAATCTCCTTTTTTCCTGTATATGATTCCAGTGCATCTCTTTAAAATCTCTCTTTAGCCAATAAATATGAGAATCATTTTCATTTTCTGAGTGATCTAATCTCTGTACTCACAAGTCGACCTACAGTCATCCCCAACACATGCAAGCTGTTTCTATTTAGAAATGGATCGAGATGATAATTTATCAACCTCATCAGCAGCTGTAGCAGCAGGAACTGTATATTGAGTACCCAGTATACAGGAGGTATTGCAATAGGTGCAAGAGCCACAAAGTGAAGGGACCTACAAGCTAGTTGTAAAAACAAAGTAGCACTTTAAAAATAATTTACATTATTCACAATAGCCAAGATGTGGAAAGAACTAAGTGTCTATCAATAGATGAATGGATAAAGAAAATGTGATTATTCATCTATTTATCTATATTGATATATAGGTACAGATATAGATATAATGGAATATTATTTAGCCTTAAAAAAGGAAATCCTGCCCTTTGAGACAACATGGATGAACCTAGGAAACACTACGCTAAGTGAAATAAGCCAGGCACAGAAAGACAAATACTGACTGATCTCATTTATATGTGGAATCTAGAGAAGTCAAACTCACAGAAAGAGATTAGAATAGTAGTTGCCAGGATCTGGGCGGGGGCAGGGGATATGGGGATATTTTGGTCAAAGGGTACAAACTTTCAGTTAATAAGATGAACAAGTTCTAGAGAGCTAATGTACAGCATGGTGACTATGGTTAATGACAATGTATACTTGAAATCTGCTAAAAGAGATCTTAAGTGTTCTACAAAAAAGGGGTAACCATGAGGTCATGGATGTGTTAATTAGCTTGATTGTGCTAATCGCTTCACAATGTATATGTATAGCAAAACATCATGTTGTACACCTTAAATATTCAAAATTTTGTCAATTAAACTTCAATACAACTCGGAAAAATTTAAAAAAATTTTTAAAATTACAAACAAAAGGGTGAAATGTTCAAAGGACTGGTGACGGGTTCAGAACATGCTACCCCAAAATATGGTGCCTTGGCATATTGAGTATTTCAAGCTGAAAAAATTTAAGGAACTGCAGGTGCATGCAAGACTCTCTGACTTTCCTCTGAAGCAGGTCATAAGACCCTCACGTGAGAGGTGTCCTTCCTATACTCAGAGGAAAGGAGCATCCTCATCTTTGAAGATGGAGGGAAACCAAGAGGAATACAAATGAACAGGCTTTGCTAAGTTTCCCCCCAGTTTACTACTCTCAGATTATACCCTTTAGTCTTGTCACACTTTCCCACGAGTTTCTGTTTTTCATCAAATTTAGTATAAAAACACTCAGGTTTAACTGTTTCTTTAGATCTTCATTTCTTTATGAAGGTCCTCATGTCACATAAAATTCATATTAAATACATTTGTAGGCTTTTTTCTTGTTAATCTGTATTTTGTTACAGAGCCCCAGCCAAGAACCTAGGAGGATAGAAAGGAAATATTTTTTTCCTCCTCTACAGGGATAAATGGCAGGAAAATGCAGTAAGAACTTGTAAAAAGTGTGAATTTTAGAAATCTTCTCTCACAATTAATCCTTAACATCCAGTAAATAAACACAATGCTCACTTCCTCAATCTAACAGAAAGTAACTTTTGTGAATTTTTTTACAGCAGTATAATTGAAATTGAGTATATTTAGATCCCACTATAATTTACATATATGGGATTATAAGAAAAAAAATTCCATACTAGGATTCGCATAACCTTATAAGAAACTTTTGTTTCTCTTGGGGTTAGACATTTATTGCAGGCTATTTTCTCACAACTATTCATTATGTTTTCCATTTGGTTTCCTGTATCCTGTGTCAAAATGGGCTGTCCTGATGCCTGAAGAAGGTAGAAGAGAAATACATTCTAATGACAAGCACGATCGTTCTGTCTCCTGGTTACCTGATGACCTCCAGAAAGTGCTATAAGTCCAGAGGCTACTTGAGGGCTACTTTTGGCTCATTCATCTTCGTTTTTTCAGTACCTGAGCACAGCAAGTGGCTGGCACATAATGAACATTCAATGAATATTAGACGAATAAATGACTGGATACACAGGTCACAAGCTGTGGCCATCACACATTGCTATGCTTTTTACAGTAGGCACAGTTTTGAAAGGAGAAAAAGTAAGAATGTCTTAATAAATCCTTACCTCTCATGGTTTCGCTAATGAGAAATGTGACTTTTACAACAGTGTTTTGTGGCAATTTTTTTTAAGCATGAAAGCTACCTTACAATGAAGCAAGTGGGATAGCATGTCTTTCTCTATAC
Organism: Daubentonia madagascariensis; assembly: GCA_023783475.1. Classification (NCBI taxonomy): domain Eukaryota; kingdom Metazoa; phylum Chordata; class Mammalia; order Primates; family Daubentoniidae; genus Daubentonia; species Daubentonia madagascariensis. Next base: position 31,977,670 of record JAKFHU010001569.1, read on the forward strand.
TGAGAATATTTGATGAGTTCCATCTTATGAAAATCCCTGACTCACAGGTACAATATCATCACCAGGTGGAAATGCAATTTCAAATATTCTCCACTCACTTTACATAATTCAACATTGTATCTCCAATACCTAGTATAGTGCCTGACACAAGGATGGTGCACAATACCTGTTGATCCATGGCCGAATAGATACATATGAACAAATAAAGGAAGCTTGTGAATTACATATCTCTATGTTAAGTTGTTCACTACTAGGGGTTCTTAGGAAACTGCTTTTAACAGATAGGAATGGTTTATAATTGTATAGCAATTTATTTAAGTAGAAAATTTTTATATGCTTAAAGATGGTGGAAATCATTTTTTCTGAAATTGTTCAAATATTTCCAAGGAACTATTCTATTCCTTTTATTCCCTAGAGTCTATCTCTAGAAAATGGCATAAAGAGGAACTTTATTAGAGTTCTGCAAGTTTATTAAAAATTATGAATGAATAGAAAAGAAACTTAGGAGGCTTTATTTTATTTATACGTTGATTGGCATGTTTCAATCTTTGGTTCTCTACAATAAATAATTTCAAATTCTCTTTATTCTTTACTCGTCTTTTGTTGTAGGCGTCCAACATAACACAATCTTCTCAGAGCTTGTCCACTGCTGATCAGAATACCCCAATTTAGTTGTTTAAAATGAGGTATTTCCATTTTGAAGCACTATTTTAAGGTTGTTTTTCTAATTCCATTCATGTGTTTATTTGACTGGGAAAGTCCATATGAAAATGATTTATTACTTTACCTCTCTCCTCAGAATTTGTTCTCTCTCAAAGTGATAGGAAGATTTCACAAAATAAAAGCAAATTGTTCTTGCTCTAGAGGCAGGGAGTTATGAAGGCATGTTTTATCCTGAAATGGCTCCCTGGAGACCTCGAAGAGCATGTGTGAATACAAACAGCCTGAGCCTCCTGTGGTTGACTACAAAGTGCTGGGTTACAAAACCATCTCCTGTTTCTTAACATAAAATGGAATCAAGTAAAGTCAAACACCATTTAGAAAATCTGTGGCTATATCAGCCCACAATGACATCTGACCAATTGAATTAATTCTGTATTTTCCCCTTTGGTCACTTCTTGTGGGTCTCCCTATTTCAAACAAAATATAAAATGGGGGGATGGGCAATTCTAACCACTTTATTCTGATCACTGGGCTGAGATAACAGTCTCTGGTCAATATCTGGCATGCCATTGAATCTTGTGCTGCTTCATTTTTTTTTTCCTTTTGTAAATGGGAATAATAGCTCTATTCCCTGTGTGCCTCACTAAGCCATCTTGATGATACATTGTGCTTTTAGGGATATTTAAACTTTGAAAAAGAAAAGAAAGTTAACTCCAGTTTTAATACCAAAAAAAGGCACTAGAGCAAGTGTAACTCATAATTGTTAGTTATGAGGAGAAGGGCAGTGAGAAGATGGACACTGAACAAACCTAAAATCTCTCTGCAGAGGCAGCTTCTAACCCTCGGTATGTGCGAATTGTCTCAGCACGCTGGGGAGACTGCTAAATTATCCATGTTTTGATCTGCTGTTCCTAACTATCCTTTATCTTTATGCCCTTTATTATAATCATTTTTGATATGGCTATTTCTATTTCGTTTTGCCAATAGTATTAAAAACACCTGACAGTACAAGAAATGATGTGACACTTATAATAGCTGAGGTTAAGAAAAGAATTTTCTCTGAAATAAAGCATTTCCCAAAAAAGCATCCTGAGAAGATGGTATTTTTACTACTTCATGGAGTACTTGTTCAGGCAACTCCCATCAATGCTAATGGCAGCTAATAGGCGAGAGAATAAACACCTTATAATATACTACATTTAAAACTCAGCATGAACTGAAAAACAGCTATTTTACTCAGTTAGCAGGATGGATGCTTTTAGAGTAAAGGGAAAACCTGCTGTTGAGTTCACAATTCCTCTAGGTATAAAGGAAAGAAATTATTTTAAATGTTATTTGTATCTGTAACCCACTACGGTGCTCTAGCTATAATTTGCAGCAACATGTCAGTTAAGTAATAACAGATAAAACTATAATGGTGTTAATCAACACACAAACACTGAGTGTGCAAAGACTGAAGCCTTGACAGAAATGTGTTATTATGCTTAGAGAAAATGATTCCCTTTTTCATCTTTCTGCTCTCTCTTACTTTCTCCTCCTGTTTAACTTTTCTACATATTTCACCTATGAGAACAATAGAAAATGGCTAATTTTTATAAATCATCGTGACTGATCTATAGAGCAGAAAGGGATGTTTTATAAATCCAATAACAGGATAAAGGTCCCCTTTAAAATGATATGCTTGCTAATTTCCAACATTGCTCAATTATAATATGATTTGATTGTGCCTTCTTTAAAGAATGTCTATGTCTAAAACTGATGTGTAGCTTCTGGTTTCACTTCAAAAGGGTCAGCCCTTGTTTCTCTGGCTTCTGACATCTTAATGGATGTGGGGTCAGTTTTCACTCAGATACCAATCTTGTTAAGATTCAATTCCTACAACAGAGTGCTTCTTTTGAATCCAAAGTCCAGTAAAAAGATTACATCTAAATGCTACAATCAAACAGAAATGGTCATTGAAACAAAGTTTTAATGACTCAAAGAGTCAATGAGCTAGATACCTCTCTTTAGTCCATCTTCCAAAATGTGTCCCCACTCTTCCCTCTGTATGGTGCTCAGCATCTGCCTTGTCGGCCTTTCTGGTCTAGCCCTTTCTAAAGTCCTCATCAGCTATGAATGTGCTACCCGGAACAGTTCCATTTTCCTTCCCTGCCTAACGAAAATGCAACTTGTATATCACTTCCCTTCATCAGGCTTTGGTAAAATGATTGACTCTGATAACATATTTCCTGAGGAAAAGCTATGAGAATCCCTGTTCTTTCATTTCTTTTTAATTAATTTATTTGACAAATATTTAATGAGCATGTACTGTTAGGCTACTGTTGTGGAATCTTCCTTCCCCACTGAGAGCTTTTGGGAAGCAAGACCTCCCTTGTTTGTCCAGAAGAAATAAATCTCTTTGGGGATTCCGGTCTGGACAGGAGGATAAAGGCAGGCTAGAGGGCAGGCCATTTTTGAGGAGGCAGGGCTTTTAGATTTTCCTAACTCATGCCATGTAGAAACTGAAAACACCATTTAAACTAAGGAAGAATCCTGCTCGCCTCCGTAGTAGTAGAAGGAAAAGGAGATGGTTTCAGCAATGCCTTTGATTAGTTCACCTAATCAGAAATAAGATGTATCTCCCTCTATTCCTTCTCCTGCACCCAATACTGTGATTTAAGTCAGTTTCATTCTGAAACACAAAATAAGGCAAACTATGAAGTTCTGCAAAAGTGTGAGAGCTTGGCTATTTTGAACGAGTCACTAGCTTCCTCTTATGGCTCCTGAAGTGGGTCTTGATTACCCACATGAGCACATGCTCTGTTGGAAGTCCTACTAGCCACTTCCTTCAGGCAATTCTCTGGAGCACTCAGTTACTGGCTAGAGAAACATTTTTTCTTTGTAGAACTGAGAAAATTCTTTAAAGGTCATATAGTCAGAACAACTGCTTCAATATAGAAATGTGGAAACTTGAGTCCCCAGGAGTTTAGCTCTCTTGGTCACTGTCATATAGTATGTTTGTGACAGCATCTGAGGCCAGAGAGCTCTGTCTCTGAAATACTGCTGCTTCTCTCCATTCTGGAAAAGGTCGTATCTAGAAATCTCTAAGACACATAAAGGCGAACAAAGCTGACTGCCTCGCGTTCTTAATATATTATTACTCAAGTCTCAAGTCAGTATTAATGCAACATCAATCATGTGATGACATTCTATAGCACTGACAATACAAAGAACATCCAGAAAGCACCTATTAGTCTTTTTTTGCACTTAAAATTAAACATAGAAAAACAGTATAATTCTCAGTTGCCTACAGTTATTTTAAGTAAAGCATTTTTTTATGATGGGTGAATAATTTATTCACGTCCTCAGGTTGACTGTGAAATCTATATCACCCTTAGATGTACTGGACCCTTTAATAACAACAACAGAGAAATCAGAGGCAACAGAGAGTTCTAATACCTTCTATGGGACTTCAGCAAGCATATCCACGAGTCTCTGCTTGTCATTCTGCCAGAGCCAACAGGAGAAGTGAAGATTCTTTTGCAGTAAGGACCAAAAAGAAAATGGAGGCTCAGGGACAAAATGACCTATAAAAACTGACTTTTACAGAAAAGGAAATCAGAGGCAGAACTTCAGATAACACTAAGGTCGAACAGAGAAAGATTTCAATCATGGAGCTCTTACTGAAGTTCGTGATGCAAACCCAAGGGATTTTGGTCAAGTAACTCCAAGGCTGGCTAAATCTGATTCATTCATAATTTGCCCCTCAGTCTTTGAGTTGTTAAGACTCATTTTAATTTAACAGAAGGAAGGCTTAAATATTAATATAAGTAATTACAGAGCAATCAGGTAGATTTCTTTTAATTTCACATGTATTTTATACTTTGTTTTGAATTTAAATGTTTTGATCCAAGTGCCAGTGTTCACAGTTTATAATTACTTAGGAACATTAGTTATAAGACAGGTGTTCTCATTTCTGATTTTGATAACCGAATCTAGATCTCATGGGAATAATCAGAGTAGAAAATGGGTAAAAAAACAAATATTGTTTTACGTTGACTAATAATCCATACGATGAGAGTAAAAGCAATTTGTAAAGACATGGTATTTAAGATTGCACTGTAGATAGCACAAAATACATATTATACCAGGTACTAATGTATAGAATGGATAATTTCTCTTACCTGCTCAATATAACTTAAAATTTGCATTGGAGTTTGCATTCCTAGCCACATAGACAATTATCTTTCGGATACTTGATGAATTATTTATTGTCCAAGAGTTTGTCAACCCAACTCTCCAACTCACAGTTTAGGTATTGTCAGGGTGACCTTGTGGTAGGAGACGTTTTCTAGGAGGCAGAATAAAAAAAAGAATGTGGATGTATAGGCAGAATAACATGATGGCTTCTAGTGTTGCATCTAACACTTAGTCCTGTGATCTTGGGAAAATCATGAAGACCACGAAAGAATGCATGAGTCACTTTGAAAATTGGATATACAATTATTTCTCTCATATTAATAAGTAGATCCTTTCTCTGAAATTCAAAGAAAAAAGAACATTAGGCTTATGTCCCTGTTCCAACCATCTCCTCCTTCCCATCCCATAAACAGGGATAGAACTGTGCTCAATCAACACATATTGAGACCCACTAATAAGTTTGATTTCCAGAAGTAGAGAAGATCATTACTTTCCTGGATTCTGTGTTCTATTAGGAGGCAGAGACAGAAGCCTCCCAATGGTGATCAATGATCATCATATGATATTTATCTTTTCAAAATATTGAGAAGAAAGTTAAGCCTATATATATATATGTGTGTGTGTGTGTATATATATGTGTGTGCGTGTGTGTATATATATGTATATAGTAAATAAGTTATTTTATATTTTAGTTTTGCATGTTTTAATTTCTTGAGCAATCTCTCCTTATAAAGTATGATTTTTTTCTTGTTTAAACATATTTCTTGGTTTAGGGACAACTCAGAATCAGGCAGCTACCCCTGGATTCAGAAATCAATGACCTTTGAACTCCAATGGCTTGCTACACTATGGAAGATTTATTTTAAATTTGATTTTTTTTTTCTTTTGGTAACAACAGTTGCTGAATGAGAGGTTAGAACATGTTCTTCATTTATTTTCAGAACGGCACTTTCTCTGTAACTCCAAGTGTATTTTTAAATTGCTTCAACACCAATAACTTCTATCTTGTTTTCAAAAGTCATGCTTGCTAGATCCTACATCTCATTTCCTAGTGTATCAACACTATCCCGACTGACCCGCTATCTGCAACAAGAGGTGCAAAGAGACCCTAGATTATACCTGAAATTTGAATCAGATCAATGAGAAAAATTAAAAATGCATAATGATATTTGTGTTTATAAGACTAATTTATCACAGAAATTGTTTCAATTCTTTTCCCTTAATAATTTTCATTGCTGACTTGGGATGTAGTTCATATTAATGAATAAAGCTTTTCAGAATCAGAAAAGAAGATTTTACTCAAATTTACATAATGAAACTCTTTCTCCAGATATTTATTCTCCATTTTGTTATTTCTGTAACACCTGTAAGGCATACCCTAATGTTCAAATGTTCAAATAACTCCAATCTTTTGGAGTTATTTTTGAGGCTCTCCAATCTTTTCTGTGGGATCTGGCTTAACATCAAGGAGGCAGACTAGGAAGACAGATATCTGTCTTGTTTGATTGTAGTATCTTGTCTCAGAGCCTGTCTACTTCAGTGGTAGGCACAAAGAAAGGCAGAGATTGATGGGTGGGAAATAGAAATAATTTCTGCGCACAATGACAGCATGAATCAAGTTGCTTTTGTAAGGCACTTGTCCTTTGAAAGACATGTTTTAAAATTAGAATCTAAATATATACACCTATGGCAGTGTTTGGTTGAATATGTAAGAGAACAAAAGAGTGAAGTAGTTCACAGAAATATGAAAAGATCTCTAAAGTAGTTTTCAGAGCCATGAAGGAACTATCAGTACTGAATTGTCTTGGAGGTTTTGTCTAAGTAGGAGTTATCTCCATTTTTTGATATTCAGACTTGCACTTACTTCCAAGGTAACTTAAGGGAGTTCTTAGCAGTGTTAGACACATCAGCTCTTATCACCTCTTATCACTTGACTTCCCAAGAAAACCAGGTGATTTTGAACTCCAACTTTGTTTAATGAATTAGCTTTTTCAGTCACTGAGAAACTAAGAAATGAGCAAAATCATTGAGAATGAGTTGGTGGGGAAACGTGTAATTATTACCAAGTTCAGAAATGCAGAAGAGCAAAATTTGCCTTGAGAATTTGATCCTGGTTGAATTGATGTTGCAGTTGGTGCCATGATTCATACATTTTTAGGAATCAACCAATGGTAAGGTCAAGGTCAAGACACTACTGCTAATTTCAGGTGGATTCTAATCCTTTATGAAAATAATTCCAGAATCTTGTGGTTCCATAAGTGATTATTAATTTATGAATGGTTACAAGTTTTAAAATCTTTCCCTGGATAATTTCCCATTTGGATAAAACAAATAGGTATTTTAGCTGTGGTACTTTTTGTAACTCCATTGCAGGGAAAAAATCTTAAAATACAGATCTAAATTAAATGATATCCTTACTCATAATTATGTACAAGAGAAGGTTGTATCTCTCACATACTGTAAACCAAGCGTGAACCATTCCCAAGAATTTCTGTTAATCATCTCAGCTGTAATTGTCCTTTTTTCCTATTTCCTACTGTTCCTTAACTATTATAGTTTGCCTTAACATATAACATTATCCCTTTTAAGAAATTTATTTTCTACAATATGCTCCTGCCTCAATCAAAACTTCTTCATTTTTTTTTGTGATTCAGAGAGGAATAAACACTTTTTCTAATGTTTTTTTCCTTGTCAAAACCCACAATTCAAATTGGTCACGGAAGTAGACAATAATCATCACTATTTGCTTTCTCAGGAATCACATGGTCATCACTTCCATGTCTACTCTCTGTCAATTTTCCAGAGTAGTTGGTTATGGCAGTGGTCTATCCCAATTATACACATAATTGAAAAGCTCATAGAAAATGACACATTTTTAGAAGATAATAATTGCCTACAATGCGGGTTCTTATTAGAAATGGATGAGTCTGTTGTGTCCAATAATATCTACTATTCAGAAGGCAGATTAGCTGAAAACAAATCTCCAAGCATCTTTACAAGTTAGACATTTAGATGGGCAATGTATCCTTCACTTAAACAGAAAGATAAAAGAACAGACTGATTTTGAAAATCAGTGGGAGTTTCAAATAAAGGATATATCCTATATACAAGGCAACTGTCTTTGGTTTTTAAAGCTCATAGATTTAGATATAATTTCTACCACAATAAGATAGTGTTACATAGTAGAAAAAACATAAATTTTGGAATCTAACCACCTTTTCAAATTCTAATTAAAATAGTATTTTAGGTACTTATGCAGCTGAACAAGCCACATCCCCTATCAGAACCTCATTTTTAACTTCATTTTTCTCATCTGTGAAGTGCAAATGTGACAGAGAAAAGAATTCTGAAATATTAGAATTTCATCTGCTCTTTCTTCCCCTGTCTCTTACGGGAGAAAGTTGCTAGTCCTTTGTTGAATTAGAAAAGGACATGTAATAAGAGGACAACTGAGGAAGACCAAAAAAAAAAAAAAAAAGGCTTTCTCTGCTGGAAAAAAATAAGAAAACCCAAGAGACAGGAGAAGTGGCCAGAGAGGAAGTGAATAGGAAAGAGTAAAACCAGAGGGACTGATGTTTCAGATCAAAGAAAGAAGTTGGAAGATAACATTGGTTAATTTTTCTTGAGGTCACATTGCTTAGGTTTTTTACAAAGAATTTCTGTGACACGTGCAATGGACACCACCTATACTCTCCAAGAAAGCTTCAGTAAGTTAGTATCAATAATATTCTTCAATACTGTATGAGTGCTCTGTGTGTGTGTGTGTGCACCTGTGAATGTTTGAGTGTATCTTTTACTGGATGCAAAATTATCAAAATTGACTTTGTCAAGAGCAAGTAGGGTCAAATGGCCCAGTTAATAAGTTACCTGCTGGACTGCTATTACAGTTAAAACTATTTATTGCATTGTCTGACCCATAGCAAATAAGCAATAAATAGTAGCTATTTGCTGCATCCTAATGCAAGGAGCTGTCACAACAGACATCATTTCAGTATTAGCCGTGCCTTCTAAGCCATGCACTCAGGCTTCCAAGTTGTATCAGATGCTATCAATAGAACACTGGAAAGTGTAAAAATGTCTCTACTATTATTGAGAAATAAAAGTATCCCACTAGCTCCCTGAGGGGTCAGGCACTGACAGGACACATTTCATAATAAAAAGAGAATCATGCTGAAGTGAACTGAAAAGAACACGGATGAATGGTTGGGGCATTTCAATCAGAACAACTTTAGCATTAGGGCTCAATGCTGTGGCTGTGTTAGAATATGGGAGACTTATCAGGGTGATTTTATTATTCTACTCATAGTTATGTAGGGTCAATACATTAGAAATTCTGTGCTATTTGGGGAGGAAAAAGATGAATCAATTTCTTTTCAAACTGATTCACCCTAATAAGATGACAGAAAAATTAGCTAAGTAAATAGCGTCAACTATGGTGATTGTTTCTCCCAAAGCCAGTTATAAAACCAATTTTTAAATCACTTAAAAAGTGTTGACCACTTAGAAATGAAATCAAATTACACAATGTGTGGTAAGCACATACTGCCATGAATTTGAATCTAATCCAATATATTGATATTATTGTTAGGTAATTGACAGTGACATTGTCTTTGATTTTATTGCCTTTTAAACTGAAGAGCTTGAGGCCTGGGGATCTGTAATTTCAGGTGCTATTTCTAGCTCCATTAATGTACCAACTTGTGTTAAGAAAATATTTCACCCATGTTCCTGATACTGAAGCATTTTAAATTATTTAATAAAATAAGTCATAGAAACATCACATTATACCAATAAATGATCCCCAGAGTGGTTTATGTGTTTAAGGTAAATATTCAGAACATTATAAGGATGTAGTCCTTCATCATAAAGAAAGATGCTGAATAGAAGACTCAGCATGACATAGGTTATAAAATACTTTCAAATGTACCTCCCTGGATGCCTGTGAATTTATTATCAAATATACACATGTATATCCAATTTGATGATTAATGACATAATATGGTCCATTTCTCTTTTCTCCTGCCCAGAAGAATTATCACACCATGCTTATGCAATCCAGAGGCCAATATTTTCTTCGTGCTCTCAGATCATCTGATGCTTCCAGGCATGTGGCCAAAGGCAGCTGGAAAGTGACTTGACCATGGCCTGTCTTGGTGGCAGCCACTACAAGACTTTATGTGTTAAAACATGCAAGCCTCATGCATGAGCTCAGAAAATCCTCCTCCAGACTCAGGATTCTGGAATGTGAACTTGTAATCACTCTGGTCTTTCTGTTTCATGAGGTCCTTTTGCAGCTACTTCTAGGGTGGGTCTTTGCATAGGGAGATACTAAGGCTCATACTAAAGATGCATTCCATACCCCTGGTCTATGTGGGAAAAAAAATTCCACCTCTTCCATCATCTGAATAAATTTAGTCAATCAGCACTTCTCTTTTACAAAGCTTCCCTGGTGCTGGTTCTGATGATCAGCAAGGATTGGGAACAATGGATCTATATGATAGCAATGGTACTCCGGTGTTCTCTCCCTTCTCTCTATTTAAGTCAAATGAAGGACAGAAATTGGGAGTCCAGGTTTAAAAATTTTATAGCAATTTGATGGGTACCTTTATGATTTTTGAATATAATAATAGGTAGCATTTTGTGTCTTTGTTTATTTTCTAGTATCTTTTTCACTACATTTTACAAAAGTGTTGGGAGAAATACCTGAAATAGAGCATAGACTGGGGTGGGAAGAGGATAAATGAACAATATTGTTTGAAGTTTTAATACCCCGAATTATTTTTTAATAAAACAATAAAATAATGTCCAATAAATTGAAGTGAAGTTAAAAAGGAATAGTTGGGTCAATCTGAAACTATGAAGTCAGTAAGTTTACATTATGATCTTACAAAATATTTCTGAGCTATATAGACAGAAAACTAACCAATTCAGGCATTAAGATCAATTAGAATTGTTATATCTTTTTTAGAGAAAGAGTCAATCCCATTCAAGGAAGTCAGTCAAGCAAATCAGCATATTACTTTGATGAATTTTATCATCACTTTGATTGGCTTATCCATTACAGTTGTTGAAAGTTGCCTGTGTGGACACAGCCATGCTCCTAGGAGGCAGGTTCCCTGGGTACAACTTCTCTTGTGGTTGGCCTGCTTAAGAAGTGTGTGAAATTTGATTATTACTCCATATAAGAATATTTATCTAAGCCTTTGGCATCATCCAATGTCTGAAGCACTAATTAAGAAAAATTGTAATGTCACTCCTAAATTTTGACATGTTTTAAAAACACAGTCAAAGCTAGTATATCAACAAAGTGTGATAAAAAGTCACTATATATGGGTCTTTCAAACCAGCTGGATAAGATTTAAGTAAACATGTTGGAATATGAAACTCAAAGTCTACATGAAAAATACATCATAAATTTATAGATCTCTCAAGGCCTATATGTCCTTATCAAAATAGGGCAATTTACACAGATGAATTTATAGCCTTAAAGAGATTTTGACAATTTTGTATCATAAGGTAAACTTAAATAACATTTTACTTGTTATATAACACTTGTTGCTGAAAAGTGTTACAAGTACATTTTATTTCATTTGATTCACTAGCTGTTTCATTTTCGAACTCCCATCCTATCAGGTTCATGACAGTGGAGGCTTGCCCTTCTTGCAGAAGAAAATTCTCTTCAAGGAGAAGCCAGCCCTCACTTTTCCTTATTTTCAGGCTTTTTTCTTCATCTCTGGCATGCCATGTGTCACTGAGTTGTGATATTAAGATTCCAGAGTTAATATGGATGCCTAGTTGTTCTACATGCTATTTGAAGTTAAGACTTAACAAAGGACACAAAGTAGCAGGTATGTAAATGAACAAGTGTAGAGAACTAATGTACTACAGAATAACATGAAGACTATAGTTAAAAATATTGTACTGTGATTGGAATTTTTGCTAAAAAAGTAGACTTTAAGTGCTTTTGCCATTAAAAATGGGTAAGTATGTGGGATGGTGTTTATGTTCATTTGTTTGACTACAGTAACCATTTCACTATCTATTAATATATGTATATCATGTTGTACACCTTAAATATATACAATAAAATTTTTCTAAAAAGACTTAAGCCGAAGTTTGGTCCTACATCTCCATTAGTGAGTTCAATTTTGGGAACTGCTTGAGTCATATCCTTGGTAATTACATGGGATGCCAGCAAGTGCCACTGACAGCCTCGTTTTTCAATGTTCCTTCCATGATTCTCCTGCCTTTTGCTCACTGTTCCTTGGCAGGCTTAGAGTGAGCTCTCTGCATTTCTATCGCATGCATTGCAGACATTGATATCCCTACAAGAAATCAGCAAGCTGAGCATAAGCCCCTAAGCTCTCTTCAGAGGTGACTTTGAATCCATGAGCTTGAAGGCTTTTGGCAACCAAATCCAGATGGCTGCTAGAGATGTTTCTGAACTCTCAAGGCAATATGTAAATCAACAGAGAGTAATACTAGGATTTAACTGCTCAAGAGAAAGTATAAAGATAAATGTACACGCATATTTAATATCTATCTATCAATTGTATATCTATTTGACTTTTTGGTTATAATCTCCCCTTCTTATCCTTGCCTATAAGGTATAGTCTGTATGTATTTAACTATAATAACCTATCATATGCATAATTGATATACATTACTTCTAACATATACATTGTTTATAATTAATATATTGCATAAATATCATTTTATTGTGTTTTGCTTTATTGTGTTTAGCAGATATTTTACAAATTTAATGTTTGTGGCAACCCTGCTTCGAGCAAGTCTATCAGCACCATTTTTTCAACAACAGTGCTCACTTGGTGCTCACTTTGTGTCACATATTGGTAACTCTCCCAATATTTCAAACTTGTTCATTATTATTATATCTGTGTGGTGATCTGTGCTCAGTGACCTTTGATGTTACTATTATAATTGCTTTGGGGTGTCACAAACCACACCCATGTAAGACAGTGATCTTAACTGATAAATGTGTGTGTTGTGACTGCTCCACTGACCGGCCATTCCTCTGTCTCTCTCCCTCCCCTCTGGCCTTCCTGTTCCCTGAGACACAATAATATTATAATTATGCCAGCTAATAATCCTTCAATGGCCTCTAAGTGTTCAAGTAAAATGAAGAGTTACAGGTCTCTCACTTTAAATCAAAAAGTAGAAATGATTCAGCTTAGTGAGCAAGGCATGTTGAAAGCTGAGATAGGCCAGAAGCTAGGCCTCTTGCACAAAACAGCCAAGTAGTGAATACAAAAGAAAAGCTCTTGTAGAAAAATTAAAAGTGCTACTCCAGTGAACACATGAATGGTAAGAAAGGCCTTATTGCTGATATGGAAAAAGTTTTAGTGGTCTGGATAGAAATTCAAATCAGCAACGCTTCCTTAAGCCAAAGACTAATCAAGAGCAAGGCCCTACTCTCCTCAATTCTGTGAAGGCTGAGAGAGGTGAGGAAGCTATAGAAGAAAAATGTGAGGCTAGCAGAGGTTGGTTCATGAAGTTTAAGGAAAGAAGCCATCTCCATTACACAAAAGTGTAAGGTGAAGCAGCAAGTGCTGAGAGAGAAGCTACAGCAGATTATACAGGAGATCCAGCTAAGATCACTGATGAAGGTGGCTACACTAAACAACAGATTTTCAATGTAGATAAAAATCTTCTATTGAAAGAAGATGCTATGTAAGACTTTCATAGCCAGAGAGAAGAAGTCAATGCCTAGCTTCAAAGCTTCAAAGGACATGCTTGACTAGGAAAAAAAAAAGCTTCAAATGACAGGCTGACCCTCTTGTTAGGGACTATTGCAGCTGGTGACTTTCAGTCAAAGCCAGTGCTCATTTACCATCTGAAAATCCTAGGGTCCTTAAGAATTATGCTAAGTCTACTCTGCCTGTGCTCCAGAAATGGAATAACAAAGTCTGGATGAAAGAAAGCACACCTGTTTACAGCATGGTTTGCTGAATATCTAAAGCCCACTATTGAGACCTATTGCTCAGAAGAAAAGATTCCTTCCAAAATATTACTGCTCATTGACAATGGTCCTGGTCACCCAAAAGCTCTGATGGAGATGTACAAGGAGATTAAAGTTGTTTTCATGCCTACCGACACAACATCCATTCTGCATTTCATGGACCAAGGAACAATTTTGATTTTCAAGTCTAATTATTTAAGAAATACATTTCATAAGGCTACAGCTGCCATAGAGAGTGATTCCTCTGCTGGATCCGGGCACAGTAAATTGAAAACCTTCTGGAAATGATTTACCATTATAGATACCATTCAGAACATCATGATTCATGGGAGAAAGTCAAAATATCTACATTAACAGCAGTTTGAAGAAGTGGATTCTAATCCTCATAAACAACTTTGAGGGGTTCAAGACTTCCGGGGAGGAAGCAATTGCAGATGCGATGGAAATAGCAAGAAAACTAGAATTAGAAGTGGAGCCTGAAGATGTGGCTGAATTGGTGCATTCTCATGATAAAATTTGAACACATGTGGAGGTGCTTCCTATGGATGAGCAAAGAAAGTGGTTTCTTGAGATGGAATCTATTCCTGGTGAAGATGCTGTGAACATTGTTGAAAAGACAGCAAAACGTTTAGAATAGTACATACACTTTGTTGATAAAGCAGAACAGGGATTGATAGGATTGACTCTAATTTTGAAAGAAGTTCTACTGTGGATAAAATGCTATCAAGCAGCATTGCATGCTACAGAGAAATCTTTTGTGAAAGGAAAAGTCAAAAAATGTAGCAAACTTCATTGTTGTCTTATTTTAAGAAATTGTCACAGCCACCCCACCCTTTAGCAGCTACAACTCTGGTCAGTCAGCAGCCATCAACACGGAGGCAAGATGCTCCACTAGCAAAAAGATTAAGGCTAGCTGAAGGACTGGAAGATTGTTAGCATTTTTTTTTTAGCAATAAAGTGTTTTTCCATTAAGATATGTACATTGTTTTTTTAGACATAATATTATTGCACACTTAATAGACTACAGTATAGTGTAAATGTAACTTTTATATGCACTGGAAAACCAACAAATTTGTTTGACTCATTTTAATTGTAATATTTGCTTTATTGTGGGGATCTGGAACTGAACTGCAATATCTCCATGATATGCCTGTAAGTATTTGTTTCAAAAAATGATTTAAAAGGATGACTAGCTTAACTAGTAGCCACATTACCTAGGGATTTCCAGCAGAAAACTGAATAAAACACAAAAATTAGCAGCCTGTATGTTCTTTTTAATTTTCTTGCAACACACACACCCCCACACTGCCCCCCCACCCCACACAGAAGCAATCTAGCATTATGGAACATTGCCGAAGTGTCCTCTGGGCATCATGGCCTACCTCCAGCTGGATCCCTTCAACCTGCTATAGATAGAACATTCGTTTATTTCCAATTCTCAACCACAAATGACACTGGGTACAATTTTTAGAACGGTTGTCCCATTTGTCAAAATATCAATGTATTGCATTGGAAATGATAAGAATTAGAAATTTAAATAGCCTTATTAAAATCCAAAACATTGGGGAAATTATTGTTGTGAATACTACTTTGTGAGAAGAGCATGACAACATGGCAGTCAGAGTCATGTTTGCAGTTCCTGTTTTTTAACCAGGTATGTACCCTTAGGTAAGTGATTTACCCCTCTGTACATCAATTTTTCCTTTACAAAATGAAGATTTTGTAGTAGGTGAACTCTATGTTACCTTCCAGCTCCAAAATGAACTTTACAAGAAATACATGACATGTTCTTGTCTAAATGTTGCACAAAATACCCATTAAAAAAGGATCTGTAAGATAGCCTACCAATAGTTATTTCTTCAAAGAAACCAGAAACTGTAATGGGATGGTAGATAGAAAAATAATATTAAACCATTTATGACTAAAAGTGTACAAATAAGCAGAAGAAAGCCTACATTTTGTAGCTACGTATGTCAGATAAGAAAAGCACACAGAACATCTATATATTGTTATTTGAGAGAAGGAATAATGATGGAAGTAAGTCATACTTTAACCATAGCAGAATGAATATATCCAAAAGATACAGAACAGCCCATAATTCTCCAGAAGATTACTATAATAGTAAGGTTTTACTGGGATTCATCCACTTTCCCTCTTATTTATTGAGACATGTATTTCAACTGTATTTGTAGGAGTTACAACTCTTTAAAACCAAAGACTATACATAAAAAACAATCTTGCTGGAGCGATAGGATGACTTTCTAGAATACATTCTTCTCTAACTAGCACACTTTTCATTTAAAAATACTACTTATAAAAGATCAAAAATTGCTTCTTTTATCATTCCGCTTGAAGTAGGATGTGGAGTATTTCCCATAAACATTAAATGGTATTTCATAGTGGACAGTACAAGAAACATTCTTAAATTTAAATAACCTTTGTATGTTAGAGTAGATTTAAATTTATAGAAAAGTTGCAAGGATAGAACAGAGAGTTCCTAGATACCCCTCACCCTGTTTTGTCTATTGCTAACATTGTATATTACTACAGTACATTGTCATAATTACGAAGCAAACATTGATACATTGCTATGAACTAAAACTCCACATTTTGTTCAGATTCAATTAATTTTTCCCTAATGTCCATTTTGTCTTCCAGGATCCCATTCAGGATACCACCTTACATTTAACCTTTATGCATCTTTAAGCTCCTCAAGACAGGGGCAGTCTCTCAGATTTTTGTTGTTGTTTAGATGATCTTAAGTGTTTTGAGGAATATTCATTAGGTATCTTGAAGAATGTCCCTCAATTTGGTTTTGTCTGCTGTTTTTCTTGTGATTAGACTGAGGTTAGGGATAGGGTAAGGAGGAAAAACACAGGGGTGAAGTGCCATTCCTATTATTAATATATCATGCAATGGTGCAATCTATCAACATGACTTATCACTGATGATGTTAACCTTGACCTGAAGTAGTGTTTTTCTGGTTTCTCCACTGTAAAATTATCCCTTCCCCATTTCCAGACTCTACTCTTTGGAACCAACTAACCAAGTACAGTCTACACTCAAGGGGTGAGAGTAAAACTTCACCTCCTTGAGTGGTGAGTAACCACACAAATTATTTGGACCTCATCTGCGTAGGAGATTTGTACAAGAGACATTTCTAATATCCATTTTTAGACTATCGCTAAATGTTGTCAAATAAAACAAAGGGAGTTTTTTAGAATCTTTCAGTTGTGGATGCCATAGTGCATCAGGGCATTGAAGAATTTTTCTTGACCTCAGTGTTCCACTTTTATGGCTGGGATAACTGTCAATCTTTCTTTAAACTGGTCACTTTAAAAAAAACAATTACTTATTCTGTTATTATTTAACAAAGATAATCTTATGCAACTGATATTCAATCTATTAACTTTTTTTATGGTAGCAAAGGACCACAAGGAGAAGTCTGCGGATTCATCTATATACCAAGATGGAGAGGACCATGTCAGATCTGGACAGGAAGGGGTAAGGTTGATCCAGTCATCAGATTAATATGACCTATGGTAATCTGCCATAAAGCCCACATATTTCATAGTTATCTGATATTAAATATATATGTGTCTTGGTTTAATGGAAATTATTTTCAAACATAAGTAATGGATTTATGTTAGTTCACATACATACCATCACTATTAAGAGCAATATCAAAATTTGTTATGGGTCTTTGCATGTAGAGCTGCAAGCTAGATACAGGACATTTACTCTGTTTCCTTAAACATATCCTTTATAAAAAGGGCATATAATTATGAAATAAAAAACTATGCCAGGAATCCATAGTCTAGTGCTAGATTAACAATACAGAAAATGCTATGATAATCTGCGGAGAGAACAATCTCCAAAGGTTAAGAGAATCTCAAAGGTCTCATAAAGGAAATAAAATGTGAGCTGGACTTTGAGGGCATTACAAGTTTGGCTAAAGGAGAGAATGTGCACAGTGTCTAAAGATCATAAGGCAGACTTCTTGGGTAGGAAAAGTTTTCACATGATAGTGAGATCAGAAAAATGAGTGAAAAATTGGGAAATGGGGTAGATTTTGGAAGTCCTTAAATTTAAGGTAAAATAACTTGTAGGTTGGTTGAGATTGAAAGTTTTAAAGATAGGCTGTGATTTATTTAAATAATGTATTGATACTAACTTTTGCTGACGTTAAAATAAAGAATACTATTGACAAAAAGATAAAATACATGGAAGTAAAAAGAAAGTAAAATCATTTCTCAACTTTCCATTAGACAACTGCCGTAAAAATTCACTTTATATCCTTCTAGAGAAGTGTGCATATGTACATATACATTTATTGTTTTTAATATATTAAGACACTGTGACCATATAGTAGCTAATCTTATATCTTCATTTTATATTGCCTTGTAAACATTTCCCCCTGTCATGACTAGTTAAAATTATTTTAAAGTTATTTTATTTTAGATATGACATGTAAAATGCATATATTAATAGTTTTTTAATTGGATATTTTATTCAAGTTTATTTTCATAACTGGTTTATTTCATTTTACTTTTCCATCATATTTTCCTATTTTTATGCTTCTTTTCTGCATCATTTCCCCACTAAATTTTAGCAATATGGCTTATCTTTTGTTTTCGCAGTGTATTTGTGTATTTGAAAGGAATACATGATCTTTTTATTTCAGCTTGGGCACTTTCATTATTTTTTGTTATACGAACTTGAACCCTGGTTTCCTCAAATTTTATATGTCAAAATTGACTTTGTGACACATGGGATTTTAGATCTAGGGTTATTATAACAATTTTAACATTATATCAGTAATTTTATGAAGGGTATTTAAAATAACTATTTATAACTACAGGCTTAACTGTTTTAAAATATACATTTAAAATAAACTATATCTTTAACTGATTTTAAAGTTCATTGTCTATTCTTTAAACTAAAACTGGCTTATATGTGAGTTTATTTGTTAGATTTATTTCTCTGTAGACATATCACATGTTTACATGTATTAATATTTAATGTTTTTAAAGAGTGAAACATCAATTTTATTTTTTAATTTAAAAGAAATAAATAATGATGAATTAAAATTACAAAGAACATTTTAGAATATAATGTTATTGACATTGGTATAATCATTGCATATATTTAGCAATAACCACCATTTTTTATTTGTTTCTGGTTTTTAAAATAAATTTTAAAATATAACTAAATCCCCCCATCTCATACATCAGATTTCTGTTTTACATGCCCAGTGCAGCTCAAAGGAGAATTTGAAGCTGGAGACCCGAGATTATACAGTAATCTTTAAAGCCACAAGACTGGATAAGATCACCTAGAGAGTAAATGTAGATTAAAGAGAGAACAGGTCCAGGGTCAGATAACTGCAGAACCATGGTGTTTCTTGGAAAGGAAAAAAGAAACCAAGAAATGAAACTAAAAAAGTATCCAGACAAATAGGGCAAAAACCAGAAAAGTGAAGTGGCATAGAAGACAAGTACATAAAGTCTTTTGTAAAGGAGTAATTAACTGTGTCAAATAAAACTGAATTGTGAAATAAGATGAAACATCAGAATTGGCCACTGGAGTGAGCAGCATTGATGTTACCAGTGACCCAGAAAAGAGAACTTTCAAGAGGAGAGTGGGCTTGAAAGCCTGACTGTAAAAATATCAAGAAAGAAGATAATAGAAACAGTAATAAAAAATAGAAACAGTTTTTCTATAAAGGGTGGCAGCTGGAGAGGGATATTTGATCAAAGGAGGTCTTTTCTAAGATGGGGAGTATTACAGAAAGTTCGTATGCTGATAAGAACAATTAGTTGGTACTGGAGAAAGATGGAATTAATCGCAAGTGCAAGGACTTTGCATGGAACAGACGGGATGCAGTTTAAGTTGCTAGACTTCAATAGCATCAGGGATAGTTCATCTATTGAAACAGGCGTGAAGAGTCGTGTATGGGTAATGGTAAAGGCAGGTTGGTAGATTTGGTGTTGGGAGAATTATAAAGTTATAATCCAATTGCCTTTTTAAAGGGATATAAAAATCAAAGTATATCAACTGAGTGAATTAGGATGGAGGAGGAGACACTTGAGGTTTGAGGAGAGAAGACAAAGTATCAAGTAGTTATTTCAGAGTTTAGGAGTGTGAATTCACTAGAAAAATGCAGTAGGAGTTCTAGGCAGCATTGAACTATAAATCTGTGGCCATAAATTTAACATCAGTCAGTACAAATGTTGGTTTTCTTCAACAGTGTTCAACTGCTTAGATGTAGGCTGGTAGTAGGAGGAGACATTGATTTAACCAAAGTTGGGATTTGACAGGTGAGTTTGATAAGAAAAAAACAGGCAAAGAACATGAGGGAATATGTCGAGTGTATGATAATGATGAATCATATAATCTAAGCCATGTAAAAGGGCAGTAAGTGAGGTTAAATGCAGTGAGGGACAGTAAAAAAAATGGTAGTGTCAATAAATTGCAGGTACCTGTGGGACTGAATAGTGGTTGATATCATTCCATTATTGTGTGAATAACAGTCTAATGGAGGAAGTGAGGTAGAGAGATAATAAGTGTTGATTAGACAGTGGAATACTGGAAAATTAAAGTTTTGGAGGTTTTGCCTATAGTGATTGGTATTGACCAGGTGTAAGGAGACCCCAGGAAATGATGCATGAGGTGGGGTAAAAGACAAGAAGAAGAAACAGAAGAAATGACCAAGGATCTAGTGTTAGATGAAAGACCTTCATGAACTCACCAAGAATTATGAAAAAGCAGAGCAGGTGTTAAGTTTTCAATGAATCATATCTTTGGGAGTGAATATAATGTTACATATCTACTGCAAAGAAGGGTGGTGGGTGTAATAATGAGAAATCACGTGCTTTGAATAATCTGTTTCAGGAGGGGAAGAAATGGGCTTCTTATAGAAGCTGAAGTAAGTGAGGATGTATGGCATGATGGATTTAGTCCTGATCATTTCTTAAGGGGACATGGATAGCCTCCTTTTTGAGGCTAATCTCTCGGATTTTATAGTGGCACTATATGACCCCAGTGGTTGTGCTGGTCATACTAGAGCACAGGAGTGTGCTTCTTACATGTGGCTGCAGACAGTGCTCAATCCAAGGAGACAGGTAGCTAGTTTAAACTGAGTTCCAACTTGAGTTAACAATTGAAAACCTATGCACAAAAAAAATGACTGTATTCATTAAAACTGACTATGAAATAATTCTGATGGCAGTGTGTCTCTTCTCATATTCGGGGGTCAGCAGTCTGTTTATTTAGGAAAGGCACTTTTGCTGCTAGCTTGATTTGCTCTTTGGGATTTTCCTGACATAGTTGAAATTTAGCCAAGGTAATAGGGCATTTCAAATTTAACTGGAAGAAACACAGCTGGAGTGCTGCCATGAAAAGCTTTCTAGAAGTGAAGAACAGGGTGAAGGTGAAATGACCCAAATCCTGGCATCTTCTACATTCCAATAATTCAGAATACTCAGTTTTATTGCTGAATAAGCTACTAGGAGAATATTTTTCTCACTTAAGCTCAAATTTACATACCGTCTAATCTCAAACCTTAATACAACTGAGATTGTGGGACCCTCAAGAGGGACAGGCAAGAAAGGAGACAGAAAGCATGTGCTAGACTTAGTTTCCACATGCATTAAGATGCTCCCAGAGAATGATTTACTCCATAATTTGCTATACTCTACCTTCAATGAAGTTCCTTGATTGTAGTGAAAGCTACCAACAGCCAAGGGGGAAAAAAAATTAAGCAGAGAATTTGTCCCAGTATTTTTTAGGAGACACTAATTCATAATATCTACCTTTCCAGCTTTTAATCATGTATTAGTTGCTAGCAGAAAAAAATAATTATAGGAAGCAATCAGCTATAAAGGTTTATAAACATGTTTGTCAGTCTGAAGGTCCAAAAAATCTTGTAGCTTTATTCTCTTGGGTGTCTCGTAGGTCAATTCTTTGAAGTTAAGAGACAGAAGCTGAGAAAGTGGTCAAACTGGAACAGGCATTATCATTCTGTATTACTAGGAAAGAACTGACTCCAGAATGGAAATGAAAAAATTTTTTATAATGTAGCCACAGTTACATAAAAGTGTAATCATTGCAGGAAAGTTTGTATCATCTTTGTGTTTCATTTACTTGCTTTGAGTTATCTCTATTGAGTTAGCTAATTTCTGCCCCATGTTCTAGAAGTTGCTGGCTAGTCTGAGTATATTAAGAAGGACAGAGTCCAAAATAATAGAAGATATTGACTTCTATCTCAATTTAGTTTACTTTTAAGTGACATATAATACCTTACATGACCATAAATTAACATTTTGTCCAAACTGTATATTTAATTGGATTGATTTAATAACTCCAAACTAGAAAAGCTCATTGCTAAGCAACCTTCTAAAATGTGTCATCAATTTGCTTTTTAATAATGAATCACTTTAAAACCTTCTTCTGCGTATGTAACAAGTTCTTCTCCTCTCCAATTTAACCTCTAAATCATTCTCCACAGCTAGGAAAACTTAGAATTTAATTTTATATTACAATTGAGAGTCTAAATTCTATGACTGCTGTCATTTTTAGAGAAGCTTTCCTGATCCAATTTAAAGATCAGTGTTTATATAAACTACTGTGAAAATCATTCTTTCTTCCCTGAGGACCTCAGGGTATTGGAACAATGTTTGTCTTTGTAGCAGAAAAGTAATAAAATCACAGAGAAAAAGTATCTCTGAATTGTAGTACTTTATTGTATAGCACAGTAACAAAAATCACAACTACATTTTAAAATGTATTTATTTTATCACTCTGCACAATTAGGTCACAGCAACTCTTTGCAATCTAAACAGATGGATAAATATCCTTGCTCTACAAATCTGTCTTCTCCTTAGGATCCACAACTTAGCCTATTCTGCAAAGATATGTATACATTTATCCATTCATTCACTTAATAAATATGGCCTTATACTTCCCTATATATCCCTTATACGTTCCGTATCCTTTCTGTTATAAGCATATTTCCTTATAATCATAATATTGTCACTGTTAATATAAAGATGAATTAGTCATTTTCCTGATCTGGACATGGGTCCAGTGAGGAAAAAAGACTCAAATATATACACAATTACAAAACAATGCAGAGTGCAATGAACGCTGCAGTAGATGTATAAGCAAAGAACTATGAAAATACAAATAAGGAAGTAAGTTTGACTGGGGAAAGATGAAAAAATTCTTTAGGAGGCCAGGTGGCTCCCTAAACTGGGCCCTAAAAGGTGCATAGAGCTTTTTAAAATTTTTATGACTTCTATTGATTACAAAAGTAATACAAGTTAGTGGTTCAAAATGGCTGATTGATATTTTTTTTTTACTCTCATAATCTATTTGAAGTGGTAGAAGAAATATAAAAATAAGTCCACATATGGAGTGTTATGGTTTATCTCTATTAATTAAATTGGGTTAGTTAATCTCTTCCTAATTTTCTTAGGATGGGAGAAGATGTACCTTCAATAGAGCAGACAGTGAGGGGCTTTTGAAAAGATATTACATAGGTAGAAACAAATGATTACAAAGTCCATCAAAGGTAAGGAATCTACAACTCCAACAAGGGAAAGACATGATTCTCAGTATAACTGAGTTCTCTTCAAAAAACCTAAATAATCACAGCCTGGAGGAGGAGACGGGGCAGGGGGGGCAGTTGGCAGAAAAAAAGAAAAAAGACCATAATCTTTTTTTCTGAATCGTTAGCTAGAATGTATTAGAATGCTGAACTAGACTAATACCAAGGCAACCTCATTGCACACCCACACCCACACAGAATTGATTATTTTAAAAATGTAAACTTAAAAGAATAATCAATAAATCTACTAGGGAAATATAGGAAATTATGTATAATCTTGTGATTAAAAAAATCATTCACCATGAACAGTGGTTAAATAAATCATAGTATATTCATTACAGGCAAAACAATGGACCTTTTAAAAAATGTGGTATATATATTATTAAGTTAAAAAAATCAGAATAATATGTATAATATAATATCTATGTGTTGGCATGGAAAATGTACATTTTCTAGTTATGTAAGAGACATATTTCTAGAACAACACATAACAAAGTGTAAACAGCAATTAACTGAGGGGATAATAGTGGAATTGAAAAAGGAGTTGGGAAGAGGAAGGAGGCAGTGAAGAAGGACGTTATATTTACATTTTTGCTTTGTTTAAAATATACATGAATTTATTTATTTGTTTTGTAATGGCAATTAAAAATACATCATTATTTCAGAAAAGTTGAAAAATACATCATTAATGTACAAAGAGAGGCAAAAGAAACTATCCACACTCCCACAATCATGAATGAGCAGCAGGATCGGTAAAAATGGATGAAAAGTATTTCTGATTAAGGAAACCATGGGTATTTAGGGAAAACAAAATCTTCCTGAGTTCTACCTTTCTGCATGCATTACCTGCCAATGAGGTGTTAAATTTACATATCACTTGCTGTGAAGCTTTTCCAGGCCTGTTTCCATACAGAGGGCTAATGCATACTTAGCAACCTCATTTGAGATGTAGGGTACCTTAAGTCAGGAGTCCTCAGGTGTTTGGCAGTTTTAAGGATGCCCTTGAGCTAAGTCCAACTAACATTCAAGAAGAAGCTATAAAAACATGACCCTTGAAATGTTTTATTGATTTCCAGGAATGAGGCCCCTAATGCCCACTATACTTAGCTTGCCACATGTTTTATAGATGTTTTTATTAAAGTTGATTTAATTTCCCTCAGTTCATGTGTTCTTGCTAATTGAACCATTTCCCTCAGTTCCCAGAAGGCCATAAAGTAGAAAATTTACTATATATTGTGTAACAATATACATTAGGGTAAATATATCGATGTGACTCCTTAGCCAGGGCATTGTGCAGATCTGATAAAGTGCCATTATAATTACTCAATGAATCCAATGTATTATATTATCACAAGCTCTATTGGATATGAAACTTAAAATGATCCATTGTTGTTATTATTGAATTAATATCAAATATTTTATGTGCTCTCAGGTATAGGAAAGATACATTATCTTCTTATCAAAATCGATTCTGGATAGTTATTTGGGAATTCAGCTTATTATCTTTCTGCCATTGAATGACATGTCAATAGAAATAGAAAGATTGAAAAAAATTAGAGCTCCCTATATTGAAAAAGAGAAGAATGTCCAGCATGACTACCACAGCATTTAAAAAATAAGTAGAATAATTATAAATTTAAATAAACATTTTCTACCATGGATAATTATCAGAACTTGGTATTTAAGAATTAAATTAAATCTTTCCCCCCACAATCAGTTTCATTTCTGAGTCAGTTATTTTATTAAGTTATTGGACACATGATATGTTAAAAAACCCCAACAGAATATCAGGCTATCAGGCTCATTTTTGTCAAGTTTCTCAAACTAATTCAATCTATTTTTGGGGGGGGTACATGGAATACTGATCATTGTATTTGGAATCCTTTGTTAGGTACAACCAGAACCAAAAAAAGGTAAGAGGGAAGATAACTTCCTTAAGAAGTTAATTATAAAATAAAGCTTACATCCTTAATTTTTTTTTTTACCTTGAAGTATAATTTTTCATCCGTATATAAGGAGACAACTTCAGGAGAGTTTAATGAAATTATTTTTTCCCCAAAGCCACATAAATTTTCATAGTTGGGATTCATCCCAAATCCTTTAAGATCCATTTCTCCTTCCTCCACACACTGCTGTTTTTCTGAAATGTATAATCAATATTGATTGAATTCTGAATTGAATCAGAGTCAGAAAGTTATGTCTGGTGAATTGTACCTAAAAATTCATAAAAGAGAATGTATAGATCACCGGGATATGTCAGCACGCTAAGGAGCGTGACCTGGGGAGAGACTGCACTGGGTCAGGATAAAGGCAGTGACTTCCCTGAGGCTGTGGGAAAAGCTTTAGAGACCTTGGGAAACCCCATGCTTATCAGGGGTGATTATTATTTGTTAAGGGAGAAGGAAAGACGGAGAACAGCAAGCAAACATGCTTGGTCAGAATGTAGTACAGAGTATTGGAATAACACAGTAAACACAATTAGGTTATGATGAAGTTATTGCCATGAAAAAATTGAAAATATTTCTAAAGAAGAATTTGTATAAGGTCATGTGCTTAAAAACAAATGTAAGCAGTCTCAGTTTGGCCTCACTGAGGTGGTGTGGGTCAACTGGGCATCCGTGATAGGTTCTCTCTTTTCACTTACTCATTTAGCAAAGGATTATTGGATGAATAAATGGCTTTACACTAGGCACATGGTGTTTGCCTGCCTTAGTGAGCAAAAGATTGTAGGATGTTAGTGTTGGAGAATTATATGAAGGGTATGGAGAGATTTGTGAGTCAACTCAAACCTTACAAAGGTGAGAATTCACCAAGTGTGTGGCTGCCTGGGAAAAAGACTGGGATTTCCTGCCAGATATTTAATTGTGCCCTCAGAATTGTAAGCAAGAATTTTGAATTTATTTCACTTACACCAGCTTCCATTATGCTGATTTAAGACTACACAGTCATAGCATTCTGAATACAAGTAGGTCCCCTGAAATAAAATAAGAACATTCCCAGAAAGTAAGGTAAGAATTCAGAAACTAATTAAACTCTGGAGGCCCAAAGTGGGTAAGTCTCATGCCCTTCCTGACTTAGGCTTAGAATCTAAACATCTCAATTTTCATTCCGGAGCACCAAACTTTAAAACCTTTTCCCCAAACCATAGTTTATAGATCTAATTAAGATTTTTCAAGTGATCAACAACTTGAATTTGAACAGAATAGCAAACAAATATTTGGAAAAGGAGTTAGCAGGCATCATAGACTCTGGGAATATATTTTATTCTATCTGAAACACTGACAGAAATACTGACATGAACCAACATAAGATAGAAGGTGTTTAGGTTAAAACATAGTTCAAGATAAATTATAAAAATACCTCACTAATTTAGAATGACTATAGAAGCAAAGTTTGAATCAGGAATAAATTAAGATTTTAAGTATTGAAAAAGAAATATAAGTTTCAAGTCACACTGGAACGTGAGCTCCTCAAAGAAACATGTAATGTAAAATACTTCTCCTATCCCAATGCTGAATGCATTACCAAGAAAGCCAACTTTATTAATTATCTTTCAGGATAATTTGGTATCCTAAGCTAACCAACCGACCTAATTTTTTGGCAAGAAAGTACCACTCGTGAGTATTTTAAGTTTTGTAGAATGTGTATTAGGATATTGACTAGTCTTAGTATTATCAGAATAATTGAAAGCTAAGCTAAAATTGTCAAAATAAATGAACAAAGCATTATATATCCTGAGTCCTGAGGTTAAATCCATGGATTTTATTATATTTGTTCACATACTTAGTAATTTTCAAAATCCAGCAATTGTCTCCCTGTCATTAGTGTGAATTAACAAGGCTCTAAGGTAATAGCAGTTACATTTCATGTAAATGAAATTACATTTCTAAACAAATGAAGACCATGTTCGTATTTAGTACCACCTGAAAACTAAATGTCAAAGAAAAAGCATCTACGCATATATTTTTAAAACTAACATGGAATTGAAACAAAAACTTTCAAAAGCAATGTAATAGTTACCCATTTTATTTTATTGTCAGGCTCTACTACTATTTTTCAGCTTCTAATACCTTATTATTCTTAGTACATTTCTTTAGTTCTTCCTGATTTTGGCCTTTTGAGACATTCGGTGACTCTAATTTTTGTATTTCAAAAAAATATTGATTTTAACAAATTTTCTCTTGAACTATCTATACTTTTTCATATTTCACTCTTCTTGATTTAACAATTTTTTTGGCTTAAAAAGAACAGCAATTTATTCACTTCTCATTGAAGTGGTTCAAAATATTAAATTGGTATACTCTGGCTTATGGTTATTTTTATGTAAAAGTCATGCCAACTTAAAAAAAATTTATATAAACACTAAGTAATGTTGCTAGTCCATGTAAAAAACACCTAAATTCACACAGACCACTAAATACTCAAATAAAATATTAATATTTTTAAAATGTATTATTTTAATAAAATAGAACTAATTTTTGTTAGTTCAGACATCTGTATCATTATTAAAAATGCACACATAATTTTGTCTTCATGTATATTTGTAAAACATTCTTTCATGGCAGAGAAACAAGCACAATTAGAATATGAATGTTAATATTAAAGAACATAGCTTCCAGTAACTGAAGTTAGTGCCTAAACATAGATAGCAGAACCAACACAATTGCAAAGTGGTTTACCAGCCTGAAATGGGATGGGCTCAATTTAAAGAGCAGGTGGTGACCTTCTACAAGTATTTCATTACTAATAAATTATTAAACATTATTGGTGAGTCAATGTATAAAGATCATACATTGGTCACTTTTAAGACACAAAATTTGAAGCTAGGTTCAATGCCATGTAATTTTATGTTCTAGTTCCAGTGTTCAGACCAGAACGTAATATTTGGGTCCAGTTTGGATTGCAATGACTTTTTAAAAAATTCTTTCACCGAATACCACAATTAATTTTATATTTAAAATAAGGCAAAAACTCTGTTTGTGATGGAAAAAACAAAGATGTAGAACTTGCTTAGAGTGCTGCAGGGCTGATAGTGAGGTAGAAAGACATTTATAGAAAAGATTATAACAATATATTAAGAACCATTATTATTGACAGGGTAATTTCACTTTGCTCTTCCTGAGAGTCGAAGAAGAGATTATGGAGAGCTACCATTTGGGCTGAGTCTTATTCAGAGGTTTAGACATAAGAGAGATCATCATCCCTGTGGGCACTGCAAATAATTTAGTGTCACTATAGCTCAGTGTGTGTACTAGGACCTGATGGGGAATGAGGCGGGAAACCAGGCAGTGCTCAATTCATGAAGAGTCCTGTGTAAGTACAGTGACCACACATCCCACTTTGCCCAGGACAGTTTATGCAGTTTAGCAGTTTATGCTATTGTCACAAAAGTGACAGTGCCTCCTTTCACTCAAAAAGGTGAGATAAATGCTATGTCCTCTCTTCTTACAAGTCACCGTAAATATTTGCTTGTTATCCTATATGCAGCAAGAAGCAAAATTTTGGTTTATCCGAAGAGACAGAGATGAATAAATCATAGCTTTGAACTTTTAGACCTTTACAGACTAGTGGAAGAAGAAATTAGATGTGCACACTGTAACTGTATGAGGAGATGAGAGGTAGTTCTGTTCATCGGAGAACTATGACATCCAAGCAAGCCACTTCTCCCCACTTCCCCCACCCCCAGATGAATCAGAAAAGGCTTTATGCACGATTTGCACTTGAGGTGTCCTTGAATAAAACCTAGGTTTTGGATTTATATTCTCTTTGTACTCAGTGGTTCAAGTGTCTCAAATTTTCATATAGGGATAACTTACTAATCCTCTTGGTTACTTATTATAAATGTTTAAAAATCAGTATGATATTAGAAAGCACAAAATAAATTTGTATCTTTAAATATTAAAAGGATGAAAATAAAGGTTCAATAAGACTTTCAAAGCTATAGTTAAATACCATAGTATTCTCAATTAGATAGGCAGACTTGTGAAATTTATACATGCTCAAATCTCATTCTTTTTTTTTTAATTTCAGAATATTATGGGGGTACAAATATTTTGGTTACATGGATTGCCTTTGTACTGCTTGAGTCAAAGTTAAAAGTGTGCCTATCACCCAGAGAGTGTACATTGTACCCGTTAGGTATGATTTCACCCATCCCCTTTTCCCTCCTCCCTCAAATCTCATTCTTTGTCAAGACTTAGAAAAGTGTGGCTATTCAGGCAAGTGTAGTAAATGAACATAAATGATCAGGTTTATGATCCTACCAACTTAACTGTTGAAGAAGGGAGACCTAGACAGTAGCAAATCTTCTGAACTGCGTATCTGTTGTAATATTTACAAGTGTTTGTACCATCCCAAAGGCTATTAGGGGCCATTCTCACCCTTTGGGTTGTCCCTGCCAATAAATTAATTTTTCATAGTCCAGTCTGACATACTAGTTTATGAAAATGTTCCATGTTTATCTGATGGTTAGTAGCATTGTTACTCTAAGCCTTGCCAGGTTAGGGTAGGGACTATCTGGCTTCCCTCGGTTTTGCACATGACTTTATGCTTTAGGTCCATTTATGTACACAGCCTACATTAAAAGGGCATCCCCTGGCACTACAGAATCTGATTAATTGGAACCTCTTGCCCACTTCATCTGTATTGTTCACCTATATAGGCTCTGTGTCTTCTATCTCTGGTTACTCCCATTGCTCAATCTAGTAAAAAATACTACAAACTTAGAATAAGAATAAAAAAGGTATGTCTAAGCAATGAAGATAAGAAGCATTACTGAAAATTGGCAGAATGCAAGGAATCCATAAAATGAACACTTTACATAGATTCACTTTATTATTCATGAAACCAGCACTAAATTTGCCAAGTTTCAGAGACACAGAACCTGGGACTTGTAGTGATGTGTCTAGGGTCAAATTGGAGATTTCGAATATAAACAACTTGAATATTCATGACTTTTATTTACCCTTTCTGGTCTACCAGGGATGATTCTCAGAATTGTTATTATAATTTATGCTGAACAATTATTTTTTTCCGAGGATTTGTAACAATGTTTGAAAGTGAACAATTTACATGCCAATCCTAACAAAGCACAATAGAGCGACTTATTTCTAAAAGCAAGGAGAGGATGTGAAGAAGTCTTGTTTACCCCTTTGCTTCCTTCCAAAGACCACTGTGCATATATTATCCCATTGATCTTTTTATATCTCTGTCTTGGAATGAGCAACTAAGGCAATTCCCTCAGGGAAAGCCTGAGGAGATTAAGTGATTCACTCAGGGTCACGCCGTAAGTCCTTGGCTGAAAAGTCAGTCTCTGTGCGTTCTGTTCTAATACTGTACTCTGTGTCCAACTGGGTAGATTAACTTGGATTTCTGAATAGTGCTTACACAAGAACTTTTCTAAAAAGCCCAAATGAAAGCTAATATAGAGGACCGCAGCAGAAAATAATTTCACTTCCCAACAACAGGCTGAGGACAAGCGGGACAAACGGAGCTACAGAAGGGGTGATTAGGAAGAGTGGTAGGGAAAATCCTAAATAGAGGCCCAGAGCCAAAAGCTGAAAAACATCAAATTAGAAGCTGAGACTAGAGGGGGTGAGTTGTTGCAACTTTGTGTGTGAAATGCAATTACATGTCATTATGGTCTTACTTTTTCATAGAGTAATAGAGTTTGGATAGCAACTTGAGAGATCATTGGGTGTAGTGCTTGCCTTTAGGCAACTACATAGTTGATGTACGGGATGGAGGAATGTC
Organism: Daubentonia madagascariensis; assembly: GCA_023783475.1. Taxonomy (NCBI): domain Eukaryota; kingdom Metazoa; phylum Chordata; class Mammalia; order Primates; family Daubentoniidae; genus Daubentonia; species Daubentonia madagascariensis. The sequence continues at coordinate 32,008,854 of JAKFHU010001569.1, forward strand.
AAGTCTCTCATTACAAAAAAATAGGCCTTTCTTCCAACTTACCTAATTAATTATTCTGCTATGTTTTGCTACAACCCTACAAGCACTTTAGGTATGCATGCATGTATATATGTGTATGTGTGTATATACATACATACATTACTACATACACACTCACATATATATTATATATATGTAACATATTAGAGAGAGTTGTATTCATAAAGCAGTATTTATGTTCTACCAACTTTCATTCATTTTCTTCCTTTGAATCTCATAACAACCCTATGATGTAAGTAGGAAATACATTATTATGCTCAATTTAGAGACTGGGGAATGAATGCCCCAAAATGTTAATTGAATTTATTTAAAAATTCAATTTTATCTATTCCTTTGCTAAATGTGACTCAATATCTAGATTTAAATATATTCAATATTTGATCAAAAACAATCCATTAAAAAGTTTGAAAGCCCAAGGAGGAATAAAATATTTCATAAATTTAATACTATCTGATTATGCTTATAAAATAAATCTGACATAGGTAAAAGATGCACGTTCGATTGATTTAGTATTTCCCTGATTTTTTAATTCAGAGATACAATTGAAATTTAAAGGAAACATTTGTAATATGACCCTAAAAATGATTTTAAAATTGGTCATCTTATATTGCACTTTGAGGGCAGAGCTATTAGGTTTCATGATTCCTAGAAACTGAAAATTTTACATTTTAGGGTGAAGTTATTTTAAATTAGAAAATACTTGTTTTCCTCTCACTATGTTTATAGCATTCTTATGTTATAATGCCGAGACCATAGGTTTTGCTTTTATGTGCATCAATATGATTTTCACAGAGCTTCATTGGTAGACAGCTATTGTCATATAATGACCCTCTTTCTACAGTGTAGTCTGTAGACTATAATTCCTAGTCTTCCTTGCATCCAGGGTTGGCCCTGTAAATATTTCCTGCTGATGGAATATGTAAAGATTGTTAACTAAATGAGTTTATTTTTTCCATTCTCTTTTTTCTCATTAGCTATCTCAATGCCCAGGATATCAGAGCCACAAGATGAATGGAAGAAAGCCACCCATCTTAACACTTGAGGGCTAAATAAACTTCTATTATGCTCAACCATTAAAAATTTAGAGATTATTTGTAACAACAGCTAGGGTTACCCTAACTAATGCACACATCCAAACTCTATCTCTCTGTCTCTCTCTCTCTCCCCCTCTCTGTCATTTGCTTCTTTTTTTAAAACAGGATGCCCTGTACTCTACATTTTCATCTTTTCCTTAATTTACTAGCAACCTATTGCCAACTAAAAAATTAATCCTATCATTGGTTTAGCTGTCATTTGACTAATATATTTTTTGCCTCATGTCACATAATCTGCTTACTATCGTACTTCTTCACTCAGATGTATGCATCTTCCTCTGTTACATACGCTCTATTCTTTTTCAGGAGCATCCCTGGGCTCATAAACTGTGTTGTTGTTGTTGTTTCTGTTATTTTTCTACTTCCTTTTCTGTTTTCCTTTATTCACCAATTCTCATGTGTATTTCCTCTAACCTTCTGAAGGTCAAGGACTCTCTTCCTCTCTCTCTCCCATTCAGAAAACATTTGTGTAATGAAGATTTCTATTCTCATACATATAGATATAAAGAGTTCTTCTTCTTTCACCATGTACAGAAGCCAATGAATATGGACATATCAAATTAAAAGCTACATTATAAATGACTATGTATTGTTGAAAAAGGCCAGCTGACCATCTCCATTGAAGGTTATAAGGCACTTTTGTTCAGTAAATTTTCCACAGCTCCAGATCACAGGTAAATCCAGCAAGCCTCAAAACTTAATTTTGTTACCATCTTCAAAGGACCCCATCTCTTAAGGGTCCTAAATTTACAAAAATCAATATATAAGATTTTATGTATAATCAGAATGCTAACTTATTAATTTATAGTAGCAAAACTGATAATTGAACCAGCATAAACATTTCCATTTTTATAGCCACCACATTTTCTTCTTGTAAACCTAATCACTTTGAAAGCCAGCTTATAATCGTAGATTTATTGAAAGAAAAACATGAAGAGGTAACAACTTGTTGATTCAAATGTTTAGTGGATTAGACTAAGGTAGACTGAGGGACCCATTTCTGTAGCAGTGCTAACTTTGCCAATGAAACTATAATACCTGAAGTCCACCGGCACGTTAATTTGCTGCGTTGTTAGAGAAATTTGATTTTTATTTAAAGGTGCTTTTGTTTTTATCTGTGACCTAATTTATAGCATAACTTTCTTTCACTCCTTCACTCATTCAGAAAATATTTATTGAGTACCCTTATACGTCACTGTTCTAAGATCAGCTAACAAAGAATCCCTGCTCTGGTTCTCCTAGAGTTTATAATCTGTTAATGGAAACAGATAACCAAATAATCACAAAAATAAACATATAATTATAAAAGTGATTTAAATAAGTGCTTCAAAGGAATGAGTACTATATGAGTACCTATACAGCACAAATGGACTCTGACGTGTCAGAACTGATATCTGAAGGATGACGAGGTGCTAATGCTACAACGTGGGAGAGTGCAGGGGACAGCAAGAGGAGACACACGTCATACTCGGGACCAGTGAAGCTGAGGGGGAGTGAGAACGTGGGGCCCTAGGGGGAAATTTGGGGGGTCTAGTGGAGGAAGGCCTGGCTCAGCCTTGTTAGCCAAGTGAAGAATCGTTATCTTTTAACTTCACAGTAAAAAGAGAACTATGGGAGGGTTTGGGAAATATGACACGGCCACCTCGCCTACTGAAATCCCTCATTCTCACTGGAATCTGAGGAAGAGATCAAAGAAAGGAAGGCGGGGGGGGGGGGTGTCTACAGCTGCAGCACAGAGGAGAAATGACGCCACCTGGACCGGGATTGGTAAAAACAAGTTGATGAGAATAGAACTCCTTGACTTATTCCTTTGAGCAAAATCTCAAGGGCCAATTGTTTTCAAGTTTTTACTGGATACTTTACTGTCAGCATAATGCAACACTCATTCCTATCTAAGCTTAGATTTCAACAAGCAATTGAATATTTGAGAAGACAGACTCTAATCGACTAGTAGGGTGTAAGAAGTTAGCATGGTGATACAGATATCTATTTTTAACGTGTGTCAATGAATCATACAAATAATATGACATAAAATTACTTCAAAATACAAACAAAAGGACTATCACCATAATTCCATCATCCAAAAGAACTATTAATATTTGTGAGTATTCTTTTCCCTTTAAAATATTAAAATTTTAAATAGTTTTAATCTTAGTGAAAATTGATTTTTATATTTTTTACATATTTTCACTTAAAATCATACTCATGAGTTGTTATGTACTCATAACTATCTTTTATACAGGTAGTCCATATTTCATTGAGTGTGTATTCTAAAATTTGGGTAACCATTTCCCTAGTACCTAGTTCAACATTTTTACTACCATAAATAATACTGTGGTATTATCCCTATGTGTAACATTTTTCATATTTAGAAGTATTTATTTAAAATAGATTCTTAGAATTGGGATTATTGAAATTACAATACTCTTTAAATACCTTATGTCTGCTAAGTCATATTATATATAAAAAGTAGTCAACACCATTTAAGTAAGTGCTTTCCCTTCATGTTGTAATTATTTTTATCCCTACATTATATGGCTTTTACTACTTAATTCATTATAAAGAACTACTGTTAGTTTATTCATTGTGAGAGTATACTCACCAAATTAATGACAGCAACCATTACTTTTAAAAATATTTTCTTTGTGCAAATATTATGACCTTAAATAATTACAATAATTTGTAATTTATATTCATGGGTTACCTGTTAAAATCATTATATGTCTTAACATTAACTTTGATTGCATAAATATTACATTAGCTTCAATCACATAAGAGTTTTAGAAACTGTTTTAAATAAATATGAAGGAAATGGATCAGGCTTGAGTGTAAAAACCCTAACTATATAAAAATAGATTTTAGTTTGTTTGAAAAGCTTTATTTTGTCTATTGGAAAATATCCATTAAATTCTGATGGCTGTATTAATGAAATAACACTTTCATTTGAAAGGGAATTAGGAAAATTTATATTAGTTTTCTACTGCTGTCGTACAAATTACCTCAAAGTCAGTGGCTTAAAACAACACAAATTTATTATCTCGCTGTTGTCTCGGTCAGAGGTACAGGTGGAATCAGATGGTTCCTCTGCTCCTGTTCTCACAAAGCTGAAATCAAGTTGTCAGTCAGTCTGGACATTTTGTGGAATTATCAGGTAAGATTCTAGAGAAGAATACACTCCAAGTTCATATATGTTGTTGGCAGAATTAGTTCCTGCTGTAGGGTCGAGGTCCCTGTTTCCTTCTGGCTGTCAGCCAAGAGCTGCTCTCAGCTACTGAAGGCCACTGTATTCCTTACCACGTCGCCCCTCCATTTTCAAACCTGCAACAGCGCGCCCAGGCCTCCTTATGCTTCAAATCTCACAGACTTTCTCTTCTGTGTCATCTCTTCTTCTTTTAACCAGAGAAAGTTCTCTGCTTTTAAAAGCACTTGTCATTAGATTGTGTCCCCCGGGGTATTTCATAATACTAGCCTTAATTTAAGCTCCCTAACCTTCATTACATCTGCAAAGTCCCTTTTGTCATGTAAAGAAACATATCCACAGCTGGGTGTGGTGGCTCAAGCCCATTGTCCTAGCACTTTGAAAGGTCAAGGCAGGAGGACCGCTTGAGGCCAGGACCTAGAGACCAGTCTGAGTGACATAGTGAGACACTCCCTCCCACCCCACCACATCTCTGCAAAAAATAGAAAAATTAGCCGGGTGCTGTGGTTTACACCTGTAGGTCCAGCTACTCAGGAGGCTGAGACAGGAGGATCACTTGAGGCCAGGAGATTGAGGTTGCAGTGAGCTATTGAGCTACGATGACGCCACTGCACTTTAGTCCAGGCAACAGAGTGAGACCCTGTCTAGGAGAAAAAAAAAAAAGGAAAAGAAACATATCCACAAGTTCCAGGAACTAGGGTATGGACAGGGGGAGCATCTATGGCAAAGTACTATTATGTCGAAACAAATTTTTGTTTCAATTCTTATTTCTTTAGCTCAGATTCTACATTTCTCACCTATAGAGCAAATATAATGAAATTTAGATTCATTCTAACAATACTTTTCCACTTCATATCCCAATGTTTATAAAGTAAGTGGATATAATCTGTACACATAACTTTACTCTTAAACTTCATTCTAGCAGATGGTTCAATGTATTGATCTGTTTTAAGGAAAATCTACTGAGCAAAGTAAATAACTATCATAATTTTCCCAATTTTCCAGATGATTCAAGGCAGAAAACTGTAAGAACTTGTTGATTTAACATCTTATGTTTTGTTTGAGACCTAAGTTATTTACTTCATTTTTTTTAGGTCACTTTATTTTTAAGTAGTGAACCTCGATGTCTCAACTAAATTTTTAAAAAGATTTCTATAATGAAAATTATTGTGACTTAACATTATATAGTCAAATTTCTTTTGCTGACTCATCAGGAAACATCTCTGGATGGAGAGAACAGTACAGATTTTACTTAGAAAAAATGTTTTAGCAGAATAATAAATTCTGATCAATAGATAACATCTATAAAGGGTCGAATACAGTGCTACACAAGAATGATTCCCTATTTTTTAATTCCCTAGAGGAAATGCTCACTTTTTGTAGACACATGACCACAGATCCCTATTTCTTCAAGCATAGACTATTATGTACTCTCCAGCCATGCGGAGCCCATAGAATACACTATTAATAAGTGGCCAAAAGTAGTATGCCTCAGAAAGTATAACTGTAGGGAAGGCAGGGAACAAAATGTATGCTTAAGTGTTATAAGAAGACATGTAGCACATGCTAGTGTAAAATTCAAAACAATGTGTTATTTGACCAGCACACCATGGTTTCAGGTAAGGAGAGTAGTATCAGATTGAAAACTGGCTATGAAATGCAAGAGATTTTATATGTACATGTCACTCCTAAAAGGAAAACCTAATAAGCTACTCATGTACATCTATGTAATGAAGATAGATTGAAAACAAATGGTTAAACTTGACAAGAGCAGTGAAATTCATAATAGCTACCCTTTATTGCAGTTATGTGCTAAGCACTTGGTCTACTAGTCTTTTTTAATCTGCATAACAAATTTAAGAGATGGTTATTAGTCTCCTTATTTTGTGCATTGAGAGGTTCATATAAATTAATTTGTCTAAGGTCACAGGCTTAGAAGTGAAAAAGACTGCATTTTAACCCAAATCCTATGCATTTTACCATTATGTTGAACCACTTCTTTTAGGAATCAGATATTCAGTAATGACTTTGCTGACACCTCACAGCTTACTGATATTAATTATAACTTGAACTTCAGCTATGGATAGTATCTGAGAACTACAGTAACAGAAATAGTTATAGAGATGAGATTCTGACTCAACAACTATACTGAGAATAACATTTTCCTTATTTTCTCCAAAAAGGATACAGAATATACCATTAGTAAAGTCTAACTCTTATCAGTTTTAACTATTATTGTGCCTCATGCAATACAGATAAATTCACAAAAAAATCATTAACTATAAAATTGTGTGCAAATCCAATTTTGACAAATGGAATTGCTTTTTAAATATACAATGTAGTTACTTTAATAAAAGTAATTGTGTTGTCAATAATTTGTAAAATGAATAATCAATTCCTAGTTTACCATTGTTTTGTAAAATAAAATTTGACATAAAATTATTTTACTGCAACAAATGGTTTCTTTTGGAGAAAATAAAATTTTGACAACACATTTTAATGTTGATTTCATACTTCTCAGAACCTCAGGACCTCAAGAGTTTTACGTAGGGTTTTACACAACACTTCTCTAGGGCCTTTTCAAATTAGTTGTTATATAATGATTTCATTGTAAAATCTTTCTACGCATTAAAAAATCTTTCTTCCATTACAAAGCTCAGAAGTATAACATAAGGGCCCACATGCTTGAATCTACAAATGTGTATTTTCATATAAGTGGATATTCATTCATGGGTCAACAGTAGAGTTTCCATCATCTATCAGATTAAATTCAGACTATTTATGTTAATGGAGTTCAGCCAGTTCATCCTCACATGATCAACTTACAGCAAGTGGAAAGTCAGGCAGTATATACATAGCCTTGTGCCAGTAAGTCATTTCTGGATGTGAATAGCATAAAGATCTTCACTTTGAATCTCAGTTTCTTCCCCAGATTCTTCCTGCCCCAACCTACAGAGTCTCTTCCTTCAGTTGGTTCAGCTTTAGAGCCCCACCAGGATCTCTTTCTGATTCTGCTGTCACTTTCCCTTAGTGGAGAAGGTAGAAAGAAGTAAGACTGGACTAAGAAATAATAATCTTTTGAGAAATTGAAGCAATATCTGTATAATTATATAGACTACTAAAAGATTAATTTTAAAAAGAACACTCTCTTTTGTGTATTTGTTTGGATACATGTGTTATAATAAGAACACTCAATAAAATCCTAGGAAAATTATTTGAAGTGTCAAATAAAAGGAAAACTAATTTTCTAATGATCTTCTTTTATAATAAAACACTCAGTACTTGTAATTGAAAAGGAAAGGTCTTTAATTTGGAAAGGAATTCATATATTCCTCTATTCAACAATATTAATTGAAATTGGAAGATCAAAATATGAATACTATCCAGATATTATTTTCAAGGATCTTAGAGACTGATAGGAGATAAGATAATACAGAATGCTACATTAGAAAAAAAGAAAGTGCTATATATCTGAAAAGAGGTATAATTAAAGTGCTAAGGGACTGGTTATTAAGTTATTATCTCTCCGTGTCAAATTCACCCTTCTGTGCTTTGTTTTGTGGTGCTAGAGCGGGCTTCTTTTTTGCCTGCTGCCTTGCAGTTAGTTTTCTCCAATCAAGAGAGGATATGGCTGGAGGAAGGGAAAGAGCCATCTCACTGCTTGGCTTCCTGCTCCTATCAACAATCACCCCAGCAACGGGCTCTTCACCTTCACAGCACCAGTTAGCTCCATAGCTCATTTCCCTCTCAATCCCTGAGGCAGGCACAAGCTCCAGCCAGCTGGAAAGCCTCTTTTCTGGAGTTAGTAAATCCTAATTCATGGAGGTCTCTGAGTTCCTGAGGCCCATACACCTTCCTAAAAATATGGGTTCCAGCTCCACGGGGACCTTCCTTAAAGCTTGTAGATTCTAATAATCCCAACCACTTCCCTCTGTTCTCTCAGCCCTAGGGGTGATATCTCCTTCTAACAATCACTCTTTCATCATAACCTTAGCATTCCCCTCTTTCCTTTTTGCCTTCCCATACCAGTTTAAATAATTTCTCATATAAATTCTCTGGTAAAACAACTGCTGTGGATCCTGTTTTTCTGACTGGATCCTTACCAAGAGAGCAATAGAAACCCCAGAGATAGGAATGTTCACTTCTAGATGCAGAGATCAGGAAGGGCTTTACAAAGTACATGTGTTTCCGCTGGGCCATGAAGGAATACGTTGATGTGAGGTGATATGGAAGGTGAGGAAAATCAAAAAAGGAAGTGGCAGAGGCAGAAAAGCAGGAGCATGTATAGGAAAGATGAGTAGGTCAATTTGGATGGAGGGAGGTTAATTAAACAGGAAGAGTGAAGCCACTCATATCTATTTGTCATTTTGGTGTACAAAAAACACAAAGTGTAAGTTGGAGGACTTTAACCTTATGAAATCAAATCACACGAGAACAAAATGTTTAAAAACTGCAACAAAGTAAGAATGCATTTTAAGTAGGAGTGAACTTCCTACCTTAAATTATTCATATATGGTATTACATGTTCACTAACTAATTTTTTCTTATAAAAATAAACTACCTTATAAATAAGTAAAAATAAAAGCTTTACATGATTGGGTACTGAAATGTCCTATTTAAATATATTTTATAAATACTTTCATTACATAGGGATATATATTATAATTGACTAAATATAATATTTGGTTTAAACCATAAGAATCTAGACATGAATCCCCTGGGCTTAGTGTGACTTGTATTTGTGAGGTGTTTGTACTTGGACATTTGCAATTTATATACTGTCTTTGAGAAAACTGAACCATGACTTCTGCTTCACAACTGATTTCATGTACTTTTGACAGGTTTTTTTTTTCCCTATTTTTGACAGTTACAAAGTATCTACGCCTTCTGGGTTTTTGGTGTGGACAGGTAAGAATAGGAACAGGTCATTGGTCATGAGCAAAGCTTTCAATCATACCAGTTTTTGAATGTGAAAATCAGATTTAATTTATATTATTTAGATTTGCAACATCTTTTCCAGGAACTTATATTATGTGAGTATGAGTAAACTATAGATAAAAAATAAATCATTATATCAATTGCTTTGTCCTTCCCACACATGTTCAGTGTGGACCTCAATGGAAGTAACATGGGAGCATCCAAGGGCAAAGTTTGAGCCATTATTGTTAATGGATTCACATTTAAATGCTCATTAGTGGGTTTAAATTGTTAGTAACAACACATTAAATATTAGCCTGTGTGTTTTGCTAGAGTAGTGGCATGGTTCAAATCAAATTTTCTTCAAAATAATTCCTGAAGTATACAGTAGTTTTAATTTGTAGGACCTTTGGATGGTTATTTTAAATCACTTTATTGGTTTTATAAAATAAATTTTTTCACATTAAATATGAATTTTATCTTAATGATACATACTGCTATACTTCCATGTACAAAAAACCAAAAGGCTGGCACTTAGCAAAGTAAAAACTCCCAAGTGTTGTAACTATTTAAAGTAGAATAAAGTTTCTCTGTATGTTTATACTGTACTCACCTACTTAGATCTTTTCTTTCTAAACCAAAACTGGCCAATTCCATTAACCTGATGAAACTGGACAGTCACTTCAGTGAAATAAATCAATCCAATAATTTGTTTTTTAAAATGGAGTATCTGAGTGTATAAAAATGTTAAATTTTTAAATCTCACGTAGATACAACCTAGATCTGTATCATAAGTGGGCTAGAGAATTAAAAAGTTAAATGAATTAAGATAATTTAAAAACACACATTTTTTCTCTGTGAGAAGAAAAATAGTGACATAATGTCACTATTGATTGCCTATATGAGCTGGCTTCAAAGTTTTGTAATGTTAAAAACTTCTAAATGTGCTTTTCTGAAAACATGCTTCAGAATGTTTGTGCACAATCAGAATTCTGTGAGCTTTTCAAATTAATAGAATAAGATATAAAAATTGGGTTTCATCAGAAAATCACTCCATTCTTAATTTACTTTACCTGTGAAGAAACTTCAAAGACATCCCAAAACTATAATTCTTAGTTGGTTTAGACAGACTCTATCCTCCCTGCCTTTATGAAAAAGGAGAAAAAAACCCTCACTAATTTGTTATAATTGATCCTAACATGCATGTATCATCTACAAATAACCTCATCAACATTCAGAAAGGATCACCTAAATGAACCTGTCTACATATTTCTCCTTATAATGAGCCTCCACAAGACTAATGACTTATTAGTGCCATGGGCAATGAGTGATTAATTAGTTGATTCAAAAGTGAATTGTTAAGAGTATAATTGCTACCTTTTCCTAATTTCTGAAGGTTAGAAGAAGTTAATGTGATGCTAATGTAGCCCAACAGATTCAATGAAATTTTTTTGTTTACTAACAAATAAAAAAGAAATTTCAAAAACTTGACCATAATATCTACTGTTTACATTTATATTTAATGAATGTTTAATACATAATATTTACAACAAAATAAACTATACATATGTTCACAAATACTTATTACTTACAACTCTATCAGTTCTTTATTTTTAATCTATATTTTTCATTAAAATCACTACCAATTTTCAATGCAAGTAAAAATTTTGCACTTGCATTGTGTTTTTTGAAATACATTAATTCCTTATTCTTTTGAAGGTTGGTGAGTTCTCTGCTCTCAAAAGTGAATTGAGCCATGGGATTGTTGATCTTCCTAAACACCATCAACTCTCAATTATTCAATGTCAATGAGGGAGGCATTGTTATGAATAAATAATACTAGTTGGTAATTCACACATCTGGGTTAGGGCAAAGGCAATTTATCTCGAGTTGCTCCAACATCTGAATGAAAAGGCAGCATAATTGGAGTAATTCCATGTGTGCCAGGTTTGGGAAGTGGGGGAGTTGGGGCTGTTATTAAATAATACAAGTGGGCTGGGATCCCATTCTTTTAGGGGTATAAATGCTCTCAATGATGAAGAGCTGCATATTAGCCTGGTATTCCTTTTCTTCCTTTTTTTTTTTTGAGACAGGGTCTCGCTCTGTCACCTGGGCTAGAGTGCCGTGGTGTCATCATGGCTCACTGTAACCTCAAACGCCAGGGCTCAAGAGATCCTTCTGCCTCAGCCTCCCAATTAGCTGGGACTACAGGCATGCGCCACCACACCTGGCTAATTTGTCTATTTTTTTGTAGAGACTGGGGTCTCGCTCTTGGCTCAGGCTGGTCTCCAACTCCTGACCTCAAGCAATCCTTCCATCTCAGCCTCCCAAAGTGCTAGGATTACAGGCGTGAGCCCCCACACCCGGCTAGCCTGGTATTTCTATATAACTCTAAATTAATATTTCCTAGGTATTTTCTCCTCACTGAAATCTGCAAGATAGGTGCTTCTATCTCCAAATTATAGTCAGGGAAACAATCTCAAAAATGTCAAAAAAACTTATGCATATTCCCACTCACAAAAAGTAACACAATTTAAATCCACATCTCTCTGCTCTGCAGAAAATGAGATAGTAACAGTTTACTGTATTCAAATAATATAAAATCATTCTTAGGAGGCATAAATCACCAAGGAATAAAAGAAATATTATTAAGTGTATCTTTAGACAATGCATAAATTATACCATACTTTTTAGATTTATTCATTCATTTATTCATTCAACAAATATCTGTTGAATGACTACTATGGGCCAGGTGCTGGAGATATCCAGTAAACAAAACTAGTCTCTGCCCTCAAGGAGATCACATTCTTGGGGACAAAACAGATAAAAAGCAAATGAACAATTAAGTATTCAGCAATGTTAGATGTTGTTAAGTCTTTTGGGAAAAAACAAAGCATGGTAACAAGAATTTATGTCGGTAGGGTAAGGGAAGATTTGGGAAGTTCTCCTTGATAAGATGATTTTTTGAGAAGAGATGAGAAGGAAGTGAGGGTGAGCCACAGAGCTACCCAGGTGAAAAAATGCTCCAGGGAATGGAACAGTAAAGCCCTGAGCTGGAGTGTTCTTGACATGTTCAAAAAATAGCAAGAGGCTAGGGTGGCTGGTAAGGAGTGTACGTGGGAGGCAGGAGAGATGGGGGGTGGAAGGGGGAAAGAGAGAGGCGGGGAAAGGTGAAGCCTTGAAGAGTATTTTAGAATTTGAGTTTTTCTCTGAAATGTGAAGCCACTGGAAGACGGAGGTAGAGCAGTGGCTTCGGTTTTCAGACTCATGGGCTGCTGTGTGGAGAACTGATACAGCGGAGCAGAGGCTGAAGTTCAGAGGGCTACATTTGTAATTTGTGGAAGGTATGCCTGATGTCTTAAAACATTCTAAAAATCAATATATCCACAGCTACAGGAATCAAATAATTTTGAATGTGGGAAAGAATTTGGTGCTCATTAGGTAGAGAATTTTCATAATTTACGGAGAGTTCTCTAAAGATATGATGTCAAATGACCCTTTCTCCCTAACTGAAGCCACCTTAACAAATTGAAAAGGGGTGCAAGGTGAGAACTATGGTAAGGGCCTAGCTAAAAATAATGATAATAATTAGCCACTGTCCCCCTGTTTGCTTCTCTATAATTGCCACTCTGGAGCCACATAGCTGGTAGTCTAAAGATTCTTAGCTTTCTCCATAGATAACATCACTTGTTTGAAACCTAGGAGCAGTTTTGGAGATATCTTCCAGGTCCTGCATTCCAGTAGAACAGCTGACCCACCCAGAGCAGTGGCCCATACTGAGGAATGGACTCAACTGGTCTTGTGACCCCCACCCAAGAACCTGGCCAGCAAAGAAGACAATTCCTACAACCCTATGCTTCTGCCCTGAATCCAGCCAATTAGCAGATTCAATTGCCTACGCCAAACTATTTTTAAAAACCCTGTCTCCCAAATTCTTGGGAAGGTGGATTGGAGCAATTTCTCCTGTCTCCCCACTTGGCGCTATGCAGAATAAACCCTTTCTCTGCTGCAAACCCTGATGTCTCAGCGTATTGGCTTCCTCTTGGGCAGTGGGCAAATGAACCTGGTTGGGCGGCAACATAACCAAACTTTGGAAAACTGGCATCTAGTTAAATTGTTTTACGTTTATTAATGAATAAATTTATATGGAGTGATTGAAGGACTTTTAGCTAAGGTTGGATTTGAATTTAGGTCTTTAAGTTCACCAAACCATGCTTTCCTCTACATTTTCATTCACTGACAAGATTCTGGGAGGCAATGTGTGATGTGAATTTGGACCTAGACTACCTGGGTTAAAAATCTGACTCCACTACTTAATAGCTGGTGATCTTGAGTGGGTGAATTAAATTTTCTGGTGTCAGTTTCTTCTTCTCCAAAATTAACCTAATTAGTAGTGTCAATGTTGAGAATTTTGTTAAACATGAACTTTACTATATGTAGAGTGCTTAGAACTGTACCTAGTATCTCTGACAGCTAGAATATGTTACATTTAATATGTTACCATCAACCTATTTTACTGACAGGAAGGTCTTTGAGGTTAGAAAAGACTTAAGGCATCTTAGCCAGAATATTAGTGCTAGTGATGCATGCACTAGGGGATTTGTGTCACATAGGAAAGAGTGAATGTTAAGGTTCAATTACCGAAGCACAAGAAATAATAAGGAAGAAAGGGACCGGCTTCCTGTAGGGTCTTATAACTAGATGGTCCAATGTAAGAGAGATAGTATTTTCAAAACTGCTATTCCATAGCTCCTGTTATTTGGCAAGTGTTTGGGTAGAAGAACGAACCAAAGCTTACCCTAGATGGTATCAAAACATTGATTCCTAGGTATTGTATTCCTTATTGAAGGAATTATGGGAATTATTTTCTCAATAAAGGCAAAATCCATTTTAAGTACATAAATATAAATAAGTTAGCAAATAATTTTGCAACTGAAATTTGTTTTTAACACATTGACTACCACACTAGAAAAAATTTTTTTCCTTGGGGCCATGGTGTTTTATTATGAAAATACAATAAAAACGTCAAAAACAAAACGATCCTTTCTAATTCAATGAAAAATTTGTTATTTTTTATTATTTTTATTGTTTTCTGTGTTTTTTCAATAAAAAAGTAATATAACAACTTGAAAATTAGTAATGTAAAAAGTAATGTGAAAACTTAAAATAGTTCATAAGGGTAAAGTGTTTTTCTTGAATTGTCAGGCTTAAGTGTAATTTAAAGGTAAACATAAATAGAAAAATGAAATTTATTGACTTCTATTCATTTAATCCATTTTTTAGAAGTAAATTGTCAATATTAATTGTAACAATAGGAACATCAACAAGTAAGATTTTCACGAACCAACCGCAGGTTTTTGCCTAGGGGGCCACCCATCACGTAACATGTATGCTACAGCAAGGCAGCGTGAGTTGCCTGCATACCACGCGGCTCCCAAGGTAAAGAGACATGTGATTTATATATGCTTCACGAGGCCCTAGGCTTAAAACTAGTGTGAGTTAAATACAACTCACATGGCAGTTAGTGTGTTAAGTTGCATCGAGGTAAACAACATAAAACTAATCATTGCAGCAACTTACTAATATGTTAAAGCATACCTCTTATTCCATGAACAAATACAATAAATGTCAGTTAAAAAAAATTCTGATGCTATTTGGTTGTTAAAAATCCATACATCCCCTCTGGTGTTTTGCCAAAAGAAGTAAAAAGTTTGATCTTTGTGAAGCTAGTAAATTTAAGTGGCAATTCAACTCTGTATAAGAGATTACTTTTGAATACCTATCTCTGGATAATGTCATATTATAAAGTATTTGTTAAAATGCACTTTTTATTTTCAAACTGTTTTACATTTACAGAAAAATTGCAAAGAGTACAGAGAGTTTCTATGTACACCACACCCAGTTTTCCCTATTATTAACATCTTACATTAGTATGGCACATTTGTTATAATTAATGAAGCAATACTGATATGCTATTATCAACTGAAGCCCATACTTTATTTAAATTTCCTTAGTTTTTACCTAATGTCCGTTTTCAGTTCTAAGATCCCCTCCAGGATACCACATTACATTTAGTAATAATTTCTCCTTAGGCTCCTCTTGGTTGTGACAGTCATCATAAAATGTTTAAGTTATAAATATAATTACAAGTCAAATCAAATTTCTAATTGATATATTCCTTATGGTGTTTGGAAACCTGTTGGCAGGAATACCTCTTTCCTGTTTTGCCAGTTTATGTCACATGCATATTCACAAATATGTTTTGTTTCTAATGTTGCAATCAGCACCAGTCTCTGGAAATGGTGGGACTGAAGGCAGAGCATAGCCTCTTCACCACTCCTTTCTTTAGAAGGCATATTAAAGGAAAAAATAAATCATAGAAGGTAACTTCCAATCTGAGAGTGTGTATTTGGAGGACAAAACTGTGACAACGTTGGTAGATGCCACACTGTCGGCAGAAAAAAAATACATCATTCTTGTGGCAGAATAGGCTTTCTATAATCTGTAACAATGACTTTACATATTATAGGGACTGATTTTTGAGTAATTAACAGAATCCAGAAAACAATTAAAACAGGCATTTTAAAACCGGAAGCATTTGTGTTTTTTCGAATTAATTTTGACTTTGGCTCCTTTTAGACCATTAGTGAAAGGTACTACAGCAATCATTTTAGAAGATATAATTTAATTTTTAAAACACACTTTCTTTTCATAATAATGTGAATAAGTAGTGTGCTGTAGCCAGAGGGCAGAATGAATGGAAGAATTATATCTGCAGCTACCTTTCTTGAAACCATCTTTCTAGAAACCTCCTTTAACTATGAAACCTTCAAAATATATCATTTTATCAGAGATGTTACAAAAAATAACAGAGATTTGGAAAATGTTAAAAATATCCATTTCTGACAGAAACTCCCAAGTAACAGATATATATTATAACTTATTTTTAAAAAGCAGCTTTCTAATAGAATGTTAAACTGTTAAACATGAACAAAGGACATGATGTTCATAATAGAAAGAGTGATCTTTTTAATTGTAAGAAATTTTTTATTTGTTCTAAAAACGATTAAGAAATGAATTTAAAAAAAGGAATAAAAGCATCAAATTCATTCTGTTGATTATTTTTGTTTCTCAATAACACACTAATTAAAATCTTGTAAATGTGCTTTAGTTGGCAGCTAATAAGGAAACAAAACTCTGAAATTCACGAAAATGATCAAAGTAGCAATATAGACTCTTAATACCACTCAACAACTCTAAAGAGCCTAAGCTTATCACTAAATTAATGAAAATATAGCTTCAGAATAAACTTTCACATATTTGGCATTTAGCCGCCAAATGAACTTATGTTTATGAAATGCTGCCATGAAAATCAATGTACACTTATTATATAATAATATATCACATTATATCAAAAATGCTTTTTTATATGTTGTTTATTAGTTTTGAATGCAAGTTTTTTACAAAATCTAAAATAATAAAATAATACATAGTGCCTTATGTAAGATAAGAATGTATTTCTCTGTTACCCAAAGGCCACAATTAGGAGGTACAGTGCTAGTAGGAGCCCAGTAATATAAGGAACCCAGACACATTCTATCTTGAAACTCCATAACATGTAGTCTTCTCTGCTCAAGGTTGCCTCATATTACAAGATAGCTGTTGAAGTGTTAGTCATCAGATTTCCTTTCCAACCAACAGAGGGGAGGAAGGAGAATGGGCAAGCTCCCATCCATCATCTATAAGGGGAATTATAAATTGCACACTCAAGACTTCTGCTTATATCTCATGAGCCAGAACTCCATCTCTTGGTCACACCTAACTACAAAGAAGGCTGAAAGATGTAGTCTTTATCCTATGTGGCTATATGCCCAGCTAAAAATCAGGGCAGTATTAATAATGAAGAAGAGGACAGATTATTCAGGGTAACCAAGATTCTCTGCCACATATGTTAGTTCAGGTAAATCAATAGATGTCTCCATTCTCCACAAATGTGGTAAAGAACTATAAATCCTATTCATAAAAAGATGTGTTATATATCCAACTTCTCCAACCTGCTATCCTTTTCAAGTACTTGCTCTTAAAAAACAAGACTAAAAAAACCTCGGTTTCCCAAAAATGTTTGATATATTGATTAAAAGATGAAGAATACGGCCCATGATCATGTATGTTCTTCCTAAATAATATCAAAAATTATTTTGAATAAATGTTCAACTGAACTGATTAACTGATTAATTTATCATAAAACAATGTACATGTAATAAGTCCTGCATATGTAACTGCATAGATATAGCCTATGAAATTCAGTCAGAAATGCTATCCTTAGCTCCTTCTTGTTTGTGGGCTTCTTCAGCGAATGAATAAAATGATGATTATTATAATAATTCCACCACCAATTAAGGCCTTAAGCAAATAGTGTAGATAGTAATTAAATAAGAAAAAAATTAGCGAGGAATTAACTGAAAATTCCATTGTGGAAAATCTGTCAACAGATAGTTTAGCTACAACTAAGAAATCACTATTCTGCAAATTATTGTCTTTGTACAACTGTATTTGTCATACTAAATCTAGATTTTATATTTAAGACTCGCTTCCTATAAATAAATTAGGGAATTGTTAAATTTCTTTAGAAAAACAATTTTACAGTTTTAAATATTTTCCAGATTACTAAATTAATTAGTGTATCAGTTTCAATATCTTTCATAGGCTAAAATAGAAAAAAAAAGTTTGTAGATAATAACAGTCTTATAAAATATGGTCTCAAAGGCCTTTTCTATTACCTTTCATTGAGTTTCTGTACTATGTATACCTTTGCTTCATGCTCTTTCAAACTCTTTTTCGCAAGAGATAGTATATACATGCACAAAGCCATGAAAGTATCTAATCTGCACGCAATCTATAGCCATAGAACAAAGACAAGCTAATTGGTCCGTAAGTGGAATCTATAATCTTAGCATCATTTCTAATCCAATTAACCAGCCACTGCCCTTGGCTATATACTGCTCAGGGGTATGAATCTTATTTATCTTTGTGTACCCAGCATCTAGCATATTTCTTGGCACTTGGATTGAGCTCAACATTTATTAAATAAACCTACAGTCCCATACTATTTACTTTTTAAAGTATCTGTTCTCTTCATGTATTTCCTCTCATTACAAAAAATTACAAAAACCATATCTTGCAATTCCCCCTGGATTTGAAACAGAAGGCAACATTGCATTTTCCCTTTTGGGGGCTTAAAATTAATGATCAGTTTAAATTTATTGGAAACAAATACCAAACATGCTTTTAAAATTATTTTATTAATAGTGGATAATAAAAACATAAACAGAAAATAATATATTTATTTACTTTCCTTGATAAAAAATATATTTCAACGTCAAATGTGCTATTTTCAAAATGTTTAAATAAGGGGTTAGATGTTATAAGGGCAAGTAGCACCAGCCACTTAATGGTAGGTAAAATTAGACAGAAGTAAGCAGGTCAGGGCTTATTCTATTCTTCTCTAATATACTTTTTTCTCATTTATATGTTGCATTGACTCTGAGTCCACAATTCTTACCACTGTACTGCTATTCATAGCTTATTTTATTATCTCTCTGGGTTTAGCTAGGCTCAGGGGGTAACTGTCAACACTGGAGAGTGTGTCAGCTGACATACATAGGTCCATGGACAAGAGATCATATTGAACGACCCCTGAAACTTAGATTTTTGATTGACATAATAAAATTCTACTTTAGAAAAAACAAAAATACTTTTTTCTTGCTTGTTATTTTATTACAAACGTGCAGTTTTTCTATATTTTCCTAAATTTTACTATACAAAAATATAGCATGGGCCTAACACTTAAATAAAGAAAAATGATTGAAATTTTCAGTGTTGCATTTACAGCTGAATGCTTTACTGCAGCAAACACAAGTTCTGTTTCTCTGTCCTGTTTTGTTTCTTTTGTACTCTGACCCGAGATTTGCTTTTGAAGATTCCTAAGATAGATGTTAAAGGGAAGAAGGAGAAGGAGGATGCATCTTTTATTGAAAAGGTTACAGAGTGTTATCTTTGGCCACCTCATGCTAGTCTTCATCTGACATACTTTTACTGAGTTTCAAAAATAAAATAATGAAAATAAAATAGTGTTTAATGATGTTATTCAATGGCAGCTAGCAGAGCAGTTCTTTTCTAGTTCATGAGAACAAATTTATGACTTTAAATACTGCCTGAGCATTTTTACTATTTTTTAAATTGAGTAAAATGTTATCTCTAACAAAAGAAAACAGAGTTTGGGTCCTTTATTTTAAAAAGCAAAAGTGCTCCATATTTTGTAATATTTTTAGTGTCTTACCCAATATCTAGACACTAGCAATATTTACCTACCTACTCACCTGCTAAAAAAGAGCATATCAATATTCATGAGTGATCCGGAATTCTACCAGCAGAAGCAGCATTCACCAAAATCTGACACAGGTACAAAAAGTGTATCTGTGTATTGCAATGATATTTGGAAATTAGGCCTTTGGCTGAACTCAAACCTTAGTAATACTTTGCAGGTTCCATAATTTATAGAACCACCCCCTAATCCTTAATTCAAACGTGTATAACAATATTTTTCTAATTTTAATGACAATTGTACCACATGGTCTTTAGTATGGCAGGCTGCCTAGAAAGTGTTTCAGTAAATTACACACCACGATGATCTACTCTTTGGATTGTCTCCAGAACAAAGACTAGGATGTATAATTAAAACCAACTAACAATTAACTGCCATCAAATATAACATGAGGGACAAATGTTGTAAATTTAGTTATTTACAATAAGAAGCAATATAAAGGCTTTTTTCAATGAATGATAAAAATAGATCCATATACTTGAGGTTATAATTTTAAGGTTTGTATAAAACAATAGTGAAACAAAAGAAAGCTAACATGTTCCACACTTCATTGTGTTGAAGTAATTTTGTTAGCATAATAACGGACTGTCTAAGAACTCAAAAATTATTCTATTTATTGCATGTTTTGCACTAAAGAATTATTTTAAGAGACATAGTAATATAACTTTGGCATCATTATTAGTTATATAAGCGTGAGGGTGTTGAATGAGCCAAAATTATGTTTTTGTACACTATAATATATTTGCGCATACCAAAAAGAGTTACTTAATTACTGTGATGTAGCTTTTACATTTAACACCCACTTAAGAATCAGATCTTGAAGATCTGAGCTAACAAGACTCTTTCATTATTTATTCTTATATAACCTAGGGGAAAGACATAGCGAAGCAGCTATCTAATTATGACTGTTTTAGAAGGATAGAAGAAAGGAGCAAAAGAGTTTTCAAGGCTTTTTATATATGGATGCAGAGGCGGATTTGCTTCAGGGCCCCTTGTTTGCAAAGGTCCTTTCCAAGACCCTGAACTTAATTTTATATTCATTATTTTGTATTCTATTGCTTAAAGTGACTCCCCCTAAATTGTATAAGCTGCAGGCTTCATAGAATGTGGACCCACCAGTGTGTACCTATGAACATCTGGAGCCTTTTTAGGTTTAAAGAGCTGGGGCCCTGGGATGGAGAAGGAACTAAGTATGAGAATACTGAGGAATTATGAGCAAAACTGTGAGCAAGTTTTTCTCATCTTTGTAAATAAATAAAGAAGAGAAGCAAAGAACAGAATGCAGAATGGTGCAGGTGGAAAAATGAAAGAGAACCCAAGGGAGGAAGTTAGAAAGGGAGAACAGAAAATTCGAAAACCTATGTTGAAAAGAATTTGAGTCTTAGAAAGCGACTGATAGAGTACACGCAAGTCTCACCACTTTACTTTCTGCTTTCTTGGCCACAGTTTTCAACTCTTACCTCTCACTTTGGAGACTAATTCGTAATCTCAAATTTTAAAATGTAAACTCTGAAATATGAGCATGGATTATTTTTACTCTTATCCTAACTATGGCGTTTAATGCCAAATTTAAATGCCATTTGATTTTTATTTTATAAATGAAATAGGAATTGTAGAAAAATCACACAACATGCTTCCAATGTATGAACCTCCTCTTCCTCTTCTGTCTCTTTTGCCTTGAATTTGATCCATTTTAGGATGCTTGCAAAAGAACCGGTAAATAGCTTAAGTTTAGTAGATTATATTTGCTTTCACAAGATTTTAAAATGGATGTTTCAGTCTAGACCCTAAGGCAATAGATAAGAGATAAGAAAGAGGGCATTCCCTGCAAGAATTTCAAAATAGATAAAAACGGAAAAACCAGTTTTCTCTCACCTAAGCATATAAAATGGTTGGGAAAGGAAATACGAGGTGCAAGATTTGCAGAGATTTCCAGGACAGAATTGTGCTGTGAGCCTCACTGCTCCTACCAAGAAGGAAGGGAGAGAGCCTCCCACTTTACCTCATGTCAGTAGAGACAACAGTCAATGGTACCACCTGGAAAGCCTTTATATACGTCTCTACAGTTGAGAGATACAAAGAATTAGAGTCCAGCACCTACCCAGGACACCTAATAAGAAAGAAGCTTGCTAACAGCTTTGCAGAGTAGCTGCTGTGTGGCAATTAGCTTGCATCCTCACAGTTTCTTAAAAAAAAGGAACGTAGAGTCCCATATGATAGCTATGATAGAGCCACCTGAAGGGGCAACAGACACTTCACACACCAAAGCTGGAAGTTGACTGGTGAATTCTTAGCTGCTGCTGAAGCAGTTAAGTAACCAGCTGGAATAGAGAAACTTTCATCTAGACTGAGAGAACTTTAGGTGACAGTCCCCAGTTAAGCGGCCTATGAGAGAACTTAAATACCTGCTAAGCCCAGGGAAGACAAGCCATTTTACCAGTCTAGTAAGAACTCTCCTGCCTCTCCCACTTTTCTCTCCTCTCACTCCTTCTGCAAACCCTGGCGAGTCCAGAAATCTTGGTTAACAAGATGGCAGAAGAGGGAGTAAAAGCTTGGCATAGGGGAAGGAGAGAAGAAAGGCAACATTTTAGGCTCTCTAAGCCAAGGGCCAGCGTTTAGTAGGCCCTAGCTTTGGAAGGCAAAAAATATTCC
Organism: Daubentonia madagascariensis; assembly: GCA_023783475.1. NCBI lineage: Eukaryota > Metazoa > Chordata > Mammalia > Primates > Daubentoniidae > Daubentonia > Daubentonia madagascariensis. The sequence goes on from JAKFHU010001569.1 coordinate 32,031,139, forward strand.
TCTCAGATCAGGGTTTTGATTGTTTTACAGAACTGAATATTACATGGAACTGAGTTTACTATTTAAACAAGGGAGCAGTTATGGGATTCCCACATTTTCAACCCTTGGCTAGAGAATTTTTTCCACTGAGTAAATTTTAAAGAGGCAGTAGGGACAAACATAAATATGCTTTCTGATTACATCTTTTTGTTCAGCTAATTCAAAGCACTGCTTACAAACACTATATTCTTCTTATAGATTGCTTTTTCTGTGAATATGCTTTGCTTAATTGAGTCAAGGAAACATTTTCAAAGTATATGCTCCAGAAAAACTTTAGCTTAGTCAAGACATTTTTCTTCCAGTCACCCTAAGTGAATATTTAATGGAAAATTAAAATTAAAAGTGATGATTTTTAAAAATCTGAAACACCCAGGGGAATACAGAAAGCCACAGAAGGAAATATATGATCCCCTGGGGCAAGAGTTGGAATTCTATAAACAAAGTAGAATTGGCAGGATAGCCTTAATTGAGTTTCTTATGTCTGATGTCTGAACATATCTGCAGTTCCCAGACTAGACATCTGTAAAAGAACACGTTGAGTTTATAAGCTAAATAATTCAAGTAGATTTTGATTTTAAACATATTCTTCAACTTTTCAAATAATTTCAGGGTTTTTTTCCAAAATTATAAATATTTTCTTGTGAAGGTGATGCTCTGAAAGGGCAGAGGGCATTTATTTAAGTGCCACTTGTTGCCAACCGCACTGGCAAATGTTCAGTTTTTAGACTGGACATGGAAGAAATATGGTAATTAAGTGCATTGCTCAAGAACCTGAATCAGAGCTCATTTCTTTTCTGTATGCAGTTATTCTCTTCTACAATGTACAAAACCTTAAGGCACCTGTCACATAAATATTTCTAAAGATCAGTCAATACCTGCAGCATTGCCATCCATCATTGCTGAACAAGTTCTATTTTACACAGTAATCACATAAATTGAGTTACAAGAAATTATAATTCTTTAAGACACCTCTTGGACCTTGGCAACAAGGTCATTACTGTGCTGTAAGTCTGTTCCTCAAGATGACATATGTCAAAGTATAAAGACTAGTGCAACTGAGAAACAAAGAACATGGACTAACAGACTCTAGAGTAAGTAATCTTACTTAAACAAAACCCTTAAGCTTTGGGGTATAAGATAACATTTGATGAGTTCCTATGAATCCTATTGAATTTAACGTTGCATTTTTCACACAAAAAAAACAAATTCTAACTAGAAGTCAAATATAAGATTTAACTATTATACAATAGAATAGAATAGTACAATAGAATGAAAAGTGAATCAAAAAGTCATACTATTTACTCACAGCCTTTGGCATTATTGGTAGAACATTCTTCTCAGTTTAAACCCATGTACTTCATCACTCCAAATGGATACATATTTTAGAAAAGCAAAGTTTATCAATAAAAGGAGGCAAAATATCAAAGTTATGTAATGTGATGAAATTCTTCATTTCTTTGGAATGTTGTATAACAAACACAATTTTAGTTTTATTTTGCTGCTGTTGTTGTTTGTTGAATTGCCAACAAAGTGTTCTTTGAAAGAATTTCAAAAAAGTACAGGTACCTGGGAATTTCTAACACTGAAAATTGTGACGATACTCAAGAATTTTGCAAGAATGCCCCAATAAGTGAGGGAATAGCATCAAGTTAGATGGCCCCAGAAAACACACTGTACTTTATTGCCTGATAAGAAAAGAAAATAATAGGTACTATTAAAATAATTATGGAAACACAAAGTGCTTCGAGACATAAACATTTACTTATGTAAAAGATTACTGGTAAAGATTATGTGTTAAATACAATTTGTACCTATTTCTGCCTTTCCTTGCTGAAGATTGGTAAACCACAGAATAATTAGTCATTTCCCATTTCTGGACTATGCTCTTAGCCCAAATAAAATCTTCTTGATTCACACCAAAAATTACCAAAAATTCAGGTTAGAGACAATATCAGGTCTCTAAGAATAGTTTCTAAATTTAGAAAATGATTATAAGGGAACACCCAGAGCAAATAAAATATTTGGGACTAAAAAAGCCCATACAAAATGTAATGTTATGAAAATGCAAATATAATATAGTATTGATTAAGTGCTTTTTGTTTTTTGTATCTACGACTACTGCATTTCAGTTTTTAAGCATTCACTATGTGCTAGGTACTCTGTGCTAGTCAGGGGCAGTAGTGGTACCAAAATTAATCAGACAGGGATTTGGTGCTAAAGAAATGAGTCATCAAATAGGAAAGATAAGAAGAAGATAAAGCGCTATAACAAAAAAAAAATGTGCTATATAATAGATCAGGTAAGTACATGTGGAGGAGAAAAGAGGCAGACATGGCTTCCAGGTGGGGACACCATAAAACATTTTGGCAATAACATGGAAGCTGGGTCTTGAAAATTAAGTAGGAATTGCTTTAAGAGAAGGGCTAGTTTCGGGGGTGGGACAGAGGCAAACGGAATTGAAGCAGATTGAAGAAGAGCATTTTAGATAAAGATAATATGGGCAAAAGGTCCACATTACTTGTAAGAATTTCTATGATGAACATTAATACTTGAAAATAATTTTAATTTCTTGTGAAATAAGGCTGTACCTCTTTCAATGTACTTTGTACAGATCCCAAACACAGCATACAAAATATAAATAGAATGTCTTTTTCTACTGATGATGAAAATAAGGGAAATATACACGGTTTTCTTCTTTATTTTGGAATTTTAAATATAAAATAAAATTAACAGGCTAATACAAATGATTTATTATTTGTTTTTTAATTGAGCTATAATTTATTTACAATAAAATATACTAATATATTTTTGCACACTCACTAATTTCCGTAAGTCTGTAGGAGCTGGCTTTGTAGTTTCCTTTATCAGAGAATCCATTTAAATACAGCTCGGTATATAATGAGGTTTTCTTCCCTTTGCTTCCCCTGAATATTTAGCAGTATAGAAATTTGACAGATTAGGCAATTAGAATATAATTTATGATACAAGGCTCATACCGATGAACTGCTTCCTGCCCGTAATTTTGAATGCAAGTCAAATCATATATTTCTTATGCTAGCCCAGAAGAAAAATTTCCTATGAACTGAATAGTATAATATATTAATAGTTTTACTTATATCCAAGTGACCATGCTGAAAATAGTATCTAGCACAAGTTACTTTGCCTCTTTAAAAATGATTAATAAAACACAAAAATTTTATATACCAGTTAGCTTAATCCTCATGGACAACATTTATTTCCTGTGGATGAACACCAACATGCTCAGCTTTCCACAGTGCCTTTTAATATATTTCTATCATTTAGTTTATTAAATGCTCTTCCAATAGGCCTTGGGAGCTACTGTGCCTTATAATATGCCTATTTCAATGAAAGTGTTACCTGATACTTTTTAAAATATTGGCAAATGGATATCTCTTCTAAGTGATATTAAATAAAGGCTGGTATGACAAATTGCAAAAATTATTAAGACCTTATTGCTTCTTCTACTCTTGTTTCACTAATTCATTTCTTTAAATACCTTCTTTTTAATCTGTACCATGTTGTGACAGAGGCAAGGTATCCTCTAATATCCATATTCCTCTTCTTCCATAATAGTAAAACAAAACACCTGAGTTTTACCTGAGTACATATATCTATTTGGAGTGAAACTATTTTCCCAGGCTCTTTTGTGACCATGTGATTAATTTAGGTCAATAAAATACAATTGGAAATGTCCTGTGTCAGCTTCTGGGACCCTTCCTTAAACCATAGTAATGCTCCAACCTCTGCTGCTTTTTTTCATGTCCTTTCCCCTGTCCTGCTGAATGGACCTCAAGTGTAATGGCTGGAGTTACATTTACCATATTGGAACATGAGAACAATGGCTATACCCATGTATAGTCAAGTGATGGCTGAAAGGTACATGGAGCTCTGAGAACTTTGTGGAGCAGAGCCATACTTACCTCCTGACATGAGGAAAGTATAAATCTCTATCTTTTTAAAGCCTGCTAGCATAATCCTAACTTAAATAAACACGTGAAATTAATCTTATGAAATACAATTTATTAACTCTTATCTTGTTAAATGTTGCAAGGATTCATCTCTTTCAGAAAGTATTCTAAGACTAAGCAACACCATGTATATACCTCTATGAATATTTTATTTTCCAGTTGTTGACTCGCCAAAAGATTTTCAAGGGCAAAGATGATCCTTAAAATAGATATCATATGAAAGGGACGTTGAGAGCTTGCTGGCAACTAATAATAATGCTATTAAAAAGCTCATGATAGAATTGGATATTCTTACGTGCTTATTATTTTTATGTCTAAATGTTAGCAGCATCCTTTATTTTTACTTCACATTTTGGTCTACTTATAAAAAAGAATGATTAATCAGTATTTTTACATGCTGTATATAACACTTAGAGAGAAAGGATGTTATTATAGTCTCAGACATATGACAGTTCTTGTAAGTTACCTTAAAAAGAACCTGGACAAATTCAAATGCCATCATCATCATCATTTAGACAGATTCGTATCTTTTCATGGCATTGGGTAATGAATTTTATTCAGCTCAACAAGCCATTGCACTAGGTAGTACAGGGTGTGTATGCAAATTACCTAAAATTTCAACTCTTAGAGAGGTTAGCATCTTTAGGGAAGGTAAAACAAAAATAATGACAACACAAACCAGAGCATAATATTTGCTACAAAGTACAACAGAGATGTGGAGAAGAGAAAGGTCATAGTCACTGAGCAGGAATTGGAAAAAGCTTCAAGAAGAAGGTGGCAGTAGCACACTGGTGTAACCTGGAGTCAATTTAGAATATGTAGCCTTCTCATTTGACTCTAACTGTGGCCTTACTTGAACCAAGAAGGACACAAAGAAGAGTACAAAGAGAGGTTAGAACCTACCAAATGAGTTTGAGGCTTAGAGATCCAAGTCCTCCAACCTCAGAGTCTGTCAAGGCAACTTCTTCAGGGAGGGTATTGCAGGACAGCTCTTGCTCAGAAAGATCTCTGAATCAGAGCGGATTCTTCTACCTCCTCTTACTAAACTACTGCTTCAAACAGCCATGAGTTTTGCCTGTTGATTTCAAAAACCTCTGATAATGACTCATCTTCTATTAATTCTGAATTCTCCTGTCTATAGCAACCTGTGTTTATGGGACTTTGCCTGTTTCTAGTGTTAGTCCTACCCCCTTCCAGCATGTTTGACTAAGTCACATGCTTGCTGCTGGTCCCTAGAATGTGGCCTGTTAAATGACCATATGGTAGATAAACATTTTATTTCTTCAAAGCCTAGGAAATTCTTAACCCTTTTGCTGCCTTAAAGACAGAATTACTATTTTTAAGACCTTACTGTTGTCTTGGGTAGACACCAACCCTGAGGTAGGTGGAGCAGGCAATGAGTGAAATATTTTGAACTGCTGTCTTCACCTTCCTTTCCAGTGACCCTCTTCTCAATCTTGACCTCAGCCAGAACAAGTGAATGCAGCTTCTTCGACTTTTAGTCTGTGAAATTCAGGAAAAAGATAATCTCAACTGAGGAGCTACTGATGGCAAATCTAAAATTGTAACTTTCTACATTTTCTTTTCCTTCCTGGGCATGGGGAAAAGTTAATGGCATTAAAATGCATTAGGTTGATGAGCCATTATGCTAATGGGAAACCTGCATAGTTCTGGGTCAGTGACATTACAGCCACAACTTTCTTGATTGAAAGGGACACATGACCTTGGCAAATTGGTTCAACAGGCTTGTTTCTTATTTCACAATGATGAAGTAGGTCTCATCAAAGAGCTGGATCATACTGAATTGTGGTTAAAAAAAAAAGTTGTCATTCTATCCTACCTTAAAATATCCAAGAGTGTGTTGCTAATACCTTATTTTTTTAATGAAATATTTGATCTCATTAATTTTTAAAACAATGATGTACTTAAAAACAACCCAACTTATCTACTACTGCTTGTAAAATAGGCTTAAATGTTAGCTTTTATAAAATGTAAACACAAAGTGTTTACAGGTTAGTATGGCTCCAGAAGGGGGAAAAAAACATTAACATCTTTCAAAGATTTGATTATAGTTCCAAAGCATCTACTTATTTCAGCAGCTTTATTATTACTAATGCACATGATTTCAGGGGAGTAGAAAAAAGCTGAATTTAAATAACTACTTGTGGCAACATAGCACCAATTATACACTCCATGGTTATTTATGTCCTCTGGTGATCAACTAGCAGTGGGAAGTAAAATTGACAACACACTGGTACAATCACAATTATGGGTCAAACTTCAACAAGACTGTTTAAATGGTTCCATTAGGTCCAACTTGATATACTGATTTACATATATTTTGACTATTTTCAAACATGTTATTCATTTTAAAATACTGTGATATAATCATTTCCCATAAAGATGCATTAGTCCACAGCACTGAAAAATAAAATAGCATGCCATGCACACAAATTTCTGCTGAATTTAAGTTGTGTTAGAACACATCTCCAGCCATATTTTAGCAGATTAAAATATAATTTGGATTCCACAGCAGGGCTATTTAATAGGGAATTTGAATATTTTTAGAATTGCTTAAATGGGCTTTTTCTCAGAGTGTTAATGTATTTTTAAGGTAAAAAAAAAGCTGTGTCCATAAGACATGAGATGTCTTCCTATATTGACCCATGCCTTATCTAATTGTTATTACCTTTCAGGTTAGTCTGACCTAAATACAGCTTTTCCCGTGATTTCTCTCTGCTAGATTAGAACTGCTACACTTCTGTAATGCTTTCTTAATATTACTTTTAGTGATATGTTTTCATGTGACATAAATATCTCACTTAAACTGCTTTTTTAAAAAAATAACATCATAATACATAGAAAAAATATGTAATGCATACTAAACTATAAGGCATAATGATAAAGTATACACCAAAAAACTCATCAGTTAACTCAATATCTAGACATTACTGCTACTAGAAGCCACTTGATTGCTCCTTCTGGATCCTATCTTCCATCTTCCCCACCAGAAGAAACAGCTATGCTAAGCTGTTTTTCTTATCATTTTGTTGCTTTAAAATGGAGTTTTCATTCCAGATGTATGTTTCCCTAAACAACGTACTGTTTAGTTTTGCTTTTTATAAACTTCCTATAAGTAATATTATTTTATATGTAGTCAACACTTTTTATTTATTTATAGTTTTACTACTTCATAAGATTCATTCAGTTGAATGTAATTAGCTGTAGGTCAGTAATTTTTACTGCTTACTTAAAATCCCACTGTATAAATATATTGTGATTTACTTACCTATTAGATATTTGAGATGTTTCTAGTTTAACTCTATTCTGGACTATGCTTCCATGAACACTCTTGATCATATCTTCTGATAGAAATACGCAAGAGTTTCAAAAGCGGTGGTACCAATTTCCACTCCCATGAGCAACACATGAGTTTGTACCACTTCATATCTTCAATACTTGGCCTTGTTAAATTGTTAATTTTTGCAAATCTAGTTGATGTCACATCCTATCTTGTTATGGTCTTAATTTGTATTCTCTTATTATTGATAATATTGAACATCTTTTTATAGGTTTCTGGTGTTTTTGTGTATCTTTTTCTGTGAAAAGGAAATGCCTATTTATATCCATTGTCAACTTTTAAAATTCAGTTATTTGCTTTTTTCTTTTGTATTTGCAAGAATTCTTCATGAAATTGTATATTATTTCTTTACATCTGTCTACCCCCTATTAAACTTCAAGTTCCTTGGGGTAAGGACATTATCTTCTTTATTGTCATATCTCCAATGATCAGCATCATGATTCAATTATTACATATAGTTCTCCCTTTTGCAGATAGTAGCATGTTCCTTTTGCTAAAATTTCTTCATAAACCATTAAGAAAAGAAGGATAATATTAGACATAGCTTTACAGGGTGCTTAAGGGATGATGAAGTAGGGAAGTATTGTGGGAAGAGAACAGAAACTTCAGGATATGTAACACACACACACACACACACATACACACATATTCATATATATTGCTATGGTCTAGATGTTTGTGTCCACCCAAAATTCATATCTTCCCATGTGATAGTATTACCCAAGGCGATGGTATTAGGAGGTAGAGCCTTTGCAGGTGGAGCCCTCATGAAGGGCATTACAAGGTATAATGGTTCCACTTACAATTTTTCATCTTTACAATGTTGTGAAAGTGATAAGCATTCAGCAGAAACCGTACCTCAGGGACCCATATGACCATTCTGTTTTTCAGTTTCAGTATAGTAGTTAATAAATTACATAAGATCTTCAAGATTTTATTATTAATATAAAATAGGCTTTGTGCTAGGTAATTTTTCCCAACTGTAAGCTAATGTAAGTGTTCTGAGCATGCTTAAGGTAGGCTAGGCTAAACTATGATGTTCAGTAGGTTAGGGGTATTAAATGCATTTCAACTTACAATATTTTCAATTTACAATGGGTTTATCAGGACATAACCCAATCATAAGTAACAAGGCATCTATAATGCCTTGATAAAAGAGGTCCCAGGAAGATACCTTGCCCCTTCCACCATAGGAAAACACAGCCACAAAGTCCTATGTACGAACCAGAAAATGGTCCTCGCCAGACATTGAATGTGCCAGTGTCTTGATCTTGGACTTCCCAGCCCCCAGCACTGTGAGAAATAAATTTCTGTTGTTTATAAGCTACTCAGTTTATGGTATTTTTGTTATAATAGCTTGAATGAATTAAGACATATATATATTTGCATGTATGTATACATGTGCATATAAGCACATGTATATATGTATATACTTTATATATATATACACACACAATGTTGAAGACAATGGTTCAGTAGAAAGATAATATCAAAGCTTGTCTACAAAGTAACTTCAGGAAATTCACCTACCTTAAAACTTTCTAAGTAACACATTATGTTATGATTTTATGTTACTATGGAGAATACAAGCTTGTGTGTGTGTGTGTGTGTGTGTGTGTGTTTCACTTTTTACTAGATTCTCATGCCACAAGAATGAGTAGAGATAGGAATTGAAGTGTTCCAAGATCTAGAGAAATAAATTACTTCCTTTTTGATTGATGGCCATGAAATAGCGTGGTTGAGCAAATCCTGATGTCTGGAATCAAGGCACAAACAAAACATTTCTCCATTTCAAAACAAGAAATTGTAACTGCCAGTTTGTATGACACTACTGATGAAAGTTTGATTAGACATGAATTAAATGGCCAAAGATGTAAATTAAAAATCCTATTGTTCCATGAAATCTCTTAACATTCTAGGTATTTTATTAAAACATAAAAAACCATAATTACTAGATTGTAATTATTTATATTAATTACCTAATTGCACTAATCACATAAATAGCTAAGAGCACTTTCGAACATTCTCTAAGTGCTTGTTAAAGTTCAAATACAGGAAATGAGAATTAAAGCTAAATGAAAATCAAGAGATTGCAGAGTTCTGAGAATTCATTTTTTAAAAAAAAATGAGTTAATGTGTTTATAGCCACTTAAACCCACAGATATTTTGCTAAGATCTGATATAATTCCTATCTCTTTAATACCTAAGGACATGATTCTATTTTCTGTGAATCTCTGCACAGAATTTGCTCTGTTATGTATCAGGAATATAGGCTAGTATCTTCACATGCCTAGGGTGAACTCTTTTACCATAGTTCCACTAAAGAAAGTAACCTTTTGATTATGAATGATAGGCAACCAACTATAATACATTATCACCTCAAAAGGAAGAAAAACTTTTCTATTAATATAATTCTATAAAACCTTTCTTTATGATATTAGATGGCCTGTAGTAATACATCTGCACTATTGCTATAGAAATAACATATTAGTACCTTGCCCATAGTGGCTACTCAGTAACTACCTGTCTGGCAGGGGTAGGGAACCTGTGGCCTTAAGGCCATATATGGCCTTCTGGATCCTTGTATGCAGCCTTTGACTGAATCCAAATTTTACAGAACAAATCCTTTTAATAAAGATCTGGGATCTGGAGGGCCACATATGGCCTTGAGGCTGCAGGTTCCTCAGTTTTCTTGTTCTTCAGAGTATCTTCAACCCAGTGAACCCAACACTGGTATGTGATATGTGTTCATGTTTCTTAAATATGATTGAGAATCTAATTGCGATAAACCCATCTGATGAAAATTCTTTGCTTATTTTTGAGAATTTGGGGGTATTTAATTACAACTATATCAGAAGCGTGGGTGACAGGTTTTCTCTCCTATGTCTCAGCAACGTGAAAGCACAGTAGTAGTTCTTCAATCACTTGGTCTTCAGCATTCACTAAGCAGTCGCTAAGTCCCACTTTTTGGTTTGATGGTGTGGCCTATTGGGCAAGTACTTTCTTCAGTCATTCTCTGGACCTTAGTATAACTTCAGCAATGAGATGACAGATTTACTTACTTTAGCAGGAGTTTTGCACCAAGTTCTGATGACTAGTGCTGAATAGGGAGAGAAATATCATTTCCTGAGATATTCATATATGTTTTATGTAAATAATTCTTTCACCCAATCATACCCAATCCCTTTGTGGACATTAGGACTTTTGCAATCTTCTGGGGATTGCTTAAGGCACTGACAAGAGCCACAGAGTTATGGCATAAAAATCACCCTGCTCCTTAGACTTTATGTGATGTGATACTGCTGCTTAACTTGTGGCCTACATTCTGAGCGTCTTAACTATATATGTGCCATGTCGTCTTTTGGTATTTTGGTGAAACCTATGCATCATTTCTCTGAATAGCATTCTAAAGTGCATATAATAAAATATATAGGATTACAAAAAAATCCCAGTAATACCACAGTTCAGTTACAAATTTATTACGAATTTAAATCATGATGCTTTTTTTAATCAACAAATTATATAATATGTTCTGAGATTTGGTGTAATAACTGCTTTGATCACAAAGTAGTGATGAGTATAAATGATATTTCAAGACATTTGCAACTACTACAATGCCATATGATACAATGACATAGTAGTATAGTAATACCAACGTATTTGTTGCCTGTATTCGTGAGAGAGGTGGTAAATATCAAGAAGATTTGGGAGAAAATATGGTTGTAATTTTGTTTCCATTGAAATTCACAGATACTAGATTATTATAAAAATCTTTGATTTTTGCTCCAGGCCAGATTGTCCTGCACCCCAGGGGATATGGAAACAGAGCCATTTTGATATCCTTCCCCAGGGATCAGACTTCCAAGTCACTCTGACAAAGCCTAGGTTTTGAGCCTAATTTAATAAGGGTGCTTCTTTGTTTACAGAGTGACACAATGACTTGCCTCATTCTCCGATTTCTTCTTGCTGCATCTGACTGACCCACCTAGAAGGGTAGGTGTTAGACTGACATTTCCAAAATGGTTTCAGAAATTCTCTTTACTTATGCTAGAATTATCATACAGCAACCACAATAGAAATACAGGTAATCCTCACTAATTTCTTAAGTTTACAGGGCCCACATATTTTTTACTCCAAACCTCAGATATTCATTCTATGTCCCCTGGGGATGGGGCATGAACCCTAGTGTTTACTTTCACTATATAAAATACCACCACTTCAGGATTAACACTGCTTTTGATACGCACGTGACTGAGTGAATAACAGCAACTGAAATGAAAGCATTTTAATCTCTATGGAAATCACTGTAAACGCAACATGGAAAAATAACTTTATAGAACATGCCTATGTCAGCAAGTTGGATGATCCATCAGGGGCAGAGGGAGGAGATCTTTGTAATAGACGTGGGATTTCTGTAAAGGTTATTTATTTATAGCATATTATGATGATAGTTTTATTCCAGTTGGAGGTTTGTGGCTTAACTTCATAACTCTATCAACTGCATGAATGTGCATGTTTCAAATGTAAAGAAAAAAAGAAATTCACTCATGAAATAATAGTACTACTTTTCTACTAGTCATTAACCTCTAACTTGTATACCGTATATGTATTATATACAGATAATATTAATGCACTTATATAATTTATATATATCTGATTCATACATATATCAATTGAAGAGAGCTCATGTATTATATGGACTTAAAATAACAGACTGCTCTACAGATATATAGGCCATTTGTATTATGTATGAAATAATTCCTATTTATGCTACATGTTTCAGATGTGATGTATTAGTTAAACAAATATAAACTATTCTAAATGGGAATATAGGATTATTTTGCCTGTGTTTAATATACAGAATATTAATACATATGCAAAAAGACGGAATTTATTCCTAGCAGAGTGGTAATTTTAATCAGGATACTTGTTAACATTTAGATGTAATTGTTGATTTATCCTAATGATCTAACATTCTATACTCTCAAATGGCAGGGGAAAATTGGACAGATTACTTAGAGGAACTTATTGAATATGGGCTTATTTTTTAAAAGTCTAGAAAATATACTTTGAGTTTAATTAGCATGCTAGATGTCCAAACTAAGTCATGACTGATTATGTTGCTTTTTCTAAATATATTACTTCTATTTAAAGGAATGATAAAGTTTTTTTAATTTGTTTAATTTTTTCAAATATAGATAAATGAACCAAAAAGACAATTCATAAAGGGGATACCAAAAAGCCAACAAAAGAAAAAAAGAGAAATACAGAATTCATAAACATGAAAGAAATTAAATATTAAAAAATGGGGGTAACTTTATTTTTCTGAATTTAGACCCAATTTTATTTTATATTATCAAATGTTATTTTAATTTTTAAATAATATAATCTTTTACAAATATTTAAACAATAAAATATACTCATAATCCTTCTATAAAAACAAAGCTACTGTCACTACTTTCCTGGCCCTTTTTTTATTGCATATCTTTTATATGGGTGTTTTCATAATGAATAACTAATTCTGGATTTGGTTTTCACTTGTTACGTAGAATCTTCAGATCTTTTCTACATTATTTGAAAGAAAGCCTTAGCTGTAGTGAAGACGAGGCAGTGAGATGAGGTGTGATTTCAGTATTTCATTACCTTGCCCTTTCAAGAATATCAGGCATGGTGATGGTGATGCTGTCTAGATGCTGAAATAGCCTTCCCACATCACTCACTATCTGCCCTGGAGGGGGAGGGTTTGGGGAGACCACACATGGTCACTGCAGCTGGATGTCCTGTCTACGTAGAAAGACAAACAGAAAAGAGCAGAACAAAACCTAAGAGGTCTTGCCCATGCTCAGGACACTATTGACCCTGATATTAAAAAAAGACACAAAAAGCCTGTGGTTCTGTGAAATTCAGTGACATTGGACATAGCTGATGACATTCTATTTCCCAGAGTCATCCTCCCTGTCTCTCTTTCTTATTCTACCTCATATCTTTCACTTTCTTTATTTTTTATGATATTCCATTTTAAAAATAGTTGTCCATTTTCTCCTATCTAGGGCTTTGGTGCTTACTTCTACTCAGAAGAATCATTCAGCTCAGTTTCTGATACTGAGAGCTAAATTGTTACTTGCCTGAATATAAAGGGTATGTTTCTTTTTTTTTTTCTTCTTTACTTAAAGAATATTCCTTATTTCTAGTAAGAGCTGTAGACCTATCTGGCAAGAGAGCCAAACCTGTTGAAATGTAATTTATAGGATGTGCATGCCAGGCATTCATGGGAGCCAGGCGGGATCACAAGTGCTCCTGCACTGTGCTTTTCACATTGGCTTCCAGTAGCTTAGCATATTGATTTTACAATTTATGGCTTTCAAAACCATTTGCAGCCTTGATCCTTCTTATAGTTCCAATTTGCTTATGCCAGTCAAGAACACTGAAATTGTTCCGTGGCAGCATGTTTCTTTTGTAGCTCTGATTTTTTAATAGTTCAATTCATTTAAATTGGGATCGAAAGCTAACAATGATTTTCCTTTTTAATGTCTAGCATTCCTCAAGTTCTAGTCCCATATATTTTGGCCTTATTATACATATGTTTAAAAGGACAGCTTTGGTGGGTGGTAGTATTTTACAAATTCCCCTCGCATTGTCTCAATTACTGTAACTGACTCAGATCATTGGGTGAGCTATCCAAACCAGAAAAAAAAAAAAAAGACAATAAAGAAGTGAACCAGACAGGGAGGCCTAGAATGTGTCACCATTCACAGGGAAATTTTAACTCTCTACCTGGGTCTGAAGCCCATGAATCTACACACTGGCTTTGTGATTTTAGCTTTGTGGAAAGTAAACCTCGGGCACGCTTCCCTGTACCCCAGTTGGCTGGCTAACTGCTCCCTATCTTAACTTTCAACCAATCTTCCTTACCTTACATTTTCACCCTCAGAGGAATTTGGTAGCTGCAATTCCTGAGTTTTTCTAAGGTTCTGCAGTATTTATCCCTTTACATCCTCTTGGCCCGCAACTTCTGCAGGCTCATCTTTCTTTGTTTTCTGCTCTGCAAAGTCAACTTCCTCTCTTCTGTTGGTTTTTCCATTTTCAAAATTTCTTTATTTCTTATTCATCATTTCTCATCCCATTCTCTTTGACTTCCCTCAATTTATAACTTCTTTTATTTATTATAATCTTGGTGGGCCTTCTGGATAGAGTGGAGCTTAACATATGTCTTCATTTATACCAAAATTCTCTAGTATTAATTTGCATAAGATTTGTGCCCCAGAGACCTATCTCAAAGGTTGTATGTATAGCAGGTAAATATACTATAGTTTTCATCATCAAATAGCTTATATTTAAGAGTCAGCATGCCACAAATTATAATGTTATGATATATATACATCAAAAAACACCTTAATTCTTGGGCGAATGAATTCTAAATAGTTGAGACCTGTTCATGCATTCATTTGTGCATTTAAAAGTATTTATCAAACACATTTTCTACACCAGGTGCTGGTGATACAGCAGTAAACAACACCAACAAAGTGCCTTCTCTCATGTAGCTTACTTTCTAGAGAAAGGAGATAGAAAATACAAAAATAAAGAAACATGTACGTCCAGTGGTAACAAATCTAGGAAGAATAATAAGTAAGATCCATTGTAAAGGGTCTGAATGTTAATATTTTAGAAGGAATAACCAGGGTATGCCACTTTGATGAGGTGGCAATTGTTTTGAATTTTCTTTTTTATATTCCAGTTTGATTTTAAAAAAAAATTCTCTACTGTTATCCACATTTACTGTGCATAGTTTTGTTCATAGGGAATCCAATAGAGGCAGGTCTTCTTGGAAACACCTTCAGGTCATCTTTTTGTCTGAGCATATCAAAAACGACTCTTCTCTCATCTGCTTTGTAAAAAACTACGGTAATATGTCATTATCCAGGTACCTGTAGAAGAGTAGGCATTGTACTTCCATTCTACACTTTGATATGCTGCCATGGAATCAATTCCTTCTTGGCATTATTTGAGGGGACAATTGAGATTTTTCTTACTTCACAATAATTAACTCTGGACATTTTAAAATTTGATATCTAGGTGAGAGTTTTATTAGTTGAAGAAATAATGTCCAGAATACAAACTCAGTAATTTCATTGTTAATATTATACTAAACCCACTAGTTATTGTAACAAGATGTTAATAGCTGCAAATATTACATTAAATAAAAGATAATTTCCTACTTTATCTAAAACTACAAGTAATATTAACATTGAAAGTTTTCACAGTGTTGACTAAAATTTAAAAATCTTACTTTTAATTAGTTTTTGCTGTATGATCTCTCAGGCAATTTAATTTCTTTCTCTGTTACAAAGGAATTAGGGGTGTGTGTGTGTGTGTAATATATGCAGTCCTGGATCTTAGAAATGGGAAGTGTGCGTGTTTATATAATTTATCTTATTATGAAGAAAAAAGCCTCAAAATTATAAACCTATCATTTTGGTAGCTTTTTTTTTTTTGTAACACTAAAACCTGGACAAATTTTTTAATAAAATGAGGGGCCACAGATATGGCAGGTTCCATTTCTCAGTTGGAGGTTCTGTGAGAACTTTGTGTGTACTAATATATATAGAGGTCTTTTTCATCTATGTGTTACACAAAAAGAAATCAGAAAATATAAAAGCACTTAGAATAAAAAAAGTATAATAGGCAAGTTTGACCAGGCGTGCTGGAAAGGACTTCTAAATGTTAAAAAATAAATAAATAAATTATTTGTTGAAGTGCATTTCATATTAGAAATTAGTTGCTTTTTGTAGATGGATATTTCTCCTTCTATATAATAAAAGAGATTTACTATCTGCATAAAATAAAATAAGTATAAAGCCTTTACAGAATTATGGAAAAGAACTCCACAGTTGGTAGCACCTTGTCTATTTCCCTGAAATCTTAGTATATCTGTACATCCTTTCTAAATCTAGAAATAGAAATTAAGATTTAGATGATCTGCAAGGCAGCATTGCCTTCTCATTTCTAAAGCTCACCTCTCCTACTCTTTACTGAGTCTTTCTTTTCTGACATCTTTCAGGGTCTTGCTCCTCGTGAATCTCTTTTGTCTTTTATGTATCTTCCTGTTGTTTTTTGGTTCTTTGTTTGTTTTTGTTTTTTGCCAGTACTTTTCTTCTTCAGCCATCACATACTCAAATTTCTCCACCCTAACATAAATTTTAAAAAGCAAACCAAAGCAATAACAACAAATTAAGCTTTTCCAGATTCTCTTCCCACTCAGATACCTACTCATTCCTATTCTTCCCTTTCTTGTGAAACTTCTAGAAACAATAATCTACACTTGATATATCTAATTCTTCATCTCGATTTATTAATCCAACACAATCACTGTTTTATTTTACTAATTGATTGAAATTGCTTTCTTCAAGTTTAAAAGTATCTTTCTAATTCTGAAATTCTGAATCTTTACGCCACCGAACGTCTCTGTAGCATTTCCTACTACTGTTTCTTTGTTTCCCTGTTTCCACTCTTGGTTACGTTGACGCTGCATGCTTCTAATTTTCCCCCTCTCCCTTGGATGAATCATCTCAGTTACCACTGCCGTATTCGCTATTTCCATCTTTCTCTAACTGCAGATATTTTCAAGGATCCTTCACCAGTCTTATTTTTTAGCTTCCTATTTCTCTTTGTAGACAATCTCAGATATTTCTACTGTTTTACCTATCACTTACATGCAAATAACTAACAGATCTATATGTCTACCTCTGACCTTTTAAAATGCTGAGGGATCCAGATTCCCATTCCAGCTGTCTATTGAGTTTTCCCTCCTGGTTGTCATTCTGGCATCCCAAACTTGACATGTGCAAACTCTAAATCACCATGTTTTCTTTTCTTGCGTTTCTTTCCTAAACATGTTCCCTTTGTTGAAAGCCACATACGTTTCCAGACCTAGTACAGAGGCCTCATTCTTCTTAAAGACTCCCGTAGTGTCAGTAATAAAGGCTAACTGAAGCTCAGTCTTTAATCTGATCCTAAAGCCTTTATCTGAAAAAGCCCTACAGAACAGTGGTTAATGAACCTAAGCTTTCACACCAGGCTGCCCTTGGTTTGAATCCCAACAATACCTTTCAGGAATTTTGTGAACTTTCTCAAGTCACTTAACATTGCCAAGCCTTGGTTTTCTTACCTGTAATATAACAATAATAAGCAGGGTCATGAGTAATAAGTGACACAGTTAATCATGAGTGATTTATGATTGTTTTCAGAACATACTTAAGTGAAAACAATATTATTAGTAAAAATAAAATTCTTAGAGTATTTTCTTAGACTGTTTTCTGCTCTATAACAGAACATCACAGAGTAGGTAATTTATAAAGAACAGAAGTTTATTTGGCTCACAGTTCTAGAGGCTGGTAAGTACAGGAGCATGGTGCCAGCATCTGGCAAGGTCATCCCACGGTAGGAGGTAAGAGGTGGAAGCAAAGGCATGGGGCAGAGAGAAAACAGAGGCTAAATTTTTCCTTTTATCAGGAGCCCACTCCCGAGATAACTAACTCATCCCTACAATAACAGCATTAATCCATTCATGAGGGCAGAGCCCTTGTGACCTAATCACCTCATAAAAGTTTCACCTCTCAACAATGTTGCTTGGGAGATTAGGTTTCCAACACATGAAATTTGGAGGACAAATTCAAACCATAGCATTCTTCCCCTGGCCCCCAAAATTCATGACCTCTTCACAATGCAAAATACATTCATTCCCTTCCAATAGCTCCAAAGCCTTAACTCATTCCAGCACTAACGCAAGAGTCGAAAGTCCAGAGTCTCATCTAAATCAGATACGAGTGAAACTCAAGGCACTACTCATCCTGAGGCAAACTCCCTTCATCTGTGAATGTGTGAAATCAAAACAAGTTATCTATTTCTAAAATACAATTGTGTGGCAAACCATAAGATAGACATTTCCATTCCCAATGGGAGAAATAGGCAAAAAGAAATGAGTAACTACTTGAAATTAAGTCCAAAATCCAACAAGGAAAATAACATTATTCCTTTATGTTGGAGAATAATCTCCTTTGACTCCATGTCCCATATCTTGAACACACTGGGGCTGCAGTTGGGCCCCCAAGGCCTCAGGTATCCCTGCCCCTCTGGCTTTTCTGGGCTCAATCTATCCAGCAGCTCTCATGGGTTGGAGGTGCATGATGGCAGCTCTACATTTCTGTGTTCTTGCAGCAGCCCCACTCCTATGGCTCAAAGCATTACCCTCATAGACCTTCTGTGTGGGGGCTCTCGCAGTGTAAGAGGTTTCTGCCTGGGTCCCCAGGCTATCTGCAACATCCTTTGAAATCTAATAGAGTTAGCCATGCCCCCACAACTCTTGCATTCTGCACATTTACAGAATTAACAATATCTGGACACTAGCAAAGTTTACAGCTTGTACCTCCTGAAGTGGTGGGCTAAGTTGCACATGGGGCCACTTGAGTCACAGATGGTACAGCTGAGGAACAGTGCAACAGAGTGCAGGGAGCAGAGTCCCAGGGTGGCCTGTGGTAATGAGCCCATGGAGGACACCCAGGGTCTGTCCCCCAAAACCACTCTGCCCTCCTAGAACTCTGGGCCTGTAATTGGAGGGGCAGTCTAAAAGATCTCTGAAATGCTTTCAAGGTCTTTCATTATCTTGATGAACAGTACCTGGGTCCCTACTATCCACCTATCCAGGGTAATCTCTTTAGCAAAGGGTCACTTGGTCTCACCTTTAGTATTCTCTTCCAAAGAGGCTTTTTAAGTCTATATGGTCAGGCTGCAAATTTTCCAAATTTTTCCACTCTGCTTCTCTTTTAATTATAATTCTGCCTTTAAGGAGAATTCTGCCTTTCTACTTGTATCTCACTGTATGCAGTTAAAAGTAGTTATGCAACAGCCTAAATGCTTTGCTGCTTAGATATTTCTTCTACCAGATATCAGTTCATCACTCTTAAGTTCCACATTCTATAAAGCCCTCAGGCATGGACACAATTCAGCCAAGGTCTTTGCTCCTGTACACTAACGATGGCCTTTACTCCAGTTTCCAATACCTTGTTCCTCATTTCCATCTGATATCTCATTAGAATGGCCCTTACCAGCATTGGTATGGTATTCTACCAGCATTCTGGTCACAAACACTTAAGTAATCTCTAAGAAGATTTAGACTTTCCCTAGTCTTCTCTTCTTTTGAGTCCTCACCAGAATCACAAGTATTGCTCCATTTACAGGAATCTAGGCTTTTTCTAACATGCTCCTCCAAATTCTTTCAGTCTTTTACTCATTTTTCAGTTCCAAAGGCATATTCACATTTTCAAGTATTTATTATAGCAACAGCCCCACTTCTCTGTACCAATGTTCTTTCTTTGTTCATTTTCTGCTGCTATAACAGAATATCACAGACTGAGTAATTTATAAAGAACAGAAGTTTATTGGGCTCACAGTCCTAGAGGCTGGGAAGTCCAAGAGCATTGTGCTGGAATCTGACAAGGGTCATCCTATGGTGTAAGGCAGGAGGCAGAAGTGAGCACACAAGACAGAAAATTAATGCCAAACTTATCTTTTTATCAGGAGTCCACTCCCAAGATAACTAACCCACTCCTGCAATAACAGAATTAATCCATTCATGACAGCAGAGCCCTAAAATCTAATCACCTCTTAAAGATCCCACCTCTCAACTGTTGCATGGAGGATTAAGATTCCAACACATGAATTTTGGGGGACATATTCAGACCATAGCAAGTATAGTGCATGTTCCAAAATGGCAGTTTGATCTGGAGACATCCTCATGTCCTTTAGAAAGAGCAGAAAGTGAATAAAGAGAAAGACATCCTTCTTGCCTTTAAGAAGGCTTCCTGAAAGTTGCCTGATTTATTCCTCAAAATATAGCTGCAAGAGAATCAGTGAAATGTGTCTTTTAGTTGGATGCAAGGCCACTGTGAATACAGTGAGAAGAAAAAAGAATGCATATTGGGGTAGACAACTAAGCTTTTCTGCCTCAAGGACTATGGGAGTTTCCAATTAGACTTAATTATATCAGTTATGTAGGTTAATTACTATAATTAATATATCTCATGATTACCTCTAGGATAAAAGTATTCATAGATAAATTTATAGATAAACTTGTAAAACACGATGAGAGTCTGATTTTAAGGCTCCCTAGATTCACATTTAGAGCTAATCTGAGTAGTGTATCAGCTACAAAATTTAGATATTATGTGGAATGAAAAATGTATGTGAATGTGAAAAAAAATCAATTTGGCCTTTAAAAGTAAAAATAAAAGATTTTGGCTTATATATTTCTAACAGCTTTCCAGGCCGTATTTTTATGTATCTATAAAATGTCACAACAGGCTTATGTTAATGACCAGAAAGAATTTAAGACATACTTTCCTCATATAATTCTAAAGTTAGGAATGTTATGAATTAGCACAGAGATAAGAGAATTAAATCTGATCTCAAATATATGGCAAATGACTGAATATTACCCATTTATGAATTTTAATAGTCAACATATATTTCCTAATATATTAGGAAAACCCCTAGTATGAATAAAATTAATCATACAAATATATAGAGAAAAATAAACTATATCCATATAAAACTTTCAAGCAGATTCAACAGTTTTCGTGATTTTGCCTCACTTGCTTTATCTATTCTCTCTTTAATTTTTTCTAAAGTATTTAAAAATAATTTCTTACATGATATCATTTTACCAAAAAAAAATTTATAAAAATAGTATTCAATTATATATTGACAAGCAATGTATTTCTGCAATGTGTCTCTTAGAGGTTTGACAATGCATGTCAAAAATTCTCAAATGATATCTTTATCCAAAAGGAAGAATACTTTGCATTTACAAATGCTTTGTAATAACTATTACGTAGCTTTTCCTACATTGCAGTCATCCACAGTGTTAAAAAGACTTCAGTATGGTAGAAGAACAATTTAGCACACATGCACAGCTAATTGTAGTCAATATTCAATTTACTCATCTAATCACCATGTGAAAGTTGATCTCCATGGTCAAAGAATAATGTATTCTAAGGCATGGTAATCTTGTTAGTTTAAATCTTAAAGTCTTTTTAATGAATAAATTCTTGAAAAATGAATATAGAATATAGAAGTTTCTGTTTGGGGCAGGTATCAGCATTCATCACCCTCCCAGCGCTTCCGTGTAATAACGTTTTACATGTTCCTTCTATATTTGAGTATTCTGATTCTTTCTCCTTTTAGAGGGAGTATTTATGCAAATCAAATAGAAAATTCCTATTGAGAATTATCAGAATAAACATTTTAGAAATCTCTAGAATGTATTTTAAAAATATTTCTTGAAATTCCTTTTTCAGAAAAAATAAATACTGTTAAAAATAATGACATAAATTTTGAGGTTTTAAGTTCATTTTAAGCAGTAAAAATTTACTTGTAGTTAAATACTTTTCTTCAAGTTCCTTTGTAAATCCATATATTTATACTTCTATCTTATCTTTTCAGTTCACAAACTCACTAAAAGTAAAATGTATTTCAAAATCAATCTAAAGAAAATACCATTTTATTTCTATGAGTTGATAGAAAACCAAAGATTTGGATGTTTAATAATATACTTATTTTTTAAATACATTTTTAAAATATTAGGCCAATTTTGTTATATAAGAAATTTTCACCATAACCTTACTGTTATACTGAAATATATATATATATATATATAAAATGGCAAAGTTTGCATAGAAATAAAAATGATTTCCTAATTATGTAATTAAAATGGAAATATTACATTTTTAAACTCTAAGAGTATGCACCATACTTGAAATGTAAAAAAAAAAAAAAACAACTAGTAATCTGTAGCATATATTCATATTTTTTCTTATAAACAATCCCCAACATACCTGAGTATTAAAAGGATGCATTGTAAGCTTCTTAGTAAAAAAAGTTATACGAGGTTTTGCTTTTCCTTTGTTTCCAGTTGATTAAATTGTATGCATGAAGTGCCACAACAAGTCTGCAACACTACAACCTTGAATTTTAAGTTGATATTGCCTGTAGTCAAGTGTGAGTCATGAATTTCAATACATTTGTTTCGATTGTTACCTATAGCAAAGAAGCAGAAAATACTTATTTCCCTGGTTAGTATCAAATTGAAATGAATTTTATCATTTGAACTAAGGAGAACACTCTAAGGTACCCTCCTTCCTATAAAAACACATAACAAGGGAGAAAATATTAATGGTTTAATACATTATTAAATTAGAGAGAATCAAGTTTTCCTTCTATTTTACTTGGACATAGTTATAAAATCTCCAGGATGGTTATTTTCCCAGCTTGTCTAAGAAAGAGATAAAAGACCCTGTCTCTCCAGTCTGATAGAAAACATTATAGCCAGAGGCCAGTACAAGAAATTGTTATAGAGGCAGGGATATGAACTGTTAGTAGGACTTTTTTTCCAGCTCAATTTTTTTTCTTACAGCTTTAATTACATTTTTAAAAACATTTATGCAAATCTTCATTTAGATCATTAGAGATTTAAATTTTTTAACAGTTAGTTATTTTTCATACTACTCCAGAAAAATAAATCTTTTTTCATGATTCATTATCTACATTCAGGATAAATTAATTTCCACTCTTTCCATGGGCCTCTGGCATAAAGAAGAGATGATGACAGTAGCAGTACTTGGTTCCAGTCACATTCCTACATAAAGTAAAAATGCTACTTCATTGACAAGTTTTTTACCAAAAAATTGGCAGAACTTATTATTGACATCGATGGTGTAGCTAGTATGACTAAGTGATAATTTATGGGTGATGTAAGACCAATTTAAATGTGTGATATAAGTGAAAATTTATGGGTGATAAAGGACAATTTAAAAGTGTCAAAAACCATATGACAATACCATATCTTCTATGTTTGTAGTATACTTTAGTGCAAATGTTTTAGAACTTATTTCTCATTTGGCCATAGAAATTATAAATAAAATTGACTTTATAAAGTCTATTTCCTATTTATGTTTGCTCCAAATTATTGTTGAATTAATATATAATGCATGATGAATGAATGATTAGAAGTCATTATTATTATTATATTGTTAGCATTTATATAAAATGGATAGAATGCATTCTGAGAATTTTGAAGAGAAAAGCTGGTAATGAGAAATAAATTGAGTGGTTTGTGACCAGAATTTTGAAAAAGAAAGCAACTCTTACTAGCTTTGACTTGAATTTGTGTGTCTTGTAATAATTATAGATGCTCATGCCGCTCTTACTTTACAAGCATAGAGTCCAAATATTCAACAGGTGTTGTCGAATTACTCAGTTGACCCTACGTTACTCTAATTAACTCAACGCTTGACTACAGCGCCTTACCCCAACCAACCACCTTAGAGAGTAAGTAGTTCTTTGTAATTCTCTCTCTCCTTCCTCTTTTTTTCTTTTCAGATAATTACTGTTTACTATATAAATTTACTGAACCTCAGTGGCATGCAAACGAAAAGGACAATTACAACTATAGTCCCAATGAAGGTAGGATGATGAGTTTTCCTTCTGTATTTTTTTACAATATCTTTTGTATATTATTCAGATTTTTTTTTGCTTTTTTAAGATTAATAAACTTTAATTTTTAGAGCAGCTTTAGGTTCACACCAAAATTGAGCAGAAAGTACAAAGAGTCCCCACATACCTTCTGTCTCGCCCCCAACAAACTCCCCCAAAATGGATATCCAGCACCACAGTGGTACATACATTTGTTATAACTTATGTACCAACATTGACACATCATTATCACCCAAAGTCTATATTAGAGTTAACTTGGTGTTGTTTATCTTTTAAAATTAAATGGTAGTGCTTCACTGCTCAGAATGCCACTCTAAGCTTTTTAGTACGTAGTAAGCTAGTTAGCATATAGTAAAGTAGTAATATACAGTAAGAGTACTTCTAAACAAATCCAAGCAGTGTGTCACTGCTCTCTTACGTATCTGTATATTAACACTTATGCACTGATGCTAGGCAAAAGGGAGAAATATGTTGGTGTTGGGGAACAATCCAACTACTTCCAAAAAATTTCCTGTGGCGATGGCTAACTAATTTACCACTTTAGTTAAAAGATGAGGCCACCGGTGTTAGCTGGCATTTGGAAACGTTAAGGGCTTTGCAAAAACTCAGTCAATTGTGATGATCAAAAGCAGCAGCTACTCTTATGGTTTAGATATTGCTTTTCCTTTTATTGGTTGCAATTTTTGATTTCTATTTTATTAGGTTGTGTTGGCCTCTAACATAAGTCAACACAAATCTCTTCTGAAAAGATAGATTATAATGGATATTTTGAAAGGAAGAGTAGAGATGAAATTAGTGAGGTTATGTATAAAAGCAATATTTGCCACCTACTTCCCCATCCACTCCCCCCCCACATGAACACACACCATATAGTGGAAAAACAACAATTTAATATGAATAAGGACAGGTCAAATTTAACAAATTAATTGACTTAGAGGGCTCGTGATATGAATAGAATGGGATGCTCGGTTAGCTCCACATTGTCTACTTTACTTATTTGATTAAATAATAGGTATTCAATTAATTGGCATGTATTTGAAAGTTGCTTTCTAGGCCAAGTAGTATTATAGACTCTGGAGTTACAATAGTGAACAAAGACTAGAATTTCTGCTTCCAGCAGCTTACACTCTAGTAATAGCTAAAAATTGCTTGCTCTGTGCCAGGCACATTTTATGTGTTTTAAGCCTAACAATCATCCCATCGGACAGGAACTATTAACATAATAATAACACAGAAGAGACAACTAAAGTATCGAAAGGTTAAGTGACTTGCCTGTGGTCACACAACTAGGAAATCATGGTGTTAGAATGTGAGCCAGCTTCAATTTTCCCCAGGTTCTGTGCATGCGACTGTGGAAACATTTATAAAGCAACTACCTGCTAAAAACTGATACGTTCTTTTCTAATAGAAATAAGAAGCCTTTTTATTGTTAGTTATCATGATAAGTATTCACCTTTGAAACCTGATGTATATTCCAACTTCCTGTAATCATTTTCCAGCAATTGCCAGTACATGATTCGAGGAACAGGGATTTTATTTAGTGGGAACTTTATCATATTCTATTTTTTCTGGCTTAATTTTTTTTAACCAAATTTAACCAAATTTGTGATTTGTGTTAGGAGAAGCATTCAGCAGCGTTATATTGCCACAGCATTACACACTTTATACACAGGCACAATAAATTTTGTTTGGTTGATTGGTTTTTTTGTTTTGTTTTGTTTTTGAGACAGGGTCTTGCTCTGTTGCCCAGGCTACAGTGCAGTGGCATCATCACAACTCACTGCAACCTCAAACTTCTGGGCTCAAGAGATCCTCCTGCCTCAGCCTCCTGAGTAGCTGGGACTACAGGTGTGCACTACCACACCCAGCTAATTTTTCTATTTTTTATAGATACAAAGTCTTCCTATGTTGCTCAGGTTGGTCTCGAACCCCTGGGCTCAAGTGATCCTCCTGCTTCAGCCTCCCAAAGTGCTAGGATTACAGGCGTGAGCCACGGTGCCCGGCCCACGATAAATATTCTATTGCTTCCTACAATGCTATATGACCACATGGTAATTGCTGAAATGGGGAAGCTTGGAAGAGAAGAGCAAAAAGACATTCCTTCCAACGCATTTTATTCATAGCTCCCCCATGTTCTGTTATTTGACATTGCAGCCAGTCTCTTAAGCTCTGTGAACCTGTTTTCACATCAACAGGACTGGTTTGAGGATCTGATATAAAAAATGTAAATAAAAGGGCCTTGACATTTTTAAAACTTACTTAAATTTTAAGTTGCAAATAATTTTAAAGAAAGGGATAGGGCATTTAGCCTATTACATGGCAAGCATTTTGCAAGATCATCATAAACATCCTTATTTAAGGGAAAATGAAACGAAGTGATGAAAACAGGCACAATGTGCATAGCAGTCACTCAACAAATGTTACTTAACTTTCTTTCCTTAATACACATACACTAGAATATATACCTATTTATTTACATACAATTTTAAGAGCCAAATTAAAGAAAATAGAGAGCAATACAATTACCTTTTATTTCTTAAGGACATAATGTTTAATTAACTTAATCACCCCTCCTTTTTTTTCCTTTGCCTTTCTGAACATAAGGCTTTTCTGAACAAAAATGTCTGAAAGGAATCAGGATTTCTTTTAGCAACAATTCACAGAGAGGGAAATGTACACTGCTCAGTTTTGGTGTCTAAAAATAGGTCCTTAAGGGTTAAAAGTGATGGCCTTGAGGTGACAAGGTTCTGCTTAGCAAGGAGTAGAATGAGAATACATAGAGAAAGCAAATGACCGTTCCACCCACCTAGTGCCCTTTCCTGGAGAAACTAGGTTGGATCACTTGCGCTGAGGTGGGGGGACAGAGGTTAGGAGGCATTAGACCGATGAGGGAAACAGGAAGGGCAGGCAACACTCCCACATCTACTCCTCATTAAGAACTCTGAAGAGAAGCCGCCACTTCGATGTCCCCTTGCATACCTTCAACTCAGCCCAGCAGGACGGCCAGGGAGTGGGAGGCCTGAGCGGCACGTGGAGGCCACAGCCCCTATCTCCCCCAGAGCTATGGCTGGGGAATTCACTGGAGGAGGGTGCCCCAGAAGAGGGTGGGGGTAGGTGGCTTTGTAGAGGGTTCAGTGCTCTGCCTAAGCTGGGGCTAACAAGGGAGCACAGCAAGACCAAGGAGAGCCACAGTGAAGCAGCAGCTGAGCTGAGTGGGACACCTGCAAGGGGCGCCATTAGGTCACATCGCAAGTTACACGACTACAGATTTCAGTCAAGAATGACAACAGGACAAGCAGCATCTAGCTGGATAAAGACCACCACCCTGCAGGCACAGAGAGTGGAGGACTCTTCCCATGCCTCCTGCATCTCCCTTCAGGGCACAAATCCTCCTCCCTCTCCCAATATAGCCGGTGACTAGTTTAAGGATGGAAGCAGGGTTAGGAAAGAATATCTAAGAGATTGAATATTTTTATCCATGAAAGCTGAATACTCCTACACACTGTTACAATTGCTGAATCCAAAAAAAAAAAAAAAAACTTTGGATTGGATTAAAAGCTTATTTTATTTATTTTTTCTCATCACCCAGTGCCCAGAGTATGCAAAGAGGAGGAGGAGGCCTGGTTAATTATAGACACGATAAAGAAATTACATTGCCTCTAAGCATGGGTTGGTGTTTGAGTGAAATTTGCTGTTCTGATACAAGAATAATTGGGGGTGGAGGAAGAGGTAGTATTAGGTGGGATGATCAGAGGAGGCCTTTCGGAGGAGATTACACTTGAGCAGCGTTCTGAATGATTGGAAAGGGGCGGCCAAATGGTCATGGAGGAAAGTCTTTCAGTCAGAGAAAGTGCAGAGTCTCTGAGCCATGAAATCTGACCGAGATCCCCTCCTATAATGATGCTTTTTGTTGCTGTTACCAGACACATTCTTCCCTGTGATAGTGACCATGGGCACCCAGGTTAAGTCTTTTAGATTAAGCATAACCAGTGCCACTTTGGATCACGTTCCATAAACCACCATCGTAATCACAAGCTCCACACTGACCTCTCACGTGCCATCTCAGAACCATGGTTTTCTCCCTCTGCGGCTGGTGCAGCTTAGCTTGGCATTATCTTCCACACCTAAAGCTGGGCTTCCAGGGCCAGTCATGACTTGAAAGCTCCATATTCTAGGGTCAGCCTCCAGCCATCCTTGCTGTAAATGAACTCCTAACCACCACTGTCTGCATTTTGACAGATGAATTTTATTTGAGTGTGTGTTTTTGAGTCCCTATTTATTAACTGTTCACGATTCTTTGTGGTCCTTCACTTTCTCCTTCTTGTGGATTTCAGCCTCATGCTGGTTGCCAGGTCTATGGCTGGGGCTGTTCCTGAATGTCTTCCCTAGTGTTACCATCCCTCTTCACAAATTTACTGTTACTTCCAGTCCTGGATTTCCCACTGCTCATACCATTCTGCATCCTGGTGATTACTAAGTTTCAAGAGTCTAGTTCACTGAATCTAGTTCTGTATGTTGCAAAGCTTGAACTTTTTACAAATCTCCAGGCTTCCTCCATAAAGTTAAAAAAACAATCAATGGATCCACCAACCAAAAATAAACAAACAAAAAAACTATGTGTGTGTATTTCAAGTCTAAAAACAATCTTTAGCAAAAAAATATTATTATCATTACTGTACAAGATCCTGGAACTTGATAAAGTAAACTAAAGGGCCCATGATTACAAGCTGATGACAGGGATTCACTACTACAACAATGTTATTCTAAAGCCCGTGAACTTTCCACTATGGTACAATGAGCTTTAACTCCAGGAACTTTCTCATCTGGCATTTTTCCCAGTCTGCTATTCACCCATTCCTGAGTTCACATTATCCTGGCTTTCCATCACTGAGTAGCAGTATAACCTCAGATAAATTACATCACCTTCCTGAATCTTTTCTTTATATCTATAAGGGGGATAATAGTAATATTAATAGTTGAAATGACAGTTAATGGAGGTAATACTTGACACATAATAAATGTTCTTTAAAAAAAAAATTTTTTTTAGAGACAGGGTCTTGCTTTGTTGCCCAGACTGGAATGCATAGCTAACTGCAAGCTTCAACTCCTGGGCTCAAGCGATCTTCATGCCTCAGCCTCCCAAGTAGCTAGGACTACAGGCGTAGCCACCATGCCCAGCTAATATTTTTTATTTTTATTTTTTGTAGAGATGGGGTCTCTCTATGTTGCCCAGGTTGATCTCAAACTCCCGGCCTCAAGCAGTCCTCCCACCTTAGCCTCCCAAAGTGCTGGCATTACAGGTGTGAGCCACTGCACCCAACTTAAACGTTCTTATAGTCTAGTTGTTATTGGCCAGCAGTTCTTTGAGGTTTTTGCCATTCATGATCTCATTACCCTTTTAAAGGTATGTCATTTCTTTTCCTAAATTTTGCTTTATTGAATATTACCATATTATTATAGTTTGCTCCAACACTTTACACTACTAGCAAAAAGTATTACAAAGCATATTTCATGTTGATTCTAATACTTTGTAATTGAGGGTAGAATTCAGTATCCTGTCCGACAGGATTAGTTTTCAAAGGAATAACTTGAAATATCTTGTCATCATCAATCTCCTCATGACATAGACCCCGAGGATAGTGATTGTGAGGTGACAGTCAATTAAAGTCTTAGATTAAGTAGCCTGACTATAAGTGAAACAGACAGTGATAGTGAAGAGCTCAAACTTCTATCCACTCATAATTAGAATGCTACCAAAGTCAAAAAAGGTATACCTTGCCTTATAGTATCAAATGTAAGTGAGTCCAGAGCCATGGTGTCAATATTTCCTGTATGTATTTCCTATTTAGAGATAATTCGGAGATGTCTTAAAAAAAATATTTTCCTCCAATTACATATTTGGAGGAACATATAATTCATATTCCAGTCAAACCAACTATAAATTGCTGCTATTTGCACATCTGCCATAACAAATTACCTTTATTTTGAGGATTAACATCTTATATGAAAAAATTAATGAAATTGTCAATTTAAGGACAGGTGGATGACAAAGATAATAAGTTCCAGTATTACTCCAAGAAGTAATAATGAGGGGGGAAAAAAGTAATGATGAGAAAGAAGAACTGTAGTCTTTCCTAAGATATTAAAATAGTGGCTCACTCAAGAATTTTCTTATTTACATGTTATATAATAGTTAAGTACAGTTTGCCTAGAATTTGGTGTGACAGCTCATTATGTGGAATTTCTGTCAGCATATTAACCAACCCAGGTATACTCCATATCTATTAATTGTTTGCTTAGAATATCTAATGGTTTTAATATTACTCCTACACAGAGCACACTTTCTTTTTCTTACATAAGTTAATGGGATGTACATGGGGAGTTATTAAGCTCTCTGACCAATTTACCCACTGGCTTAACCATGAGGCATTACCAAGAAGACTAATTCAATCCATAAATGAAGACTGGGATGCATTTTACCTATATTTTATTTTTATGTATAATGTCATATAATATTACCTACTTGATATTTAATAAATGGATTGAGTTACCATGACATCTCTCCCTTTCCCTTCCCTCTTGTCTATGACAGCTCCCATTCTATGCCTTTTCTAGAACAATTATTAATTCTTAGAGAATCCTAAACTCTCTAAGTTTAGGAAGGGATGTTAAAGGCCACCTAGTTACTTCCTCGTATCTATTTACTATTTTCTCTGAAAGCAAAAACAGACAACAACAGAAGACATCCTCTAGTTAAAAAGTTTATGAAAATTAAATGAGGAACTGTGGGAGGAGGAGAATATCTTTTGCATGGATAAGTTTGAAACGTTGTTATTACTGCATTAGATCTGGGTAAAACATTTTAATCTGCATAAAAGAAGAGGCTGACACTAGCTCACCTAGAGAAGAAGGTGGGGCACACTTATGCTAAAGTGCTTAATAGTAGACTGGAAAATGAAGTGGGAGCCTAAAGGAATAAAGAAAATGCCCCAGACTTATGGACACTGCTCGTTGGAAAACATTTAATAGTGTACAATTCATTTAACATATAAATAAATTTTATCTCTTTGTTTTGAGTAGATACAGCTGGTAGTGGTAGTGGGTAAAAGGTGCTATGCAAGGTTTGAGTTTTATTAATTTGTTACTGCATGAGTGTTTCTTAAGAAGAGAGAAACTGTGTACCAATTTCCATATGCAAGTATAGGAGGAATATTAATCTTGTTATAATTGAAAATAAACAATTTTAGATACCATGTCATTCTAGGAATCTACACTCAACACTAAGTAAAAAATGAAATTTGACTACACCCCACCCCATCAGAGATAAATTACTATCCATAATCTCAAATCTCCAAGTAACGCTCAACCAATATTCTTAATCTGTATAATGAAACAACAAGCTAGTGTGATATTTTTTATGCTACTAATGGAAGTTAAAATTTCAGTCTTTTTATTTTTTTTTATGAATTAGAAGATAGGTTTTTAGCCTCTCATTTGAGTAATACACTAGTATCATGCAGCTAGTATGGTAGTTTTCTATTATTATTTAGCCTACTCATTTCAGATTTATAATTATTTCAATCAGAAAAACACTCACAATTGGTCTAACAGGGAAGATGGAAGAAATTTGTGCTGATCTATTTCACCCCAGTTCATGGCCACAATCTGGGGCTCCTAATTTGGTTTTTTGACTCTGTCATATCCCACTGAACCTTTCTGGGGACATTTCCGATGCATCTGGCAGACAAAAACAGACAGAAACGGAACTGGTTCTTGAGCTCCCAATCCTCTGCTACTGAAACACAGCATACACTAATGCCGATTTCTTTAACAACATTAGTGCCGTTAGACTCTCCCATATCCTTTTGTTGAGGTTTTCTGGCACTGGGGAGCTAAGAATGAACGTACAGGACATATTTAATGCTAAAAAGCTGTGCATCCACTAAAGACATTTAAAATTCCAAAATGAAATTATATGTAGCACTTCACTGTGAGCAGAATTTAAATATGCCACTCATGGACGAGATCATGAATTCTATTTTACTTTCAAATACACATCTTTATAAAATTATATTCAGCTAATAACTAAACCTATTCCATTACAGAGGTATGACAAAGATGAAGTGCTGAGCTTCACAAATGAGAGGATCCAATTCATCTATGTTTTGTGAATTACTCATGCTTGACATTTGAGGAATTTATACCAATAAAATGCATAATGGACCAAAAGTTAGTAAGTTTTTCAATTTAATTTTCAAATATAAAGACTCAAAGGCAGAGAGTGGCACTTTGTGGATGAGAGGCACTGCGTGTGTGTGTGTGTGTGTGTGTGTATACACACACCATACTCACAAGGATCTTTCCAGAATCTGCTATTCTCTACCAGGGCCCATGTTTCCTAAGTAAGTTCTAATATGGAAACAAGAGGGATTTCACGGTCCACAGTATCCCTGCTTTCAGTCAGGAAATCAATGAAGGATAAGCCTGAAGCTGGGCCTATATCCTATGCAATCGCATTATGACAGGTTTCTAGGAAATCAATCTGTCTGCTGTTTATTGCACATTTCTCAGATCACATTAAAATTCAGCCCTTAAGTTCTTCAACTCTCATTCCACAGAAAACAGCAACAGTGGAACCAATTCAGTGTTAAAGAAATACATAAATATGTAAATAAAATCATAGTATATAGATAGGCTTGTTGTTGCTATGGCCTTTTAAATATCCATAAAAGAATACAATTTTCTAAAAATACCCTATAGACAATAAGTTTCTAAATAGATGTCACTTGAATTGTTTCCAAAAGGAATGTCATAAGTATAAATTTGGGAGTTTTGTGCAAATTATCAGTAGAGAAAACAATTACTACCATACTATCTGGGGAATGCCACCGGTCTGTATTATGGTTAAAATAATGACATTAAGAAGGACACCTCTTATGATGATGTGCAGACAGAGCCATTCTCATTTTCCAATCTGCTTCAGAGAAAATCATATTACAGCAGAGGTACTCCATTTGTTATTTACTTTAAAGCTGAAAATAAATCACTAATTCTCTTTCTCTTACTCATCTAACTGTGCAATAACAATGTACAAGAGAATTAAGTAAAGTACTTAGTTAATATTTGTGAGGGATTGAAGAGGAAAACAAAGGAAAAAGTCTTAATAGATGAAGGTTGTTTTCTACACTACATGGAATTAAAATTTTTCACACCCCAATTACTAAACCAGCTGCAAGCATTCTCCCAGAGACCAATTAGTTTATAACACACTTCCTTCAACAGAGGCCTGAAGCTTCCAGGGCCTACCTTGATGCATGCAAGTTTGTATATATATATGTATAATTGTCATTTATCAACACTAATGTTAACAGTGAACTTTGTAAGTAGCCATTAAAAATTCTCAGTAAGGCCTGATTTTTCATTGCAAAAATACTAGAGAAGTACCTTTATGGATTTATGTTCCAGATGGTAGTACCATCTGGGAGCTAACTTTCATTGTCTAATGGTTTCTTGCTACATTTACATGTACTAGGCATCAACACCCACTTCTGGTTACAATCGTCGTCTTTCCTGCGTCAGTGCTTAGTAGAATGTGTGTTGTGTATAGCTTATTATGCAACTGATCACAGATGACAAAAAGGAGTAAACAGACTGCAAATTTTATATGACTAATAATAGAATGCACAGCAATAAAGTGACCTCCGTTGACCATTTTCAAATGAAAGATTAGTAGCATTTGTGCCTAATGTGACACTGTATTGCAAGAAATATGTATCCCAAACAGGTTGGGTCTGCCACTCTGTTCCTTGTGAATGTAGACTTGCCAGATGGCTCTGATGAAACTTTATTTTCTTGAGAGGCTGCATTTAAAGAACACCTGATGGCCTCCAAATGCACCAGAAATTAAACTGCTAGATTTTCTAGTAGATTGTTAAAAATGAGAATAAAATGGAGTGAATAGCAACTACCACAGCACATTTCTCTTTTCTTAAGGACACTGATGCTATTATAGTTTAGGTTTGAGAATCAAGGAACTGATGGATAGGCCAGCCTCTTTTACTCCACATATCATGAACATGGTTTGGCTTACTTTCAGTGAAAATGTCCACCATCTCTAACTCTTCTTCCTCAATCCTATGTCTCTAACCTACATAATTCTTCTTATATTGTCATATGTTTCTTTTTACTATACAGTGATAGGCTTAATAATGGCTCCCTGAAGAAGTCCATGTCCTAATCCTGGAACCTGTGAATACAGGTAACCTGTGGTTACTTAACATGGCAAAAGAAACTTTGCAAATGTCATCAGTTAAGGACCTAGAGATAGGAAGATTATTTTGGATTATCTGGGTGGGCCCAATGGAATCACAAAAGTCCTTCTAAGATAGAAACAAGAAAATCAAAGTCGAAAGAAGGAGATGGGATGATGGAAGCAGATGCTGAAATGACATGCTTTGAAGATGGACAAGGAACCACAAGCCAAGCAAAGTAGGTAGTAGTTAGAAGTTGGAAAAGACAAGGGAATGGGCTCTCTTCTGGAGCCTCTAAAAGGAACACAGGACTTCTGGGTACCTTGATTTTAGCTCCACATTCAGACTTCTGTCCTCCATAACTGTAAGAGAGTAAATCTGTGTTGTTTTAAGCACTATGTTTGGGGTAATTTGTTACACCAGTAATGGGAAACTAATACATATACCTTTAGCGTCTGTGGGTGCAAGAACCGTTTTCACAGAAACGTCAATTATTTTACTACAGGAATAATCTGTAGACAAGGAACAATTAGCTAATGAGAGAGTAAAGGAAGAATTGCTGGAGGGATGATCTTGAGAAGGTGAGACAGGCCGGGATGCAGGACACACGTGGAAGGGTTGTCCTCAGTTAGGAGAGGTGCCTGGCTTCATTTCTAAGAGGATCACCAGCTATGCTATCAGTAGCTGCCAAGCTCTTTCAGTTTTCCCTAAAACCCTGTGAAGAGTATTACTCTATCTTTTCCTAGGTTTATTTTCCTCCATCTCTGAATGTCCCTATTCTCAGTGATCCCAACAACAGACTGCTTCTCTTTTCCCAATGGATCTCTCAATGTTCAGTGTTGTCTTTGTCTAATTGTAGTTATCTTTATTGATTGTCTAATTAAAATGAACGCCTTCTAGAGCAGTGGTTCCCAAGCACAAGTGATTCCTCCCCTGCCCTCCCCCCAAAACTTTGGTTGTCTCAACTTGGGGGTGGAGAATGCTACTGGCCCCCATGGGGAGGGCTCAGAGATGGCTGCTAAACATCTTATCACGCATTGGACAGTGCCACATAGCAAAGAATTATCCAGCCCCAAACGCCGATAATGCTGTTGTTGGCTGTCGAGAAACTCTTTTCCAGAGTTTGTATCATTTTAAAGCTAATGTTATATTACTCACTTCCCTCTAGGTCAAGTTTGTGGAAGAGTTGTCTCCACCCATACTTTCTACTCTTACTTCCCGTCACTCCTTTACTACAGCACACTTATTTCCACTTCTACATCATTATGCTCTCCTTTGGGGCAATTCTTTCAAACACACAACTTTAAATGCTAGCAATACACAAGTAATGCTAACATCATTTATTTTAATTATTCAATTTAATATATATTTAGCCAGCTTTACCTCTGAAGTTCTTCAGGCAGTTAGTTCTGACTGCTAGTCATCTCCACTTTTTTGTTTCAAACACCTCAAACTGAACATATAAAAATGAATCTCACCAGTTTATCATTGAAACTTTCTCCTTTTCTTGCATTTGCCACTTTCTTTCCCTCCAAATTCTTCAAGTCTTTGATCCTTTGGCTTTTTCTTCATGATCCATTCATTACCCTTCATCCACCTACTTGGCAAATACGTCTACTCTTTAAAATTCAGTTCAAGTTTCTTCATAGAAATCTCTCCTGATACCTCCAAGTGCTGAGGGCTGAATCAGATGCCCTTTCTCTGGGCTCATTCTCTATGATCCTGTGGTCTCTATGGTCCTCAGGTACATCAGTCACACAATTTGCCATATGGTATTAACTCTTAGCTGCATAGAAAGGAAAGTCTAAAAACTGCTTAAGAACCCAAGATGGGTTATCACTAACCTGTTTTGATACAAGCACACTGGACTTTCCTAACTTCCTTCACAATATGACATAAATTTCCATTTCTCATTGTCTTTGTCCTCTCTCCTCCAAAATACTGGGGTTCAACCTTACCTCTGTAAAAAAGTCTTCCCTAAGTGTGGTATGCAGAACTTTAGAATGTCCTCCATGACTTTTGACCCTGGTGTTACTCCAATGATTAGGTTACCTTACATCGCAAAAGGGATTTTACTGTTGTAATTAAGGTTACCAACCAGCTGACTTTAAATAAAAAGATAATCTAGCTGGGCCTAATCTAATCACATGAGTCCTTTAAAAGCAGAGCATTTCTTCAAATGTCTCTAAGAGAGAACATGTCTCGAGACATGTGAAGCATGAGGGTTCCAAGTGTCATTGTTGGTTTTGAAGACAGAGGGGGCCACATGAGAAAGAAGGCAGGTGGCTTCCAGGAGCACAGAGTGGCCCCATGGCCCCCACCCAGCAAGGAAACTAGGACCTCAGACCGACAGCCACAAAGAACTGGATTCTGCCAACAGCCTGAGTAGGCTTGGAAGTGGATTTTTCCCTAGAGCCTCTAGATAAGAGCTGAACTTAGCCAACATTTTGATTTCAGCCTTGTGAGACCCAGAGCAGAAAACTCAGTCAAACCTGCTCAGACTTACATAGACTTATGACATAGAGGACTGTGAAATAATAAATGATTATTTTATTTAAGCTGCTAACTTCATGTTAATTTTTTTGGCAGCAATAACAAACTAATACACTAAGCAAGTTCCAACTCTCCTTCTACCTCAGCAAATGAATCACTCCTATAGTTCATACAGCTATTACAATTTCTACATGTATCTGCTTCCAACCACTAGCTTTTAAGCCCCCAAAGGTAGGTACTGTGTATTGTACACATAATATGTAAGGAATATATTAAAAAATGAGATTTAAAATAATATTAGTCATACTGTTAGGTATTAATAGATAGCAAGGGACCTCTGACTCTCCTAAGGACAAAGGTGGGCACCTCACCTTGACGTTGCCTCGATAAATTGCCCCATTTGGGGAAGAAGGACAAGGGCAAGGTGGCCCCATCTTGGTGCTACCCCACCTTGATCCTGCCCCAAGTAACTTCCACACCTGGGGGAAGGAGGACCACCCTACCAACCTTCAAAAGAATGCATAGAATTCCCCAGCCCCCAGGCCAGACAGCCCAGGCACACTAGGATTTGGAAGTGACCTAGAGTAACCTAAGGCTAATTATCATGTTATTAACCATCCACCAAATTGGTTCAATGGTGACGTCTGAACCAGCAGGGTATCCCAATCCAGACTGTATTAAACAGGACCCCAGACCATAACCAGTGCCTTTTGTTAATGACAGGGGACCCTTTCATTGTCTGTGGGGAACGTATCTTGCTCTTGCTCTATAAACCTATCTTGCTATTCCTCAATAAACCTTGTCATCATGCTTACCTTGCTTTCAGTGTGTCTGGCCATTCTTTAGCCAAGAGAACACCAAGAACTGAGAACAAGATTGCCTACCTGACAATACTACCAGTTTGGTCTCTGGAAATGAAAGTTTTATAACCTTGACCAGTCAACTCAAAATAGCCAACCAGCTTGTAAGAATGGACTTAGCCAGCAGCAGAACCCCTGACAACCCAATCTGATATAGCAGATTGACAGCTAAGTCTAAAGTCTAATTGACAGCTGGGGGAAACCAGGCAGTCCTGTGATATGCTATGAGGCAGCTATATACATATTCTTCTTGAAAGAAAAGGTTCAACTGTAAGAGAAAAAACTGACAAACGCTTGCCTTATCCAATGTATCTAGTTAGGTTATTCTACTACAGTGCATATACACATGAATTCTTACCCTTCAAGAATGCACTTGCATAATTTTCTGTATGCAAAGCTTTCTTTCACTTGTATGGTCTAACTCATGACTTTTCCAACCTGAAGTCTTTTTCTAGCAGTAATATAATCAGCAATGTCACCTTCAATTTTGATAAACCAAGATATAAATGGTAAAAATGTGGCAATCAAAGATGCCCCCTTTGTTTCTTTCTGCAAATCTAATACTATGGCTGCTGGTAAAATTCAACCTATGATTTATAACCCAAGAGTAAAGAGAGAAACTGACAACTGAATGATTTTGTTTTTGCTATACAAATTAGGCACTTTATTTAAAAGAATATGCCTCTTTTTTTAGACTAAATGACATCAAAGCGTGAAAGAATCAGATAGTGACCCAAATGTATAGAAGAATTCTGCTTAACACAATGTATTACTGGCAACACTTTTCAATACAAAGTAATTCACAAAAATAAATAAAATTTAATACTTGCTTAAACACCTCTGTATCTGATTTTATAAATTACAAATATGAAAAATAAAAATTCTTAAAATAACTTTAGGTGAAGGATAGTATCAGTTGCATTTGAGATTTAATTATATTCTTCCAGACTATATCATCAAAATCGAAAAAAAAAGATATAATTCCTGTCTTGAAGGATGTGATATACATGTGCTAAAGTTTAAAATTAAGTCATGATGTAATCATCTTTATTTTTATGGGAAAGGATTACATTAAAAATGTGAATACTGGGAAAAACTAGGAAGTTACATGCTACCTTTACTAATCTCTAGAAGACTTCACGACAGAATGAATAAGTTTATGTTGTGCTAAGCTTTGAGATTTTGTGAGTTGTTACTGCAGCATGGCCTATCTTTGCTTGACCCACAGATGGTAGGAAAGTAAATTTGGGTGAACAGATTAGATAGAAAACAGGATTAAGGTGGAGCAAAACACAACTAGTAGTCTCAGTTATTTGTTTTTATATTCAAAATATTGAATATTTTATATTCAATATTTGCATACTTGATTGAAAATATGAAAATCAACTATAGTGGTATGGTTTTGTCTTATGGTTCTTATTCGAAATTTTTATTTTTTCATTTCTTATATTTTTATAGTAGTTATACTCTTGTTTTATTTCTTTTCATGGAAAGGAGCTGTAAATTATATGAAAAATAGAAATTATCTCTTAATACAGGATAACATAACAAGGTAAATGATTAAACCAAGAGAAAGCGCTCAGGGCAGAGAATATAAACTATTCTATTTTCTTTAATGACATATTTTCAAAATAATTTTGGGGTTTTAGATACTAATAAATATTATTCTATTAAAAGAGCATTAATGAAAATAGTAATATTTCATCACCAGAGATCCCTTATAGTTGTGGTTTTCCCTGTGTTCTTTGACATGCTTACTGTTACCTACATGAAAATTTATTCTCAACAAGGCAAAGTTGAATGAATTTCAAAATCTAGAATGTGTACAAAAGAGCAGCAAGCATTCATGTTGGACTTTCTTCTTTTAAGAGGATGATATTGCATTTGTATTAATTTTCACAAGTTTAATAACCTTGCTGTGAACTAAAATAAAATCTTAAGCTCCCCCTCCAGCTGACTGAATGGCCCCCCTCTTGGCTGAGGGGACCCCAGAAATACCCTAAAGCTGGAGCTGCTGGCCATGAGAAGGGAGGTCAGACATGCCTCATCATGTGCCCCTCCCTTCTTGTAGATATCCCTTGTAACTCATTAATAGGCCTAAGGTTATGCAAGACAAAACTGTAGGTCCTCAATTTACGTAACAAATCACTGAGTCTAGGAATATGTCTGGTGGCTAGTCCCTAATTAACAGACTTCCTTACCTTAACTTAAAACATTCCAGGCCTTTAGACAAAGCTTCATTTCTTTAACTCATTACAAATCAAAGAATCTTTACACCCACCTATAACCTGTAAACTGCTCCCCCCACCTCAACATGTCCCGCCTTTTCAGGCCAAACCAATGTATGCCTTCTGTATATTGATTTATGACTTTACCAGTAATTCCTGTCTCCCTGAAATGTATAAAACCAAACTGTAACCCAACCACAGCAAGTCCACTTGCTCAAGCCTTTTGGGTGTGGCTCCAGGCCATGGTCTTTAAATTTGGCTCAGAATAAACCTCCTTAAATTATTTTACAGAGTTTGGCTTCTTTTGCGTTGACATTGCTTACAGGATTCCACTTCAGATATTAAATTTTAAATAAATATTGAAGGCCTTAAATCTTTAGACCATTGCATACCTCCACCAAAAAAAAAAACTACTTTTTTTCTGGGATTTTTTTGGACAGTACATTTTGATGTATGCTAAGGAAACACCACTAATGAAATATTTGTAGAGAGAGTGATCAGTACTAAAAATTGGGGTGTTCTTTACACACCCCATGGCATTGTGAGAAGAATTTAATTTTGTAATTTTATTTTTGACATTTCTTACATCTAAGTACCTTAATTTCCATTCAGATTGATGAAAATAATTTTTTTTTTGTTATTTTTAAAGAGGAACAAATATAAGTGTTAGGTAGATAGCGAGGAATTCTGGGTCCCCTAGGGACAAAAGTGGGTGCCTTGCCTTGGTGCTGCCTCAAGTAGTTGCCCCACCTGGGAAGAAGGACAAGGGTGGGCTCCAGGCCCCCATCTTGGTGCTGCCCCACCTTAGTCCTGTCCCAGAGTGACTGCCACACCTCCATACCTGGGGGAGGAGGGAACACCCTACTAATCTACCAATCAGAAGTTAGCACACCAACTGCAAAAGAATGCAGAGGACTCTCTAGCCCACAGGCCAAGCTGCATAGGTACAGTCTGGAAGGTGACTTAGCACAATCAAAGGCTGATTATCATGTCATTAGTTTAAATATACATTGTGGTTCATCTCCTGGCCCCCAATCGGCTTTCAGAGAGGCTCCTGGTAGATCCTCATGCTCAGTAAGACTCAGGTCATATAACTCCCAACTGTCCATCAAAGTGGTTCCATGATGGCATCTGAACCACGGGGAGGTCCCTATCCAGACACTATAAAACCAGACCCAGACCATAACCAAGGTCTCTTTTGCTATGACAAGGGGTCCGGTTGTCATCTGTGGCATATGTATCTTGCTCTGTAAACCTATATCTTGCTCTTGCTCTATAATCCTATCTTGCTCCCTCTCAATAAATTTCACCTCGTGCTTGCCTTACTTTGGTGTGTCTGGTCATTCTGTGGCCAAGAGCACACCAAGAACTGAGAACACAGAATGAGATTGTCAAACCTGACATAAGGATCCAACTTTCTCGAGTATATGTTAAAATTTCTTGGATTTACTAAGCATACCCACTGATTTGTTAGATCTGCAATGGAAAACTACAAGTACAGAGTGGGAAGATTATGATTTTAGAAAGGTGACAAAAACAGAATTAAATGGGAGCAGAAATCTTGTTTTTTTAAAAAACAAAAATAGCATTCTATTTTGCAAAAATAACACCATTTCCATTAATCTACATACATATTTATAGTCTTCTTTGAAAAAGCATCCTGAACCTCTTAGAAAACCCTGACAGTTAGTAGAAGTCTCTGTCAATTATATCATTTCAAATAGCAGCTCAAATATTTAGCAGCATCCCTAAATACCTAAAATCATACACATGTTGAAAAAAATAATGTGAATGAAAAGGAAACTAAAAAAGCAGACCATGTAGGTTTGAATGGGCAATGATGTAAGAATCTGAGGGTCTCAAGAATGAAACACGGCAGAGTAGGAGAGGTGGAGAGCAAAATATCTGAAATATCATTTGTTTCAGGCTGCTTGAAGACACAGCAGTGATGGAAGAAATGTTTTCTTTACCTGAGAAAAGGAGTGACTATAATTGTTCTAGAGACCCTAGTGAAAAAGTGTCTACTCTTGTGGATATTTTCCACAAAGAAGCAGAGTGATTTCAGTGACAGCTGACAAGCCACCAAGGCTAATTAGCTGTGATCCTGTCAATAGGTGCAAATCATTGTTGGAGCTGGGGGCTGCAACAGAAACTTCTTTAAGCTAAGGTGCCCCTGGGGTGAAGGTGCTAATGACACCACAGCCACAACCACGGAGGCAGACATAGGTTTAACAACTGGCAGCACATTGTCTCATGTGAATTTTGGCATCTAGGAACATCCAAGGTACTGGGTGACAGTAGAATAAAAGGCAGACATAGGTTTAACAAAAAAGCATGAATTAGAAACAAGGGACACATTTTCTCTTTTTTCCAAGTAATATCAAAGCAACAAAAAAATAGTTCCCTTAACTATCTGGGAAGGTATTAATTTTTCCTAATAGTCTATAAGAAAAAGACTTACTTGCCTTGGGTGAATTTGTAAAGAAGAGTGCCAAGGCTCTTAAATCTTTTTGTCTTCTGTGCATTTCTTTTTGTTTAGATTGAAAGAAAGTGGTCAGGGGTAGGCTGAACCCTCAAATTAGGGTGAATACCTCTAGTCTCTCATTAGCTAGTAAAATAAAATAAGCATAAGTATGCAAAAGCCTCTGATACTTTCACAAGCTGTTTTTTAGCTCTTTTTGTAACTTACCTCCCTACACATGTTCAAAATAAATGGATGAGTGGTTTTGTGGCTTACATTATAGATTCTAATTTCAAATGTTAAAAAACACAAAAGTCTTGTGGTAAATCAAATTCTCTTGAGTGTTTAGTAACCTAAGGATGCCTTTGGGGGCTGAGAATAAAGCTGGAATGATGACAAAGAAGACCCCATGCTTGAAGAGATATTTGCAATCAGGATGCAGGAAAGTGGAAAAAGCAGCATGTTTGGAGTCAGGGTGACATGAGTTTGGATATAGGCTCCTTCACTAGACAGATGACTTTGGGCACATTGCCTATTTTTGTCCAACTTCAGTTTTCTGAACTGTAATGCAGGGATAATAATTTAGAGCTCTAATATTGTGGTTTGGATTAAATTACATTCTGGCTTTGAAAGCTCCTAAAGAGTACCTAGTCTATAGTACACATTGAATAAAATTCTCCAAGGGGAGCTCCACTAAGTGTACACAGAGATTACAACGATATGCATAGTTATAGAGAAGGCTGGTAGTCTAGGACACACTTAGGAAAAGGATTCCCCTCTTTCCAAATTTGAACAAGGGAAATATTTCTTTCTAATTAGGAGCAGTTATGTTTCTGCCTACCATAAATTCTAAGATGAGAATCATTAGCAGAAAGAAGCAAAAGGAAGGAGGCTTTGAAAAGGAACAACTAGAAGACACAGTCCCAGTTTATTAATTGTGATATTTCCTTGTATTTTTCTGTCTGATATTTGGGGGACAAGAAAAGTCTCTTTATGCCGACATTTATTTTGGGAAGAAGGGAAGAATCCCTGGACTGTGAGTTCACAGAGATGAGGACGGAAATAAGATGTTCAAACACCAGATACTACAATTACTAGGAAAATAAATTCTGAGGCACAAAAAGAAAAAGTAAGGCAGAAAAGGAAATCTCTGTATTTTTACCTTCCAGTTGGGGTCTGTTCACATAACTGGTATGTACCTATTATTTCAATCATTTATTTGATAAAT
Organism: Daubentonia madagascariensis; assembly: GCA_023783475.1. Lineage (NCBI taxonomy): Eukaryota > Metazoa > Chordata > Mammalia > Primates > Daubentoniidae > Daubentonia > Daubentonia madagascariensis. The sequence continues at coordinate 32,074,593 of JAKFHU010001569.1, forward strand.
ACTTATGAGTATTTACTCTATGCCAGAAACTTACAGTTTTAGGCATTACAGACACAGCACTCACCAACCGGACAGACCAAAATCCTTGCTCTTATGGAGCTTACATTCCAGGAAAGGAGGTTTACAAACAGCATGCAAAATAAAAAATGATATAAAAGGCTAGAAAGTGATAACTGCTATGGGAAAGTGTACAGCAAGGAAGTGGGATGGCAAATGTCATGCTGCGGGTGGAGGCAGCCACTCAAATTTGAAATACGGTGTTCAGCGAAGGGCTCACTAACAAAGTATAATTGAGTCAAGACTAAAGGAGGTGCAGGAACATGCTGTGCAGAGACCTGGGGGAGGAGCATTCTAGTCAGAGGGAACAGGCAAGAAGGAATTAAGAACTAAGAACAAGCACCCTAAGGCAGAAGCACAGCTCCTATATTGGAGGAACAAGGAGGGAGGTGTGGCTGGAATTCAGGGAATGAGGGAGGAAGTGGCCAGAGTGGTAGTGGTGGAGGTAACAGAGGCTGGATTTTGAAGGGCCTTGTAGGCTACTCTAAGTATCTGGGCTGTGTCCTGGGAGAGCTTGGGAGCCACCGGAAGGTTCTGAGGGACATGCTACCACTTCCATTTTCATGCCTCATTTTGGGTGAACTGTCACACAAAGACAGTAAGAGACCAGATAGGAAGTAATAACTTCCCGGATACACACTGCAGGACGAGTCAACAGGATTTGCTGGTGGATCTAATTTGAGGTGTGAGAGAAACAGAAGAATCAAGAACAGCTCCCAGGATTTTCTATGTGGGAAGAAGGCTCCATGCAGTTTCTTGATTTCAAGTTAATAACTGAACAGGTCTCAAATAATTCTGCCATATAATTTCATACTTTCATTCTCGAGTTCTCTTCTGATCCTTTCATATCTCCTAACATACAAGATTCAAGTTTTCCATTTCACCATCACCCTATCTAGACTGTTCCTCTTGAAATCAAAGAATGTAAATTATTCATTTTCATTTTCTCATGGTCGGTAGAGGTCCTGACACATTGTATGTAGCTGTGGGGGACATGCAAAGATAAACACTTTTATCCATTTTTGGCCATCTAGCATCTGAATCCTTTTCTAGTTGTGGAAACTCATCTATTGAGTCTTAGGTGGTATCAAAGACTGTCTGCCTTACAGAAGATAAAAATGTTAAATATTTGCTTCCTCAGCTTCCCTGTGTCTTAGGCTCAAAGCTGTAATCTCAGGACCTCCTTGCAAAGACATACACAAAGAACATAGTATAGAGAGTTAGTATACAAGATGCAGGAGATAGTCAGCATTTCCTTCCCTCCCTTGAGATAGCACTTTCTTTATCAGATTAGTTCTGAGGTACAGTTTTGGGTATTTTTCTTGGCTGCTTAGGCCCATGCTTCATTTTCCAAACTTCTCGATTATTCTGTGATTTACTTAACACCCTTTCATAACCTTTCTTTCTGCTTAGATAAGCCACCCTTGGCTTTGTCACTTTAAATAAAGCACCCTCACCAATGTAATCCTCAATAAATAATCATTTAATGAAAGGCTGACCACGGCAACCTGCTTTTCGAAGTGCGTATCTGTTACGTTGAGATGGAACAGAAGAAAGGGGCTCGTAATCCCCACTTCTCACTTGGTATTTGTTACTTGCAAAACATAGAGGAGCACAGTGAAGGGAAAGGCCACAAGGCAGGTGGAATTTGATAGAAGGCAGATGAGAAGCAAAGGAAGTTAATTTCTGATTTTCGGGTCATTAACATTTGGAGGACCTGGTAAACAGTTTGGATCCTCTCCATAACCAAAACTGCACATAAACAAAAGCACAGATATTTTTTCATGAAATTTTAAGGAGGTCAAATGCTTTGACATCTTCTTTCTTTGATAAACTTTTGCATAGTTTTCAATAACACACTCTAAAAGGTGAGGAAGCAGCAAGGAAAGGAAGGAAAGGGAGTAAGAGCAGAAGAGAAGGAAGGAGAGTGGGGACGAGGGCAAGAATTACAGAGGACTGCGTTCTACTGTCGGCCAAAAGAAGCTCCAGTAATTCTTGCGGCGCGGCCCAGTGGATTCCTCGGTCTCGACAGTAGGTAAATCCCGAGTAAAAAAGGTATCAGAAACATTCACTTTAATATTCTTCTCCCTTGGACAGTGGATCAGAGGTCTCATTCCTGCATGGAAATATGAGGCAAAGGAAATGAACTCTACCCCAAACAGGGCCCACGGCCTACTATGGTAGCTCTTTAGATATTTTTATAGTTACGCTGAGTCAAATCATGTTTCCTTTGTTGTCTTCTCTTAATACTTCCAAATCAGATCATGTGGCACAGACTTCAGAATGCACGCTGCAGTTGAATACAGAGTTCCGGTTGGTGCACATGCATAGCTTTAGTGTCCTTCCCACACAAATCCATGGAGGGCCTCTCTCCATTGGCTGTGAGGCCTTACTCCTCTTTCTGCTGCTTCTTTCCCCTTATACACCTGTCCTTCCCCATCCCCTCTTTTTTCCTACCCCACCCACCACCCCAGACAATTCAAATCAGTAAACTTTTACTAAACCCCTATTAGATACTTAGGTGGAGGATGGGTGCTTTCTTCACTTGAGTCAAACACACTATTTATAATAAGTATGTAAGTCTGTTTTTAAAAGAATCTTCAGAGGACATAATATGATGTCTCATTTTAAGTATTCTTACCAATTTTTTTCTCTTCAAAATTTCATATTATAGAGAGTGACTGCAGTGATATATCTGAACCTCTGAGTATTGCTTAATGCTTTCATTCACAGAAGGCCTAGAGGGGCATTTTGCCATTATAGATTCAGATCTGAAAGGGGCTCAGCAGGTTGTAGTGTTATATACTTTGACGTCACAGTCACAGAGAGTCAGGCATTGTACGTAAATTATAGAGTGAGTAGCAGGCTTAGGTCACTATGGATGTTTGTTCTTCTTCCTCCAACTGAAATGCTCTGGAAGGGATGATTTTTTTATCTAAATAGTTTAGAAATTATGTATTTGTTTCTATTAATGTTAATAGATCTGAGTCTTCAGATTCTAGCTTGCCACGATGAAATTAAACTCTTAGCTTTATTTATTATTTTGTTTTTATTATTATTATTTCAATAGATTTAGTGGGTACAAGTGATTTTTGTTACATGGATGAATTGTACAGTGGTGAAGTCAGGGCTTTTGGTGTACCCCTCACCAGAATAGTGTACATTGTACACAGCAGGTAATTTAAATGAATATGTACTTTTCAAATATTAAAACTGTTTACCTCCTAATGAACCAATGTTTTATAAGAACAAACAAAAATTCAAACAAACTGGGAATGTATTACCCTCTCTTACATAGAATCTAAAATCTCCTTAAATGGTTTTAATTCTCATCTTCAATCTGATCAGGGAAAGGCCAGTAAGGCAATGTGGGCGAGTATGGGGTTGTGTGAGACAAAGTCTTTAAAAAGGAGAAAAGATTTCTATTTCCTTGGGTGTGACTGTTTGTTTAGGTGAAAAGGAGCTGGTGAAGTCCATATGATAGATACTGGCTTACTAATACAAGTTTAATTTAGGTCCTATTTAAATATAAGGTAGGGAGATGTCACTACCTTTAAAGTGAAATATACTTTCATTTGCCTCACAGTGATTATTATTGACATGAAGGAACAGTCAAATAACTCAAATTTATCCACATTTTAAAAAATCATGTTTTTTTTGTCCAGTTCATCAGTGCAATTTAAAACATTTTTTCAAAGTAATAATTCATGAATCAAGGTGGTGATCTAATCTCAAAAAAAATTTAGTAAAAGCTAAACTTTAAAAAACAAAATTATTGTATTTATTTCATGTCTAACCAAGACAAATAGTTTACATAGAAAAACAAAAAAAAACCCCAAAAATCAGTCTTACAAATACAGTATCCATATGAAAATGTGAAAGAATTTAGGATGTTTAGAAATATTCCATTAGGAATACTAATTTTCTTTATTGAAAGAAATGAAATGTCATTTTATTATAGGATCTGAGAATTTTAAAATCTTAGAAATTAGAAATTCATATTTTCATCTGTTAAGAGGTTTTGAGCTGCAGGTAAGAATATCCAACAAAAATAGCTGAAACAATAAAGATTATTATGCTCACAGACAAGACATTCATAAGAAAACAGGTAAAGAGTTGATTCAGATGCTTAAAAATATATGGCTTCTGAATCATTTCTTTTATAATTCTCTTGACCTTCTTTTCAGTTGCAATATGGCTACAGAAGCTCCAAGCATTGCATCCTCACACATCAATGTCTAAAATTAGGGAAAAAACTGGGCTTCTTTTAACAAGTCTTTCTTTCTTTCTTTTTTTTTTTTTTTGCCAGGGTAGAAAATTAAAGACCCAGAAGGCATTTCTTCCAATTCTATTGGCCATAACTAGGTTATATGTCCATTCTTGCCTTTAGAGAGACTAGGAACGTGAGTATCACACAGATGGGCTCTCAGAAAGGAAGTGGGTGGCATGCATTCTTGTTTAGGCAATGAACAATATCTGCAATAGTGTCAGCAGTATAGTGTGGTAGCTAAGAATGTGGGCTTTGGAGCCAAACTTCCTAAGTTCAAGTCCTGGCTCATCCATTTTTAACCTATGTGATCTTGAGTAATTATCTAACTTCTTGGAGTTTCAATTTCCTCATCTATAAAATGGTGATAAAATAGGTTTTCCTTCAATTCATTTCAGCTATTTTTATTATAAGACATTTGGTTATAATTTACACAGTAAAACACTGCATTGTTTCATTAACTCTGCATAAAAGTTTGAATCACTTTAAGTAATTCTTTAGAGGTTTACAAACAGGTAAATCAAGTTTTCAGAAACGCAAACTGTCATGTCAGAATGGCAAGCAAAATTATTTCAATTCCATTTTAATGATCTCTATAATTGAGCATTAGCTGTGTTAGACTCATAGTGAACTCCAAAGTATTTGCTCTGCCATCTCTCTTCCCCCATAACAATAGAAACTGAGTACAGGGCCAATTTAATTAATCTCCAGTTGATCTATGAGCACTCATTTATTATTCCTGAGTTGGAAGTTAGAATCCTGCTCCAACTCCCCAACCCCTTAAATAATATATATGTGTATATGTGTGTGTGTGTATATACATACATACACATATGCATATACATATATATATATATATATATATTTATATAATGCAATGGCAAATCTTCCCTTCTTTAATGTTGGAACAATTTCACTTCAATACTGGAAGAAAAAGAGAGATTAACCTGGCAAGTAAGAAGAAATCCTGGTTTGGGTGTTGGTTGTCATCAATAATTATTTGTTAAGGACCAACTGTGAGATGTCACAAAAGAAGTGCCAAATACATCTCTGCCCTTCATCTAGTTGAAGATGCATATGACCTTGTTGAAGATCAAATGCAATATACATCTAAATTAATGTAATGTTAAACTTTATTGCACTGAACTGGGCTGAGTAAAGTTTGAACAGGCAGAGATTAGGGTGGCCTAAAAGCACTGTAAAGAAATCAGGAGGTGATAAACCTCAAGCTGCTCCTCAGATGAAAAAGACAAAAGAATACAGCCTCTAGGACATGGTTAGGGATGGCTGGGTGTACTGGTTAGATGGAGGTACGTTTGAATAAAGTGGAATATTTGTTTTGAGAATTAATGGATTAAACAAATATTTACTGAGCACCTACTGACGACAATCCAGTGTTAGGTGATAAGCATGCAGACTCTGGTAAGAAATGGTCCTTCCCCTCAGCAGCTTGATTGAATAGCTGTGTTGGGTTAAGAGAAGGGTAGGTAGATAAACTGTTTCATACATATTAGTGAGTAGGTTCCATTCTTGGTTATTTATTGAAATTTGTAAATCACATCCTCTAAGATAATTATGTATCATACATTTACATTGATATGCTTTTCCTTAATTATATGATAGAAGAGAATAATCATGTCAAATATATTTTGAAAGAGCATAACAGTAAAACCAATGTGAGAATTGATTTAAGTTTTTTCCAATAAATTCTCCATCATATTTATAATAAGATGATAATATTTATAATGAACATTTATTTTGCATTCACCATGTGCTAAGTACTCTTAAAAGTGCTTTAAATTTATCAATTCATTTTAACCTTCCAACAATCTTATTAAGGAGTAATTCCATTATTTTCAATTAATCAATAAGGAACTTAGGCCCAGCGATGTGATGTAACTTGCCTAAGATGACAGAGGTGGTAACCAGTAGAGCTGATCTGTGAACAGTACAGTTTCAGAGACTGTTCTTTTAACCATTATTCTGTATGAGACTTATGAAAATTAAAATAAACACAGAATCCAAGTATTCATTCTTTTTGAATTTCTATATATTACATCCTGAAATTTTAGAGGAACACATACAGTGTTATTGTTCTTCAATAATGGCTTTTCTTATTCGTTTACTAAAATTTACTTTTAAAATTTCACATTTCTATTAAGATGCTTTACAAGTATGACTGTCACTTGTGTCCAAATTCTTATTTTCAAAGGTGGGTATATATATTAAAGAATATTGCAGTTTTTGTCTTTATTTTGTGATATCAAGGGTAACAGAATCAATTTTGTTCTAAGTACAACGTGTGAAGAAAGATGTTCAACATCAATGCTCTAGTCATTCAGCCTGACATTTCTTTGTGAAGTGGGCAGAAAATTAAATTGCCTCAAATTAGAGGAGAAAATCACACACCATGAAAAGCAACATGTCCAATGACAGTTGAGGTCATGCCTCCACTGAGGTAAGTGTGAATTTTACCATATGAGTTTCATTGATGTTCATGGGAATTGTGCAATTGCCCTTCTTTATGTGCTCTGACTTGTTACCCCTTAACATTCTCAAAATATTAAAACTTTTCCTGGCATTTTATGTTAGTTTTATAGTATGACATTGTTATTATATATTTGTTTAAAAAGTTGACGTTAACTTCATTAAGTATCTTTAGCTTTAATGTTTTAAGCTGCTCTCACCCAACCTTTGCCTCCATCCCCCTACCCTGCCCATATTCCATATTCTCCTACTCTAGATCTGAACACCTTTAAACAGTTCTGGGCTTTAAAATATGCACTTAAAATTGGAATATATTAGTCATTGTTCGTGTATCCAGGTTTTTACAGAAAACATTTTTTGAGGCATATTTGAGAGCTCAGTGTACTCTGCTGGGATCCTTAAAAAATAAGAAGATAAATCAGATGCAGATGTTGACTTTAAGGCATTACTGATCTAGTATAGAAGATGAGAAAAGAAAATGACCAGTCTAAGCAGTAACTACTTCCATATATTGACTTTATGAAAATTAGTAAAAGGTGCTTTGTACCTCAGGTAGGAACAGTTGAAGGCTCAAGGTCTAATAATTAGAGAGCTTGTATTTTACCTCTAATGTTCCCTGTGGAAAGGTGTGGGAGGAAAATGGTACAGATATAGAGTTGTTTTCCTTTTGAAGTAAGCAAGTTTCAATACAGCTCACTATGAGCGAGGAAGCACAGCATTAAGTGGAAATAATGCATAGAAAGCACCAAGCAAGACTGCCTGATATGTGGTAGGCACTCAGTGAATATGAACACCTTTGGAGTTTTCAGGAGGAAGGAGAAATCTCTTTGAAGTGGGGATCAAGGTAACTTCATTAATGCATCATGGACAAGGAAATGAAGACATGAGGGAGGGACATTTCAAGAGAAGGAAGCAGCATGAACAAGGAACGAAGGCATCAAGGCAAGTGAACTTCACGACCAGATCTTGAAGGGGAGTAACACATGCCTACTGGGGGGTTTGGAAATGGGTGAGGGTGTTTTTGGTTGTCTCAGGGACTGAGAGGTGCTGTTGGCATTTACTGCACTGAAGCCAAGAAGGCTAACAATTCTGTGATCAGTGTGACACAACAAAATATTGTCCCTCCAAAAAAGCACTCCAGTTAAGAAAAACTGGAGCATATCACTTACTAAAGGAAGCAGGGAGAAATGAGGTTGGACATTGGGCATCAAATGCCATGCAGATAAGTGAGTCTTAACTGTAGGGAACAGAGAATCTATGAAAGTTTTAGAATTTAGCAACGATGTGTTTGGTCTTTGAAAGCGACAAGAATAAGGAATGATATGTTTCAAGAAGATGAATTTGGCATTCATTGGCAAAGTGATTAAGTTGGGAGAAAACTGGCAGTGGGGAGATCAGTGAGGAGGGATTGATAGCCAGTGAGAATAAATAGGAAGAAAATGATGGCAATGCCAAATTTCTCTATGGAAAGAGGCTGAGACCCCAATATCTTACTCACATTCTCATCCTTTGTAAAACAATTTTTTCCCCCTTGGAGATCATTAACCAGTGAAACTTCCAAGTTTTTCTGAGGGCTTAGGAACTGAGAAGAAGAGGAAAACCTTACCTAATCTTTCAAAGCCAGAACTTCTTCTTCTACCCCAGTCTTTAGTCTGTCACAGTAATGTTGCCTTGAGGGACAGAGTAAGAAAGCAAATGCCAGAAATGCAATTTCAGCAGCGTATCTCACCCTGATTACCTGTAAACACACCTGAGCTTCTCTGTCAAAGTTGACACCACTATAGTTCTTCAGTTCTTCATGACTATGAGTCACTAGCCCAGAAATACTTGGAAGTGATGGAGTGAATGAGACACACCACATAGACATATTCAAGCACACACCTACATACACACTCTTGAACTCTCTGTCTCCTAGAACAAAAATAAAGTGAAATAGCCATTAGTGATTCAGAGCAAATTTATAGATCTTAAATTTCTTCTATAAGTTTAATTTACTTTTATCTAAAAATCCAAATAGCTCAAGGCTAATTCTTCCTTCATAAGTTTGCTTTAAAGCAAGGGCTGGACATGATGGACACAAATGGCCAACCATACTGGCTGTCTTTATACAAAGGGCATTGCTGGCTTAAATAGCACATGCTGCTGGACCCAGTCACAAAGTCATTTTGTGTTCTTGAAAATGCTCTTGTGTGACTTCTTAGATGAGTGTCTATAAAAATCACTCTCTGTGTGTAATGTTAAACGCACCCAGCAATTAATTGCTCTCCAACTATGTAAATCACAATGTGCAATATGTTAATTATACATTGCTTCAAAAATGATTTACAATTTTCTTTTTTCACTCAGTTAACTTTTAGTTTCCTACTTATGCTTGCATGTCATTTTGTAATTTATAGAATTCTTTAAAGTCTCTACTTATTGTTTTCCTTCTCAATTAAAGAAAGGTTGTTCTACATCAGGAGTTGCAAACTTAAATCCACAAATTTAAGATAATAGGTTGCAGAGGGAGCTGTGGTAAACCAGGCAGTGTGTGCCTCACTAAAGGCATTCACATCCAGTATTCTTACCAATCACTATGCTGGACACACAAGTCATGTGTTCTGGCTGCATTTGCCCCATGGACTGCTAGATTGAGATCCCAGACCATAAAGCTTCCTTCACTTCTTTAATTGTTAATGGGCCGCTCCACATCAAGCAGTCCACGGAGGGTTTTATTTGTTGGTTCAGAATCGGGTAGGGTCCCCTGACGCCAGAACTTCTGAATTTCCCCCACAGACTCTGGAAAAGATTTGTGGTGATGCGATCTCTGTTTCAGTAGAAACTAAGCATATGCCAATGTCCAAAATACTGTTTAACAAGAACTGGTCTGTGTTCTAGGACCCCGACTGTTGGTTAACCAAAGGGAAAAGTATGTGGTGGAGATCAGGAAGACCTTTCTTGGATATCAGCTGGCTACCAACTTGATGGTAGTTTACATAGACCCACAACAATAACCAAGGTGCTAGAAAAAAATTTATAGCCGTGGGCAGAGTATGGGATAACCATAAATCTTGAGCACATACATTACTTTCTGATACGCTTATTCTCTGAAGCACAATCATATTCTATATCTGGCCATTTGTTAAACTCACCCAGCAATTAGTTGTTGTCTAACTAGGTATAGGAAAATCTTCTACAGGTTAATTATATTACACGTTATATAAAAGAGAATTTTCTATGTCCCATTTTCTCTGGGTTGTCACATTTATTTTTACAGGGCATTTATTATTTTACAGACTATTACAAAGCTTATATTCATTCTTTACATAATAAAAATGCAAACAAAGGCCACAATACCCTTAATTCTCAGCATTAAAAATAATCTTTGACTTTGATTAACAAGCCTCAAAATCAATGAGCTATTTCCTGAAGAATAAAATGGATAGGATTGTGCCCACTTGTTGGTGCAACAAATATAGGAAATATATATATTAAAGTCCTACTCTGTGCCATGTACTCACATATCTCTCAAAAACTTCATAGTAATTTAATTTTCCCATCCACCTTTAGGCTTATTTTACTAATATATGTAAGCAAACTGTATATGAGAAAATTTAAATAACTTGCATAATTTCATACATCTAGAAAAGAAAAGAGTTAAGATTCAAATACAGGTCTCTCTGGCTCTATAAAACATTGTTCAATTAAAAAATACCTATAAAATTATCCACTCCCTTATCAACTAGTTCTGCTCTTTGAAAGCCAGGCAACTGGTTTGGTATACTTTGTCTTCCATGAAGTTGTCAGTTGTAATGTAATGTGAGGTGTTCTTGAATTGTTCCATTTTAATGTACGCACATCAGCATGGGTACTAGAAGACAAATAAACAGCAAGAAGGTTCCTCACTACTGTTCAATAAATTGAAGGATTACTAGAAAAAATACAAAGTATACCCTCAAATTTTGAGCATTTCTGAACACTTGTTTATTGAAAAACAATCCTTGATATTTTAGAGATTCTTTTGCAAGAATAAAATAATGAGAAATATCTTCAGAGCAGGAAAATTCCAGAAAGATATAAACCAAGAATATATAAAAGCTCAGTCATTGGGGAAAAGACAGTCTCTTCAATTTATGGTGCTGGGAAAACTGAATATCCATATGCAGAAAAATAAAACTAGACCCCTCTATCTCACCATATACAAAAATCAACCCAAAATGGATTAAAGACTTAAAATGTAAAGCCCCAAACTATGAAACTACTATAAGAAAACACAGGGGAAACACATCATGACATTGGTTTGGGAAAAGATTTTTTTGGATGAGACCTCAAAAGCACAGACAACAAAAGCAAAAACAGACAAATGGCACTACAACAAACTAAAAAGCTTCTGTACAGCAACGGGAAAAATCAACAGAGTGAACAGAGTAAAAAATCAACAGAGTGAAAAGACAACCTACAGAATGGGAGAAAATATTTGCAAACTATGCATTTGACAAGGGTTAGTGTCAGAATATATAAAGAACTCAAACAACTCAATAGCAAAAAAAAAATCTGATTAAAAAATGGGCAAAGGATATGAATAGACATTTCTCAAAAGGAGACATAAAAGTGGTCAACAGATATATGAAAAAATGTTCAACATCACTAATCATCAGAGAAATGAAAATCAAAATCACAGTAAGATACCACTTCACCCTGGTTAGAATGTGTATTATGAAAAAGACAAAAAGTAGCAAATGTTGGTGAAGATGTGGAGAAATGAGAACTCTTACACACTGTTGGTAGGAATGTAAATTACTACAGCCATTATTAAAAAAAACAGTACTGGTTCCTCAAAAACCTAAAAATAGAACGGCCATATAATCTAGTAATCCCAGTACTGGGTATTTAGCCAAAGGAAATGTAATCATTATGTGGAAGAGATAATCTGCACTCCCATATTTATTGCAGCACTATTCACAATAACTAAAATGTGGAATCAGCCAAAGTGTCCATCAACAGATGAATGGATAAAGGAAATGTGTTGTATATATACAATGGAATACTATTTGGTCATAAAAAAGAATGAAATCCTGTCATTCATGGCAACATGGATGAGCCTGGAGGACATTATGTTAAGTGAAATGAATCAGGCACAGAAAGATAAATATCGCATATTCTCACTCATATGTGGGAGCTGAAATAGTTTTGCTCATAGAAGCAGAGAGTAGAAGTGCGGTTATTAGAGACTGGTAAGGGTAGGGGGTAGGGGAGGATAGAGAGATGTTGGTTAACAGAAACAAAATTACAGATAGATAAAAGGAATAAGTTCTAGTGTTATATAACACTGTAGGGTGCATATAATCAACAATAATTTATCTTATATTTTCAAATCACTAGAAGAGAGGACTTTGAATGCTCTCAACACAAAGAAATAATACATGTTTGAGGTAATGGACATGTTAATTACCCTGATTTTATCATTACATATTGTAGACATATATCAAAATATCACACTGAACCCCATAAATATGTGCAATTATTACATTTCAACTAAAATAAAAGAAAAAATGCCTCTGTGTTTGGAGCTCCAATTATTTCTCCTAACATTATATTTTGATTAAATATTTCAAAACAAATAAAACACTAGGTGAAGATCTGACTCAAAAATCAATTTAAATCCTAGTCTAATTGGTAGGCTCTAGATCCTGAAAAAAAATTCTATTTCAATTATTTCTTTAAACATGGCACCTACAATATATATTTGGAACACCCTAATTTCCCCTGAAAGGCAATTCAAAGTTCAATCTCTTTCAAAATATGACTGCTTTCTTAATAAAACGCAGACTTGATTGTCTCAGCCAAATATTTCACATATGAAGCAAAGAAGTATCAGGCATGGCTATTCCACTACTGGGCTTCTTGAACTAAGATCCAGCCATGCTGAACAAGATTTAGGTTCCTAGAACACAGTTCTGACATCAATAAGAAGGTTAATAAATATTTGTGAATTAATTCATGAATGCTATGAAAAAAGCTTCTTAAGATAATACAACATGATTTGTAATTTCAATACTGTATATAAATGAATTAAAAATGAACAGAAACAAGTTATGGGTCAGGCTGAATGAGCACAATAAAATCTGATTATTAAATGCCACAGGAATCAAGGCAGAGTGGGTGACATCCTGGCAGACCACTTCCCTCCCCTTCCCACAATATATTTTTTAGTGTATGACCTTATGATTTCAAGTTATTTTACATTTAATTAATGGGCAGGAATTCTTGTATTTCATATGGTTTTATTACTATTATAATCATGAAGTGATCACAATAAAAAACTGGTCTTATCAAATTCTTTCCTGAAGGTGTAAATATCTGTATCTATATCCATCTATCATCTATTTACCTAATTACTTATCTACCTAGTGTAACTATTCTACTACACATAATTATTGTCTTTATCTTTGGCAAATGTTATCCAAATTGACCTATATAAAATGATTCCATTTACGGCTGAATAAAGTGAAGACATTGTTATCAAGTGGATATACGGAACAGTCTTACCAACAAGTACAGAATGTTCCAGGAAAGCACCATGAAAATTGTTCCATCACTATGGCCAACTCCTGATAACATCTGGATGAAATTTTTCTCAATCACTGCTATTATCCATGTTACGAGATTGTGGGTACTAAATTAAGCCCTTGGTCACATACTGCCATATATCTAAAATTCTTTTTTGGAGAAATGATGAGGCTGCTTATGGACACTGTTGTTTGGAGGTGGGCTGTTCCTCCATAAAATCTCTTCAGTTTCATAATAAGCTTCCAAACATGACAGCTGCTCTTTCCAAAGCATATGCCTTAAATTCTATGACCAAAATAAGGACAAAACTTCCAGACCTTCCTCGTGTAGCACAAACCAGAATCTCTGCCCTTCAACTTCTAATTCTTTAGGTCACAGAAGTGGTTTTTAGGGAGCATTATCTAAGAGGCATGCATTCCCAGAGGCACTTCAAAATTTATTATTGGATAAAGCTGGATTACATCTGTTTAGCCATTCAGAATTTGACTACACAGAGCTGCATTCTAATGATATGCCATCAGTTTGTTTCCAATGGTTACTACAAGAAAAAACAGTTTAAAATCTAACAACATATTTGCTATATCATTCAGTGTCCAATATGGAAATAGGTGAAATATCACTATATTGTTCAGTATTATTTGTGTAAATATATTAATATAGGTTTAATTAATTTTATCTGAATACCCAAAAATTATCTCTGTGGGGTTAGTATATTATTATATTACCAGTGTGACTTCTATTCCTAGTATTGTCCTTTGTCTTGTGCCCCTCCCCCTAATTCAGATAGCAGAATGTTCTAAGTTCATTGTTTCAAGTAGTGGCTGACACATTAGAATTCAAAAGAAATAAGGTTTAGCTATTAGATTTCCTTTTTTTTCTTGAGACAGAGTCTTGCTCTGTCACCCTGGGGTAGAGTGCAGTGGCGTCATCATAGCTCACTGCAACCTCAAACTCCTGGGCTCAAGCAATCCTCTTGGCTCAGCTGCCTGAGTACCTGGGACTACAGGCGCATGCCATGATGCCTGGCTAATTTTTCTATTTTTAGTGGAGACAGGGTCTCACTCTTGCTCAGGCTGGTCTCAAACTCCTGAGCTCAAGCAATCTTCCTGCCTTGGCCTCCCTGAGTGCTAGGATTACAGGCGTGAGCCACCACGCCTGGCCCTAGCTATTAGATTTTTGAATTTCAAAATCCAAAAAGATTGAGAAGAATGCATAGTGAGTAAAGAAGTTGCTCCTGCCATATCTGCTCTCTCTCCTGGGCAAAATTCCAGAGGCTGGGAAAAGGAAGAAAATGAGGGGTAAAAAAGAAGAGCCTAGATATTTTTAATTTACTGAGAAAGAGGGTGCTTGCTTTACTGATACCCACAGAACAAGCCCCAGCATTGAAAGAGAATGACAAAAGCCTCTGATGAGTTGGGACTCTTGAAGAGCAAAGTTTGACTGAGCTGAGTTTATACGCTGAGAGCAGCTCCCAGTTACCTTAGCCTGGAGCAGCACAGGAGAAACAAAATTTCTCCCGTGAAAAGTGCACAGAGAGCCAGCAGACCTAATGTGTCCTTGGAATGAGGACAAGGAGGTTGCAGTGGCAACCTGCAAGGACCAGTGACCAGAGACCAGACTGGAAGGAGGAAGTCTCAGTGGGTGCCAGCAGGGAGAGCTGACGACACTGAGGGCCAGATGGCCCCCCACCTGGCATTTTGTAGACATGTCCTGGGGGACAGTCGGTTAGGGTTGGTTGAGATTGAGTTTCTGCCACTTGATGGAACTGGGGCCCAGAATACAAATTAAGTTCAGCAAGAGAAAAATACAAAAAACTGTGTTTCTCGCGTACTTGAACACCTGAACTTATGTACTGAGATTTCTCTCTGCTACAAGTTTATGAATGACATGTAGGACAACTCATTAATCAAATACTGCATTCTAATTATTATATTTACATAACACATCTAATCATTTTATTTACCTACTACTTCCTATGTCATAACTTTTTAAACTACTACATCATAATCATTTTACTTATAGATTACCCTTCATTTCTTAATCATGGTACATATTAAGGTCTAATATGAGAATATTTGTTTACTCCATCCTGTGCTTTTCTATTTTTAAAAACATTTTTCTTATTCTTGGCAAGGATGATTATGGCTAACATTTTTACTGAAAAGAATGAATTCTTTTCATATGTAATATCAATGACAGATTATAAATCTCAGAAGCAAAATAAAGTTTCATAGCCTTCCCTTCTCTTACCAGTTGTGTGTGGCTTTAGTTTCAAGCACCAAACAAAATCTTTAGTCATATTGCAATTGAGTGTGTTCAGCATGTCAGGCCTCATACTTTAAGAACAATTTTCTAACATTTTTATCTGATTAAAACAGGTATGACGTGGCTGCACATTCTAAATTCTGTGCTGTAATTTTCCTTAATATAGTACAGTGGCTTACCAGTGTAGTAAGCTCTGCTAGGTGAGCTGGGAAAACATTAATTGACCAAACACTCAAACAAGTAGACAGACACTAGAGCAATGGCAGAATGGGAACGGGCAGACAAGACGGGCTCCACTGAGACGGGTGAGACATGTATCCATTGGTTAAACATGCCAGAAGGAATTATGGTTCAGTTTGGTGGTTTACACCTCTTTTGAATTCTGGTTTTTTTCCTTACTATGATTCATGTCAAATCTAAGTTTTGATTGATTCTAAATTGTAAGAATGCACAATTAATTTTGTAATAAGGGTTATTTATTTACTATAACCATCATTACATTTTGCTTTATACTGTGTTCTATAAAAAATTAGATGATTTTCTTGCTCTGTATTGGGTTGCTTTTAAATTTTAAGAAACACTGGCTTTCTAAAACATAATGTAAAATAGAAGGAACGAGGGCGGGGGCACGGGTAGCTAGTCTTAAATTTATTGTTTGATATGCTACATGCTAATTTTAAAATTTGCAAGATAAATTATTCATGTTTTTCCCTTACAGATTATATGGGAATAGTTTCTACCACACAAATATATCACATTACTTTTTCTAAAAAACGTCTGCCAGTCCTGTGAGTCTTGGATAAAAGACAAGGTGTCCTCTGACATCTACGAACGGACAATGATCACAGACTACTGCAGGTGGGAAATGCTATTTTAGGGTAATAGCTCACACCTGGAAAGGCCTATTTTTTCTCTAGGATCTTTTTACACAGCAGTGAAAATAAACTAATTAGGTCAAAGCATCACATTGGGACCCGTGAGCTATGACGGTCTCTGTCGGTTGTGTTCCCACAAGAGGCCACTGTCCAAAGGCAAGCAAGCCATAAACTCCAACCAGAATAAAAGCTCTTGATTTAGCCATTTCTTCTTACAGTATAGTTGCCACTATGTTTCACTGCAATTCAATTCATGCAGTCTTCACAGGGGAGAAAATTGGTACAGAGGGATGAAGAAGATGCAAGAAAGGAAAGAGAGACAGGGAAAGAAATTGGCTTTTCTAGAACCATAACCTCTGCTCAGACCCAAGTACTAAGAGGCCCTACTTCAGAAACAAGAGTGTTCACAACCAGGGATCAAAGCTGGATTCTTCAGCTTCCCTGGGCATCTACGGCAACTCTACAGTGGCAGCACTCAAAGAGATGGAAATTCCAGATATGGGCACATCTGCTTTTATTCTTTTGATAATTTCGCTCACAGCACAAAAAGAAAAAAAAAAGTCAAAAATCAAAATCAACAAGAACTTGTAATCTTTCCTCTCATAGATCCCTTCTGTGTTTTAGTCAAACTGTCCCAGGAGTTGTGGCCTCACAACCACCCTTAGGATACAGGTTGGGGGTCTGTGGGCATAAGACATCAAACAGTATAGGACCCATTTTTACTTGTTTTACCAGTGCTTCTTGATTCAATGAAACAAGTGTGTCTTTGGCTCATGGAAGTTCCTTAACAAAATATTTTCTGGCTATTATTTCCCTTATACATCACTTGGGCACTTAAAATTTTCATTCATTTAACAGATCGTTATTGATCACCTATAACACATACATACTGTGCAAAAGGTAGGCAGATGCAAAGATTTGAGACATTCTATGCCCTCAATGGTGAGTAAATAAATAAAAATGTGGTAAGTGTGACACATACTTACCATGTATTTAATGCAACCTTAAAAAGGTATTTCTTTTAAAAATATTAAGTTAAAAAACATATTTTTTATATTAGAAAAATAATCATAATTCCATCACTCACCCTAGCATTTATATTTCATGTTTCTTTTCATCTTTTGTCCATTTGCATAAATCATGCTTATATTTTAACCTTGTTCTTATTGTTATACTATAAGTACTACTACATGTTTGCTCATGTTTTTAATTCTGAACTTATTTTGGATAGATGCAAACAAAATATCATTTTTGTACTATTATTGAATATTAGGTTTAATTTTTTTCTAACAGAAAATATCCTCATTTTATTCAATACTTATTTACTGAACATTTACTACATGCCAGGCAATGGTGCTGGTTGTCGGGGATACAAAGTTTTTTCACAACCAAGAGGTAACAGTCTAAGTTTGGGACAGACTTATAAACAAAGGATTAAAATGCAATGAGATGTGTGCTTATGAATCTACTAGTTGACTGAAGTATATTACATTGAGTTTCTTGGGGGCCAAAAATGGCCAGATAATAGTCATCTGAAACAGTTCAACCCAACACAATATGCTATAAAACCCCTGATGATAGGAGACAAATAGGGCTTCAGAAAAGACATAACTTTTGAGCAGAATTCTAAAGGAAGATTTGGATTTCATATATCACACAGGTAGGGAGAAGCAGTGCTGCTCCATCATTTATCTTTTTTAATAAAACTAGGGGACATAGCATCCTCTAAGTATTAACAACGACTCACAACTGCAGTCATGTGCATCGTGGGGAATAGGAAATCTCTAAGAAGAGGAGAAGGCATGTACGTTTGAAAAAGCCTCCAGATGGTACGGATTTTTATCCCCTTCTCAACCCTCCCAAATCCCTTTCCTGTTTATCTGAAAAGTCACAGCCAGAGGTGCGAGGGCCATCCCATTCTCTGTGATTGAAGCTTGGTGGGAAATACCAGAAGGACCCAGAGTTTGAAAGGCCATAGAAGTCAGGTTAGGAGCCTAGATTTGGCCTTGTAATTGATGAGGAATCCTGAAGGGTTTTGAAGTAGCCCAGGGAAGTGATCAGATTAGAATTTAGAATAATAGGTCTGTGAGTAATGTAGTAGACAGACTAAAAGAGAAAGGGCTGCAGATGAGAATAATTCTCCATGGAGAGACAGTGATGTCCAAGCTAAGGCAACTACAAGGCAGTTTCCCTTTGTTAAAAATTATCCCCATAATTATCAGGAGTAGTGCCACTTGGTAAAAAATTATGACTATTTTCTTTTCTCTTAAAAGCTATTTTCAAGTTATTTTCTAAAAATGTCATGTGTGGGGGTATATACGCACACATATAAAAGGTACAAATAAGTGTCCTATTTTACCACATGGCCCTCCAAAACTGAGCATTATCCATACCATGCCAGACAAAAAAATATACACTGATATGATGTTTTCTTAGGTTATTAAATGCAAGGTACTGCCTATGTCAACAAGTGCAGTAGTCCCAATGTACATATACTATTGTAAACACACCTGAAAACACAGTATGCAAGTCTGGAGTAATCTTTACAGAGATATTAATACACCAAGATGTGTCCTGAGGGGAGTTATCAGGATGGATGAAGTAATGAAAATCTTGTCATCTGAGAACTGCTTGAAAGAATTGGTGATATTTACATTGGGGGACCAAATACTCAAGAAACATGTAATGACTGCCCTCAAATATTTGAAGGTTTTCACAGTGAAAATATTAATGTTCTGATTGATTCAGAAGACATATGTAGGATAAATGAGCATTGATTTAATGGAGTTAAATGTAGATTCATCCTGAGGCCATGTTTTAGGAATGAGAACTGATCAACAGTGATTTATGTTGTTACATGAAGCAATAACCCTCCTATCACTGCACATATCCAAGCTCTCAGGAACAGTTGGGTATGGAAGATTATATGTGTATATGTGTGTGTGAATGTGAGTTTGTGTGTGTGTGTGTCTGTGTGTGAGAGCAGGGGGATGTACATAAGGGATAAAGTGAGAGAACTTTAATGTTTGTCAACATACATAATTCAAATGCAGTGACAGATAATGTCAAAGTAGAAGCCCTAGTTATTCTTGGTTAATATGAATCTTAGGGTTATGGGCAACAAAAATAATAATGAGGCTGAGCAATCCAGAAGCTTTCCTTTCTCCAAAAGCTCTGGCCAGCCCTCCTTTCTTATCTGAGAGGAGGACTGGAAGATCATCCATTCCTGAATTCTGAAAAGGCAGAAGCTGCAGAGAACTCACACTCATTCCTAACTCTCTGCAGTTCCCCTGACTTTGCTTTCAACAAATTCACCATAACCAAACTCCTTGATGACACAGGCAGTACTTTTCTGTCTTTTTTCTAATTGACTTCTCTGTAGTAATTGATACTCACTGTTTCCTCCTCCTTGAAACTGGTTTTCCTGGTCTGTCATGAAAAGGTGTTTTTCCCTCTCTTTTTCCATTGGACTATAGGCTCAGTGAAGGCATGGGCCACTTTTGTTTTGCTTATCTCTATACCTACAACAGCTCAGGATGGTATCTAAAAAATGTAGGTTTTCCTTGTTATTCTTCTTTGACTGCTCATTCTCCTCTTTCTGGCCTTTAAATACAGGCATTCAAAAAAAATGGGTGTGGTGGTACACACCTGTAATCACAGCTACTTGGGAGGTAGAGGCAGGAGGATCACTTGAACCCAGGAGTTTGAGGCTATAGTGAACTATAATCGAGCCACTGCACTCTAGCCTGAGCAACAAAGCAAGACAATCTCAAAAAAAAAAAAAAATACAGGCATTCCTTAGGCTTCTTTATCAGTTACTGATGTCTTCTTACTTGTTCTTTGACTTTGATGAACCATTTTCAGGATGACCACAAGTTCTAACATCCACATATCCAACATCCAAGCTGATATTTTAAAGCTGCTATGTTAAACATTTCAGTCTCAGTAACCCTTTGGACACAGAAATTATTGAGAACCCCAAAAAGCTTTTGTTTATGTGTGATTTGTTTATTGATATTTACCATGTTAGATATTAATATAGAAATTTATTGACTCATTAAAATTAACAATGAAAATTCCATTACTCATTAAAACAAACACAGTATTTTTATGATAAATCACTGTATCTTTGGAAAAAAAATAGTGGAATAGTGGCATGGTTGCAAATTTTTCCAAACTTCTTTAATGCGTGGCTTAACAGAAGATAGCCGTATGCTCATATCTGCATCTGCGTTGAATTTTTCTATGATAAGCTGTTTTGGTTGACGTATGTGAAGAAAATCTGGCTTCACAAAGATATATGGCTGGGAAAGGGAGAAGAATTTCAATAGTTTCACTAGGTAATTATGGATAGTCTTTGATATTACACCAAAAAATTGGCAAACGGTAAGTGCTTAAAAGTTGATTTCAATGTGTAATCTGAAATTAGATTGTTATGGACTGAATTGTGTCCCCACAATTTCATATGTTGAAGTCCTATCCTTAAATGTGACTGTATCTATAGATAGTCTCTAGAGATAGGGCTTTTAAAGAGGAAATTAAGGTTAAATGAGGTCATAATAGTGGGGCTCTAATCCAGTAGGACTGGTGTCCTTATGAGAAGAGAGAGAGACACCAGGGATAAGTATGCAGAAGAAAGGCCATGTGAGGACACAGAGAGGAGGGGGCCATCCGCAAGTCAAGGAGAGAGGCCTCAGGATAAATCAAACCTGCTAGCACCTTCATCTCAAACATATAGCCTTCAGAACTGTGAGAAAATAAATTTCTGTTGTTTAAGCCACCCAGTCTGTGATATTTCATTATGGAAGCCCTAGAAAACTAATACAAAGAATTCTTAACTCTGTAACATAGACTACACAACTCTGCAACATTAAAATCCACTGGTATATCTTACACTTTGAATGGATCTTTTATCTATGTATGATAATGCATGGATGCATGGAACATATTAATTTACTGAGTTATGCAGATCTAAATGTTGACAAATTTTATTATACTAAATCAAAAAGTCTTATTTTTTAAAATGTCATTCCAATCTCATCAAGAAAATCTCTATTAGATGTCAAGCTTACCACCAGCAGATACTAGCTCTCCAATTTTCTGATTTTTACTTGAAAATTTAAAGTTTATCATTGGCAATAAATACTGTCAGTGGTTTTCTGTCAAGTGAGAAGCTCATTTCATTCACGATTGACGTGTCTGCCAAATAACCAAATCTGAATAATCATAGTTTTTCTGTCTCTTGTTCTTTCAGATAATAATGGCACTCCACAAAAATACTGGCTAGTTCAACTTGCAACTGAGACAATCATGCAGTGTTTTCTCTTTTTCTTACTTTCTTCTTCTTTTTCCTAGAGGTAGTCTGTATGCAGCACATGTTATAATATTTTTGGGTATCTTTCCATTTGGTCATAAATTTGTTAAAAAGACAGGTACTCAGGGTTACTACATTTAATAAAGTTAGTAATTTACTGCTTTATCAAGAACATTGTTAAGTGAAATGCCTTTTGTTTATTTATTTATTCCAAATGAAGACTATAATGACTACTCTTGACTGCTAAACTGTCAAGAGTTTCACCCACCACTGCTTTTGCACCATCAGTAAAGAGAGCAAGACAGTGGAAAAAAGAAAATAACACCTTAGTAACATTATGCAATCAGATTGGTCTTGTGGACTCCCTAAAATTCCCTAGGGACCCCCTAGAGGTCTGTGGACCCCACTGTGAGTTTGGTTCTTCTACAGAAACCTAACATTCACAAGGGCCAACACTGAACTAATTTTCTTCTTCTCTCTAGGACTGGGCCTTTCCCTTCTTCCCATCGCATGGTAGTCATCACTATGCTCCTTAGAACCGAAATCTGGTGACATCTCAGTTCTCTGTCCATGGGTTTTGTGATGGAGAATCAGTAGGAACACAAAGGGTAACATTTAAGAGGGGCAAAAACAGAGGACTTTTAAGAAATATTGAAAGGGTCTATCTGTTTTTTTCATAGTCCAAAATTAAAGGAAGGAAACCAAGTTTAAATTGATTTTGGTTTTTCCTTTTGATTGACAAGCCATAACCACAGCTTCTACTTAGTTCAGAAAACATCTCTTAACTAGGTTACTTCAATAAATGTCTAAATGTTGTGAACTGTGCGGGTCTTGTCTCCCTCCCTTCTTTCAGAGCCAGAGTTCACTGATTCACTAACAATTCTTTAGTAGCTCTACATTGTCCTTAGTATAAAGTCCACAATGCCTTATCCTGGGTTAAGGCTTTCTCATCTGACCCTACTTTACTCTTCAGTCTATTGCCATTTGCCATCCCTGCATCAACTTTACGATAAAGCCAAACAAATCTTCATTTTCTTAAATACGATCTTCCTCTCCAAACTCCTAGTCATCATATACGTTATCTCCTTTGAGTGGAACATTCTTTTTTTTTTTTTCTCCTGATACTAATTTCCTACTCCTTCCCCTTTCGTACTAAGGTTTCACCTTAGGTAATACATTATCTTCTTCTAATTCTGTTTCCATAGCATCTCTACCTCTTTTATCATAGTACTTACTGTATCATATTGGAATTTATTGTTCCATTGCATTTGGCCCCTATTGGATCTTAAGCAAAAGGAGAGTAATCACTGTTAGTCATCACATAATCGACTAAGGGGGTTACCTGTTGACTCAGTTTTATGGAATCTTAATTATAGAGTACATTTTTACAGAATGAGTTGACAGGCTGGGCAAGGTGGTTCAAGCCTGTAATACCATCACTTTGGGAGGCCCAGGCAAGAGAACTGCTTGAGGCCAGGAGTTTGAGACCAGCTTGGGCAACACAGAGAGACCCCATCTCTAAAAAAAATTTAAGAATTAGCCAGTTGTGGTGGTGTGCACCTGTAGTCCTAGTTACTCGGGAGGCTGAGGCAGGAGGATCACTCGAGCCCAGGACTTCAAGGCTGCAGTGAGCTATGATTACACCACTGGAGCTATGATCCATTCTGGGCAACAGAGTGAGGCCATGTCTCTTAAAAAAAAAATAGTTGACAAATGTCTTACATCTTATAAAACATCAAGTGGATAAGTGGATTATGGTAAATGTACTTAGTTTTATGTTCAAGGGTTTGTAAGATACAAATTAAAAAATATAGCTCTGAGAATATAATAAGAACTTTTTTGTATTCATACCATCTTTTTCACTCCTAAAACTTTCATATAAGATGTAAACCAGGTGGATCAGCTAGACCTTGTCAGATTTACCCAACATATGTAGCTCATTGTTATACAAAATGGAAACAAGGACAACTATACGATCACAGAGAAGGACACTATTGGTACAAAAATGTGTAGTCTTGAAAGACATTCAGAAGTTCCAAAGACTAAAAGGAAAGGGAGATAGATAAGGCACCTTTGCCAATTATTAGATAACCGTGTTATCTAATATGGAGAAAACTGTGTTATCTGTATGGAGAAAAGAGCCACAGCAACAATGGAGGGAAAAATTAGTAGCAAACAAAACAAGAATCCTGATATTTTAATTAAAAAATATCAATATGTTTTTATTAGAGTTAAACAATTCCTTGAGATAAAATATCTTATAAACATGAGTAAACATTTTCTCATATATTTACCTATTCTTAGATTTTTTTATTTGCTTCACCTGTAAAAAAATACACATTTGCTGTCAGCTTTTAATAGTCCACTCACAATTTCACCCTACAATACCAAAGCTTTGGTGTTGTTACATTAGTGGTTGAAATCTCATTATGCTCAGCTGAGTCCTTCCCATTTGTGGATACTAATGGTCTGAATATTGTTCCCATGTAAAGACCAAAAATTGTTAGTTCAAGGCTCATGCTAAATTCTTCAAGATATACTGGCTGGTTGAATTATGACTGAATGGTTCAGAGTGGCCCACAGCGTCAGTTTGCCAAGGGTCTGCTCACAAAAGGGCATACCTGGACAACGGCGGGGGATGTGAGAAAAGGGTGCAAGAAATGAATTATGTGCTATGCCCCCCCAAATTTGGGGTCCTTATGCAATATAAATTTGTATGAAATATTGACAGATGCTGGCTCATGATCAAAAACAGTAAAATGACACTGACATAGGGAAAGTAAACGTGAAAAAAAACTGTAAGAAAGACACTAAGAATCACTGGGAAGATTTGCTCTGGAACCACTCTCTACATCAAAGAGAACTTGAGAAAACATGATGAGCTTAAAACTGCAGTCTGGGATTTTTCTGTATTCATCAGGTACACTTGACAATGAAGACATTTTCTTTGGAGATTTTTCCACTGACCAGAAGTAATATTACAAATGCAAGGGAAACTTGCAAATAAAGAGTATGTTGCCCTTTACAATATTCTCCAAAGAGAGTAGTGTACTCTAAGGTGCCAGGCAGGAAATATGGTTAAAACATTTTAATTTAACTTTGTTATTTAAACTTTAAGAGTCAAACCCAAAATTAAAGTGATCATCAGCATCTTGGAAACACAAAAATATAAATCTCTTTCCAAAGTTATGTAAGTCTCTTGGAACATGGGAAAATCCTAAATGTTTTCTTCCATTTCCTCTCTAGTAGATGAAAGTTCCTAACTTTGGGATATCAGAGAATACTATGCAAATTAAGTTTAGACAGCATTTTGTATTTTTGGGAGGTTAAAATTTTAAATATATATTTAAAGTTTAAGGAAATATTATATATTTAAGAAATAAAGTTTAATTTTTATTTCCTTTCTTCCTTCCATTTAGTGAAGAATTATAATTGCATACAAATTTCATTGTGTACTCTTCTTATTTCAGACCTGGGAGATAATTTCTTATTCATTTTTTTCAATATGGTTATTGATACACCTAAGAAACGTTTTATATAATCAGAGAACATAACAGGTGCTATTTTTAGAACATTCCTTTACTTCTAAAATAAAATTAACAAGTTCTAAAGAATAAAGACAGGAATAGGAAAGAATGTAGGGAAGAGAGGAAAGCAGAAGAAAGCTGCTGAGCTATAAGAGGAAATTAACAACAACAAAATAACTACAAAAGAAAAGTGTAGCAGTTGAAGTGACTGAGAAGATCAATTTGTTTACTTCCTATAAGCCAGAAGCAAACATGATTTAGCATGGCAATAGGGCTACGATTAATGTGCTGTCAGCACATCCATGAAGAGAATAACGCTACTTGGGTAGCACTATTGGCGCAGTCTAGAATCAGAGAATGGGACTTTGTAGCATGCTCATAGTACAGTGTTGCCATGCTAAGTGACAATGGGAGAATTTGAGTAGAGTTGAGTTACAGAGAAAACCTTGCGACAGAGCTTCAGAACGGAAAATGTCTACAGTACAATAATAGCTGGAATGTTCAGCAATGGTGGCCGCAAATTAAATAAATGATGTTGGCACAAAGGTTGCCATGAAGGCAGGATTCCTGTCTTTATTTCAACTGACACTTCACTGTGTTAGTCCTGAACTTATTAATTCTTCAAAAAATATGCATTGAGTGGATGGTGAGAAATGTTGTCTCAGGCAAGCATCACATATATATGGCCTTATCTACATGAGTGTGTGCACGCGCACGCACACGTGTACGTTACTTTCTGTATATTCATTCCAATATACCTTTCCTGGGTGACAAAATGTTGCGTACACTAGGAGTGGGTAGGGCAAGCTGCATTTCTAGTAACCTAGATGGAGGGGGAGAGCCAAAAAATTACTGTTTATTACTGTGTTTTCCACTCAAACTATGCTCAGTCTGCACCTGTTATATAAATATAAACATAGCAGCAAAGAGCATAAGGAAGAGGAAAAGGAATATAAATATGCAATACAAAGAAAACTAATTATGTACATCTTTGAAAAAGAATAGGGAGAGAGAAATGATTCTGAAGTTTCACTATAAAATGAATCGATTCGTTCCCTTTTTAGTAAACTCTGCCTTGAAATATTTTTACAAACCAAATCTATGATAGTGGCAGATATTAACTGTGAGAATAAACTAGCAAAATGCATGTTGCACTAAAGCACAAAAATAGTTAGCTCTGTGTCAAAGCTGAGGAGGAAAAAAATGTCTTTTACTAATTTGCCTTTAGAGTAAGGGGTAAAGTTGACTTCACATATATTATCAAGTAAGCTATTAATTTATTTGTAACTTCATGTACTTTTATGCCTCCTATTATTTTCTCTGGTAGCTAGGTTCAGATTTCTCACATGAGGCTGATTTGCGGGCTCTGCTTCAGAATTAAAAGATGAGGTCAAATCCATGTGTTGGAAAGCATTGTTTATTAAGCAGGGGATCTATTTCAGAAGACATTACAAGAAACCCTATAGCTCCAGATCAAATACATCTTTCTTCCTATGGATTCTGTTCTTGGTTTCCAGAACTAGGCTTATGATCATCAACAGAAGTGAATGTGACCAAAATATCCCACCACTTTAATTTGTTGTGATTGATTTACATGGTAATGCTGATATCACCATCTTAATTAGTTGCTACAAATTGTATCTGACAATCCCTTAGGTAACATATTCACTCTTTCTATAGAAGTCTTATGCTAGACCAGATTCTTTACATACTTCATCTCATGTAGTTTTCATTCAGTTCTGTCCAAGTGGTAAGTATTATCTGCAATTTGGAGATAGTAACCTTAAAGACATTATTAGCATTTCCAGGACCACAGACCCAAGAGTGGCAGGGTTGGGACTTGAATCCCAACGTCCTGATCCTGAAGCCCCTCTTCTTAGCCGCTAACCTACCACCCACTTGATAGTCACATTTATGTTGAAACAGGTATCAAATTTGTCATCAATATTAACACATGCTATAACAGTTTGCAAATGGCACAATTAGAGCCAGGATTTAGAGAAAATAGAAAGCAATTAGCCATTTGCTGAGTGGCCTATAGGATAACCTACCTTTTTCTTATTTTTATCCATTTAGAAGAACTAGGGAAAGTGCCTTATAGCCAAACCTAATGTGAAGCAAGTACTTTTGTCTTATAAAGGTTGTGAGAATGTATATATCCAAAATTATTATATTTCTTTTGTTCAAGTTGGGTTAAAATGGTCTGATAGAAAATAAAGAGTAAAACTACTAAAAGAAGCAGTTTGGTTCTGATTGAAAGCCAAATGTTAAAATGCCAGCAGTGTGTACCAGAATAGGAAGGGTTAGTAAACAAGGCAATAAAATGCATCATTCTGCTATAAGAGCCAGTAATGCAGCATGAGTGTAATGGGTTCTTCCAGAGAGAGAAATACTTCTTGCCTGTCATGAAGGGTAAAGGAAGACAAGTTAGTCCAATTTCAACTGTGTCCCATCTTAAATGGCGTGGATTCTTGTGTTCAGACCATATAGAGACTCTGTACACAGCTTTATGGGAGAATTAAAAAAACAACAAAAAACCCAGGCATCAATTTAGGCGTAACCTTTGAGACTGATCTTTAAGAGGGCAGTATGCTCTTAGCTCTTATTTTTTGGGATAAGTTGAAGATTTGATCTGACAATCAATTTCTTTTTCTTTTTTCTTTTCCTTTTTTTTTTTTTTTTTGAGACAGAGTCTTGCTCTTTCACCCGGGCTAGAGTGCTGTGGCATCAGCCTAGCTCACAGCAACCTCAAACTTCTGAGCTTAAGCAATCCTCCTGCCTCAGCCTCCCCAGTAGCTGGGACTACATGCACTTGCCACCATGCCTGGCTAATTTTTTCTATTTTTAGTAGAGATGGGGGTCTCACTTTTGCTCAGGCTGGTCTTGAACTCCTGACCTCAAGCAATCCTCCCACCTCGGCCTCCCAGAGTGCTAGGATTACAGGTGTGAGCCTCCGCGCCCAGCCTGACAATCAATTTCTGACATCTCCAAAGGACTGCCTCCCCCTATTCTTGCACAAAATCTAACGTAAAAGGAAAACCTTTTAGATAGCATTGAACTGATGAATAAATTATATTCACCTGCAACCTTTCCAATGTTATGCCCCCAAGTCAGAAAGAAGGGTGAAAGCTACATTTGGAGAAGACAATGAGATCAATCAGGGGAATTTCATAATACAAGAAGGTGAAGTACATTAATGCTTTTCTGGTGTAGGAAAGGTAGTTAGGGCAGAGAAAAAGTGAAGCCAGAGGTCAGACATCAAGGTCTCCATTTGGAATCAAAATAGTAAGGTGGTGAAAATTGACCAAATAAGTTTGGGACAGCCCCATTGTAGGGGATTTGTCAAAGATTTCTTGTCAAGGTATAATCCACATCGATTGTAAGCTACTGAGAGAAGTGCCATATTCAGCAGGGCACTGACACTATACGGCAGCAGTTCAGAAATGTCTCCAGGAAGTATCTGTGCAGAATGAGGGCTGGGACAGACTGCCTTGCAGTGTGCTCCCTGCAAACACGCAGCATCCTGAGCAGATGAAAAATGAATGTGAAGTGGATTTACTCTGATAGTCTATCTTGACTCCTGGAGTAGAAGAAATTTTCCAAATCTTGCAGGATCCCAATGCATACAGGAAAAATAGTTGTGTTGAGGGCCAGAGGGCTGCCATGGAGCTACCGTCACAAAGAGTGGAGTAACCATGCAGCCGAGGCTGTGGGCGAGGAAGCCCAAAGTAGGGGTTGGGAGATGGAAGAAGGGTCTGAGCCTCAGGTTTTGCAGCATCTGTGAAAGAAGAGGCAGAGTCCAGAGAACAGGGTAGAAAAGACGGGAACACCACAGTTCTCCCCAGTGGATAGTTTCAGCACCGGGAGCTGCTAACACAGAACACACAAAAAGCAAGTGGGATCCAAAAAGCCCTAGCAGGCACCAATGCCAGAGGTCCACAGAAAAGATGAGACCCGCCATACTACCTGAGGGTGGAATTAGCATAAACCTAGAAGACAGCCCAGGAAGAGGGAGCTTTCTCCAATCTCACGAGCGTAACTGCATTGATGAAGGAGGAAGAAAGGGGAAAAACAGCTCGGAGTGGGATTTGGGATTTGAATTGACTGTAGAAGTTTCTTCAGACTCTTGAAATGTGAAGAAAAACAACAAAAGGTTTTAAATTAAAAAAAAATGTTTGAGAACCTTACATTCTTTTTCTACCAGCCAGAATGGTAAGACTCATGAGGATATTTAGATCATTTATAGAACAGAAAGAGGGTACAGATTTTGGCATATCTGCATTAGAGTGTGTACAATTTCAACCCTGCTGCATATGTCAGGCCCAGATGAGAGGATCCACCCCTTCACTGTTTTTCCACATTTAGCATTTCATGAACTTAGTGATTTTCTTAAAGATGTTGTAAGGAAGATGTACTGAACAGCCTTCTTCCCTCTGCCGACCTGCTAGATCTCTATTGAACTTCCCAGCAGCCATGCTTCTGGAGTCACATCCCCCACCACATACAACTCCCTAAGAAGCGGCCACTAGTCCACCATCTCGCAGCACTTTCCCTGGAGGGAGTAGCTGTGCCAACACAGCTAGCCTGGGCTGGGATTGTAGGTGGAGGGGTCCTATTTTGCTACGTAGGCTGTGATTAGAATAGCCTAGCAATTCAAAGTTTGATACCTACATAAAGAGAAAACAGCCTAAAACAAGGACTGGCATTTGTATTACCATAACTGAAAATGGGAATACTGTATAAATCAAACTCGAGGAGTTATGTGAGAGTGATTGGTTCGTGCCAGATTCTCTTCAAAAAGTGTTTCCAAATGGTGGCTGAAAATTAACAATCACCCATGGATCTTTGGAAGATGCAGATTTCTAGGTGTCATCACAGAGAGTCTGATCCAATAGCACAGTAAAATGTTTAAAACACTCTCACATTGCATTTCTCATTCAGTCTTCAAAATAGTGCCGTGATGGACATGTTCATGTCTCCGTTATTCAAAATAGAAGCCTGAGTTTCAGGGAGGGTGCTATGTGCACATCACTTGCGTGGGAATGCAGAAGTGTCCTGGCCACAGGTAAGGGCTTTGTCCTGTACTTTTATCTCTAGGTAAATTGCCTAACCTTTCTGAACCACAGCGTCATCATCTCTAGAATAGAGGTAACTATCTACATTTAGAATTGCCATGACAATAGTGACAGCAATACTCAATACACATAGAAAGGACAGCTGACATTATTACTGTTGTTGATAGTTGAGCATCACCTCTCAATCATATCTGACCTGAACAGAAGTGGCAGGTGCTTGAATTGCATATGCTCTGATTGGGAAATCTAACAATGTCAAGATATAATCTCATAATTTTAAATGTATTTCAGTGACATAATCATTATTGCTATTGATACATTTTATTTTTGGTAGGATCAAATACAAATATGTGTCACATTATTAATAATCATAATTATACTTGTTACTGTAACAATTACAATATATTGTTACTGTTATAGCAATATCACTCAATACTCCAATTTGTTCTCTTATAAATCTCTGCTGATGTTGCATAGAGCTCATGATTTTATGTATGCCAAATGATATACTAAATGCTTGATTCCTATACTTTTCAGAGGCATGTTTTTGCCAGCAATCATCTTAAAGATGATGTTCTTTTTTTTTGGTCTTTATAATTTTTTTAAAAATTTGAATTCATTTCTTTCCCTCTTATATTCAGATAATGAAAATTTACCTGGCCTATGTGGTAATCAAGAGAGAAGATGACAAGATTATGAATTCTGCCTCACTGCCTACTTGCAGATTGGTCCAATTCCTTTCTTAGAGCTCTCTCCCCCTACTCCAATGGATGTGTATGCTTTGACTGAAACTGTTCTTGACTAGTTAGCCTATACCTCCCTGTTGTACTGAGGTATGACTGTCTCCCAACTAGTTATCTGAACTGAACTCATAAAATACCCAGGAAACTGCTCTTTCAAGAAGCACCATCACCAAGCTCTTCTTTTTCCCATCCCCTCCTATCAAGACACGTTATCATTAATTCTGCAAATAAGTGTTGAACACCTGCACCCTGCCAGGCACTGTTCT
Source organism: Daubentonia madagascariensis (assembly GCA_023783475.1). Lineage (NCBI taxonomy): Eukaryota > Metazoa > Chordata > Mammalia > Primates > Daubentoniidae > Daubentonia > Daubentonia madagascariensis. Next base: position 32,106,018 of record JAKFHU010001569.1, read on the forward strand.
ATGGAGTCTGTCCTATTGGCCCATTGTCTGCGGATGCAGTAAGTCCTTATTTATAAATTCTTTCCTCCTCTCTGTTTTCTGAAATTTTCAATGTCTGAATAGATGTAAAATTAGTATAATATCTGCTCATGAAAATATGTTTCTTGGAGTGCAGTATTAATCTTTAATAATTTTAGAGGAAATATTTTGTATTAAGCACTAAAGGCCTTGCATGGATTAATCACATATAGTTCTCATATCAACACTAATGTAGATCACTTTTGCCATCATTTTAAAAAAAGAAACTAAGGTTTACAAGCTAGGAAATTCAGATCCATTATGGAAAAACTGAATGGCTCTTCAGTTTGTTTGGTAGAATAAACCTGAATCTCTATCCAGAGTTGTGGTGTTACGAGATATATATATATATGTTTTTTGTCCATAATTCCTGGCTTATAACTCCCAGAGCCCTTGTTATAGTCTTTGTTATGATGTTGGGTTGTCTGGGGCCTCTGGACAGGCCTCAGGAAATAGAATCTTTGTGACCTTCTCCTGCCCTCCTTTCACCTGCGCCAAGGCAAGACTCTAATCTTCCCCAGCCTTTCTGATTTGACTGTCATTCCAGAGAGGGTCCTTCCCTTACCATGGAGGAAGCAATGCTGACATCATGAAGCTTCCACAAAAACACAAGAGGGCAGGTTTTAGAGAGCTTCAGAACAGCTGAACTTGTGGAGATTCCTGGAGAGTGGTGCACCCTGGGAGGGTATGGAAGCTCCTTCCTCCATACCTAGCCCTACGCATTTCTTCATCTGTATCCTTTGCAATATCCTTTATAATAAACTGGTAGACGGAAGTGCTTTCCTGAGTTCTGTGAGCCGCTCCAGGAAATTAATAGAACCCAAGGAGGAGGTTGTGGGAACCCCAATTTATAGCAGGTCCGACAGCAGTTCTGGAGGCCTGGACTTGCCACTGGTGACTGAAGTGGGGTGAAGGGAGGTCTTAGGGATTGAGAACCTCGACTTGTGGGATCTGAGGCTATCTCCAGGTACATGGTGTCAGAATTTAATTAGAGGATGCCCAGCTGGTATCCTCTGCTTGGTGTTTGGGGAAAAAAACCTCGAATTTAATCACAGAAGTCTTCTTCTGTGTTGGTGACTGTTGTGGTGTGAGAGCAGAGGAAAAACATGGTTTGAGTTTTTCTGAAACAAGAGTCTACTTAGTGGGTGAAAGGAGAAAAAAAAGAAGAACAACAAAAAGAAAAACATTATCTTTATACTTTTTTTTTTTTTTTTGTCAAGCAGTGAAGGATAGTAGGAGTGAAGTTTTTTTAGGCCAGCCATTTTTAGTTTTCTTAATCTGGTTTCAAAAGCCTGATTATTAGTGGAATTACTTTTTAGATTCTTCCTATAGGTTGCAACAAGTAGCTTTTAATCATGTTTCAGTTTTTTTCTTTTTCTGTGTTCTCACAGGAGAGGAAAAATTGGGCTACTAGCCTGCCAGATTTTATATATATTTATACACACACATACACACATGTACATACAATAGGTATACACATACGTATAGACGTGTATTTTATATACATAAAACCTTCCCCACATTGTCAGTTGAGATGCTTCAGAAGTTATGGACCTATTTTGGAGGAGCTTCATATTAGATCCTGCTGCTTGGTCAACTGGATTAAAGGGAGACTCCTTTGTTTATACAAATGCCTGTAACACATTGCCAGGACCAAAGAGATTCGACTACATTCTAAATAAACTTGAATTTCATATACATCACTGATGGTTAAATGGTTTTCTTTTCTTTGACCAATTATTTTAATTTTATTTTTAAAAAAATGCAAAAGCAATGGAGAATTCATCACCAGCCCCTACAGCAATGCATAGCAGACGGGAATTTGAAGCTTTAAGAGATGCTGTAGGATAAAGCCGCCCCTCCCTAGTAGTAGACCTTTTATTTCAGGATAGACAGTGATCCAGGTTTAAAAATGACTCGTGGGTGATATATATAGGAAGTACAATATGTTCCAATTTGACAACAGGAACAGTACTTTTTGGGAAGAAAATGTAAGTGCAGGGATTCACTCATATTCAATTATATATTTTTAAAAAGACAGGGGGATTTGGTGGTATTATTTCACCAACAGAAGATTTGGGTAAGGGCTACCTGACTCAATATTCAGTGGAAACAAAGTGTCGGTTTAGCCAAGCAAGTGATTTAACTCAGGATTTTTTTCCACAGAATTTCCTGCCTGCTTGAGTAAATTAATGCTTTATTTTAGCAATGGTTCGAATACTAAAGCAATGGATCTGTTTGGTGGAACAATTAAGCACATAAAAGAGTGCAGCCACTTGTGAAGGGGTGTGGAGGAGGGGCTATGGGGCATTCTCAGAGGTGAGCCTCAGACACTCTAAGCTGCTTCTTTAACCAGACTGCTGCTCCTCATCACTTAATGGATAGGGAGGTGAATTGGGGTCAATTCAAGCATGCCAGGGATCCTGAAGCCTGGCTGAATAGAAGAATCACCTGGGAACTCATCAAACATACTCATGCCAGGGCCCCACTCCAGACAAATTTCATCAGAATCTCGGGGGCGGGAGGGTGCATTTGAGGACTGAGTATTTCTAAAGCTATCCCCTGCCCAGGGTGATTCCTACAAACAGCTTGGTTTGAGATCCACTGGTGTACTGGATACCTATTAAGTCCGGTTCAAGGTAGACTCTGGTTACTGAAAGTAGCCTATATATGAGCTTCATTTTTTATTATAAAATAATTTCTTCTTAAGTTTTCTTGCTTATCAGGTTGGGAAAATTTTAAAGGATGCTTACCAACTAACTACTCTATTTTGTGAAATAATGATAATTAATGTATGGACCCCTTTCTTCATGATCACAATCAGGATATAATCTTCTGAAAGGCATATACACTTGTTTATACCTAGATAAATGCTTGCTGAGATCTTGGCATTAAGATAATAAAGTTAAGCTTCTACTCTCTCTTAATAGGATTTAGAAAGAAATGGAGAGATTAATATCACAACTGATGTAGAAAGCAGAACTGACCTTTTGTATTAAATGAAGGACAATCTAAAAATGTTGTTCTACCATAAAACAAATAAAATACTTGATGATCTAACAGAAATCTTTTCTTGAATCAGATTTTATCAAATGGATATTTAATGTTTTTAACATGAATATTTATCATATTTCTGAAATACTATAAAGGGCCATTAAAAGTTATTTAGAATGCCCATCGTTAAATCTACCCAGCAAGGCCTAGACTCCTGGTTCAAAGAAATTAAGTTTATATCCACCATAACCCAGATCTTTTTCTCTCTTTGCACTCTGGATTCTGTACTGTGCTGTTCCCACTGACACTGTAAATTAAAGGATAAAATGGTGAGTTTCCACTCTGCTTCCCATAATGATGTATTCTTAGCTGAGCTTAGGTGAGAAATTTGAATATTTCAAAAAAGCAGATTGCTTTCTTTCCTGCCTCAGGGACCAAACTGGCACAACACAGGACTGTATATCATTCCAAAAAATTTATACTTGCTTACAGTATTAAATTTTGTTTTAGCCTTTTATTTCTTCTCAACAGATTTTTCACAGCCACAATACTGGAGGCTGTTTCTGAAAACTGCAAATTTTTAAAAATAGACCAGTCAACCAAATTAGCAGGATGACTGAGGGAGAACTTTATTAGGCAGTGAATAGCCGTAAGGTCTCAATAAATCTTTTCAGTCATCTGAAAAAATGAAAAGCTAGGAGGGATGAGGGGGATGGGCAGGATTGGTTCAGATGTATTCTAACAACCAGGAAAAGCAAATGTATGATTTTGTATAAGTCCCTCTGAAATTTCATTCCCACCGACTAAACCTTTTCTTGCCTGAGGGGCACAATCATTTTCTGTGATAACATGGATTTAGGAAGAATGTCTCATCTATTTAGGAGGTATTTATTCTAAAATACTTATTAGGCCTGCCCTGACCTTTTCCTCATCATTAAGCTTTCTAAATACCTGCATCACATTTAGCTCATTATAATAATTTTTAATGTACCTGTTTTTCCTTACTAGTCTATAAATCCCTCCAGTGCAGAGTTTATTTCTTTCCTTTGGGTCTTGCATATGATAAGCACTTAATAAACTTTCATTCAATTGAAATAAGGGTTGTATTTTTCTTTGAAAGCATAATTTTCCTTATTTTTAAAAATGTGGCTGACTTCTCTTATAGATTATGAGAGCAACAGACTGAGTCTGGCATAGAGTAGGCACTCGGTAAATGTTTGTTGAATTGAACTCATTGCTTCTCATGAAACTATATCATTGGAGCAATACATACTTAATTGTTAAACCAGCTTTTATGAAAAACATTTATGGAACACTGTGAAAATCAATTGCAGGACACTAATTTTATATAGAGTGTCAAGAGAGATTTTTATGAAGAAATGATATGTGAGTCATGATCATGAAAAGGAGCAGGTAAGAGGAGTGGTGGTGGAGGTATGTGTGGAAGGGAGGTATTTGAAGTATAGGCAAGAGTATGTGCAAAGGCCCTGAGGTAAATAGTGGGTTGGCACATTAAAGAAACTGATAAAGGAGTTTGTTGGAGCATAAAGTGGGGCAGAATGGTTTTTAGCAACAAGGAGGTTAATAATATTTTCCTTTCAAAACTCTTTCTGGCTGTTACATAAAAAAAGACAGAGCCCTAAGAGAAGATATGGGCAGGCCAGATAGGACACTATTGACACTACTGAAACAGTCTTGGCAAGAGAAGATAGGTGGTAGCTTGTAGCTGGGTGTCATATATGGTGGAATGTGGAGAAAGAGAGTTACTAAAATATATCTGGAGGCCAAATCTACAAGACTTGCTGATGTATTGGATAAAGGAGATGAAAGAACAAAAGATGTTTAGAACTACTCCTAGGTTTCTTTCTTTGTAAAGGGGTGGATGGTTGTCCCTTTTCATTAAGGAATGGAACATGGGAGGAAGGTAGGGGTGTGGCATTGGGCAGCTTTGGGCACGTTGAATTTGAAGTGCTTCTAAGCATCCAAGTGACAACATCTAGAAAACAGATAATATACTCCTCTGAAAGTCAGGAGAGGACTGGGCTAGAATATAATCCTGGGTCATTGGCATGACTGACTGGTTTTGAGCTAATGCCATTCACTGAGTTAGTTGGCCTGGAATAGACTATAGAAGGAAAAGGGAAGGAGGCCCAAGACTGAACCTAGAAGATTCCAACATTTAACAAAAAAATTGAGGAAAATGGACAAGGAAAGGGCATAGATAGGTGGGTATAGAGAGGTAAGAGGAAAACAAAAAAATATGTTGGTATAGGAAAAAAAAACTGTTGCAAGAAGGTAGGTGTGGTCAAGTAAGCAGAAGACCCAAAAACTTTGCTCAGATTCAATAACATGCTGAGATAAGGAGTGGATAGTACAAACACGGGGAGGGGGGGTATGATCCAAAGCTTTGAGAAAATAACTGTTGAAGAACTTTGATATGTTTATTTCGTCTTCTATATCAAATTGAAAGCTTTTATAAGAGCTTTTTTTTTTCTTGTTCAGTCCAGGTCATATCCAGAAAATAAAAGGAATAATGAAGGGACGTTGGAGTTTTGTGGAAAATAGAGCAGCCTTGAAATAATCTTTTCAGAGGGTAGGGGAGACAAAATGCAGTAGGATTACATGGCAATGTTGATATTCCAGTCAAAGTTAATAAACATAAACTAATTATAGTGGTAGTAGTTTGATGTACATTGTTATTGTCCCTAGCTGAGCTGAGCTGCACAGACACAGGACAGATAAAGATAGTTGGCTTCATTGGGGTTTGATGATTTTCTTGACTGGAAGGTCAAAGCCAGTGGGGCAAGGGAACTTTGAGTATTGACATGAATTTAATGACATGATGATCCATGCAATCCCTAAGCTGCTTAAGAAGGAAAATGAACACAGACAGGAAGGGTGGGAGATGATTATGCATAAGGAAAGGCCTATGATAGTAGTATGAAAGTACCAGATGACATAATGAAGTGGAGGAAGAATCATATGGAGATACATCAACAATCAAGCTGAGGGATGAAGAGAGGCTAATATCAATGGCATCAAGGAAACAGCAGTGACAATGAAATGGAAAAATGATCATATGCGGGGGAGGGGTATGTCAATAATCAAAGTTGTACTCCCAAAGTAAAATACTCAACTTAGTGATTTCCAGAGACGATATGGTTTCGGGGGATAAGTATAGTGCACAGCTGTAAGACTGATTCCCTGAAGTGTAGCACAGAAGTTTATGGGAGATAAGGTCAAATTGAGACACAAGGTTCTAGTAACTAGGGTACCATCAGGGCTGTTCAGATGAGCATGCGCCAATGATCATGGCAGGAATTGCACTGTGGAGGAAAACTGAAGCAAGTGCAATCAATAAATGTTAATTAAATGATCCACAATAACAAAATAGTCAAATGGGGGTAATGGTTATTGGACAATTGGTAATTGTTTTGTGACTGCTGGCTGGAAATCTTCTGGAACAATCCCAGATGGCTTTTGATCTAAGTGAAAAGTAAAATAATTCATTCAGACTATTTTCAAACATAGTATCTTAAATTTTCTGCTTCTAGAAGCATATTTTCTATATAAATTAACTATGAGAGTGAGTCTTTTTGTTATTGTTATTTCTAAAGCATGGTACAATTATACCATTCTCAGCATGAAATAAAAAACATCAATAGTGAAAAAGTTTTCCATAAACAGAGGTTTTTATTCTGTATTTTCTGTTTTTTTTTTTCTAGCAGGAGAGAATTATAACCTCATCAGATTTAGCACAAGAGAAAAAAAAATTGAACTTCAGTCTAATAGATTAACTTACTGTACATGTTCTAAAAAAAAGGAAATTGCCTTAGGAAATATCTGAAACATAATAAATCAGTTTAAGGAATAAAACAGTACCATATATCCTAATGCCAAAAATACATCCTGGAAACATTGATTCATCCAAGCCTTTCATAGAAAAAAATCCCTAGCTAGCTAATGTTAATCACCTAACATGAAAACATTTATTTAAAATATTCAAACACGAGGCATCAACTAACAATCAGTAACATGAATTTCTCTTTTACAATCAACTAGAAGAGCTTTTTTGGTGTCTTATTTTAAACTTTAGCACAATGGTCCTTCAAAATGCAAGGACAACTTGTGTGAAAAGGGATCAGGTTGTTACTAAACTGTAACAGAGAATACACAATCTGGTTATTTAGATGTGCTATACTGAAGAGTTTGAGATTATCCTTTTTCTAGCTATTTGTGTGTATATGAAAGTATATATGTGTGTGTGTATACACATATTTTGGATAATTGTACAATTATCGATATTATATATCAAAATTTTGAAAAATTAACCATACTTTTTTTCCTAATAATATGCAAATGTAGGCATATCTAGACAAATTAACCCCAAAGAAATTGTGGTTTATTTAGTATTTGACAACTTGGGTATCAATTTCCACTTGAAAAATAATTTATCTAAATGAAATATTTATGTTTGGTGCTGTAGATAGTCTAACCATAGTCCTAAGTAATTGTTGAACATTTTATTAGGCTAAAATAGTACTTTACAATTTCAGTGGATTGTTCAGGGGATTTCTGTTAATTAGCCACTATCAATTCTATCAATGTTGTGAGCATTGAGTCATCATTTAAATATCCTACTTATTAAATAAACATTCTTCATAATTATAATGTTGAGAAGATGGTGCTAGTAGTCACAATTTTTATTGTACCCATATAATATCAAATATCTACTGCAGGCAATTTTCATGTTTTTTTCATGAGTTAAGGTTCCAACAGAATTAACTAAAAGCAGGTTATTTGTGTTTAACATGTGAATGGAGAACAAGTGATCTGGTGTAAAGGAGTACTGGCAAAGCTTCCTGGAAGCTATAGACTTCAAAGGGCTGCTGCTTTAGTGTGGCCTGAAGAATCTTAAAATGGAAGTACTAGGAGTCTGGGCTAGTATTCCAGGATAATGTTCTACCAAAAAGCAAAACTGATAGAGTTTCCTGAAGAAATTAACAGCTCCCAAACTGCATGGAGAAAGCATTCTGAAATATACTTCAAACACTATAGCTTCAGTGAATGCACAGCCTTAGTAGAGGCTAGCAATACAAAGAGGCTTGATGACCACACAGGGTGAGGAGTTCAGGAATAGAGCAAAGTCAGCCAAAGAGTTATTTTCAGGTTTACAGGGGAAAAACAGAAACACACAAAAGGGAAATATATAGGACACAAGGAGGAGTGATGCAATGCATATACTATATGTAAATTTTTAAAAAGGATTAAGAAAAGAGGAAATAATGAAGTTGAATCCAAATAAAAAAGTAAAACCTTGGTAACAGATTAACACCAAGCCTAATAAAGTATAGTGGAAGGGATCCTTAAGCTCTCTCTGCAACACATACGAAAAAATATGGTACACCAAGGCTTCTACAACACCTGAACAGGACTGAGACTAACCCAAAAGTAGGACTGATAATAGCCCAACGATAAGACAACAATTCTAAATTTCCTACAGAGAGAAAACTGGTGTTAAAACTAAGCCCATGTCCATTAAGTATTTCTGAATTTAATTTTTATTTGTTTGTTTGATTTAAATGTGTGATTTCTCAGTGACTCAATTATAACGTTTAGCCACAGTGGAATTAAACTATTAAAAATCAATCCCTTTTCATTTATGTCATAATTGAACAATCTTAGTGAAGTATTCTTTTTAAGATCCTTTGGGACCAGATGGAACATAAATAAAAAATAAAATATAGTATGCTATTGTTTGAAGTAAGTATATATTAATCTATGCTTACCTACTGACCTTCTGGCTGCTAGATGGTGCTCAGGCAGGGATAATTATATTCACATATACCTCTTGAAAAATGCAATTAGTTATATGAGTTGCAAAAGCCCTATCTAGGTAACTAGAGAGGGAATTAGTACAGTCAAAAGAGCTAGGATTCATAAGGTCCAAGTATAGATGTGTCATTTGCCACTTACTATTTCCATAATATTGGAAAATATACTATATTTTCAATACTCAATTTCTTCATCTATAAAATAATAAATAACATAGCCTGTACATTACATAATACTTAGGCTCTCATTATCTGTTTTCCAATACATTTTTTCTAACTTAGTAGATAACTGTAGTTATAACAGAAATATTTCTTCTTTTTAACTTCTTTTATCATTGTTAAATTTGACCTGAAATGTATTAAGGCCACCAATATCTGAGTCTGAGGTAAAGTTCTTGAAAAACAGGTTGAGCTAGTCACCATATGGAGAGGTATCAAACAAAGTAACCAAAAAGAGATATGGGCATTTCCCGATGGGCATTGTTTCAACCATCTTCAAGGATAATGGACAATCGAAAATTTAAATTAAAAAATACCATTTATGGTAGTATCTAAAAACATAAAATTCACAGGGATAAATTTATCAGAATACTTGCAAGATCTTTACATTGAAAAAGAGAGAGTATTGCTGAAAGAATGTAAAGAAGACATAAATAAATGTACAGATATACCATCTTCATGGATTAGAAAACACACTATTTTTAAGATAGCACTATTCTCCAAAGTGATCTACATATTTAGTGCAATCTCAATCAAAATCTCAGTAGGAATTTTGGTAGACAGTGACAAATTGGTCTCTCTCATGATTATGGTGGTGGTTAAAAGTATATATTTGTCAAATTCCAATATATTTTATACTTAACATGAGTGAATTTTATTGTATATAAATTGTAAGTCAATAAAACTGATTTAAAAAATCTACAGGTCAGGGACTAGCAAAGGAGAACTAATTCTAATAAGTTCTGTAGTGATAACCACCAGAACTCCATGACAGTATTTGTTCTAAAAACTGCAAAAATGAACACAGATGAAAATTAAATTTATTAAACACCTATTCCACTCTGGTGCTGTTTTAGTTATTATAACTTTTAAAAAATAATACATCTTTTGATTCATCTCATTAAGCTTTTAACCTTTTCATGCCACAGCACTTGTAAAAAATAATATTTGTATGTACCCAATGAAGGAAATGCACAAGGTTGCCCAAGCTGCCAGTAACAAGCTTGTGAGCTGCAGCCACTCAGTCCCTATATAGACTTGGCCCAAGGGCTCAGAAGTTCCTACCTCAGCACATCTGCACCTACGACCACCATACACTTGTTGGACAAATATCATTTAATATAATATATCATGGGTTGTTCTAAGTACTATACCTATCTCCTTTAACATCATAATTAACCCATGAGGTGGACATTATTTTGTAACATTTTCATATGAAGAAAAAGAGGCACCTGGTGGTTAAATACCTTGTGTAAAGTTCCTTACCAAGAAAGGGGCCATGGTATAAATCCAACTCAGGTCTCTCTGACACCAGTGCCCCATTCCATTGTACCACACTGTCTCCCAGCAGCTCTCTGTCTTCTAAACTGGAATAAACCATGTGTTGCCTTGGTCTGGATACAAACATGTAGGAATGAGCCTAGACATACATTAAGAAAGAAGCATATGTGTTGGCTATTAGCATAACCTCACAGTCCTTCTCCCTCTTAGGAATCATGTACTAAGTAGTTCTAGACAACTAGGAGTTGTCTCTTTTTTTTTCCCCTAATACTTTTCTTTCTTATGAGTTTTTATGCTTAGGTCATGTGATTTCCAGAAAAATCCACATATTGCACATCAAAGGCAGTGTGTTTGGTGGACAATGGTCTACAAATATGTACTAGGGAAACATTTGAAGAAGCAAACCCATATAATAATGTCAAGAAGGGAAAAGAGAACAGTCTGCATCTGATTCTGTTCCTCTGTAAATAAGAACATCAAAGTCTCTGAATGTGTGTGTGTGTATGTGCACATGTGTGTCTGTGTGTTGGGAGGCAGGGGGTGTTGGTCACAAATGACTCCTGAAGGAACAAAGGAATTCCCACTTTAAATTGAACAGTAATAGAGCATACAATAATTTCTATAACGCTGTTCGGGTAATTCTAGTCTTGATCTCTTCGTGTTGTATATTTCTTTTTCTCAGATTATACCCTTCACGATCCTCCTGTCTTCACTATACTGCCTGAGAAGGTATCCTCATCATTTCGTGAGTCTTTACATGTTGTGGTATTATAGTGACTTGCCAACATTTACCCCTAGCTGAGATCTCTCTCCAGGGCTTGAGATATATTAATATGTTTGAATATCTGTTAGATAGATCCCTTGTATGTACCATTAGGACTAAACCAAAAACAACCACAATTTGATCTTACTCTTTGTCTTCCTGTGCTATTCCTACCCCTCATCCCATTCTGCTCTTCTTTTGTTCCCCTACACTTATTAGTGATGTCACTTTTCACTTAGTATCTGAAGTTACAAACTCAACATTTATTCTCAATTATTCCCTTTCCTTCATAGCCCTTCAATCATCAAGGGTTTATGATTATGTCCTTTACATATTTGAACTAGATCTTTTCTCTCCATTTTGCCTGCCACGTTCTTGGTTCAGGTCCCCATTTCTTAAACAAATGGTACAGGAGCCTCTTGGCTTGTCACCAGGATGGCCTTCCAAAATTACAAATCTGGTCATGACAGGGTTCTTCCTAGAACCTTTCCTTGGCTCCCCATCACCTATACAATCAAGTGCAAACTCTTCAGGATAACATCTGCATCTCTCTAGCCTCATCGTTCACTTCTTACCTCTACATATAATACCTTTCAGTAATATAGAATTATCTCAAATTTCTGGAATACCTGAAGGCATTTCACACATCTGTGCCTCTGCAGGTGTAGTTCTTCCTGGAATGTCTTACCCCTTATACCTTCCACTTTACCTCTGACTTCATGAATTCCTTTTCCTTTTCTCAAAGGCAGCTTGAATGTCATTTTCTCTATTTTTATATTTTATGATAACTGAATATTTACATGGTGCTTATTATGTGCCAGGCACTGTCATCATGCTTTATATGCATTATTGTTTAATCTTTATAGAAACCATCTGAAGTTGGTATTATTAATAATTTCTCTATTTTACAGATGAAAAAACTGAGGCATAGGAAGGGCAAGTACTTTATCCAAGGACACACAGCTGGTTAGTGATGGAGCTAAATTCAAAGCCCAGTGGTTTGAATCCAAGGCCACCTACCTATACTGGGCGTGGTGGCTCATGCCTGTAATCCTAGCACTCTGTGAGGCTGAGATGGGAGGATCGCTTCAAGCCAGGAGTTCAAGACCAGCTGGGTAACTTAGTGAGACCCCCATCTCTACAAAAAATAAGAATAATTAGCCAGGCGTGGTGGTGCACACCTGTAGCTCCAGCTACTCAAGCAGGAGGATCGCTTGAACCCAGGAGTTGGAGGTTGTGGTGAGCTATGATAACACCACTGTACTCCAGCCCAGGCAACAAAGTGAGACCCTGTCTCAAAAACAAAAACAAAAACAAAACAACAAAGTCCATGTGCCTAAACACTACAGTATGCCCACCTCTCCCTCTGCAGTCTTATTATTGAATTCACCAAGTGATGTTGCATTTTTTTGTGGAGGAGTTGTTTATAATCACACTGTGAACTTTCAAGTTAATGTCTATTTATAATTTATCTCTTTATTCTTACTCTCTAATATAATGTTGGTACACAATAGAGCTGAATAAACTTTGAGTTAACCAAACTGTTTTGCCTTCAAGCCCAACAATGATTAAAAATAGTATTTCCTAAATTTGGTTCCATGTATACCTGTGCTGTGGGATGCTCCACAGAAAAAGTATCTCATAGTCAAATGAGTTTGGGGATTCATATACGCAGTGTCTTCCTCTTAGAGTTTCACAATGCATATTAATATATTAAGGGCTCTAAGAAGATGTACTGTAAAGAAATTTGTTTATTTTCATTGAGAATGTCCCAAATATATTTGAACTTCCACATTTCATTCATGTCCTTACCCACCCCGAGGAATAGCTATCACATCCTGTGAAACTACTGTTTTGAAGACTGTGCTCTGGAAAATATTGATTTAAAAGATAAAGACGAAGATCACTTAGCCAGACATTCAAAAGCCATCATATCCTGACTCTAAGCTAATTTTCCAGTCTTTCTACTCGCTGCAGATACTTCACACAGCCATACTCACTCTTATCTAAAAGAAATCATTTTACTTTCTTACCTCTCTGCCTTAGCTCTGGGCATTTCTTGCACTTCTTAATCTTAGAATAACTCTCGGGCCCTGCCTCCATCCTTCATTACTCAGCTCAATCTCTACCTTTGGATTAATTTGTAGCTCATCTCTCCAGTGAAGCAGTTTTCTCTTATGAACTTCTTTAGCAATCGATTATTGCCTAAGCCATTAATTTTGCTATTAATCATGTACTGCTCTGTCACATATTTCTATTGTTGACTAGAAAACTTACTTAAATTTTTAGTGTGCATGTATTTTGCTTTTCAAATGAGTCTTTAAACTCTATGACCTATACCTGAATTCTGCCCCTGTCCATCCAAGGCACTAACTATAGCAAGCATACCATAAATGGCTAAAATTTTTTTGCTGCTTCTAAACAAGCAGAAAGGATTTGCTAAAATCACAAGCTTTACTGAATATTAATGTAGTGAAAGAAAATTTCAAATGATGGAGAGTTTACATCTTTTATGTTGTACAAACGGATTGATTTTGAGATTACTAAAAGAAAAAAGTGCATATTTTAAAGACATCATTTTAAATTTTATTTGAAATAATTATCCTTTTGACAGGGAAAAAGAGCTATATTCAAAAAGTAAAAGTAAATTGTATCCATTATAATTAACTATTGATGCACCATAGTTACTTCAGCAGATATCATATGCTTCCCACTGGGGGAAAATAAATTTCACTAAAATACTTTGCCTATGATTAGAATTGAGTTCTAAAGTGGTTCCTTTATAGCACCTTCACGAGACGAATGCACCTTCCAGAAAACACATAACTGAAAAATGAAAGCTACAAACAAATGGATTTCCCTTCCTTTTTTTTAATCGCTAACCAATACCTACAATACCATGACAGAAGCCAATAAACACTCAATGCAATTTGTAGTCTCACTAGCATATGGAATTTCCCCAGGAGCTTTCCTGATGTCTAAACCACTACCATGAAATGTATTGAATACTCCTACCTTCATTCTACATTTAATATCTGTCATGATTCTGCCTTTAGAAAGACAAATTAGTCATATGATGACAAGTAGTTCACTAACTACCTGACAAATCAGAAGGTTTTTAAAAATATCTGTTCTTCTAATTTTGATTTTGATGTGACATCTATTGTTATGAATTTGGCAGATATAACCTTATAACTGTGTGTACGTGAATGATATCTTTTAGTGCTTATTTACTCATTTTTACTTGAAATATTTAAAATATACATGGAAATGTGTTATTTCTCTAAGAGCACATTAAAATTATGTGGTATTTTAGTAAAATCATCAGAATAAGATACCATCTTTTATTAAGATATGTTTCCCATAACTCTTTCTTGTTTCTAAACCTTAGTTGTATCGGCATCGCTCTCCACTATTCAGCACACCTGGACCTGTGGGACTATCAGTAATTCTTGAAGAAACACCAGAAAGAGACTTTAGAAACTCAGCTGGGATTCGCCATATTAGATGTCAACAGTGACAGGCTTCATGAAGTGGCTTGAAGTAGCAAGTGTTAAATGCTAGCTTTGCAACTGAAAATAACTAATGATGTACTGGACTACTTTAACACAACCTTTATTACTTGCATTGGCTTTTAAAATACTAAAGCTATAATGGATATTTTTATTTCTGGTTCTTTTGAAAAATGTGGATATTTTGCTTTCTGAAGATAATTTATGAAATGTAGATGGAGGTACTTAAATCACAAATCTGACAGTGTTCCTCCGTCATCTTGTTAACTGCAAATAAACAGCATCTAGACTTTGTTAAATTCATTCCCAAAGGGGTTTTCTATGCAGTCAAATATGAATTTGGGGTGAATGAATCCACTTCATATAGTAATAATATCTCATCCTTATATACGTAAAGTGAAGCACCTGATTTTATCTTTTGTGGAAAAGAAGAAGAAAGGGAGGGGGAGGAGCTAAAGAGAGGAAAAATTCATAAAGGGCCCTAAAAAGAAAAATCAATGCTAATAAAAAGGAATCCTAGAATTCTTATCCTCTATAACACATGTCAAAAATGAATCGAAGAAGGGTGAAGAGTAGCACAGGTTATTACTGGCAAAGGTGGGTCTAGAACCCCAGCCTGAGTCACAGGCTCTTGCCCTGATATGATTTTGCTTCACTAGGATATGAGGACTTACCAGAAACAAGTACTTCTTCTGGTTTACTACATTAGCATACTTTTCCTTTCTTTTTATTTTTTTACAAAGTGTATGGATTTTTCTCATTTTCCTTGATTTACACTATTTCCTTATCTTTTAAACATGTTTAGAAAATCTGACAAGCTATAAACAGGTTGTTTTTTTTTTCAATAAAGAAATGTGACATTAAGAGATAGCACAAATACAGAAATATTAAGTAAATGCTGTATTAAACCAGCAATGCTGCAAAGGTTAGAAAAATGACATGTACTAATGAAACCCATGGCACTAATAAGGGGGTCTGGTGCCACATAGCATCTTAAAATCCTCCCAAGGGTTCATTACTATGCCATGTTGATCATGTCATTTTTAGTAAATTCAGGAGTGACTCACTCCTGGCTGACAGGTAAGTGCAGATACTGTTAAGTTGCCTCTGAAGCTCATTCAGTAAACTTGTCAGAAAATAAAACAGAATGTCCTATTAGAAAAGCAAAAAGGTCCAAATCCTCCAGTGTTTTGTCTTAATACATTGAAAGTTCAGGTATGCTTTCTGTTGAAATATTAATTTCCAAGCATGGTCTGAATATGCTTTACAGGAAAAATATCATCTTTGTATTTTAATACAAAGGTAATATTATCTTTTTTTAAAATCCTGGAAATAGTTTTTTTTTAACTTTAGTTTCAATAATGTACAAAAATACCTTAGAGATTCTTTTAAAAGATCTTGATATTTTAATTTATTTGTTTATAGGCAGAAAAAAAATAAATTTCTATATCAGTAAACAGAAAACAGTTGTTTGTATCTGGAAAAAACTGTTTTTAAAATGTCTCTTTGATCAATAAAATTTGGAATATGAGTGTTAATATATAATTATATAAATAAATGTGTTTTCTTCCCCCAAATGGTATGTTTTTATGTTGTTTTCATACAATTACAATTCTGTATGTAGAATTTTTTTCAATCATAAATCTTATATTCAAAAAAATGAAGAATTGTATTTCATAATGATAACTAGGTGATTTGGCTAAATATTCAGACCAATCTGTGGCTAGCACCTCTTGGGGCATCTTCTCAGCTGGTAGAGAGAAAAGTATCCTCCACACACCAATGGTCACAAATTCTTTCTTCTAGGAAATTGGAATTGGGATTAAGATATTATAATTCAGTTTGAGTTAATATCTGGAAGGGAGAATGTGTAAACTCCTGGGAGCTTTGGCTCAATCATCTTGACACGTGCACGATGTATGAGAGAAACCCAGACTGCAGAAAGTGAGAACTTTTAAACTTCAAATCTGTTATCTAATTTAAGTATATTCTATATTTCAAGTTATGCTTCCTAACTTTACATTGGTCCCATTAAACACCCTTGGCTTAAAGGAATGAATACTGGTTGCATCACTCACCAGTAATAACATAAGATTTTAAAACGCACTTTGTTAAGATTATAACCTTATCCACTGCAAGCTCATTCAGACTAATAATCTATTTAAAATATGTAGACTATATATGTAAACTACATCAAAAGTATAATATAAAATAAAAATATTTGCAGGTGCATTTTAAGTCCCTGGGACCCTTAAAATACACTGGAATTTATTATCAAACTTTCTCCTGTAAGCAATAAAATGAATCATCTTTAGATAGAAATGAAAAATTTCACTCTCAGGTACAGAAGCATGTGACTAATAGCCTTAAAATAGCAACCAGCTTTGCAATAACCAAAGAAAGAAACTACTGTGCCATTAATCTACATACCGTAGCTGATTTGATATTGCCTTCTCCAATATCTCTTGTGTCTTAAGATAAAACCCACTACACCCTGCTCCAATTGAGGAAAAAATATTTATTTAAAAAAACAACTCTCAGTACATAGAAAATAAAGATTTATGGTTCTCAAAAGCTGGTATGCATTGGCTCTCTATGATCACCATGTTGTGATCACCGTTCCTTGATTTCTGAGTTCTAGCCAGCATCCTTTTGTGGAGAAGGGATGCACATGGGAAGCTTCCTTAATTTAGTTCCTTTCATCTGAAGATTTCAAAAGCTTTGCTGATACCTATTATTTCCAGTAGCTGAGTAAACGGGAGCACTGAGCCAATGGGAAGCTGTAACTATTCTATAAATGAATTACTAAGTAGTACAATCTTGTTAAAACAAGCCAAGATGTAAAATGTCTTAGGCACTCTGCTTTATTCTGAACACATCTTCCATTTTTTTAAAGCAACTTTCTCCATTTTGTTACATTTTTCTTACATCCTGAGATTAATAATGTCCTTGGTCACTTATTTAGACACATTGAGTCTTTGGGCCCTTTTTTTTTTTTTAATTTAGGACAGCTGAAGTACTACCAATGTGAAAAAGTGTGATGGGGTCTGTATGACAACATGATGTACAATTTTAATGTGCTTTAGGGAATAAATTGTGCAGAGCAAAAAAAGGAGAAAAAATAAGTCTTTTGACTCAACAATGATGGAAAAGGGAATAGAGGAAATTGCTACTATCATGAGAGGATTAAAGAGTATCTAAAAAGGCAATACAAGAAAATAATTTTGGACAGAAGGCTATTAAGAGACCAGCTGAAGAGAGGAGTTGTATGCAAGAGGCAGAGATGTGTAGCTAAAGATGGGGGGAGGAGGATTGACTTCTTACAAATACAATAAAATTTTTATTCATGAAATATCTACGAAGGCTTTCCAAAGTCATGGCTTGCACACCTGGCCAATCACATGAATCACCTGAACAGCTTACTTCTATCTATTTCTACTGCATGCTCCCTGGAGATACTGATTTATTAGAACTGGCCTAGAGTCCAAGAATCTTTAAAGTATTTATTAAAGATTCTACGGTAAATCTGAAAGTATAAACGTTTTAGAAGATCTAACCTTCCATAATGGCAAGTACCTAAGAAGCATCTCCGGCTTTGGGAACAGTGCATACTTTCCTAATTCCCATCCACTAACATGAAAAAGGTAATTTAAAACAGGAACTGAGGAAGGATGGATCTGTCCTGAGGTCAGAAGTCACACTCAGGCTATTTGCTGGTATCAATATGCCTGCATGGTCTGTATCTTGAGATGCTATCCTGTTATCTGTCCTAGATTTTTGCTTCCTGCTTTTCTCTCTGTTTGAACCATTAGATGGTGACCCCAAATGCAGTCCAACTGGAACACTGAACTTTATCTGGATCCTTAGGCCGTCCTGTAATCTGTCCACATTGCCAAATTTGTCTTTTACCTTCTGTTCATACTGACTTTAGAAATCTAAGAGGCACAGAATCAGAGACGTTAGAGCCAAGGCTCTCATCAGTGTGCCCACAGTCACTTCAGTCCTACATCAAGTCCTCATTCATTTTGACCCTCTTGATTCACAATCAATGAACAATTAATTGCCCAATGCTTTTGCTCAAGTTTACCTGAATCAAGAAGATTTCTTAATCACATAAATGATATTATATCAATGTTTTTAAAGAGTGATCTTTGATCCTAATTCGGAAACACTGGTGTGCTTGTTAACATGCACATTCACAGTCTGCATAACCTACTGAATTAGAATCCACGTGTGCAAGAATTAGGAATCCGCATCTTAAAACTAAGTTCTGCAGGTAATTTTTATGCACATTAAGGTTTGGGAATCGTTGGAAAACATAGTGGTAGTTTAATTAATTAAATAATTACTTTATTAATTGATTACATAAACAATTTATTGCTTTCTATATGCCAGATATTCGATAGATTCTGGGATTATAAAGACGAGTCTAAAAGAGTATATTACGTTCCAGTGGGGAAGACAAACAACTCAACAGATGACTGAAATAGAGTACAATGGGTGCTATGGCAAATAAGCACAGGGCCCTCGGAGCACACGGAAGGGTAGCCATCTCAGTTCTGATGATTCTGGAAAGTTGTTTGAAAGCTGTGTACCTCAATAATATGACTTTACTTTATTGGAGTGTCAGTTGTTTGCTGTTTATTTTATATGCTAAAAAATCATAAAATATGTCATTTAAATTTTTCCAATGAGCCCATGGAGGGAACTGGAGAACATTATGTTAAGTGAAATAAGCCAAGCACAGACAAATCTTGCATGTTCTCACTCATATGTGGGAGCTAATTATTAAAACAATTGATCTCATGGAGACAGAGAGTAGAATGATGGTCACCAAAGGCTGGGGAGGGTAGCGTGGGCGGGGGAATAAAGTGGGGATGGTTAATGGGTGCAAATATATAGTTAGTAAGATAGTGAACGATATTTGATAGCACAACAAAGCGACTATAATCAACAATAAGTTAGGGTAAACTTTAAAATAACTAAAAGAGTGGAATTGGAATGTTCCTAACACAAAGTACACTTCCCTATTGTACAACTCTTTTGCATTTACACACTTAAAAACGATGTATTTGTTCATATGCAAATTGTTGTGTTCAGATGTAACCTAAAAAGTCAAAACAAAAGAGCCACGTTAACATTTAAAATGTATTGACCCATATTTTTCCCACTGCTCAGTGAGGCATTATAAAATGTTTTGAAATAATATAATTGGGTTTTTGGTTTTCACTGATGCTGCTTTATTGAAATTTTAATTTATCAAATTTGGCAGGGATAAATTATCCATTGGCAAAATGTATATGAAAATTACGTGAAGAATAATGTTATAAAAAACAAATCTTTGACCATCTATACATTATTTGTTGTTAACTTTTTCCAGATGCTTGAGTGAAGTTTTTGTAAATATGAGATCTTTTAATACAATAACTACAACACTACATATAATGGTTTAAGGCTTTATATTAGATAATGTAAGTGACAGGATATCTAATACTTCTTTTTAAAAGAGCAAAAGTAAAAGGCAAGTTTTCTCAAATGCAAGAAGTCCATGGTCATTCATTCAAACGATAACTTGGTTTTTTTCTAATATAACGTAAGCTCCATGAATACCCCATAGACTCCGCACGCAGAGTCCACTGTGTTGTCAGGGCGACAATATGCTATGATGAATGCTCTGATAGTTGCCACTGAACCAAATAGGCTGTTAAAAATACTAAATATTAAATTAAATATAAAATATTTAAAAATATTACACTTCTACTATGTAGTATGTACCATAGCTAACACTAAAGGGAATACAAGATGAATAAAGGCCTTATATCTAGCAAGCTGATGAGACAAAGATATGTACATTATAATTTAAATTAATATAAGGTAGGTTTCAAGAGGAAGTACAAGCAAAGAGCTCAAAAGAGGTGAGATTGGCTTTAGCTGGAGCGATAAATAATGGTTTCATGGTGGGGAGAGAACTGGGATAAGCCTTAGATCTGCCATGTATTAATTATAATGATAATAACAGTATTATTCATTATTTCCAAAACACACTGAATGCCACTTTACTAGGTGCTAGGCTAATTAGTTCTTATTTCATACCCTCACATGTGACCTAGATATTAGCATCCCCATTCTACATGTGAAGAAACTGCAGTTCAGAGAGGTTAAGCAATTTTGCCAGTTACATAGCATTATTGCAGAGGCAAGATGCCAAGCCAGAGATCTCTGACATAAAGCCCATGTATTTTCTGCCACACTGCCCCACACTCCTGCCCTAAAGATGGGACCTAAATACAAACAGAACCTGTGAAAATAAAAGGGAATTCAGAAAGATCAGTGGTCCTTAGCTGTTTGTTGTTTTAATCTGCTGAGAGGATCTGATGATGAAAAGCATGGAGTGTCTCCCTAGAGAAGTGCCTGCAAACACATCAGTTTACAATTTTAAAAAGTTTTGGGTTGGATGCAGCGGCTCATGCCTGTAATCCTAGCACTTTTGGGGGCCAAGGTAGGAGGATCGCTTGAGGCCAGGAGTTCAAGACCAGCCTAAGCAACATAGCAAGGTCCCACCTCTACAAAAAAATTTTAAAAATTAGCCAGGTGTGATGGCGCACCCCTGTAGTACCTGTAGCTACGTGGGAGGCTGAAGCAGGAGGATCACTTGAGTCCAGGAGTTTGAGGATGCAGTGAGTTGTGATAACACCACTGTACCCTAACCCAAGCAACACAGGGAGACCCTGGCTCAAAAAAAAAAAAAAGTTTATCAGTGAATCTGAGATGAGAATCTGAAGAAAATCGAGGATCTTCATATCTCCAAATTATTGTCTATAAATTTAGGGCCCTCACAGGCCCTCTCAGGTCTCTGGGGATCCCCTCACCCCAGGATTTGTGTTCCAGCAGAGAATGGTATATTAGAACACACTGGGAATAAATCGGGAATGAAGTTTATTTTGTAATATGATTTCTTTGCAACTCCAGACTCTCACTTTCTTCTCTCCTCTTCAACCAGCACATCCAGCAGGACCATATTTAGTTTCTCATCATTTCTACTGAGACGTGGCCTCTATCGTGTGTTCTATTCTAACGGTTTCCTCATTGTTTTCTTGCGACCAGTTTCTCCTCCACTTTGGTCCATTCTCTACAATGCCTTAAGAGTAGTCTTCTTATATAAACAGTTTGCTACTCCTATTTTAAAACTTCTTTTGCACATTTTTTGCATGAATTACTGAACTTCTTAGCAAGGTATGGGCCACTCCACGTTCAAGGTGGACTCAAACCATAATTCTGCCTACTACCTTATTCCATTAAAAATAAATAAACAAAACAAAACAAAAACAAACTGTAATGCATTTCTTTGCATTTTGATAAAACGTTTACTCATACTATTGTAGCTAGCTTGAATATTATATTCTTTGTGAAGTTTCCACCAACTTCCCCTCTCACCTTCTCTAATAACACATTATTCAGGCATCTCTTGCAGCTGTTTTATAGAAATGAATCTGTTTTATATAAATATATTCTGCAGAGGTACAAAGCTGAGGTCATGGTTTATTGATCTTTATATCCAAGTCATCCAGCACAGTGTCTGGAAGATATTAGGTGCTCAGTAAATAATTTTTTAAAAAAGTGAGTGAATGAACAAATGAATGGTCATACAAGAGAAGCTTCATATGATTTCTGGGACAGTTCTAAATATTTTTTTTCTATTTTTCATTTAAAAAATTTATTAGTGTTTATTTTCAATTATCACATCTACAAGGTCATTGTCATCATTTTATTGTTAAAAATATACATATATTAATATATAATCTGCCAGTACTGCTATACATTCAGACAACAGCCAACTTTATAACCAGCTGGTTGAGATATAATTACCTGAAACATATTTGGCAAAAGTGCAATATATACTTCAAAACTGTGCAAGTCCTTGGAAACAGCAATTCATCTTTTAGGAATTTGTTCGCTGTAAATAATTTTATTTAATTTTTTACCTGTACAGCAATATTTTTAAATAGGTAAAAAGGTAAAACATGTGAAATATTTTTTAAGCATGATGATATAGAAGATATTTAATCACATAGGAAAAATGTTAATTATATATTGTTAAGTGAACAGTGGGTTACAAAACAGTATAGGCACCAGGAACGACAGAGATACTTGACTAATATACATAGCCAAGTCTAGGAAAACATTTAAAAGGATACAACAACGAAAAAAAAATTAGAAAACTTAAAGGAAAGAGAAATATTTAAAAAGTAAAATATATCAAATAATTAAAATTATAAGTGTTAGACATTATTTACATATTTGATAATAAAATCAATTTAAGACCACTTTAAGTAGATGTTTTGTTACAAGCATCCAAAAAAGTATAAATACCAAGGTTTCTATGACATAAAAAATCCTGAGAAATCAGATCATGCTTTACATGTTTTCTTTGATCTCAATCACATAATTTCATAAAAGAGAAAAATGGAGGGCAAAAGAATCATTTTATTGTCTCCTATAAATCATATATCAAGGCCCAAATATACCTAACATTTTATAAATTGAGGCGAACATTTGGACTAACATTTAGAAATCACACGTAACGAGCATTGGGAAGATTTAACAATAGCCCCCTTGCTTGCCACAATATGTTTCTTTATATTTTTCAAAGTAAATCATATCTTCTAACAGAAGACATTTAAAATTGGTTATTTTCCTGACCAAGCACTGAGTATAAAATTATGTGTATTTATAACTTTAATAAGAATATGTCCCCATGTACTATAAAATGATTATAGGTATATGATAAATGTTTACTATAGGAAAGCCCCCAGCTACCTTTAAGTTATTAATAAAATACTATTATACTATTTTATTTATTCATTCTTTCTTTCATTTATTCATTCAAGAATCTATGATTAACGACCTAATATGTGTCAATACTGTGCTCAACTTCCTAGAGACCAAAATGCTTTTACTGCCCGCACGGGTCCCAAATTGAAGCTGATAAGCAGTGCCAAAGAAAACATTCATCAGTATTTACAAGGCATTATGGAAATTTAAGGAGGTAGGAGGGGAAGGCATTAGAAAATTTAGGTGACTTGGACTTTAAAGTTTGAATTAGGCTGAGTTGATGGAGAAGAAAACCCGCATCCTAAAAGCAGCAGCAAGAGCAGAGTCACAGGAGATACAAAGGAGGGCTTGGATAGTTGAATGAAGAGCCCTTTGTGTCTGGTTTTGGGTTGACCCTAAGAAACTACAAGAGATAATGCTGGAAAAGAAAAATAGGCAAAAGTGAACTGGAGACACCCTAACAAATTTTCGTGTCATCCTGTATAATGAAAAGCCATAAAATGTTTTTATTTGTTTGTTTGCTTATATGCATGGTAGGTAAGTAGGTAAACTACCATTATGATCACTGTAAGTATCAATTAAATAATTAGTTAATAGTGTTTTTTTTCTTTGACTACCAAAATATAATGAGGACTTTGGGAGTCATATCAATTGCCAACATTATTTGAAAAGGCTATTAAGATAGTCTTTACCGGATGCCTTTTTCTGCCTACAAATTTTCCTTCTGCAAACAAAGGGTTTTAGAACTACATTTAGAAATAATGGAGCTACATCTAACATTGAAATTGGTGCTTACTTCATCTTTACTGATGTTTCCCCAACTTAAAAGTATTTTTTAAGTGATCAAATCTGTATGTCTTTTTTCTATTTCTGTATTTCTATTTTTCTATAAAACACCTTGGTTTATTCAAAATGTATTTATATTAAGTTAAACAAAAAAATTAATCAATATCTAGAAAGTACTTTATACTTATCTGAAATCCTCAAAAATACAAATTACTAAGACATTATGATTATTTAGTTAAATCCATCTAACAGAAGTGCTAAATCTACAACCTGAATATATATAAATATATCCTATTTTCATTGTACTTTGATCGTGTTCACCAAGTAAATAGATCAACAAAAGTTATGATTTAGATGTTAATTAGCATATTTTAAAGAAAATGAGTAGCACTATTAAACTTAGCAAACTGTAGAAACTACTTATAATACTATGACTGAGAGCTTTAAAAGTCAATAACTTTGGCAGGACCCTTACACAGAAGAAAGAAACACAATCTTTAGGATTTCTAACTTTTTACTCTGTATTTTGTAGTTGTGGTCAAAAGACCTTCACTGTATCAGTGTACTATATGAAAATAGCATCAATTACTGACTGGATACATGGAGAATCTGTTGAAAATACATAGTCATATTTAACAGGAACTGCAGTAATATTCTTGGGTATATTTTGAATCTTATTTAAACGACATTTTCTACTTTGGTGAATGAGTTTAACGAGAAGACACTACACTGAACTTGAATTTTGGTAAGATAAGCTATTTAAGTGGGCACTCATATTGGCTGGTATACAATCTCTTTCATCTTAGTGTAGAGTGAAGGTAATATTTCAGTATTTATTCTACAGGAAATGCAATGTTTCATAGATATAGGGCCTTCATTCCTAGGATCATGTAGATAAACTAAGACAAAATCAGATAAGCAGTGCAGGAACAACTCAGGAAGATTAACTTAAAGAAAACTGAAAATAATTAAATGAGGATAGCTTGACTTCCCAAAGCCTAGAGGGACATTTTATCAGCCTAAATACTGATAAAACAAGACAGTAAAGTCATTTAACAAGATTCAAGTCATTCAATAAAAATAACAACAACAAAAACCTACTGGTGCCTGGTCTGTTGTTACGTACAGTCATGATGTGGTATGTAAGGCATGAACTTGGAGGGTTCTTGCTTTTGCCATTGTGTTTCCCTAACAGCAATAACTCACATTTGTTAAACACAGAGAATGCATTTAGGTTATAGTAGGACACACATGTGTACACACACACACATACAAAACTAAATTAAAGTCAGTAGTACTGAACACTTACCCCAGAGTTGGCTATAAGTCACAGCATTTTCTGATGTTAATATGAACACACAAATAATAATTCATATACCCAGTTAAAAATACTAACCCAGTGAAAAATTCAAATTCAAGTCAGTTGGCTAATGTTCTATGGGAAAAGAAATCATAGAATAAAGTTTTATTATTAATGTTAAAATATAATGATTGTACCCAATACAAATCATTTGGAATTGTTCAAGACTAAGTCAAAAGTATGCCATGGACATTTCACATAAAATATGCCTCTTGACCCTAAGGATATAAATCAGGAAACCATGAGCTCAGGCACATCAGTTGATTCTGTGAAGCTCTAGAGTTTTACATAATGTCTTCAACAATTAAAAGGACAACCAGTTGATCTTATGATTAATTTGACCAACACAGGATGTACATTAAGGTTAGAGAGTCTATATTGGCTTTGACATTTACCAACTTGGCTATCTACATAGAGCAAATTAAACAAGCAATTGCCAGCACGTGATCATATCAAACCCTGGACTTGTACCTATTAATATGACATATTTGAAAGTGTAGCTATTAAATCTGTTTAATCTATTTACCTCAATATATGGCTGCACTGCTGGGATTTGCTCAGTTGGAGGTTCTAAGTGAACATAAAACGTAGCCCCAGGTAAAATAGGCAGTTTACTTACATGACAGTACAAAATTTGAGTGGCTGTAGCAAGAGAAGAAAAACTGCAATTTCCATGTCATTGGAAAAATTACTTCTTTAGTACTCCAAGCCAATAATAATTTTCCTACCTTGAAAATGAAACAGAAAGTAAAAAACCTGGAAACATTTACCTAACTAACATATACTCAACATTGAGATATACTGAGTTTGAAATTAAATAATAGTTACCAAAAACTTCCCCAAATATGTGTACTATACAAAATGTAAAATTGTAAATAAAGAAGATGGAGTATTCTTTTAGAATTTACCATATGTTGAAGACTTTAAAAAGACACAAAACAAAGCCACGTTATTGTAGAAACAAAGTTACCTCCATTGATACTCAAAACTAGAAATTTTCCAGGATAACCTCCTCATAGCTAAACACCCAGCATATAAAGGTTTGAGGAGTTATCACAAGAGAGTTTCAATGACAGGGAATCTAAACTTGGTATAATTAGTTTGAATGGCATACAGTAGCATGTTTCTGACAACCAAATAGAGAAGAGTATTTTGTTTCCAGCAAAGTTAAAGGGAATTCCTTTTTCTTCTCTCACTCATCCAAAGGCAGTTAAAACAACACTAATAATCTTAAAATGTAGATGGACAGTCATTTGATTTAGATGGTTTAAGTGGTTACTTGACTGCAAGAAAGTCAAATAGATAGTCACTACAAGACTCTTCCATTTCTGATTATTTTTAACATAAATTTATTATGATACATTCTTAGAACTATTATTTATGCCCTGAAAAATTATCTGTCCATTTTATCACGTCTTCTCTCTCTTATGAAATCATATGTTTTGTGAAATAGTTTAAAAATTACTTTGCTTCCAAAAGTTTCATCATTTTGAAGACTATGATGATTAGAGAATTTTGTCTTTGCATTGCTACATGCAATTGAATTGCAAGGATTTTTCTCATAATAATTTTTAAAAGTTAAAAGTAGAAAGTAATGGACCTTATTCACTATGTTGTTTGATGGCATTATCTAGAGACACTTCAGTGAGGAACCGAGAAAGTCATTGCATGAAACAATTTCTAAGTAACCTAAACACTTAGACAAAGTAATCAGCCTGAAATTTCTAAATCTTAAATCTTCATACATTTCCATAATCAGGTAGCATAGGATGGATGGTGTTTAAATATGTCATAGTTTATGAAGGGATACATGAGTATATGATAAAGAGAGAAGAAAGTATCTACAACATTGGAAACTTCACATAAGAACTTTTAAACAGTTCACACACATTTCACCAGCTAAAGAAAAATGAGAAGTCAATGAATTTTTAGATGATGTTAAGAAATTATCTTTTCAAAGGTATCTAAATTTAGGAGTTGAAAGTAAAGAATTTTGAATGCTTTCTCAGGGATAATTAGATAGAAGGAACTAATATTCGATGAGCCTGGTACTGTCCTAGGCAATATACATATTGGTATCTAATTTATTTCTCAATTACATAAAAAATGTGTTCTGAAGGGGAGGAGTTAATTCTATATCACCATAAAGTTTTCTTTCACCAACAGAAATAAATGCTAGATGCTGGATGCTTTAAACTTGCATTTTTTTTCCCAAAAAGAATTAGTAAATGTTCAAACAAGAACCCATTCTATAGAACAATTAACTCTTATCAGAATTTTAAAAATGTAAACCCATTTACAACAACTTATTCCTATGAAAAACAGACAACAGCCAGTTAACACAATTATATCAGAGTTTTAGCCTAAGGACCTCTTATACTTTCTTTGATTATATAAATATATGTTGATAACTTGTATTTATTTGGAATGATGACCTAGAGACACTGTAAAATCCTCATTAGTGGTAGCAATAAAAATATTTTTTAAAATAATAATCTATTATTACCAGCATCCTACTAAGAAGCGATAGAGCACTAATTCAGCTGAGGTTTATTTTTCCATCATAATATTGAAACAAAAAAAGTTTCACTGCTTACTTAAAAAGTAAATACTCAATTGTTAAAAAAAAAGTTAAGGAAGAATAGCCATTTAGTCCAGGCTTCTGGTCAGGTTTTCCCTATCTCTGTCATTCACAAAAGGACATTTTGAGGAATTACTTTCCTAATCAATTTATAAAATAAAGTTTGGATTTCACGCTGCTTTCTTAATAGCTTCCATAATGAGAAGACACAGGGGTATAGCTATAAGGAATACCAGGTACTTAGAAATCTAGTGTAAAAGTCCCTATTTGGTTTATGAGATGACATATAGGCAAAAATTTAGTCACTCAAATGTAAAAATGATTTAAAAAGTAAATACCCTTCATGAAGTTATTAATTAGAAAAGGAAGCAATAATCTTTGCCATTTTTGGCTATTTTTTCAAGCTATCATCTTTACTTCCTTTAGTAGATAAAATACAGTTACATTACCTTTGATTTATCCAAAATATTTTGAAAATAATTTGGAAAAATTTCATAACTAACATGACATTTTAAATAGATATCACATGCATATTGATTCATTATGTCATTCAGTTATTCATATAACAAGTATTTATTGAGAGTCTACTATGTAGCAGACACTGTTCTAGCTACTGGGAATTTAGCAGTAATCAAATAGATTAAAAGGCCAAGTTTTTAAGGGGCTTACATTTTAGTAGGGGAAAATAGATGATAAACAATATAACAAATAAGCTATGTAGTATGTTAGACAGTGATAAATGCCCTGAAGAAACATAAAGCAAGTGATGATAGACATGGTGATTTAAAATTGCTATTTTCTAGCTAAAAAGAAAATATGCTTCATTTTAATATTATTCACAGATAGTGTTTACTCTCCTAATTAAGTAAACTGCTTAAAAAAATAATGACAATAATGTGCTAAAAAGGCATAAGACAATTTAGAAGAAGTGTAAGTAGAAAGGCAATCGTTGTACCCTGGATGCTGTTGGCCAATACAGAGGTAGACAAGACAGAGAGAAAATCTGGCCAATGAAAAAGAGGGATAAGGAAGAGGAGATGTGGTAGTTCAAATAATGCACTAAATATCCAAAGGGGAAATTATTTTATTGAATGGGGAGTGGTAGGATACCAGTCAGAATTAATTCCAGAACAATTCTGCATCATCTGAACCTTTGGACTCACTTATAAATATTTTCTTTCATGAGAAACATAAAGTCACCAATTTGCCTTAGAATCATGTGGGTCACAGGTCAGAGTTGCAAGCTTAGACATAACTAGTGGTAGGAAGGGTGATGTCATTTAAGATGATGGGAATGGTGTGATAGTGACACTGGACTCTAGCAAATATGTCCATTGACAGGCACTGACTGCTAATTTTCAAACCCTGAAAGAGGAGGAAAGAAGAAAGATTATGCACAACATAAGCTACTTATCAAAACCAAAATATACTCTTTAAAAACACAGAAAGATGATCTAAAAGCATAAAGAGTAATCTTTGGAATTGCTTTAAGGGATTTCTTCTTAGCAAGTACCCCCCAAAGTATTCACAATATTACAATATATTAATAATTCAATTTTGACTATTATTTAGCTAAAGATATTTTTAATTATATGAAAGTTAGGATAAGAAAATACACTCAAGGAAAGAATCTTATTTATAAACATTTTGTTAATGCTGATCATTAGCTGAGAGTTGCAAAAGGTAAGGAGTTAACAGGAGTAACACAGCAGACGTTCTGTTCTGTTCTAAAGTGAAATTTTAGCAATATGTGGTAGTAAGATATTTTCAAAAATCACCAGGTCATTAAATTTATATTTGAATTCTAATAATAGTAAACATTATTAGTTAGTTTGGGATAAAAAATATATTAAAATTATTCTATAATGAATACAATGCTTTTCTATGCTTACACTCTCCCAGTAGCCTAGCAAAATTGACCATATTCTTGTTCAGACCATGGAAGTCTATGCTATATAAAATTTTCATCTTTGTGCTCTATGTGTCCTAATTAATATTTGCCTAATCAAAATCCTGGTCTCATATTCAGACTTTAAGCAATGAGAACATTATGTGGGGAGAGTAGAAGAAAATTCAATATTTTCTCTAAAAACTTTTCCTTACTTTTTTGAATTAAAAAAGATAGGAAAATAACACTTACTTTCTCCTGGTTGAAATATGTTTCCTAATCAGATACATGTTTTCAAACTCCTCAAGGGGGAAAAAAAAAATGTGTTCAACATGCCAAACTTGATTGGATTCTACATAGAACTATAAAGTCAAGTAAATAAATCATATAAAACTACTGACTATGCTAACTCTTATCTCTATAAATACAAAAATGATGGATTTGACTTTTGAGCTTCATTATTTTTTGAATAGTTTACTATTAAACCTAATGAGAAAATACAAGTTTCCTCCTTTTTCTTTTTTAAATTTGAGTGGCGCAAGTCATATTTAAATATAAATTGTTTTTACACACTTAAAAAACTTTTTATCAGAAATAAAACAGTAATTGAATCAGACCTTATAATTATACGAGGCCTGTCCAGAAAGTATCTAGCCATGTAATATGAAAAATAGAGACATTTATTGAAGAAGATACAAGATACAAGAAACATTGCACATAGGACAATGATGCCTTAGTCCCCTTCAAAGTAGACAACTTGGGACCTCACACAGTTCACCTAACATCTCTTAACCTAACCCATACGCATTCAACATTCTCAGGTGTTCTGCTTGTTGCAGGCCTTCCAGAATGTGGATCACTTTCAACAGATTCTCGACTATCTCTGAAGTGTTTGTGCCACACTTTTATTTGTGCTGCCCTCATTGCATTGTCCCCAAAAGCCTTCTGAATCATCTGAATAGCTTCCCTGGGAAAATGTTCAAGCTTAACGCAAAATTTGATGCAGATTTGCTCGTTGCTCTACTCGCTCTGTCATTTTGAATGCCACAGCCACACAGTACACATGCTCACTCAATGGCGTCCAGCACCCCATTGACTAGTTAGGTGAAGTCATCATTATTCACATAAGCATATCCCAGTCCACTCTCCTTGGCGGCCAGGTTACATCAATGCTGTGCAAACTGTTGTTGTTATATTAACAATGGCTGGATAATTTCTAGACAGACATCTTATATCATAGAAACCATTTGATCATAATTTTGGCATACTTTGTTTCTTCATAATTTTAATGATATTTTTGGCTAATATTTGGGAGATCTTATCTCTGAGGATAATAGAATCTTCCTTAGGTATAACTGAAATTAGAAATGACATTTCTATGTAATACTTTACACCAATAATTTATTTTTATTTTTCCATGTAGTGCCAAAAGGCTTTCTTTCATCTCTCATATTATATCAAATTAAGAAGATAATAAGGCATTTGGAAGAATGTAGAAATAAATAAATTGGCCATGTCTTATTTTTATTGTCTACCATATTATTATCAATAAAATTTGAAGTCACTTTTCTTGAGCAAAAAATAATTACAGTATATAATTACCTTTCAGAAAATAAGAATTGTATTGTGTTATGTGTAATATTTTGTTACCTTTTTTTAGCAATATATTCTGAAATTTTTTCAAACCTTTAAATCTTTTATAAGAAATATGTTTAAATCTTTGGTGTTTTTGACAATTCCTTAAGAAACCATTTTGTGAATTTAAAATAATTTATTTAACTAATTGTCTATTGTTGAAAAGTTGTCTATGCTCAAGGTAAATATATCTAAAGCAATTTTTAATAATGCATAAATATATATACATAAATTCTGCATTCCTGGTTATGTATACATATAGGGTGGAATGCTGTCTCAGTTTGGGTTTGGGGAAAAGACTTATACCTATCTTTTTTGTCAGTTTTCTACATATTGTGGCCATGATTTGCCTTTAGAATAGTCAACATGTATATAATAACTGATACTTTCTTCACAAAAATATTTAATGTCACATTAGTAAATCTGTAGCACTGAAATGCTAAGTTACACACAAAAAGGCAAAGCTATGTACAAAAAGGAGTGAAATTTATTAAATATTGTCCATCTAATGAGTTAGGTTTAAAAAGCTGTTACTTGACTCTTTCAATTGCTATGTATTGTCTTTTTTTTGGTCATTTCCCAAAGTCACACTACTTAGGAATTTGTGCTATCTCAGAAGCCACTGCAGGTCCCAAGTTGTCAGGTTCCAATTCATCATCCACACATTCCCTGACCTAGAGACCCTACTTGCTTCAGAACAAACACAGTGCTTTATAAACGAGAAGAGGAAAGGCACAGATGAATGGACAAAGACAATGACATTCTACAACACACAGGGAGTCACATAAATGCAGTCCACATTGTTTCTGTTCCTAGCATTATTAATGATTATTTTGGTAAAGTAATTCTGGCAAGGTTTTATAATATTCCCATATAAAACATTTATGACCATCAATGTCCTTTTCCTTGTGCAGTAGGTATTTCTAAAAGTTATCTAAAATTTGAACTGGATTTATGATACTTGCTATAAGTTTATTTTCTTATAAATTCATATTTTCACATATTAGATACATTTATTGATTGCATTTTATTGGACAAGTAATACTTCCTTCAGAAAAAATAATGATGTCATTACACAAAACTAGATGGTATTAAAAAAAAAGATGTCCACATCAGGATAGAGTGGGTTATGCTGTGGTAATAAACAAACCCCAAAGCTCAGTGCCATATCATAAGAGTATCATAATCAACAGGAATGGGGAATTTATATTTCATTGACATAAAGTACATTTTCTGTCCACAAAACCCCTGAGCAGCTATTGTGAATAGAATGACACAGTGATCCAAGCTGCATTGATATTGTGGGTCCCCAAACTAGACATGAGTCTTTCTGTTTGCCCCAGAAGGAGGAGAGAGGGACTAGAAAACAGGGTAAAAGTGTTTCCCTGACCCTGTTCAGAAATCACACATATTTTTCCCAATCAGATTAGACAGATCAGTATGTAGGCTGACTAACTCAAGATCTCTGTAAAGTCTAGTTTCATTATACGCAACAAGGGGGAATAAGAATCAAATTTCTTAAAAAGATTAATGGGCCACAAACATAAATAAGTTGTGAATGGGAGATTTTTAAAATGATGACTTCAAGAAAGGAAAATTTGAAATTTCCCTGGCAGTCACCCACAGATGTTTGTGTACATTTTATTTTATTGAAATAAACAAAATTTAACATATTGTTTTTCAAAGCAGTATAGTCAACTTGTAAGAAAGCTAAGGTCATAAAATTTAAACTGAAATTAACAAGTTGTGACCTTAAACATGGCACATTCTCTAATTATTCTTTGCCAACATTCTATCAATCAAATACTAGTAATAATAATAATTCAATAATCATTACTACTTCCCTGACATATGTTATTACATATGGACGAAAGACTTCTTCTATAGCTGCATGCCCAGTAGCCAAAATATTATCATCAGTGTTATTTCCAAACTCATCTTAACTATATTACCAAGTTTAGAAATTCCATGGTACATAGAAAATGCAATGTCTTACTTTCCTGGGCTATGCTATATATATGAGTCATTTTATTCCATTCTTAAGAAAGAGTTAATCTTCAATAAAAATTACATTAAACATTTCTTATATATTAATAGAAAATTTGCATGGGTAGAGATCTGTCTGCCTTTAAATAACTATTAAAATTTTCTGGATACTTATTTCAGTTTTATTGTATTTTCAGTTACAAATGAGTTCTTCTCTTAAACATGCATATAAATTTCCAGCATAGATTAAAGTAGAAGACATGAGTCATTTGCTACTGAGAAAAGTAATATTACAACTAAGATTTTATCACCCTCTCAGTACTTAGAATAGATCCAGCATATGAGATTCTATATTTTTGAAAAAGGTAAGAGTCTTAAACAAAAAAGTAAATATTCTTGCCACATTTTTGATACTTTGGCATTTTTGAACTGTTACTTAACAATGAATTTTAAAGTTACGTTGAAAGCAGAAATTATAACTAAAGATTTATATGGCTAGGTAATCTAGTAAAGAATCACATTTTTATGAACGTACTTTGTATGTAGTTGCATTGTAGCAAAAATACCTATCATTTCAAATATCCTATACAGTTAACAAAAGACTTTTCTATAATTATTGTATCCAATTAAGCCTTTACTTAAAATCCTGTGCAGAATGGGTCACTGGGGAAAATACAGTGGCCACTAAGGAAACTCTGTAGCTTATTCCTAATTCCCACAAAATATTTCATGGGGAAAAAACTTTCAGTTTGGTTGGTGTGAGTTTAATCAGGGGAGATCTACAAACTTTGTGATTCCTAGTTTAAAGTTTGCATTCCAAATGTCCTTATTAAAATCTGTAACTACTGGAAGAAAACAATGTAAGACTTGGTTTTTGATTATTTCTGCCACTTTAATAAGTCATCTTTTTACCCCTGAAAAGTTAATCAAGGCATGTGGCAATCATAAGGTAAATTTTAAAATGCTGCTTATATAAGTACTTAAAATTATAAATTTTAATATTTAAAATTATATATATATAATTTTATATATATACACAGAGAGAGAGAGAGAGAGAGAGAAAGTAGGGAAAAGATAAATCCTTTTTATTTGCCTTAAATGTTAGGATTATTTCCTATGTCCATTCATTCACTATTTATGCAGTACCTCCTATGCATTATTGAGGACACACAGAAGGCATTATTGAGGACATCAGAGCTTCTGAGACTATGTTGACGGGATGGACAAAGGTTTTCTAGGTAGATAGATTGGGTAAGAGCATTCCAGGCAGAAGGGACAGCAGTGCAAAGCCATGGAAATATGATACAAGGTAGGTTCCTAGAATATTTGTCATTTAAAAGAATAATACAAAATAAATATACTGGTTCCTATTCTTACAAATAAAAATAAGCTTAGAGAGTTCAAGAATCTAAGTGTCAGGCCTGAATATAAACTTATGTCTGTCTGACTCCTTAAACCACTAACATAACACTATATATTCTTTTTTGGGGGGGTGGGAGGTAAGAGAAATGAGAAAGGACAATTATATACAAAATCAGTACATTTAAAAATTCTGTCATATCTAGCAAAACTTCCAATAACATATTACTCATTGATTAAATAGAATGTATTTTAGAAAACTTGTCAAGAGGTGAGGGAATCAAATTTTAATAATACTATCACAAACCCTTTCTGGCTGTGAAACCTTAAGCTCACTAACTACATCTCTAGTTGTATGACTTCTCTGGATTTATTTTTCATGCGTTCAATGAAGGCACAAACTATAATATTCTGAGATAAATACTTCAGCTATATATTGTAATTTGCTTTTAAAAATAAATATACATTCTATATTTCTCTGATATTCTAAAAATCATCAGAGGGAGTAAAGTCAGCATTATTACTTTCAGCTTTAGGAGGACAAAATTAACTTTTATAGAAGTTAAGTGATCTATCCAAAATCACACAGCCGATTTATGGCGGAGTTGGAATTTGAACCCAATTTTTCAGATTTCACTTTCGGCACTTTCTTCAATATTACAGCTAATGCTAAACAAAACATCAAATTCTTGATGTCAAAACATTCAACTTGAGTCAAAACATTAAGAGACATCTTGTGAAGAGAAGACGTACATGAAAAACCCCCTCTACGTGAGAGAAAAAACCAGATAGATGTATAGATTCTGCCAATACAACAACAGAACAGCTGAGTAAATATAAAAAATTCAGTGAATCACGTGAATGTTTTAAAGGAGACAATTAAGAGCAGAAATTTGAAAAACTCCGGATGAGTGATTTTTTAATGCTGTCATTTTAGCATCCAGTTGAGATAAAATTGATTGAGCCTGAAGTTTTTCATGATTCTTGAAAGGTAGAATTAGCTAATCAATTGAATAAAAGGAGTCAATGGGCAGTGGCTAAAACTAAATATCACCTCTCAGTTCAATATTTCAAAGAGGGTAAGTTCAGGATTAGGGATTCTAAAAGAATGAAAATGTATTTTTATATTTTATAATTTTATATATAATATTTATGTCATATATTTATTTTATATTTGTATTTGGTATTTATATATATTTTATTTTTATATAAAATATAAGTGAAAGTCTTTTAAACAACACAACAATAGGAGGATAGCAAATACCAGTAAGTGAACATATTTGAGGTTTTCATTACTTTCTTAATAAGGCAGGGAAAACCTGGAATTGGTTCTTTAAATGTTGCCAAAAGATTCTTGTAAGGATTGCCAATTTGTAACTGAGTTCTTGGCTCACAGTGTAAGTGTGATCTCCCCCTCACTCAACACAGCCCTTCTTATGATAACTGGAATTCATGTAAAATTCAACAGAATTTCAAAGAGAGAGAGCAGGGTAGAAACAAAACTCACTGGGAATTTTTCTTGATATTTTAATAGTTTCTTGATTAAGAGACAAGGAAAGTATATTGAACATGAATGTACTTATAGTAGAAATATATCAAGGGTATATGGCAGTGTCTGTGCTTGGTTGGGATTGAATGACAAAAAGCAAACTGTTTAAGCCCAATATACAACTCAGATTTCAATAAGAAATGTTTGCTAATTCAACTAATTTTCCCTATATGATTATCTTCCCCTCAAAGCCCTACATATCTTATTTTGATTAAATGACTATGACTTGTTTCCTTTTTTTAGGTCATGCTGGCCTTAATTGGGGTCAGAAAGGGGTTATTTTATAATGCTGAGGAATAATTTCACGATCATTACAACACCCACACAAACGAACTTAATTCATTTATAAACTTGAGCTTCGTCAGGAAAATGCTATGTTAACCGGCTTTTCAAATGCCAGAGAATGCTTCATTAGCTTTAACTGTAATATTACGATGACAATTCATGTAATAAAATGGAGAACCATATCTTTTTATCTACATAAAAATAATGCAGTCTCTGATGAATTTAGGATTTCTGACAGTTCAGTTATCAAGTCTTGATATAAATTAATGCAGCATATTGAAAAGGCATATTTCCACTGTTATGGTACATTTAAACTGACATGGAATAGGACTGAAGCATGATTCTTTGATATAAAAAGAATTTATATGGTATGTAATAAGCACTATGCCACCTGGCATTTACATATAGGAGATTGAAAGGAATCTAAATTTCCAAGTATATTCTGGTTAGAAGTGGCCTGGACATAAGTTCTCAGTTAATAACTTCTAAATAAACTGATATTTTTAGTGGTGTTTTGTGACCAAAAAAAGGTAGCTATTTTACTTATTCCTTCAAAAATGTATATTCTACTAGAAACAAACAATGCCTACACAAATCATAAATTCTAAAGTCTAAGAGACTTTAGGGATTTCAATTTAGAGGTTGTGGAATTATTATTAAGTAACAACAACAAAATGAATAAATGATAAACAAAACAAAACCAGGTATTGTGTACCTAATATAATCCTGGCACTATGCCAACTTCTTGGCATGAGACAAGAGACTTCTATCTTCAAGATGCTCAGGTTCCAATGGAAAGATGATGGCAAGGAAGAGATATGACATATTCCTTTTCCAGGAAGGGCCAGGGGCTCTGTAAACACTGACAAGAGCTAGTGGTTTGGCCTAAACAGATGAGGACTGGTGAAGCTCATCAGAAAAAATATCAGACATACACCTTAAAGGATTATTAAAATCTAGCAGGATGGGTGAAGGAAAAGATCAGAAGAAATGCAATGGGTAAAGGTACAGAAATGCCAGAGGGCGAAGTGTTCTGGGAAAAAGAAAAGTGCCCTAGTAATTTAGGACAGGCTGTACAAACTATGAGGCTGAAAGAAAAGGTGAAACCACATGAGAAAGGACTTGAGTTGACCATTAAAGAGTCCAAATTTTATCTGAAAATCAATGAGAAATAGTTAAAGAAAGTCTTTTAATTAAGATAAAATTATAAATTAAGCAGCTTACCTGGTTGGCAATTTGAAAGATGAAATTGACATAGAGCAAAGCAGAGAGACCTTAATGGAGGAACTGCAGTAATTCAACTAAGAAATGTCTTAAAATAATCATAGAAAATGTAATTAATTAACCTAACCCTAGCTGAAATCTACTTTTTTTCTTTTGGCACCAAAAAGGATTGTAGAAGGAAGTAAGCTAATTAAGAATTGTAAAATGTTCACTTAAAATGCAAAATCTTTGGTTACAAATACATACCTTTTTGTTTCCTATAAAATTTTGTTTCAACATTTGTTACTTGAATATCTACTAAGGGATAAACATTGTAGTAAGCATTAAGATAGAAACAAAGGCTAAAAATAATACAATCATGTGGGTAAGTACCAAAATTTGTATTTACTCTATCCATCTATCTATATAATTTCTGTAGATATTTGATTTTCATGTAATTTCAAATCTTTCTGAAAAATTCACAGTGGATATAGATAAACTTCCAAGTTGTGTTATTTGAACAGCAGTGCCTTAATTCTTTAATAATGGGTAGGAAAATTTGTCAGCAAATTTCCCATGATATTTTTCTGAGCTCAAATTTAATACCTCACACATAAAAATAATTTTTTAAAGAAAAAGTCAGTGACATAGTTTGGATATTGTCCACTCCAAATATTATGTTTAAATGTGATCCCCAACATTGGAGGTGGGGCCTAATGGGAGGTGTTTGGTTCTTGGAGGCTGATCCCTCATGAAAGCCTTGGTGTAGTCTTAGCAGTAATGAGGAAGTTCTCCCACTACTAGTTCCCAGGAGAACTGAGAACTGATGGTTACAAAGAGACTAGCACTTCCCTCCCCTTTCCCTCTTGCTTCTCTGTTGCCAAATGGTCATTGAGGAGGGACAGCTCCCCTTCCCCTGCCATGAGTGGAAGTAGTCTGAGGGTCCCGCCAAAAGTAGATGCTGGTGCCAGGCTCCTCATACAGTCTGCAGAACCATGAGCCAAATAAACCTCTTTTCTTTATAAATTACCCAGCCCGAGGTATTCATTTATAGCAACACAAATGGACTATGACAGTCAGAAAAACAAGTTTCATTAACATATAAACATTTTAATTTTGTCTCTGTATACTAGCTAGTCTATCCATGGGTCTACACATTCAAATTATAAAGGTATTAGGAATTTAAAGATTTAAATGTTTATATTCATGACCACTTTCTTCCCCATGTGGAGATAGCTCTTGGACACATTCTAAAATTATGCAAGTTTCCTCCTTACAATAGCACAGAGATATTCCAGAAGAACAATTAAGTTAATTATTATTCTCAAAAATGAAGAGCAATTTAAAGCTAAGTCAGTTCTAAGGGGTAGGTAAGGAGTTTTTCAGATTTGCATATGAATCACTTCTTTTATATAAAAGAGTTTCCTGCTTTATAATGTGAGATGATGAATGCACACTAGTTATTCTGGATTAAACTTTGCCAGTTAATATCAGTTAGAAATAAAGCAGGGTCTAGGTGCAGGTTCTGTTCTACAACTAGCAAAAAGAGCAGGTTGTTGTATTCTATCTTCTTTACTGAAGAATAAGGAAGTAAAACAATACTATATATGTTCAAAACTCTAGTCCTAGATCAAAGGAAAGCAAAAACAAGATGAGAAAATGCCAGCAGAGAAATAATTTCTATAGAAATCAAATAAATTATATCCTGAATTTAATAATGAATTACACTCAGAAGGAAGTCCTGGAGCATTGGCAACTAATATGAAAATTCCACAAGTCACTGGAAGGCATCATTTTCCATAGAATATTCTAGTGAAGTTAAAGGATCCCTGAGGGGAAATGAAGCTAAGGGCACAAATCTGAAGTAAAACTTTACAAAGGGAATTCAGTTCACAGACTTCTAACTTTGGTCCAAAAAGCCCAGGTTCATAAAGACTTGTAGTTGAAAGGCTGGTGGCAGCTATTCTGTTTTGGGGACTTAGCAGAGAGCTTTGATCCTGGAGTATTTGACAGTGCTAAATTTAGCATCCTGTTCCTCTATGGAAAAAGAAACCCATCAGGTAAGAAAGAGGTTCATCATAACACAAAACAACGAATTTCTATTCATAGTTTTGATTATTTGTGCAAAAGTTAGAGAATTATTATAATTTCAAAAAAAGGAAAAGGAGAGTTTACATAATGGGTCTACAATTTAATAAAATATGTTTTTCTTTGTAAAAAATTAAATAGTCATTCCAAATTTTGTGATTTTTTTTCTAGGTCTACAAACTATAAATATGTTTTTATCTTAAAAAATTTAAAAAAACACTTTAGCTTGTAAATGTATTAAAGTGAATTCTTTGCAATGAGAAAATAAAATAAATTCAGATTGTTTTTAAAAATAAACTTGGCTCATTGCCTAACAGAATAACAACACTAATATTAAATTTTAAAAGCAACTGTTCCTAAGAGAATTCCACATTTTTCCATTTTCAGGTCAATTTGATTTATACCACTTCTAGACCTATAATATTGGAGTGGGGGGGACATCTGGTTTAAAGAGAGATTATAGTGAACACCTTGCATACTGGAGAATCTTTAGCATGACAAATACTTCAGGAAATAAACACAGTAAATTACTTTTATAAGAGGATCATAAAATTATCCTAAATCTCAAGAAAATTTCTGCCACATAGCTTATTCCTTATATCTAAAATAATACCAGAGGTTCAGCCATCCCACTAATGGGTATAATACCCAAAAGAAGTAACATTAGTATGTCCTAGAGATATCAACACTCCTATGTTTATTGCAGCATTATTGACAACAGCAAAGGTATGGAATCAACCTAAGTATCCATCAATGGATGAATGGATAAAGAAAATGAGGTAATTCAATCATGCATCACTTAATGCCAGGGATAAGTTCTGAGAACTTTGTTTTTAGGGGATCTTGTCATTGTGAGAACATAGAGTATACTTACACAAACCTAGATAGTACAGTCTACTACTAGACACCTAGGCTATATGGTAAAGCCTATTGCTCCTAGGCTACAAAACTGTGCAGCACGTTAATGTACTAAATACTATAGGCAATTGTAACAATGGTAAGTATTTATGTATCTACATATATCTAAACACAAAAAGGCACAGTAAAAATATGCCATAAAAGATAAAAAATGGTACACCTGTATAGGGCATTTACCATGAATGAGGCTTACAGGGCTGAAAGTTGCTCTGGCTGAGTCAGTGGTGAGTGAATGTGAAGGTCCAGGACGTGTACTGTACACTACTGTAAACTTTGAAAACAGTGTACACGCCTTTCTGCAGAGAATGGCTAAAAACAAAAATGGGTCCCAAAATGAAGATAGTAGGAAAGGAAGCTGCAGCAGGTTCTTGAGAGACTTGTAACACCAGGGAGAAATAAACCTTTGCTGAGAGATTGGTTGTTCCCACAGCATAAGTTAACCTATCTGAAGTAATAAAATCACTCGCCTCCAGCACTGTCCACACTTCTGGGCTCTGTTATCTTTTCCTCATAAAGAAGGAAAAGAAGGTTCATTCTAAAGTAAGAGGTATTTGTTACCTTCTCCTATTTTGGGCTTTGGTATAATCTTTTTTTCTATATATGAATAGTGCAGGTTATGAGCACACACTTTGTAATGACCAGATTTAAATCCGATTCTGTCCCTTTTCAGCTGTGTGATCCTGTGTAAGGAACTAATTTTCTGTGCCTCACATGCCTCCTCTGTAAAATAGAAATAATAATAATTTACCCCCCACAGGATGTTTTGAGGATTAACTGAATTAGCACATGTAAAACAGAAAAGTATCTGGCATATGGCAATACTATGGATGTTATTATTTATCATTAATCTCACTTTTTTTACATGCTATGAATATTTTTTGGCCAAGATGTCTATGGCTTCCATAGGTGATAAATGTAATTGTGTGTCTTTATGAACTCAATTCTAATCCATTAGAAAAATCCTGTTGACTCTACATTCAAAATATATCCAGAATGGAAATAAATCAGATGATACCACTTCTATGCTCAAAACTTTTCGGGAGCTTTTTTTTTTTAATCTCAGTGAAACACAATAGCCAATTGTGCCCTCCATGATCTGGCCACGCCCTTCTGACTATCCCTCTCTAATCCCATCTCTAGTTCTCCCCCATCCTCCCCCAACTTCCCCAGGGAACTGTCCTTCTTGTTCTTCCTTAAACACTTCAGGAAATGCTGTTAGTAAATACTTTTGGGCCTTTGCTCTAGCTCCTTCCTCTGCCTGGAATGCTCTTCATTCAGGTAACCCCACTGTGAAGTTCCTCACCTTCACGTCTTTGTCCAAATGTCATCTTCTTAATAAAGCAAACAGACATCATCTCTTTTTTTCTTTTTTTTATGTGCAAAGTCTTTTGTTTAAAATTTTGAAAAATTAAGATTTATGACCACCTCAGTATATGCCACTCCCATTACAAGGAGGTATGACAGTTTCAAACTCGTACAGAGCTGCAATTTCATTTACAGAACTCTGCAGGCACTTTAGAAATGAAGCTTGGTTTCAAAATATAAACACTGAGGGCTTTGGCTAAACCTTTTAATATAAAAAATTCACTGATGTACAAAAATGTGAAAGTGTGACAATCACAGTATGAAATCCTGTGATTGAAAGTCCCCTCGAGTGCACTCCATGGTGCCCATGCACCCACCCACACATACTCTGGCATGGAAACATAAACTAATGCAAACCAGTGCTACCAAGAAGCACCAACGTGTGTGTTCTCCATTCCACCAATCACAGACCAATATCTACTCCAAACATTCAGTAACAAAAAGTATGGCGTGTTCCAAGGAACATCAAGGCAGACTTCTTACTCACAATGGGCCAACACAAATAAACCCAGCAAAAAGAGTATGGAATACTTAAATTTAGGATAGTCATTCGTGAGGATCATCACAATTCCAATATAAGGAACAAATCCCCTGGCTCTCCACACAACACCTTTTTTCTCCAGCCAACGTCCTTGTTTATAGAGGCCTGGATCATCAACTGCATTATTATCTCCTTTGGTCAAAAACTTGATATGTCCATTTTGCTTTTCATGAATCTTCAAGACTCGGCAAACTATAGGAATCTCTCTTCCTTCTATCCTAAAAATAACAATTGCTCCCATTTTTATGGGGTCTTCAACCCAATTTGTTAGAAAGAGATCTCCTCTATGAAACACAGGTTCCATGCGGCCACTGAGCACCACTACAATTGCACTTTCTGTTCCAGTTATTACCCTTCCAGATCATTAGCACTGAAGAGACAATCATTCCAAAATTTAGGACTTGAGAATAGAGCTCACAGGTATATAAAGTGCTTCACAAATAGCAACAGCTCAAAAAAGTTATTGTTTTGCCCTAGTCCTTTCCTACACAGTTACGTTCCTTGAAGGCTGGGTCTGTCTTACCTGTCTTTGCACTTCTCTCACTGTACCTGCCACTTGTTCATCCGCCACACGTCATCCAAAAAGTCGTGAGACAGCATGGCAGGGATGGAGAGCAGGACACGGACGGAGAGAGGGCTCAATGTCCTTTTTTTTCTTAATTGCAATTCTTCCCCCTATTCCCCCGACACACGCACACTTTGGCCCTTATGACTCACATCTACACTTTCTTTTTTAATTTTGGCACAGTAGCTTATCACCTTCTAACATACTGTGTAATGTGCTTATGATACATGTATATTCTTAATACCTTTTATCTGCTACAAAAATGAAAGCTTTATGAGGGAAGGGTCCTTTGTTTTGTTATTGATTCCAAGTAATTAGGTAGTGCCTGGTACATGATAGGTGGTAAATAAATATTGTTGGCTGAGTGAATGAACAAACTGAGTATAACTGCAAAAGTCTCCCTTTGATAAACACAATCTTTGTTTAGCAGTTAACTATGCTATCATGGAAAGTTAACTTCTAAGAAACTGTGCCTATTAAAAGAAAGAAAATGCTAACAGGTAAATAAAGCCTGAATGATGAAGTATAGAGACAAAAGGAGGGATTTCATATTCATGTAGATTCCACATTTGGATTGAGGAAGGTCAGCTATTTCAGGCTAATAAGGAAATCATGCCCTCAGAAGCCCTGAGACTGTAGCACTGTTTAGATCTGTACTTTAATATTTAATTTCATATATTTCCTGAAGGAAACTGATTAATAATTGCAACCAGTGAAGCATGTACTTTAAAAGACTGACCCTGCAAGCTGTTGTTTTTTGAAGATTAAAATAGCACCTTTTCTTCTTATAAAACAAGTCACTGGTGGGACACCTTTTTAACTTCACAGAGCTGAAAATAAACTGAAGCAAAATATGAAAGCTAACTAATTAGTCACATGCTTTGCAGTTTTTTTAGGATAACAAAGTTGACAGGTACACATCTGGATACTTTGAGTTGATCCTAATAAAATATTAATTTAAAATTATTATGCCTTTCAAAACTCCTTTCTATTTTAATAAATTAACCTCAGTTCCCCAAAACTCCCAATCTCAAATTCTAGTTCATATGCATTTATCAAAGGATCAAAGATAACAAAACTAATACCTACCGCTTCTACTGCAGCAACCCAACAGTTAACATAATCAGGTGTGTCCAATTAAATAGCATCTCCAGTTTAGTATGGGACATGAGCAGCTGCAGGTCATTCACACAAAGTATAATATTGGAAGGATGATGAGTAACTGAAATCTGATGAAGCAGAAATGTTCGAAGTAAAATGTAGTGGTTTAATTTCTCCTCAATGCAATCTTTGATTTAACTCTGTCCTTTATCCTCCATGAAAGCTTTCTGAGTCTTTATTGTAGTCTT
The DNA here is from genome assembly GCA_023783475.1 of Daubentonia madagascariensis. Taxonomy (NCBI): domain Eukaryota; kingdom Metazoa; phylum Chordata; class Mammalia; order Primates; family Daubentoniidae; genus Daubentonia; species Daubentonia madagascariensis. The sequence goes on from JAKFHU010001569.1 coordinate 32,150,968, forward strand.
CTTCCCCTTCTCAAGCTTTTAATTATTTATGGATACCAATAATTATTTCCAAGAGATTTGAAATATACTCAAATTTCCTATAAACATCTTCATACTATCAAACAAACTGAAAATGATAAAGGAGAATTAGTAAAAATGAACTCTCCTGAAAATTTAAATGGAAGGTACAGAGAGCTTATGCACTTGGAAGAGGCTAAATTTGTAAATTTCATTCCAATAAAATGGCTTTAAATGTTTTTTAACTTATAATCAGATTCCCACTGGCAGAGAAAAGCCACTTTTAGAATGAAAAAGATAACTGGTCATTTCCATGTTTACTAAGAAGTACTTTAAATTTATACAGAGGATACATGAATTGGCTTCCTTCAATGTAGTAGTTTTGTTTCCACAAAAACAAAAAAAAACAAACAAACAAAAAAAAAATAAAGAAAACCTTAAAACCCAAGAATGTACATTAAAAATAAAAACTCTCGGGCCGGGATCGGTGGCTCACGCCTGTAATCCTAGCACTCTGGGAGGCTGAGGCGGGAGTTCCAGACCAGCCTGAGCAAGAGTGAGACCCCATCTCTACTAAAAAAAATAGAAAAATTAGCTGGGTGTTGTGGCACGTGCCTGTACTGCCAGCTACTTGAGAGGCTGTGGCAGGAGGATCGCTTGAGTCCAGTAGTTGAGGTTGCAGTGAGCTACAATGATGATGACACCACTGCGAGACTCTGTCTCAGAAAACCGACAACAACAAAAACAAAAACAAAACTCTCCATCCTATCCTCAACGATCAATTAGCAGTTTCACCACTAAGGAGAAAAATTATCTGTGGATCTGCAAGAAGAATCTAAAGAGTAATATAATACAATTATTAAAGGCTAAGAAATCCTCCACCTTTACCTCCTGGAAATTTCTTTCATTGAAGCCAGAGAGAGGTAAAAGCTGACGCTGAAATGCTTTTGATCAAATGAACCTTGACATAGTACTATAATCTGAGACCAATCAAGGAGGGAAGATGAGCAGTGTGTCCAGACATTTAGATGTGACACTTCTGGTTATGTCTTGCCTGGCTGAATTAGTATCAAATAAAACAACTATCCCAGGCCTTTTACACTCAGGCAACAAAGATCCCACAGGAACTTAAACCTTTAAAGCAGATATTTGTCAGGATGGATGTAGCCCTTCCCTAGTCACCTTGACACGACAATGAAAGAGAAAGATTTAGCTATTATCACCTGTGTCCTCATTGATACTTGTTCCTTTTGAAAATGATTATAAAATTAATTGGTCACTATTTTCTGAAACTAATTGACACTACAAGCTGAATCTCCTGGCTTTCTTCTGAGAAGCAAACCCATAGCTATTTAGTAATTAGAATGACATTTCTACAATTTTACAAGAAAAAAAATTTTTTTTGTTAATGGACCTTTTAACTATAGAAGGTCTTTTGGGGAGGAGGGCCTGCTTAAATCATCTGTGGGTTTTTTCAAACTATGCACTTCCTGAAATTCCACATATAGGCACTCCCTCCTCAAGACCAACTTTAAAATCCTTTTTAAAACTTCAGGTTCTGGTGATAAAATATTGCAATGATGTAAATATCATAAGGGAAAAGGAACATGGCTTTCAAAATTACCTCCATGTTCTACACCGTAGAGGCAGCTATTCAGACCCTTTTTGTCTTTTTCTCCCAGGAAATAGAAAAGCAGTCATTACATTCTGATCAGAACATAACAGGAAAACCCCAGCTGCTTAGATCCTTAGGTTCACCTGATGACTCTGCTTCTCTTAAAACCATAGGAAGTAATCAGGCAGACCTGGGTTCAAATCCTAAATTCTCCTATATATGTTTTGACCTTAAACAAGTCCCTGTACTTCCATGAATTCCAGGTTTCTCTTCTATAGCAGGAGTATGATAACCACCTTGTAGATGTATAAATCTGTAAAGGATACTGTATTATAAACACGTAACACTGTGCTTGGCACATACTATGCTCTTAATGCTGTAAACCTACATTCCTTAGATAGTGTAATAATGCATGTGGTTATATATCAAGTTTTCAATTTTCAAAGTGCTTTCACGTATTATCTGATTCTAGGAAGGAAGAAAGGAAGGAAGGAAGTGGGGTGGTGGGAAGGAAGGAATGGATGGATTAGTTTAACAACTATTATCCCAGTTAACAATTTAATAGATAAGGAAACATGACAAAAGAGTTGGTATTCTACCCAAGGTCCCAGAGTACTGGCAGAGATTCAGATTTTGGAAATAATTTGGTCCAGTCTGTTCTTTTAACAAATGAATAGACGAAGGTTCAGAGAACTTCAAGTAAGAAAGTTAGAACCAAACTGGTATACTTTTTTTTAGGACAGCTGTCTTCTAACCACATGGTCCACACATTGGTTTCCAACAGGAAGCAAGGGTGGCAGCAGCATATAGAGGATCTATTCTATTAAGAGCTTGGGAGGAAGAAAATTTACATGATTCTGGAGTAGTCAGGAGCTTCTCCCAAAATGCCAACCCATGACTACTTTCCACATCCATACCCAGGACTATATTACAGGCCATAACAATTGAAAAATATGATTACATGAAAAACCCCCAATACAGACACCTTTTATAATTCAACATAACAAAACAGTTCTAAACCATAAACCAAGGCTAGAAAGACCACAAGAATTATAACTTTACCCAAGAGAACACTTTTAATACTCTTTTTGAAATTTTACACACAAAACTAATTTTGAAAAATAATATCTGTTTCGCTGGTGTCCTAATCACACACCAGTTGGCCAAGTGGAGAATCCAGCACCATCCACATATTTGTCTTCAGCTCCTGAACACCCTGATGACACACTGGGGACTCGGGCCAAGTCCCTTCTCTTATCCCTTCTCTCTCGTTGGTCCCACTATTTGTTCCATTTACACGTTCTGCCTCTGTTTCCACAGAGATAAGGACTTCCAACCTTCCCAATCCCAGGGCTATATCCACATTGATGAACTTGCTGCCTCACTGGAAAATGATTTTAAAAGACAATACCTTGAAAGCATAAAGTTATCTGTGGTGCATCGAAGTAACGCCTCTGATTGTAGTAATTATGTTGTGAATTCGCGGTAGCAAAGTTTAATTTAAGGACAGCAAGTAACCAAGACAGTTTTGGAAGTTTGGATTCATTGCAGAAAAATTACATGAAAAGGGAATTTAAAAGTCAGTTAGATGGCAGATAAAAAATTTAATAGGTCCATCATCTCATTACTTCTCTCCCTCAAAAACTGCAGTGGAATCTCAATAAAACTTTTCTTTATTCTTAGCCTAATGTTTCTTATACACATTACTCTGCTTGTGCTTAGTCACCCAGCCCAGTGATTTCTCATCTATCAAGATAAAGCTTACTTTTCCATGGGACTATGGGATTTGGCACGATGCTGTTTGCTAACTAGAATCATCTGTACTTTAATTCACAGTTATCTAAAATCACTTATAGGTAAGAGGCACATTTATCAACCCAATTGAAGTTTTTTCTCAATCTGAACATTTTAAATACATTTTATAATAATAATCTTAAGCATCTATTAAATATATTAAATATTTTTATTTTATTCCTACTTAAATTAGTACAAAGTTCCAGCATTTTATATTTTTTCACTTATATTTATGTTATTTTGATTATTTACCTAAACATCCATTTTTCATACATGTAGAAATTTATGTTAATACTATCTGTAGAGCTTCTACTTAGAACATGTGCATCTTGTTTGAAAAATCTCATTTATCTTTTCCTGTAGGTGCATTTTTCAATTTCCTTCTTTTCTATAGCCTTAACCATGCACGTCAAAAAGCATTAAGTAATTGTACAGTTGACATCCCAGTGTTTTCCTCATCTCTGCATTCATTCCCCACAGGCCCAGCACCTCTGCCCTTACCTTAATCAGGAGCAGACAGGATTGTTCTGGGCATGGTCTAAATCATTGGCTGTCATAAATGCAAACACATATCTGCCTCTTCTGTCTTCGCTGAATAGGGACTGAAAAGAGGAAGGGGGGCTCTAGCTGCTACACTGGCCTTTGACCTATGCATTCATGACCTTGCAGCCTTCTTAGTTTCTTAGGTCCTGACCCAGTATGAAACCTGCTGGATCACTACTGTCTGACATGATCCTTGGTCTTAACTCTTCTGCCTAACCTTGACTCTTGCTGTCCACACCTAACACGCTCCTTGGATCAGGATACATCTCCAAAGCAGGCTTTGTCAATTAGTACCCTTGAATCATCCCCTTCCTTCCTGCCTTCTCTCCTTCATTCCTTCTTGCCTTCCTTCCTTCCTTCTGCCACTCCCTCCTTCCCTCCATCCTTCCTTCCATCCTTCCTTCCTTTCATTTCAAAGCAAAATACAGAGGAATAACAGCTGTGAATTTTACTTTGGCTTTCTCATAACATCACCATCTTGTTATATCTTTAAGTGCTTCTTTTTATACCTCTGTCTGCAATATCAGTGTGGTAGTCCAGTATTTTCTTTGTGTAGTTCATAACTTTTCTATTTCTTACAGTCTTAACTTTTTGTTTCTTATAGACTCTGTTCTCCTGACAAAGACTCTTTGCTTGGCTAAACTTTAGTCAAGCTCCTCTCCTAGGCCGAACTGTACAATTCCTTGTAAAATCCAATTTTAAAGAACCCTGCTAAGTCAGTTTAGCAAGAACCCCTCCATCCTCAATATCTGATCATTCTTCATATATGATCAGGTTCTTCATCCTCCACCTTCTTCCAGATGATGTTTGATCACCCTGGCCTTTCTTAAGCAAGAATCCTGTTAGGTCAGTTTAGCCAGAATCTCCCTTACTCCTGAAGTTTCCTCTTAGTGATTTTCCATCCACTGGCCTCCACCCTGCTCCTTGCCTATAAATTCCCACTGGCTTATGCTATATTGGGGGTTGAGCCCAATCTCTCTCCTCCACTGCAAGACTCTGTAGTCGTTATACTTATCACAATGGTCCTGAATATCGTCTTTCTTTAACTTGCTTTAACAACTATCAGTCAATATTTTTTCTTTAACATTCCTCCTGTCATCATCTCAGCTTATCCCATCCATAAGGTGTGCCTTATAGTCTATGAATGTTTTTGCTTTGAAAGCTGACCTAGTCACCTTTCCACTAGTTTTCTCTGGAGTTAAGAGTATCAGAAGCACTTCCATTTACTAATTCAGCCTTCCTTCTGGAGAAGACTTAGTACAGTGTGGTCTATGGCACACGGGGCAATGACGAGACCCCACCCCCTACCCCAGGGAATTGGCAAAATGAAGCATAAAGTTGATGTCAGGGTTAAATTTATAAACTAGACACACTATGATGAGATTAGAAACTGTGAAAGTAAGATAACTCCCAGTGGTAGAAATATAGAATCTAAGATCAATACATTCAACAAATATTTACTGAGTATCTATTATATGCAAGACACTGTTTTAGGTGCTTGGGATGCATCACTGAACAAAACAGATAAAGGTGCAGGAATCAATAGCATGGTAATGCAGAAACTTAAAGGATGAGATTAAGTTGCCAAATGCATACCTGGGAAAAAGTGTTCCAGGCAAAGGCACATGAGTGCAGGGGCCCTTCCTGTGCTCCAGGAATAAGGAAAACAGTAAGAAGGCCAATGAGATCCGGCGGAGTGAGCAAGACAAACAGCTGGAAGAGACATATAAGAGGGGCAGAAAGATAAGGAGCTGTCAGATAAGAGTGCCAGGGTAGGACAAGATCAGGTAGGGCCATGTTGACCATTGTAAAGACTTTGGCTTTTATTCTGTATAAAACTGGAAGCTACGACATGGCTCTGAGTAGAATAGTAACATACGTAACACATGACAAAACGTAGGCATGACAGGATCAATCTGGCTGTTGAAGTAGGGCAAGGGTTGAGCAGTGACTCTGGTTGGTGCTGGTGCAATAACACAAGTGAGAGATCACAGTAGCTTTGTCCAGTGTGGTAGCAAGGGGAAGTGGCTGCTCTCCGGATATAACGCCATAGATTATATGTGGTAACATAGAAAGAGCTTAGAATCGAGGATGATTGCAAGGCGTTTCTCCTGGAAATTGGCAGGATGAGGTTTCCATTACCTGAGATAGCTAAGATGTGGTCAGAGGAGATTTTATGAGGAAGATCAGAAGTTTAGTTTTGGGCATACGTAGTTGGAGAGATTTCTTAGACATCCAAGGATTTATACCAGAGTCACCCTAAAAGACAAATCACTCCCTTCTCTCCTTTCTCCTCCCCATTTCCCAGTTATTCTCCCTCCCTCTCTCCCAGATAATACTTTCCTAAGGAAAATCCTCTGCTTGGATCTGTTCAACCCTTGGTCCAACCTATAGCGGTGCTCAATAGAAAAACAGAAAACATACTGTGTATTTGCCAAAGATAAAATAGATTTCATTGTTGAACTGATTCTGAAAGGAAGCCATAATATACAGTCTATGTCATAGAATTACAGACTTTTAGGAATATTAGGCAGAATCTACAGCAACCTCTTATTTTATACTGTGGAAGCTGAAGCCCAGGGAGGATAAATGACTTTCAAAAGGTCAGTCATCTTGTTATTACGGAGCTGGAGCTAGAACCCAGGGCTCCTGCAAGCTATTAGAGCATGCTGCCTCTCAGCTGATTTCCTGCTTTTGCTGTAATTCACATGCTGCAGCATTCACATCCTATTTACATATTTTTATTTGGAAATACAATTACATGCCAGACTTTTAGCATATGGTCACCACTTCCCTGGCCTTGGAAACAAAACTTTGTTTTTTCCTTCCTTTTCTAATTAGATGTCTTTTGAGACCTTCAGTTAACCTCAAGAAGAGGACAGGACTATGGATTGTAAAATGTCAAGCAGATAAATGATTTACACAAACAAGATAGTCTGGGATTTGAACCAGAGAAGACATAACTTTTAACTTTCAAAGACATTTAAATGAGTAAAGTTGGGCTATATAAAAATGATGACATTATAATAGGTCCAAAAATTATTTAGGGAGAGGGTACTGGATGATCACAATTTCAGAAAAAAAATTCATAGGATTTTGCAGTAACACTTTCTTCTACTTCAGGTTTAGTTGCAATTTCGTACTGAAAAATTTGGGATCAAATGAGAATAAACAACAGATGCATTCCCGCCCAGGTAGATAATACTGAATAGCTTCAATTATAACATTCTATAGTTTATAAAATGGAAGATTATGGATTTGGTTATAATTTTTTACCTGTACTTTCTATACCTTCTTCAGGAACTTCTCACAAAACCATGATGTTTATTGAGTCCACAGAAAAAGCAATAGGTTCATGGGGAGCTGTAAATCCTTTTAGTCACTTCTGACAGTACAGAAATAGCCTAGACTTCTTTAAGGTAATTAAATAATCAGCTGCACAATAATCTTTAAATAGAATTAGAACTTACTTTGGAACCTACTTTCAACCAGGTTCTCTCATTACATTAACGAGCCAAATAGGGATTAATGGCAATTATAGCAAATCAGTATGTGAATTTGTGGAAGCTGTGTTTTTAAACAGTTCTGCCTTCGCCTTTCTGCTTTCAAACTTCTATGATGGCCTTGTCCTTTTCATGCAACATGCTTAACATGCAACTCACTCAGCACATGGTGCTGTTGCTCATTCTTCTCACCTGCCCCGAATACCTCAAATCCCAACTCGCCATCCATGAATCAATGGCTTTTACAAGTTGCCCTTCTAAGTAAAGGAAGGTGATTTGTTGAAAATTTAATGCAGGCAGATAATCTACTGAGAAATTGACTTATGTTTTATTTCTAAGCTTTATCTCATTAGGAAAAAAAAAAAAAGGAGAAATTGTCCCATCTCCAAGCATGAAACAAGAAATTGTTCCTAAGGACTGAGCTCTGCTTGTAACAAAAAGTGGGAGACAGATTTTTGTTTTGTTTTGCTTTGTTTTGTTTTTTAGAACTAGAAAGGAGGATTTTTAGAGCGGAATGCACTAAGGGTAACTCACTAAGCAGCCCTTGGTTTCAAGGTTTAGGTCAGGCATTATATCCTTGGATTACATAGTAACTTGCGTACTGCAAGAGTAAAGGCTGCCAAGGCAGTCAAAACAGTCAGACTACTTTTGGGATTGTGTTACCACTACCACCTTGCGTAGAGCCACACCTACAAGCATAGGTTCTCTTGCTACAAGGAATGACCAGTACTGAAAGTCTTACCATATGTGTGTGTACAGAGAGAAGGTGGGTGTTTGAGCTGAACTTAATCAGATTTAAACAAAGATAATGATATTGCCTGCACAAGTGTTTTTAAAAAAGCTTACCTGTTGCATACAGATAATAGTCTCATAAATAACACAAAGCAGAAAAAGAAAAAGAAAAGCAAAAATGATCACATCATTTTAAGTCTTTGCTGAAGTAAAATAAGTAAAAAGCCATTCTCATTTTTTGAAAGCTATGAGTTTCTTTGTTCCATTAATTGTTTTATTGTATCTAAAATTTTGAGTTTTGGTGTGTTTAAATTGAAAAGGATGTAATACTGACAGGGAGATTTAGAAGTAAGGGCCAAATCACATTTTTTTTTTTTTAATGGAGAGACAACATAGAAAAAAGGGTCAATGACAGGGGAAAAAATCCAAAACAACTTCACTCTGTCTCAAATAACCTGAAGCAGATGCTTAATTAAAAATTTATTTAGAACACTCAATCTACTTTCCCAAAGTGAATATTTTAGAGCCAAATAATACTGGCACAAAGGCATAATCTTTCTTTAAATAGACTTTAGGTATATTCTGTTAAATTTTACAGCTTTTAAAGCTGATAGTTTTTCCAAAGCTTCTATATCAAATATTGAAGTATGATATGATGTGATAAGAGCATGGCATATGCAATAGGATGAAGTAAGAGCAGACGGAGATCATAGATAGGCTTTGATAAACTCTATCAATTATAGGAGATCATTGGAAACTTTTGGTCAAAAAAGTTATAAAACCAAAGGATAACCTTACAATGCACTTTGATATCAAGACATGTACTTTTTGCCCTTTCCCTGCAAATCTTATAAGAGTGTTGGACCATAATAAAGGTCAGTAAAAATATATTGTATTGAATTGATTTATAGTGAAAATGAGCTGGTGGTAGTAATTACCAGCATCTTTCTCAGTAGCCTAACCAGAATTTTGCATGGAGAGTTATACTGCTCCCAAAAGAAAAGGCTATATTTACATAATTCCCACACTTATGTCCTCTTGTTAAAAGCTTTTTCATGCAGAAATTTGTTCCCATATTAAGCACTTTTCATTATCAAAGAAGTTCTTAAAGTCTATACTCTTTAATTTACAGTTGGTAATTCCCCTTATGAAAAAGATAAGGGAACAACGAGGAATAAAATTTACCTTACCATTTATACAAAGTAGATGTAACCAGGGATCTTTTTAAATTGTATGGTTACCAAACATTGTGAGGACACACAGATCTTGAAATATCATGAGAGCTCATAATATCTGCAATGTTTGGAGATGTCACCCATCTTGTGGCCTATATCTTGTGGTATAGGCCATGATACATTGAAAGATCAAAGGCCACAAGAGAGGCAAATTGATAACAATTTCCTTCCTCATACATATTATCTTGATTACCTCTAATATACAGAATGTGTGTTGGTATGGAGAGGGGGTACATTCTTTTGCAGGATATTGAAGAAAATATTTATGCACAGGATATAAAATCTTTCCAAAAGTTGCCATTTATAAAGTAGGCTTTGGATAGAGCTCAATCTGTTCCCATTATGGGAAGTGATGAACTTGCTAACCTAATTTATTCCAGTTTGCAAAATATCCACTATTATTACTCCCTCATGAAGAACAATGGGAAGGACTGAACACTAAAGATCCATGAATGCCACCTGTGGCTTGTAAGAGTCTCTCTTTCTTTTCTCTGTCTTTTAACTGTCTGACCTATGCCACATAATAGCTTCTGCTGCTGTAGTCAATAAAAGTTTACAATGCATCTATTATATGCACAATGCAATGCTAAGCAATGTAGAAGACAGCAAATGAAATCTTTGCCTCTAGTTGTGAAGACAAAATTTACTTGCATGAAATATACAAAGATCTATACAAGATAGCCTATTATTGAGTGCTTTGCAGAAAAGTACAGTCTGCATGTAGTTAGAAATTCACTGGTTACAAATCTTAGGCAAGGCTGACTTCTACAGTTGTGGGGCTTGAAGGTAGACTTTACAAAACAATTGGATTACTGAAGAGAAGTTGGGAATAGTATTTCAGGCAAGCTAAATTCATGAACAAGTGCATAAGGATAGAGTTAGGTACTTTCTGCATATTAGGGATACCACTGATATGGAGCTGGTAGAAACATGGGATTCATGCTGGGAGAAAGGAAGAGAAAAGGTTAGATAGGAAAAGAAAACCTTAAATTGAAGCACCAAAATCAGCACAAGAGACAATGATAACTGTTTATCCCATTTAACACCAGCAGACCATTTTAGCTTGAATCAATCCAATTCAGATTTATATATTTAAATTAAAAACAAAACTCTAAATCTCTGTTAGATTTTACCATGGGTGAAGAATGAGTGAGAAGTATTTCTAACTTCAAGGAGTATCCTAAAGCCAATTTTCAGAGGATTTTTCAAGGGCATCACCACCTGTACTAACACATCTTCTTAGCATGTTATACACACCTATGTAAGTACCTTTGCTCTTATAGTCATTTCCATCAGAATATTCTGTCTCCTGTGTCAAAGTTTTTCTAGACTATCATAAAGTTCTAGTTTATATCTTCTTTTCTCCAACATATCTATCAGAATCATGTCCACCTACACTATACTTAACTCTCAATTTTCTAAACATTTATAATAATTTTTTAAACTCACCAATAATTTTTTTAAGCTCACCAAAGACAATGATCATATTTGCTTCCAATTACGTACTGAACTGTTTCTCTCCAAAATTTATGTTTAATACTTAACCCCTAACATGACTGTATTTAGAGACATGGCCTTTAAAGAGATAATTACGGTCAAATGAGGTCATAAGGGTGGGGCCCTAATCCAACAGAATTGGTGTCCTTGTAAGAAGAGGAAGAGACACCAGGAGTACAATTGGGACCATCTGCAAGCCAAGGAGAGATGTCTCAGAAGAAACCGGACCTGCTGGTACCTTGATCTTGGACTTCCAGCCTCCAGAACTATGAGAAATACATTTTTCTTATTTAAGTCATCAGGTGTGTCCCGGCAGCCCTGGCAAAATAATACACATCCTGTATTTACTTAATACTTGCCTTTTCTCCCTTATTTGACTCTGATCCTCTGGAGGACAGGAGACAAAAATCATCTAACTTTTTTAAAAAAAATCTTATAATACTAGGACTATTTTATTTGTTGCAATAATGTTAGATGGTTTCATGTATGCATGCACAGAAGAATGAATGCATTTCAGATTCTTATAGCATATCCTTTAGGAAGATTTAAACCATTGATGGGATAGGAGAGTAAAAAATCACTTAAGAATACCAGTATAAAACTAGAAGGGCACAATGTAATGGAAATAATTTTGACTTGGGAGTTATAAAATCCTGCTTCAATTAATAACTGAGTATATATTGATCTTCAGTTTCTTCCTTTAAAAAATCTGCATAACAACACTCAACTTTCAGTATTATTAGAGGTAAAGGAGACTGTTAAGCACCAATTCTAATTTCTGGTGATGCTTGCTTAATAAACGTTAGTTATTTTGATAATTTTAAGTAGTCTGCTTATGAAAAGAATAAATCAGTAAAATAATAAACCTGAGAAAAGGGGTAAATGTATTAGGAGAGGTTTGAGAGAAGCTGGTGAAATACAGAAGATGGGAAAAATAAAGAGCTTACTATGGGGAAAAGGATTGCACAGTAGTACTGAAAAGCACTGCTCAATCTGGAACCCTAATTTTTAATGACATCTATCCACATGGTCATGTATGTTTTTTCCCAGCAATGCTAACAGCCTGGAAATAAGAAGAAAAGAGAATAACTGGATTCACACACAGCCTGAGACCACTCTGGAGGGAAGAGTGAAAAGAAAAGAACAGAGAGGGAATGACAGTGCCCATGAGAATTTCTGTGAAATATTAGATCCCTGGTCCATGCTGGGTAAGAAAATAAGAAAAGCCAAGAAGTTGCTGACAGCAAGGGAGGATGAGGAAACGGAAGTGGTGATTATTTTCATGTTCCCATTTCATTAGGTCATTCCTTGACTTAACCCATACTATGGCTTCCCAAAATTTCACAAATGATTATACCCTAACAGTGAGCCAGACTGGGCTCCTCTACCCTGATCAATCATGTTTTCAATTAAGTCATGGCAACAGGATGGCAATTTTTATGATCTCACCCCTTGTCAAGATACACTTCTGTCGGACATGTGGTCATTCAAAATATTTACCTATGATTGACAGTTCCCGTTACAATGTCTCTATATTTTATGTTTATAAAGAAGAGTCTAATACTTGCTATTATCCTTAAAGTAGCTATATTCTCAGCAGTGTGATTATAGATTTTATGATGATAAAGGCATACCTAGGGGAACACATATTATTTCATGACTTTGTAAAAAATTTTATAATTATATAATCACCAGGGATGTCATTCCTTTTGCTCAGGGAGCATATAACATCTCAGTAGTTTTCCATTACAGCATTAGTCATATGGGGTTGCCATAAAGAATTAGATGCCCTCCCTCATTTCAAGGTTAACACACAGGAATCACAGAATTCATACCCCCATCGAGACTGGTTTGTCCTTTCTAATAACTTTTCCTCATCTAAATGAGTTGTTTGATATCCTAGGAGCTCTTACCTCTAAAATATAACACTTTACATGTTCCTTACTATAACAATTTAAGAAAAACAAAAATGCATTCAATGTTCTCTACGTATTAAGCTATAAATTAATTATGTAAATTTCCTCGGGTGATAGAAGTATCATAGTTTACAAGGACTTTACATGAGTATTTAGAGATTATATGAAGTGGAATTTCCTCAGAAATAGCAAACAATAATAAAATTTGATGAAGATATGGTTTTTATTGCATAAATTTCCTAGTAGAAGATATAGATGGCCCCCTACTTATAATGTTTCGACTTTTGATTTTTTGACTTTATGATGGTGTGAAAGTGACACTCGTTCAGTAGAAACTGTACTTTGAATTTTGAATTTTGATCTTTTCCCAGGCTAGTGATATGTGGTATGATACTCTCTCATAATGCTGGGCCAAATCATCTAACACAAAGCCTATTTTATAATAAAGTATTGAATATCTCATGTAATTTAGTGAATACCGTACTGAAAGTGTTCTTAGTACGATTAAGGTATGCTAGGCTAAGCTATTATGTTCAGTAGGTTAGAAGTATTAAAAACATTTTTGACCTATGATACTTTCAAATTACAATGGGTTTATCGAGGTATAACACCATTTAAGTCAAAGAACATGGTACATGTATGTTAGAGCAGCGGTCCCCAACCTTTCTGGCACCAGGGACCAGTTTCATGGAAGACAATTGTTCCACGGACGGGGGCCTGGGGGGATGGTTTCAGGATGATTCAAGTGCATTACACTTATTGTGCAGTCAAACCTCTCTGCTAATGATAATCTGTATTTGCAGCCTCTCCCCAGCGCTAGCATCACCACCTCAGCTCCACCTCAGATCATCAGGCGTTAGATTCTCATAAGGAGCGCACAACCTAGATCCCTCACATGCACAGTTTACAGTAGGGTTTGCGCTCCTATGAGAATCTAATGCTGCCACTGATCTGACAGCGGGCGGCGCTCAAGCAGTGATTCAAGCGATGGGGAGTAGTTGTAAATACAGATGAAGCTTTGCTGGCTCTCTGCTCGCTCACCTCGTGCTGTGCAGCCTGGTTCCCAACAGGCCATGGTACTGGTCCGTGGCTCTGGGATTAGGGACGGCAATGTTAGAGAACTTCAATAAAAAGCAAACGAGGGTAGGGTAGGGTAGGGTCGCTTCTCGGTTGTTTGGACAGCTTTAGTTTAAGAAGAATGATTAAGTTTACCAGGATATTGATCTTATGATAACTTCATTCCTTCCAAAATAAAGAATTTTAATATTACGCACTTGAACATATTTTTGGATACTTCTAAGCTGAAGAGTTTTATAGTTTATATAACATATCTCATATATAAAACGTTTACTATGAGTTTTCTTTGGAGAGTTTCTAAAGTTACTAAAGCAAAAAAATTCTTAAAACATATTTTCCTATCAAGTAATGTTCTCCTTAGTGTTATGATTCTCTGTGTGTACACGCATTCACAAAATGAACCTCTTCTGCAAAAGATCCCAAGATTATCTAAAATAAAGCTCAGTGAATAGGAAATCGCTGAGCTTTATCTTTCGCTTAGAACTGAGGCTGAAGCCACTTCCAAATCAACCATTACAATGGACTTTTTTGTTTAAAACTTTATTATTAATTAATTTTAAAAGAACTGTAATAGATTGATTACTTGTTCACATAAATAACATCTTTGTCATGGAAATAACTATACTTTCTAGAAAAAATGAGAAGAAAGGCATTGTTTTGCATTTTTGCAAGTCTTTTAATGACTGGCTCAACAGAAGAAAGCTGGAATCTCATGCCTGTTCCATATTCAATCTATTGAAATATGTTGTTTTGGTTGAAATATATGAAGAAAATTCTGCCTCACAAGATACAGAGTTGGAAAAGGGGGGTGTATTTTTATAGCATTCTCAGATAACTGTGGATATTATTCTTTAACAGTATACCAAATCTGGACAAGTGGCTATTTCCAAAAGTATAGTTGCAAGGTGAAATCTGAAACCATAGAAATGAGCTTTGTATACTCTTACATTATAATCCATTCCTCTATCTTGCACTTAGAATGGATGTTACCCATGCAGAATTTTTGTAACATCTTACATTGAACATTTGTAAAATATTGCTTCCCTGAGTTATACTCTTTTCTGAAATGTTGACGCATTCCATTATATAACACATATATTAAAAAACACATTTTAAACATCACCACTAATCTTATCAGAAAAGTTTAAGTATTGGGAAGCTGCAAAACTCATAGTAGTTGTTGTGACAAGCTCATTTCATTGACTTTTGAGAAAATGTCTGCCAGATAACCACATCTGAATTACCATAGTTGGCATGTCAGTTGTCCTTTAAAAAAAAATGGTATTGCATGAAAAAAGTGGCTAGTTCAGTTTGCCACTTGAGCAAGGGCACAAGTGTTTTATTCCTGAGACAATCAGAATACTTTCATTTGATGCAGAAGTGCTTTATGCATATTTCCTATTTCATCACTAAAATCTTAATATATTAAAAATATCACAGGTTTAGACTTAATAAAATTAATATCTTTTGCTGATTCCACATTCTTAAGTGAAACTAGCTTTTTATTTTTAAACAGTGAGTGTTTGGGGATGAAGAATATGACATTTGGTGCCACTGCTTTCTAAGGCACCTTTATCCACTATTGCTTTGTAGCATCAGTGCAAATATCAATACAATTGAAAAAGGCAAATAATGTGTTAAAATTTAAATAGTTTGACGTTGGGGGTTCCCTAAAAGTATCTCAGAGAAGCCCAGGGTTCTATGGCCCACAATTTGAGCACCCTTGCACCATTTCTTAAGCTATAGACCCACATGTTCAATGGTCTGCTAGATGTCCTTATGCACTCTTATTTCAAGAATCTTAATTGATTACTGGTCACATTTCCTCCTTTCCCCAAGCTATTCTTCTTTCATTTCGTGTCTCAGACACCATCATCATCTACATCATTCAAGTCAGAAACCTAAGATTCACTCTCGATTTTTCTTTCTCCATAATCCCTTATGTCTAATTAGCCACTAAATACAATCTTCTACATGTTTATTTCTGTCTAACACTATTAAGATTGAGTTATTAAAAGTCTGCAACACACACACACACATACACACACACAGCCCTATAACTAGCTTTCACTACTCTCCTACTACAGATAACTTTTAGGAAGCAAATCTAGATGATGCAATATTGAGAGACAGGGGCTCTGTTCCCCGAAGTCATGGTCTTGATTCCTTCCTCTGCCACTTCCCAGATGATTGACCTTGGCAAATTACTTAGGCTCTGTGTTATACTGTTTACCTTTTTAAAAAATAGTAAAAGTATTTACCACATATGGTTATAAAGATAGAATGAGATAATTCATATAGAGTATTATCTAGATGAATTTGTAGAGTATTAATACATAGCCTGGCATCTAGCAAGTTATTAATAAATGTTAATGACTATTATTTTGTCAATTCCCTCTTTAAAATTCTCCCAGTTTTATTGTAAACATTATCTGACATGTCTTTCTCACTCCTAGACTATGATCTCCTTGAAGTTAGAGACTTTAACTTATATTCATTTAAGTTAAAGCATCTGAAATATAGTTGATATTTAATAATTATCAGTCAATGAGTGCAAAGTTTTCTTTGAATTATATACAAATATAGACTTACTTAGTTTTATTACCATTTGCATTTTTTTCAGTCATATGTCTCAATTCTCTAAAAGCCTACCTAATTACCAGATTAAAACATACTGTATTATGTTAACACATACAAGCTAAATTGTATAATAGGGTTAACTTGCTAACATATTGTGCCCAGGTTAGCAAAATTCAAAGCCCATTTTAAAACACATTTCTTCTAAAGACCCATAATAGCAAAGCCTTAATCTGACCATGGGTTGGCTTGAGAAGGGGGAGAGACGGGTCTATAAAACTCATGAAATTATAAACAATTTTTAATGAATGATGTGTATATATTTTTTGGGGGAAATGTCTATTGCTTTCCTTAGATTCTCAAAAGAGATCTGTGATCCAGACAAGGTTAATAACCACTGTTACAGAAAATGGCAGAGGATATAGTGGCAGGAGTTGGCAGGGTTCATGAAAGACTAGAGGAGATATATTTTTCAGCATGGAAATTTTTGGAACATATCAATCACAGAATGAAGGCAACTGCCTACCAGGTCTACATTTATATAAACTTTGAAAATAAATTATATGAAGTTCACAACTCTGAACCCAAGTACCTGACCTCTGAAGAAGAGCCAATAAATAAAATCATGAAATCACAGTGCCAATTTTACTACATGCTTTTTCACAGTGTACCTTGTGTTTGTTGCCAACACTGCTGGGAAGTTAGAGAAAGCCTGTGATGATCATAACCTTGAATTTTGGTATTTTTTGTGAGTATGCATTCTCCTGGATTTTTTGAGATCAGTAAATATTTTTAAAACATATGTATGATACATATGATATGCACTGTATGTCATATGATATAAAATACATAATATAAAATACAAACTGTAACATGCAATATAAAAAGAACTTATATAATATATAATGTATAATATGAAACTTATAATGGTGTTTTCTAAAAATTTATAGTTTTTCTAGAGTAATAAAATAATTTGCATATTTTATGTAGATAGTAATTCCACAAGATTTTTACAAGAAGTACCACTTGAATAAAGTTATTCCTCTCTGTCAATAATAAAAAGGCACTTATATTTCAATAACTACACTTAACTCTTTTTACAACAAATATTCAATAGGGATATGCTAGTTTAGGATAGATTTTTCTTTGGACTCATTTTTGTATTGTTTCAGTTTATAAGTAATTTCATGTTTAAATATATCTGGTGAACCTGAGTGTATAGTAATTAAATCAGTATTTTTAAAAATATTGGACCTGGGTGTATATTGCTTAAATCAGTATTTGTTAAGTTAGAAGTATGATTGGAACCACACTTTAAAACTTGGCAATTGATTTTACTTGCAGTAAATGTTAATAGGTGTTCTGTTATAGGCTATTGAGGGAACAGATATCTGTCCTTAGGTTGAAATTGACTAAAGAGATGAGGTAGAAATAACACGGATAAGCATAAACATTCGGAAATCAAACATACAGATTAAAAATTCACAAGATTTCCTCTAAATCTCTGAGTGAAATAGTCATCATTCTGAAATAATACTTATCAACTTTTCCATCTTCATTATCTGTTCTTGTCTGCCTCATAAAAATCAGAAAATTAAATGCAAAATCTTTCCATTAGTGCACTGATAAAGCTGTAAATTTAAAAACAAATCAGAGAATATGAAAGTTAAGATCCTCTTAGTAACATTAACTTGTCCAACATTGATTATATATAATTCTTGGATTGCTGGTTAGTGTTCTAAATGTACACTTAATTATAAGGCATAAGAAATGTCGGGAAATTAATGCTGTTATAAAAACCCTAACTTTTCACTTTCTTGAGTTATGAAGGTTAAAATTTGCAATCTTAACACTGTATTAGCATAAGATTCTGCAATTTAATAAAATAAACTGGTGGAGAAAATTAACTATACTCACTCAATAAAAATGATGCTTGTTTTCTCGAATGGAACACTTATAGCATCTGAATTTAAAGTCAGCAGATGAAAACTTTAATGATTTAGTAGTTTTTATAAACACTGATAAAGTTACTTCATAAAATGATATTACTATATATGCCTAGAAAATCTGTAAAACCATATTTATGTTATATGAAGTTATCAAGCTTCATATCCATTAAATAATGTAGACAAACTCATTTACTATATAGTATAAATAATATCAAATATAATTAATTCAATTACTGTTCATTGCATTTGTAAAGGAAGTGAAAAGGTACTAGATACGACGAGTAGTAAATATCATTGGGATTTCATTTTTTTTATGATGTCTGTAATGGACTACAGAGTAAAAGAAGTAACAGACAGTAAAAGAACAACATAAATAATAAATCATAAAATTAAAGCTTCATGGGGGCCAGAGTCCATTTATGTTTTACTCAGTGATGCATAAAATATATCTGAAATATAATAGCCACTCAAAAAAATTTGTAGAATGAGTTAATTTGCATGGTATCTTCAATAACATAAAAGTTCCAAAGCTTCCCTTTATTGATAGTGAGGTTCCCTGAGAAAAGTTTAGCAGCAGAGTAAATATGAGTAATCAGCATAAAGGTTACTTACTCCATGAAAAAAAAAAACTCCAAAATTAAATGCGGTATGCAATGAAAATCCATCCAATGATGTTATCAGAAACTCTAGTAGTGGTATTTCAGGACAATTTACTAGATATTTACCTCACTGGGTTAAACAACAAAGACAGGCACACTAATTCCAGAAAGACATTGTCAAAATGCCCACATTTCCTAAGACAGTATCGTGTGTGCGTATGTGTGTGTGTGTGTGTGTGTGTGTGTATAGCAGCTTAAATGTGGTTGTGATGGTAGTACTTGTGGTGATGGTCTTATGTTTCTCTATTTCAGATGCCCATCTAATTAATCACATGAAAGGCATCACAAAAGCATAATGAGCCTTCTTTAGGTGGATGTAGAAAAACAAAAGTTAATTTCTTTGGAGGCTTAAGAAAGAGGCAATAGCAAGTAGAATAAGCCTACCACAAATGTGAGGTGTGGTGAGATATTGATGGAGTGTAACGGTACTAGTTCTGCAGCGGGCCAAATGAAATTATTTCTGGGAACCTGTACCACAGATATGCATGTAAACATGTTCATTCACTGATTTAACAAATATTTACTACTAGTATATTACTATGGGCTCTCTAGGTAGGCTACTTATGTTCAAATCCTATTCTATTGCCAGTGCAATGCTAATGAGTAAAGCATGTCACCTGCCTTCCAAAGACATTATAATAAACTACAGGAATTAAGTAGCAACAGTAAAACAAACATTTAAACTTAGAAATACACAATCTTACATTTCTTAAAAGAAAAGATATGAATAATCCTTAAACATGTCTTCTATAATGACTAAAGCAGCCTATCTTCCAGTGCAGCAGGATAAGACGGTGAAGTGATAGCTTTCCTTTTGGTCATTCATGTCATTTGCTAGAGAGAATGATGGATTTAGAAGAATGCATTTGCTCACAATGAAGTTGTAAGGTATGTTTCAATCAGGTCTCATGGAGGATAGAGTAGGATGGCTGCTCTAAATCTGTTCATATCAGAGCACTATTTCTTAGCAACTTTGCATGTTCAAAAGTAGTTAGTGCTCCTGCCTTACATAAGAAGACTTGGGCTTTGTCAAGGTATATATTATCTTTGCCAAGACACATGTGCCCACTTTGGTTCTAAATCAATAGCTTTTTCAATTATTTAATATCATTTGAGCAGGAAAACAATCATGAAAGGCTTTAATAACACAATCAGAAATGAGTCCTTAAAGTTCTACCAATGAAAGGCCTCCATGGAAAGTCAGCATCCCCAGAAGCCCATGCCTCTATTAGCCCACTTAGGGAGGAAAACTGTGGCCAGACTCATCTGTAACAATAACTTTATACTGTTAAATGGTGGTTTGTGGGGCATCTACGAGAAATTTATGCCATATTTGAAATCATAGAGAGAGCATTACAGTGTACCTAGTAATTCCCTGTTTATATTTGAAATGGACTAAATGTGTGTGTCCTGCCATAATTCATATGTTGAAATGCTAACCCCAAATGTGATGGTATTAGGTGGCGAGGCCTTTGGAAGGTTATGAGAGTGGATCCCTCTTAATGGGATTAATGCCTTTATAAAAGGGACCCCAGAGAGCTCTTGCTCTCTTTATACTACATGAAGATAAAATGAGAAGTCAGCAGTCTGTAACCTAGAAGAGGTCCCTCACAGAACTCTACTAAGCTGGCACCCTGATCACAGACTTACAGCCTCCAGAACTGTGAGAAATAAATTTCTGTTGTTTATAAGCCACTCAGTCTATGGTTCTTTGTTATAGTAGCCTGAATCAACTAAGACAATCTTCATCTAAAATGTACCCTTCATTGTCAAACATGAGAGCTTTCTTCTTGAGGTTACTTAGCTGCCTAACGCAGTTGCTATTGAGTTTGCATATACACACAATTGGTGTGCCCAGATGCAGATGTTAAAAAGCTGGGTTAGAATAAGGCCTGTTTGTTTTCATAACTGTATATACACAGCCTGAAACCTGTTCTGAATACCTAAGTATTTAAGGGCTAGAGACCCTGATTATGGGTGTGACAACTATTTACTTGAAAACAGAGAAAGAAAAGAAAGAAAAAGAAAAAAAGTCATGAAAGATATAGTGTATATAGATCATGAAAGCGAGTTAACATTGTCGAACTTAAAACCCTCTTAGAAGCAACTTATTCAAAAAAGTGTGAAGATTTGGTCTAACTATTAGGGTAAATGTTGGTCATACTACAGCTTCAATCAGAAAGAGTCGTGGAACACTAAAGGCCAGCAAACATATGTCACCCAATTTTACTGTCTCACACTCCCCCATTAGACTTTAATCCCTTAGAGGGAAGGAACTACGTGGGAAGTAACCTCTCATAAACTCCTCCTTTCTAGAGCAGAGAACAAAATAGCACATAGTATGTGCTATGGAAATGACAGTTATTATTAATAATTCTTTTCATGCCAGTCAGTGGAATATATAAAAGAAGCGTCGATCACATTTTTCATCAAGACAGTGTGATAGATTACCCAACAGGAAGGTCACAGCACCAGTAAAGCAGGAGCAATATAAAGGGATTTAGAGAGAGAAAGATGGGGTAGGGGGGAAAGACAGAGAGAAAGAGAGAGAAGAGGGAGAGAACAGAAGAAGAAAGAGAAAAGCAAAAAATTGTAAAGAAATTATTTAATTTCATCATAAATATACACTTTGCATTTTTAGAAAAGTTAAAATTTTATAGTTTATGTAAAATGCCTTTATTTTTATTAAATATGGCAAGAAGCACGATAATCTGTCCTGGACTTACGGACTCAAAAGTCACAACCTCATTCTTGTCAAAATGAGCATTAATAACTAATACTTTTTTTTTTACAGCTTTCTCTTCTAGAGATTTATTGGCTTGGCAGTGCAGACAGCAATAAAACTTTTCTTAAATTTTAAATAGAAATGAATATAAATAATTAGTAACTCACATTCCTGTTTTTTCCAGGACAAAGACCTCTCTTTGCTATTTCATGAATCTCAACTACTGTAGTGGATTTTCTTTGAACTGATTCAAAGCAAAAAATTTTGAGAGGCACATTCAACAGCATGAGAAACCAGCCTATGGAATTGGAGAAAATATTTGCAAATCATATATCTGATAAGGGATTAATATCCAGAATATATAAAGCACTCCTACAATTCAACAACAACAAAATAACACAATTTAAAAATGGGAAAAGAATTTGAATAGGTATTTCTCCAAAGAAGATATACAAATGGCCAAAAAGCATATGAAAAGATGCTCAACATCACTCATTATTAAGAAAATACAAATTAAAACCAAGAGATATCACATCACACCCATCTGGATGGGTACTATCAGAAAAACATAAAATAACAAGTGTTGGTGACATTGTGAAAAAAATTGGAACTCTCGTGCACTGTTGGTGGGAACATAAAACGGTGTAGTCATTACAGAAAACAGTACGATAGTTCCTCAAAATTAAAAATAGAATTACCATATGATGCAGCAATTCCACTTCTGGACATGTATCCAAAAGAATTGAAAACAGGATCTCAAAGAGATGTTTGTACACCCCTGTTCATAACAGCATTATTCAACATTGCCAAAAGGCAGCAGCACCTCAGTGTCCATCCCTGGATAAATGGATAAGCAAAGTATAGTATATACATAATACTATTCAACCTTAAAAAGGAAGGAAATTCTGACACATGCTACAACATGGATGATCCTTGAGGACATTATACTAAGTGAAATAAGCCAGTCCACTTATATGAAAGGTCTAGAGTAGTCAAATTCATAGAAAAAGAAAACAGAATGGTGGTTGCCAGGGGCTGAAGGAGGAGGAATGAGGAGTTGTTGTTTAACAGGTATAGAGTTTCAGTTTTTCAAGATGACAAAGTTCTGGAGACTGGTTACACAACAATGTGAATATATCTAATAGTAAAATATACACTCAAAATAACCGGTTAAGACGGTAAATTTTATGCTATATGTATTTTACCACAATTTTTTTAAAAATCCAGACTTTGGTTAAAAAAATGTGCTTTTTGACAAAAGTGTCAATCTTACTACTTAGGTGACGGACAAACATACCACCAAGTGAACACTATATGATGAATTATGTTTAAACAGGGCTGAAGGGAAAAATTAACCATTCGTTTCTCAAATTTTAGTACTTTTTATCAAACAAATTCTCCTAAATTTTAGGTACCTGGACTATATTGTTTTGGTGCTCCAAAGGAATTCTCTCACAAATAGCTGCATAAAATTAGACATTGTGGTGTTTTTTTCTTTTGTTTTGCTGTTTTAAGATGAGATAAAGTTCTGCTCGTTTCTCATTTAATCCTTGATCTACTCATACTTTAAGTTAAATTCAGTGTTTCTTCCTCTATGAGGGCTTCTTTGACCTTGCTGACCACTTTTTCCTTTGGGCCACCATTTTGCCTTGCAAGTAAGTTATTTATTGCACTTATTGCCCAATTAGGTTTATACTAACTGTGAGCTCCTTAAAGGTAAGGATTCTTCTTATTGATCTATGTGTCCCAAGAACTTAGCAGAGAGCCAAGCAAGAAATAGAAGTTCAGTATTTATTTATGGGATGATGTTACAGTCATGTCTTATGAAACCACCTTATTAAAGAATTGCAAAATAAGTTCCTCTCAGAGATCAGAGCTATGAAAAAAAGTCCACATACTCCTTCTTTTTACCAAATAATATGAGGTGTAATTTTATTTTTCTTTGTTGACTTGAGTGCCAAGAAGCCAAATGCCAAGAGTTTGTCCTAAATAAAAGTTTACCCCTGATGTTAATAATCTAGTATGAGTAATCTGGTATTATTCCACCACCACCCCATCCTGTCCTATCCTTGCATCTGTGCTATTGTAACATTATCTTGTTACAAACAACCTCAAGCCTATTTTGGAAGGAAGTGGGATATGATTAAAACATGTAAAATATGCATTATGAGGCTAAATATGAAGGTGCTGCTTGAAAGTTGTTCTTTTTAAGTTGTCATTCTTTGTACCACGAATAGTGTTTCCTACGTTTCAGTAGAATTTTAAGCAGCTGTGGTCTCATTACTATAGTATCTGTTCTTACATAGGTTATCTTGTTTGGTTTAGTTCTGAGTAGGCAGTATAGTCTATTCTCCATAATTTGTTTTCTAATGTATAGAAATACATTAAGGTTGAATAGTATTATGTATATATTATATTTTGCTTATCCACTTGTGTGTCATATTATTCTTTTTATCTTAAACTATGGCTAAAATAAGCTACTTTTCAAAGTAATAAGAACGTAGTCAAGACCCTTTCAATGTACTATATGCACATTTTAGTTGGTATAACTAAAACAATAGGAAATATGATTTCCTGCTTAACAATTTTGAACCTCAGAATTTAGGAGACAGGTATATAGATTCAGACTTAAAATTGACTTTGATTCCATGGAAAAATAATTTTACTATTTAGGACTACATTATCTCAAAAGTTCTTTCCACACTAAAGACATTATAGATCTATCAGTAGTGCCTAGAATGATAGTTGTGGTGCTAAACCTTTTCACGGCAATAAGCATAAATGCTTGTTTGCATGTGCACATGCACATGCTTACATATCGCTTTCAATAAAAAGAAGCAACCTTGAATATTGTGTGAAAATAGCACTCCATTCAGATTAATATAAAATGAAAATACTCAAACTGTAGAACTCAGTACTATATATGTGTTTGCTATAAGCCTCTTACTTAAGCATATTTTCAACATTATTTTACTTATGGCTTAAAATATATAATTGAAAGGATAGTCTCCAAATAATAACACAATTTCTCATCCTGGTATCCAATAGAGACCTTGGTCCAGTCCAACTTATCTCTCCTATCTATAGATGACGATTTTCTGTACCTCACTAATTAAGGCCTATCTCTCCTCCAGACAATTTCACTGTTGGAACATAGTACAGGTTGATACCTACTCTCACTGTTATTTGCTCCCTGAAAACGTATATGCTTTTGTGACGTATATGCTTTTGTCACCCTTTTGTGACAAACCACACTGATGTGTCTTTCAAGGCTTACCCCGATGGTCCACCAGGTGAAGCATTATCTGGCTATCTGGTAGCCAGATAGCTTAAAATGTTCTGTCTACACTTTTATAAATACCACAGAGTCCAGATCTTAACTTCCGATTTAACATCTAGTGATAGATCAAGTATGGAATAGGCTAGCTAGTTCATCCATAAGCACGCATTCTCTTCCTTGGCACACATTTAGACTGCATTCCGTAGCCTCTTTGCATCTGGATAGGCCACATAACTAATTCTAGCCATCCACATGTAGGCCAATATAGTGTGCACTACTTTGAGACCTGACCCTGAAATCTTTTTAAATCCTGCACGCACTTCTTTGTACTTTTCTAATGGCCACATACAGAGGATTCAACAAAAATGAAAAGATTCTAGGGGATGCCAGCAGTCCTAGGTGCCTCAGCGACCATGTGGAATAGAGCTACTCTCTCCACCCCAATATACCGATTTCTATGGTATTCTTTTTTTTTCTTAGATCATTTTTCACTTCCTTCATTAATCATACAAGACTGGGAATATATTCCAATGCTTTTTCAAATTCTCTATATAAGCAACTATGATTATTTAATAACATTAATTCAACATGAGTGTACTATTAATAGTAAACACATATTATCTTTAAACTTGTCATATTATTATCATTCTATTATATGCATTCTATTATTCATAAAGTATTCTAAATATTTAATTATTTTTTATGCATTTATATGCTACTCAATGATCATGCTAATTATATATCCACACAATTTTTTAGAAGTAGAACAAAAAAATAACACTTGCTTTAGTGTTCACTAAAAAAGAATGATAATGTCCAGATTTTCTTCTCCTTTTTGTACCCTATAGGTGTTGTAATAAGTAAAATAAAGCCAGAAATTGAAAAAGAAAATCTGTAAGAGTCCACAAACACATTCTCAAGTCACTGAAATAACACACAGTTGGTGCATGAATGAGTTCATGAATCATTTATCAGTGGTGGTGGAAATAGAAATTATTTACCTCAGAAGTCTATCTTTGTTACAGTACCCTGTAAATGCATTCAATATTTGAATCTCTACTCTCAGGGAGTGAACTAACATTAACCAAATGCTTATCCTATGCCAGGAGCTTTACATACATCTTTGTACTTATCCCTCACAGCTCTGTGAGTTATTTATTTTTATCCCCATTCCAGAGCTGAAACAGCTTAATGAAGAACTCAATTCATGAATGGCAGAACCATGATCTGAACCCACATCTGCTTTACTCTTTCATACAAATTGTCTCTAACACATAATTCTCTCTAAAACTTCTCATCTGTGTACTTCTTCATGGCACATTGTGTTTGAAGTACTTTACTTCCCAATTCTAAATATCAACACCAGTCAAATAGTTATTATTTAATGAGTTTCTATATTATGGAAAACACAATAAAGTTTTAAAAATCACATAAGAGAAGGCTCTTATCAAACAGGTTACATTGACAGATGGCCACTTCCATTGTTACTATCCAATTTTCTACACTACTTTCCTTGTCTCCTCCCTGTAAATTCCAGCTTTCAATCTTCTGTCATCAGATTATATTGATCATTACTTTCATTGTTGCAGTCATTTAATGACCTTGCAATTATATTCTCCTTGTTTCTCAACTATTTTAGTTCCCACCTAACTGCCACTGTCTACAACATGACTCCTAATTTAATTATTGACAATTTCAATATATGCACATATGATCCTTCCTTAAAAATACGGCCTATCGATTTTCTTGATCTTCTTTATTCTAAAAACCTTGTCCTACACCTTATCTCAGCCAATCATCCCCAGGTCACTTCTAGATGTATTCATTACCAGTGATGCCCGTACTTCCACAACCTCTGTTTTATTCATCCAGGTCTACGACCATTATCTCCTATCTCTCCAGGTTATTTGCTCTAGTATCTCAACTCTAACAATTATTTGATCCCATCAGGACCTTCAATAGATTGATCCTACACACTTTTCAAGGTCCCTCAACCCCCTTTACTAGGCAAAATTACAACCCTACATAAAGCTAACGCTCTGCCTCTTAGATACCTGCACCTGTGCAACTAAAGATCCACACAGAAACACACAACTCTGAATGATCTCACTTTAAATTCAATTTGACAAACTGTTAGAGGACTCCTAAAGCTGAGCAAAATATACTATATTTCACTAGTCCATGTACTTTCTACTATCATGGGGGACTATTTCATACCTTCTCCTTTCTTCTTAAACTTCCAACACCTCTATCCTAATATTCATACCTAGCTGATGAGTTTGCTTATTTTTCCACTGAGAAAATTGAAGCAACCAGAGAGAATCTCCAGAAACTCTCACAGACACATATATCTACCCACTACTGAACCCATATACTCTGTTCTCTAACAAGTTTTTGTAAATAAATATTTACTCCTGTCTAAAACCTTCCCCTACACAGTAATACAATTCCTATCACCTAATCAAGAACTGCACATTGAAATTATCCTTTTTTCTCTGCATCATTATTTTTTCTTCATATAGTCAACATCGTTGCCACCAGCCAAAAAAAAAAAAAACTGTTATTCTTCTCTCACCTTAGAAATAGCCCTGCTTTAAATCCCATTTTACCCATCAGTTATAACTCTAACTATCCTCTCCCATTTACGGCAAACTATCTTGAGAGATACTTTGTTACTGACCATTGTCAGTAACACTAATTCAATTCCTCTTACTCTTCTTAATCCTTTCCAATCCAGGTTTTCCTCTAATCATACACAAAATCTGTTCTTGTGAAGATCACCAGTGACCTCCAAATTTCCAAATTCAATAATCACTTTTCAATCCTTACCATACTTGGCTTATCAACCACCAGGTGTATTTTCCTTGATATACTTTCTTCACTTGGCTTTGATGACATCACACCCTTGGTTTTCTTTTAACCACATCATTTTTCCATCTTAATTTCTCTCTCTCTCTCTCTCTCTCTTTTTTTTTTCTCTTTTGAGACAGGGCCTCACTCTGTTGCCTGGGCAAGAGTGCAGTGGCATCATCATAGCTCACAGCAACCTCAAACTCCGAGCTCAAGAGATCCTCCTGCCTCAGTCTCCTGAGTAGCTGGGACTACAGGCACGTACCACCACGCTTGGCTAATTTTTCTATTTCTTGTACAGACAAAGTCTCACTATGTTGCTCAGGCTGGTCTCAAACTCCTGTGCTTAAGTGAACCTCCTGCCTCAGCCTCCCAAAGTACTTGGATTACAAGCCTGAACTACTATGACCGGCCCCTATCTCAATTTCTCTTGTCGGTTTCTCCTCCTCTTCCAGACCACTTAATGTTGGAGTTTCTTAGACCTCAGTTCTTCAACCTCTTTTCTCCTCTATCTACATCTACTCTTCTGTGACCTAAATGGGTATATGACTTTAATAATGGCTATATGCCCATGTAGCCCAAATTTATATTTCTTTCCCAGACATGTCTTCTGAACACCAAAATCAAATATGCAACTGCCTACCTGATAAATCCATTGAGATATCAAATAGACATTTCAAAATTGGTATGCCCAGAACTGAACTTCTCATTCCCTCCCCCCTACAAAAACATATTTCAGTGAGACTCTCTCATTTCTTATTTAAGTGGATGGCAACTCCATCTTTAAGTTGATAAAACAAAAATGTTGGTACCATTCCACATTTTTTTGCCTTCTTTCACATCCATATCCAAATTGTTGGAAATCCTGTTGTAATATCTTAACATACATGCAGAATCTAATTATTTCTCAAAATTTCCATTGCTACCATCCTGATGCCATGTGATCATTATCACTCACCTGGATCACTACAACCATCTCCTAACTGGTTTTCCTTCTTTATGTGCAAACTATTTGCAACAGAGTAAGCAGAGTGATCCTTACAAAATATAAGTCAGATAAGTCTCTCTTCTCTTCTAAATCCTCTAATAGTTCCTCATCTCAGTGTAAAACTCAAGTGATTACAAGCACCCATGAGGCACTACAGTGAGTACAGGATTAGAATACACTTTCTTTCTGACTTTATGATCCCCTTACTCAATTACCTTCAGCCACCTGACCTCCTTATTATTCATATTCAGTGAACACACCAGGCATGCTCATCTTTTGCAGGCTTGCACTGGTATTACTCCTTCTTGTAATGATGTCCTCCAGATATCTGCTTGATTATTGCTCTGAACTCGTGCAAGTCTTTGCTCAGATGACACCTTTTTAATGAGGCCAACTTTGACTACCTAATTAAAAAATGCAGCCTGATCCCCTTCCTTTTCCTCCAATCTGTGTTTTCAGCAGCACTTATCACTTTCTACCATCTAAATAATGTGTGTGTATGTGCACACACGTGTGTTCCCCTAATTTAGCCCAAGTGCCCAGAACAGTCCCAGACACATGGCTCAATAAATAGTTTCTGTATAAAACAGCGAAGTATAAACTTGGTCAAACCTATATCCATTCACCTGCACACACATACACACACACACCCCCTCTAAACAGAATTGGAAATTTGTCCTCAATAATTGAAATATGATAATCTACATCTAAAGGATAATTAATAATTCTCCTTTATGGGATAATAAGCTCTCAAAATTGTGAGAAACCTTAAGGATTATATAATTCAATCATGCATGTAATGTTTATATATCTTCTACATGTTTTTTCATATTAATTTTCTAGTGTGTGCTTGAATACTACAGTAGAGGGATGAGAATAATGAAAGTCAAGGTTATTCAATGTTACCTAAGATTGCATAGCAATTAGAGAAAGTAGCAAGGTTAGAATTAGAAATCACGTATCTTGCCTACCAGACTAGTGTCCTCTACCACACCCAACTGTGTACAGAAAACCATTAGTGCATTGAAATATATGTTTACTGATTAAACCAAATAACTACTTATTAGCTGACAATTTAAAAATATTTATGCAACCAAATCTATTTAAAGACATGATAAAGAGTCTGTGAATGTAGACAAGCTTCAAAAAATGTGAAAAGCAATACAAAAATTGAAATTATTTGTAAGTTTTCTCATTATAAAGAAATGAGGTTGATAAAATTATATTACCAAGAAGTACTAGGCCTATAGAAAGCAAATTAACCCGACTAAAGATGTGGAGGGTTCCACAGGTAACTTCAAAACTCCATTACACTATGCTCTAAAAAAATCCACGTTCACATTATAAGTTGAAGACAAGAATGAAAGAAAAATTAGACAAAATTTAGATAAAAAATAAAGCCCTTAAAAAATTCCCTCTCAAAATAATCCAGGCAAAGACTGACTACCTAACTTAGAAAAGTCACTGTACTTCCCACTACCTGGTGAGTAGAAAGAGGTACTGAATACAAAACAAAACCCAAACACTATGTCTGAATTATGAAGATTTTTCATATTTTAATTATGTTTTGGGCTTGTACTCAGTGTACCACACTGACACAAATGAATAAAAAAGTAATAAAATTATAAGAGACAACGAAATACCCATAATTAAAATGCCTAAAGACAGCACAGCAATCATGAACGACAAACTCTAAGCACTTGATGATATCATTAAACTTTTCACATTTCTAAAGATCTTCATATCAGGGCTCTCCCATGTAAAGATGTTATGTTTAATGGACAAAAGGACAATTTTTATTACTGTGAAACTCTGAAATGTAAAACAACTTGACGTTTTGATTCGTCATATTGGCATATCATGTTCAAATAGACTTTACTCTGTGCAGCTCAATAAAAACTTCTTAAACTTCAAAAGAACACAGTATCTTAGAATCATTTCTCAGAAGAAGCAAGTTCTTGATATTATGTAAGAAAATATTGAAAGTTTGTTTTCAAACAATAAGCACATCTCATTAGAACTTTTATAAACTGATAATCATTGACTACTTTTCCTCCAAAGGCTTTCTACACTTGTGCTCTTGTTTTTCATTACAAACATATTTTATTGATATGTATGTGATTACATGAACTTTTATACCCATGTACCTATTAGTTTCTTGGGTGTAGAAAGTTCAAGTTATAGAGATTCAAACTTAGAATGGTAACAGAATTTACTGGCAATTTATTCCAATCTCCTGATTTTCCTGATGGAAGAACAGAAGTGAAAGATATTTAAAAACCTACTCATTAACACAACCTGGGTTTCCTGACTCTCATGGCAATGTTTTTTCTAGTATTCTACACTGCTCCACTGCATACATTGAGCTGATAGAGCTTCATTAAACAGAGTCTTTGCTAGGTCCTGATGTTTTGTTATATACATGACAGGTTTGATGATCTTTGCTTGAATAGGAGATTAAAAAATGACTTCAACTTCAATTGCCAAAATTACTACCTTTCACAATACCCTGCATGTTTCAAATTACTTATTTGCAAAGGTTAAATAAATAATGGGAAATGCATTTGGTTTTCTAGGTAGAGAAGATAATATTATACAGTTGTTCTTGTTTCAAAACTAAATAATAGACTGTTTTAAAATATGGGTCACAAGCTGTATCATAGTAAGTATGGATATGCATGGGGGGCATCTATTACTTTTCTTTGTTTTCCTTGTCACATGAATTCCACAAGGGAAAGGAAAACAAGCCAAACCAAAAGTTAACTAAATGTGTTGCGTAGTCAATCTTCCCTTTTCAGGTGGGGATATAGAGTTTGGGCTGTAAAGAAATCCTTGCTGTAGAGAAAATAATTTCTCAGACCAGTTTTTTTTTTAAATTTAATTTTAGTGTTTTAGTGTTAGTGAGAGTTACCTCCATGGATCCTTCTAAACACACTGGTCTGGGCTCCCTCATTAACTCCATCTATATCTCCACTTACCTGGAGATTTTAACACATATCCTAACTGATACTTACGTACGGGGTATATCTGTACACTCCAGGGAATTTTTTCTCTAATCCTTTTGGCCTTCTACCATTAGCACAACTGATTGTTTCAGAAAGGTACTTAATCAGAGGAGAACGGGAATAACTCTAACTGCCTCCACATGGAGAAGGATTTTATTGGCTTGATTAAAACTTAAAATCCTTATGGTTTTTGTAATTATTTATCCATTTCTAAAATGCATATTATATCTACTATCTATATCCATGAACTAATAAACTAACAAACACTAATGAAATGGATCTCTACCATACATGGAACCTGCTATAATGACCAATGTCTTCATAGGGAATAAGTTACATATATGAGCAAATGATAGAATGTGAGAATGTGTCAAGTGACCCGGAAAGAGCCCAATCTAAAACATACATGACTGAAAAAACAAAACAAAACTGAAGAGGAAGTGGCACTTTCAAACTGGACAACAGTATGGACAATCTAGGGGAAATCTCAAGTTTAGGTATTGGGAACGGGAAAGCAGGGCGATTATTAACAGAAACATAGGTGCTCAGATCTGGAAATGTCTATAGACATTATCCAATTTAACTATCCAACTTGTCCTTAAATGAATTCCACATAATCTTGACCAGGGGGTTGATGATTTCTGATTGAATAATTTGTGTGACAAATAAATGAGATGGAAAATTTTTTGAAAAAGAAAAAAAAGATGTAACTCTATGTTTATCCTACCTTAAACAATAATGGTTAGCCAAAAAATAATTAGGATGTATGGTTTTGAGTTTTTGCATTAGAATAGTTGTTACCTCTTAGCAGTATTAGTTGTAGTATTGCTTCTTTGTGCTTCCCTAAGTTTGATTGAGTATTTGAGCCAAATAGAAACAAACCTATGATTAAAAAGAATCTAGTAATTAATCTGTGCTTCTAATGTAGCAACTTTAGGGAAGTTTTACTTTTAAATGACAATCCCCATACTATTGCTGCCAGGGAAGGGAAGAAAGAAATATTTTTCCCTAGACAAACCCTGGCTTGCTATCAGGGCCTTGATATGTCTCCCATTTGGATTACTTCTTAAAACCCAATTCTACTCTCCCAAACTTTGCCTCCTCAGTGGGGGAGGAGCATGACTTTCAGGGACTTAGCATGGTCAAGGTGTAGTCTTCAAGGAATCATCACATCCATTGCTTGTCACATCTATCTTGGAGAATGGATTCCTGAGCCATGACATTATCCTATTCTGGGGGGAAAAAGTTGGAAAAAGGGAAAAAGATAGTTTTTCTCTATTTACCATAAAGCCATTTTAAAATCCTATGCCTGAATCGCTTACATACTAGGAGAACTCAGGATATTTTACCATGGTAGGCTGTGGGGGTGATGCAAATAAACTGTTTTTACTATTGAACCCAGTACCCTACTAGAATTTTAAGGTGAAGGAAGACATACACTCCTTTGACCACAGTGGAACCTTTGCACACTATCTATGGGGCCTAGACTCTTAGGACAAACCAAGAATACAGAAATTGTTGTTTTAGTGAGTGTCACTGAGTAGTTTGCCTGTAGTATCTCAGAAGGTAATTTTTACTCCTGACCTTGAGTGAAATGAGTGTCCTTCAAGTCAGGAACAGTTATCATCTCTCTAGTAAGGACACACAATTTACTGCAGAAACATAGGAGACCTTTCCCAAATAAATGAGAATCATCATAAGAATAAAGCAATAAATTCTATAGTTGTAGGATGGAAATTGTTAGAAAATCCATTATTTTGTTGAAGAGACATTAGTGTTCCTGTAACCACCACCAAGTTATGTTAGTTCTAGCTTTTGTCATATGTACAACACGTAAAATCACTTTCCAAAATGGCATCCACTCAAATATCTCAAAATTGCTATTTTGATAGTTAAATATTCTATTCTTTAGGCAGCCATAACTATTTTACTCCTCTAAATGTTCATATGGCATGGATTCAAGACCACCCCCTGTTACTTCTTCTGAGCACACTCAGGTTTTCTTATGCTCCTCTTAACAGAGCTGTCCAGTACAACAGAAATCCAAAATAAAAGTGGCTTAAAAATCTTAAGGCCAGGCACTGTGGCTCACGTCTGTAATCTCAGAACACTGGGAGACCAAGGCATGAGGGATGGCTTGAGCCCAGGAGTTTGAGTTTGAGACCAGCCTGAACAACATAGCAAGATCCCATCTCTAGCCTGGGTGACAAAGCAAGACCCCCCCAAAAAAAAAAAACTTGAACAAATGTATTATCTTAAGAACCCAATGTCTTTCTATCCTTATACTATAGCAAACAAAATTTTGATTATAATTTATTCACATAAAACCAAAATTATTATTTTTATACATTTTAAAATAAATGTTTTAAAACTTACTAACGTGTTGTTAAGATCTAAAGTGTCAAAAAATGTTTTGAAAAATATTTTGGAAGACAGCCCTCAGAGACTACCTACATACATGCAACAATGTAAATTCTGGCAACAATCATTTATTTTAATTAATGCTAATAGCTAATTCTATTGAATCTGGGAGAAAAGTGTTGCTATGGAGGAACTGGCTAGTTAAAATAGCTGTTTGATTAACTAAAAATAATAATTACAATATAATCAATTAAATTTTAGAGTATCAAAATTTATGCAATCAGTGGATTATATTCTGGAATAAATTACGTTAAAATTCTATCCACAAATTTTTATTGTATTTTTCTTACCCTTCAAATTATGACATTATGGAAAAAATCCTAAAATGCTTTATTATAAACTGGCTTTGTTGGTTTGAGTAAGGTTTGGGCTGCTTTTCAACAAATGGAGTTTAATTTCTAAGAATCTGTCCATGTTATATATTCTATCTGTTCTAGTGATTGACAGTAACCATCTACAATATGGTTACTCTGAGCATAAAGAAAAACTAACTCTTTGAGGGATGAGGCCAAGTAGCAAAACCTCATTTGAACACAATTACATTAATTAATATATAGTTATAATAAGCTCTGAATATTATAAGCCCTTTACAATTTGAAAACTAACAATATTTTATTTGATCCTTATAATAAACCTATAAGTAAGTCAAGGAATGAATTATTAACTCCTTTTTACAAATAACTTATTCCTGCTAAGCCTCAATTTTATTCACATATCAGAATAACATGGACAGATTCTTAGATATTAAACTCCATTTGTTAAGTAGCTGAAACAGAATCACACCAACGTCTCTGTTCTCCATCCCCATATTCTTCCAATTATCAGACAATGCTGCGTGGAATGCCATGAAGACAAAGTCCAAAAGATACCATAGACTCTTAAGACTATTCACAACAGCTCTAGATGAGTGTATGGATCTAAATAATTTTAAGTGGTATATGAGATGAAATGATTGTTAATGTGTTAAATAAGCTTATTATCTTGGCTAAGAGTTTTTGCTTAATTTAAAAAGACTTGTCTAAGTCTCTTTTCACTTATAAAATTATTTTATGTAAACCTTTATATAAATTGTCAACTATTTGGGTTCTATAAGCAAAAGTAGGTCAGTGATTAATCTATTTTTTTTTTGTAAAAAGAGGAGAAACATTTTAAGCAACAAAGTAACACTGAGCTTTCATAATACTTTTTCTCTTTTGTACAATTCCCCATGTGGTTGTATAGAGCAGGTTTCTGTCCAAAGTTTTATGAAAGACTCCTTTAAAAGAAGCTCCAAACTGGGATGCCAGAGTATTAAACATTCAGTGAAGCATTTAAGAAAAAGTACAGGATATAAAGGCTTCAATAGCCATTCATTTATACTGGAAACACTACTTGATTAAATGAAAAGCTAACTGCATTTGGGCTTCTTACATTTAATAAAGAACCTTCCAAGAAATGTCAGCCACATCTACCTACTTTTTCTTACTTGACATAATTAGTCCTCTCAAACCTGTTTTGTAAATGTATCATTGATTTTTGAAACATGAATAAAATATATAAAATATATTGGCTTATATCTTACATTTGGAGATGCTGAAAAATCAGCTTTAATATGCTGCAATAGGAATTGATAATTGGCTTGAAGTTAGGAATATTTTTTAAATGATTCCACAAGTAGATAATTGCCTTTCTCTGGTCTTATAAGGTACAATAATTGTTATTATTATTTTAATTTGGTAAAAATAATTAAAGAGCTACTTCTGATGCTAACTTGCTTAACTTACATTCTACTAATATCATTGCTGTTGGTATTGGAGATAATTAACGATATCAATTTCTATTAAATGAAGTTGCAGGGGAGGGCTGGACACTGGTATTTTTAAAGGCAACAGAAAGACCAAGTAAGAGGAAGATGTTGAAGAAGGCTTTTACGACGTCCCCTTCCCCAAAGAGGGGTGATGATAGGGTGAAGAAATTGAAAATAGAATAGGAGAATGAGACACAAATGAAAACTTTAAAAAGAGAAGCAAAAAAAGTGTGGGGGGGGAAGCTATAGCTAGAAAGAATTGGATAAAATAAAGAAAATATTTAAAAATCTAAGGATACGACACTTAATATGCAGCCAAGGCATCAGGGTAATTTTTGAGAGTTCTTTGGATTCTTTCACTTATTTCAAGTGAGCCACAAGACAATTCATTATGATGGTATTTTTCTTTTAATATGACAAATTTTCATGTGTTGTTCTAGAAGACAAATTATAAGTACAGTTACTACTTTATAATCCCTGTTAATTTCTTCAATTACTTGTGGGGTTATGAAAGCTAAAACAAAACAAAAACACTCATCTGATTATTTCTGTTAATATGGTATATGCCAGCAAAATCTACCTTTCTCATCCCTCCCTCAAATATACATAAGTTTCTCTCTCTCTCTCTCTTTCTCACAATGAAAAAGCACCCCGGGATCCCAGGTCAAGGAGAAAATAATTTTGAAAACTAAAGGATAAGAAAAAAAGGAAAAGCAAAGGGCCTTTACTTTGATCCTTTTCCATTACAAATTAAAATCATAAAAATGACTAAATTATAACTAAAAAGCATTAATTTCCTTGAAAATTACTATCTTTCTATAATGAAAATGAAGAAATAATGGTATATATGATTAAAATATACATTTGGAAAAACAATGTTTCCTCAAATGTTTCATGTTATTATAACTATTAAACTCGACTAGTGTAATAGGTTAAAACACAAGACAATGATACTGTTTTGAAATCTTATGAAACGATTAAGAAAGAACCAAAAAAGTCACACAAATACAATTTTCTTTAAAAGATTATTTTCAACTTAATTTCCCTTTTATTTTAATCTTCATATGAGTTTGAAATTTGTTTCATTCATTTCAATTTCAGTTAGGTGTGTATGAGGATTTTACATAGTTAACAACATTGACGGTTTATAATCTACCTTTAAAATCCTTTCTGAGTTGCAAAAGAATCATGTTCTTTTACAAACAATAGAATAAAAATAACGAAACAGCCAAATATCTACATATATTAATTGCTCTGCATCTACATGATAACTATGATTTTTCACATTCTAAAATGGTACTCATCCCTCGCCTTTGATATAAGAATGTACAACCACAGCTTCTGGTGCTTTTTTCTTATTCTGGCAGCTTTTGTTTGAGTTTGATGAAGAGGTATATATTGAGAATAGTAATGTTAACTAATGCTTCTGATTTATTTATTTTATTAATGTGCCAGGCACTTGAGTATTTAAAATAGATGAACTCATTTTTTCCTCACAACATCCACCTAGAGTAGGTGGGTGACCTTCATTTTACGGAGGAAGAAACTGACACATAAAGTTTAAACAACTTGCCCAAGGTTCATATATCTAGTGAATGGAGAGCTGGGCTTTCAACCCAAGTAGTATCACTCTAGAGGCTGGATTGATTACTGTATATTCCCTCTATAGATCTTGTTTTATTTATAGCAAAACAAAACAAACAAATGAAAAACACTTCTCGGTGATGAACATCCTATTAAAGGGGCATTCTATTAATAATCTACGGATGCAAAAATGCAATGTATGCTACTTTTAAAGTCATGAATAACTAAACAACACAGGTCCTGGAATAGTTTGCAGTACACTCAGCAAACATTTTCCACATTTGTCTAAATTCAGAAATTTACCAGACTCCCTAAAACTCTTAATTGTATGAATAACAGCAGAAAGTATTTCCTTCACTGCCTACACTAAATCAATTATTTGGCACCTAAAATGGCCACTTTAAGGACAATTTGAAATATTTTTATCAAATCATTTCAAATTCTGGAGCTCAGAATAGTTTATTCATTGTCAAAAAGCACTTGAGAAAGGAAGAGTGTCAGTTCAAAAAAGACAAAATGACCAGAAAAAGATATATAAGCCCTCATTTTAGTGGACAAAACCCCTCCATTTTCTACTAAGAAAAGCAATAAATTTTCCTTTAAAATTTATTACATTTCTCATTTTCATAAAAATAGCATCAGAATAAACTCTTGGGAGATTTAACTTAATTTTGAAATGGCAAGGAAAATTCATATTAAGGTTCTGAATCAGAAAGTCTGTGTAGCTATAAAAACATACTAAAGCTAGTTATATTTTCATTATCTTGCAGTTTCATCTTACCACATGATATTATTTTATTTCCATGACAGTAGATTGCAGTAGCTACCCATTATCTAGATTAAGAGGATTCATAACTGAATTAAGAGACAGCAAATAAGTAACCAATTGAACAATTTATAGTGAGATATTTTTATAGTATTTCCCAGATGATTTCAGTGAGTTAAAAACATGATGTGTTAAATAGTACTGAAAGCTGAGCTTCACAATTATTAAATACTTATTGAAATATCATCTGTTAACTAGCATAATTTACATGATAAAGAATACATAATTAAGATAATTTTGAATGTATATTTAAAATCTTAACACTAAAGGGGAAATAAATATTGCAGTATGCCTATGCTTCTTACACATAATTTCAGAAAATTATTTTCCTATTTTGAAGCTAAGAACAAAATGTGAAAACGAAAGATAAGCTACCCATAGATCAGAATTTACCACCATATCTTGGTAAGTTTTTTCTATCTTTCTTTGGTGTTAAGATACATTTTATTTACCAATTCATTCGTTCATTCATTCATTCATTAAGATAAAATTTCTCTTGAGGTTACAACTCAACATATTCATCTATTCATAGTATAGTTCTTAAGCATGCTTGGAAACAGACTATCCTGGTTAGACTCCAGCTTTGCTATTTATTAGCTGAATGGCTATTGGTAAATTACTTTATCTAACTATTAGGTTCCTTATCTATAAAATGAAGATAATAGTATCTATTCCAATAAAGTTGTTCTAAAACTTAAATGAGATAATTTCTAGAGCCTAGCACAAAGTTAATATTCAATAAATACTACCAAGTATTGACTAAAAAGTTAATAATTCATTTGACTACTAACCACTTGGGAAATATTTTTATAACAGTATCTCATAAAAGCTGTGTCGTATTATGCAGAACTAAGCAATGTAAACTCTGTAAGTAAAGACTGAGCTATTAAAAGATGCTACCACCAGGTCCAGTTGGGAATGCCATGACATTTTATCATAAAATACAAAGGAACTATAAGGGCTATAGCAGGAAGAATAATGACAGGAAGTAACCGGAAGTAATTAAGATAAAGTTCTCAGTAGGTGATTAGGTGTTATAGATCTTGGTAAGTGCTCTGTGAGATCTGGGACAATACTGAATCTGTAGATTTAGGGGCATTGTTGTTCTGGCATGCTCTCAAACTCAACGAAGGAAGAAAGGGCTCAATGGGATGTGGAACGCTTTATGGAATAGATATTTTCACTAAGTTTTATGTATAACTCAATTTTTTAAAAATTCCAAAAACTTTTAAGTGACCTGGAATAGTTTGCTTTTTAAGAGAAGTTTATGCTTAAAACTTCCTAAAAGAAGTCACCTTCTACAGTGAGAGTGAACCTCTCTATAAAGTACTTATTTCAAAATTCTGAGTTTGCATATTTTCCATCCCCTTCTGATGGAACAGAGTTAAATAAATACAAGTAGGGTACTATAAATGTGTCAAAGCATATTATGTGCCTCTTAAAATTGATTATTTCCTATAATTTTATTAATTCATAAATTTCTTTAGTTGCTACAATTCAGGATTGATTCTAGAAAGGTTTTGTCCATAGTCTTGAAATAGTGAATCCTGCTATTTATAGTTTTAGGAGAATAACTCTTGATACAGGTGAAGGAGGAGATGGAATTCTAAATGTTAACTAGTCTCTATAAAAAATGTTTTAGATAAACGTGGAGATGAAAACATTTATAAACACATTCTGAGTCTAGTGATAATTAATATTTCCTCCTAGGGTTGTGTGTGTGAACTCATGATGGGACATCTACATCTGAAAGGTATAATGTAGCTCCTGTGTTATAACATGTGCATTCTCTAAAGAACTTTTATGCTAATAGATCATTATGGGTAACCGTATTCAAACTCACACTCTTAATTCTAGAATACAAACTGCTGGAAAAGTCAGACTCCATTTTTAAAAAATCTTTTCTCCTTTTGATCCTAAATTTCAGTAATTTAGTGAAGCTTGTAGATTGTGTATTTTGTTACAGTGTGTAAGATTTATCGATGAAGAGTAATATCTTTAACTGAAAAAATGGCATTTTTCTACCTATCACTTAACAATTGTAACTAAATTATTTATTGATGTAAGTATTTGATTTTTTATCCTAGCCACACCTCCTCAACTAGACTTGAAGGCAGCAGACCATGCTTGTTTTTGTCAGGAACAAACACCTATCACGTAGTTCAGTACCTGGCATTCACTGACTCATCAGTGTTTACTGAATGCCTACTAAGGTCCAGGCACTGTTAATAATGAAGGTTATACCGCTGTACACAGACAGACCACGCTGCTACTTTCCTGCAGTTTACATTCCTGCGGCCAATACGGAAGGTAAGCAAACAGGCTCTTGATACATATTTGCAGAACATGTGAAAGAAACAAAGTAATAAATATTTATTTTAATCAATCATCTCATGTCCATATTCTGATAGAATCTGATTATTATTATCTACACTATTTTTTGAAGAGTTCTTATAGTTCTCTATTTTGAAGACAAGATAAAATATGTTTTCCCTTCAACAACAGGCTACCAATTATTCTTGATTTTACTTCTGAATCTATAAATATGCATTGACGTTTAGGCACATTTATGCATTTTGTTGTAATTGAAAAAGTCACTTAAGGAACTATATTAATGTGAATATTATATATAATCACTTTTCCTTTTGAATTTTTTGGAATTACACCTGAAGTTCCTGCTTTTTTTTTTTTTGACCAGCTGTCAACGAACAAAGTATAAAACAAGTGTCATTTCTCTATTCCATTCTCTGTCATAAAGTAATAAAATATTTATTAATAAACTGTATTAAAAAGACTATGCTGAATTTGTCAGAGTACTCTTTTCAGGCAGTCCAAAAGAAGAGTAGGCAACACCTGTGCAGGTGCATTACATATTAATCCTTCCCAATCAAGTGCATATTTAATATGTAAACTGTCATATATTCACTCAGTATAAATATTTAAATCTATATACAATAATATTTTAATAATATATTAACTTAAAGAAACAGAATGTTGCCAGAGATACTTTCATTTATAAGTTTTTATGTGAGCCCAACCACATCTCATTTATTTAGCTGGTGTCTTTAAAAAAATCAATTTGTACAATTAAGAAAAACTTTAAAAACCAAGGTTCCTAATTTCACTGGTAATTGAACTATTATTCTCCTGCTTTCCTTTTGATGCCAGCTTTCTTCTTCTGCTGTGAGTATGGGGCTCCTTTATGATCAAAGGCCAACCCTACACCACTGCATATATCCAATGCCCCTGCTGCAGCGATAATAATCTCCAAAGATCTCACCCCAAACCAACAACATTCTTTTCAAATGGCTGATTCTGTTTTTAAAATACTATTAGTTTTTTTCCAGGTCATTATTTTAACCTATTAATTAAATCCACTGTGCTGGTCAATGACCTTGTTTTAAAACTTTTTTAATAACACATCAGAAAATTACATTTATAATAAAGGATTAATTTTAATAATATCTAGAATTTAGTTTAAAATTTGCATTTACTGCCACTAGGTAAAAAGCCAATAATTGATTGCTCTAACACCCAAAAGCCATTTATTGGAACAGATTGTTATCAAAAGACAAAGCTACAGTATATCATACCAATAATATTATTGAGTTTTACTCAAGACACAGAAAATACGATCATCTCACTAACAAAGATAGGAGTGCCATCTT
Source organism: Daubentonia madagascariensis (assembly GCA_023783475.1). NCBI lineage: Eukaryota > Metazoa > Chordata > Mammalia > Primates > Daubentoniidae > Daubentonia > Daubentonia madagascariensis. Next base: position 32,193,195 of record JAKFHU010001569.1, read on the forward strand.
TTATTCTAACTATGAACTAAAACCAGAGAACAAGATATTGAAATTTTTTTAAATGTTAGATGATGCCAGTGACAAAATGAAAATAAATATTTCCTTCCTTAAATGGTAAAATTGTCTGAAATATGCACAACATCTCATTTAAACTATTCAAGACGGTAGAATAACAACCCCAAGATAAATAAGTTACATTATAAATAACTAGACATAATTTTGTTTGCTTTACGAACTGTTTTCTTTAAAATGCCCTAAACTTTAACTTATGCTATACCTGTCAGTGTTGTGTGGCAGAAAGAGCTATGAGCAAGGGAAGGGAGTTGGATTTTGTCCTAATCCCATCATCAACTAGATGTGCTACCTTATTTGAAGCATTTAATATCCCTGGGTCTCAGTTTCCCCATCTGCAAAGTAAGCAATCTAGAACAATTGACTGTTGAATTCCCTTATATTTCTAAAAGTTGTAAGCCTATTAAATCCAAGTAGCTTATATTTGATACCAAAAGTGTTATGAACTAGACATCTCATTTACCCCATTGATTTTAATTATGATTTTTAAAAAGAATTGTTTTTCACTGCAATACTAAGATTTATTTAACCTGAAATTAAGTTTTCTTTACTTTAAGAACCTAACTTTAAAGTTGGTCTTGATTTTTACTTTGTTTTCAATACATTTATCATTTAATGCCTATGAATCTTTAACTAACTTTTTCTCTCTACTCGTAGTATCATTACCACTTTTTGTAGATATTTTTGTGGCAAGTTCTTACTCATATTTTCTAATTAGTATAAATGTCATTGCTTCTGAGTTTCTGTATTGCACTAGGAGCATATTTTATGTATCTTAGTATCTTCTGAATGTTATACTCTGAGTATTGAATAAATGCTTATTATGTAAATGATTAACTGTGAACAGAGTTATTACAGTAAGGACAGAAAGACATCCAAAATTTGATTTCTTCTTTCAAAGACTTAATCATTAATATGGAAGGGCAAGTGTGTTGGACATAAAAAGAACATTAGACAGTAAAAATGAAGAAAAGGCCTACAAAGAAAAGTCAAAAAATGTAAGAAAAAAGTGTTGATATAAGTATGTATATTCTGTGCCGGGCACAATACAATGTACTTTCACATATATAATCTCTATCTCTAATCTGAGATATTTTTCAATTTAAAGTTTAAACACATTGCTATAGTAATAAAATAACTACCATAATTTTAGTAAAATTATAATTTTAGTATAATTTTAGTAAAATAATTACTATAATCAAAATAATTGATAATAAAGTAAAAACAAATAATATTTGAATGTAAGTAGACAAATTTTTCAATAAACAAAGCTTCTTAATATCAAAAAACTTAAGGCATTAGACATATTATGTTTAAAATCAGTAATTTTCTAACAAATCAATAATCCAAAGATGTACATAAAAAAACCACAGACAGAAATGCAACTACATAATAATTATTTAAATATTTGTTCTCACTAATACTCAAATAAATGCGAATTAAACAGTAAATCTGCACTTTTCACACAGCATTGTGATTGTTAGTTTACTTCTTGGTATTCCCTGCTAAATTAAAATCAGGGAGGGCTGGGACTGTGTTCTTTACTGATGCATCCACAGTGCCTATATAGCAAGAATGTACAAAAATCTCTTGAATACACTAATCAATGAATGCATAAATACATGAATGAAAATGATAGCATTTAATGCTGGGAAGGTATTAAGGATTGGGCACTCTCAAACACTCACTTCTGACCTGGATTCTAAGGTTAGAAGCATAGGTCCACTGAATAATCCCCACTCACTCATAAAGTATTTCCTTGTAGGAACCATTCATCACCACAGACCCTTTAACCTTAATATAGCCAAAAATGAACTTATCTTCTCCAACAAACCTGCTCTTCCTGCATATTTTTGTCTTGATTAAGGGTTCAACCCCTGACTTTATCAACCAGGTTAGAAAAAGAGCAGTCACCTCCCTCCTTCTAACTCCCGTTTTCAGTTAGTTACTTCGTCCTTTGCTCGTACTTTCTAAATGTGCCTCTCTCCTTCACTACATCTGCACTGTCATTTTCCTCCTTGGAAGCCACTACAATAGACTTTTAATTGGCTTTTCTGCTTTCAAAGCCAATCCATTTCAATCAATTTTCCAAAGTGCAGCCACAGTGTTACTTCTTGTCTTGAAATTCCTTTAGTGATTCTCTCTGTCACGGGGTAAGTGAAAGTCCTTTTGTAGAACGGACAGCTTTTTCCCTATTTGCCACCCACATCTCTTCACCCTGGCTGCACTGTCAGCTTCACAAACACCAAACCACTTGCGATAATTTAGACACACCAAATTCTCACGCTTGTAAGTTTTGCATCTGCTAGTCCCAGTGTGCCCATTCCAATCTTAGGCACTGGTAGGGCTGCACCCCTTCTACCAGGCCAGACTAAAGTGGCACTTTCTATGTGCACCTTTCCTTAACTCTCCTCTGCAGACATGATAACTCTTTGCTTTATAACACCTCTATACATCTATACAATCCATTACTATACTTATCTTACTATATTATAATACATTTCTGTCTTCCCTACTCAACTTCTGTGTGTCTCCAGTGTGTGGCACATACTCACAATTCAAAATTTTCTCAATGTTTGTTATTGTACAAGTAGTACCAACTAACAAAAAAGCTCAAGGTGGAACAGAATAACTCAGGTAGACTGATTGACTCAATGAATTTTAATTTCAGGATATTTGTCAAAATAAAAAATAATAATTTTTGTATTTTTGCATTTCTATGGGCCTAAACTAATACATGTGCTTTAACTTTTAATGCTGACCAAGTAAAGTCTGCATGTTAAGAAACTACCTCATGGTTTTAAAAGTAGGATGATACTAATTAGAATATATAGATAGAAACATGAAGTATTATATTGATTAAATGACTTTCCATATGTTAAATAGAGGTTAAAGTGTTTATATTAAGACTTAATGGAATAAAGAATATAACTCCATTAAATCACAAATTTAGTTTTTTGACACACCTTAAAATATTTTCTTGGCTATCTAGTTACCCTGAGAATACTTTTGAAATGATTCTCAAGTGACTTTGAAATGACTGTGTTGTTTCAATGGCTTAAATCAAGAAGATGTAAAAACATGGCACATTTTAGGTGAATGAGCAAGAATGTTACTTATTCTGACCTATCTTTAAAAGCAGAGAAAGAATTTGCTTCTGTGTTACTGTACCCCATTCTCCTTCTATTTCATACCTAATACTTTGAAAAGATTATCTACTTTACAAAGAAATTTAAATGCCCAGAACCTGTGCCTAACGTTAATAAGAACGTCTATTGTAATATAGGAAGTATATGGAATAGGATAGTGAATACAAGATCTGTGTCCTATTTTTGGCTTCAATTTTTATTTAAAAAAGTATAATTTATTCTACATTTTATTCTTTAAAAATAAAAGATAGCTTTCTAGCCACACCCTTGTTACTCCATGGTGATTTTGCAGGCATGCCTGAGATTATTTTTAGAGCCTTGGAGGAAATAAGAAAAAGACCAAATAGCAAACTTAGGGTTCATTCAGGAAGAAAGATATTAGAGTCATCTCTATTAACTAGGTTAATGGGAAGGAACCATAGCTCAGAAAATATAAAATTAAATGCTCTGATGCTTCCATGTAGTAATGCTATGGGGAAGGAAAAGGTTGAAAATTAGTGGGTGAAAGGAAAACTGAGCTAATTTGTTGAACTTCACTGATTATAACAGCACAAAATTGTCTCCAAATTATATGTAAATAATTTAAAATACAAATAATCTTTACAAAATGTGAGGTCTACCATAAGGTTAGTTTGCTTAATTTTCAGATTGCTATGACATGTGAATGATGTTCTATTTGTTTATTTATAAATATATGTCCCAAACATTTATTTATAAATGTTTGTTCCAAAGAGCAGTACAAATATGTTGAAAGCCATCTTTTGAATCTCATATGGTAGCACTGACTATGAATTTTATTTGCTTAGATGCGTAAAAAGTACTTCCTTGATCTTCATGATATGAGAGCTGAAAGAGAATCTTGAAGCATTAAAATGTTAAATATACCATTGAAAAAAGAACTTTCTCATCAGCTTTTATTTCATTTGGCAAAGAAACGAAACCTCTGGATTTAGAACATCAGGGAATTATTTCAAGGAATTTTCCAAGCCAAATGAGCAGTAAGCATTGCTATTAAATCAAATAAATATGTTATATACATATATAAGTGTTGCAATTGATATTATAATTTATTAAATTTAAAATATTATAAATGAATTAATTCAACATAGTTTTGATCATTATGAGTAACCCCAATTAATGAAAATTCTATTCATCTTTCATATGGAATCAATGAAAATGTCTGGCATTATTTCTGAAAAGATGAGGATTATGATCTAGAAATAATGATAAAAATAAAATTTTATATTTAATCAGCCCTTGACTTTGGCATCACTATGAAATTTGTGCAGTTAACACTTTACTATCTTTAGTCAACTCAACACCTACTCTGACTCTGAGGTTCACTCGTTTTAATTTTGTTTTCTCTTGTGCATTGTAATTCTAGTACTGATGCTAATATTAGATGTGAGAACTTAAGTCACTTGCATTTTCTAGGTCTCAACAATAGAGGAGGAAAATTGGCCAAAATTTTCTCTAAAATTCTTTCCAAATCTAACATTTCATAACCCTCTGACATCTCTCATTTAAGTCCTCACACTTTAGAGTACATGGCAGCAAATACACAGCAGGTGCTTAATGAATCCTTGTTTAATTAATATGGCATAGCTTTTACTACTTTATCCACCAGGCTGACTGCAGAAAGATTGTGTATCTTAAAGTTTTTCAAAAAACTAATGGTTGTAACATCCCAGAACTCTCTCCAACTGATTGATTTGAAATCATTGGCTTTATATTCTTCCCATAAAACTGCAGTTTTTACAGCTTTATAGACAATAACGAGTACACTTAATTACACATGCACAGTAGCAATAATCTCTAAAGACAATTTAATTTTCAAAGCCATGTACTATAATTTCAGCCAAATCATAGATTCACACAAATCATATGGGGATGAAATGTAAGGATGAAAACCAATTTGTTTCACTTTGCAGTACTCTAAACCTATCTTTGAATATTTGGTAACTTGTAACTCATCAGTCATACTAGAACTAAATAATGTAAATAGGTACTTTTAATTAGAGTGAGATGTTCTTGGTAAAAGATATATAATTCATACTATGCACAGCTGAATGCAGAAAAAAAGCATAATGCACTCCTTTTTTTGGAGAAGAATATAATTATAACTAAGAACACAAATTTGCTGAGTTAGGTATGACATATATACATCATGGTTGAAATACTGTAAAAGTTAAGGAAGTATTAATATAAAAATTATCTAGTTTACAATTAATGCATATGTTAAAGAATTTGTTTCCATTGTTTTGATTTTTTAGAATATTTGCAATTCATCATAAAAGCAGATCAAAATAAAGTATTCCTAAAAGTTTCTTGCAGAAGTTTGAGATGTGTAATACTTCTGTTCAATAAAGCATTGAATATGTAAATAATTTATAAAAATTATCTACATTAGGATGTCATAATCTGACTTTTTTATCCTTAACATCAAGCACAATAACTGAGTACAATGAAAAGCTATGCCATTTCTTTGGCAAACGAAATGCTTTACACATGGCATTTCTGATACACTTGTTCTAAAGGTTTAGTTAGTACTTTTCTCATACTAATCAGAATAAGTGGCCAATATGTCAACATAATTTGAAAGTGACCTGATAAAAATGCAAACCTAAAATTTGCATCAATGACTTTGGCTAAATCTTACTAAATCCATTGGAAGGAAAAGAAAATCTTTATCCCAAACTTCACATGTAGAAACAGTAACTTCATGTAAATATGATGCTGAAAGCTTCAAAAGTCTAGAAGAAATGAGTTATTTCAAAAATGAGCTTGATTTAAATGTAAGCTCAAGGTAGTTATGAAAAACATTAGGGGAAATTGGAAAGACCTTGTTAAAATAATTGAGCTTACAGAAGCAGTGATAAGAATGTAAATCTGAAAATTGCCTCCGCATCACATAGCTAGCTAAATAATCCTAGTAAGTAGAATCATTTTTCTTTCTCTCAAAGCAAAATTGGAATTTTAATAGGTGCAAAGAAAAGTGGTATGGAAACCAGAAGCACCTGGATTTCCATCTCTTGTGAGACACGTTAAGGCAGATGTAAATGAATATGGTTTTATCTGTTAAGTTTCTAACTGGAGACAAATACTAAATTTTAGGGTTTTTAAAATGATCTATTATGAATAATGAAAGTATTTAATTTTTTTGAATAAACAAATAGTATTTCCAACTTTTCCACCTTTGAGCACCATAAACCTATTTTCAATGTATCGTACACATTCATTTTTGTATACTTTCGTTCTTTATGTTTCAAGGTATGCCTCTTCCCTCCAGATGTCTGGGATTTTGATACATTTACAAAACTGTGCTCTGGCAATGTTACCTAATGATTCAATCACCTTCGACTTTCATCAGTTTTCAATGGATAAATTTTTAATCCATGTCACTAAGTCTTAAAAATCTTATGTATTAAACACACACACACACACACACACACACACACTGCTCATGGAAAAACCACGAGACATTTGATGTCTCAATGCTTGACTTTCCCAACATTCACAATGATTTATGACTGAAATTTATGGTATGCTGATAGAGGCGACATGTTTAGAGTGACTCTAACATTCTAGGTTCTTTTGGGACTATCCCATAAGAGTGGCACCAGAATTGGTCACATATTTTATATGCAATAAGTGTTATTTTTTATGTCTGGCAAAATAATTGAATTCTGAGATTCACTAGAGAAGTAGACAATTTTTGGTGTCATTCTGCCTCTTAGCCTTTCACTTTGCTGTTGAAAATTCAAGGTTTATGTTATTACTGGTTCCACTGTGTCACCCTAAAAATACCCTGTAAAGGTTTAAACTTCTAGGGACCTTGAGAAGTATCCTATGCTATGCATAACAAAGATTTTTCAGATTAAAGTATGATAAATGTGAAGTCAAACACTGTTTTCTGTGAATGCACCAATTTCCACAGAAAATTCCTGGGTCTGCTCAAACTCCCCCTTCGTGGTTGGGAGTCAAGCTTGTGGATCTTGTGGATGTGTTTTGCTGGAGAAGGCGGGAGGCAGCAGAAACCCTAATGCAATGCTGACTTGAGGTTCAATTCTTTCAAGCTTGCATGGATCTGAAATAAATCATATTAATAAATGCTTTTTTCCCTTTACAAAGCAACTTAAGTTGGACTAAGCTTTAATCAACTGGTAAATTGGTAATTTACTTCCATATATTTTTCAATAATTATACTTTTTATATCCTCCACAGATTGTGTGTGTGTGTATGTATGCATGCACTTGCTTTCCCTTAAGGAAAATTTCAGTGGTGACAACACAGGCATTATTTCAGCAAAGAAAGAGCTCTATGACTTATGCTTTCAATGTAGCTAATGAGGAGATACAATTTAACATACTCTATTTTTAAAAAATAACATTTTAGTATTTTTTCATATTTAGTGTAGACTTCTCTACTTCTATGTAGAGACTATTATAGATTTCAAGCCACATAATCTATACGTTGGCAATCGGCTACAATTATTCACTGCTTTGCATTGTAATACTATACTATATAGACAACAAATCTTAATGATTCAGGAATTCTTTATGCTGTTTATAGACCCATTTCTTATGTCAGCCCTGACACATATTAGCTGTATGAATGACCAGTCAAGCCTCTAAAGTCTGTTTCCCTATGCATAAAATAAGATTTATAATTTCTTCTCTATGGTACTGTAAGATAATAAGAATAAAATATATGAAATGCTAAAGAATTAATAAGCAATAATTTAATTATGTGTTTATTCCTCCATACTATCTATAAATGATCCATTTTACTAATTAATCTTTTAAACCAAGAGTTAGAAAATAGAAGAGGTCCACATTGTCTTTCCAATTATTTGTTTGGCCTTAATCAAACAACCAAAAAATGCACTTGAAAAATAAATACATAGATTTCCTACATAACTTCTACTCTTCTTGTACAAAAGTAATTTCAAAAAGTAAGAAATAAATTCATTGAATCCAAATAGTTCTCTTTTCTCCTGCATTTGTTTATTTTTTAACACTAGTATAGGATTCTTTTTGAAGTAAGTGGGAGCTCAGTCTATTTTTTTTTTTTTGTATTTATACAGAAGAAATAAAAATGTTCTTAAAAAGGTTTAAAAGAGTGATTTAAATTACCCGGATTACTTATTATTCAACTTCCTGGACAGGGATGTATAAACTGTTGGCTTATGTCTTACAGTAGAATATCACAGGATTCTAAAAATACTGCATGTTTCCAAAGAAGGACACTGTTCTTTAAATTTAAAAAAATTCCCAGAAGACATCTTGAGGATAGTTTTCTGAAGAACAACAAAGCTAGGTACTCCACCAGCAGTGACAGACATAGAAGCAATTTGGAAGCCACTAGAAAGGCAGCCTATGGCATTTTACACAGCCCCAGCTGCTTCTTTTCTTGCCATTCAGGTCTTGTAATGACAAACTGAATGGAAAGAAGGAGGGATAGAAAATGTGGTATAAGTCAACTATAAATATGCTTTCTACGTTTAAAATTATTACAGTGTACTTTTAAATTGTTTGTAATATAATTTCTTTTCACAAGAAGACATTCAACAAATGCTTTCTAGTACCAAAAGTCTTTACTTAATAATAAAACAAGCTGCCCATTAACTATTTAAATTTAATGTTTTATAGATTTATATACATACATAATAGAAATATTTGAGCTCTTGTGATAACAGGATGAACGGTATCAATTAATTTATTTATGATAATTTTCCTAGTCAGTAGTAATAAGCTAAATTTCTATTCCACACACATCTCTTATCTATGTATGCTTCAATCCAACTCTTGTGCCAGACCACATAAAGAAAATTCCCAGTGAACTTTTCAAGTGATCACAGAGAGAAATGAAAGCGTGCAATTATCAGACAGTTTTTGGCTCCATGGCTGCAGGGTTGGTTAATAAAGTTCCAAATGGATCAACAAACCATCATAAATAAATCCACTTCTTCAGATTTCTGCAATGGAAAGCCCTCAGAATATTTTTAACTACCTGTCACATTAGAGATGCTTCTAGACTGGGTAATGCTGGTCATAGCTGGAAGTCTAAGATTTGTGAAAAATGTTGGAAAGGATCTCATAAGTCTTTAAAAAAAAATGCCAAAAGATCTTCTGTCTCATCTTCTTAAAACAGTTGATGGAAACCAGGCCACTTACCCAGTTATCCATCCATACATCCAAATCCAACTTTATTTTGTTGTTACTATCCCTAATACTACCAATATCTATGTGTCTGAGAGGTTATTTTCTACAATTCCACTGATGATAATGCTTCTTCATGCTCACCCAAACAAGACTAAGCTAGAACTATTATATTATTGAAGGAGGTAGTCAGTGAACAACAGCACCTGGGAAAATTAGTGAAGAGTTTATTTAAGCAAATCTGTGAGGCTGGATATATGGATTTTTGTTGCTATAGGTATGAATTTCAATTTTTAAGTACCAAATATGAATCAAATATCCCTTCCAAACATCTTCTACACAATCACTCTCTAGCTTCATGAACTTAGCAGGTACTTTGCAATTTTGTGTCAGTTTCCTCTTCTTAAAAAATGTGGGTATCTTACAGCACAAGTATAAAAAAATGTGGGTAAAAATTACCTGTTGTGAATTGTTCTAAGAATATAAAAAGATAATCTATTCAGAATAGTTACTGTAATATTGTAGTTAGTCAATAAATGTTAGTCATTGCTGTTACTTCTAAAAGGAGGCAGTTTAGAAACTTTGGACTCATTCTCAAGTCTTCCTCAAATTAATGCTGTTTCTTCAGCATCCATCCCAAATTGCCTCTATAATTAATTAAAATTCTTACTATCATTGCAATGGGAAATGCTGGCAAATGTTTAGAATATTTGTATTGTTTTTTCTCTGATTTTTTTTCTATAACAAATGCCACTTGAATAATTATTTATAAAACTGCAAAAGATTTTCTTTAAAATATGCATTCTTATCAAGATGATGCCACTTGGTTTCCTGAGACTTCCACCAAAAATTCTGTTTATGTCAGCAAAAATTCCCAAAGGGCAACTTTGCTAAAAAGATGCAGCATGTGTCTACGTTCTAATTATCAGGAGCCTAAATAAATAAGAGGAAACAAACTTTACAAATCTGGAAATTGAGAACTCAATGAGTCTAAGATACTCACAAACCAAACAAAATATAAACTGCAATATATATTTTCCTATTATAAATACACACACACATACATATATAGACACATACATATATGTATATATACATACAAATATAAACAATATATGATATATAGCATTCTATGATCCACATTATATAAACTGAATTATATTTACTAGTAATTTAATAGTGTGAAACAAAGGCATAGAAAATGACAAAATATTATGATTTTGTCATTCTGCATGTTGTAAGCCACATATTTATGTGAGTGTTTTGCAAATAATAGTTGACAGGTGTCAATAGTCTTTGTATAAGAAAAATGTTTCTTTTAAAGAAAAACATCATGGAGTATAAATTAAGTTAAATTATTCTTCCTTGTTTCTAGAAACTTCAAATGACATATGTTGTGCTACTAACTAAAATATAATTACCAGTTGTATGAATTTATTTATTTGTTGATATCCCATAATTTTTAAAATTTTAGGTTAATACAAGTTACTCAGCTTCTAATAGATTATTTATTCTTTATTCACGTATTTTAAAGCACTTCATCCTAAAATTAACATTGTGTGTCACTAATGTTATTGTCTCTCTCTCTTTCTCTTGCTCTCTCTCTCCATCATGAGTACAGTGATGGTGTCATCAGTGCTATATAGTAGTGAGAAGTCCCAGGTATTCTGCAAGCATGGGAGTAAAGTACTTAGCGGTTCCTCTTGGGGGCATCAGGAAAGGAATCATAGAAGAAGGAAAAACTGAGATTCAGAGAAACAGCAGAAACCTGTGAAGTGCACAAGATTTTAAAGAGTAAAAGCCAAAAGGGACAATATGTGTAAAGGCAGATAAGTATGAGAGAATTTAGCCTATGGCAAGGAACTTCCTATGACTGGTGTGTAGACAATGAAAGGTCTTTTCACCAAAACAAAAAGCTTCAGTTTTATCGTATACAGAGAGTTGTTACTAAAGAGTTTTAAACTAGAGAGTGACAAGATCAGATGTTGGGTGAATCTGAACGTAGAAGACCAATTAATAACACTACCTCACATGGTGGTATTGGGCATTATAAGAATTAATATTTGTGGAGTACTTAGAACAAAGGTTGGCACATAATGAGCTGTGTCAGAATTGAATAAAATGAATGAATAAATAAATAAATACTCTCTATTATATTTTAACTATTCACTAGAAAAACTCTCTCATTTGTAGGCATATTACTTTCTTTTTCTTCTAGAGATGTTTTCAGTTACATAGAAAACATTATGTAGACCTTCTGTAAACACTCTTATTTTCAATATGGTACCTCACCTTTGTTCTCTGCTGTACCAAGCCTTTTTTTCTCCAAAGGTTTTCTTGGATTTCCCCAAAGAATAAGTACCTTATCTTTTGCCAGAGCCTGAGAGGAGTAATTGCTTGCACGCACAGGGTGAGACACTGGCATCTCAAGGTCTAACTATTCCTTATAAAGACTTTTATCTCATTCTCTACTCATGCCTTCCAAAATAACAAATACCTCTACTTCTCAGGCCTTTCTGGTTTTGTGCAGCACAGTAGCTTGTTTTGTGTTGGTGTCCCCTATAAAAGGTACTTCGGTCTTAGCTTATCTAATATACTGTGTCACTTATCACTGTCCATATATTTCCCAACCCATCTCTTGAAAACTTATGATTAACATTCATTCACTGTCACCTCCTCCCCTAGTCTCCCTTTCTTTGTAGGTTTATACATTTCAAAATTCATTTACTTTCAGTTTAACGAGTTATCAGAAAGGGGTAGAGGTAAATGTGTTCAAGTCCTCTTGTTTTAAATCCCTTACTTACTTTATTCAGATAAGGAGACTGAGACTCAGAAAAGTTAAACAATTGGTCATTTACACAGCTGATAAATGGCCACGGACAAAATTAATTCTAGATATACCTGTCTCCACACTTCTTTGAACAATACAAATATGACTTCTCGATGAGCAGACCAAAATGATCATATCTAGGACATGTATTTTTCATCAGTAACAACTGAAAGCAATATTTAAATCATCAAGTTATATGAGCCTATGTAATTTGAGGTTGTCTGTGATAATAAAAAGCAAATGCAATGTCTATGCCACTTGAAACCTTAATTCTGTAATTTTGTCTCTACTTGAGTTTTTCTTCACATACTGTTAAAAAATAATTGTAAAATCCTACTAAGTCCTCAAAAGACAACCCGAAAGAGCTTTCATGCTGATAGCAGTAAGAATGGTAATGTATCATCTCGGCATGGCACCGCTTGGAACTATTTCAGTAAACAGGATAAAGCTATGTTGGACTAGAAAAGCTGGTGCCCTCCTATGACCTTTATAGGAGACATACAGTGATTATGAGAAGCATGAACATAAAACCACCTTTAGAATCGTGAAAGGTTTTTCGTCATTTGAAGCTATACTATGAACAAGGCTTAGAGAGATTTTTTTTCTGTCTCTCACTTTAGTAAAGCCCTTCAGCAAGTGGCATTGCAGAAAAAAGTTCAAGAAGGAGTTCCGGGTTTGAGATGGTCTCGTTTTAGCAGCTGCAATGTTAAGTTGATAACTGTCCATATAAACAACTCAAATATATGTTTACTTTACGTGTACTCATGGAAAAAAAAAGGCTTGCATCATAAAATTCTAAAACCCACAAGTTTTAGCTCTTCTGTCACATCTCAGTGCATTTAATATCCTTCTGCCACATTATTTACGACTTCACAAAGAAAGTAGTTATTTCCTATTATCTGTTCAATAAATACATAGAGAAATGCAGGCTGCAGAGATACAATTTGTTAATGAAATAGCCCAGACAATCTTCATGGTGTCTAGTCTCAGAAGCTTGCGCAGCATCTATTAAAGCTTGCTTCAGTTCTAAAGAGTAACTCCAATTTTTACACATTGATATGTTCCACTCAGATGGCTGAGGCATGCTTTCTGAATAGATTATGCAATATGAGAAATGCATGCTGTGATACAACATATATATGACCACACATGCATGTCTAAACACTTTTCTATGCTTGTTCAACATTTTTCTATTACTGAGAAGCCTGTCTCATTTCAGAAATGAGACAGATACAGAACTTTCAGTTCTTGAAATGATTTTCAAGAAGAAGAGAAAGAAGTCTTGCTCATTGGAGTTCTTAACCAATTACCATGACACTATGAATGTACTATGTTCAAAATATTTTGGTACAACTTTCAGGGAACCTATAAGGTAGATGGCAGAGTAGGTGGGTACATCATTATTCTCAAATTTTTATGTTTTTACCACCTTGAAAAACAGCAACCAAAAAATTTCTCACATGCCATCTTCTAAAAAACATTCACCTTATGCTGATTAATTTCTCTCATTGAAAAAAGAAATAAATACTAGGAAAAGACTAGTTACAATACTGCATACTCCCTATATTTGCTGTGAAGGTTTTACTTTCCCTGTAATAATGAAGCTATCTCAGGGGGGTTATGCCTCTTAGGGTAGGAGAAAAATGACATCAGGTTTTGAAAAATATTTAAAGTAGGAAAGAAACATATTAGACATGAAATCCTACTCCTAATCTTAAATGCAGCATGGGTTTTCAAAGCAAATCTATGAATAAATGACTTTAATGAAAAACTTAGAGTGATCAAATGCTGCTTAGGTCTGAATATTCTTTGTTTTTCACAATTTAAAATGTAGTCTAATTTCCTCAAAGAGTAAATATCTTTTGCCAGGGTCAGAGTAGAGTAATTTAGGGTCAGTGTAGAGTAGCTTCTTGGATTCATAATTTTTATGACAGATTACAGCGCAAAACTCTGGAGTTGTTCAGGATATAAGTGTTTCACTAACATTGATACTCAATATTATTTATGAACTAATAATATTCCCTTGTATTTCTAAAAATTATTCAATTGTAGTAAGACATAGTTATGTTCATACTCCTAAAATAATTTTTAGTCAATTACATAAGAAATGTAGTTACCACCTCATGTTATTTTAATAGTAGTAAACATACATTTAGACAATTGTGAAAATAAGTATATTTTACTAGTAGATATAATACATAGAGTTTTTTTAACTAAGACCTTCATCAAGGGTGATAATTAATATTTCTGTATACTTGGTTTTTTTTCATGGAAATGTTTAGTCACATTTTACCTAACTTAATTTGAAATTCAGCCAGTAATATACCTAACTATTTTGTATAGAATGGCTTATATATTACAACATATTATTTTATGTTTTTTAGAGTCCCCAATTTACATTTAGAACACTGTTAAACATGATTAAATTCCCTTAATCCATTTAAAAAGTATTTTTGAAATTCTTGCTTTATTCTCTCTGTGTACTCTATCTCAAATATCTAGAAATATCAGGAGCCATAAAGGTCTTAGTCTTAGAGTAGAAATACCTGAGAGGTATTCCAAGCCCAAAAATCACCTGGAACTACTTCAATGTGCTCTTATTTGGGCAAAATATTAGTGCTTTTTATTGTGAGAGTTTGGTTCTCTCTATCTGCTGGAGTTATTACCAATTTGACAGGAAAAATTTAGTCTATAAATTATAATTATTTTAAATGCATGTGCATATATATTTCCTGATTTTAACAGCTGTTACTCATATATGATTTGTGATTTAATATTTTTATCCATCTTTGTGAAAGTTTTCACTTTCTATTCAGTTTTATTAATCTGAAGGTTACGCTATGATAATATTATAAAACGTCCTGGAAGGTAAAGGGTTAACTTACCAATCTAAAAAGTGCTGTAAATATTCTCTATTTCTTGGCTTTATCCTACTCCTAGATTTATCTGTTTTCCTCTTTCCCCTGTCTCTAGCTATCCTTGATGATTTTTCATGCCTCACCATATTTTTTAGGTTTCTAGAAGTAAAAAATACTGGGGTTGAAGGAGAGAGGAAATAAGTACATGGTATAGAAGTCAATATTTGAAAAAGTTCTACACACACATGCACATAAACATGGAGTTTTATAGAGAAAGTTTCTGAGGAATAACAAAGCCTCATAAAGTTTGAGATATTTTTGTAAATACCTCTATTTTTTAAATAATGGTAAGAATAAACATCACTAATATGATGTTAAATATTATATCAACAATGTAACAAGAATAATTTTGTATTATAATAACTCAACTTGCTTTGTTTCACTGCCTTCTGAACTTTGTTATTTTGTCTATTTTTTTAAATTAAAACTTCATTTAATTCATCAGATATTATTGAATATTTTCTATAAACAAGGTACCATAAGGAGCTCAAAAAAAGACTAAACCATTGTTTAAAAATATCAATTTTTAAGAAAAAATCAAGGTCCAGTTTGAGAAAAGAACATTGTTGACTACCAATAAATAGAGTGAAATATGTCATAAAAGAGCTATAAATTTTGTGAGGCTATGTCTGAGTGACATTTTATGGAGTAGGTAGCATTGAGATAGGCCATGAAGCAACCTAAGATTTTTGACATTAAGGGAAGGGACACAAAATTCTTGATGAAGGAACCAGCTGGAGAAAGTCATGAGTTCAGGAAACAATAATAGTCACCACTTAACTGTGTGCCTATTATATGCTGGCATTTTATCTATATCATTTCAGCAAATTTTCAAACAACTCTACCAAAAAACTATTTATCTACATTTTAAGATTAGTACCATTCCAATAGATTTTAAGAACCTTGCCAAAGGTGAAAGCCAGGTAAGTGTGAAACAGTCTCACAAACTGGACGGCCACCAGTGGTTGGACCCTTCAAAGGCATTCAAAGTCAGAATGTTGAGACCTTGCTCATCAAATCAAAGTTCAGTTAGCAATAACGAAGCTTATTACTAAAAGTGTATCAGTACTGTAATTCTACAGGATGCCTCCAGGAAACCTGGGCTACGCTTGGGACAGACAAGTTTGGTTTCGTTTAGCAGAGTGGTGGCATTTAAGGATTGAACTGGGGGAGGAAATATTTTGGAGAGTTGGGGATACAATAAGGAATCTATAGATTCTGCAAAGCCACTGAGGATTTTTAGTAGGAAAATGCAAATGGAAACGTGCTTTGAGGAAAGAGCTCATGGCAGAGTATAAAGGAGACTAAAGAGGGAAGCAAAACAACAGGTAAGGCTTTACTATCGCTTCATTAAGATTTAAGAAAAACTTCCTCATTGTCTCTGGGTTGAAGATACGTCACCTAATTTATTCTATTAGGGGTTGTCCACTTTTTTACTTTACCTTATGTCTAGCCATCTCCTCATGAAGACTTCAGGTGAGATAAAATGTCATAGCAACACAGCTAGGGCCACAAGAAAAAAAAAATAGGAAGAGTATGAATTTTTGTCTGGCTTAACTTGGGTACATTTTCAACAGAATAGTTTGAACCTACAGGCTCATAATTTTCATGCTCTTGAAAGAGACACTTGTAAAATTATTTTCTTGCTACTTTGGAAAGCTCTGGTTCAGAAAATTACTACCCTTTTGATGCGAAGGCTGATATAACTAATTATAGCTAGGAAGACACAATTCTTCCTTTAATAATAAAGAAATAGCAATCTTTCACCTAGAATAGAACAGTGTCTGGATTTGAAGCATGAAAGATTAAATCAGTAAGCTTTGAAATTCTATTATATTCAGCGAGACAATGTCTCCAAGGACAATAATATTGACAATGGAAGAAGGTTTCTTCAAGAGCATTTCAACCGATTAGCAGACTGTGGTGCAGGAAAAACAAAGCTGGGCTGGAGGCGAAGAGAGGCGTACTTCTATCCCCTGTCCGGGCTGTCTGAGTCATCAGCTGAGTACTTAGATCAAATTAGGCAACTTCTCTAATTTAACAATAATGCAATGACTAATTTCAACCACCAATTCACAGTAGAGGGAGGAAAGGAGGAACAGGAAGGGAGGGATGGAGAGAGAAAGAGAGGAAAGAGAGACGGAGGAAGAGAAGGAAAGAGATATGGAAGCGGCAGGGGAGGGACGAGAGAGAGAGAGAGAGAAAGAGTTGCCAATTTATATTTCAGCGCTTTTTAACCTTAACTGGCACCAGAATAAGCTGGAGTGTTTATTAAAACACAGATTGATGGTCTCCACCCCCAGAGCTTTGGAGGCAATTGATCTGATGCGGGGCCTGTGAGTGAGCATTTCTAACAAGTTTCCAGTGCAGCCAATGCTGCTGGTCTGGAGACCACACTTTGAGGACGTTGTTCTAGGTGCCCATCTATATGGAGTCTTACCAAGAAAAATCAGATGTAATTCAGTTTGCTCTTTACATTATTAAGAAAATTGTCTCAATAACCATCTTTCTATAAAGGTCATTACCCTTTCCAACACTGAACTTCTCCTACCTATACATTTGTTAGAATCGTTATTACTTGTATTTTTGCTATGATTAAATAGATGTGCTTTGTATTTTGTCACATATAAGAGGTGCTAAAAAAAAAAAAAGCAAAAGGCCCGTTAGAGCGACGCACATTTATGCTGATGAGGTAGTGACAGAGTGGCCCAGAAGATCTTATGATCAACAGGCATTCTCCTTCATTGCTGGTGCAAGTATAATTTATTCTAGTTGTTACAGAATATCTTTTTACACTATGTGTCAAAGGATTTATACACACAACTAAAGGTACCATTGCAACCACAATTAATAGCAGCAGAAACTGAGCACTAACTCTGTGCCAGACATTTGAATAAGTGCTTTACCTGTGCTATGATATTTAATCCTCCCAAAAGCCCAGAGAGAAAAAAAATGATCCCACTGGACTTTTTATTGGTCAGATCAATTTTCTTATTGTTATTCACTTGTACAGTCATTATTTTAAAAGCGACACTAGCAAACAGAAGACATATGTATATACATTCAGAGAGAGTAGACAGGTACATTCTCTCTTTCACCTACCTAAGGATGCTTAAGAGAGCAGGGACTAAACTTATGTTCTGCTTGAAACACTCTTGAAAATAGTTCTAAATATTGGAACTTCCAAAGAGAGACCGGAGTTTTAAAAGGCTTTTCCCCTAATCTTGCCATGATAAAAATTTTGTCCTTGGCAGAATACTGAGGAGCAACAATCAAACATAATTTCTAAATTTTACTTTGGAAGCTAAAGATGATTTAAGATGATACATTTAGAAGAAAGCACAGATGCTATGTAACAGCTTCATTTCTGAGTTTGCAAGGACAGGTATTTAATGATTTTATCTTTAACCTCTTAGACCTCTTCTTTCAAAAAAGGAAAATAACAGCTCTCTCTGCAACTACATCTGTACTTCCGTGGCCAAAGATCACCAATTTGTTGTTTCATACTATATATAGAGGTGAGACAACTGTGTTTTCACAATTATAGGTAAGTTTGATCATACATCTCTAGAAATAAACCTCATAATCTAGTCTTTCTCAAATTCTGCAGTATTTCCTTTCAGGGAGTAATTGTCTCATCTCTCCCTGCTGAAATCTATGGAAATGTTATTGCCAAAAGTCAGTTTCTCTAGTCATTTTGACTTGTAATATCCATCTCCCATTCCTTTCTTTATAACAATTGCCTTCCAAGCTTGGCAGTATTTATTAGCAATAGAACTTTTAATTGTGTGACATGTAGCAAAGTAACAAAGTGCGGTGCAAAGGACGGGAATGAGACCGAGGTTCTAATACCTTGTTTTTAGTTGCGTCTGTCTCTAAACAGCTGCGTTACCTTACAGAGATCACGTCACACTTATATATCTCATTATTTTCACATATATAAAATGAGAGCATTAGAATACGTAACCCCTAAAATCTCCTTAAGCTCTCCAACTTCATGGTTCATTTTGGTAAACTGACTCTGCTCCTGGGATGGCTACAGGTTAAGAGGGAGTCCAGATAAGGCCACTGAACAGGTTCCTAGTTCAGAAATATGCTTTCAAATAGTTTGTGCACAATTCCTAACAAGAAGAACCTTATATTCTCTGATACAAATGAAATTAATAAGCTGTTTTTATATCACTTTTTTAAGATTCAACATTTCAACTGTACGTAATACATTTTCAGATCCCTTTTTAACAGTATGATTGGTGTATTATTTACTATTACTTAAAGTGCATAGTTCATGCAATAATTCACTCATTCTGCTAAAGTAATAATGTAACTACGTAAGTGGTTACAGAACGAATTTGAACTTTTAGGGAGTCTTCACTAGTGATATTGATTATTGTGGATGAATTAACTAGGTAAATAGTTCTTTGTATACTATGTTGTATATGTAAATATATGATATATATGATGACAGATTGATAGAATCTTATAGTAACATATCAAAATATTAATTTATAGCTTGTTATTCCATCTTCTAACAAGTAAACGAAAGGTATAGAGTTGGAAGACATAATGCAAGAATACTGAAATTATACATGCTAACATGACTTTTGGTAAAAAGTAGTCATCTGGTTACCTGTTTCAGTTCTCCATGTTCTTGCATTCAGGTAGGTATTATAGGCATTATGCACAAAATGATGGCTGCACATAACATACTTTTTCATTCTTACAAATTAACTAATTAGTTAATCATTTTAAGGTATATTCAACTTATATTCTCTATTTGAATCTTAGCTTATACAAATGCCACCTTTTAGTGCATAACTCAAGAAAAATTCTTAAGTTGAAAAAATTCAAATACTATATATAGTAAAGTTATGCTAGGAATAATAAAATTGCAGAGGTTGCCATGTACTATTCCTCTGAAAAAACTGGGCTTCCATGGAATCAGACCCAACAAAGTGTCAATATTCATAGTATCTATATATAAAGGAAATAGGTGATTCTAGGATTAAATGAATTGGCCAAAATAATTCTAACATTTTATTAAGATTGAAAAAACAATCTCCACAAACCTTTAAAGCCTGTTAAAGCTTTTAGATGGTGAGGTACCAAAAATATAACTTTGGTAAATGTGGCAGGAAAAACTGAACATTCACCTGATGACTAATTCTGCTTCATTTGTTGACTGAGGGGATAATAAAAGTGGTTGCAGCATTTTATGTTTACTGCTCAAAAGCAGATGCTAGTATCTCCTAAGCAGATTTTTCATGATCTTGCCTAGAAGTGAAAGAGTGGAATAGACTATATAATGGGAATGATTATAACAATAATACCTGCCTCAGAAGGTTGTTGTAATAATTAAATTAGATAATTTATGTAATACATTTAGAAAACATTTGGCCACAGTTAATACTATAGAAGTTTTAGTCATTGTTTGTTATGTTTTTGTTTGATCGTTGTATATAATTTGTCGCGCCAAATGGAGATATTTCTACAGATTCTTATTTGGATATGCAGGGGTGGCATTATAACTTAGCAGTATAATTTTTGTAGGCCTTAGGGACATTTGCCTTTGTGAGCCCCCTCCTCCCTTAAATAATTAAAAATTATACTTTACAATTGTCTTGGTATAAATATAAATATATTAATATTAAATACTAAATTTTTTGACCTAAAAGTTTTCAAGAGCCCCCTAAACGTAATGTGGGCCACAGGCACTGTGCCTATTGTGCTTTATGGTGAAGTTGGCCTGTGAATACCAGAATCTTAGTGAACCTGGAGTATATGGAAGAGAATAGATGTTAAATTTATAGATGATAATAAAAACTTTCACTGTAACTATAATTTGTCTTATTAAATTAATGAGAATATTTTATAATGCATCAATTACCTTAAAAATAACTTAATCAAAAAATAAATTTAGCATCTGTTCACCACTCAGTGTTTTTCCCTTTGAGTAATATCCATGTTCACTATATATTTTGAAGACAAACAAATATGCTTCAGATAATTTTGAAATGAAAACAACATATACGAGTATTCTTAAATAGCAATCCAAATGTTCTCAGTTTATGTTCTAAGGTTTTCTGCCAAGTCAGCAATCAGAATGCAAATCCAGGGCTCTAGGATATTATATAAATTTATGATCCATTCCTACAGACATACCATTTAGTTCTTTCAACTATTTGCTGCAAAGAATTCATCTTGTTTTGAGTTTTCTTTACCACCTGCATTTTCTGACACAACAAAATGTAATTATAAAGCTATAAATATCCTACTAACAAGAATTAGTCCATTCTAAGTTAAGTCAGTCTAGTGGAGTGAATCTTTTCCAACTGTTCTAAAAAAGGTTTGTCCCTTATCACATATATTTTCATTAAGGCCTAGTCTCATTACCCCATTCAATGGCACCAAAGCCTTTTACAGTGGCTCTTTCCTAATGCTAACTTTGCTACAACCTAGGGTATGTACCCTTGGCAAGTTATGTATTTTTATTTGCACATCTCTATCTGTATATCCCATAAATAGTTCTAATATGTGTCAAAATAATAGTCTATTTTTACAATAAGGAAGGAAAGTCATTCTAGGTCAACATTAATCTTCAGAAGGAAACCTTACTATTGGGATGTAAATGTTTCATCTTTTCTTTCAAAAAACCCTGGGTCAGCTACCCTGCAGGTAAGCATGGTCATATTCAGGCTTAGAGAAAACAATGTTGTTTGGAACCTACCAAGAAATCTCTTTAATGACAGCTAGCATAGGACTCTGCCTTTTTTCTTTCCTTTTCTTCTCCATACTCTCTGGAATACAGATGTGATATCTAGAGCTTAATTAGCCACCATGACCATGAGGTGGAAGCCAAGTGTTGAATACGGCAGAGAACTTGGTAAAAGGACCCTGTGTCTCTGATGAGGAAATAGCAAAGCAGGTCTGTAATGCTGATTATTTGAGAAACAAAGAAACTTCTCTCTTGTTCAAACAATTTTTATATCAGGTTTTCTTTTACTCATAGCTGAATCTAATTCTAAACTATATAGATGTTATGCTTGAAAATGAGTGAATATTATTAAAAGAACAAGAGAGTGAAAACCTCAGATATCCAGGAAAACTTTCGTACATAAATTATGCTTCCTGACATGCGCGTGCGCACACACACCCACACACACAAATGGTGAAAGTACATAATTACGACAGTTGCACTTCTTGCTGAGCTCTTGACTCACTAATTATGACTCATTTATTTATGTTTGTGACTGACATTTGCCTGTTTCTTTCTTTTACCAGGCAGTAAAAAAGTGTTAATAAGAAAATAAGACAAAATAATAATAACAGGCAAGGCTAAGTAATGTATCTTGCATTAACCAGTCAATCCATCCTCAACCCTTTTACTTGCATTGGTGATTCAGCAAGAGCCAACAGCCACAACAGATACCGAGTAAGAGCTACACTTTCTAAGAGTGGTGCTCAATTATTACTCACTTGCAAAAGCAGAAGAAAAATAGATCTTAATTCTCTACGTAGTTTTTCCAACATTAGGCTTTGAGAAAAACATTTCTTACTTTAACATATATTGTTTTGAATTCATTAAAGAAGAAACTAAAGGACATGCTTAAATCAATGTCACATCACAGAAAACTTTCTGTGACTCGTATCAATACTTATTTTTAGAGGTTATTAGCAGGAACACCAGAAACGTATGGCTGCATAAGGAAGCACTTCCAATCATCCATCAACCAAGTCACATGGGATATTCAATTTAAAATCACGAACTCATCAATCACTAAATAGCTAGACTGAAAAGTATAAGTGCCCAGAAAATTTTAGTCAGTGGGCTGCTATATTTTATATTTCTAGCTGTTCTCTGTGTGAAAACTTCCTTATTTTTGTTTTCAGTACCACCAATGACATAGTAACAGGACTGGGATGTTCTAGTTAAATGATTTCCCTTTTTGGTGATTGTTCCAATTTTACAATGAAATTACCTAGAGAAGGGAGAACCCATGCAGAAGCCTGTGATACGTATGTGTAAAGATCTTTCTTAGGATGTGCATGCCAGTCTAAGTATCTCAATTATGCATCTTTAGAGATATAGAACTTTTACTAAGAACACTGCTAAAATATAGTAACAAGAACTGATCTATCCAACACAGCAGCTACTAGCCACATGTAACCATTAAAATTTAAAATAACTAGTATTAAACAATATTAAAAATTCAATTCCTCATTCACCCCAGCCACATTCCAAATGCTCAATAGCTACATGTAGTTAGTGGCTATTGTACTGAACAGAACGAATATTATAGAACATTTTCATCATCACAGAAAGTTCTACTGGACAGTGCTAAACTAGATTTTCATGTATTAACCCACATTGAAAGAGTACCAATTTAGAAACTCAAAGTTAATGTTATGTACAATGACTTTTACTCAAAAGAACAAACCTAAGATTCAAAAAGAAGTCTCCAAAGTATTTCAGTTATAGCACATGAGGCTTGAAAATCCATGAGAAATAATTGCCATTCATAAAACAGAAGATTTGAACAGAAGTTAAACATAATAGACGTTTATATAGGTAGAAATGGTTTTAAAAATCAAGTTTCTGAAAACTAATAATGCAAAGATTTTTTAAAATCTGATTTGAAAGCAACATCATAGAAATATGTCAAGTCAGAGTTTTCAAGCAATAAAAAGAGCAAAGGAATCATGTCTCCTTTTCATATCAAAATTGCAATCATTAAAAAAAAAGATTAAAAAATTCTTAGAAAATAATTGCTAAATGGATGAAAGGCTTAGTGTGTGGGCATTCTAGTTGTTTATTGTTGGCTTTTTAAAACTAATGTCTCATTTCCAGTTCTGGCTCTGGTTCCTTCCACCCTAGCCAACAGATCCAAAGACTATTCCAAACGTTTGATTCTTCATTTCTGTAAGTATTGGAAAACTGCTTCTCTCAGCAACTATGTATAGTACAGTACTAAATTTAAAGTGCTCTTCCAAATTTATGTGATCAGTAGCACCCACATAATTAGGACGGCCATAAAGAATTTATTCTTAGACTATTTTACTATGGACTGAAAAGACTTTCTCAAATAAACAATTAGCACTCCCATGTGATCATACTATAGGCACATATTGAGTTCGTTTTTTTAAAAATGAAAGATAATGTGAAACTAATTGTTAGCACTAAGTCTTTCTCAGGAGAATTATTTGAAATAGAAAATTCATTTTTAAGAGATTAAATTGAAATAGAGATTTTCTCTCTCCATGGTCCTAGGAATTAACCTTAATGAGATCCAGCACTTAGAATCTTTGTGAAAATTTGTACAACAAAAGTCACAATTAGAAATATGACCCCAAATACTTCAGTTGGAAAAACATGATATGTAAAACACAGCTATCCAGAGTTGGAAGAAATGTCAAGCACAAATGAAACACTTAAATTTCTTATATACCATACATGAATGCAATCCTGACCCTGCCAGAAGGAGACTGAATGACTAATATAAATATTCCAGCAGTAAAAAGAGATACACCAACCTTTTCAATGCTGAAAAACAGATTTAAATTTTTAATACTACACGTTAGAAAAGTACTCAGATTGTTGTAGATTATACTTAAGCATTCAGTGTTTACCTCAAAATCCCCAGTAACATTTGCTTGGGACTCCAGCCCGACTGTCTGTGAGTCCTTTCTCGAGAAAAAATTTATAGCCACTCCAAATTGTCAAGACGACCCAACTCAAAATGACAAGACTATACAGAGGTACTTAACTGTAAGGATTCCAGAGTCGGACTGCCTGCATTTGAATCTCAGCTTCCCCTACATTTGGACCATAAGTTTGCATTATTTCATCTGCAAAATAGTGATAAAAAAAACTGTAGTAATTTATAACGGTATTGTAATGTGTAAACTATAGAATACTTTATAAACTTTAGTACTGTTGCCAGCACATAATAAGTATTAAATATATAAAACCTAATATTTGTATTAGTGCTAAAATATTCTGCTTATCCTTTAGTTTTTTGCTATTTTGTCCACCTGGAATGTTCTTCTCCTTCTCCCTCCCCATTCCTCTTGATAGCTCATATTCATCCTTAAATAGTTCATTCAGGATTTACCATTGGCAAGCCTTCTGTGAAATTACTCACTAGATTAGGTGTCCCTCCCTGAACTCCATAGTTTTCTGACATAACTTTATTACCATACTCTTTGCATTGTAATGTATAATTTATGTGTGTGTGTGTGTGTGTGTTTGTGTGTGACACTTCTCCATGGCATATTCTTTGAATGCAGGAAATATGCCTTATTAATTTTTGTATCCTTAACACTTAGCAAGAGCATGGCCCAGTGTAGGCACTCAAATATTTGCTGAATATAGGAAAGACAAGAATCTTGATATTTTCTAATAGCTACTGAAACAGAACATTCTAATATTCTTGCAGGCAAAGCTGAACTAAACTGATGTTTTATTGAGTTTGCTTCTTTGGCATCAGTATGAATTCTTAGTGCTACATATTGAAAATCATTATCTACAAGTCAAGATAATTCCCCTTTATAAATAGAATACTGTGTATTTTCATCAAAACTAACATAAAGCTCCACAAAAGAATGTATTCAATGCCCAGAATATTAGAACAAATTAAGTTAGATACAGGTCCTGATCTCTAAGAGTTTATAATATAAGAGAGAGCACAAGATATATAAACGCAGATACATGGCAGATATACTTTATATATATGTATGTGTCTATGTGTGTGTGTGTGTATATATAAATATGAAATACATAAAAGGTAAATGTACAATAACAGGCTGAAGTGTTTACCTAACAAACATATTTTTCTTGCAAATTTTTATCATATTAATGATTTTTAAAAATTCTGTCATTATAGGAATAGTTTTAAATGCAATCTTAATTAATGTTCAGTAAACTCTGAAACCATTCTAAGATGCTTGTTATAACCTATATGCCTCTTCTCCCTAAATTTTAAGTTGGATAAATATTTCTTTATAAACATGTATTTTATAACCATAACTTTTTATTGTATATGATACTAATTATAATCAAATCTAATTCTATAAATGAAAGATATTGTAATAAATAAAATTAATTCTAAAAGAAAAAATTAGGTTGTTAAAAATGTTGTTTGTCCAATATCAAGGGTAAGCTGACATCATTTTCAGACTTAATATATAAGACCATTATTGCTGACATGACCAATAAGAAAGTCAGATAAGAATCTATAACTAACTTCTTGTATTCAATATAAACTCCATTTCTAAAGTAGCGACATAATCAATCCTCCCTGCTATAATGAATATATAATTTATCCAGTCACGTATTATTCCAATAATGCTTGGATAACCTCAGACAGATGTTAGAAAACGTCCTAGATGATATTTTTCCTTCTGCAATAAGACAAAATAAACAAAACTCCAAGATCTACCCACCTTTTCACTAAACTATTTTAAAATGGCTGTATTGAGAATTGATTTTTCATCCTTGAGTGACTTAAATTAGGAATCTTAAACTTTGTAAATCACAAATCAACACATGACTAGAATACTCTATTATGATAGTCTCTAAATATACTTCAAGAGCAGATCTAGTTTTGTCATTGTTGGTCTTGACATACTTTGAACCAAGCCTTTTCTACAGTATTTATACCTCCAGACTGACAGTTGACATTACAACTACTGATTTTTTGACAAATATAAAAAATTTCTGAGCCTATGTGTTTCTGCAGATAATGCATGTTTTGGAGACAGACAGAACTAACATCAATCATTTCTGAGTCACATTTGTTTACCCGTGAAATAAAGGTAACACCTATGTTATAGATCCATGTGTCATCAAAGACAATGGATGTAAAGCCGAGCTGAGTATAGTGCAGATTCCAGGTAATCACACATTAAATGAGAGCTTCTGTGATGATGGTAATGATGATGAAGGTGATGATGACTGCCATTTCATCCCTTCGAATGAATTTGATCAAAGGGAAACAGGAAAGCTGCATGTCTCTGACCCTTTTCCTTTACCCATCCCAATTGTCTTAATGGGCTCATTATTAATGAGCCTCCCAGAAATTGAAGGGAAAATCATCAGAAACCTGAATAAACCACAGCCTCTGGTCAAACTGAACCAGAATAATCCATGAGTGCTGAAACAATTCAATTAGAATTTGTAATATACTCTTCCTTTTCTTCTTCCCTACTGGATTTTAAGTGTTTAGTTGCATTGGGTAGATGCTTTCAGGTACAATGATCTAGATAAACAATTCCATTGATGAGGAGACTCCTTTATAGCTTTTCCAGATGAAAACTGTCTATTGTGTGTTTCATTTCATTTTTATAATACAATTAAACAGACTAATTTAGACATTCAAGCCATGTAGCTAGGTAACACACAAACAATGCATTTTTATTAGCTCATGGAATGAAATTTAACAAGATTTTTTTTTTAAATCTGGTAGAGTTTATCCTCAAGTAAGATAAATCAACAGTATAAGGAAATGGGAGGAAGAAAAGGTTTTAAAGCATTCCAAGTAAAAATAAAAGACCTGTTATTTTATTACAAGATTGATACAAGTCAATGTACTTAGGATCTATTCAGATATACACAGTGTTGGTGTCATGATAGGTGATGATTCCAATGTACTCTCTTCTGGTTAGATCAGCTTCAGACACATGAAATCAAGTCAATGAGGGTGTCAAGAAATCACACCATAGAGCAAAAGTTTGAATGACTTAGGGAAGTTAACCTCAGCAAAGAGAAAAATGATAGCTTTTTTCAAGTACCACCCTGGAAAAAATGTGAAAATGACAACATTTTCAGTTTAACCTCATAATACCTAATTTGGATAAATGGTTGAGGTAGATGTTGTATATTTCAGCTCAATTTTTAAAAACTCACTAAAAATTTGAGCTGTGCTGTAAGGAAATGGGTTGCCTTAGGATTCCAATTACACAGCATATTTGAAAAGTTCATAGAAGGTCATATAAATATAGTGAATGTAGTAGAAAGAGAGACTTTAAATGGGTAGAAGTTTGAACTAGGTAGTCCGCAAGGAAACTTTTAATTTCAAGATTCTGATTCTATGAATATAAAGAACTACCCATTTGAAGAATCTTACTGAAGTGTCTATATCTATGAAACATGTCACTAAGTCTATGTAAGCATCATAAAATATGATGACTTACCACCAAGATGAAATCAAAATGGATTTGGATAATACTGCAAATTAATGAAAGTTAATTAGGACAAAGGGAACATGGGCACTAAGAAAATTTAGAAGTAATATTTAAATAAATTGTAAGCAATATTTAAATTAATTTAAATCAATTTCTTATAGAAATGTGTCTTTCAAAATATAACTAGAACATTTACAGTGGTTAAATAGCCATTTAATATATTTCAATGTAATTATCTATAAAATGACAGATTTATACTAGAACAAATATATGATGTTCTCAATGGTAATACTGCATTACTTATCAATTTGTGTTGTGCATCATTTAAACTAAATCAGATACAGGGAACCTTAAACCATCTGGAAGAAAATACTGATTATTTATGTTTTAGTGAAAAAAAAAAGAGAGAGAGAGAGAAACAACAGGTGTAGACATCAGCTCAAAATTTAGTTTATATGCATCCTAGCACTTTTTCCCCATTTGCTAGGACAGGTCTAAAAGAAGGAAAGGAGGCTCCGGTAGAAGGAAAATCATGTTCAAATGTCCCTGCAATTTCATATGTTCCATGGGTTGACTACAACAATTGATGGTTGACTTTTGTTCTTTTCAACTCAAGCAAGCAATTGGTCATTTCAGAGCACTAAACAGTTCCTCACAAATTTTATATCATGCAAATGTAAATATATTTTTAAACTGCATCCAGGCTCTGTAGAATCAGCCAGCGATAAGAGCCAGAATTTAAAGTCACAGTTCTTTGGTTTAAAATCCCAGCTGCACACAACTTAAACTGTTGTACTTGTATGTTTTCTTCATACTGCCAAGTATATTGTCTGGCACATTAGAATAGTCAATAAATTGAGTTAACTGAAATCTGGATTCTGTGTTTACTTGCTAAGTTTTGTATATGACTGTGCATTTGTTTTTCTATATTTCTGGGCACCATATTTGTTTCTGCTAAACAATAGTGTTCAGGTTGTTCAATTATATACAACACCTAATTTACATGAATTTCACAGATTATTAACACATAATAATCTTAAAATGATGGTGAGAGTTACAGAGAACAGTACTACACAGATAAAGTAATGTCATGTCATATATCACAGATTACTGGGGGGGCTCAAATGTTAAGACCATAAAATGAGGTTTAAATGTCATCTAATGCCATCTATTCCGTTCTCCTGCTAGAATTATATTTGTATATTTCCATAAATAGATTGAATTTTTATACACTCAGAAGGACTTTTTGTTTATTCTTTCATTTATTCCATGAATATTTATTGACCATTTATGATGGACAAAACATATAAGAAAAGTAAAAATACAAATATAAGAACAAATATAATTTATAAATGCAGGGATTATTACTTGTGCTAGAGGAATTACTTTCACATCCATTCACAGTAGAATTTATTAAGATTAAGAAAATTACAAGTGATTCCAGACTTTTGTTCAGTCAATATTCAACAGATATTTGAGTGCCAGATAAATCTACTAACTGTGCCCAGAATACACTCTGAATTTTTATTCTGCTGAGATTTTGCTTATGTCAGATAATGAAATTCTCCTCTAACCACCCCTCACCTATGGCTGACAGTAATAATTGATCATGGCACCCATTCTTGGTGACCCTGGATATGCCTGAGAATTCTTCCCATCAGTCACATCAGGAAGCATACAAGTTCTAATAGAGTCAGCATACAAGAATACATATACATGTGTGTGTATATACATATTCCCAGATATGCATAGCTCTTAATGTATGGGATATTGAGAAATGTGCTAGTTAGACAATATTCTATTTATAATGGACTTGCATTAGATTTGGAAATATTCTCCATATGGCCATTTCTTCTGCTGATTGTCCATAATAGCCTAGGGCATGATATTTCCTGATGACATAAATCTGGAAATCCTTGTCTGCAGCTATTATAAGAAGAATGGTCTAGGACAGATATGTATAGCTATGAGCCGACAGCATAGAGATGAGACAAGTAGCACAGAAATGTAGGGGATTTCTTTCAATGGCTGAAGAGGATGAATAAGTATTTGGAAAATGGTTATACAGAAGAATGAATCGGCATTTCAAAAAAGTCTCAAAATTTTAAAAGTTTATTTCATATGTAATACTTGTATGTTGCGCTGAAGACTTTGCATCTATTGACATTTTATTTCTGTATGTAGATATTTGTATGTCAGAGGATGTGCAGCTGAAGGAGATGTAACTAGAAAGTATTACAAGTGATATAAATTCCTAAAATTGAGTGGACCTTTAACTCTGTAGTAAAAAGAAAAAATCTTTATTCAGTATCTGTGATCCACAAAGCAATGTTCTAAGCATTGTTATAAAAACTCCGGGGGAGATAGCAACTAAAGTTTGAGGTTCTTTGAAGAGAGAACTTTGTCAGCAGGTATATTGAGGCACCTCAAACACAACAAGGTTCCAGATAGAGCATTATAAAATCATGGATTTTTTTTCTTATTTGGTTCCTAGGGATACTACAAATAAAGAGAAATACCATATGAACTTATAAACAACTTATTAAAGTTTAATTGTATGTGTAGCTCTTCAATAAAACAGATTCCTCTAAGTCAACTAAAATAATGGTGAACAAGAATCATAGATCCAATCAAAATAGATCTTGGACTAACAGTTGGAAGCTATTTTCTTTTTAATATTTCAGATTTAAATTGCAGGTCAGAACTTCCAAACATTGTGTGTGTGTATTTGGCTGATGTTTATGTCTGGCCTAAGGCGCAGGGAAAGGAAAGCTGCTGTTCTTGGCAAACCCACTGATCCTTTCTGCAGGAAGATAATGGGACTTGTTTATTTTGTGGATCAAAGTTCAAATCTTTGCTAGAAGCATAAGGTACTTCTACTGGGACAACTGATCAAGGATATGAGATTGAATTTTTTGTTGAACCTTGTCTGATATTCTCTGAGAAAAACTTCATATATCAAATCTCAGATGCCTCTCAGACCATGTTCTATTGTTTTTTTGCTCTAGCTTCTTTTTATATTAACTAAAAGAGTTTGCTTGATTTTGTTAGTTCTGGCTATCTGAACTCAAACATGTTTTTAGTGGGGTGGTTTTATTTTGGTTTCATTTTATTTGGTTCCATTTTTATTGAGTAATTATTTAGCTTATTTTTATTTAAACTTCCTGTCAATGGGAATCAAAATGTGGCAAAACGGTCAATGCACAGCATGAAAAAATAACACAGCTTATGTCCATGGAGTGGTGCCTGCTACAGAATAGGGGCCCAATAAATATGTACGCTTTTCCTTGCTCCATGACAAGAATCAGGTTATGTCCTTACACCTCTCCCACCCTCTCCCATTCTTTCCTCCTCTCTTCCTCCTTCCCTCTCTTTCCCTTCCTTTCTCTCTCCCTCCCTCCCTTCCTCCACATATACTGCATTCAGGAAGAGAGGCGTTACAAAGTGTTTGTTAGACTCCCTTCCCTACTTAACTGACTTGGGATAAACCTGCATCATCTAAATAACCTCACTTCAAATCGAGATTTCAGAACATCGTGTCAGGCCTCCTGAATTAACATTTGGGTTTGCGTGAGATTACATTTGTCGGAACTTCTATGATTGGATCATACCTTTTGACTATAGTTTTCTTCTTTTTACCAAACCAGATGTTCAAAAATCCTGCTACCATAGCTAATCAGACAGCATCCTCCAAGGAAGGAAGTGAATTTCAATTGCTGGACATATTAATCTTCAATTATCCTTTCACAAGACAGTTCTCTTTGCACCTAGACTTCATGGAAAAGAGGTTTATTGTATACTTCCATATGTGTACCAGGAAAGAACACGAAGTCATTTTGGACAAGCTAACATCCATGAAAAGCCAGTTAAAAATCTCAACATCAAATCTGCCATTCAGTGGAGTTTGATTAACACATAAAGCTTCCCTTATGCTTAATGATAATCTAAGAATCCACCAGTAATTTGTTGATTGATGACATACCGTAAATCAAGAGGCATTTCCTACTTAGAAATTTGTTTTCTATCTTTAGGTCCTGCACATTTGCAATCCTTACATGTGATTAAAAATTTATCTTCTTTAGAGCATAAATCCTTTCAAATCAACTTTCTGCTTACATATTTTTTAAAAAAAAGGAGTAAAAGAAAAAAAAATTTCTAATGTACCCAAATAGATTCCTAATCTCATGAGACTTACAGTATCTTCATACTTTGTGCTATCGTATTTTTCATAAGCTTCTCCCTTTCTCAGAGACTTCTTCAATCTAAATCTATTACTTTGCTTTATAAAAATTTATGATGATATGGGCAAATAAAAAATAGTTTTAAATATTTTGTTGAAACTTGGTGCAGCCACAGTACATTATGTTGGTAAATAACCTCTTATAAAGATCGATGTCGCAAATTTCTCTTAGACCTTACTCTTCTAAAAAACTCTTCATGAAATAAGATACTTTCTTTTCTTGGATAAATAGCCATAAAACATACTACATTTTCCTTCTTTTCTTTGGCTGCCAGGAAATTCAGAGCCTATTTTATGTTCAGTAATGCTTTGTTTAACATAATCTGTATCCTCCATCATTTCCCCTTCATCCTTAATACTTGGCACTTGTTTATTTAATCATTTTGCTCTATTTGACAGTAAACTGTTTCAAATATTTGAAATGGGCAGAGTAAAAAATAATGAAGGGATGATGACACACATAATTTCAAAACAAGTTTGTCAGAGATATAGAATTTTTAGAATTCGGTAACCCAAATTTATTAAATGTTGACTTTTCAACCCAAAAAAAGTTTTGTATAGTGACTCAAAATTCCAATTTCTAAGTAGGAAGTACCTCTTGATTTATGGTATGTCATCAATCAACAACTCTTCAACAATCATGTCCTGTCTAATTGTCTACTGGCATGACCCACTAGAAACATTTTCATATGAAAGAGAAATATGTACTATCTTTAAGACTGTATTTAATATTATATATTTAATAATAATATAATAGCAATCCTTCCTATAGCACCTATGTGCAAAGTAACGTTCTAAGAATTTACAAATTTACATTTAATTTTCACAAAAGTCCTAACCTATTTTTAATCTCAGGCAAACAGAGTTTCAGTAACTTGACCAACATCATTGTGCTGGCACATTGGAAAGCTGGTATTTAAATCCAGGCAGTCTCTTATCTATTACCCTATATATTTAAGATATTTTTGAGTAAATCCTCAAAGGGTTATTGTAGGAGAAGGGATAGGTATATAATTTTAAGTAACATCTGGTAAGGTTTTTATAGAGAAAAATATAAAGCAAAGCCCCAGTTGTTACCTGAGAGCCCTCTTTTAACAGAACTTTTATAGGCTAATGTTAAAAAAACACAGAAATGTGCAATAGAAAATATCAAATGGTTTTTCCCACATGCCCAGATATTCTTAAAAATATTATCAACAGTTTATTTTGCATCTTCCCAGAAAAATAAGAAGAGTGTGTGTGTATGTATATATACATATATAAATTTACATATCTATACATTTTGTATTGATGTATATTTGTGGTTGTATTTCCTAATATGTATATTTGAGTATACATTACGCATTCACACATATTTTAATAATGTTAAAACAATATGTACAGATCCAAAAATTGGGCACTGAATAATGTGGGAAATAATGAGGAATGTGAGTGGTCTGTAAAGTGATTTCTTAATTTATTCAGTGTTTGGCTTAAAATAGTGTATTTCAGAACATACTGCCAACATTTGCAATTTAACTGGAAAAATCTCCCCCTTTCATTTCTTTTGAAATAAAATAATCTTACTTTTCTTTTCATTGATTACGAATGTATTTGGACTGTTTACGTGAAAATAATAAAGTTCTTTGCAAAATTGACAGGCACTTTACTTATCACTAATCTAGGACCATGCCAACCCGGAATAAAGTGTCCTATTTCCATAAAGAAGAGCTTATAGCCATTTTCTAAATTACATTCTTTTCTTGGTAATAGGATAATTCCTGTGTTATCTTTTGACATTTTGTATCAAATTCATGGAATTTTAAAGCCAAAAGCAGAAATGCTATACTAAAGAAAAACAGACAACAGATCAATATGTATACACTCTGCATTAGTTCCAACTAACTGCCATTTATTGCAAACATGAAAAAATTGCAAGACTATCTATGAATGATTGAAAATAATATTCATTTTAATTTCCAAAACTAAGAATTTACTGAAACCAAAGTAATTCCCTTTTGACATTTATTCTTATATCCTATTTCACAGTGAGGTATCCCTGTCTGAATACATGAGATGTTTTGAAATTAGCACCTTTTTTTCTAACTATAGCAATGTCCTGATAAAGTCGACCATATTACTGGAGAGAATGTAAATACTTTCTTGACTGTACCTCTTTGCAAAAAAATACATATAACATTTTTCAAAACAAAATAAATTATCAGAAAACCAAATGAATATGAGTTTCAATCCTCATTCTTAATGTCACAAGAACAAGTAAATCAAAGCCTTATGAAATATTTTCAAGTTTGATGTTTTCCTTATTATTGGCTTGGATATGTTCAGCCTTGAATTCAAACACGTAGTTGAAGTTAATAAAATATTTCACATTGTGAAAATACCAATGCAGTATTTATCAGAGTAAATATTTTCAGGCTGAAAAAAAATAAAAAAGAATCCAACTACAAATCATGGAGTTGAATAAAATGCAAGTTATGATTGCTACACTTATATTTATTTCTCATCTCAAGAAGATCAAGGTATAAGCAATACCAATGGAAACAATATTCTTAATTCATTACAACATGTATTTGCTTATCTATATTACTAATTCACAGTCTCCCATTAGATTAAAATTATACATAAAATATGAAGTCATTATCAGAGTTTTAATTATATTATGGGGAAACTTTTAGACTTACATATACACTATGTGGTGTTATTGTTTTGTTATGTTTTTAATATGTTATTGTTTAATGACAGAGATAAGTGTAAAGTAGAGAAAGAAACATTGGGGGAAAATAACATTCCAGACTATTGTGCTGTAGGAAACATTAGACTTCAAATGATCCCCCAAAAATCTAGCTTAGGTTTTTCCACTAACTCTGTGATTTTATGTAAATTTCATGACTACACTTCAACTTAGTCTCTTCAAGTATAAATTGAGAAGTTTCTACAAAATGATTTCTGAAGAGCCCTATAAGTCAAAATTCCAAGATTCTAACACCTTTAGACTAAAGCAGAAAATCAAACATTAGAGAAATTCTACAGGGCACATTCTTTTATGATGCAAAACGTGTCTAAGGTACATTACTTATAGATTGATTTAATTTAAGAAGAATACAATACATGTGCTTATTTTTCATTCCAAAAACACCACATTTGGTAAGAACTGGAAATATTTTTATATGTTTCAAAGTGCTATCTACAACAATATGCTTAAGAATTCCCTTTTTCCAAAATGTATTAAGATGATACAGGGTTAGATAGTCTTCATTTCTGTAGCATGATGAAAGGAAACTGATTTCCCATTCAAAATAGATAAAGGAGAGTAATTAGGACCATGTAACTCCCATTATCCAACTTTACCACATGCAAAGGACAGGGAATGCCAGGATGCTTTCCTTTGCCATGGCCCTCATGAACCCTAGCTTGCTTAATCAGGAAACATGCCTCTAGACAGAACTTCTGGGTAGGATGCTGGAGGGCAGATGTTTTAATGGAAACAGCATGCCAACGTGAAAAGACAGTGAATTCTATTAAATTCAAGAACTATTTTCACATTTTTTTTGACAGTGTTTCATTTTGTTGCCTGGGCATGAAGGCAGTGGCATGATCATAACTCTCTGCAGCCTCAAACTCCTGGGCTCAAGTGCTCCTCCTGCCTCAGCTTCCCTAGTAGCTAGGACTACAAGTGCATGCCACCACGCCCGGCTAATTTTTCTATTTTTTGTAGAGATGAGGCCTCACTATATTGCTCAGGCTGGTTATTTTCACAATTTGCTTATCTGGAAAGTATACACTTTTTTTGTTTGTTTTACATTTTTATGATGTTAATCCAATTTTTGCTCTTCTAAACCCAAGTCTCTCCAATTATCCATTCATGATTATGTTTAGTTCTCCAGCATGGTGATTCTTATAAAAGTACTGCCTCTGCAAGTTTTCATTATATGTCTGCTGTATACATGTTCCCAATTTAATTTGTGTTGAAAACGCATATCCTATGGCAATCTTCACAGATGTTTTTTCCTTTCAAACTCACAAAAATAACAAAACACCTGGAGAGGATATATACGTACCTACTACAAAGTGAAAAAAAAAAAGGAATGAAAATCCTTTATGTAGAATTCAAATTTATATGATAAATAATTATCTTCAGTCAGTTCCCAAATAGCTCCATATGTATCGAGCACCAGTTTTGTCTTTTCAGCTAAAACATGGAATTCATTTTTTAATTTGAACTAGTTTTATTTTTGTCAGTGAGGAATAATTTAATTATGTATTATAAAATACTCCATTTTTGGACAATCTCATGAATAATTTTATTTTAAGCTAAGGTAAGTATAACAGATCTAATGAAGGATGAAAATTTATACATGGTAAAGAAGCTAATTTTAACATGATCATTTAAAAATGTTTTAAATGTTTCAGAGCTTGTGTTCCTTTTAATACAGAAATCATATCCTGTTCCTACCATGCTCACAACTCTCTAATGTCTCCTTTTCATCTTAAATAAAAACAGAAGTCTTTACTAGGGTCTGCAATGTCCTACATCATCTCTTCCCAACTTCCTTTCAGATTTCACTTGCTACTAAGCCCCTTACTTCCTCTGCTTCAATTACAGGGATATTAGGTGAATTATACCAAACCTTTTCCCACCTTGAAGACTTTGTACTTTTTTTTTCTTCCTCTAAGGCTCTTCATTCAGATATCATTTCAATTAGCCATCGGCTCAAATTCCACCCCCTTGCAAAAGGTCTTGTCTGTCCTCTATCCAAAATAGCAGGCTTCTTACCCAGATTTACTTAGTTCATAGCACCCGTCTCTACCTGGCATTACACTATATATTTATACGTTTATTTTCCGCTTCTCCCACTATTCTAGTTCTCCGTGGTTCTTAAGGTCAAGAAGTTGGCCATAATGTTTACTGCCATGGTCAAAGACAGGTAGCAAGTGATCAACAAAAGTCTGTTAAATTGAATTGAACTCTGTGAGCCATATTTTGATTTCCTGAGAGTATATGTTACTGGTATTACTTTGGGTTTCCAATAGCACTATTACTGGTATGCGTAAAAGTGAAGAAAATGAGGAAGATGGAAGAATTAGATCCACATAAAAGCAAAACAGGTGAAACCTTTTAATTTTAGAACAAAACTTTCCCATCCTATTTGACATTAACTCAACTGTCATCCTACTCTTTCAATATTATTTTTTTCTCATTATTAACCTCTGATAAGTCACTCCCTACTCCCCCCACACACTCTTTATGATTTGGATCATCTTTACATAACAGACTTGTCAAAATTCCTAAGGCAAAATGGATTGTGCTATGCCAGAATATGTACCTAGGTTTATATTTACATTTTGTACACCTGCCTTTTAATCCCTTAGCATGTGAACTTCTTCCTGACAGAGATTACATCTATCTTACATGTCATTTATGGACAATAGTTCACTATTTCTAAATAATTCTACGTTATGCATAAATAAGTGTTACTATGCAAGAAATAGAACATCTTTCTAGCGTTGTCAAAGTACATTTTGGCCCATGGGCTGCTTGAGTCACTCATATTTAGACAGGGAACTGAGCTTGTAAGAGAAAGAAGTATATTTCTGTGCTGATTCACTTGTCATGAAGTATTTCCATATGCTTCTCAGAGGTATGTGCAATTTACCTGGCCTTCACCAGAAAGCATACTGATTAAGAAAAAAGCCACTGACAGCTGATTAATTCTAACCATTGCAGAAAAGTCAGTTATGGATGAAAAAGTGGAGGTCTCATAGTCCTTCCTAGTCAAAAGGGGGAAAAAAAGGGTGGATTATAGCACAATAGAAGACAAAATGTTCAAATAATGAACTTAAATACTTTTAACATTGAACAAAGCAAAATAATTTGGCTTACATTAGTATATTATTGCTAATGGTGAGATGGCACAGCTCCACTGCTAAGGAGCTACCTCTCCATGGTGTGCAGGTATCATCTCACATTAACATAGATATTTTCCTACATTTCAACACTGAACTAGGTAATAAGTTCCCAAAAGGTATACACTCAAACCTCAAAAACTGTTCAGTCTAGTTAGGAAAGTAAAGAGTGAAACCATAAATTATATTTAAAATGACAAATGTAATTCCAACTACAGATGATGTAGGCTTGGGAGGTTGAGAAGTCTTCATGGAGAAGGTCAATGTAAAGGCTGGCTCTCAAAGAAGAAAACTACAGGACGAAACATTCAAATGGAAATCTACTAAAGCAAAGAGCAATGTATCTGTGCACAGAAATGGTGTTTTGCCTCTGAGTTTCTTTTCAATATCAGACAATATCCTAGACCATCAAATCTAACTCCCAAAGCTAGTCAGAGAACAATGCTTTAATACACACACACACACACACACACACACACACAAACACACACACACATATACCCATGCTCGGAAAACTATAAGACATATGGGGGGTAGAATGAATTCATTATTATAGCTCTGAAGGAAAAATCATACTTCCTTTTCAGTGAATGTTCTTTTCACCATTCTTTCAATGAAAAGAGAAGTTAAATTGTACATTTTTAATGACTCAGAGGCCAACTCTTTTAGGCAATTAATGCAAAATAACTAATGTTCTTTCTTTTCCATCAGGCCAGATAAAATACTCACCATTGAGTAGTTTGCCCCAAAATTACCTGAAAGTTCACTGGATGAAAACACAAGGTTGTGTTATATCAGTCAGGTGCCATCATGATAAATCCTAATGGTGTGTGAATAAATGCAGAGCCAGCAGTCATATTGAGGAATGTGGAAAGAGTGAGTGACAGACAATAGAACTAGGAGAGAAATGCACTATATTAATGGAATAAATAGGCAACTTATTCCTTCTCTTATCCATGTAGCACCAGCAGCAACCCCCTGATAATTATTATAGCACATTTCCAGATAATGTTGTAATATCTTCAGGGAAAAAAAACGAGTAAAAAATAAAACTTCAAGAAATACTGCTGCTATTTAGTTACATAACTATGGGCAAGCCACAAAAATTTTGCATGTGTAAAATTACGAATTTTAAATAAATAACAAATAAGTTCTGTTCCACCAGGAATTCAGAGAGCAAGTAATAAGAAATTTGAACTTCTGTAAGTTATTTTCAAAGATGAGTATAATTAGGAGAAAAGTTCAGAATTAAATGATGTCACTACAAAAATAAAATAAGATAAAGTTAATCCATAATCTAAGGGAAAACTCTGAAAATAAAAATGAATAACACAACAGCTTCATGGGAAATTAGAAAATCGC